>CM037865.1:8183679-9606466 GCA_021292105.1 Anadara kagoshimensis
TACGTGGTGGATTACAGCTCAATCTGATGATTGCTGTTGATTTTACGGTAATTTATAATAATCAACATATATGTATATTGAATTATTTTTGAGTTTACTTACAATGCGTTATTTATCACTGCATATAATTTTATCAGTAATACTTAACGTGTGAGACAAGGGACGTCTATCTTGTTGCTTGCTGTAGAATGCACTTAGGTGCATAGTTGAACAAAACGAGATGACTAGATCTTAATCAAAGCGGAGAAAGTAAACCATTTGTGTACAGTATTATACTCCTGCTTCGAAGAAAAGCTGGTGTATTGATCAACCTCTGCCCTTCAGTCCGTCTGAAACAAATTTTTCGCAAGTTTTCTCAGCAGCTTCTAAACACTGCCACTTGAAGTTTTAAATGCGAGTTCAGTATGATGTCCAATGCCACAAGTACTGATTTCAAGTCTGTCAAACATCTACTCCCTTTTTACCTACTTAGTTTTTTTTCGACATTTAAAATCAATGGTTGAAATTAAAATCGGGGGTATAAATGGTGAGCAGAAGCTATATTTTTAGTCCACCATAAAAACACAATATAAACTTGAAACTGGGAGGTAAGAGTTTAGTAGTATGAATAAACCTTTCAATTTCGTTGAAACACAAACGGTATTAAAAGCAATTTTATTGAAATATCATTGTAAATTTAAGTCGAATATTTCCTTCCAGGCATCAAACGGCGATCCAAACGAAGATTTATCTTTACATACTATAAAGGATTTCAGGGTAGGTCAGAATTATGATAATATTCTCCATGGTCAATCTCGAATACTATGCACAATGCCTACAGATATTTTTTCAGAATCTTCATTATTTCAACTTTAAGTAAGATATGTTGCCATAACTTTGTTATTGAATATTTCTTAGTACACTTGCAACCTCTAAGTCAAAATTGTCTATAAAGCCCACCAAAGGGAACCTGAAAAAAAGGGTCTTTATGGGAAGGTGACCTTCATATATAGGCTAAAAAATATGAAGAAAGAACAATTAGGATACAATTTTACTGGCCTTTTTAAGCATGTAGGTGGCCCTTATACAGAGGTAGCCTCTAATGCAGGTCGGACTGTACATGTGTCTGTCTACAGACTACGAATTGAAAATTGCAACATATATACGCTCTTTTATTTAGATTTTTCTGACCTTCGACATACAGCATCAATGGCATATTTCTTTTAAAAAATGCATACTTTTGTCATTGTTGTTTTTTCAAAAACGTTAAATAATTTGTGCACAGATAACTAAGGTCTGTAAGTAAAGTTCGCCTTGAATCTAGATTTTGTACCTAGATGTTCCCCTAAATTTGACGTCTTGAAACAAAAGTTACGGTCTAAAGCCATCCCTGACAAATAATTACATGAATTGCTTGAATTCATTCGACGCGGTTTTATTAGAATTTGTGTACCCGGAAGTCGCAAATTACGCTGATGATGTGACAAAAATTACAGACATTAAAGCCATTGATTGTTTTATTGTTGAACAGGAAAACCAATATCTTGATGCAATAGAGAACTTAGGAACTTTGATAGCAAATTACAACACTGAGAAAAAGGTAGCGGCTTTTGGATTTGGTGCTAAATGGAAGGGTAAAATGACAAGTGCGAAATGTTTTCCATTAACCGGCGAGGAAAGTCAAGTTTATCTCAAAGGAATTAAGGTTATTAAAATAATAGTTAACATATACCCGTGATATATCGTAGAATAAATCACGGGCCAGAGTTCATTATTCCAATCCCAATATGACTTAAACAAAAAACATTTAATTAAACGCTGTAAACTTTTTTCTCGGAAGAAAATTTTACTATTCATTTTCAAAGCATGGTTTTCAATTAAGAATTTTAATATGTAACGTGTATTAATGTTATAGACTTATTTTTTCCGCAAACAATGACCACATGTTTAGTTAAGATTATTGGTATTCATACCGATCCAAGTCCAAATTACAATCCCAAGGCAAATCAAAGTAAAAACTTTGAAGCTGTCAAATTAGACTAAACTCCTGTACCAAGCTACACCCGCGCGTGTAATCAAACGTTTAAATGAAAGGAGTGTGGAACTATGGGGCGTAAAATATATCCAGGGTAATTTTGGATACAGAGACATCAAACTTATAAACAATAGTGAGATGTCATTATATCCAGTCATATTCTGTAAAAATCAATATTCTCAGTGCATGCTAGTATGTGTTAACCTTGCTCTTGCCTTGTCTATTTTCATCCTTTTTTGAGAATTCACTTAATAATCTGTACTAAAAATAGTTTTTTATAAGTTTATCTGAACCATTCTAATTATACAATATTCTTTAATATTCCAATATCCCTCTTATTGCTTAAGAGTTTTTAAATTTTGAATTGGGAGAAATCGTGTTGAAATGCTATATATTTATCAAAAAACATCATTTTACAATTACAGTTGGTAGAGGAAACATACGAGAAAATATTGCCAAATCTCCAGTTTTCAGGACCAACACGGATTGCACCCGTTATTGAAAAAGCTGCTGCTTATGCAGAAAGAGAAAATATGTCCCAAGATAAACAAGTTTATACCGTCTTACTTGTTATAACGGTATTTTTTGATTATTTTATTATTTGACAAAGAAACATGTTTTAAAGTCACATCAAAACATTGTACACCAACAAAACAAACATACATAAACACATGGCAAAAAGAGACCGTATGTATATTATAGGATATGTGTAGTGTCATGATATAGTGTATATACTCATTATGATTAGTGCTATCTAAAATGTTACTTTTGTCATATACCACTTATTGAATTTAATCATAAAATAAAATTCAAAAAATGGTTTATGACAATATATGATTAAATTGAAAAAGTGATATATGGCAAAAGCAAACATGTATAAATATATCCACAAGTAAGGTGTGCATGATACACATATGTAATTTCACATATATAGAATATTTGTATATGTACATACTGTATATGCAGTTATAACTGTAAGTTTGTTATGTATCGAATGTACCTTTTTTACCACCGCTTCAAAATCCATGAAGACATAGTCCAGATTAAACATTCAATTTTAACTTTAATAGAAATTGTTAATTTACGAGATATCGCTAATGTTACATATTGAAACAACAGCAAATGTCATCACATTTTTCACTATACTAATCGAAAGAGATTCAAAATTTCTGAATTGTGAGTACCAGTTTTATAGAAAGAAATTTGGATGTTGAATATATCTAAATAGGCAAATCAGGCTTCATTACGAAACATTTGAAATATAAGTCTTCATGTTGTCTAAATACGCGCACCTGGACGACAATGGGTTCGAATCCCACTCGGGTATACCCTTGTCTGATCGCTTGTCGAAAGTAAGTCGTTTTGACTTGTTACTTCTGTTTATATCTAAAATGGCTGCATCCATTAAGTGGAACAGTTTTGGCGGGCATATGACGCTTTACTCTATCCAACATACATTTGTAAAAGTGTATTATACTACATGTAGCTTTAATAAGTGCATATATATTTTTTAGGATGGCGTAATCAACGACATTAATAGAACATTAAAAAGAATAATATCCACGAGTCATCTCCCTTATTCCATTATATTTGTCGGTGTTGGACCTGCTGATTTTAATTTAATGGTACTTACAGTTTTTTCTATTTCATAATTATGTAATGTACATTTGTTTCATATTTTCGGTGCGTATTTCCAATTTCAGGGCTAAATAGATGTGTTATTTGAGATAGTTGAACTTTTAAAAAGAATTAATCCAGTATGACAAAGAAACCTAGGAATAGTCTCGAAATTTGTTATTTTTCCGCAGTTTGGTTGGGAAAAGTTAATTGATTTTGCATTATTTGCGTCATCAAAAAAGTTTTATCAGTTTTAAAAAACATTTTACATATTCTTTATTTTAACATTTATGAATGGCATAAGTTTCCTTGAAAAAGTGCTTTTTAGCGTGAAAATGAGGAAGATAAAGTACCATTAACCCATCAAACTAATCATCAGTTCTGAATCAACTGTTACCATTATTTGTGTTTTCCGCAAACCTGCAAGCTAGGCTTATCTAGCTATTTCCATAAAAATAGAAAATACTATTGAGACTGTTTGACGAATTTATTCAAAGCAAACGTGTTAAGATGGTTGAGAGATAATATAATTACGTATTCTAATAGATTTATAGATCTAATCCATCATTTTTAGAATAATTTTTCTTATTTTCCCCCATTATATTTTAAGGAGCAATTTCATACTACACACGACTGTCCATTAAAGAGAGAGAAGACGGGAGAGACAGCGGTTAGAAGCAACACACATTTTGTGGCATTTAGGAAAGAGAATTTATTAACCGGTGGTAATATAACTCTGGTATGTATAATACATTTGCATTTCTATCATGTATTAACCTCACGTCTTTATTTATCATGTATTAACCTCACGTCTTTATTTCTCATGAACTTCATTGTTTGTATTTGAAATTTCAAAACGGCACCTTCATTATTTATGGCTGGTGCAGCTGGCTAAACAAAAAGGACTTCGTCCTCTTGAGAACCTGGATTCACGTGGTGTAAGTTCACTGTAAAATGAAATGCGACAGTTTTCAAATGTTTTCTTTGTTTTTTGGAATGTGCTTTGAACACGGACTGGTATGTTTGTTTTACCCAATGATTATTGTTTGAATATCTATTCTATTATCCATCAAACGGGTACATTTCTGGTTATCTTCAAACGACGCCAATTTCAAATTTGCAAAGAAAGACGTTAAGTTATTGATGTTTACATACATAAAATGAAGCATTTACGAATTTAGTCCTATAATTGAGAACCATTAGATGTAGTACAGGTTTGATGCCTGGGTCGTTTGATATTGCTTTAAGAAAGTAGTCGCATTTTGTTTTGGTTTTTGCTTTACATATTTATTACTTTATTTTCTTCAGTTTATTATATTTATACCCCCGCAAACTAGTTTGAGGGTGGGATATAAAAATCACAATGTCTGTCTGCCCGCCCGCCCTCATATCTCTCCGGGCCATATCTCGTAATTGTTTTTAACGACTGTCGTCAAACTTCAAATGAATCATTTCCATAATTTAAAGGTGTGTCATGACCTTGAATCAAGGTCATTTTAGAAAGATCAAGGTCGGAGGGTATTTGGCTCTCAGAGATAGTTCTAGTGAATTTTAATGAACAAACGAATATTATTATGACGAAAATTAAATGTTATATGTGATTTATTTTCCATATTGCAGGCCAGAGAGGCATTTGCAACTTTATCTACACAAGTGTTAGAATATATGAGGAAGAACAATATCCAACCAAATAAGCCAAAACCATCAAGATCTGAACGTAGTATACCAGACAACGAAAATATAGAGGGAAATGATACCTTAACAGGACGGGGTCAAAGTTCAGTTTAACCAGTAGACAAAGCTTCAAATTTGTTCAGAGTACAGGTAAACGTTAATATAAATACGTCTGATTCAGGCAAATAATAATTATAAAGAATTGCAATCACATTTAATCTAATTGTCTCATTTAACTTTTAATACGCATCAAATGATATTAAGAACCACCCATTATTCGATAACTTTGATGATATAAAATATATCTCGAAAGATTTTGAATTATCCATACGATCTTTTGTTGTTGTATGACAAATAAAGGTATTTTTTTAAATCAAGAATTAAAAACAAACCAATTCATGTTCAAACCAAAATCCCAAAGCAAAGTAAAAACTTTTAAACTAGATTGTCATGTGTAAGACAATCACTCATTCTATAGGGAATGATATGTAGTTGAGAATCTAAATCATCATATAGGCATAAAAAGAACCTATCGTATCGTTTTCAAGAACATTGTATTGCGTTTGTGGCACTCTTATACTAGACACTACCATTGCAAGTTAACCGAATGAACTGAAATATACATGATCATTGAATACACAAATGCTAAACATCAACGCTTAGAATTAGTATGATAACAGAGGTGAACCAGTGGTCACCTTCTAAAATTATAAGGAAGAACTTAACCAAAACACAAGCTCGTCGATTTATTTCTTGAAATTATTTACAGTATTATTGGAATGAAAAACTTTATTTTGGAGGTGTTTTAAGACATTATATTATAAATAGTCAGAATTTTAAATCATAAATACGATTCCATTTCAGGACCATCCTGTCCAACATGTGGTGCAGCTATAGAGCCCGGAACTAATCTATATTCAGAAGTATCAAATATGACGTGACGAACAAATTTGACTTTTGCCACTTTGTGCCAATCTTCTAACATAGGTTTTATTTCAAAGTAATTGGATATTAAAATCATCAGCCAAAAGATGAATACTAATTAACATTCTCTGCTTACGTGTACACCTTGTTGACACAAAACAACTTAAGAATCTTACCAGATAATTAGACTTCGGTGAAGATGAACATGTTGATCATGTCTTAAACTGAAATAATGAGTAAATGGAAACCCCGTCTTGTCTGAACATTTGATAATACTCGAAATTACAATGACTTTGCATCAAATGAAATCATTTAAAGAGATTATTCGGCATAATTTAAGAAATTCCATGACGTTAAATTGTCTATGGAAATTATTATATTGGCAGCTGTTAGAATCTCCTGTCGTTTCCACCATTTCATTGCTTGATGCCTAGCGTCGGTTAATGAGTTTAATTCGCATGAATGAAATTAATTGTCCAAGTACGCTATGCAAACTATTTATTATGTTGTTTACTATATGGAATCTAACAATTATCAGTGGAGATGTTAATAATATAAACAATAACAAAATTTAGATTGATGTGCTGGAGTAATTGAAAAACAGGTGAAGTTGGAAAAAACTTTGCATTATTACAGCTCTCGATATGCAAATTCAGGTAAATAAATGACGTAATACCCTGCTTAAAGAAAACAAACAATATAGTGCAATCACGCAATGTGCAATAATAAACTTAGCAATATAAAATAACCATAAGCAAATATTACTGAATATATATGCTATAACGAAACACGTTTACCATTCTTATAGAAATGCATATATGCAGATTCTATATAAAATATTTGTTCCATTTGGTGGAATAATATATAATTCCATAAGTCTAATATGTTCTAAACATATAAATTATCCATATAGTTCTCATGTGTTTCCAAAGGGTGAAATACTGCTTTCACTTGGTTTCATGTGATTTTATATATGTTTTAATATGTCTTATATATGTATATCATAAACAACCATACTAATCAATGCCCGAATCACAATCCAGAAGCAAAGTAAAAACTTTGGATCTGACAAGTTAGGTTAGACACGTGAACTTCCACCAGGGAATTGAGGCCGGATGCTCGGAAGAGTAAGCATCTTCTGTTTAGCTAGCTACAAGCGCCACGTGTGTAATCAAAATTGTGTGAAAGGAACTATGAAACGTCAAATATATCCAGGGCAATCATGGAAAATGAGTCATCAAACTTATCAACAATACTGCGATGAGGGTCTTGATAATCCTAGGCTTGCAATATCCACGAGTCAATTTATTTGCAAGCAACCTGCTTCGTTCTACAAAGTTCCCGTAGTGGGAACAAGCTCTACCATAGCGTATTAATTGGGAAACAAATACATCATAAGAAGGAGAAGCAGTTATATTGCTGCATAGAAAAGAAAAGTTGACAATAGAAAAATTAGTCATCACGTTTGTCATAAAGTTCATATATCCTTTTTGCATTTGTCATCACAACACAGTAACAATCACACAGCAAAATCTCAATCTTGTTTTGTATTAACAAAATTGCAATCAATGTTTTTTGTTTTTTAATGTTTAACTGAAATGCTGATAACCTTTTTCTGTGATATATTTGTTTTTATATTAAAAATTCTATGTATTTTTAATTTGTGTTTGAGTTGTGTCTATTGAATTTTTTTTATTTGAAAAAGAGATCTTGTAGATTTTTAATTAAAATATTGAGTTCCATATTACCTTTAGGTATTAGCCTATAAGAGTCGACGTTTTAAGAACTTAATTGGAATAACGTTTTTGTTGTCCACGTATAACTTGAAAATATGCTGCAAACATGTATAATTCGTTATTTTGTCAAATTGAAGTGCAGCTTCAATTACCATACTGGGTTTAATGACAGCATTGGACGTTAAATTAGACATTAGCATCAAATATCAAAAGAAACTTTAAAATTAAATAAAAATTCAGATTACGTTTGTCTGATATTTGATATATGATAAAAAAGTATAGAAACGTAAAGTTGTGCATTGTGGAAATATAATCCTTGTTTCTGTCAAAACAATAGTTTATTTCATGTATTTTGTGCATGACAGGAAATCATCAATATGACTTGATGTTATTAATATCATTTCCTGCCGGCAAGGCTTAAGACATCATAATATATTAAGCATGTTACCGCTCTTACAGATTACTTATTGGTCGTGTAGATCTGATGAACTTTTAACATTGATGCTACAAACAAACATCACATTGACCGATAAAACATTATTTATTTGTCCATCTTCTACAATATTAATACTGATTTATCACGATATAGATTGCAAGTTGCACCTGAGACCATGTTTTGAATTGATGTATATTATTTTCATTATGACGTCATGTTTCGACCATACACAAGAATTGTGTGGTTTGCGAACGGCCTGTGTTACTGTTATTGTTAACAATTATTGTTTCGATAGCGAAAATCTGTTTTTACAGTAAATGATAATTAATACTCTAGTGTTACAATTCCTCTTACAAGGAACTCAACACGGGATCGCTCATTAAAAGCGAGCTCGTTTCAATCATTCTGTCGTTTGGCACTTCCACTTAGGTTCGATCATATATTATACGAAGTACACACAACACACACACAACTTGAAGCATAAAATAAAAAATTGTGACTAAAATGTATTTGACAACAATCAACGCAAACAAGAACATGGCACAAAACAAATTAATGTTATAAAAACCAAAACAGGAAAAGACAAATAATATATTGGAACCACTGATTATACACTGGGTTAAATGATCGGCGTTATTGTAAAAGTACAACATGAACAAACTCAACCATCGCACTATGTAAGAACCAGTCGTCCATAAATAAACAAATTGAACTGTTAGTTATATGAGTCTTACTTTACATGGCTAATCAAAAAAACCTACATATATTATAATGATATTCGTATTATAATCACAGTACCGAATGCAACTTTATAATACCAGACGGTATAGTGCACTATACAGTGCTGCAAAGTAATTGGATAATTGTACCGTTTATATTCGATTTCATTCTTGCTACATTCTTGCAAGATCCTTTAAACTACATGTATATACTAGTATATAACAAACGTGATGGTTCTAATTATTTTATTTTAAGCTTTTAAGCATTATATCTGCTTTTACTGCTTAATGCGTATTTGTTTCACTTCGAATACGCTACGGTAGAGCTATCACTCATTAAGAAGCAAATGCTTACAAATGAATTGTTGAACTAGGGATATTGCAAGCATAACCTAACCAAGATCATTAAAAGTGTCCTATGAGCGTCATCACAAATATTGATGTTAATTATGATGTACATCAATTATCTTCGATTTATTAGATGCTCTATGGATCCTGTGTTCCATGTTCCGCTCCTTTTTAATTTTGATTCGAACTAGTTAGTTTGCCAGCTGGTGAAAGTTCAGTGTTAAATTGTCAATTTTTAAACGTGTTACAGTCTAACCTGTCTATAAGGGCCACTCAGGGGAAGTTGCAAAAGTGGCCTTTATGGACAGGTGGCCTTTATATAGAGGTCTGTAAATCCAGTTATGACATCAATATAAATATTAGTTGAAAAAACAGTGAGCAGTTCTAATTTATTTATTTTATTTTTTAAAATTTCTGTTACAAAAAAAGGCATTAGCTAATTTTAACAGAATAATTTCTTTGAAAACAATTAAAGAAAAATCTTCTGACCACACTATTTATCAATCTTTGAAAAAAAACCCCTTAAAAACACTAAGTATATACACATATCTTAAATAAAGACATGTTTTCTTTTAAAGGTAGGAGCCAGTAATAAAAACAATAGAAAATAGTATAATTATATATCATAATAAATAATGAGTAATAATCTATCCTTAGTGCTTTATGGCTTCATTTGTTGACATGAGGATAAATAACTTAAGAAATTTTCTAAGTTTTAAAAAAGTTTTAAAAATATACTTTTTAAAAATTCTTTTCTAATCAACATATAGATTTGGTTACATATACTTAGTTTAATAATCAATGGTTTAAAGTTAAATAATCAATGTTTAAAATCTAATTTTATCTTCAAGATTTTTAAAAAAACTACATGGCTTAACATTTTTGCACAAATTTTTAGAAACTATAACAAAACTTGTTAATAAGAATAAAAAGTGGCCTTTATAGACAGGTTCACGAGCCATTTTGTACAAAAATAGGGTGGCCTCTGGCTCAGTTGAACAGTGGCCCTTATATAGAGGTTAAATAAAGAGTAAAATGGCTTGGGAGGAATTGAAAGTGCCCTTTATAGTCAGGTGGCCCTTATATAGAGGTGGCCTTTAACACAGGTTGGACTGTACTTTGGTTTTTTTTTTGGATTGTAATTTCGATTTGGTACGGTATGGGTTTTTTTATGATATACACTTAATGACTCAGTTAGATATTACATAAATTCTTTTTTTGTTTAGTTCAGGATTAATCGATCTGAACAATTGCACAAGTGAGACAGCATTACAATATATAGACTATATCAGTTATTGCGTGGACAATAGCGTCTCGCCAACGAGAATCACGACAATAGCTAGGACTAAATGCAGCACAATACAATAATGTTTTTGAGAACTAAATAATAAATTAATTTATAATGCAATATGAAATATCACATAAATAATTGACATAAAAGCCATGGAAACACAACACACGGTCATGGTATTTAGGTGATAGCAAAATAGTACACTCTTTTGTTTTTTTGACGGTCATTGGACATAATGGTGCGGAGAAAGAATAATACCAGTGGCAAGTAATATCGAAGTCGTATAGCATGTGTAGGGTTTTTTTGTTGAATATAGATGTATGAATTATACAACTGTATTGACGTATAATTACTTAAACTGTTATAATTGTTCAGCACAAGACTACCATTTCAGAATAAAGTTTCATATAAGTAGTGCTCTAACCAAAAAATGAGAAAATCCAAATATTGTAATGTTTAACGATAAAATAGAAGGACAAAAATGTATTGACAAATAAATGAAAAACAACAAAGACATCAATCCATATCCAAATCACAATCCCAAAACAATGTTAACATGGTTAAAACTTTGAAACTGGCAATTTAAGTTAAACATGTGAACATTCCACCAGGGAAGCGAGTCCGAGTGTCCCCTTAGAGTAAACACATCATGTATAGCTAGCCACACCCGCCACGTTTAAATGAAAATGAATTGATTTTAGATTAGTACTGGAGCATTAACATGACATCCATACGAATTATATTATTTTTGACCGAAATAAAATTTTAGTTAGTCTAAAACTAGCCTTGAAAAGCTGAGTAGATTGACACACAGTTTGACAAATCGTAATTAAGTTTTAGCATGTCATCTACCTGCTCTTATTGAAATATCATTAAAGTTTAATCACAGGTTTGCATCAATAATTAACATGTTTTTTGTTAAGAATTGGGGCTGTAGACTTGTTTACGGCTTTTAGCAACTAATGATGACAAACACGTTTGACACAAAAAAGAAACATATAGAAATATTTACAATAGAAAAATAACTTCTACGTTGAACCCAGTTTGATTTCTTTTTTTAAAATTCGCATAAACATCGGTTTTTCACGTCGCGCATGAATACCAATACTCTCGAGTCGATTACCAATCCGCAAGTCCAGATGTCGAGCACTCTATCGTCTATTAAGTCTGTTTTTTTAACAAGCTCTACCTTAAATAACTGTAACTTGACCATAAATATGAATATGTAATTTTTTGTCATTGACTGAAATAAAAATTGTTTGAAATATTATCCAAGATTGATGACCTGTTTTGTTTCTTCCAGACATGACGTCAAATGGGCGGGGCTTAATGTTTCTGAACAGCTGTTCCATGTCTAGGTCACGTCCGCCGTTAAAATTCTTCTTCAAAACATTGGAATTTATTTCATTCAACGGAATTTGCAATTTTGCTCTCGTAAAGAAAGAATAAATTGTAAATATAAGAATTGACTGTCATTTTTCCTGGTTCATCAAGTAATGAACCAGATTTTAAAAATAGCAAATCTAAAATGAACTTTATATACCATATGTTTGACACATTTTTTACCAATCAAAAACAGCCCATAGTCATCTTCAAATCACTCAAGCAAAAAAAGTAAGTGAAATGTCAGAGAGTCAATGAAAGATTAAAATCTATATCTTAAATACCCTTTTTCAACCTATCCGGAGTATTTTTGTGATGTGACCAGTTACTATAGAAACAAAATTAAAACAAAACTAAATTATTATTCTGAAACCTAAACACCTGCTCTATACATCTGAATATGATCAACATTCATGGCAAGTTTCATTAAAATTTTAATTGCAAGAGTGTCCTTTTATGAGCCACCGTACAAATGTATGGTTGAAGTCCATACTTATACTATAACCGCACAATTTAACATTGTTTTTGTCTCGTATGTCTCTTTTTGCAATATAAATTTGCTTTTGAATACTCATTCAACATTTTATTAATAAAAATAAAACTTTTTAATCTTCTAAAATTTAAAGCTCTCAGTAAAAATATGACATTATTTCATACTTTTTAATTAAAAGAGCTTTTATTCTGGAAGTGGAAACTAACTGATTACAGTTAAATAACCTTAAATAAATGTTGTGTAAATCTAATGTTGGATAATTGAACGTGAATGAACCGATTTTCTTCATGTACTACCTCCTGTGGGCTTGAGTGAATCGAGTTAATACTATATATGTAAACCGTCATTCAGTTTTTAAATTTGCGTGTGTTATATAAATACATGTATTGATATGGATAGTTTACGGTTAAAACACAAGTTTGAATTCATAATGAGTAAAATAAACAAGTGTTATCGGATACCCCACGGATTTAATTCTTTTTTTAAATGTTATTCCTTTATTCGTTTTTTTTGTCAAATGACGATTGATACATATATAAACATAGATATTTGAAGCGATGACAAGTGAATTAATCTAGCATTTACTTCCGGGTAGAATTCGATTTTACCCAGGAAGTCACAAATTTGCCATTGATTTTATGTTCGCTTATATATCATTGCTTTATCAGGTTTTCCAAATTGCATGTATTATGTAAATACATGTATATTTATTAATAATGCATGGTTAAAAATCCCCAAAATAATTTAACTAACTTAAATTATAAGTGAAATAGACGTGTATATACTGCCAGGGTTGCTTACCAAGAATTCCATTTTAATTTTAAAGTCACAAACATATCATTTTCTTTTAAATTTTACTTCGGTCACAACCATAATGGTAGCAAGTCATGTAAAACTTAGAAGTTTTCTATTATCCAACGGGTTAATCCTATATGTGTCCAGTGCCAGTACAACATCAGGTAAGTTTTATGAGAGTTGTATCAATATATTGCTTTTTAAAATCTTTCATTTAGTTTCAGGTAATAAAAAATCCACTTAAATGGATCTTAATACTGAAGAAGGAAAAAACAATATCAGAAAGTTAACTTTTAACATTGATGCTACAAACAAACGTCACATTGACCGATAAAACATTATTTATTTGTCCATCTTCAATATTAACAGTGATTTATCACGATATAGGTTGCAAGTTACACCTGAGACCATGTTTTGAATTGATGTATATCATTTTCATTATGACGTCCTGTTTCGACAATACACAAGACTTATGTGGTTCGCGAACGACCTGTGTTACTGTTATTGTTAACAATTATTTATTCGATAGCATAAATCTGTTTTTGCAGTACATGATACATCAATACTCCAGTGTTAAAATTCTTCTTACAAGGAACTGAACACGGGGTCGCTAATTAAAAGCGAGCTCGCTCGAATCATTCTGTCGTTTGCAACTTCCTTTTAGGTTACTGGTTTGATCATATATTATACGAAGTACACACAACACACACACAACTTAAAGCATAGAATAAAAAAATGTAACTAAAATGTATTTGACAATAATCAACGCAAACAAGAACACGACACAATAAAAATTAATGTTATAAAAACCAAGACAGGAAAAGGCAAATAATATGTTGGAACCACTGATTATACCCCCCGCTTAAAAAAGGGGGGTATCTAGTGATAGGGGTGTCCGTCCGTCCTTCCGTTACATCTTAGGGTACCTACCTTTTATCCACAACTCCTCCTAAACCCTTCAATAGATTTTCATTAAACTTTCACAAAATCTTTGTGATATAAAGTAGATGTGCATCTCCTTTTTTACAAATTTGATCCGATAGATTTTTTTATGTCGGGGAGCGGAGGCTATTTTTGTGAGCTTGTGGTTAACAGTTTTTCTAGTTATGCACTGGGTTAAATGACCGGCGTTATGGTTAAAGTACAACATGAAGAACCTCAACCATCCCACTATGTAAGGACCAGTCGTCCATAAATAAACAAAATGAACTGTTAGTTATATGAGTCTTACTTTACATGGCTAACCAAAAAAACTTACATATATTATAATGATATTCGTAATATTCGTAATATCACAGTACCAAATGAACTTTTATAATACCAGACAGTATAGTGTACTATACAGTGCTACAAAATAATTGAATAATTGTACCGTTTATATTCAATTTCATTCTGGCTACATTCTTGCAAGATCCTTTAAACTTCATGGTTTAAATTATTCTATTTTAAGCTTTTAAGCATTATATCTGCTTTTACTGCTTAATGGGTATTTGTTTCACTTCGAATACGCTATGGTAGAGCTTACACTCATTAAGAAGCAAATGCTTACAAATGATTTATTGAATTAAGGATATTGCAAGCATAACCTAACCAAGGTCATCAAAAGTGTCCTATGGGCGTCATCACAAATATTGATGATAATTATGATGTACATCAATTATCTTGGATTTATTTGACGCTCTATGGATCCTGTGGTTCCATGTTCCGTTCCGTCTCAATTTTGATTCACACTAGTTAGTTAGCCAGCTGGTGAAAGTTAAGTGTTAAATTGACTTTGTTTTTTGGATTGTAATTTCGATCTGGTACTGTATGTTTGTTTTTTATGATATACACTTAATGACTCAGTTAGATATTACATCAATTCTTTTTTGTTTAGTTCAGGATTAATCGATCTGAACAATTGCACAAGTGAGACAGCATTGCAATATATATGCTATATCAGTTATTGCGTGGACAATGGCGTCTCGCCAACGAGAATCACGACAATAGCTAGAACTAAATACAGAACATTACAATAATGTTGATGAGAACTAAATAATAAATTAATTTATAATGCAATATGAAAGATCACATAAATAATTGATATAAAAGCCAAGGAAACACATCACACGGTCATGATATTTATTGCAAGCCTAGGCTTATCAAGGCCCTCAAAAAGTTTTATGGCCGTCATCACAGTATTGTTGATAAGTTTGATGTCTCTGTGTCCAGGATTGCCTTGGATATATTTGACGTCTCATAGTTCCATGTTCCTTTCACACAATTTTGATTACACACGTGACGGGTGTAGCTAGCTAAACAGGAGGTGCTTACCCTTCCGGAGCACCCGGCCTCACTTCCCTGGTGGAAGTTCACGTGTCTAACCTAACTTGTCAGTTCCAAAGTTTTTACTTTGCTTCTGGATTGTGATTCGGAAAATGGATAAGTATGTTTGTTTTTGATTGATTAGGTGATCGCAAAATAGTACAATCTCTTGTCTTTTGACGGTCATTGCACATTATGGTGCGAAGAACGAATAATACCAGTGGCAAGTAATATCGACGCCGTATAGCATGTGTCGGCTTTTTTGTTGAATATAAACGTATGAATTATACAACTGTATTGACCTAAATTACAAAAACTGTTTAAATTGTTCAGCACTAGACTGCCATTTAAGAATAAAGTTTCATATTAGTAGTGCTCGGACCAAAAATGAGGAAATCCAAATATTTTCATGTTTTACGATAAAATAGAAGGACAAAAATGTATTTACAAATAAATGAAAAACAACAAAGACATCAATCCATATTTAAATCACAATCCCAAACCAATGTTAAAAATGTGAAACTAACATGTGAACATTCCACCTGGGAAGTGAGTCCGAGTGTCCCCTTAGAGTAAACACATCATGTATAGCTAGCCACACCCGCCACGTTTAAATGAAAATGAATTGATTTTAGATTAGTACTGGAGCATTAACATGACCTCCATACGAATTATATTATTTTTGACCGAAATAAAATTTCTAGTTAGTCTAAAACTAGCCTTGAATAGCTGAGGAGATTGACACACAGTTTGACAAAGCGTAATTAAGCTTTAGCATGCCATCTACCTGCTCTTATTGAAATATCATCAAAGTGCAATCACAGGTTAACATCAATAATTAACAAGTCTTTTGTAAAGAATTGGGGCTGTAGACTTGTTAACGGATTTTAGCAACTAATGATGACAAACACGTTTGACACAAAAAAAACCATATAGAATTGAACTTTATATACTATATGTTTGCCAGGTGCAAAAATCACATTTCAATCAGACATTTTGTGACCAATCAAAAACAGTCCATAGCTATCTCTAAATCACTCAAGCATGACAAGTAAGTCAAGTGTCAGAGAGTCAATGAAAGATTAAAATCTATATCTTAAATACCCTTTTTCAACTAATCCGGAGTATTTTTGTGATGTGATCAGTTACCATAGAAACAAAATTAAAACCAAACTAATAAATTATTATTCTGAAACCTAAGCACCTGCTCTATACATCTGGATATGATAAACATTCATGGCAAGTTTCATTAAAATTTTAATTCCAAGAGTGTCCTTTTATGAGCCACCGTACAAGTGTATGGTTGAAGTCCGTACTTATACTATTATTATAACCGCACAATTGAACATTGGTTTTTTGTCTCGTATGTCTCTTTCTGTTATATAAATTTGCTTTTGAATACTCATTCAACATTTTAATAATAAAAATAACACTTTTTAATCTTCTAAAATTTAAAGCTCTCAGTAAAAATATGACATTATTTTATACTTTTTAATTAAAAGAGCTGGAGATGAAAGTGATTACAGTTAAATAATCTTGTATCAATGTTGTGTAAATCTAATGTTGAATAAGTGAACGTGAATGAACCGATTTACTTCATGCACAACCTCTTGTGGGCTTGAGTGAATAAAGTTAATTCTATATTTAAAACATCATCCAGTTTTCAAATTTGCATGTGTTATATAAATACATAAATTGATATGGACATTTTACGGTTAAAAACACAAGTTTGAATTAATAATAAGTGAAGTGAACAAGTATTATCGGATACCCCACGGGTTTAATTCTGTTTTTAAATATCATTCCTTCGGTTTTTTCAAATGACGGTTGATATATATATATATATATATTTGAAGCGATGACAAGCGAATTAATCTAGTATTTACTTCCGGGTAGAAATCGATTTTACTCAGAAAGTCATAAAGGTGCAATTGATGACAAGCGAATTAATCTAGTATTTACTTCCGGGTAGAAATCGATTTTACTCAGAAAGTCATAAAGGTGCAATTGATTGATTTTATTTTCGCTTATTTATCATTCTTTCGTCCGGTTTTTCCAGATTGCATGTGTTGTAAAAATATATTTATTAATAATGTATGGTTAAAAGTCCCCAAAAATAATTCAATTATAAGTGAAATAGACGGGTATATACTACCAGGGATGCTTACCAAGAGTTCCATTTTTATCATAAAGTCACAAACATATTATTTGTTTTAAATTTCACTTTGGTTACAACCATAATGGTAGCAAGTCTGCTGACATTTGTTCTATTATCCAACGGGTTAATCTTATATGTGTCCAGTGCCAGTACAACAGCAGGTAAGTTTTAGGAGAGATGTATCAAGGTATTGCTTTTTAAAAATCATTTATTCAGTATCAGGTAATAAAATAAACCACTTAAAAGGATCTTAATACTGAAGAAAAAATAACAATAGCAGAAAATGAAATGAAATAAAGATGTTTTAACTGCACTTGACATGTTCTTGTCCTTGCTTTGCTCAGTCTGTTTCAATCATTTTAGGTGTAAGCGACCTCTATAGTGGCCACGGTGGCCTACTCTTTTCGAGATTAATATGCACTTCTAAAACTTGTCTGATGAGTCGGTATAATTATTCTAAATACTTGTCGTAGTTCACGTGTTTAAATTAAGTTGACAGTTTATAGATTTTTATTTGTTTACAAAAATTCAGGAAATTATACGAATTAGTAATCATGACTACGCAATATATCTTGCACTACTGTAATTCGTGTAAAATTTGAAGCATATCATATTTATTGGGGTATAACATCTAACTTATATTTTTTTTGAAAAATGAGAAAATAATTATCAAAAACAAACATATTAATATGACTAAACCACAATCTCAAAGCAAAGTAAACATGTTGAAACACAAAATTAGTGTAAACACGTAAACTTTCGCCGGGCAAATGAGGCCATGTCCTCTGGAAGGTTAAGTACCACCTGTTTAGCTAACTAAATCTGTTACATGTAAAATATTATGGATAACACACATATTATAAAGGAATCAATAATTTGTATTAATACCGGGTAGAATTCGACTTTACCCAGAAAGTGACAAAGTTGCCATTGATTTTATTTTCTCTTATATATCATTGCTTTATCAGGATTTCAAAATTGCGTGTATGATATAAATAAATTAACTAATAGTATATGGTTAAAAATCCCCAAAATAATTTAACTAACTAATAGACGGGTATATACTACCAGGGTTGCTTACCAAGAATTCCATTTTAATTCTAAAGTCACAAACATATCATTTTGTTTTAAATTTCACTTCGGTCACAACCATAATGGTAGCAAGTCATGTAATACTGAGAAGTTTTCTATTATCCAACGGGTTAATCTTATATGTGTCCAGTGCCAGTACAACATCAGGTAAGTTTTATGAGAGTTGTATCAATATATTGCTTTTTAAAATCATTCATTTTGTTTCAGGTAATAAAAAAATCCACTTAAATAGATCTTAATACTGAAGAAGGAAAAAACAATATCAGAAAGTTAAATGAAAAAAATTTTTTCTGGGTAAATGCACTATGCACGTTCTTGTTCTTGCTTCGCTCAGTCTGTTAAAATAACATTTTAGGTGTAAGCGACCTCTATAGGGGCTACGGGTGGCCTGCTATTTTCGGGATTAACATTCGAGTTCTAAAACATATCCGATGAGTCGAAATAATAATTCTAAATACTTGTAGAATAATAATACAAATTATTTTGTCCCGTGTTCTTTCATGTTCTAATCATTTGATTACACACGCGGATGTAACTAACTAAGGATAAGGTGCCTAGCTCTCTAAAGCACCCGTGTCACTTTCCCGGTGGACAGTTTTTTATATTTTTGGGTTGGTTTATAACATTTTATTTGTTGACCAGATTCAGGAAATAATACGAATTAGAAATAAAAATTGACTTGGTCTTGTGTATTATTTCTAAATGTAAATAGGATATTTTCTGTTTTGAAAAACCTGCACACTTATGGGACCTACGATCACACAATATATCCTGCACTATTTTGAAATACAATTCTCGTGAAATTTAACATATCATATTTATTGATGTATTGCATCCAGCTAAAATTTTTCTTGAAAAATGAAAAAGTAATCCTCATACATGTCCAAATCCCAAACCGAACGCAAAGTAAAATTCTCGAAACTCAAAATTAAAAAAGGTTAAAAACGTATACTTTCGCCGGGGAAGTGAGGTAGATTCCTCTGGAAAAGTAAGCGCTTCCTGTTTAGTTAACTAAATCCGCCACATGTAAAATATTATGAATAACACACATTTCATAAAGGTATCAATAATTTGTTCTATTTCTTTTTGGGTTTATGATGTAATGTATATTTTTATTATCAGGGAGAGTGAAAACAGTAAAATTTAAAATTCTTAATCTGCATTCTATAAAGTAATGTTGAGAAAACCGTGTTTTTAATTTCAATTAACTACTAGTAGTTATGAAATATGTAATGGAAATTTATTAAAACTGGAAATGCCCTTGTTTACTTGTAATATTGTTTGGATTTTCCTAGTTTCTTTTCCACCTAACGATTATCACATCAAAAGTTGATTTCTTTATTGATTTGCTTCACGTCCTATTTAAAATGATAACACACAGGTTTAGATAAAAGAATTGAAATAAAAAACAGGAATATATATTTATAATTCCGCCATTGGGTTTTCCATGTTGCGTGTGTTATAAATTAATACAATATCGATTCATTTAACTCTTAATACAAATGTTCAATTAAATGCACCAGAAGTTAAAAAAGAAATAAGAATAAGGCTTTTACGTCCGGGTTTAAAATCGTGTATTAAATTTCACCCCAAAAATAAGTACGTGTTTTTATTTACGTTTTAATAACAACCGTTATGGAGGTAACTTTGACATTACTGAATATTTTTATACTATACCAAGGAATCATCCTTTGTGTATTTAGTGCAACTACAACATCAGGTAAGTTCTTAATCACTATTTTGTAAAGCTAGTAAAATCAACTTTATCTATTAGAATTCTGGTGATGTGAGTATTTAAAAAGTAAACGTACACTATCAATAACTTAAAAATAAATAAATAAACACCACCATGTAAAACGAACATATATCGGAATCATTGATTATAAAACTTCTAGGCATATTACTCTGAATGGGCACTCAATATTTGATATTCGATTCAATATAAAAAGTCGTAGTTTAGAGGACACAACACAACGTAATGACATGGTAAGATAATCACGTATTTACATTCATTCTATACCCGATATTGGACAAGAAGTCGTGCCTGACATAATAACACTGGAATAGTGGTTCAATAAATCTTTAATTATTAATTTTATTTCTATTTATTTTTTTTTTTAGTAATGACAATAGTTACATCATAATTATAAATAACCAGTCAATATAAGTTTTAATATAAATATATGAAAGTAGTGTCGATTTTAACAAACAAATACGTATCATCCATCATAGTTAAGAACACCCCTTAACCTATAGAAATGTAAAGAGTAAGTTTATTAGAACACCTTTAAAGAACATAGATAATATTATTGGAGTAAGTAACTTGTCTATACAGGAATGTACTGATAATAAAAATGTGATTTTAACAACACTGTTAAACGTTGTCACTTTTTTATTCGATTCTAAATGTATTAAAATAACTTGAGACTTAACTTTATTTTTTCCCTTTGTGTCGGTTATGTACATGTATATGATTTATATGAACTCGCATTGATGAAATCATTGAAGCTTGTTAAAAAGGATAATTAAAAAACTGTTTCTATTGTTAATACTATTGTGTACATCAGGCGATATAAATGATCACCGCATCATGATTTAGTTTATTCTAAACGATTACCTGGCTTTTTCACTTATCATTATACAATTTCAGTGTTAAAACCCCTTTAAAGGTTCTAAAGATGAATTCCGCCATCCATTATTTATCGATTTTGTTCAACATATGGCAATATGTCAAACTATTTCCATGTTTCTTTCACACAATTTTGATTACATACGTGGCGGGTGTAGCTAGCTGAACAGGAGGTGCTTACCCTTCCGGAGCACTTTTGTGGTGGAATAACAAGTGTCTAACCTCACTTGTCAGTTCTATAGTTTTTACTTGGCTTCTGGGTTGTATTTCGGACATAGATTAGTATTATTTTATTTTTGACACAATCATTTTAATAAATACATGATCGATAAACAAAATTAACTTTACGTCTCAGTGTATAGATGTTTAATTTCAGTGTATGACAATCAACCTTTATTTTCTAAACAAGGTCATTTGGTCAACTACTGAAAAATTAACAAGAAAATCCACCTTTGTTTCGAAAATTTTCGACAAGGTTGAAGCAAACAGTTAAGCGTCAATAATAAAATGCAGCACAGAAAAACTTCTCTTTTTTTGCAGTATAATATAATTTTCATAAACTTTTACAATTTTTCAAAGAAAATAAAAATATTATGACAAATGAACTCATCAAGATTGTCAAAACAAATTATTGATTATAACCTTTATGATGTTGGGTTTAATTGGAGATGCTCGCACGTTAAGATAGAAAAGTATTTTAATAGTGAAATTAAAGTGCAATATTGGAAATTATGATCTTAAGTTGTTGATATATACATGTAAAATTTTAGTTGTCCATCTGTCATTTATCTTTTCACTTAATCAGCGTTCAAAGATTTCATTTTGGAATTGTGATTTAGACAACATTTGAGAGTATAATAGCTTTCTAGTGACATATGATAGTGACAAAGACCCAGACATATAATTGGTCTGGTTTTAATATTGTAATTAGTTATTGGCTGTAAAACAGTTCCGTCTATACAGGAAATAAGAAAATCGCCGTGTGCACGCTACATATCCTGTATCATATATTTAGAAAACTATAAACAAAACATTTTTATTTATTTCTGTATAGACATATTTTTAAAGCAAATCATAAAGAATGAAGTCAATGTATTCTGTTTCTTTATGACGTAAAAATGCTTTATAAAAGTACATTTTAAAGGATGCTTGTCCACGATTGAAAAGTACGTTGTTTTATTTCCACAATTTTGGTCCAAGCACTACTTATGGGGATTTTTTTTTACCAAACTACCATATAGTGATGCAAAATTCAATTAGATTTATCAATAATTAATGACGTCATACTTGTTGACAACAATATGTAGGTTTACCAAACTAGTATATGATTTTAATTTTAATTATACAGGTATAGATGAAATATTCCAATCAATCAATAAACTTGAATTACGCAAAATATGATAATCTATTTCAATTCAAAACTGTGTTACCGCTTTAAAAGTTTGCTTTTTCTTTTGTTATTTTACACTTCAATCAGGCTCATCATTTTGATAAAATATAATTATTTTAAGAACTACTTTATTTAATAGTGTAACTATTGAAAGTAGAAATGTGATATAACTTAACTGTTGACGTTATCCTCCGTTCTGTTTAAATTTTAACACATTTGTGTTCAATCATACTCCAACTCTTCTCGTGTTGCAACATGTGGCCCAGCAGTTATTTTCTTTAGAATTTTTTAAATTTTAATAATGAAACTATTATGAAAAAGAAAGCTATTATTAATGACGTACTTAACTGCTTTAAGAGTTAAATTTGTTGTGGTTTATAACCCATTAATTTGTTTTCAGAATTACATCTGATATTGTTGCTATTCGAAGCCATCACGTTTATTTCCGTTTCTTTGCAGCTCAATGTTCAGTAGGTCAGACATCGTGTGATGACGGTAGCTGTTATAATTCAGTAGGTAGATGTGATGGTATACCAGATTGTATTGACGGGTCAGATGAAGCTAACTGTCAAACTAATAGTAAGATTAATATACATATAAAAGGCATTTCCAAAAATAGTTGTATATGCTTGTTTCTAGAAACGAGACGCATTTTAATTGTAGAAAAGCGTTGTTCTTTCGGCCTACTTTCCAAACACAGTTATAGATATTTTTACTATTGTTGTTATACAAGTTAACAAGAGAATATGATTATTTCCAAAAAAGATATTAAGATTTTTTTAGAAATCCTTTCATTATTACTTTTTGTTCGGAAAACGATGAACTCGGCGGCGAAAAACTAAGAAGAATACACGTATTTATATGTAAATTATAAAAGCAGTTAAACAAGAAACGAAAGAAGACTTATTATAAACTATATTAGACTAAGGATGGGCAGAAACAACTTCAATGATAATATAAGTTGGTAAGGTACATATTGCAGTAATTTATAATATTCTGTATTTAAAAATAACTTGGACCTTTGGATGTTTTTTCAACCCTTGAAAAGTTTTGGTTATACAATTATGGTGCAATCACCACTGATAACGAATTGTATTCCAAAACAACTGTCTTGTGCTGTAAAATGAACACCGGTATAATATGTAAAATTGTAGCATTACCACCGCAATGTCCGGAACAACAACAAAGATGTCCAGATGGAAGTTGTATCAATCCCCACGATAACTGTACAGCTCAGACAGCTTCGACAGTGGTTGGTGATACAGTTACGTCTTCGATAACGACTGGTGAAACAGTTACGTCTTCAATAACGACTGGTGAAACATTTACGACGTCATCTGTAGCCTTAGTGCCATCTGTCAATGGGACACTGCCCCCATGGAGTATAGCATTAATTGTTATATTCGTATTTGTGGCGGTGTTGGTCATCATAGTAATTGTGGTAAGTCTGAATTATTCTTTATATTCTTTTCTTTGCAACTTGTATGTGGGCAAATTACACATGTTACTATATCACCATCAAAATAGTTTTACAATACCAATCTTGGATTCTAATCTCGTTTCTTACTTTGCTTCTGGATTGTGATTCTGACACTTATAAGTATGTTTGTTTTTGATTAATTCTCAAGCATAACTTTTTATCATTAATACTTCTTCTCTGTATTAACTTTGCTTTGTTAATTGTGGACTTCAATTATTTTCCATAATTTTCACTTAAACATCTTGAAGCCACGTTAAACAGGAATGAAATAACTAAATATTGCAACGGAAATAAGGAAATTGCATTTAAGATTAAAATATGCATTGAATTCCTGTTTTGCAGATGTATGCATTGTTAGTAGCATTTCATCATTTATTTTCAGCGTCAGTTACATGAAAAACAGAAAGTTGGAAATTCCATAGAAGACATCAAATCAGGTCTACCTGAAACGTCTTAATAAATAATGTTTTGATTTTTTTTGATGATTGAAATTGATCTGGATCTGGATTGGTTGAAAATAATCTTTGCGATGTAACGCAATATTAAACAAGCTAACCATATGGAACTGGAATATCAGTATCTCGTCATTGTCTGCGATGTCTTAATATCGCCAGTGCTTGAATTGCAATTCCTGTGTAAATTTAACAGTAAACGTCAGACAGGAATCAAATCACAAGGTCGGAAGCAAGATGGACACAGATTAGGACTGGCTCTCATCCCGAGCGATAATTGAGACACAGATGATGACAGCGACTGAGAGTTGTTGCTGTGCTGTTCCCTTGCGTTCAGTTGAAAAATATGTTCAATTTGATAACAACCAAATACAAAATGTTTCAAAAAAATAAAATCTGAGTATAATGATTTTAAACACACATGTATATGCTAAAGAACAGTGTGTGTGTGTGTGTGTGTGTGTGTGTGTGTATTTGTGTGTTATTTGGTTACAAGTATGCATATTAGATTGGAAAATAATTATAAGATTGTAAAAGATAAAAAAAATTATGGGACGTTAGGCGTAAAAGATATTAATTTTTATCTATTTACAATGCTTAAATTTTATAACATGTCTTTCTACAATAGAAACAAATCAGAATTTTAATATGTGTATATAGGTGTTTTGTCAGGGTGTGTGTCAGCATATTGAGTGAATGTGTGTATATGGGTGTTTTGTCAGGGTGTGTGTCAGCATATTGAATGAATGTGTGTATATGGGTGTTTTGTCAGGGTGTGTGGCAGCATATTTGGTGAATGTGTGTATATGGATGTTTTGTCAGGGTGTGTCATTTTTCTGTTTTATAAAGACCAAATAAAAAGACATAAGAACTATGACACACTATTTATTTGTGAAAACAATAAAGGAACAAGTGATGCTATTTTAATAAAGATAAGACTATTCGTTTTGCTTGTTCTTCGAAATTGTTAATTTTCACACAAAATATTTCAATATTGCAACGGGTATTTTGATATCAATGACGTTTTCATATTCATGGAAATCACGAGCACAATAACAGTACACCGTGATGTAACAGTAGCTACCATTACATAGACAAAATTTCACAACCTCCCAATACTTACTTTAATTAAGTCTAAAAAAATATTGATTAAACCATTGATGTGTCCAGGCCAAACACACATTTTTATATTAATTTTCCAATTTCGAAATTTTTAATTTGCTTTAAATTTGGACATGTATTGGTTTGTTTATGTTTGACGTAGTATAAGATAGATTCAGAGCCCTTTATACACTGTTTGAAGTCAACTTTATATTTGATTCAGGTCAGATAGTACCATATAAATGACTCTATGTTGAATTCGAGTCTAATAATATTGCTTTTTGAATTTAAGGTAAAAATGAACGATTTTATTGAGTTTGAAAAGATGTTGAAATGAGCTATGGTGTAAGACAAGACAAATTGAATCAGTGAAAGTTGCTGGTAGCTTTATTAAATCTAAAACTTCATTTATCAGAAATTTCAATAAATCAATTTAAAAATTGTTGTTAGAAAAAGGATATCTTTTAGCAATTATCCAAGTGTCCATGGAAACAGTTATTGATTTATTGAGAATAAGAAAATAAACTCAGAGTATCACATTCCGAACCACCTTCGTATTTATATAAGAAAATATTTGATGTATCTAAACCAACAACATGTTATACTTATAAAAATAGGATTCTGAAATTTCAATCAAAATAGAAATATTAATGGTTAAGAAAAAGGATAGTGTTCTAAAGCAATCCGTGTCGAGAGATTAAATATCTAAAGAAAGCAACAGAATAGTATTGCTGTTTAATATTATCGTGTCCGGTAACAGCTGATTCAATTACAATTCTTTTGCTGCTTCGATCTACAGGTAGGGGATGGAAGTTGTGCAGGCAAATGAGCGACAACACTAAGGCATAGGAGCAAAGTTGCAAATGCCAAGAAGCGGCAAAGGTTAAGAAGAAAGGCAACAGGACGATGGTCTCTTCTTCGCCTTTATGTATTCACTTCGCCGTCTACGCAATTTTCCGTACAAATCGAAGTGAATTCGCGCAGGAGCTTTGTCTAACCAGACCTTTAATAAAGACGGTTTGGGAAAGTGTTGGATGGACTAGAAACATGCAAGTAGTTATTCGTTATGTAACGGACATACGTTTCCTAGGCAACACAATGTCGAACAGAGTCGAATACATGCTACTCTAAGCAAATGACTTGAAGCAACACGTACAATTAAACATAAATGGAGGTGGAAGAGGCGGTGATGGTGATGGTGGTTGTGGTGAGGAATGAAGACGTGTAATGGTGTTTACATCCAAATCAATATTCTTTTATTCTCACTGAAATGCTCACTTCTGGGATGGTGGAGAAAAGCGGAGTGCTATAAGGAAACCACTTACCTTAGCGAAATGGCAAACGATTTAACTCGGTGAAGTATGATCAAAGGCGGGTAGAGACAATGTACACCGTAAGCGCACGTGCTCGACTACTCGGCCGCTAAGGCCCCTTACATATTTAGTACACTACTGTTAACATCCCCTATAAGGTACTGTTATCGAATACACTCCAAAAATGCTATGATCATGATTAATCAGCAAAAGCTGTTTTATGGCAAGTGGCATTTTATAGTAAAAAGATAGTCTAGAGTATTTTAGAAGAAGCAGACCTGGAACCGAAATTAGCGATGTTTAAAACCACCTAAGGAAATCATATAAGGATGTTAGACACCCAGTTACATATGATAATTTAATGAAAAATTACTTTGTTTCTTTGACTTTTTACAAATAGGTGAAATCACTATAAAAAGCGAAATCACAAAAGCCTGATGAAGTACTTCAAACGAATGGCATATCTCTTGATTCTGACAACAGCACTTAGAGCGGTTTGTCTTTAGTCATTAATCGTATTTTAGAATTTTACTTTATCATTTTCGATTTTATAATCAAAAGCAGTTACCAATTTACAAGTAAATCGAAATAAAATTAATTAAAGTTAATTATAATTATTAGTAAATGGTATTCAGTCCCTTGTAAATTGGTTTGCAGAAGAATATACTATACTATCAGTAAAATAGCTTCTGTAATAAAAACAATCTTGAAACAAAGACAAAATAAGCTAAATAATATCAAATCAAAAAACCAAACACATGATCCGTGTTAAATCACAATCCAGAAAGCAAAGTGAAAACTGTTCAATGAATTTAATCACGTTAACTTCTACCAGGGTTAACATTTTAATCACGTTAACTTCTGCCAATTGTTAGGTCCTTTTAGATATAACTTGGTTTGCTAAATACATTTTATAGTCATGCATTTTAATAAGCATGAATCGTTTGATATAAGTAAGAAATTTTTTTGACCATGTCCATGTGCGTTCAATGCGGCCTATGTGTTCACGATTTTGAACACTGCAGATAAGTAAAAGAAACGTGTGGAAATGTTCGTATACAAGAAGGATGGTGTGACGGGTGGAATATTGTACTTGTTAAGATTCTATCACTTGTATGAAGAAGACCAGTTCCGGAAGGGTAGAGAAAACTTGACTTTCCAGAGAAAACCACCAATCTTCGACAAGCGAATTGATAAACTTTCTTAAACTAGAATATAGTTGGATTCATTGACGCTATGCTTTCGCTTTAGACATGACCTTTTTAACACGGAGTTGATTGATGCGGGACGCTAAATGTCTTGGTTACGTACTCCGTACAACCGCTTCAGAATGAACATTGGATACCTAAAAGTATAGGTAAACAAAACTGACCTGTCCGCTTTACCTTTGATTTAAATATTTATCATGGATCAGTTCATTTATGTGTAGGCACCGTGTATGTATTAACTTGAATCATATAACACTACCCAATTATTGGGTGGATCATTCGATATAAATATTCCCAATAACAGGTCAAACGGACATGTCACTGTTGTTTAACCTATATATACATATTGTTGTTTATAGCTTTTTGTTATGTTAATGCGTTTGCATTTGATACATTTTGTTTTTAAGTTTTACTTTTGTCTTTTTACTCTGATTTTTGGCGTTATTAAACCAGACATTTGAAAAAATATATTGCAGTATAAAGCATATAAGATATATTAATTAAAACCTTATTAATCTAAAAAAAAAAAAAAAAAAAAAACTTCTACCAGGGAAGTGCGGTTTGATGCTCCGGAAATGTAATCACTTTCCCTGTAGCTAACTATAATCGCGACGCCAGAAATTAAAATTGGGAACGAATGAACTTGGCGCTATGTGACGTCAAATATACCCAGGATAAGTTTGAATACATATATCATATTTTGATTAATTAATTTCAGACAACTAAAGCTGTAAATATTAATATGAAGCTGTCAACACTTAAAACTAATGTTACTATAAATAAATTAATGAAATTAGTAGATGGAGAATAATGATGGAAGTGAAAGTTTTATTATTTAAAAATATGGATAATTTATTGAATTGACGTCATACGATTTGAAGATTGACGTTTTAGTATTTATTTTTTCGTTTTGTGGTATCCTGTTCTCGTTGACTTTTTTGTATCAATTTTCAATTAAAATTGGAAAACAGAATTTAATTTTTAAATAAAAATAAATTAAACATTTAATTGACATTTTATTTTGACTTATAATTGTATTACATGTGGTTGAATTTAATGTTTAGCGTTTATGAGCACTAGAATCTTTCTTCAGTCGTAGGTTTATTGCTTGTACCAAGTATCCATGGCAATAATCTTATGTTTTTATGTACATGAGTAACATTTAAAATGAAATACATGCATTTGATGATCTGTACTTAAAGATACAGAGACCTAAAATAAAATACAATTAATAATTTTGTAAAATACATTTGCTCCTTATACTTTTCTCATTTCAACATCTAAAAACATTGATTTCCACAGTTTTGGTACGAGTTACTGTTGCTTTTTTGTCTGAATCAGACGGCTAGTGCCACAAAATTTCAACAGAATGGTGTAGAATTATGATATCAGCTTATTTTTAAAATGTAATGTCAATTAGCTATAGTCAACGTTCTTTCAGAAATGATTTAACCAAAAGTCTGGTGCTGTTTTACAAACCGCACAACCTATGTCATTAATTGCATTTTTGCATTTATCAAAATTAAGACTAGTCACATGACGTACTTCTTTCATTCAGAAATAATACTGATGTTTTACAATAATCAAAAACAAACATACTAATCCATGTCCAAAGCACAATCCAAATTCAAAGTAAAACATTGGAACTGACAAGTAGGGTGAGACACGTAATCTTCCACCGGGAAGTGAGGCCGGGTGCTCCGGAAGGGTAATCAAATTTGTGTGAAAGGAGTTAGGAACTATTGGACGTCAAATATATCCAGGACAATCCTGGACACAGAGACATCAAACTTATCAACAATACTGTAATGATGGCAATAAAACATAACAAGGTTCTGCATAAATTCTGCTTCATAAGAATAAAGAAACAAATCAGCAAGCAATGGTACACAGTTTGTAGCCATTGGTATACCGATTGTTTGCTGAAAAATATAATAACATATAGCGTAGAAACGCGTTCGTCCGGCATTGAACAAAATAGTTCCACATTCATTACAGTACAGTATACAACATCTGCGTAAACTCAAATTCTTTTTACTAATTGTCATTGAAGATAATCTTGTTCATCAACCTGAAAATGCGTTCTTTATTTTAACATTAGTTCCATTAAAACAATAGCACGCAATTAGTTATTGTCAAAATGAGTCTTTTGTGTTCGTCTTACTTTGTTTTCTTCTCTTGCTTATTCTATATTTGCTTCACAAGTAATAGGTTATTTTTGGACCTCTGCCCACTACGGGTTTTAAATCTGTTGAAGCAGGAATATTGCAAGCCGTGGTTTATCAAGGCCATAACAGTTATATGGCCGTAATCAAAATATTGTTTATAAGTATGATGTCTCTGTATCCAAAAATACCGTTCCTTTCGTTTTCAATTTTAATTTCACACGAGGCGGTGTATGAAGCTAAACGTGAGTGTATGTGTGTGTGTGGGGGGGGGGGCGGGGGGGGGGGGAGGCGGGTGGGTCTGGTGGGTTGCTTCTTTGGTGGAAGTTCACGTTTCTACTTTGTTTTTTAATGTGGACCGGTATGTTTGTGTTTATGGATGTTTATACCTGTTTGCTTGCACTTACTAATAAACTGTTGTTGCAATTTTGTTTTACTGTGTGTTCAGCCCAACATTAGATGGCGTGTTGCTACTAATGTGTATCGTTAGCCAAATTATCCGGAACTCTAGGTATCCTATTCTTGTTATCACCTGAGCCAGTTATATACCACGGATTTCTACGATTTCCCTACGAACTGTTGTATGTTTCACATTTTGTCTAATTAAGAAACAAATCTTAACAGAACTCACATTAGCAATTAAAGTAGCTATGTAACACAATATCATGAAGAAAAATGTCTTTACGCACGTAACAACCATTTACTAATGAAATTCAAACACAATACGCTATCACTTAAAGCGTGTCTTATCCCTTCGCCATAGATAGATACATTAGTTAAATGTTTAAGTGGTTGTATTGTTCAATCCATTAACTCTTCATAATTTCTTTAAGCCTGTCCTCAAGATAAATATGAGAATCCACTAGAATTCACTCATGTGTTAGATGTAATATCGTTTCTTTATTCTGATCATTATTTCTACTTTCGTTTCTTCCCTCGAGCACTATGTATAAGTACAATAGCCTCTCTTTCGATATATTTTATAGCAAAGTTTTCTATTTCCAGTAAGTGCACTCTTTGTTTCTAGCCACGGGCACTTTTAATTTGCACAATAACTTTTCTTTTCATATACATGTGTTATTTGCGATGTCTGCTATTGCCCGTTGGTGTACTATGTCTTTCTTGCCACGGATGCTCTAAATATACACACTGGTTCCTTGTATGATATATTTTATTGTGATGTCTTCTATTGTCAGCTAGTCTTTGCCATACGCTATGGTAGAGCTTGTTCCCACTACGACGACTTCGTACAACGAAGCAAGCTGCTTGCAAATAAATTGTTGACTCATGGATATTGCAAGCTTAGGATTATCAAGGGCCTCAAAAAGTTTTATGGTCGTCATCACAGTATTGTTGATAAGTTTGATGTCTCTGTGTTCAGGATTGCCCTTGGTATATTTGACGTAACATAGTCCATGTTCATTGCACACAATTTTGATTACACACGTGGTGGGTGTAGCTAGCTAAACAGAAGTTGCTTACCCTTCCGAAGCACCTGGCCTCACTTCCCCGGTGGAAGATCGCTTGTCTAACCTGACTTGTCGTTCCAAAGTTTTTACTTTGCTTCTAGATTGTGATTCGGACATGGGTACGGACATGTTTTTCTCTTAAGTACTTTGAAAATCTTTGATATATTTTATTGCCATCAGCTATTATGACGTGCTACTTTTGAATTGTTATAAAATAATTCATTCAAAATTATCACTATTGTCATATCCATTTTTTGAATACATGCTATATTGAATAACAAAACTATATAATGTTATATAACCGCAACTACCATTTCTTGCTAGTATACTTCGTGTTTTAGCCTTGGGTATTTCGCGTAATGGATTTCTTTCTTGCTATTTTATTGTGTTGAGTTCTCTTAGGTCACTGGGAAAAGTTCAGAGCTTTGTTTTGTACTTTTCTGATTCCTATTTGCACAGTGAAATATCTGGATGTTATTACAGACTGTCTTCGACTAAAAAACCACAAAAATATTGCAATATACTAAGGTAATAATTTTCCAATGTCTTTATGAACTTGAAAAGTATAATGGACTGTCTCAAATTGCATATAATTGACGGATCGCCGGCCACGCCCAAGGCCCGTCATACTTGAATTACAAGTAAAAAGAATGAAAACTCGGGCTGAATTGTGTGGTTTAATGACGTCACTGACACTAGAACACCATTAGTTGCCGTGACACTGCTTTGGTGTCGTAATGGCGGCAAGTGTCGGAACATTGTGGGCGTGGCCGGCGATACGTCAATTATAAGGAGACATCTGACGTCATGTCAAATACTTTATTGAAGCAAAGATATTGCAATTGTGAATATAATGTTACAACATCAAGAAACATGAAAATAATAATGTTTTTTTCATTTAAAATCATTTTTATCATATTTCAGATTCAACAACGTTGTTTAGAATTATTTGTTTATAAATTCCGTTAAAATGACATGGAAATAAAATCACCCTTTTTTTAAATCACCCTTTAGTCTGAACATGTAGTTCTGGAGACGTTTGTTGGAAGAGATGGAATAGAGCTATAATATTTTATATGTCGACGTACTAGGTATTAGGAATGGTTAAATATTGATAAACATTTGATTTAAATTCCAGGGACATAGATTATGCTTACTGTTTTATAACATACGTCTAGTATACTTAGTTTGTGATTATTATCCAATTTAACGACCAGTGGACAAATTTAAATGTCAAACCCGTGTATCATAATGACCCAAGACCATTTACAGAGAAATAACTGGATATTAATTGGTCGTAGAAGATAGCTATTACGCTCAGCATTTCAAAAAGCAATGCTGGTAATTTTGTTGTTCATTGCGTTGTAGCTTAATCTAGCCTAGAGACAGATTTTAAATAGATAAACATCCGAAACATTTATCTTGATAGAAGGCATTACGTAAAGTCAATGCTGATAATTGCTCGTTTCAGCGGTTACCCTATTTTTTTAAGGAAACACCAAATTAAGCTAACGAGCTATGGTAGTCTGCCTTTCTGCTTAGATGTCAATTTCAAAACAAACTGTAATGTATTTATTGTCTCGTGGAATGCTGTGCCTTCACTAAGAACAAACTAATTTTGTTTATTGTGAACAAGTCATTATTTATACGTAAAGAGAAAAAAATGTATTTCAGTACATAATTTGATTTTGAAGTTTTTAGCTAAAAAACGTGTGTTTTGCAAAACAAGAACAATGCATAATAGAAATGTGTAATAAAAAATGAAAGCTAATTGTGTTACTTGTGCAAAATCCTTCATTTTCAAAAATAAAAAATAAAAATAATTTTCATTTCTTATAATTCAAAAATAAAAACAATCAACAATTGATTGGCCGAGACGATCTGCCGATTGGACACTAATTCGTTAACTAGTCTTAAACGTTCGACAGGTCTGTACAGTATCTAGAATAATAAAAACATCAAAGCTTTCCTTGTCAACTTGGTATGGATTCCGTGGATATATGTAGTGATGTTTGTTAACTAAATGTTAATTAAGATGGGCATTTGTAAGGTGTCATAAAAGGATTGTGAAGTCTTACAAACACCATGTATATGTAACACGCCATTACATTATAACGGGATGACATTGGAGTGCGTAATATAATACAGAAACCAAAGTGTGTCTGATTTCTTATAGAGAGCAGCACTTGAATTTTGAAGATATGCTCAATTGTACACAACCTGAGTGTATATTATAAGTATTTAGTAAGTAAACAGACATCTTGTTGTACATGGTTATGAGCCACTTCTGAATTTTTCATAAAAATTACAAAATAGTCACTTCATTTCATACGTACAAGATTTTGATTTGCTTACTACAGAATGCCTAGAATATACACTCGAAATACCACACATGTACATATGCCAGTCCATAATGAAATCATATTGAAAGGCAACAACAAGGCTCTTACAAGACCAAGCTTTCCTTTTATGAGGTAGAGTATAGACCCGCAAAAAATTTAACACTAAACAATCGAATACTGCTTTCAACCTTAGTCATGCAACGAGAAGTACTATGATCTGTAAACAGTGGAAACCTTAAAGCGAAAATTTTCAAAAACTTGCAAATTTAGTTGAGCACGCGAACTTTCATCAGGGAACTGAGGCCGGGTGCTCCGAAAAGGTTAACTGCGACGTCGACACCTCAGGGTTTTATAATAAGCATTTTGTTATAATTTCTAATTTCATAACCATTGGTTTTATACTTATTTGCATGCACCTTATTACACCAAACAAGAGTGACAAATTATACACTGATAGTGAAGAGACAAGTCCTCATAACAAAATTATCGGCCTTGGCCGAAGCAATTCAACTGAATAACAACACGGAAACTCCAAACTACCGTCTCCTATTTGTTTTGTACATTGTACGAACGTTTCGCGGGAAAAGTGATATTGGCGAAGCTGTGCAGTAATTACGCACCTGTTAGCCGAAATATTTTGCAACACACCGTTTAGGATCGGGTTATGGTGAGTGAAAAAGGTAATTCATTTTATATTCAGATGGGCAAAATCATAAATTTGATCATATAGTCTTATTTGAAGCAGGATAAAATTATATTTCGTGGCACACGGCCTCACTTAAGTTAACTGGTGGAAGTTGATGAGTTTCACTTAGTTTGCCAGTTTTTAAAGTTTTTACTTTGCTTTGCAGTGGCGGATTCAAGGGGGGGGGCGATGCGGGGGTTGCAACCCCCCCTTTGAAAAATTTTAAAAAGAGGGAGATATTGACTGATTAAAAATTATTTACTTCGCCCCCATCGGGACTCTGCCCCGTACCCCTCGTCTCTGGAACTCGCGCCTTCGGCGCTCGCACCTAGAATTGATAAAATGCTCACCCTCACTTTCAAAAAATCCTGGATAATTCTCAACCCCCCTTTAAAAAAATCCTGGATTCGCCCCTGCTTTGTGATTTTAATTTGGACATGGATTAGTGTGTTTTTCGATTTAGTGCTTTGGGTACAATGGGTGCTCAATGGCGTAGCTAGAAAAAAATGAATGTGCAAGTCTGGTGCCACGCTAGGGGCGTCTTGAGGCATAACCCTCCCCCTCTTTTTATTTATTTAAAATTTTTTGTTTTTGTTGTTGAAGAAGCAATTTGGTGCATTTTTCTAAAACAATATTTATATGAGTAAAAAGAGAATTCATTATTGGTTTTTGTCCATTTTTATTCAAAGACAATGATAGGATAGAAGAAAACTGTACCTATTTTTGCTGGATTTCGTTTTTTTTTCTTTTTCATGTCTACAGTTTATAAATACTCGGAAAATCGTTTGTATACTGTGAACGACAGTTAGCAGAATGACACATGACGCATTGAATTCATTTTTAAAATATTCAAAAAATTATGTGCAAGCACAAGATTATTGGCTTATATGCACGCTATGCCACTGGTGCTTAATAGAAATCCTGTCTTCAGAAGGTGCATTGGAAATGCCTTATTTCATTTTTTGGCATGACAGACTAGATGGACACTTTCATTACTTAAAACTGGAGAAGGAAAGTTTTGGTTTAGATATTAAGGATTGTTTCTCTGTTGAACTATTAAGGATGTAATTGTGAGTAGATGGGCAGTTCTAACTCCATTTCCTTACTTTGATAAATAACCTCTTGTTAAGGACGTAGTGGGCCATATTTAACAAATTACATGATTGCAAAAATATTGATGCTATTTTTGAGAGAATGGTAATAGAGGACATGGAGGAATGATGTCCAAGCCTTGTGTACCTTCTGGCGGTGGGGGAATTAAGGTAAGGTAAGGTAAGGTAAGGTAAGGTAATATGGTAATTTACCAAGGTTTCCTAGTTCATTAGATTTAAAATTAAGTAAATTATACATGTAGCCTAAATATAATCAAAAGTTCATGCCATAGCTGATTTTTACTTATAGTAAATGGTGTTCTTCTGGTAAGGTTTTTTTGAAAATTAGCTCCATTAGTACCATACAACTTATGGTATGAACACAACTGTAGTAATAAGCATTTACCAGCAGGTGGATATACAGTCAAAGCTGTCTATAAAGGCCATCCAAGGGATCCAGTAAACGTGGCCTTTATGGGCAGGTGGCCTTTATATACAAGTTCAAATAACATGAATAAAGAACAATTGGGATACAATTCTACCGGCCTTTATAAGCATGTGGCTCTTATATAGAGGTGGCCTTTAAGGCAGGTTGAACTGTATGTGTAAGGGTTCAATTTGAAATAAAATTTGCATTATTATAATGAATGCAATGTAAATGTATTAATCATGAGAACATTATATGAAGTAAAAATTGTCATTAAATCCTTAAATTAAAGTGCATAAAATAAAACTTTCAGGTGTAGTTAGTTATATTTGGTAATCTATTTTTTCTTTTGCATGTAAGGTTCCCAGAGAGTGGTGAAGATGGACATACATCCTTATAGAGTTCTACATTGGGCCTTTATGGGAAAACACAAGTGGAAAGTCAAAAAGTCACAGGAGAACATTTGAAGCAGAGATATACTAGAGATGTGGAAAACTAAGTGGGAACTGGCATGATTAACTCAAGATTGGATTGGTGGGATGGGTTCTTCTCTGGATCGATTCCATCAGGTTACCATCTTATGTCACCATGGTGATGAAGGGGATTAAGGTAAGGAAGGTCTTCTCTCTGATGCCTGTGTTTTAAGAATAAGAATATTCTTGACCACTATTTTTAGAAATGCAACTGGCTTGAAATGAATTGACTAGTCTGGTTGTAGTTTCAACAGCAAACACAAAATGTACCATCATCTCTTACAGAAAAAGCTTCTGTAGGACCCGGGATATTAAACCAGATTTTAAGGACTTACCTCGGAGTTTGATTGTCATGTTGTCTACTAGTTCTCCACCTCGGAGTTTAATTGTCATGTTGTCTACTAACTCTCCACCTTGGAGTTTGATTGTCATGTTGTCTACTAATTCTCCACCTCTGAGTTTGATTGTCATGTTGTCTACTAATTCTCCATCTCTGAGTTTGATTGTCAGGTTGTCTACTAGTTCTCCACCTTGGAGTTTAATTGTCATGTTGTCTACTAATTCTCCACCTCGGAGTTTGATTGTCATGTTGTCTACTAGTTCTCCACCTCTGAGTTTGATTGTCATGTTGTCTACTAATTCTCCACCTCGTAGTTTGATTGTCATGTTGTCTACTAATTCTCCACCTCGTAGTTTGATTGTCATGTTGTCTACTAGTTCTCCACCTCTGAGTTTGATTGTCATGTTGTCTACTAGTTCTCCACCTCTGAGTTTGATTGTCATGTTGTCTACTAGTTCTCCTCCTCTGAGTTTGATTGTCACGTTGTCTACTAGTTCTCCACCTTGGAGTTTGATTGTCATGTTGTCTACTAGTTCTCCACCTCGTAGTTTGATTGTCATGTTGTCTACTAGTTCTCCTCCACTCATGTGGAATGCAGCATTAGAATAATACCTACAGTACAGACGTGTCAAAAGTTTAACACTGAGCTAACAAATTAACATCAGATCGGTAGATTATTTCGTTCCCACGGTATTTCGGCAGCATTTTGACGACAGATGCTACTTATCTCTTGGCAGCTTATCAGCCACTAGCTATCCATATCTCGGGCCATCGACAGCCGAGATTCGACGCCTTTTCGTTGGCTCAGTGTTAAACTTTCGACAGGTCTGTACTGTAGTTAAATTTTTGTTCATGCTCGCTACTATACCTCCAAGGGAGCGACTTTTCTTCAGAGATGGTTTGAGACCCTTCAGTATTATCACCACAATAAAGGACATTTACTGTGCTCAGTGGTCTCAACATGTCAGTCTTTTTTGTCTTGTTTGGTTGTTTAATCATTAATTTGTGTTACAGTAATGTGTTCTTCCTTAGACTGTTAGCTGTTGTTAAGTACATGTTTTTCAATTTGCAAAGTTCTATTTCTAATTATCTTCTGCCTTATGAAGAAAACCGAGATGGTTTTGCGGATTTTTCTGAGAGTTATAACCCTGTGAACATAATTGCAAGTTACTAAAATTTACTTACCTGTAGGAGATCCCAATTCACTGAGTTTGCTTGTTATGTATTGAAAGTTTGAATAAATTGAACACAATGCCAACTTGATTGATTGCAGTCCTCGAAATAAATATTAGTATTATGGCCCAAGGTCATTAAATTGTGACAATGTGCCTTAGTGAAATTTGAATGCCAGCATACCTGACTGTCTTGTTACAGAATCCCAATACAGTCTATTATTTCAATAGAAATTGCTAGTTTGCCTGTGAAATTTGATCCAAACAGTGTTCTAGGAGGGGGCCATTAATACTTTGCCAAATGGCTCCATTGTAGGCCTCACTGGGCCATATTATGCATTACATGAATGTAAAAATATTGATGTAAAGGTGCTAAAAACTAGTTTTAGGTGGGAATATAGGAATCACCTGTCTGTCTGTCCGTCCATCCGTCTGTCTGTCTGTCTGTCTTTCCATGTAAAATTGTGTCTGGGCCATATCTCATAATTCCTTCGGACCTGACTGTTATAAAACTTGAAATGAAAAATCTTCATCTTCCAAAGGTGTGTCATGACCTTGAATCAATGTCATATTGGAAAGGTCAAGGTCACGCGAAAATACTAAATCTGTGTGTGTGGAGGGGGGGGGGGGGGGGGGGGGGGTGGTGGTTTGGCTCTTAATAGACAGTTCTAGTTGATTTTGTAATTGTGACAACTTCTAAACAATGGTTAAACTACATTTTTCCAATTCTCTAGACTTTGACATTTAACAAATATTTGTTTTAAAATGTCAGTTTATGTAAGTAAATCCCTGGTGACACATTATAGAGTCTGATTAAAATGTATCTCAGATCTTTTTATCATAAAATGTTGTAATTTTTTGGTCATAATCTCAAGTATTTATCTTCTTTTTGAAGATTGGTTCAGTTTTTGTACAATATCGTTTGTAAGTTGCCATGGCAATCATCAAGCCATTTGAGTGGAGTATATTATTTCTGTATCTATGTTTAACCAGAAATTAAATCTGTTCAAGTCTTTGAGGTCTTTCTCAGAATTATACTATTAGAGTGCTGTTGTACTAAGATACATGTAAGTTTTGGAATTGAATCTGCCTGGACCTTTGATATTAATTAATTCTCAGAGCTTACTTAAGGTGTTAGAATGGAATCTATTTTAAACTTTGAGGTCAGTTTGAAGTGTTCTGTAAGAGTGCTGTTGTATCTATGTAGAAATAAGACATATCAGCCCTGAGGGATTGAATATTTCAAAATATCTCAAAATTTCCCTATTCTACATGGATAAACTCAAACTATTATCTTTCTTCTATTTTAATGCATGTTTGTCTTCATGTATGACATTGGTGCCAAGCTTGCATTACATAGACATTGATTCCATGTAACCTACCTTCCAACCTATCCTCTTCACTCCTAGTGGAGCATAAGGTGAGGTACAGATCTTTCCACTTCGTCCTATTAAAAGCATTGATCTCGGGAGTCCTGGAACTTAGCCTGAGCTCATATCACTTCTTTCCTACTCTGTTGTTCTTCTCTGGGTGTCTCTTCGTCTTTCCCTCTTTCTTCCTTCTGGAGCTCATGTCAATGCAGTTTTTTTTTCATTTTCGTTAATTCCTTTCCTTAAAATATGCCCTATCACCAATATGCCTCCATCACCTTGATTTTATTGTGTTTTCTTTTGATGTTGTTTGTGTTCTTTCCGTTATTTTCGTGTTTGTAAAATGTCTTAATAAAAAACCATACCATTCCATGTACAAACCACAATCCAAAAGTAAAGTAAAAAATTTTGTATCTTGTGATTTTTGTTCTGGTCTTTTAAACAATGGTGGCTATGAATTGATGTTTTACTGTTTATTCAATAATCATTCTACATGTAAATCAATTTTAGATTTTTTTTGGCCATATAATATTAGCACAATCCTTGTCAATGCGTGTATTATATTTAATCTTGCCACTAACAATCAAAGGCCACATACAAGGTGGACAAAAACCATGTTTTAATTAAAATGACAAGATATATACCTGAAGTAGATACTGAATGGAATGAAAAATGTATATAAGAGCATTGGTAAAAGTCATGCACAATGTTAAAATTTCCCTTGATAATGTCATGGTCATTATGTCCTATGATCCCTATTATAAAAGTCACAGACAATTTTAAGATTCCCTGGACAATGTGGAATTTATTTATTGGAAAAAACATGTGTTAATAATAATATTATTTAAAAGTTACTTTTTTAACCTTTTAATTAAAATGTTCTATGGCAATCTGCTGCAATATTTGATAATTATAAAAGTTATGCAGGTTAATTTTTAAAACGCCCACATGGTTTCTTCGTTGTTAAGTGTATGTAAAATATTTATTTTTCATAACCTTTCTGCTACTTTAATTATATCAGTTTCATAAAATCTTTTATATCTGTGTGGGTGGACTAGTGTGGGAAGGTCATAGGAGGAATATTTCAGTGCAGGTTGGCATGTTTGCAGTATACAAAGGTCTAAACACATGGATTTGTTTTCAAAATAAAATCTAGAAATCATATAATCATGGTCTAAATAAAATTAATTGCACTATATGATTTATTTATCAATTCAACACTCAAATTTTATGTAATAGAGTATGTTTTCATCCATATCGACTTTCAATACCAAAGACCTTGTTGATAATGGTAGCCCTTTGCTTTTCCACCTTAAAATTGGAATTTCATTTGGAGCAAAAAAGCTAGTGAGAGAATGTTTTCAGTTTGCTTGCCAAAGTTTTATGGCACTCTGGTTTCCTCTACCATTCCAGAATGTCCCCGGGTATAAACAAGGGCGTAATATACTAGTATAATTTCAACCAACCAATTCATCCTATCCTCTCCATGATGATTGGAAGTTAGTAGGTAGAGACGGCAATCATTGATCTTAGAGACAGAAAATTACCAAATAAGAAAAAAGACATACAGTAAAACCTGTCTATAATAGCCACCCAAGGGAACCAGTAAAAGTGGCCTTCATAGGCAAGTGGTTTTTATACAAGGGTTGAAATAATAGGAACAAAGAACAATAAGGATACAATTCTACTGGCCTTTATAAGCAAGTGGCCCTTATATACAGGTGACCTTTAAGGTAGGCTGGACTGTAATGTAATTAGGCCAAAATTCTTGTGCTTTAGTATACAGTAAAACCTAGTTATAATGCTCCTTGAACATTTTGTTACCTCCCTAAGTGTCACTCGGTATTTCCAACTCCAAAAATTCATTCTATTATTCTCTCCCTATAAGCCACCCCACTTTATCCCCAAACCTCTGTATAATGTCTAAAATTGACTGCACAAGTAGTGGAAAGAATATAGGTTTTGCAGTGCTGTACATGAAATCATTTATTTTTGTGGTGTATCAATTTTCGTTGTTTAATGGGACACATTGGCCCAAATATTTACATGTTAACATAGTAGTATATATTGCAAACTTACCTAAATAGTAACCACACATCACAAATGCATCAACCCACATAATAGTATTTTTGTCTTAGAACCACAGAAATAGGGTTGTACAGTGTTTTCTCCAGAGTGTGTTTTTGGTGTAATATTTTTATATATGACCCAGATTTCAATGTTTTGTGTTGGACTTGACTCACTTGTTTCACACTAAGGATGTACAAATACATCCTCTTTTTCTCGTTTATTTTCGGATCAAAAACAACTTTTAGAATTCCAGTGTTTCTCTAGAGTGCGTTTTTTGCGTTTTTGACGCGATTATTTGATAAATGACGCAACTTAAATGACCTAGTGCGTTTTTCTTGACGCAATTAGATTTTTACAACAATCCAAACGTGTAACATCTTCGACAATGTTTACTTGGACAATGTTTCGAACTGAAAGCGAAAGTTAAAAACGGAAATTCCCGCTAAACGGGTTTCCTGTTGCATTACACATCGATGCAGCCATAGATACCTTGCTACAATTTTAAGATAACAGGATCCCTGTTCAATCATGATTCATTCATGGTCAATTTAATGCTTGTATTAAACTACGTGTTAGTGACTATGTTTGGGTGTATTTAAAGCGTTTGATTGATCGGGCTGTAAACAAAAAAAATGTCCAAGCCAAAGCAACGGCGATTGACTTAGTTTTTAGCTCACCTGACCAAACACACATTTTCGACTTCTCCTCTGAAACTACAGGACAGATTTCAATGAAACTTGGTCAGAGGTATATATGGGTTGGTGCAATTCAGATTTGTTCGTGGCGTTGCCATGGCTACCATAACTAGGTCAAGGTGACTTAAGGGTGTAAACATCTTAAAAAATCTTCTTCTCCGAAAATATTGATTGGAGAAAAAATCTGATGTGATATTTGGTTTCTCTAGGGTCTTAAGCTTATAGTTTGTTCATTTTGTGAAATTCGGACAAAAAATAGGTTATGCGTTTTTGTGTTTAATTTTGAAAAAATCGTAAAATAGCTTCAAATTGTTGTAACTTAACTATTTGACCAGATAATGACATGGGGTTTTCAGTTTTGACATCTTCTTGTTAGTATCTTCAAAATGATGTCAAGGTCAATTGTAAAGGTCGTGGCCTAATTTTTTTTACCTCAGATTATAATTATTATTTGGAAAACCATAAACTTTTTGTATAGGCATATATATTAGAATGTTGTAGGTATTGATACAACAATCATTTTGATGTATAGAAAAAGGTCATGGGTTCAAAGGTCAAGGTCACAGATGCGAAACAATACTGAGTTGTTAAATTATCTTGAAAACTATAAACTTTTTGTATAGGCATGTATATTAGAATGTTGTAGGTATCGATATAACGATTATTTTGTTGTATAGAAAAAGGTCATGGGTTCAAAGGTCAAGGTCACAGATGCAAAACAATACCAAAATGGTTAATTATCTCAAAATCTATAAACTTTTTGTATAGGCATGCATATTAGAATGTTGTAGATATTGATACAATGATCATTTTGATGTATAGAAAAAGGTCAAGGGTTCAAAGGTCAAGGTCACATATGCGAAACAATACCAAAATGCTTAATTATCTCGAAAACTATAAACTTTTTGTATAGGCATGTATATTAGAATGTTGTAGGTATTGATACAACGATCATTTTGATGTATAGAAAAAGGTCATGGGTTCAAAGGTCATAGTCACAGATGCGAAAAAATACTGATATGGTTAATTATCTTGAAAACTATAAACTTTTTGTATAAGCATGCATATTAGAATGTTGTAGGTATTGATTCAACATTCATTTTGATGTATAGAAAAAGGTCATGGGTTCAAAGGTCGAGGTCACAGATGCGAAACAATACCGAAATGGTTAATTATCTCGAAAACTATTAACATTTTGTATAGGCATGTATATTAGAATGTTGTAGGTATTGATACAATGGTCATTATGATGTAAAAAAAATAATTAGGGTTTCAGTATCTATGTTTTCTTTAAATCTACCAGCTAGCCATTAGTTATCAGGTGAGCGTATCAGGCCCATGGGCCTCTTGTTTAAACCTGTCGGTGGTAAAAACGACGACAAAGAACAATCGGATAACACGCCAGGCCTCGATAATAATTAAATCTAAAAATGTAACATAATTATTGTGACCCCTTGATTTGGAAAATGACCCCCAACTTTCAAGTGAGGGGGTCATCTATGACCCCTTATTTTAAGAAGTTAGAGAAAACACTGGAATTCACCACATGTTTTGAGAGTTTTTTCTCCGAGACACTTCAATATGCAATATATTACATATAAAGCTTGTGATTTGTAAAAATTATATACATTAGATATGTCAAAACCGAAACAGCGGTGACTTATTTCTTTCTTTACACCTACTGCAATTGCAGTGCAAGTTACTGAACCCCGTGACAATAAGGTTGATAGTGATGTTGAACTTGCAGAAAATGAAAGTTTAACATAACACACAGTCACCGTCAGTGGCACTGACTGCAAACATATATATAAACATTAACAGTTAAAGTTTTGAAAAAAAAATCAATCAATTTGGCTTATTTTGCAGTCATTTGTTTTGCACGAAAATTAATATCAAGTGAAAATTATATAATGCTTATTGTGTAATTGCATATTGCAAAAACGTAAAAATTTAACTACCTGAATATGTCTAAATTCCCTATACCACAAAAATAAATACATGTGAAATTAAACACGTTTACAGTATATATAGGAAACACAAGTGGGTTCATCAGAGAAACATATAACTGCGAATCCTGTCACTACATATGTATGGATAGATGATCCTATATGAATATTCCTAATGAAAGGTCAAGCAGTCAGGTCAGTTTTGTTTGCCTATACAGTTTAGATTTAATATAAACAAAATATTGCTGATCAGCAAGTTTATTAACATTGGAAGTTTTCAGAGTTAACAATGTGGGTGTTGTCAGTATAACATTACACATATCAAATCCTTCAATATAGTTATTTTCCATGGTTTTGAGTGCAGTTGTTGAAACCACAAAACTATTTTTTTATATTTGTTGTGGTTTATCAGATTTGATTTTGAAAATAATCATAATTCCGTAATGTTCTGTATTTTTGGATATTATGTCAAGTAGAATTTTTAATTAATTTTCGACCTCATTAAATTTGATTCCAAGCCAAACTCAAGTTACATGTTATGAAGTACACATACCACATACACCCTAAGCGTGCTGTGACTTAGTGGAAATTTCCATTATTATCGGAAATTACTGTCAGTTTTAAATTGTTTACTTTCAGAAACTATGTATGTTACTTAAGTTATCATCCAAGAGAAGTAGACATTTTATACAGATTAAATAATAAAAACATGTACAGTGAAACCTCCCTAAACCGGACACTCTCTAAACCGGACAACTCTCTATTCCGGACAATATATTTGGTCCCGAATTTATCCTTCTTTATTTCAACTAACAAGAACCCCTCTAAACCGGACACTCTCTATTCCGGACACCGGACAAACTTTTTAGTCCCAAGTTGCTTATATCCTTAAAATTGAACCTCTCAAAACCGGACAACATTTTGTTTTTTTTAATTACTTGTTTTTTTTTCTTTCCTTTTTTAAATATATTAGTTTTAAACAGATTTATAATAATATTCAATTATGGACACTTAAAATCATAAGGTTTTTTTTATTATTTTTTATTCTTATTTAAAATATTTGGTATTTAATTTAATCCCGCATGTATTTATATTTTAAATATTTTTCATCTATATTTTTTTCTATTTCTTTTTGTGATTTTTCTTTCTAATCTAAATTTGTTCATTAATTTACTTATTAATTGACACAATAACTTGAGTACTTCTATATAATCTTATCATATTATCTATAGTTGATACAGTTGTTTTGTTAATTATTATCCAGTAACACCTTATGGATTGGAAAGAGACTGGAAAGGTGTCAACACTATTGTTGTCCTGTCAGGGATTGATAAATTGCCTTTAGTACCCTAATTAGAATCCTATTAAGATAGTGAATTAAAGGTGATTAAAAACCAATTCAAATTTAATTTTACATATAGCATATCCTATAATACATTAATATGTACAGTGTTGCTGATTATGGCTTCTCTGACATTTATCACATTTAGTTAAGGGGAGATAAGCTAGGTTAAAATTTCAAAACCTCCTTAAACCGGACACCTCCCTAAACCGGACAAAATGTATGGTCCGGAGCTTGTCCGGTTTAGAGAGGTTTTACTGTACATTAATTATTTTGTCCCTAAATCTAAATCTTTATGAAATTATACAGTGGGAGGTGACATCTTTTTGGTTATTTTTTATGTTACCCTGCCACACATAGTGGTGAGATATTGATACTCAGCTTTTATTAATAGAGGTGTGTGTGGGGGTGTGTGTGTGTGTGTGTTCCCATAATCAATGAAGAAGAGAATACAGGTAAAGGAATGCAATGCAATGCAGTTATTGAAATATTGAAATTGTCATTTATGGTGTACTCCTAATATCCCGCCTTGTTTCTTTTTTAAAAAAAAAGAAAAAGAAACAAAACATTCATGATGTCTGTAAAAGTCTAATTGTTGTCTTGTAAATATATAGATCTGTACCTATGATTTCTTGGTGTGATTAGGTCTGTAGCTGTTGGGTTTGTACTTACTGTTAAATAAACGGAACATTTCTGATGTATGTAAAACCACAGGTATTAAAAGCATGTCATCTACTGTAAGTCTCTGTATATATTCAGACATGCAGAATTCATAAGTTTATGTATACTCAGATGTGAGGAATTAATTGTTTTATACTGTAATTGATTGTAGTGGCTAAATACATTAAATCATTAGACTACAATAATAACTTACTATGAAATGATCCATCCATAAGGAAATAAAGTTTTATTGTACTAAAGTACTGTGTGTACAGTCCAACCTGCTTTAAAGGCCACCTCTATATAAGGACCACCTGCTTATAAAGGCCACCTGCTTATAAAGGCCAATAGAATTGTATCCTAATTGTTCTTTATTCATTTTATATGAACCTTTCTATAATGGTCACCTGTCCATAAAGGCCACTTTTACTGGTTCCCTTGGGTGGCCTTTGTAGACAGGTCTGACTGGTTCTTATTTCAAGGTTTGACTCTACTTATGTCATACAGATGGTCCTTATGTAAAGATTTCACTGAGCAGTGAGTGGTTTTTATACCCCAGGCAAACTAGTTTGAGGGGTGGGTGGGTATATAGGAATCACCATGTGTCTGTCTGTCCGTCCGTGTAAAACTGTGTCCAGGCCATATCTCATAGCTGCTTTGGACAACTGTCATAAAACGTCACATGAATAATCTTCATGATCCAAAGGTGTACCATGACCTTGAACCAAGATGTCATATCCAAAAGGTCAAACGGGAAAACATTAAAGTAGTTTGCCGGGGTATAATTATTATCTCCTGCCTTTCCAAAAGAAGAGGGATACTAAATTTCCGTTCACCCTTCCTTCCTTCTGTCTGTCTGTCCGAAATTCTTGTCTTCGCTAATTCTCCATTATTACACGAAACTTTGCTCAAAGCATCAACATAGATAGCAGATGCACATATCGTTATCGTGATTTTGTTTGCTCATTTTCCTTAGAGTTATGACCCTTTGGCTGAAAAACCTAAAATGATTCAATTTTATGAAATGCATAACTGGAGCAAAATCTGATTTGATATTTAGCTTCCCTATAGTCTTAAACTAATAATTTATTCATTTTGTGCAATTTTCTCGAAAAATTGGTAATGCATATTTGTGTTAAATATTGACAAAATTGAAAAATGCCTTCATAATGTAATGTCTAGACAAAATTCTTGTCTGTAGTAATTCTCTAAAACTATGAAGTTCTATTTCTAGAAACTTTGTGAAAGCATCAACATTGATAGGAATCGTGATATCATTAACGAAAGTTTGCTAATTTTGAGTTATGACCCTTTGATTGAAAAATTTAAAATGGTAAAATTTTTTAAAACACATGACTGAAGCTACAATCTGAAGTGATATTTGGCTTTTCTATAGTCTTTAACTAATAATTCATTCATTTCATAAAATTTAGTTGAAAAATGGGTCACGCAGAGCATCAAAATTGACAGGAGATATGCATATCGTTAACCTGAGATTGCTTGCTTATTTTCCTGGGAGTTATTGCCCTTTAAACATATGTGCAAATCACAAGAAAAGAACCTGCTGTTGGTGATCCTAATTCCCTGAATTTGCTTGTTATATAACATGAATTTTTTCATCTTAAATAATATGCTATAATCTGCTTCTTTCTTCAGTTTATGATTAGCCTCCATGTAGATCTTAAAGGATTATATAGAAATGTCACTTGAGCAATATTTTTAGCTATCCTGGACATGACATGCTGACTTTTCTTTTTAATTTCTAAAGGATATATTATGAATCTTCATTGCAATACATGACAAATCACAATTTTTTTATATATTTCGTATTCACAAAAAAGTCAGTTTTACTGACTACCTCAGGAGTATCAATTTTGTATTTATACAAAAAAAAAAAAAAAAAAACAAAAAAAAAAACCCAAAATGTTTGTAAAACATATACCTGATTTAATGCAGAAAGCTTCAGATCAGCTTTGTACTGATATACTAGCTAACGATAATATACAGGGTACATTTATAATAGCTCAGTATGTTGCAGAAAAAACTTGATCCATTGTACTGCCCGGCAAATTGCTTCTACAGTAGTATTTTTAAAGATTAACTATTATATAAGATCTTCATGTTTGTATATTTGTTTAAGATGATACAATCGAGTTCCATGTTTAGTAGGAGTCGGCTTTCACCAGACTGTTAACGAAGAATTTCCGATGAAGATTTACAGTAGTTGATATAACAGGTTTTCACGATGTTTATTGGAAAATTGTCTTATCTCTGCATTTTTGAACTGATTTATAGATGATATATTGAACTGTATCAGAGTTATTTTTATGACAAAACTGTTTATAATCAGTTCTTGCCATATGCTCTCAGATTTGTTACATTATAGTGTTGAGAAGTAAATATTCTGGTCAATACATCAGACTTGCAGTGCTTTAGGTTGCTACATCTGAATAACAGAGTAAATAAATATGTCTTTAGCTTTTATATATACATCAAAGTTTATTTCTAATAGGTGTCGCCGCTAACACTAGAGGGCTGGATATTTAGTGCCGACAGACTTTATATAAGGACTGTGCCGTTTTAAATCATGGACAGGTTTTAATTTTGCCCTAAATTCTGAATAAGAAGAACAAATTTGGTAAGTGCAAACTATTTATTTGTTGTTTTTTTTTTAATTTATCTATTTTATTTTTTTTTTGCAGCGCACTTAATTTTTATAAAAATTCAAAAACACAAATACAATATGTACTATAGTGTGTTTACGGTATAAAGTTAACTGCTTCATGGAAAAGGCACTCCAATCTTTGTTTAATGCACAAATAAGAAATATTGATTCATGGAAAGATATTAAGGTCGTCTGCAAAAAAGGAACTTTTTTAAAACAGGAAAATGTTCTGTTGCCTTTTATTAATTAACTCTGACAAAAGGATAAGTGCTTGGAAAGCTAGAAGACCATTTCTGATCTGTTTAACATCCTGTTATCTTCTTTAGACTTGCAGATACTGCTAGGTTCATTTTAAAGGAAAAACCAATGTTGTTAATATTGTGACTTGTAGACTTTTGTTTAATGAAACCTGATCAACAAACTCAGTAGTGCAATATCTGAATTGGAACAAACCTAGTAGGGCAGTATGTTTATTTTTGTAAAACCAGTTTATTAATGATCCCAAGGACAATATGAAAACAAGAAGGGCAATATCCAAAATTAATCAGTTCATTTTTAGAAATCCCAGTAGAGCAATACCTTTGTTTGTTGTTGTAAACCAGTTTATAAATGACACAGAGGGCAATATAAAAAACTGATCAGTTCATGAGAAATCTAGTGTGGCAATATTTTAGTTTGTCATTATGAACTATCTAAGAAACCCTGGAGTAGTGTTATATCCAAAATTGACGAGTTCATGAGAAACCCAGTAGACAGTATCTCTTGTACATCATTTCACATCAACCTATGAACTTAGGGCACTATGAGTTTTCACTGGTTGATCAAATCATTATGATCATAGATTAAGATTATCATAGATATTTAGTATATACATTATAATTGACCAGAAGGTGTTCTAGACCACACATATATATGATGTTTATTTTAATAATGTGTATTATTCAAGTATAATTAGTATAGACCTCTAGAATACTGTTAAATCATTTATTTTCTTTGGCTCCAATTTTCGTTTTACAAAAAATGTTTGAAATTTATGGGGTGATAAATTCATTTTCTGTGGTTACAGTTTAAAGTAAGTCTGTAGTATATATATATAAATTATTTCATGGACATGTAAATCCATGGATCATGATGTCCACCAGAACAATGAAAATTTGGACACAACAAAAAATTATGATTTGCCTATAAGACTAGGGTGGGATTTTCCTGTCATTTTTGACAATTTCAGGCTATATGGCATATATAACGACCATGATTTCAGTCAATTCAATGCTGGTACTGGTAATTGAAGCTACTGATTGGACCAATTGGACCGTAGTTATAAATTAGTATAGAGTAAACTTATCACTTAACAGGACCTCTAAATTAATTTTTTTATGTTTCAATATTTACTTTGTTTTAACCCAAAAATAAACTCAGTGCTTTTAGCTGTGTATCACATTGTAACATGTACAATGTTTGTGTTTTATAGTCAACATTTAATTGATGATACTGGGTATACAAAAGACGAGATGTGGCATGTAATTTAAATTTGTTTGATTAACTAATACATTGTAGAGAATTCGAGTTGTCCATTATTGCATTTAAAAAAGTTCATTCTTTTAAAACAGAAAAATATTGAAAATTCAATGCGAACTATTGTACTGTTAGTTTTGTAAATATTTGTATTAATTTATTTATTCAGAATTATTGCCAGCATGCTCAACATGAGTTTTTAAATAGAAAACCTCAGTTATTATTAACATTGATAATGCATCTATTTTAATTATACAACAAAACCCTGACTCATCATCACAATTGTTTAGTCAGTGTTTGGTATTATAAAGGGTTTGGTGATAAACCATGGGCATCTTATCAAGAAAACCATAGGGGTAGGGAATTTGGGACTTTAAATACTGTGGCAATAGGAAAGATGGCAGAATTATTGAGGGGCACTATAATGAGGTTTTACTGTACAATTTTGAACTAACTGTCTTTCAGATTGGAAAAAACTTTAGTGGAAACATCATTTGGTAAACATTTGTTTATATTTAGAAAATAAAGAATTTTGAAAATTGTGCCACAAAAATATATCCATCAAAGCATTTATCTACTACAAACGTGTGACAAGAACTACCAACAAGTAGATCAAGACTTCTTTTTACTCATCATTTCCATAGCATAGATCCCTGCCAATTTACCAAAAGCTGGTGACATCACAATGTAATCACATAAGTATAACAAATCTTGACTGCAATATACATTTACCTAGACACTTTAGACTACATATGACAGCTAGTATTACACCCCCCCACACACACACACATTGTATATTAACCTATAAGCATGTAAAAAAAACAACAGCCTCAGCATTTCTGAGAAATCGGTTTTAGATTTTAAGAGGTTTAACTTTTGACATTTACATGTTGTTTATGTTTGGCATTCACTCTGCTTTTAATATCTATTTACAAGGCTATCAGTAGCGTGATACATAATATAGTAATTAAATTTTAGGAGTTGTTTATAAAGAGAGAAGAGAAATGTCTAAGTTAAGAGACACAATCTAATAAAAAAAATTTACATGCCCTTTATAAAAAAGGAACAAAAATGTCAGAGTTAAGAAACATGTCACAATCTAGTAAAATCTCTACATGTGCTATAATGGACCTGACTGAAATATTTGATAAATGATTTCTGTAATAAACATGATAAACCACAAAACACCAGACTGGAATATTCGATAGATGACTTCCCTGTAATCGAGTCAAATACTTAGCTGGCCAGTACCTCTATCTAGTCTAAACACAGAAACATAAATAACTTGTAATATGGTTATTGGTATTAAATAGAAGACAATATGGTGTCTAAAATGTATTGATAGATTCCTGTTGCTCACAGATTTAAAGACATGCTTACTTTTTCCTCTGGCTGACTATTGATTTTAGCTTTGTAAACTTTATTTGTTGCTGGATATAAACAACCCAGATTGATTGGTGCCAGCATATGGTATATTCTTTCTACTAAATGGTTCATTGGTCCTCTAAGGAGTACTGATTGTCCACATCTGACTGTCAAGGCCCTGTTGGTTTTAAAATTACCTCATATGATGATAATTTACACAATTTCTAAGGTCTACAATTGACCCAAATGAAAATTTCATCAGAATACCAACTAGTATTTAATCTTCTAGAACAGTAGAACCCTGCATTGAGATCAGGATCCTGATTTCTTTTCAGGTAAAAGATCGGGATCCCGATATAAGGACAAGATCTCTGTTTAAGGCTTGAATAAATATGACATCCTACTTTTGAAATGCTTTTCAAAAATATGATCTAGTTGTTAACCATTTAACTTTTGCTATTGTTATAGCTATTTATGAAGATATTTCAATGCATTTTGAATTTGGTTTTATAGAATTAAATAAATTGTATTGTATCAGCAATTTCATCATTTAGTGTTTAATAAAAGAAATAATCAAATAAGCATTATCTCCCTTTAATCACAATGAACTAAAAAAGTGTCAAATCTGCATGCCAGTTGTTATCCTTTGAATTGGTCATTATTTACAAGTTAGTGATTCATACCCATGGGGCCTGATCTTGTTTTTTTTCTTTTATTTGATATAACTTTACTTTAGGTTTGAAGTGTTCAAAATTTTTATTTTTTTCATTTGTTCAATTTTAACAACATAGCAAATATATAAGAGAAAATTCAAGTCATTACAGTAGAATTGCCTGATGATATTGCATACAACTAAAAAACTTGATTTGTTTCCCGCATTAGTAATTCAGTAAGATTTTAACATTATAAAGGGATTTTGCAATAAATTTAACCAAAGGAGACTTAAACAGAAAAGACTTTTAGACTTTAAAACACTATGATAATATAAAAAGGGGTAAAGTTACCAAGGTGCATTAGAGCAAGGTTTTACTGTACATTGGCAATAAGCCACATGGCAAATGTATTAAGGGGCATAATAATGAGGTTTAATTGTACTGTGGTGATAAGCCAGGTGGCAAATGTATCAAGGGGCATATAATGTGGTTTAATTGGACAGTGGCAATAAGCCAGGTGGCAAATGTATCAAGGGGCATATAATGTGGTTTAATTGGACAATGGCAATAAGCCAGGTGGCAAATGTATCAAGGGGCATATAATGTGGTTTAATTGGACAGTGGCAATAAGCCAGGTGGCAAATGTATCAAGGGGCATATAATGTGGTTTAATTGGACAGTGGCAATAAGCCAGGTGGCAAATGTATCAAGGGGCATATAATGTGGTTTAATTGGACAGTGGCAATAAGCCAGGTGGCAAATGTATCAAGGGGCATATAATGTGGTTTAATTGGACAGTGGCAATAAGCCAGGTGGCAAATGTATCAAGGGGCATAATAGTGAGGTTTAATTGTACAGTGGCAATAAGCCAGGTGGCAAATGTATCAAGGGGCATAATAATGAGGTTTAATTGTACTTTAGTAATAAGTCAGCTAGCAAATGTATCAAGGGGCATAATGTGTGATTTAACAGTACTGTGGCAATAAGCCACATGGCAAATGTATCAAGGGGCATAATAATGAGGTTAAATTGTACTTTGGTGATAAGTCAGCTAGCAAATGTATCAAGGGGCATAATAATGAGGTTTAATTGTACAGTGGCAATAAGCCAGGTGGCAAATTATCAAGGGGCATAATAATGAGGTTTAATTGTACTGTGGCAATAAGCCAGGTGGCAAATGTATCAAAGGGCATAATAATGAGGTTTAATTGTACTGTGGCAATAAGCAACATGGCAAATGTATCAAGGGGCATAATAGTGAGGTTTAATTGTACAGTGGCAATAATCCAGGTGGCAAATGTATCAAGGGGCATAATAATGAGGTTTAATTGTACTGTGGCAATAAGCAACATGGCAAATGTATCAAGGGGCATAATAGTGAGGTTTAATTGTACAGTGGCAATAAGCCAGGTGGCAAATGTATCAAGGGGCATAATAATGAGGTTTAATTGTACTGTGGCAATAAGCAACATGGCAAATGTATCAAGAAGCATAATAGTGAGGTTTAATTGTACAGTGGCAATAAGCCAGGTGGCAAATGTATCAAGGGGCATAATAATGAGGTTTAATTGTACTGTGGCAATAAGTAACATGGCAAATGTATCAAGGGGCATAATAGTGAGGTTTAATTGTACAGTGGCAATAAGCCAGGTGGCAAATGTATCAAGGGGCATAATAATGAGGTTAAATTGTACTGTGGCAATAAGCAACATGGCAAATGTATCAAGGGGCATAATAGTGAGGTTTAATTGTACAGTGGCAATAAGCCAGGTGGCAAATGTATCAAGGGGCATAATAATGAGGTTTAATTGTACAGTGGCAATAAGCCAGGTGGCAAATGTATCAAGGGGCATAATAATGAGGTTTAATTGTACAGTGGCAATAAGCAACATGGCAAATGTATCAAGGGGCATAATAGTGAGGTTTAATAGTACAGTGGCAATAAGCCAGGTGGCAAATGTATCAAGGGGCATAATAATGAGGTTTAATTGTACTGTGGCAATAAACAACATGGCAAATGTATCAAGGGGCATAATAGTGAGGTTTAATTGTACAGTGGCAATAAGCCAGGTGGCAAATGTATCAAGGGGCATAATAATGAGGTTTAATTGTACTGTGGCAATAAGCCAGGTGGCAAATGTATCAAGGGACATACTGTGTGATTTAACTGAACAGTGGCAATAAGCCAGGTGGCAAATGTATCAAGGGGCATAATGTGTGATTTAACTGTACAGTGGTAATAAGCTAGGTGGCAAATTTATCAAGGGTCATTTTAATGTGCGATTTAACTGCACTGTGGCAATAAGCAAGGTGGCAACATTATTAAGGTCATTACAACAAGCTTTTAATGTACAGTGGCAATAAGTCAGGTGGCAAATATATCCAGAGGCACAATCACAATGTTTTACTTAATTAGGCTGCAAAGACATCAAGAGATTTTACTGTACTGTGCCAATTAGCAAGAGTTATTAAGGGGCATTACACTGAGGTTTTACTGTATTGTTGGAAAGTTATCAAGGGGCATTACACTGAGGTTTTACTGTATTGTTGGAAAGTTATCAAGAGACATTACACTGAGGTTTTACTGTATTGTTGGAAAGTTATCAAGGGTGATTACACTGAGGTTTTACTGTATTGTTGGTAAGTTATCAAGGGTGATTACAACATCATTACTGTATCTTTGAATACTGAGATTACTATGTAATCAAGTAAAAAGATGGTTATATAGATAATAAGGCTAAAATCAATATAAGTATAACTTGCTGCAACATAAATACAAAAAATTTTAAATTTTAGAAAACATAATTAAGTCATTCTTATCCAGGCTTAGCTTTAATGATTCGTAATAATCATGTTACAAGTAAATACAAACGAACAGAAGATTTTCATGACGTCATCAGGTAATTAACGAGAAAATACTAACATTCGGCTGAGATAGATGACATCATCAGGTAATTAACGAGATAATGAACTTAAGTTTAATGTAATTGTACTGTACGTGTATTTGGATGACGTGATATTATTTGAAGATGAGAAGAGTAATGGAGTTTAAGCCCATATACCTATATGTAGGAATGGTCAGTTCTAGAATGGTAAGGAGAAAAGTGGAGTGCCTGAAGTAAAAGTGAGAGAAGCTGTGATCTGTAAGCGTGCATTAGACTACTTGGTCACCAAAGCCGAATTAAGAGAAAATGAACATGTTTAAATATTTATATACGTCTTGTAGTTGGGATACATTAAATTATATGACTGGTTTTACAAATTGCAATTGGAAATGTTGTAAATAAAATTTTGAAAGTCATTTAAGTGAAGAAAGTTACTGTCTTGTCCATATTATATATATTTATAATTGTAATATTAGTTTTCGTTGCTCAAACTTTTAATCAGGGAATTTTTGAAACATACTTGTTATATATATAGGGTGGATGATTATTGTCCAAATAATCAATAAACAAGATTCTGTATAACCATAATGGAAAATCACCATTAAAAATTGGTAAAAACAAAATAAAGAATATTCAAAGAATACTGAAAAACTAAATAAACCTCAAAATGCCAAAAACAATAAAATCTGCAATCGGTACGACCTCTATATAAATACCACCTGTTCTTAGGTCGCATGAGTGGTTTTTATACACAGGTGTTATTGCATCCATACAGACAGACGTTTACACACTTGAAATCTGCCCCACTGGATTTTGAAGTTTAAACTGCACAAACAGACATTGATGAATTATTTTAGTCTCAAAAGCTTTCTGAAATACTCCTTCATGTTAAATCCTGAGATAAATCTTCAATCACTATCATTGTTTACATTTTGCTTCCAGTTAGCATTTTCTGAATGTACTCTACATTTAAATATACAGTCCAACCTGCCTTACAGGCCACTGCTATATAAGAGCCTCCTGCTTACAAAGGCCAGTAGAATTCTATCACAATTGTTCTTTATTCATATTATTTGAACCTGTATATAAAGGCCACCTGCCTATAGAGGTCATTTTACTGCTTCCCTTGGACAACCTTTATAGACAGGTTTGACTGTATATATTATTACACCTTTTAACTGGGTTTATTGCATTTCAAATTAAAAAGTTGCCCTATGAAAATTAGGTATTCTATAAAACTTCATTAATTAAATTTGAAAAATATCTCTTTTTTAATTGGAAATTTTATATAACTACAATTTGTGAATTCCTGTTATTTGAAATGAAATAAAAAAAATCTAAAATTCAATCAATCTAGAGTTTATTAATTAGTATTATTCTTCCATATTAACATTTCCCTCAATTTGTGGTCATTATCTATATACATGTATATAAATATCATATTTCGATAAATGTAGGTCAGTAGTGGTTAGATAATAGCCATTGGTCAGCCAGACCAGTTGAAAAAAATTCTAAAATTCAATCAAACTGGAGTGGTATGATTCTGTTACATAAAACATTCTTTGTGTGTGTGTGTTGATATCTATCAATCTTCAAATTTTGATAGGTCAGTAGTGGTTAGATAAAATAGCCACTGGTCACTGCAGTCAGATTAATATGTCAGTGAAATTTGATATTTATCACCATCAGTCATGATCAGCTCCCTGTAATATTAATATTTAAATTAAACACATGTAAAATCAATATTTTCTGTATCGCTATGTCATAATCAAGAGTTGTAACAATATAAATTAACATTTATAACTTAAACATCTGTTTAAGTTATAGTCGTAGATCATATATCTGTAAAAATCTGCCAATCTCCCAGTGTTAAAATCTGCCGTGTAAAAATCACGATAAAAACCAGCGGCAGTCGATCATCTGATATAACACAGTGTAGAAACTATTGTTTTACTTTTTGTATGTGTCTTGTAACTTCAACGGACAGTCATCACTTTCAGAACACTCTGATTCCATTGTGTAATTTGTCTGCATTGGATAATATAATTTTGTCAGATTTGATATAATTTTAAGATTTTCCGGTAATCCTGGATCTGTGATAAAAGCTTGTGTTTTGATATTGATCATTAGTTTATTTGTTCTGCACATATTTGGATGAGCACTATTATAAACTTGGTAAGTTGATTTTATTTAAAGATATTGTTCTTGGTAAATGCATTATAAAATTATTTTTAAAATATTAATAATTTTTAGATGTCTGATTCACAACTGCATGGAACATATAAATATTGTTCTTTGTAAATGCATTATAAAATTATTTTTAAAATATTAATGATATTCAGATTCCGAATTCACAATTGCATAAAATATAAAAATATTGTTATTGGTAAATGCAATTAAAATATTAATGATTTTCAGATGCCAGTTTCATACTGCATAGACTTTAGTAGAACCTGTATATAGGTTTAGATAAACCATGCTTTTACTTAATCATGTTAATAGCATAGGTGTTTATTAAACACACTTCTGATGATATTTTAGGATAAATTAACCCACACAGTCTAAAATCCTAAAATCTTCAAGTTCAGTCCCCTGTTTCACAATTATTTTGTATTGTAAGATTTTTCTTAACTTAAATCTGGCAATTTTGAAAACTGAATAATTTTGTTACTTTTTAAGATATTCACGAATTTAATTAAGGTGTCATTTTGATGATCTCTCTAAGCTTATTACATATACATTTTAATTTTTTTGCAGTCCTTTGAATGGTTCCTTCCCTCTATTCGGATTTGCAGTATAAATAAAATATTGTCAGAACTTATCAAATTTAATTTAAGGAAAATCCCCCACCTCATCCAAGCATCTCTGATGTGATGGATGAGTGGGATTCTCTGTAATGAAGCCCGAAGGCTGGAGGGTTAACTTTGCAATAGTTCAACCTACCGGCACATGATCCTAAGTTCAAAGGTTAAAAAATATAGTACTTAATCACTATGTATCAATACGCATCACGCCTATAAATACCGTGTCCTTCACAACCCGCACGCTTATTACAAAGCTGAACAATTTGTTGTGATCTAACATAAGGGAGGTAGTGGGAGGGAAGTTAACCCTCCAGCCTTCGGGCTTCATTACAGAGAATCCCACTCATCCATCACATCAGAGATGCTTGGATGAGGTGGGGGATTCTCTATCCATTCAGCCCTCAGGCTGTTCGGGTTAACTTTGCAAATTCAAAGAACAACAAAATGTTCTCTTTCATACTTACAATAATTCAACAATAAAACAAAACTCAAAACACTTTTTTGAACACTTTATAAATCTCATATTCTTACAACAAAATTACAATCATCATTTCCATCCAACGTAGTACCACATCTTTACTTTACCCAACTATCCTGAAATAATTATAAACTTGATAATAATACATCCGAAAAACGATTAGGTTCTATATCTCTATGATAAAAAGATTTAAATGTATTGACTGAAGCCCAATTAGCTGTATTTAAGACATCTCTGATTGAAACACCAGCTTTAATTGCTGCTGAAGTTGTAGCACCTCTCACAGAATGTGCTTTAAACTTGTTCAGATCTATACCTGATCTTCTCATACCATCACATATCCACCTTGCTAATGTAGAAGTGGATACATTTTTACCCGTCTTATATGACACCAATAACTTGGATGTCTTCCTGAAATCTTTAGTTTTCCTGATATAAAAATTAAGTGTGTTGACAACACATAACTTAGATTGTTTAAATGGTTTTAATGTAACTTCATAAAAAGGATGAGCTACTTTTGATGTTTTCATCAACTCTGGAACAACAAATATAATGTTTTTACCCTGTTTTTTCATGTAATTCAAATCTAGTGAAACCAATGTTTGAGCTCTTTGGGCTGTAGTCAATGCTAACAGACACGTTAACTTTATAGTGATATCATACAAACTCAAGTTACTGAGTGGATGTAAAGATGTCAAAAACTTAAATAAAATGTTAACATCCCAAGTTGAGGTATACCTTGGTTTAGGAGGTTTTGATATAAACAAACCTCTCATATACTTTGACAATAAAACATTGCCAATCAAAGAATCATTTCCCATAGTGGCCAAAGATTGAATTATCATACTTTTATGTGTATTAATAACACTATAAGATTTCCCTTGCATTTCAAGTGAAGACAAATAATTTACAACCTGCGAGTCAGTCGGATTAAGGGGATTAATTTTCCATTTAATACACCAAAACTGCCAGTGGTTCCATGCAAGGTCATATTGTTTGTTTGTAGATCTCTTCCAAGACCCCTGGATAATGTTGACAGCTCTGTTTGAAATACCTCGATTTCTGAGGCAATGCCTGATATGCAGCATGCGACTAGTTTCAGTCTTTTCCCCAGAGGATGTGGATCGCCCTGTGGGGATGTAACTAGAAATTTCCATAGTGGAAGTCTCACTGGTTTGTCTATAAGCATTTGAAGGAGGTCTGGAAACCATGTTTGGTTTCTCCACAATGGCACAACTATAATAGCTTTTCTTACCCTGTCGTCTTTTACCTTCGATAACACTCGTCCTATGAGACTGAAAGGACAAAAAATATATGGTAAGTAATCGTTCCAGTTAATAGAAAAGGCATCTGTAGCCAAAGCATACGGATCTAAACACCAGGAAACAAAATTTTCTAATTTTGTATTGAATCTGTTTGCAAACAGATCTATATCTGGCTGAAAAAAGTGGGAACAAACTCGAACAAATATATTCTGATTCAAATCCCATTCACCCGATGTTTGAAAATTTCTACTCAAATGATCTGCTGAAATATTGTCTTTCCCTGGAAGATGTTTAGCAGATATATGAATATTTTTACTGTGACACCATATCCAAATATTTTTCACCAAGTCAGATAACTTTATAGAAGTACCCCCTTGATTATTAATGTAGGCTACTGATGTAACATTATCACACAGTATCTGAACATGTCCATTACTAAAAGTGTTGCATAAACACTTCAGACCAAAATATATAGCCAACAATTCTAAATAGTTTATGTGTTGACAACTTTCATACTGGGACCATAATCCCTGAGTGTAATTGTCTGAACACTTTGCACCCCAACCTATTAGAGATGCATCTGTCTCTAAAATGAGACCAGGCTTAGGTGGACGAATGGCTCTACCATTCATCTGATCTACATTATCTAGCCACCACTTAATCTCGTCTTTTGATTTCTGAGACAAACACATTAAACTATCATAAGTTTTACCTTGACTAAGATTCAAAGTTTTCTCCCTTTCAATATTTCTGAAATGTAATGATCCTAACCTGACAGCCCTCATTGAGGAAGTGAATAAACCTATCAAACGTGCAACTACACGAATAACCACCATTTTCATTGACAAAATTTCACTGCATAATTTCTTTAATTTCTCAACTTTTTCTTTTGTCAAAGAAACCAAAAATGTTTTTGAATTTATTTCATAACCTAAATGTACTATAATTTGACTAGGAATCAATGATGACTTTTCATAGTTAACTCTAAAACCACAGCTAACAAAAAGTTCCTGTAAAATTTCACAATTTTTTGAACATATGACAGGATCAGCTGCTCTAACCAATGAATCGTCAATATAATAGTAAGCCATTATACCTCTACTTCTCACAGAAGCAAAAATTGGCTTCAATACTTTGGTAAAACATCGTGGTGCACAAGCAAGACCAAAACATAAAACCACAAATTTATACAATACACCATTCCAATAAAACTTTAAATACTTCTGAAATTCTTGTGCTATTGGTATACTCATATAAGCATCACTCAGATCTATTGATGTAAAGTAATCATCCTTCTCAATAGTGGCAAGAACAACTTCTAAAGTTTCTTGTTTGAAATGATGATATTCAACATATTCATTTAAATTCTTTAAATTTATAACAGGCCTAAATTTACCATTTTTCTTTTTAACCAAGAAAATATTTGAAATGAATTCACCTTCTTCATGAGAAGTAGGTATAATGGCTCCCTTTGTCAACAAAGTATTAATTTCCTCATTTATCAGCTCAGTCTCATCACTGCTGAAAGGAATGGGTCCAGGCATTTTCAACTGAACAGGCTCCTCATAAAACTCTATTTGTAGACCTTGAACAGTTGACAGTACCCAAGAATCATTTGTAATACTTCTCCAAAATTCTAAACAATTCTTTGTATTACCACAAATCTTACTTACCTCTACTGATACCAACTCTGACTCTGTTGAGTCTGGCCTCGGCGATTGTAAGGATATCGCCCCCTGCTTCGACCTCTTGACCTCTGGCCTCGATTGTCTAAAAAATGAAACCGTTGTCCTCTACCAAACTGACCCCTACTTTGATTATTAAAAACATTAAACTTTCTTTTATTTTCCTCAAATAAACTAGACATTTTCTTATTTAACTCTGAATTATCCCCAAACAACTCCTTGTTCATAGGCTGTTCTTGTGAACAAATTGGGGATAAATATCTAGGTAAACTAGACCTACAAATTAGTCGTCGTTTAATCGACATTTGATAAATTGTATTACCCATAATAGAAATTCCATCTACCAATAAAGGCATAATCTCCTTACACTGTAATGTTTTCGGTTTACTCACCGCCATATCCAGTACCTTAGCTATAGGGTTTAAACCCTTTATAAACTGTTTTTGTATATCTTGCAAAATAACATCCCTAGACTGTCCTTGTTTTCTTAACTTTGACCAAACATCTCTATTAATTTTTGGCACCCTTAAACTATCAGAACAGTTCTTGGGGTTTAAATATTTTTCAGTCACCTTCTTTAACTCTGGTGCAGGCTGTGTACAAGCCTTAGAAATTAAATTTTTTACCTTCTCGCCAATATCGGGACCGTACTGGTCCTCTTCAAAAATTTCTGGGATTAAAAAATCCCCTGAATCATCATCATTATTTTCATCAGCATCGTCGGATGCTTCCATAAAATCATCATAAAATGAAGTTGGGTCAAATCCAGTTACACCGGAATCATTAGTTTTATTATTACTGTCTACCTTACTACCAGGCACACACGTGCTCGATTTGTTCTGATTATTCACAGTGCAACTAATACCAACAAGATTCTCAACAGCACCTGTCAAACTTACCAGTCTATTTTCCAACGTAACAAATCTATCATCTGTATTATTAGTATCATATAACATTCCGTTATCCGTATTCCGATTTAACTTTTGTTTTTTACCGGAAGTAGATACCACGCTAGACTTCCGTTTCCTACTAGGGGACATAACCCCTCTATTTACATTTTCGTCCAAACGCGGGACTTGTTCATTTTGAACCATTTCAATTTCTGTCGGGACATCGTCCACGACCCCACCAAATATTTCAGATAATTCCTGATCAGAAGGATGTAAACTAAGCTGTCCGTCGGACTCGTAATCACTTCCATATGGATTTGTTTCAATAAAATTTTTTGAAGGCACTTTAGCCGAAAAATCACTAACGTGAGTAGTAGTTTGACTAACATTATCAGATACACTGCGTGTATCTTTGGTGGGTTTTTTATCCATTTTTCTTCTCGAAGCACTTTGATTTTTCTGCCGCATAACTGAAAAATAAACTCTTACCTTTTCAAGGACTCCTTGTGGACCACGTGCCTAAAGAACTAAAAGCGTGCGGGTTGTGAAGGACACGGTATTTATAGGCGTGATGCGTATTGATACATAGTGATTAAGTACTATATTTTTTAACCTTTGAACTTAGGATCATGTGCCGGTAGGTTGAACTATTGCAAAGTTAACCCGAACAGCCTGAGGGCTGAATGGATAGAGAATCTTAGTTAATGAGTGATTGTGAAGCAGGCCCAGGTTTCATGATCATTCCTTAACTGAGATTTTTCCTTAACTTAAATTTAGCAAATTTCTGCAAACTCTTTTTGGAAACTTAAATTTAGCAAACTTCTGCAAGCTCTTTTTGGAACTATGAATAAATATTTTTGTCAAAACTAAATGCAGATGACATAAGCTTAATATAATCCTTAAAATGACACCTTAAATTTTCTAATATCTTAAAATTAACAAAATTATAAAGGTTTTTAGCTCACCTGGCGAAGCCATGTGAGCTTATGGCATGATAAAGCGTCCGTCAGTCCGTCAGTCCGTCAGTCCGTCAGTCCGTCCGTCCGTAAACTTTAATCTTCTCCTCTGAAACTACTGGGTCAATTTGAACCAAATTTGGTGTGGAAGGTCCTTGGGTGGTAATGAGTAAAAATTGTGTTCGGTGTTGCCGCCCCTTATCCAAGATGGCTGCTGTTACTATAAATAGCAAAAACACATAATTTGTTGTTTGAGATTTATTTGTGGGCTGATTTAGTTCAAATTTGAAATATAGAAAGTAGATGTCTGGCCATTTAACATATAAAACAGGTTTTTCCGTAAAAATTCTCGTTGCTACGATATTAGCGGAATATGCAAATTAGGTGTATTTTTAGCATGATTCTTTGAAAATCTTCTTCTCTGAAACTGCTGGTCCAATTTGAACCAAATTTGTTGTGGAAGGTCCTTGGGTGATAATGAGTAAAAATTGTGTTCGGTTAGCCGCCCCTTATCCAAGATGGCTGCTGTTACTATAAATAGCAAAAACACATAATTTGTTGTTTCAGATTTATTTGTTGGCCGATTTCGTTCAAATTTGAAATATAGAAAGTAGATGTCTGGCCATTTAACATATAAAACGGGTTTTTCCGTAAAAATTGTCGTTGCTACGATATTAGCGGAATATGCAAATTAGGTGTATTTTTAGCATGATTCTTTGAAAATCTTCTTCTCTGAAACTGCTGGGCCAATTTGAACCAAATTTGTTGTGGAAGGTCCTTGGGTGGTAATGAGTAAAAATTGTGTTCGGTTTTGCCGCCCCTTATCCAAGATGGCTGCTGTTACTATAAATAGCAAAAACACATGATTTGTTGTTTCAGATTTATTTGTGAGCCGATTTCGTTCAAATTTGAAATATAGAAAGTAGATGTTTGGCCATTTAACATATATAACGGGGTTTTCTGTAAAAATTCTCGTTGCTACGATATTAGCGGAATATGCAAATTAGGTGTATTTTTAGCATGATTCTTTGAAAATCTTCTTCTCTGAAACTGCTGGGCCAATTTGAACCAAATTTGTTGTGGAAGGTCCTTGGGTGGTAATGAGTAAAAGTTTTGTTCGGTTTAGCCGCCCCTTATCCAAGATGGCTGCTGTTACTATAAATAGCAAAAACACATGATTTGTTGTTTCAGATTTATTTGTGAGCCGATTTCGTTCAAATTTGAAATATAGAAAGTACCGTAATCCTTCTATGTATTCGGACGAATTTTAATAATTTCATTTTCAAGTGTCCGGGAACTTAGAGGAAATATGAAAATTATACACTTGGAAAAATGGGGGTGTCCGAATATTTAGAGTTGTCCGATATTTAGGAGCCGATAATATGTCTCGCTGCCTCCCGGTAATGCAAGACACTATCAACGACGATACGCACATGGATATCATCTATAATATCAATTTTCAAATAAAGTTCATGTTGAAATTACCTTTAGTGTTGTTTATTTCACAAAAAAGTCGTTTTTTGAAGTGTTTGTTGACCAATAATCATGATCCAATGTGTAATACACATCGAAGGACGCCATTTTTTGTAAGCAAATCGCGTGATTTTTGTCAGTAGTTTCCACCGTTTGAGGTTCACCGTTACCCCACTTCGTCTTCTGTCACTGTCTACGGTCAAAATTTTTATAATTAATAATGGTCAAGAATATTTTTTAGTCAAGAAATTCCACATTTTGTACAATTAAGAACCAGGACATGTTTGAATGGGGTTCGCCGTGATCAATATAGCTTTTGTTTAAAAATCTATGTTATCACTCACAGAACACAATAGTTTACAAATACATTGTTTTAACTCACGTTTCAAACAATTTTAATCTTAGGAAAAACAATAAATACATCGTAATGTCCATCTTCCCGTTTTTAGACAAATGAAAGTATCAGAGGATCGGGAATTCCCATAGTTGACATGCACTGAATCAGAAGGGATTCCACAAGTTTCTCATCCAATGAAATTCATTGATAACGTCACTTCCTGAAAAAATGTCTTTGATGTTGGATTTGTGTGCCGACAGAACTTCTGGTCTCGTACGATGTTTCTTACCCACGATTTTTAATTTCAATCAACTTTCACTTTCAAAGAATATTAAAACACTTAATACAGGTATGGCTATATTCAGCTTACATTAAAAACGTAAATACATCGTAAAATACTTGTCCTCAAAGTTACAATCATGACTCCATCACGCAAATACACAACGCAACAAACACATAAAAATAACAAATTTTAATGTAAATTAACAACAAAACAACAACATTTCTTCATGTTTTATTCAATATTAAGTATAAGCAATATGTATTGCTTGTTACCGGGTGAATTCCAACAAAATCGCGTCCGGATTTAGAGGCAAAAAAATGCCGTCCGAAATTAGAGGAAATTTGAAAATTATTAAAATTTCAAAATTGGGGTGTCCGAAAACATAGAGGGTCCGAATATATAGAAGGATTACGGTAGATGTTTGGCCATTTAACATATAAAACAGGGTTTTCTGTAAAAATTCTCGTTGCTACGATATTAGCGGAATATGCAAATTAGGTGTATTTTTAGCATGATTCTTTGAAAATCTTCTTCTCTGAAACTGCTGGGCCAATTTGAACCAAATTTGTTGTGGAAGGTCCTTGGGTGGTAATGAGTAAAAGTTTTGTTCGGTTTAGCCGCCCCTTATCCAAGATGGCTGCTGTTACTATAAATAGCAAAAACACATAATTTGTTGTTTCAGATTTATTTGTGGGCTGATTTTGTTCAAATTTGAAATATAGAAAGTAGATGTTTGGCCATTTAACATATAAAACGGGTTTTTCCGTAAAAATTGTCGTTCCTACGATATTAGCAGAATATGCAAATTAGGTGTATTTTTAGCATGATTCTTTGAAAATCTTTTTCTGCTGGGCCAATTTGAACCAAATTTGTTGTGGAAGGTCCTTGGGTGGTAATGAGTAAAATTTTGTTCGGTTTAGCCGCCCCATATCCAAGATGGCTGCTGTTACTATAAATAGCAAAAACACATAATTTGTTGTTTCAGATTTATTTGTTGGCCGATTTCGTTCAAATTTGAAATATAGAAAGTTGATTTCTGGCCATTTAACATATAAAATGGGTTTTTCCATAAAAATTTTCGTTGCTACGATATTAGCAGAATATGCAAATTAGGTGTAATTTTAGCATGATTCTTTGAAAATCTTCTTCTCTGAAACTGCTGGGCCAATTTGAACCAAATTTGTTGTGGAAGGTCCTTGGGTGGTATTGAGTAAAAATTTGTTCGGTTTTGTTGCCCCATATCCAAGATGGCTGCTGTTACTATAAATAGCAAAAACACATAATTTGTTGTTTCAGATTTATTTGTGAGCCGATTTCGTTCAAATTTGAAATATAGAAAGTAGATGTCTGGCCATTTAACATATAAAACGGGTTTTTCCGCAAATTTTTTCGTTGCTACGATATTAGCGGAATATGCAAATTAGGTGTATTTTTAGCATGATTCTTTGAAAATCTTCTCCTCTGAAACTGCTGGGCCAATTTCAACCAAATTTTATGTGGAATGTCCTTGAGTGATAAGGAGTAAAATTTTTGTTTGGTGTTGCCGTTCCATTTCCAAGATGGTTGTCATTACTATAAATAGCCAAAGCGCATAATATTCCATTTCAGATTTATTTTATTGACTGATTTCGTTCAAATTTGAAACATAGAAAGTAAAAGTTTGGTCATCAACTAGGTTTATGGTTTAAATGAGATGGTATGTTTTCAGCTCACCCGGCCAAAGGCCAACTGAGGTTGTTGTGTTGCGGTGTGTTTCTTCGTGCCTCTGTAAACATTACTTAAATGACTTCTCTGAAATCAGTAAGTCAATTTCAACTATCACAGAAGTCCAATAGATCCAGGTGAGCGTTACAGGCCCTTTTGGGCCTCTTGTTTATTTGCCAGATTTAAGTTAAGGAAAACTTAAGAAATGATTGTGAAACCTGGGGCCTGGATACAGAAGGTGTTTTGGTTTAAGCAGGTTTTGCTTTATGGATTAAGAAAATACCCAATTTTCAACTACATGTATAAGATTGTTGGCTTTGTGTCAGAATGATTGATCATAAGTTGTTAGATATACCAATATTTACAAAGAAGTGAGTTGGTAGTTTGAAATGAAGTATGGAGTAAAGGAGTTTTATGATCAAAACCAAACATACAATCCCAAAGCAAAGTAAAGACTTTGAAACTAGCAAATTAGGTAAAGCGTCTTACCACCAGGTTGGTAAGACTGGGTGCTCTGGACGGGTGAGTATCTCCTGTTTAGCTAGCTTAACACTTTCCACGTGTGAAATTCAATATTCTTTGCCTTGGAGTAGAGCGAAGTGGAGAAATACTGGTTTTTTTTGGCCAGTCAAGACTTATTTAATTATATCAAGGCAGTCAGTTCTGTGATAGTTGAGGAAACTGGAGTGTCCAGAGAACATCTAGGACCTTTGGCAAGTGAACTACCAATTTTTGTCACAATAGGATATTTACCAAGTAAGAACCTAGTTGGGGAGAGGTGTTGTGATCCCCAAGTTGATCTTTCTAAACAACTCTGCCAGAAAGGTTTAACATAATAATGTCTTTAACCCTGCTGTTGTGTAATTTATGACATATTGATGTAAGGTCTTTAACCCTGCTGTTGTTTTTGCAGTTTTTGTTTGCGACATCTGGCTAAAACTCATGCAATAAGTGCCTTATATTGCATATTAATAATAAATAAATCCAGACATAGGCAAACAACATTAACCTGTCCACGTGACCTGTAATTTAAATACTCATTATAGACCAGTTCATTTAAATGTTTTAGGTGATACAGGTATTTATTTTATCTACATCATTGGATACATGCCTTTATTATGTGGTAACTGAAAATCCTAACACTACCCATGTGTTGGATGGATCATGTATTTGAATATTCCTAATAAAAGGTCAAGTGGACAGGTCAATGTTGTTTACCTATTTACTGGATCCTTCATTGCATAATGATTAGCTTTTCTTTGGACATTCTCTAGTGGTGGGATCTTGTTTTGGCTGGCCCCAATGTGTACTAGGAGAGTATATGTTGTAGGTCTTACTATGGTTTCTTTCACTGGTTTTGAAGAGGTCATAACAATATGTTCAGGGGTTCAAAATTATGTTTTGTAATGGAAGGTCCAGGACCTTTTGCCTTTATTTTTGGCAGGTCCCACATAATGTTTTGAAAGTCCAATATCAACATTGAAAGATCCATGTGCAATTATGTTATCACATTGAAAAAGTAGTATTATTCTGGTAAAAATGACAGGTCCATCAGACTTTTACAATTTAAATATCAAGGGTCCTAGGTAAAATCAACAGGTCCCAGACCTCAGACCCAGGGAATTTTGAACCCCTGTATGTTACAATATGTTTCATTCACTAATAATATGAACATATGTTCTGCATGATAGATGTAATGTGGTCTCCCACAGTCACCTTGTGTTATCTTACACATAGGTGTAAAATAAAAATGCAGCATTGTAAAACACCTGGGTTTGAATTTAGCTAGGACAGACCATTGTATAAGAAAGTTTGTCAGTTAACCCAGGTCATTGGTTTTCTATGGGTACTCCAGTTTCCTCTGCCATATCTGATCTGACAGTTGACATCTTTTTTAACTACCGTTACTCAAGTTCAGAATGGTTATATGATTTTGTATATACCATAATGGCTTGTTTTATATGGTGTTTAATGGATGGCCACTTTTGCTGGTTTCCTTGGGTGTCCTTTATAGACAGGTTTGACTGTACTTTAGTTCAGAATGGTAATATGATGTTGTGTATACCATAATGGCTTGTTTTATATGGTGTTAATATGGATGGCCACTTATAGTTCTCTCATAGCAATATGACAGCTATAATAAGAAACGTTAACCTTTAACATTTAAAAGAAATCCCTAATCTCGGTTATTGGAGATAAAAAAAGATTAAAAACAAAACCAATATGTCCTCATTATCTCTCTAGGTTTTAATTACATATTGAAAGGATCAAGTCAGTGTAGTAAATAAGCTGGAATTAAACAGTGAAAAATACTCAGTAATAATAGCTGTTTTGTTCATTGATAAAAAATATTACATCACAGAAAATTTAAATGCCAACCAGACTTTCAATTTATAGGGAAGGAACTCAGGTCATCCAGCGTAGGGCCTCAGGTCATATATTTCACATGTTACATCCATATTTGGAGCTTTTGAAATTGATTTAAAGATGTTGATATCTTTTAAACTTCTGTTGGCACATCAAGTACAGAAAAGCTGATTGCATTACCCTGAAGTCAGTGTACATTTATTGTTAGCACGGTGAAAATCCCTTGGTTGATTTGTTTTGACAAACTAGATTTACAGAGAAGTTTTTTTACCATCCATTGGGATTCACCAGTATACCAGTAGAGTCAAACATGTGTTAAATTCCACCTCTATATAAGAGTCACACCCCTACAAAAGCCAATAAATTTTTTTATCCTGATTGTTTTAATTCATGTTTTTTAACCTTTATATAAGGGCCACCTGCCTACAAAGGCCACTTTTAATGGTTCTCCCGGGTGACTTTTATAGAAGGTTTGACTATGTATCATGTGATGCACCAGGCCATAACATGGGCATGGAATATAATTTTTGATTGCAAATTTCCAGAATGGTAATTATAAGGGAAAAACTTTAATTTTGTAATGTCATTCTTTATCAGGATTTATATGGAGGAAGTAACACTTGGACAGATGGGGATTTCATTTTGCCTAATTTTGGGAAGAATTTCAAAAATTTGGAATTCATTGGTTTTAATGTACATGCGTTATTTCAAAGTACAGATAGTTTATTTTTGTGTATAAACTTTTCTTTCTTTAGAAACCTTGCAATATTGAGGAAGCTTTTATTAGAAGTTTTCATATAACCATGGTAAAACAATCACTAGTATTTGTAGGCTAAATGAGGCAATTCCTCGCCATTGTATGGTAATATACACACACCCCTGTAGGTCTAATGTAAAAACTATAGTTGATAATACCAACATGATACTACTAGAGTCAAGGCTCAAGTGGTTGTGAATACTTCAAAAGCTTTGTAACTCAATTTTATTGATCTTAAGTGAAACAACTGGGATGTTACTAAAATCTATAACAGATGGTATTATTATTTTTTTAATTTTCGTTAGGATATAGGGCACAGATTTAGACACCTGTTTGGAAAAAATATTTTACATGGCAATAAATTAGTATAGATTATAAACTTAATTCTAACATATTTTAAACAGAAATCACAAACTACAGATAAATAACCCCACAGAATGATATTTTTCTTCTAAAAACCATGAAAATAAATGATTTTGCAGTAATATTGAAATTTAAAAAGGGGGAAAGCTTGTACGCCCCTCTTTGTTATGGAACATTGTTTAAGAAATAATCAAGAAAGCCACCTTGTGATACATGTATATTGTTATACCATGTCTGGCTCTCCATGTTACATATGAAGGAAAATGATATGCAGGTCATGTTAGAATTTGTTATATAGGTACAGTAAAACCTTGTTTTAATAGCACTCAATATTTCTGTCACACTTCTCATTGTTACAGTACTTTAAAGTTTCAAAGTCTATTACTTCAATGTTTAACTTCTTTGTAATTCTGTCTCCATGTATTACCAAACCCTTTTAATAGAGCTTTATAACAAAAAATTGACTGAACAGATGGTGGAGATGAATTTGGGTTTTACTGTGCATGTACTATGCTGTTTTTAGTCCTTTATTAATAACAAGAGTCCCTCTATTACTGATGTAATACATTCTTTTTTCATGTTTTCTAATTATGAGATTAATGAATTACTTAGTGGAGAAATCCAGTTACATACATTAAATTGCTCTCAGATACATGGTACATGTATAAACAAAGTCTTAAAAAATGAGTACATATTTACATGGTTTTCCTCTTTATACTTCATTGTAATAGGAATTAAACATTTTTATTTTCTGATGCCAGATACTATTTTGTAGCTATATTAACCAATGACCTTCAGCTTACTTTTTCATAAAATTGCCATATGTTTTGCCCATGTCCTTCAGGAGTTAGAAGGAGTTTTATGCCCCTGTTACAAATCTTTCACTTATATTGAGTCAGTCATTTCAGGGATAGTATAGAAAAGCAGAGTCCCCAGATATAAACCACCAACCAGCAAACAAACAGATAAATCTAACAGTAAGATCCTTCAGGCACTTTAATCTGTTAGCGCAAACATAAGATCACCTGAGGCCTCCCTAAACTGAAATGACTGCCACATTATAAAGATAGGAATATTGACAATGGCTGCAAACATAAATTATTTAACCCATTACTCTCAAAAAAGGTTTCTTTCATTATCATTTATCAAAGTGTTTTTTTTTCTTTACTGTTAAATTTTAAATACACAAGATACTATTTAATAACAGAGAAATAGAGGATACCATTGAAGCTGGTAATTGATAGCATTAAAAAAACAAGAGTCATTAAAACACAGACGATTTTAACTTAGTCCAATATATTGTTTAAATACAGAAGATTAGAACTTAGTCCAATGTATTGATAAAATACAGAAGATTAGAATTAGTCTAATGTATTGATAAAATATAGAAGATTAGAATTAGTCCAATGTATTGATAAAATATAGAAGATTAGAACTTGGTCCAATGTATTGATAAAATATGGAAGATAAGAACTTGGTCCAATGTATTGATAAAATATGGAAGATTAGAACTTAGTCCAATGTATTGATAAAATATGGAAGATAAGAACTTGGTCCAATGTATTGATAAAATATGGAAGATTAGAACTTGGTCCAATGTATTGATAAAATACAAAGGATTAGAACTTAGTCCAATGTATTGATAAAATATGGAAGATAAGAACTTGGTCCAATGTATTGATAAAATATGGAAGATTAGAACTTGGTCCAATGTATTAATAAAATATGGAAGATTAGAACTTGGTCCAATGTATTGATAAAATACAAAAGATTACAACTTAGTCAAATGTATTGATAAAATACAGAAGATTAGAAAAAAGTCAAATGTTTCGATAAAATATGGAAGATTAGAAAAAAGTCTAATGTATTGATCATCTTGATCTTATTTATCTTTTTATCATTTAATAAAAATGTTTTCCTATTTCTTTTTTCATTTATTTTTAAGAGACAATATATTTTTTTCGGTTAAGAAAAAGACCATTAAGAGACAAACAAGACCATTGACTGTCTATAAAGACTGGGTTTATATTGGAATTTATAGGAGTTTTTGTTGCTTCGAGTTAAGCTGTTTTTTCTGTATGCCGGATGATAACTGTGGTAGAAGATTAAGAGAAATAAATATATTAAATACCATCCATCAATACAAATCTATTACTGACATAAAGAAAAGAAAGAATAAGGGCTGATTGTAGAATATTGGAAATTAATTTGAACAATAGATCATGGTTTACTTGATGGCGTTTTTATGTACAGATCAGAGTTTCCAGATGTAAGAGTAGTATATCGTACTCCTATTATATCTTTACTACAATTGAAGTCTGGATGCTAGTGTTTAGAATTACAGATAGACTTTTTACAGCAGGTCTGTAGTAATTTTAAGTTTCTTGCTGCTGATGATAACTAAAAAACAATTATTAAACAAATTATATATCATAATCACTGCATGTTAACTACCATTAAATATTGCTCAGTTAGATGAGTGCTAACATCATTAGTTTGAGTTCAATGTTTGGCCAGACCCCACCAAGACTTGAAAAATTATAAGGTTCAGCTTAATATATCATCAAACACTTTGCAATTGAACTTGTTGAAGTCACTTTAAGACGATTGCTTAAATACCGGCACATAGTGTCATTTTTTGCAATATCAGTGCCACCGTAGGTGATTATGTAATTGCTTTGTCCAGTGTCATCATGGGCAATGCTGGTGTCCAATGCCATTGTTGACAAATCATTAGATGAGACAATAAATACTAGTGTCCAGAGGCATTGTAAGACTGCTTTTGTCAGGTGTCATTCTGGGCAATATATTGGATGGAAACTTAAATACTGTGGTGTCCTAGGCCTGTGATATTGTTTGCACCACAACATTGAAGAAATCAGCCTTGTATAAGGGCATGGTACTATATACTTTGGAATATCTGCTACTTAATCAAAAATTGGTTTACTTTTATCATACTGATGATGTGGAGGAATAAAAGATATGAATATCATTATAGTGTCTATAAATCTGTCAAGTATAGATATAAGATTAAAAGAGTTGGGTTGAGTAGAGTAATGGTATTAAACGTCCCAATCAAGATTTTTCACTTATATTGAGATGTCGTCAGCTGTAAGTAAAAGGTATAGAGGTTCTTGCCAGTGCATTGTGCTGATGGCATTATACAGAAGGCTTCTTTTTTGTGCCATGCCTTGCATGACATAAAACCTCATTTATTTTAAGTTTCTATCCAAAAAAACTATGGCTTTCATTTCGTAATGCCGAATGCTTGGCGAAAGCCACTACCTACTTCCAAGTCTAATGGGTCGGACCTCGTCGGGTTTCGAACCCATAGCCTCCCACAACCTTACGGAGCATTAGCACTCTTATCAGCTGAGCTACTGCAGTGGTATAAAAATATAAGAACAGATAGCAATATATTGGATATTTAAATCAGTTAGCTGTTGTTTTTGGTTACCTTAATATGGTTTTTATTGTAGAAGTCATTATATTATTGTTTTGGAATATCTATCCACATACTGATGGTAAGTGGAGGAAGGGATTAAAAGAAATTAATATCATTATTACTACCTATATTAATGTAAATCTATCATATTGATATAAAAATCTACGAACTGATTGCTATATTTGAATATAAATATTGGAAATTTAAATCAATTTGAACTGCTTTTGTAAAACTTGACACAGGTCTGTACAAGTCTAAGATTGTTTTTGGTGTATATATCCCAATCTGACAGAGAGCTGATTTGAATGCTGACGTGAATTGTAAGAAGACAAGGTTTATTGTTGCCATTTTTGTGACCAGGTCTCTGGTTTTTAAGCACAAATCACTTAGCTTTTTCCTGTAACTGAAGTAAATTATCAATAACTGGCAGTATAAGTTGATGAGTTGGAAGAGGACTCACACCATTATAAGTGAGAGTTTGTAATGTTTTAGATAACCTAATGGTGTTTTTATGTACAAGTCAAGAAGGCTTGGGTTATTCTTCCAGTTTTGGGACATCTGATAAATTGAAATTAAGAAAGGCTGCCTGCTAGTTGTAACATAAGTAGGATAGTTAATGCATTTACAGTGAATTTCCATCCAAAATGCTATTTATTCATTTTTTAACCTGTATATAAGAGCCACCTGCCTATAACATGTATAAAGACCACTTTTACTGGTTCTTTTGGGTGTTTTTAGACATGGTTGACTGAAAGAAGATTTGTTATCATTGATTTCAATATGTGATGATCTTGTTGCTTTCTATTAATTTGAGGCCACAATGACCTGGGTATACCCCCTCCATTTTTATATTCCAATGGTAATTATTATTAGTTGATATGTACCGAGAGGGATAACAATCAACAACAATATTGACATTGCATTGGGTTTCAGACCAAGCCCTAAGTTTAGCCAGTTTTCAACCTTGCACCTACTCCTCAGGCATATTCATTTATGCGATAAAACTTATAAGTGGTTTTGCACTGTAGTTGGAAAAAGAAGAAGCAGTGTAATTCACAGTTTTTCCTTGTTGACCTCTTAGTTCCATGAAGATAGTCATCAACAAATACTGTGGTGAAGAGAAATAAAAGATAATTAATATACTTTGTTTATCCTCATTACTGTGAAATGTTTAGTCATTGATTCTAATCTGTGGAACAAAAGACACTTTAGAATTCCCTGTCTTTGGTGATTGACAGATATGTGATATATGGTATTGTAAGGGTTAATGGAATTCTGAAGAAATTGTTTTGTATCACATAATCTGAAATTAAAACTAAGGGTAACTATTGAAACTGTCTATCAGAAATATTGTACTCTGATTGTAGGATTTTGATTGGTTCACTAGATTTTATTGACTTTTTTCGCAAATAACTGGTTTTTGGAATGCCTGTGCTGAGGCAGGTTTGTTTATAATTCTGAAATTAGTAGAATTGTTTTTTAAGTTTAAACTTATTTTTTTTTTATAAAATTAATGGTTTTTGTTAACTTAAAAAAAATCCATAACTAAAATTTCTAATTCTGACATATACATTGAAATTTGAGATTGGAGAAAATAAATAAAAATAAAAAATAATAAAAAAATACAAATCAATAATGTGCTAATTCTGACTTCCTTGTCTGGTGTCTTATGACAGTTATAGCCAACATTCCGACATCGACATCGCTGCTTTTAATTGCTTCCTTTCAACAGCTAAATCTAACACTTATGTGTGTATATACCAATATATCTCATTTAATCTAGTATAAAAGCTTTATCCATTTGTTTATATACATATACAGTAAAACCTTGTTATAATGCCTCTTGTTATTGTTACCACTATGGTAGCTCAGTTGGTAGAGTGCTCACTTCATATGTAGAAGGTTTTAATAGGTTTGATCCCCGACTGGGGTCTGACTAGACTTGAAAATAGGTAGTGACTGTTCTTTCGCCAAACACTCAGCATTTAGAAATGAAAACAAGGGGGGCCTTCAGAAGAGACTGTAAAAACTGATGTCCTGCGTCACAGCACAGATGTGAATGTAAAAGCACCCTCCCAGCACATTGCCGTGAATGCACTGTAAAGCCATTTCTGCAACTTCAGCTATGACAGTATAGTAGGTGACTTCTTGATATAAGGGAAATATTCCTGATTTGAATGTAAAACCCCATTCAATAAAATTTGTCATCAATCAATCTCAATATTGTTGCCATCTGACTTGTTGCCATCTCACTTGTTGTCATCTCACTTATTGACATAATAACTTGATATCCCATAAATCTATAATTTTTCATGTTTTTCTTTACAATATTCCCGCCATTTATTGGCAAATCCTAATGAAAAATCTTATGAAACAAATGGCTGCAATGAATTGAAGTTTTTCTGCCTTGGCATTTTTTCCCCTGTTGAATCCATTTTTCATAACACAGCAATCCCTCCTAAACATGCTGAAAGCATTGGTAGTTTATTGAAATAAATTTCAGTATCAATTGGAATTGGAATTGGAGTTAATTTATTTAAAAATAAGGATTTGAGTGTCAGTTTTTTTGACATTGTATTTGATCTTCTTTTTTTTTTAAAAAATAGGTTAAAACTTTGACATTATATGTAAAATAATTTTGCATTTGAGTGAATAGAAATAAAATTAGCTCTATATTGATATATCATTATGTCATAGTGACATGTCAGAACATTCTCATTTAGTTTAACTAAGCTTTCTTATCATTTGTGCAGGACATTTTGAAAATGTTTATGTTGCAAATTCCTAGAATAAAGTTGTTTTTACAGGAAAAGGCAAACTTATATGATTCCATATAGGACCAGTGTTCATTCTAGAAGGGGGTCGTTGATCCCTTATTGTACCAAATGGTCCATTTGTTAAGGACTTAGTGGGCCATATTCAACATTACCTAAATGCAAGAAAATAATGTTTTGGAGTTTTAGAGGAAAGTTTTTGAAAATGGCACCATCTGAAAAATCCTAGATTGAACACTGCATATCCAATGGAAATAATTGTTTCTCACTAGCATTTGGGGGTACAGGGCACTACATGAACAAACCCCATTGTTATTGGTTTGGATTCAGTTCATTATGAAATAATTCATTTCTCCTTTATTTCAATCATTTTGATTGGTCAGATCTTTTCTGTTAAATTGACTCTTATTTTCTAAAATAAACTCAATATTCCAACAAATTAATGATCAAACAAATTTATATCTATACAGTAATAATAAACAGTTGAACAAATCTTGATTACAAGTGAGCACACATCCAGCTTACTCTAGGGCCTGGCTTTTAGTAATAATATTTGATGGGTAATTAATTTCGACATTAATGGTTAATAAATCATTGTATTTAAGAAATGTTATAGCCAGTTTTACACTTCTTAATATACATAACACGAGAACCTTGAAGCCTGGAGAAGCGTTCTGGCCATTAAATCAGCTATACAGATGAATAGATTGAACCACTCCGCTGCGGGGAAGTTAATTGGTGTGGAATGAAGATGTGTAATAATGACATCTCCATTGTGCATATAATACTGATTGATTTTTGAGATATTCATCGATTTTCCCACTTTCAAAAATATAATTAACATTAAAAAGTGTTGCATTGATGGTATCATGGGTAATATTTGTCTAAGAGGATATCCCTCTGAGATCGGCCGAACAATAAATCGATAAATCTGATTCTTGTTAGTAGCAATACTGATTAGAGTGATGAGTACCCTCGTCGGAGTATGTTTAATCAATGATTATGTTTCATTACGTTCAAGTAAACATCTCCTTTTGTTAACTTAATGAGTTCTTTATTTGGATTTTGTGTTTTTCCCATGTTGCTTAACCTAGGAACTATTTATATCCTTTCCGCCTTAAGCATTGAATAGTAACAGCCCCTAGAGAAATTATACATTACATTTTGTAAATGGTGATTATTACGAAGATTTTTATCAAATAACTTATTGAGAAAATAGATGGCCTTATATTTCCATTTTAATACAAAATAAGATATTTTTGATGTGCTGGGATTTCAGAAGAATGAAGTTATTTGTGTATTTATAAATTGCAGTTTCCAGAAATCAACAGTTATTGATTGAAAGAATATTATTCTGCAGTTTTTGTCATTGTTGCAGTCAAATGATGATGAATATGCTATGAACTTTCTCTGGGTGAAAAACTGCCATGGAAACATCACAGATAAATCATTACACTGCATTCATTTAGTAGCTACAGGTCAAAGTTGGTAATCTTGAAGGGACAAAATCTGAAATGTTGAAGGGACAAAATCTGAAATACTGAAGGGACAAAATCTGAAATACTGAAGGGACAAAATCTAAATATTAAAGGATCTTGAAGGGACAAAATCTGAAATACTGAAGGGACAAAATCTGAAATACTGAAGGGACAAAATCTAAAATATTAAAGGATCTTGAAGGGACAAAATCTAAAATATTAAAGGATCTTGAAGGGACAAAATCTAAAATATTAAAGGATCTTGAAGGGACAAAATCTGAAATACTGAAGGGACAAAATCTGAAATACTGAAGGGACAAAATCTAAAATATTAAAGGATCTTGAAGGGACAAAATCTGAATACTGAAGGGACAAAATCTGAATATTGAAGGGACAAAATCTGAAATACTGAAGGGACAAAATCTAAAATATTAAAGGATCTTGAAGGGACAAAATCTGAAATACTGAAGGGACAAAATCTGAAATACTGAAGGGACAAAATCTGAAATACTGGACAAAATCTGAAATACTGAAGGGACAAAATCTAAAATATTAAAGGATCTTGAAGGGACAAAATCTAAAATATTAAAGGATCTTGAAGGGACAAAATCTAAAATATTAAAGGATCTTGAAGGGACAAAATCTGAAATACTGAAGGGACAAAATCTGAAATACTGAAGGGACAAAATCTAAAATATTAAAGGATCTTGAAGGGACAAAATCTGAATACTGAAGGGACAAAATCTGAATATTGAAGGGACAAAATCTGAAATACTGAAGGGACAAAATCTAAAATATTAAAGGATCTTGAAGGGACAAAATCTGAAATACTGAAGGGACAAAATCTGAAATACTGAAGGGACAAAATCTGAAATACTGGACAAAATCTGAAATACTGAAGGGACAAAATCTAAAATATTAAAGGATCTTGAAGGGACAAAATCTAAAATATTAAAGGATCTTGAAGGGACAAAATCTAAAATATTAAAGGATCTTGAAGGGACAAAATCTGAAATATTGAAGAATCTTGAAGGGACAAAATCTGAAATATTGAAGGGACAAAATCTGAAATATTGAAATTGCAGAACTGTTACTACTAAATTACACATAAAGAGTTTTAATTCTGTTGGAATGATATGTCTTATGTCACTCCATTCAAGATTATTTCACTTATAGATAATAAGACAGTTATACCGTCAAACCTGTCTATTAAGGTCACTCAAGGGAACCAGTAAAAGTGGCCTTTATGGGTAGGTGGCCTTTATATACAAGTTCAAATAATATAAATATAGTTGGGATGCAGTTCTACTGGCAGGTGGTCCTTATATAGAGGTGTCCTTTAAAGCAGGTTAGACTGTGGTTATAGTGACCACCTCTATAAAAAGTCCACCTGTCCATTAAGACCACTGTTTCAAGGTCCCATTACTTTCCATATTTTAACCAAAACAACCTTCAAAAATGTATATAAAGACCACCTGCCCATTAGAATAAATTTTAGGTCCATTAATTTGCTCCATAGTTTGGTCAAAAAGACTTGTCTATAAAAGACACCCTTTACATTATGATCACTGTTTGAAGTTCCCTTTGCTTTATTTCAACTAAAAATACTATCTATATGAAGACCACCTGTCCATTAGGATCACTGTATGGAGACCCATTGGTTTCATAGTTAACCCAGTAGACATGGAAGGAGGGGGAATCTTAGCATTGGAACCCCCCCTTTTTATCCGTCCATTATATTATGTATGTGTGTCACTTGCTAAGATTTTAGAAAATTGCAGGCTTTTATACTACGTTTCAAATTTTTTTTGCAGATGATACTTCAGGACCTCTAACTCATTCTACATCATCAACAAAAAAGGGGAATGACTGAAAAAAATCATCTTTTAAAAACCACCTGTCTATAAAGTTTACATTATCTAAGCCCCAAAGTCATTGTTTATTTCCAGGTTTTACTGTATAGATAATATTTCTTTGAACTCCAGATATTTTTTATGTAATCACATTTACTGATATTATATGCTGGTACTTGTGTTTCAATTATAACCATGCAGCTATGTTTAAATTTGACCTTATCATACATGTCATATCAGATTGATTAAAACGCAGGAATGCACAGAGCTATTTAGGAAATATTCTGTCACTCGTATTAATGCTCTAAATTTAGTCGATTGATCGTCGGCGGCAGATGTAATACAGGATGATGTCGACGGATGTAACAAATCCAGAATGACAAATCAAATTTGTCAGCGAAAAAAATAATTGTGAAATCGACAGATTTTTGTAGTCGATATGTTGGCGGTTAAGTTGACAGATTTCTCCTACTTTATACAGATCGTTGGTGGAATGTATATTACATGATGATGTCAACGGAGAAGTCATATTCATTTGAGAACTGCGACTATAGAACCATGAGAACCTCAAATCTAATTTGTTAAAAAAATAGAATCAATTAGGGCACTGACATTTTTCATTGATAATCTAGAATTTATTGAGGCTTATAATCAATTCTGTATTTCAGCTTAGAGGGGTCTTAATATCATGATCTATGGCAAAAATGCAGCGGTGTTGCAGTATCTAAAGATGGAGTGAGTGTGTTACAATTTATTTTTTATCGATTAGTGTTTAAACTCAAAAGAGCCCTTGTCTTATTGGCCTAAAATGATAATTTTGTTCTACAACAGCAGTTTGTAGGCCAACCCTGGCTCATTATTTATACCACCTGCAAATGAAGTTTAGGGGATATATAGGAATCACCCTGTCTGACTGGCTGTTTGTCCCAATATTGTGTCCACTTCATTTTTTTCTTGTCTACATGTTAATGGATTTTTTTTATCAAACTTGACCACAAATGTATACCAAAATGAGACGATTTGTAGCATGTTGAGATGGAAAAGGGGAAGGGGGGGGGGTGTATTTGTCTGTTAATAAACATGGCACCAGTATAATCATTAAAACCCTAGGGGTTCATAGTTTTCTAGGCATGAGGTCCATGACCAATTGAAATTGCGACTTTTTATATATATAAACTGTAAAAGTCTGATGGACCTGCCCTTTTTACAAGAACAATTAATACAGCTGTATAATAACATAATTGCACATGGGCTTTTCAATGTTGATAATAGACATACAAAACTTTATGTGGCTTGACTTTGTATAACAAAACATAATTTTGAACCCCTGCCTCCTCCAAAAAATGGCTGACCAGGCTATTTAAGCATTAACTATGAATACATGAACACATTTTCAATACCATTTTCCCAAACATACTCATTATGATATATATACAATGAAATATTTTGGCAGAATAATGAAATATGTATAGAAAACATCTGTGATTCTGAGTTAGTATAATTAATTATGGATTTTGTGATATATGTACTTTAATAATGTAAACAAATGGGGAGAATTTTAATGAGGTACATAGCATATATATACCTTATGACATCTTCAGGAATACATGTGTATAAGTACATTACTGTATTATAGTAGTACATATTGAAGGTTACAGAAAATACAGTAAAACCTGATTATTATGTCCTGTATGATTTTGCCATATGATGTATCTTCACAATACTGTGAAAACTTTGCAACAATTTGCTTTCACCACAGTACAGTAAACCCTTAGAAATAACCATGTCTGTCTGTGTCTGTCCATGCAAAATCTTGTCCGGGCCATATCTCATAATTGCTTTGAACGACTGTCATAAAGCTTCACATGAATAATCTTCTTGGTCCAAAGAAGTGTCATGACCTTGAACCAAGGTCATATCAGAAAGGTCTAGGTCGTGGGAAAACATTGAATGTTGGGGATTGGGGGTATTTTGCTCACAAGAGACAGTTCTAGTTTCTTTTCTACCTGAAGCAGCATTTAGCACCAGTATCCATCAGAATCTACCTAATCAAGGACACAAAGTAACAACAAACTCCAATACAACAAGACTCTGGGGACATGTTATTTTTTGATTGGTTGGTTGGTTGGTTGGTTGGTTGGTTGGTTGGTTGGTTGGTGGTTGGTTGGTTGGTTGGTTGGTTGGTTGGTTGGAGTTTTATGTGTCAGTCATGAAAATTTCACTTATATCAAGAAATCACCATCTATAGGTGAAGTGGAAGCTATATTGATCTTTGCAGTTTGATCAGGTCAACATGTAAGAAGGGTTCTTTAACATGCCATGCCTGTCATGACACAGGGTGTCAGTTTATAAGGTCATCTCTGAAGAACCCTGTGACTTCCATGTTTGGCAAAAGAACAGTCTAGCTATTTCAAGTCGGAATCTGGTTGGGGTCTAAACCTATGACCTCCCACATACCAAGCAAGTACTCTACCAACTGAACTACCATAATGGTATAAGACTGTGGGAGTTTCAACCACTTTTCTTCTTAAAGAAATAATTTGGGTAAAATACTTTACAGATGTTGAAAATTTTTAATGTAAAATTAATGTATTATTTAAAGGTAAACGTCTGTTTGTGTGGTTTGGAAATTACAATTATTTTTAATAATAGACTAACTGCAGAGAAATTACAATTATTTTTAATAATAGACTAACTGCAGAGAAAGTAAGCACCGATTTGGCATTCTTTTATTTTAAAAGGAATATTTTAGATCATCTAATAGATGTAATCCAGACTTTTGAATGTAGTTACGTATAACAGTTATCGATAATGATGCATCTAATCTGTAATTACCTAAGAATTACCAAGAATTATCTATGATGCATATAATAATACTTGACTATTACATGTTGATTAGCAAGCCCATGACACAATATACTAATTAAAGTTATGTAATTGTATACTGAAACACATGGTGAATGTGACATTTTTGTACTCTGCACAGAAATGTACGTAAGCATAGCTTAAGTTTGACATTTCCTAATTGAAAAATTCCTGACAAAGCCGAAATTTAAATATACTCAATCATTGTGAATTTTATAATAGAGCAGAGCAGAGTGGAATGGACAGTGGAATATGTAATAATGTTTTATGCCTTAATATTCTTTTCTTTTTAGCGAGACTGTCAGTTGTAGGATATGATGGAGAATCTTGAAATTGATTTTTTTTAAAATATATGACACATTCACAAAGTTTTTTTTTTTTTTTTGCAATTTTTTGTTCTCTTGAAAATAAATTGCATGTGAAAAATAAGTTAGTTTCCAGTATCATTTATACATGATTATATTGTTTGATCAAAAGACAATTTGTTCATTTAAAATAATTCATTTTAGGCAGAATCATATTGTTTTCACATTGTGCTCATGAATTGTTAGATAAAAATCTCTTTTAGTTAAACTTAAATTCATTTTCAAATTGAATCAAGATTGGTTTTAGATTATGGATGAATTATTCATGCTATTAAGTGTTTTCAAATATTGTTTAATTTTCTCGATCTACTGGTTTTGTGGTACCATCTAGCAGCTATAAATATTTATTATAACATTTCTATAACAACTTCAAACAATAATAGCCCCAAAGCATTGATGGAGAAAAAATGTATAACTATGAAACAGACCTGTCCAAAGTTTAACACAAGCTAACAAGAAGGAGTCAAAAAGCTCTGTTATGGAGTAGCCGAGAAAATGACAGCTAGTGGACGAGAGATAGATGATAGCTGTAAAAAAACTGTTCAGATATAGCTGACGAGGGGTAAATCTGAATGATCAATTCGGCACTAATTCATTAGCTTAGTGTTAAACTTTGGACAGGTCTATACTGTATATCTTTGATGGAGAAAAAAATTTCAGTACAGACGCTGTCGAAAGTTTAATGCAAGCGAACAAAAAAGAGTCAAAAGCTTTGATACTGAGTGGCCAAGATAAGATAGCTAGTGGACTAGAGATAGATTGTAGCTATTGAAAAGCTGTCGGGATATAGCAAGCAAGGAGTCAAGTTGGATGGTCAATTCAGCACTAATTTTTTAACTTCATGTTGAACTTTAGACAGTTCTATACCGTATATCATTATGATATTGAGTGGTTATTTGGGAGTTTGTCATGTAAACATACTGATTATTTATTAATCCCTGGTTGCCATTGTAACCGATTGACATTTACATGATTGATTATCAACAATCTAGATTATTTGAATTAAAAAGCTTTTTCCACATAAATTATTCTTTTGCGCATAAATAGCCTTAACAATGTTCCTGATATTTTTGTCCATTATATAGATATATTTTAATTATGTTGATGATTTAGAAACAAGAAGTGGTGGATTGCAAGTCTCGCCTTAAAAGCACTGGCAGATAATGCAGTTTAACTGGACTCTTGGTTAAGTTGATAACCTGTCCGACTTCCAAGATGGCTGCCATTACTATTAAGAGTGAAAATGCAAATGTAGCCATTGTGCATTCAATATTCAGCCCATGAAAATAAAAAGTAGATAGCAGGGCATTTACCAGATACAACAGAGTTTTACAAGAAACGTTTTTTATACCAATTTTCATGAATGAATGCATATGATGTACATGATATAATAATTACTCGATTCTTTGAAGAAACCAAATTTGTAATGATGCCTTGGTGGGTTAGATTGAAATAAAGAAAGTAGAAGAACAAATCAGTTGTGGTCTGGGCATGAATATGTGACGGTAGGTTTCCTTTGTGAGTTATACTAACAGTATTGTGAATTATACTCACAGTATTGTGAATTGTACTCGCAGTATTGTGAGTTATACTCACAGTATTTCTGTTAAGAAGTGTCATAAAATATATAGTGGATGGTCAAGCAGGACGATACAAGAGAGGGGGGTTTGTGAGCATGTTCACTTTTCCATTTGTTCTTCTTGATGATGTGGTACTATAATGCATTAGTTGATGATATAGGACTATAATAGGTTTGGTGGATGAAATGAAAATGTAATTTTATACTTTAGTGAGTGGCGTGTATGTGTACTTTAAGTTGGAAAGACACTGAACATCCTGATAATGTGTTTTAATTTAGTGAATTAACTGTACTTTCAGATTATTAGTTTGAGGTACATGTGACCTTGACCTTTATAGAATTTAAATTAAACTTGGAACATTCACTCAGGAATCTAATAATAAACAACATTAGTTTGGGAAGATCAATTTCCAGCAACAATCTGTTTTAGTTTGATGAAAACAGTCTTGATAGATGACATGTTTTTTTTACATCTCCAGAAACCAATCTTAGAACTTAATGAATGACCTTGACCTTTGATTTGACATGTTAAATAAATGGATCACAGTTGCGTTGGTGTTTATAAATGAGCTCATAACAACCACAGACTATGTTTTATGGTCAAGGAAGTAATTTCTAAGACATAGTTAAGTGGCCATTATAGGGTCAATAATTATACACAGACCTCTAAAGTTACCCTGGATTCGGATTGATTTTATATCAGAAGTCAACAACAAATCTGTTGACTTTTATTGCTGTTTATTTTTCCAGACCGTGTTTTTTTATCAGATGTTGTCTTGACAGTCATATATTGAGCAAAGAGCAGTCAAAAGGTTGAAAGAAGATAAATAGCCCTCTTGAGATTTTATATATAAAAGTTCACAGAATCGTGTAGTCTATGGCCCTCACTGTTATTGCTGTCATTAATTTTCAATCAGGGGGAATTCATTGCGGAATTGTTTGGTTTATGTTATGTATATTTTTAAGGCTATTTTCAATTCTTTGAAGTTTTTATTCTGCCAACAAAATGTCACTGAAATTAAACTCCACATGATTGATATAAAGCAATTAATTCACATCTTAACTGAAATTAAAACTGGAGAAATTTGTCTGTGTTTTTATAGTACATTATTGTATGAACACAGAATTATTAGCAAACCAGACTTCTGTGTGTCATTGTGGTCTTGGAATAAAGTGTAAATGTTCTACTAATTTTAGCATGCGCAGATATTAGCACAAATAATAATTAGAGTAAATTTAGTTAAGTTAAAGTCTGTCCCGAGCCATTAGGCCCATCAGGCCGGAGCTTATCCCGGTTTTGGTGGCGTTAAGCGACTGAGAGTACAAGACTCTCCCCTGAATGGGACGCTAGTCCATCGCAGGGTTAACCCCCAGCATTTTGCTGGTACTCATTTATTTTTCAGCTGAGTGAACTGGAACAACGTGAAATTAAGTGTCTTGCTCAAGGACACAACACATCGCCCGGTCCAGGGATCGAACCCACGACCTTCGAATCATGAGTCCAACGCCTTAACCACTAGGTCACACGCTTCCACAGAGTAAGTTTATGTGGACTTTTATTAGTGTAAATCTCCTGGATCACCTTGTTCACTATAATTGTATTAATTTGTTGGAGAATTTAAATTAGCACTATTGTGTCGTCATGGAAATCAGTAAAATTATCACATCTCACATTAGTTAATGAGTACAGTACTTAACATGAGTAATGTCTCCTTATCCAATTTCCATACAAGTTCCCAACCTTCTGGAGATGACAGATGACATCACAGTAATTCTACTTAACTCACAGGGTGCAATATCAGTGTCTGTCCATCAGTCAAAACTGGTAATGTTTAAAAAGGACTGTTTGCCCTTTCTGATAAACAACAACAGAAATGCATAAATTTCAATTCACAAACCTCCATAAGATATAATCATGTATAATTATGTATATTCCCATGGAATAAAAAATAAACCAAATTCAAAGTAAACATTACTACGTCATAGATATGACATCAATGTTTGGTCATTATTCCTCATGGCTTCCTACTATTTAGACGTGTTGCAGTCGTAAACCTATCCTAACTCAACATGTTTTATTGATTTTATTACCAATCCACATTTGATTTAAATCTTTTAATTGTGCAGAAATATTTCATATTTCTTATTATATATTTTTGTTTTTTGGACATTATGGCATCTGCAAAACCTATGTTAGAAGGACTGTTTGCCTTTTCTGATAAACATCAATAGAGAATGCATAAATTATCAGAGTTGAAAATTTTGACTTATTTCCATCACTGGCAATATATATAACATATATAAATATACTGATGTAATAGGTCGCAGCCAATGTAAAACCTAAGCCATGATGAGTTCTGATCGTTGACTATTTGAATTAGATTCAACAAGTTCTTTGACATATTTATTTTTCATTGCATTACATGCTGTGAAATTAATAATAATCTGGGTTTCATTTTGAATGAAATTTACAACAGTCTCGTTTGTTTCTAATATTACATCAATTTGATATTTACTGTAGCAAGGGAAATGAAAAGATATCCACCTGTCATCATGTGGCTGTTTTTCTGACCAGTATTCTTGACTGCCAGGTAATACACATTGACTTTGGTAAATCTGAGATGAATGTGGTTTCCCTCATTTTTGTTCACAAACATGTAAATATAGGTAATGGATTTTAATTAGATCTGAACCAAGAACTGAATTAGTTTTCTGTTTTTCTTCTTCTTTGAAAATGAGACTAAGTGAGGATAAACTGTGATAATCCAAATTTTTCCAAAGTTTTTTGTCCTAACATCTTTGTTCAAAGTAACAGTCAGTACCACAGTTGGAGACTGTTAAATTTCAGAAAGGACTGGTTACTTTTTCATTATTGGTGAGTCTTCTATATACAATAACAAAAAATTGAAATTATCAAGACAAGCACTGGCTTGAAAATTTTGATATTTTTCAAACACTGCTTATATGCATACACCGGTACATCGAAAAATGTTTTTAAATGTTGTTAATAATATACAAAATGCCTTAAAAGGAAACAACTTTTTGCAATTGATGAAATAAATGAAAAAATAAAGAATAATAAAAAAAAAACAATAAAAAAAAACACCATTATTGCATGCCACTCTTTATTAAGGACAAACTTCAAACTTTGGTTTTTTTAGCTCACCTGAGCCGAAAGGCTCAGATGAGCTATTGCTATCTATCACCGTCCGTCGTCCGTCGTCCGTCGTTCGTCCGTCGTGTGTCGTGCGTCGTGCGTCGTGCGTAAACTTTACATTTTAATCTTCTCCTCCAAAACTACTGAGCCAAATTTGAGGAAACTTGGTGATTATTATGCCTGGGTAACAGGCTTTCAAATTTGTGTTTGGGGTTTGACCACGCCCAACAATATGGCTGCCGTTACTATAAATAGCCAAAAGACAAAAAAACTTCTTCTCTGAAACCAAAAGGTGCAGGCAAATTTTGATTAGATTTTTGGATTCAGGATACCTAGATACATTTAAATTGTGTTTTTTATGAAAATTGGACGAAAAATAGGTTACGCGTTTTTTGCGTAAAATTATGTAATTTTTAAAATGAGACATTTATTGTTATAACTTCATAATGGCTGAAGATAATTGTATGAAGTTTTCACTGTTGACCTTGTCTTGCGATTTTCTTCCGAGTGATGTCAAGGTCAAAGGTCAAGGTCATGTCCCAGTTTTTGACCTTTGATAAAAAATGCTATTTTTTAAACATTTCTGGTGATAATGACGTAGTATTTTTTGTTAATTGTAGGTATTGACATGACGATCATTTTGATATATTGATTAAGGTAATGGGTTCAAAGGTCAAGGTCACAGATGTACAAGTTTACCAAAATAGTTAATTATCTGCAAAACTATGAACTTTTTGTATAGGCATGTATATTAGAATATTGTAGGTAATGGCTTGATGGTCATTTTGATATATGAATAAAGGTCATGAGTTCAAAGGTCAAGGTCACAGATGTAAACAAGTATTGAAATGATTATTTATCTCAAAAACTATAGACTTTTTGTATAGGCATGTATATAAGAATATTTTAGGTATTATCCTAACGATCATTTTAATATATGAATGAAGGTCATGGGTTCAAAGGTCAAGGTCACAGATGCAAATGAATACCTGAATGGTTAATTATCTTGAAAACTATTAACGTTTTGTATATGCATGTTTATTAGAATATTGTAGGTAATGGCCCAATGGTAATTTTGATATATGAATAAAGGTCATGAGTTCAAAGATCAAGGTCACGGATGTGAACAAGTTTTGAAATGATTATTTATCTCAAAAACTATAAACTTTTTATATAGGCATGTATATTAGAATATTTAGGTATTATCCTAATGATCATTTTGATATATGAATGAATGTCATGGGTTTGAAGGTCAAGGTCACAGATGCGAAAGAATACCTAAATGATTAATTATCTTGAAAACTATTAACTTTTTGTATAGGCATGTATGTAAGAATATTGGCCTAATTATCATTTTGATATTTGAATGAAGCTCATGGGATCAAAGGTCAAGGTCACAGGTGAGCGTTAAGGCCCATGGGCCTCTTGTTATTCAAAGTTCTTGCTTATGTTATGTAAATTTGGTTAATTTAATTAGTTTATTTCAGTAAATTTTGCTCTTCAAACTACATCATTTGATTAAGTTGTATGCCTATATAGACCTAGTGATGATTACAGAATTCAAATACATCTTGTGTCCTCCAAACAATTACATCTGCTACAGCAATTATCCATTGTTAGGTGCTGATTAGCCTAATTAAGAGAAGTGTTAATTTTACACATTTTTTTTGGTCTTATTTATAACATGTATAAAACAAACAACTCAACACATGTCAACTTGTCTTGTATTTAGTCCTTTAAAAGTTAGATGACAATTTTGTTTCCATTTTGGTCTAATTTGTTAAATTGAAATTTGAATTGAAGTAGGTCTGGTTTTATTCATGAGAACATGATTTCCATCTTAATTCACAGTTAGTTGTATATTCAAGTTTCATGCTAACATAGCATGATACAATTTAGCTTAACTTAAGAATGCATAAAACATAAAGTCAGACTTTTGTATATACAATTTTTTCAACAAATTTGTGACAATGAAATGTTACTAAGTACATACTTATGTACAGTAAAACCTAGTTATAATGACCCTGGATAACTTTGCCACCTCGCTTAATGCCATAGTATTTTGAAATACCAAAATCCATTTCCTTCATGTTCTTTATATTAGTCCCTCTCAGTTTATTGCCAAACCCTTTATAATAAATTAAGATGTTACTGTTTAATGCACCATAGACTCCAAGATGCTTCAATTTAATAGCTGCAAGTGTTTTGGGAAAAAAAAACAATGGAAAACTGTTCTTGCAGTATAATTATCAAATAACAATTAAGGGGCATAATTTGCATAATTATCAACAGAGTATAATAAATTGAGGAGTAACTGTTTAATACACCACACATGCATGTGTTCAGGGGAAAAACCAGAAAACTACATTGCAGTATTATTATCAAATACCAATTAGGGACCATAATTTCTGTAATAATCAACAGAGAGGGATTAAAACATAATCTCGATCTGCCACTCATTTTGGTAAACTTGCATACCGAAAGTCCATAAAAGTTGAAATTATTCAAGTACAAGTTATTTATTTAGTGATCCAGATGACCATGCATCACAAATATATGGAATATATGAGGACTATTGGATCAATGACAGGCTCTCAGCAAGGGGACAGCACTCTATTTTCTATCACAGTATATGTCTTAAAATTTGTAGTCTGTGTGGTGTTGGAGCTGAGATGGGAAATCTTTTTGCTTGTTGTCATCTGTTGTAGGGTTAACTGGTTTGAAGAGCAGACACTATATATACAGTTAATAAGTTTCTATTATGGACTTATGATGTTTAGCACTTGCTGGTTTTCAGCTAGAGAAGTTTCAACCTTTTATGGTTGGTGTGAAAGAAATACCAATGCTTTCCAACCCTTTCAACTGAAAAATGCAATTTTGAATGATATAATTAAAATCTCTTATTTTAACTTTAGTAAATGCTTAAAAATATTAATATCTTTTAAATTATGGTAATTATGTATCCGGTCAAAAAGGTTAACCAGGTGCGATATTTTGTAAATTGTTAAATTAGAAATTGACCAATCACAGCTCTCGAAATTTATTATTTTATATCACTTGTTAAACTGACCAGCTTAAAACAGAAACCTGCCTTATTTCATGGTTCCCACATATCAGGGAATTTGTCGGGGAATTCTGTACGAAGTTTTGTGAGGGAAACGTGTTTAAACAAAATATTTGATCTAAAGTGTGTTCTGTTCAGACAGGTTCCACCGTTTTGCCACATGTCTGAATTTTAAGTAATTGATATAATTTTTATGTTGCATGCGAACTTGAGTAGCAATCAAACCACATGTTAGAAGTTTGACATTTGTAATATCATAACAAAATAATCACCTATAATTCCGTGTTTATGGAATATCCGTCAGTTAGTGTAATAATGTGATAATATTGATGTATTTACTTGTTGTACAGAGGGCTAGGTAATGGTTCATTACCTGTTCTCTGTGATGTTAACACATTACTATAGATTTGATTGTGTTTTGATGTAATTCCACCAGTTAACAGTATTATTGAGATATTATATACAGGTTCAGCTAGTACAGGCAGAATTTTTACATCTAAAATGTGTAACTGAATTACTAATTTGCTTTTTTTACCCTATTTTCAAGAAATTACCATATGTTGTATTTTACCGTTTACCATATATATTTAGATACTCTCTTGGTGTCTGTCTATCTATCACACTATCCGACAAAACAGTAGCTAAGTAGTCAAGTGATTCTGAATTTGAATGTTTTGGTCAAGTGGATTTGAAATTGAATATTTTGGTCAAGCTTGGTCAAGTTGTTTGAGTTGTTTTTTTTTGGTCAAGTGGTTTTTAGCTCACCTGACCATAGGTCATGTGAGCTTATGGCATAGCGCAGCGTGTGTATGTGCGTGCGTGAATGCGTGCGTGCGTGCGTGCATGCGTGCGTGCGTCGTTAACACACATTTTCGACTTCTCCTCTGAAACTACTGGACAGATTTCAATGAAACTTGGTAAGAAGTATATGGGCCGGTGCAATTCAGATTTGTTCGTGGCGTTGCCATGGCTACCATAACTAGGTCAAGGTGACCTAGGGGTGCAAAAATCTTAAAAAATCTTCTTCTCCGAAAGTATTGATTGGAGAAAAAATCTGATGTGATATTTGGCTTCTCTAGGGTCTTAAGCCTATAGTTTGTTCATTTTTTGAAATTTGGACAAAAAATAGGTTACGTGTTTTTGCGTTTAATATTGAAAAAATCGTAAAATAGCTTCAAACTGTTAAAACTTGACTATTTGACCAGATAATGACATGGGGTTTTCAGTTTTGACATATTCTTGTAATTACCTTCAAAATGGTGTCAAGGTCAATTATGAAGGTCATGACCTAATTTTTTACCTTTCTAATACTATTTATTATCTGGAAAACTATAAACTTTTTATATAGGCATGTAAATTAAAATATTGTTGGTATTGAGGTAACGATCATTTTGATATATAGATAAAGGTCATTGGTTCAAAGGTCAAGGTCACAGTAGCAAAACAATACCAACATGTTTCTTTATCTTGAAAACTAACCTTTTTATATAGGCATGTATATTAGAATGTTGTAGGTATTGATAGAACGATCATTTTGATGTATAGAAAAAGGTCATGGGTCCAAAGGTCAAGGTCACAGTAGCAAATCAACACCAAAATGGTTTATTATCTCGAAAACTGTAAACTTTTTGTATAGGCATGTATATTGGAATGTTGTTGGTTTTGATGTAATGATCATTTTGATATATAGATTAAGGTCATTGGTTCAAAGGTCAAGGTCACAGATGCGAAAGAATACTGAAATGGTCCATTATCTTGAAAACTATTAACTTTTTGTATAAGCATGTATATTAGAATGTTTTAGGTATTGATACAACGATCATTTTGATGTATAGAAAAAGGTCATGGGTCCAAAGGTCAAGGTCACAGTGGCAAAACAATACGAAAAAGGTTCATTATCTCGAAAACTATAAACTTTTTGTATAGGCATGTATATTGGAATGTTGTTGGTTTTGATGTAACAATCATTTTGATATATAGATTAAGGTCATTGGTTCAAAGGTCAAGGTCACAGATGCGAAAGAATACTGAAATGGTCCATTATCTGGAAAACTATTAACTTTTTGTATAGGCATGTATATTAGAATGTTGTAGGTATTGATACAACGATCATTTTGATGTATAGAAAAAGGTCATTGGTCCAAAGGTCAAGGTCACAGTAGCAAAACAATACCAAAATGGTTAATTATCTCGAAAACTATAAACTTTTTGTATAGGCATGTATATTGGAATGTTGTTGGTTTTGATGTAAGGATCATTTTGATATATAGATTAAGGTCATTGGTTCAAAGGTCAAGGTCACAGATGCGAAAGAATACTGAAATGGTTTATTATCTTGAAAACTATTAACTTTTTGTATAGGCATGTATATTAGAATATTGTAGGTATTGACACAACGATCATTTTGATGTATAGAAAAAGGTCATGGGTCCAAAGGTCAAGGTCACAGTAGCAAATCAATACCAAAATGGTTAATTATCTTGAAAACTATAAACTTTTTGTATAGGCATGTACATTGGAATATTGTTGGTATTGATGTAATGATCATTTTGATATATAGATTAAGGTCATTGGTTCAAAGGTCAAGGTCACAGATGAGAAAGAATACTGAAATGGTTCATTATCTTGAAAACTATAAACTTTTTGTATAGGCATGTATATTAGAATATTGTAGGTATTGATACAACAATCATTTTGATGTACAAAGAAAGGTCATGGGTCCAAAGGTCACGGTCATGGTTGCAAAACAATACCAAAAAGGTTCATTATCTCGAAAACTATAAACTTTTTGTATAGGCATGTATATTAGAATATTGTTGGTATTGATGCAATGATCATTTTAATATATAGATTATGGTCATTGGTTCGAAGGTCAAGGTCACAGATGCGAGTAGCAAGTTTCATAAATATTTAAATTTCCACATCAGAGTTATTGCTCCTTAAATGTAGTATTAATTGTGTTTTTGTGCTGTTAACGGCCCAGGTGAGCGGTACAGGCCCTATTAGGCCTCTTGTTTAATTTGAGTGTTTTGGTGAAATAGTTTTTTAATTTGCATGTTTGATCAAGCAGTTTTGGAATCTTGAATGTTTTGGTCAGGTGGTTTTGAATTGGAGTGTTTTAATCAAGTGGTTATGAATTGGAGTGTTATGGTCAAGTGGTTTTGAATTTGGGTGTTATGGTCAAGTGGTTTTGAATTTGAATGTTTTAATCAAGTGGTTTTGAATTGGGGTGTTTTAATCAAGTAGTTTTGAATTTGTTTTAATCAAATGGTTGTGAATTGGAGCATTTTAATCAAGTGGTTTTGAATTGGAGTGTTTTAATCAAGGGGTTTTGAATTGGAGTGTTTTAATCAAGGGGTTTTGAATTGAAATGTTTTAATCAAGTGGTTTTGAATTGGAGTGTTTTATTTAAGTGGTTTTGAATTGGAGTGTTTTGATCAAATGGTTTTGAATTTCAGTTTTATAGTCAAGTGGTTTTTGAAAATCTCCATTACAAGATATTCCCATACACCATGTAGTTTTATTTTTGGCATCAGTTAGTTCTTACAAAAATCTATCACCATTTCAAGATATTTGTCTATGAAAATCAAACATCAGTGAAAATTTCCTGATTTACACTAATATTAAATTTTCTTTTATAAATTAAATCAAATAACATTACAATTTAAATGTTAAATTTTAAATCAGTGAAAATTGTGAATTCCATTAAAGCACAAGTAGTTAACTTAACCAAATTAAAATACCATGCATACTTAATTAATGTGTTTTAGTTGCTATTTAACATGGTTTGAAACACTTTCCACTTAATGTAGAATTTTTTTTTTTTTGAATATTTTCTTTTTTGTGTAAAATAATTAAAAGATTTGAATAACTAATTTATTTAAGTTATAATGCTTTGAAATAATTTTTTCTCTCTTAGAAAATTTAATGTTTAAAAGAATTAATAATTTTCAATATATTTGATTCATTTGAATAATTTTTTGTATAAATTTTAATATTACGGAAAATCTTGTTTGAAATTGAAAAAAAAATTAATACAATGAATATAAGAATATAATTGTTGTTTAATGTTTGCCTCTTAAAAATTCAGTGATTTATGCTTTTTTGATTAAGATTATTTTCTTACCAGTGTATCAGTCCATCATCAGTTTTCTTCACTTTTTCCTTAATGGTTGTTGATATTGCACCTATTTTTAGCTCACATGACTGATCCATGTGAAGTTATGGCATAGCACTGTTTATGTATGTGCATGTGTGTGTGCATGCATTGTTAACATCTATTTCCAACTTATTTTCTGAAACAACATGACAGACTTCAATAAAATTTTGTCAGAAGTATATATGAGCCAGTGCAATTCAGTTTGTCCATGGTGTTTCCATGGATACCATAACTTTGTCCAGGTAATCTAGTCAATTCCATAGATGCAAAAGAATACTGAAATGGTTAATTGCCTGGAATAGCTTTAATTTTTGACTATTTGTAAAGATTTTGACATTGGGTTTTCAGTTTTAGTGTTTTTAAAAATAATTCAGCTAGCCATTATTTATCAGGTGAACGTATTGGGTCCAATGGGCCTCTTGTTACCATCCTGAGTTGTACCTACCTATCCTCTTCGCTCCTAGTGGAGCAGAAGGCGAGGCACAGATGATCTCTCCACTTCGTTTTATTTGAGGCTTCATTCTCTGCTGTTCTCCAACTTGGCCAGCCCATATCGTTTCTTTCTTTCTCTGTTGTTCTTGGCCAGGTCTCTCTCTCTCTCCTGAGTTGTAGATCAAGCTTATGTTTTGGTCCACTCTGCAGATTTTTACAGAAATTAATGGTCCCTGATCCTTTTACAGTAATAACTGCAGTATTCTAGGTCCAATATGTATGAAGGTGGGATAAGTGGGATATCTAACTCACTAAGTAACATTTATATTGAGTCCAGTTCTTAGTTGCCTGGACTGTTGCCAAGTACATGTTTCCAGATGTAAATTTTTTGTTTCTTTTGTTACAATTTCCTTTTTTCAGAAATTTTTTAAAATAAATAGAAATAAATAACTTCCTTAGTCAATATTTAGAATTCAGTTAATAAGGAAATCTCAATTAAAATGGCAAGTCTGTGAAAACCAATACGTAAAACTGAAAATAATGAAACACTTTTCTATTGTAGTTTTTTTTTGGTTGTAAATATAATTAGATTTTCAATATACCTGTATTTAATTAAGAAATAATTCTTTGTAAATTGAAGATGGTGAAACCTGAGTATAATGTCTTGATTTTACAAAAATACTGAAATAGAAACAGAACTGATAACGTGGGTTGAGTTATTAGTGTTTCCAGTGCATTTTATTTCCGCAATTTGATATGACTTTTCTGCAAAATAAATTTCATTTCTGCAAGAAAAAATAAAGATTTTTCCGCAATTTTAATATTTTTTCATTTCCAATTAACATGTTGTTAATCCTTCATTTTACAATAAATTACTCCTTAGGTTAGCAAGATTTTAATCTCTTGTCCCATGCTCACCAAGGTGGCCCTGAAAGGAGTTTTGAATGTGCAATCTATAGAGATTTCCATAATGTCATTCACAAGCATTCTAATTTGAATTACATGTACATTTTATTTACATTTAAATCTTTGGGTTGAAGATTGGTTTCATTTAATGTTTTTAATTCAGTCTGTACAATGGATAAAATATCTCCCGGGGGAAGTTCCACCTTTAACATATACAACATGTAATACCTGTAAGTTTAAAAAAACCAACTTGATAATGATTGTAAAAATAAAAAAAAATCAAGAGGAAATGAAAACAAAACTTTAGGAAAAAATTGCAGAAATGCAATGTGGCCTAGTGTTTCATAGGATTTAAATTAGAAGGAATAAAGCGTTATACTTGATAATAAACAGCATAACTAAGAACATGACCCAATACAAACTGTGGAAGAAGATAAAAACATACATAAGAACCACTGATTATAAAATCCTGACTTTGGAAGGCAACTGGAGTGATTTGTGTCTATGGCATTGGTGTGGTAATATTTGAGATCCCCTACTATCTCACCTATTTTGTAATGAATTTTAAGACAATTGTACTATGTGGAAAGAAAGTTAAATGAATAATTGGAATATACAAATGAATATATTAATAATTTATTAAATTTCCATTATCTTAATTAAATTATTTCAGTTAAGAAAAGCCAAATGTTTTATTGTGTGATTTGAAGGGACTTCCATTTGTAAACCCTCCACCCACCACCACCACTAAAAATTGATTGAATTAAGCTAATTTGAACACTTCTGTGAAAAACATTTTTTTTTTTTTGCAAAAATGTCACATGTATAGAATTTTGTGTATGGAGGATACAAAAGCTATATTGAGATAAAAAATCTTGTTAATTTGACTGATTTTGTTGTTTTATAACCATTTACCATTGATAGAAAAATTGTAAAAATAAATAAATAAAATAAATAAATTTCTTTTTTATTAGTTGAGTAAATTAAGTTAAAAAGCCTATAGTATTGGTCTGTTAACAATTTGTGCTGAAAAAATTTAAACAAACTAATTCTGTTTTCATTGTTGTTTAATAGGTTACAAAACCATTTGTCTTTTGTAGGTAAAAATGTTTTAATTGAAAATTGAATGAAAAAATAAGCGTATACATAAATAAGAATATCTCTAGAGGTTTTCATGTAATAAAGTATATTTGAGATAAAAGCGGCAATGTGACAGTTACTCTGACAGGCTCACCATTACTAGTGTTTGTATATCATTTACCATTGATTTTTTCCTTTAAGCAAGCACCTGCTTACTGCTTATAACACAGCAACGTTGATACAGTATTGATAAATTAGAGATGGAATTGAAATTTTAGACCATTAATGGAATGATGGACATATTCCCAAAGTGCTCAGTTGTGTTGATAAAGCAGCAGAAGCACGAGTTATAAAGCCAGAATCTCCCATGGTGGTCATACCGGCTTGTATCTTCATGCAGGATTTTAACATTTGATTTTATTTCCCCGATATTTGTTGTGATTTCAACATTAATATAACGGTGTGTGTTTATCACTGGTTTTATTATATTGCTATATACACACACTTGTTGATGTGCGAGAATTCTGTAAAAAGGTATGTATGTGTATATATCATATTTGAAAACTGTGATTCTTCATCCTTAGGTAGTAAGCATCGTTTTGCATTTTATTTCCGATAATTGCGTGATCTATATTGAGTTTCCTCAAATGTCAATCAAGTTTACTTTGTGATTTTTTCCCACAAAATACCTCATTTATGACAGCTTTTGATATGACATTAATGAAATATTATAGAAAATTTGTTTTGTGGTATTTTTTGTAGATAGATTTTTCTAGAAAAATGTTAATTTTGACAATTTTTGAATATGACAGTAATGAAATTCTATGGCAAATTTGTATTGAATTTTTTTCCTAGAATATATTTAATTTTCGACTGTTTTTGAATCTGACATCAATGAAATTATATGTATATAATGAATTTATATTGTATTTTTGTGGCTAGATTATTTGGCGATGACTGACATTAATGACAATTTATAGAGTATTTGTATTATTGTGTTATATTTGTGGATTGATTGGTTTGTGTGTGTATGTGTGTGTGTGTGTGTGTGTATGTGTGTCACTGATGGACATCACATTTCTGATAACTCTTGTGGGTTATGTTATAAATATTGTATCATAATTTCTCTGAATTAATTTGTAGCAGACTGTGCGGTCATCAAAGTGTCATATTTTGTACAATTTAACTGCTGACAACCAGGGGTCAACACAGTACTTTATTTTGTAGATTATTTTGTAAAATTTTAACTGCTGACAACCAGCTTAGAAAGTACAGCGAAGTAAATGCAACTACACAAATTAGATTTATTCCAACCCATCACCATATTAAATGTATTTTGTTTCCTTGAGCATCCCTATAGGTTTAAGTGGAAATTATAGGACTAGCATTAAGTATATTGTTAATGGTCTGATAAATCTGTGTAAAAGCTGAATACTGGGCCCCATTCTCAACAAGGGGCCTCAGTGAGCGAGTGGTCAAAAATGTGTGTTTACAGATCATAGGGTTTTGCTTGCTGAAGGTTGACATTTACTCAGGGCACTTTAGTTTTCTTCCATCTCTGAACTGACTGTCTCAATATAAGTGAAAGAATCTTGACTTGGGTGTAAAACACCATTACTATAATCCCATTCTCAATAGAAAAAGCTTGTTATACCCAATTTGTGATGTAAAATTCTCATTCATTTAAAAATCAAGTTTGCTTTCAAAGATCAATAATTTCTAAATTGAAGAACAGAATACATATACTTATTTATAAATGAGTAGAATGTATTGGAGTTATGGTGTTTTCCTCTCCAGTCTTTTACTATATTGAGGTGTTCAGTTCTTGGATGGTTAAGGAAATCGGAGTGTCCAGAGAAAGTCACTTACCTTCTGCAAATCAACTGACAAACTTTCTCCTATTAGAATCTGCTCACGCATCCTTTTGCCAAAATATTTTTTTATTAGATATGTCTGGCAAATAAGATCCTTTCCGTACTGGTAATACTAGACTATTTAGACATCTATCATCTTAGACTTGTATAACTCCATATTTTTTGTTTATTGCAATTAATATCTTGTCCCTTTAAGGCCATTATTGAGATCAGGTGACAATAGTATGATGACTATCTGAATTAATATTCTTGTGTTTTGATTGTATACAGACCCTGGTCAGGAACAAAATATTGAAATTAATCAGGAAAATAAAATATGACTTCTTATTGCTAGTTTAGTTGCATCTCCGATATACAAAGAAATGAAATAATGTTGTTTTCTCCCCAAAGCTTAATATATATTAGTACTGGTTACTAAAAAGAATAGACCAGAAATAATGTTATCTCACCAAAGTAGCTCTGTACAGGTCTCCAGTTACCAAACGCCCCCATGAATAGTGGAGACGGGTCACAAAATTGTCAAGTACATTGTTGCAATTTTAGCTGCAAATTTCTACATTTCATTTTAATTGTACCCAACACACGGAAGTTGATGGTGGTACATTGTTTTTGACCAGTCTGTCAGTTCATAAGTATTCCACACTTTTTCCCAAACACTTGCAGATATTGAGTGCAGATATTAAATCCACTGTTCTTGCATAGAACAAAATCTTTCCTTCAAATTTTCTTGGATATAAGGCCCTTTGAACTCAAACATTTTTCCTAAAAGGGTCCAATATGTGGGCAGTTTAGGTATGTGAGTTTACTCAATAGGGTTCTTTCATTGCAAATTCTGTTTATAACAAGCACCATCAAATATGCATACATCTTTAAGTATGTTTTTTCTGTTTAACATTTGTTTTCTAAACTCCTACTCTCTGTCTTTGCATTTTGATTGGTTTTAGTAGATCCATACTGGCTGGTACTGTTTTCAGAAATCACACACAGATTGTTATAATAACCTTACTTAACATTGTATTATCTTTGCTTGAAACAGGCCATTACACTTAGTATTGGTAATAAAGAATTATGGGAAATTAAAGCAAATTTGATTTTAGACAGCAATTATTTCAGAATTCTAATACCTCCAAATTGTCAGGGGACAATATCGATAAAATTTGCTCTTGCTATTTGCTAGATCGTATTTTTCAGATTTCCAATTTTAAATACGTTGAGATTTTAACTTAAATGTAATACAAGCAGATAAATGGGATCATTAATTTAACAAATTGCTTTTCTGGGATATGGTCGGTAAAGCAATGGTGTCATTTCCTCTTCCTCTGTTACATACCAGACATTCTGATTTTATGCTTGTCTCATGCTGTTCTAGACATATATTGTTTTTCTAAAGAATCCTTAAATGTATTTTTGTATATGTCGGCAGTGTTCAAGCAATAATTTTTCAAAGGAGGTCTTTTAAAAAATACTGTCCTCTAAAACTCCATTACCAATTTTCCATTCATGATATAATAAATATTGAGGCCACCCAAGTCTTAAAAAATGGGGAAATTTGGCAAAATAAGGACTCAATGGTCCTATTGGCCATCTTCTAGAGTGTTCACTGTGTAAGAAATTCAAGAATTAATGGTATAATGTTGTTAAATTCCGTATTTACCATTTTTAGATCTTTGCTTTGCTATCATTAATGTATTTATGGTTCAGAAAACAATTTATGAATTAACTTGGTAATTGTTAGTGGTGGTAACCAAATGGTATAAGTGTTATAGTTTGAATTCTAAGCTCAAAGCCCTGTTGAGTCACTTTAAAGTCTTTCTTACAGCTGTGTATCACAACCAAAGATCAAATATAACTGGCAGATTCTTATATGAGAAAATTTGTCAATTCACTTGCTATAAGTCAATGAATCTCTTGTGATAACTCCAGGTTCCTTCACCATCCAAAAACTGCATAACCATCTCAGTATAAATGAAACAGTATAAATGAAACAATCTTGACTGGGTATATTCTATCATTACTCCACTCCTCCCCCTCTGACAGCTGACTCTCAATACCAAGGGTTAAATCACCAATTTTGGTCAATTTTGAGACCTGAACCCACTCGTATAAAAAATGAGAGAGCCCTGGTATTAGTTATAGGTGTAATGAGCTAGCCAGGCATATATTTGTTAAGGTGAGCTGGAGAGCCCTGGTATTAGTTATAGGTGTAATGAGCTAGCCAGGCATATATTTGTTAAGGTTAGCTGGAGAGCCCTGGTATTAGTTATAGGTGTAATGAGCTAGCCAGGCATATATTTGTTAAGGTTAGCTGGAGAGCCCTGGTATTAGTTATAGGTGTAATGAGCTAGACAGGCATATATTTGTTAAGGTTAGCTGGAGAGCCCTGGTATTAGTTATAGGTGTAATGAGCTAGCCAGGCATATATTTGTTAAGGTTAGCTGGAGAGCCCTGGTATTAGTTATAGGTGTAATGAGCTAGCCAGGCATATATTTGTTAAGGTTAGCTGGAGAGCCCTGGTATTAGTTATAGGTGTAATGAGCTAGCCAGGCATATATTTGTTAAGGTTAGCTGGAGAGCCCTGGTATTAGTTATAGGTGTAATGAGCTAGCCAGGCATATATTTGTTAAGGTTAGCTGGAGAGCCCTGGTATTAGTTATAGGTGTAATGAGCTAGCCAGGCATATATTTGTTAAGGTTAGCTGGAGAGCCCTGGTATTAGTTATAGGTGTAATGAGCTAGCCAGGCATATATTTGTTAAGGTTAGCTGGAGAGCCCTGGTATTAGTTATAGGTGTAATGAGCTAGCCAGGCATATATTTGTTAAGGTTAGCTGGAGAGCCCTGGTATTAGTTATAGGTGTAATGAGCTAGCGAGGCATATATTTGTTAAGGTGAGCTGGAGAGCCCTGGTATTAGTTATAGGTGTAATGAGCTAGCGAGGCATATATTTGTTAAGGTGAGCTGCATTTTTTTCTTATAGGCATTGTTTGACTCAACCTCTTTAAATAATTGCATAATTAGTTATTTCTTCATACTTTCCCTATAGCAAATAAAATAAAATAAAAAAAAATAAAAATAAAGCAAAATTAAATCTATGACTAAATTATAGCGAAAGTTATCGTTGTATCGTATGGCATCACTCACTAAGTAATCAACAATGCTTTTAAAATTCCTGAAATAAAATGAAGTACACCTGAAGCTAGTTAATTACTAAAGTGTTAATTATAACATAATTGACATAATGATAATGATTGTACTCTTAATGCCATAAAAAAAATAGTTTTTTAACAGATGGGTTTCCCCACCATCAACTTTAACAGATGTACTGTTCCAAATTTACTGGATTTACACGTACTGTTCAAGATTTACTGAATTTACATGTACTGTTCCAGATTTACTAGATTAATATTTACATGTACTCTGCCAGATTTACTGGATTTACATGTACTGTTCCAGATTTCCTGAATTTACACGTACTTTTCCAGATTTACTAGATTAATATTTACATGTACTCAGCCAGATTTACTGGATTTACATGTACTGTTTCAGATTTAATTTACATGTACTGTGCCAGATTTACTGGATTTACATGTACTGTTCCAGATTTACACATACTGTTCCAGATTTACTGGATTTACATGTACTGTTTCAGATTTAATTTACATGTACTGTGCCAGATTTACTGGATTTACATGTACTGTTCCAGATTTACACATACTGTTCCAGATTTACTGGATTTACATGTACTGTTCCAGATTTAATTTACATGTACTGTTCCAGATTTGCTAGATTTACATGTACTGTTCCAGATTTACTGAATTTACACATACTGTTTCAGATTTACTGGATTTACATGTACTGTTCTAGATTTACTGGATTTGCACATAATGTTCCAGATTTACTGGACTTACTTGTACTGAATTTACATGTACTGTTCCAGATTTACATGATTTACATGTACTGTTCCAGATTTACTGGATTTGTACATACCATTCCTGATTTACTGGATTTGTACATACCATTCCTGATTTACTGGATTTGCACATACCGTTCCAGATTTACTGGACTTACTTGTACTGAATTTACATGTACTGTTCCAGATTTACTAGATTTACATGTACTGTTCCAGATTGACTGAATTTACATGTACTGTTCCAGATTGACTGAATTTACACGTACTGTTCCAGATTTACTGGATTTACATGTACTGTTCCAGATTTACTGAATTTACACGTACTGTTCCAGATTTACTGGATTTGTACATACCATTCCTGATTTACTGAATTTACACATACTGTTCCAGATTTACTGGATTTACATGTACTGTTCCAGATTTACTGAATTTACACGTACTGTTCCAGATTTACTGGATTTGTACATACCATTCCTGATTTACTGGATTTGCACATACCGTTCCAGATTTACTGGATTTACATGTACTGTTCCAGATTTACTGGATTTACATGTACTGTTCCAGATTTACTGAATTTGTACATACCATTCCTGATTTACTGAATTTACACATACTGTTCCAGATTTACTGAATTTTCATGTACTGTTCCAGATTTACTGGATTTACATGAACTGTTCCAGATTTACTGGATTTGCACATAATGTTCCAGATTTACTGGATTTACATGTACTGTTCCAGATTTACTGGATTTGCACATACTGTTCCAGATTTACTTGATTTACATGTACTGTTTCAGATTTACTGAATTTACATGTACTGTTCCAGATTTACTGGATTTACATGTACTGTTCCAGATTTACTGAATTTACACGTACTGTTCCAGATTTATTGGATTTACATGTACCGTTCCAGATTTACTGAATTTTCATGTACTGTTCCAGATTTACTAGATTTACATGTACTGTTCCATATTTACTGGAATTGCATATACCATTCAAGATTTACTGGATTTACATGTACTGTTCCAGATTTACTGTAATTGCACATATCGTTCCAGATTTACTGGATTTACATGTACTGTTCCAGATTTACTGAATTTACATGTACTGTTCCAGATTTATTGGATTTACATGTACCGTTCCAGATTTACTGAATTTTCATGTACTGTTCCAGATTTACTAGATTTACATGTACTGTTCCAGATTTACTGGAATTGCATATACCGTTCCAGATTTACTGGATTTACATGTACTGTTCCAGATTTACTGTAATTGCACATATCGTTCCAGATTTACTGGATTTACATGTACTGTTCCAGATTTACTGAATTTACATGTACTGTTCCAGATTTATTGGATTTACATGTACCGTTCCAGATTTACTGAATTTTCACGTACTGTTCCAGATTTACTAGATTTACATGTACTGTTCCAGATTTACTGGAATTGCATATACCGTTCCAGATTTACTGGATTTACATGTACTGTTCCAGATTTACTGAATTTTCACATACTGTTCCAGATTTACTGGATTTACATGTACTGTTCCAGATTTACTGGATTTACATGTACTGTTCCAGATTTACTGGATTTGCACATACTGTTCCAGATTTACTGGATTTACATGTTAAAGTTAAAGTCTGTCCCGAGCCATTAGGCCCATCAGGCCGGAGCTTATCCCGGTTTCGGTGGCGTTAAGCGACTGAGAGTACAAGACTCTCCCCTGAATGGGACGCCGGTCCATCGCAGGGTTAACTCCCAGCATTTTGCTGGTACTCATTTATTTTTCAGCTGAGTGAACTGGAACAACATGAAATTAAGTGTCTTGCTCAAGGACACAACGCATCGCCCGGTCCAGGGATCGAACCCACGACCTTCGAATCATGAGTCCAACGCCTTAACCACTAGGCCACGCGCTTCCACTGGATTTACATGTACTGTTCCAGATTTACTGAATTTACACATACTGTTCCAGATTTACTGGATTTACATGTACGGTTCCAAATTTACTAAATTTACACGTACTGTTCCAGATTTACTAGATTTACATGTACTGTTCGAGATTTACTGAATTTACACATACTGTTTCAGATTTACTGGATTTACATGTACTGTTCCAGATTTACTGGATTTACATGTACTGTTCCAGATTTACTGAATTTTCACGTACTGTTTCAGATTTACTGGATTTACATGTACTGTTCCAGATTTACTGGATTTGCACATACCGTTCCAGATTTACTGGATTTACATGTACTGTTCCAGATTTACTGGATTTGCACATACCGTTCCAGATTTACTGGATTTCCATGTACTGTTCCAGTTTTACTGAATTTACACGTACTGTTCCAGATTTACTGGATTTACATGTACTGTTCCAGATTTACTGAATTTACACGTACCGTTCCAGATTTACTGGATTTACATGTAATGTTCCAGATTTACTGAATTTACACACAGTACTGTTTCAGATTTACTGGATTTACATGTACTGTTCCAGATTTACTGGATTTGCACATACCGTTCCAGATTTACTGGATTTACATGTACTGTTCCAGTTTTACTGAATTTACACGTACTGTTCCAGATTTACTGGATTTACATGTAATGTTCCAGATTTACTGAATTTACACATACTGTTCCAGATTTACTGAATTTACATGTACTGTTCCAGATTAACTGTAAATAAACATGTAGCGTTCCAGATTTACTGGATTTACACCTACTGTGCCAGATTAACTTGGACCTTTATTGACAGAAGATATAAAATAGAGTTATTATTATAATTCCTTAAAAGACCAACTAAGCTTATGACATTATGAAGTGTGGCACACAAACTTTGTGAACTATTCATACATGAATCTGTAAACTTTAATCTGAAACTACTGTAATCCTACTATGTTTTTCGGACAAATTTTAATAGTTTCATTTCCAGGAAATTAGAGGAAAATTAAAAATTATACATTTGGAAAAATGGGGGTGTCCTAATATTTAGGTGTGTCAGATATTTAGGAGCTGATGTATGATCTTAAGCATGTTCCAGTGCCCTCCCAGCCTAACCAAATGGAATCATATCAATATTAAAAAATTTGTCTGTCATGACTGTTCAAAATTTAAATGCAAGTAAAATTAAGTGCTAGTTGAGCAAAACAGGTCTATTGGCCTCTTGGTTCATAAAATGTTGTAAATGCACATGGCGTTATGGTACTCACCATCAAGTTATTGTTATTTTAGTTCTTTCAGCCACTATTTGTTGCAAATACACATGGTCTTGCATTGGTACACACTGCTAAGTTTTTTTCAAGTAAATTAAAACCAACTATTATTTTGTTAACAAAAGGTAAATGGTCTCTATGCTTTGTTATCTATTGTGATGTGAAGATCATTTAAGATGAATCCTTGGATGCAGGCCTTTGGTCCAATATTGTTACATAAATATGATAGGATTAAAGTGGAACAGGGTCAATGAAGCCCACCACCAGGTCAAAAGCTTGAAAGTCACAGTTATTATCTATTAATAAACAGAGAATCAAAGATGGCGGTATTTTATTTTTATCCCTAATGCTTATCCAACCATTATTTGATGCAGTAAAACATGGGGTAGTGGTCACTTCCAAAGAGCGTCCAACTGTCAGTAGCGGTCAGTGTGAGTCAGTCTCTTATGCTTAGAGCAGTCACCTGCCAAATATGGTCAGCAGCCATCTTAAGGGCAAGCTAATTGGAGAAATACCCTGTCTACAACAGTTACTTAATGCCATCCTAGGAAACAATACAGTCATTAAATAAGTATTGAGGAACTCATTGAACTTGAAAAAGATGGTTGTGTACAATTTTTGATCGTCTAATACTTATCCAAGCACTATATTTATAGTGATAATGTCCAGTGCTATAAACAGACATTCTGTTGTGTTTTTCTCGACATTTGTTGACGATCGCTGATACTATCTGTTTTTACTATATTAGCTGATATATGTTGATAAGATTTATCAGCGTTGTTATAATCGGATATTAAATCGGCCATATATTGGAAATCTGAGTTACTTGGAGCTAACAGACAATATTGTAAAGGTTATTATTATTTACTCGTAATCTTGCCGATGTCAGCAATTTTTGTATCTTGCTGCTGAATCATGTTTTAATCAATATCTAAGACATATAAAGATAGGTAATTATTTGATACTTAATATCTTGTTAACGGGAAGTGAAAAATTGTGCATTGTCACACACTGAAGTGAAGAAATTTTGTCATAATTTCCTTTGCACATACAATATGGGCATGTAAGAGTAGGAGTTTATCTAATTATATATAAAAGGTGTTTAAGAGTACTTAATTCTCAAGAAAAGAATTTAAAACAATTTGTTGTTTGTTTAAAAATTATTTCACTGATATTGAGGTGGTGTTGAAGTCTTTGTTGATTTAAATGAACTAGTGTATTCAGAGAAAATCACACTGACCATTGACAAATGAGCTTGTGCAAAAAGGGATTTACAGTAAAGCACATTTATGACAAAGCCCTGGGGACTCTATTTAGACTTATATAGAGAAGCAGTAGGGCCCAATATATTTCTTCATACTATTCATGTATTCATGTATTCAGTTTAAGTGTGTTTGTTATATTGTTATATATAGACTTATATAGAGAAGCGGTCGGGCCAAATATTTGACTTCATATTATTCATGTATTCAGTTTAAGTGTGTTTGTTATATTGTTATATAGACTTATATAGAGAAGCGGTCGGGCCCAATATATTTCTTTATACTATTCATGTATTCTGTTTAAGCATGTTCGTTATATTCATGTTTTACTGTAATTGTTTTAGTGATATGTACATGAAGTAAATTTTGTTTTATTTGTACATTTTTGAAACTTTACTATTTTTCTTGAGTTTTATAATCCTAATGTTTTGGCATCGATTGTCTGTCCATAATTTTTTAATTTCACTACAACTTCTTTGCAGAAAGCAATGATTAGAATTCAACCCAAATTTTTAGCATAATTACAGCAAGGTTTTCAATCTTTTTGAAGGATTCCAATTATAAACGATGCCCCATTCATTACCTGTTTTAGAGCCTGCAAAGCTACAAAGACTTATTCAAAATGCAATTGCGAACTTCATTATAACAGCTGCACGACAGAAATACTAGGAACTACTTAAGTATGAGAAAATGGTGGACCTCAAGTATTGTTTGATCATGCAGGCTTTGTGAGATGATTAAATACATTTCTTATTTCTTCAGTTGAGCTGCTCAAAGTCCAAGGGCCTCTTGTTTTGTCTTCATGATACAGATAGTAGTGTGGCTTGCTCGACTTGACAGGTGGCCGATCAGCTTGAGCATCCCAATAGTATTAGAGTCCCAGTTTTGTCACTGCATTTTCTCCATTTCCTGTTATAGTAGCAACATTTTGCTAATTGTCTTTATAAACAATTGACGGATTGCCGGCCACGCCCATAATGTTCCGACAAAAGTTCTGACGTTGAATTACACACAAATAGAAAAAACTCAACCTGAATTGTGCAATTTAATGATGTCACTGACACTAATATGTCATTAGTTGCCGTTACGCTGCTTCTGTACTATTATGGCAGCTAGTGTCGGAACATAAAAGGCGTGGCCAGCGATACATCAATTAAGCTTAAGTGTCAAGATTCTTCAATAAACAGATTTACAATAGTAAGATTATTGATTGTAGCCTGACCGTTTATGTTAATTTTTACATTTCTTGGAAGTAAGTGACAATAGAAGTTCACCAGGGATCTTTGAATCAAGGTCAGTCAGTTTGATTGATATTTATATTAACTCAGTCCCTCAGAGACCCCATATAGATGTTGGTTAAGTTTGTGTATGTATTTGATTTTTTATAAGAATTGATTGTAATGTACTGGACAACATCGATGGAGAACAGTAAAAAATATGGAATCCTGTTGTTTAGTTCAGTTCACTTAAATGATCACATTGCTAGTTGGCTCTGTGTGAATATAATAAATCATCAGTGATTTGATCACCCTTGCTTGATGAAGGGTGGGGCGTGGGGGGTTCTGCAGGTACTCTGATACCCTCCACCATCCTAGGGCTGAGGTCAACTGCATGTAAGTAAATATTTTTTATTGGATTGTAAAACAATATGCACAAACTTGCTCATCACTTGAAACATATGTACAGATTAATTGAAAAACTAGAGATTGTAACTGGGATACCAGTTACGTATGATTCCCCACCATCCATAAATAATTTATGGCATATATCTGGTGAAAAGACCCTAGCAGGGTTAGCGCTGGGTTGTAAAAGTCTGTCGTCAAGGAAATCGCCAGTTGTAAAATTTTGTTGCCAATTTCATTACTGTGTCGCCAAAAAGGGTAAATCTTGTGATTTTTACGTCACATGCGTTTTTAATGCTGTGTATATATTGCCTTGATGAACAATTACATTTTAAAGGCAGTTATGTATAAAGTACATTTGTACCGCGTCGACCTGGTAAACTAAAAAAATCATACCTTGATTGCTTTTTAAAATTTCTTTGAAAGTTAAAGTAGATTTGAATTAAAGTTTTCGGTTGAGAAAAATCGTACATTGGAAGGCCTTCTCGGCATAGGAAGTGATGTTTTCAAGGAATTTTATTGAATAAGAAAACTCGTAGAACCCCTCTCAGGCCTCTGATTTGGCGTCGCCGCGTGTTACAATGAATGAACACGTATGGGAGGGTTTGCGCTGGGCATCGCTAACTGCGATTTTTTTCTTTAACTTGCGACAAAACACGGCGCTTTGCGATTTTTCTGGCCACAAGTTTTCAAAGTTCACCGGTATCTTGGTCACCAGTAATTAACAGGTGATAACACATTGAAGCCAGTGACGGATTGGCGAGTGTCACTGAATAAACACAGTAATTAATGACCGAGTTGATTAAGATCGTTGTCTTAGGTGTGAATGTAAGACCTTCTAATGATGGGCAGGTAGATCCAAGTAATATTGGAGCGTGTCGACACTGCCTGAGGATATACTAGATGCCTCCCGATTTTCGTCAGACAGATAAACACCGATGGACTCGGAATTATTGTAAATCCAAAAAAAAAATATAATAAAAGTTACCCTTTGTGATGTTTATTTAATATTTTTTCTAAAAAGTTTATTGATTATAATCGTGATTCAATGCGCAATACACATCATAGGAGGCCATATGTTTTTATTTTAATTACGCGACTTATATCGGTTATTCCTATATGTTTAAGGTTCATGATCATAACGATACATCTACTCAGTCAAAATAGTAAAAGACGGACATTTTATATGAAGCATGTATGTTAACTCTTGAAATTGATCGACGCTGTATATATAGTCCGATTTAAAAGACCCCTCTATTGAAAAAACGTACTGTTCAACACCGTTGAGGTACATATTAGTTTAGGTGTATTATACGGAATAAATCTCATATTGTTATTTCCAGCATCTGAAAGACTCAGATCTTCATTGCTCTATAGATTATTTAGGTGTTTTGATGCAAAAGAAAAAAATCGACTCTCGTTAATTCGAAATCGGTTGAATCACAATTTCGCTTAAATCGAAATGATACAAATGGTCCCGCTATGTATTTTTATGTAAATTTGTTAGTTAATTCGATATGCCGATTTGAAGCGAATTTCCAGTCCAAATTACGAAATATTACGAAAATTCCATGTTTAAATCGAAGTGAACTTTCAGTCCAAATTACGAAAATTTCAATGTTTAAATCGAATAAAAAAGACACAAAATATTTTATCTTAAACTTTAACAATACCTGAAATAATTGTCCATCTCTTATTTGAAAGTGTTAATAGTAAACAGAGTGGCGGCTTACTCGGAAGATTCATTTCCGACTAAACTACAAATTTTTGTACTCGACATACCGGTCATTAGGAAGTGTCAGTCAGTAAAGGAAACATTTTATTGGTGTAAACTTAAAAAAGTGGGGCAGTCTTCTACTTCCACGGTCAGTGATTAACAGAAAACCCCCAAGCCATTTGATCTATCAAGGCAAATTGTATACATCATTCATCTCATTGTGTAAGGTTTTAAGTACAGGCGTGTGACGTGACAAGCTGTGGTTTTAAAAATCGCCAAGTTTTTAACGGTCACTAATCGGATTAACTCATAGGTGAAGCATTGGCTTAGTATAAATAAGTGTCGTAACCAGCTTATGTCCATTCAGAATTGGTTTCCCCGGGTATCTAACTACGTATTTATTTACACCCACCCACCACCTTCAGATAACGAAAATGAACGCGTCTTGATTATCTACACAGACAACAGATTATTGGTAGCAATTTCATCTAAATCCATCAAGCCGTTCTCGAGATATGCGTCAGCATATGGTCTTGAGAGAAGATAATAATAAGAATAATAAAAATAATAATAATAATAGAAGAAAACAGAACGAAAACAATATGATTCTCCACCTTCGGTGGTGGGGAATCATAAAAATAATGTCCAGCTTTATGAAGTGAAAATGTGATGTCATACAAAGAATAGTCTACAACAAAACCTGCTATTATGGCACCTTTTATATAAAGGTCAACTGTGTCTACAGTAAAACTTCTTATTGTGACCACCTCCATACAAAGACGACCTGACCTGTCTACACAGTAAAACTCATAAATGACCACTTCTATAAAATGACCCCTGTCTATACAGTAAATAGTCTTGTTGTGACCACCTCCATACAAAGGCACCTTGTCTATACAGTAAAACGTCTTGTGACCACCTCCATACAAAGGCACCCTGTCTATACAGTAAAATGTCTTGTTGTGACCACCTCCATACAAAGACCCCTGTCTATACAGTAAAACATCTTGTTGTGACCACCTCCATACAAAGGCACCCTGTCTATACAGTAAAACGTCTTGTTGTGACCACCTCCATACAAAGGCACCCTGTCTATACAGTAAAACGTATTGTTGTGACCACCTCCATACAAAGGCACCCTGTCTATACAGTAAAATGTCTTGTTGTGACCACCTCCATACAAAGGCACCCTGTCTGTACAGTAAAACGTCTTGTTGTGACCACCTCCATACAAAGGCACCCTGTCTGTACAATAAAACCTCTTGTTGTGACCACCTCCATACAAAGGCACCCTGTCTATACAGTAAAACGTCTTGTTGTGACCACCTCCATACAAAGGCACCCTGTCTATACAGTAAAACGTCTTGTTGTGACCACCTCCATGCAAAGGCACCCTGTCTATACAGTAAAACGTCTTGTTGTGACCACCATCATACAAAGGCACCCTGTCTATACAGTAAAACGTCTTGTTGTGACCACCTCCATACAAAGGCACCCTGTCTATACAGTAAAACGTCTTGTTGTGACCACCTCCATACAAAGGCGCCCTGTCTATACAGTAAAACGTCTTGTTGTGACCACCTCCATACAAAGGCACCCTGTCTATACAGTAAAACGTCTTGTTGTGACCACCTCCATACAAAGGCACCCTGTCTATACAGTAAAACGTCTTGTTGTGACCACCTCCATACAAAGGCACCCTGTCTATACAGTAAAACGTCTTGTTGTGACCACCTCCATACAAAGGCACCCTGTCTATACAATAAAACGTCTTGTTGTGACCACCTCCATACAAAGGCACCCTGTCTATACAGTAAAATGTCTTGTTGTGACACCTCCATACAAAGGCACCCTGTCTATACAGTAAAACGTCTTGTTGTGACCACCTCCATACAAAGGCACCCTGTCTATACAGTAAAACGTATTGTTGTGACCACCTCCATACAAAGGCACCCTGTCTATACAGTAAAATGTCTTGTTGTGACCACCTCCATACAAAGGCACCCTGTCTGTACAGTAAAACGTCTTGTTGTGACCACCTCCATACAAAGGCACCCTGTCTATACAGTAAAACGTCTTGTTGTGACCACCTCCATACAAAGGCACCCTGTCTATACAGTAAAACGTCTTGTTGTGACCACCTTCATACAAAGGCACCCTGTCTATACAGTAAAACGTCTTGTTGTGACCACCTTCATACAAAGGCACCCTGTCTATACAGTAAAACGTCTTGTTGTGACCACCTCCATACATAGGCACCCTGTCTATACAGTAAAACGTCTTGTTGTGACCACCTCCATACAAAGGCACCCTGTCTATACAGTAAAACGTCTTGTTGTGACCACCTCCATACAAAGGCACCCTGTCTATACAGTAAAACGTCTTGTTGTGACCACCTCCATACAAAGGCACCCTGTCTATACAGTAAAACGTCTTGTTGTGACCACCTCCATACAAAGGCACCCTGTCTATAAAGTAAAACGTCTTGTTGTGACCACCTCCATACAAAGGCACCCTGTCTATACAGTAAAACGTCTTGTTGTGACCACCTCCATACAAAGGCACCCTGTCTATACAGTAAAACGTCTTGTTGTGACCACCTCCATACAAAGGCACCCTGTCTGTACAGTAAAACGTCTTGTTGTGACCACCTCCATACAAAGGCACCCTGTCTATACAGTAAAACGTCTTGTTGTGACCACCTCCATACAAAGGCACCCTGTCTATACAGTAAAGCGTCTTGTTGTGACCACCTCCATACAAAGGCACCCTGTCTGTACAGTAAAACGTCTTGTTGTGACCACCTCCATACAAAGGCACCCTGTCTATACAGTAAAACGTCTTGTTGTGACCACCTCCATACAAAGGCACCCTGTCTATAAGTGAGCATTTCTATACAGTCTATACAGTTAAACTCACCAGTGACCACTTGTATAAAAAGACCACCTTACAATACAGTACAACCTAGTATTATTACATCATCTATATATAAAAACCACCTGAATATCAAATCCATATTTTTCTGGATTTATTAGTGGTATTTTAATACAATTTTTACTTAAACAGTAAAACTACCTCAATCTAAAAATGATTGACTTTGGTTTACCCTCACTAAACCAACAATGTAATTTGAGATATCCACTTCTAAAGTTCAAACATTGTATCCAATTTATATTATATACCCACACAGTGTATTTATGTGTATAAACAAATGTTATTGCAATAAAACCTGAACATCTAATATTTATCCTGGTATTCATTATTTGTTTTAACAACATGAACATGATGAATAAACTTTTTAATTATAATTTTGTGTTTTTGTACCAGAAACAATGATACAACAGATATAGGGGAACAACTTTGACCTGTTCGCTTGACTTTTAATCTAAATATTTATTAAGGACAAGTACATTTATGTCTGCTTATTACCTCTGCATAGTGGCAAACATACATTGTTTATATAGTAACTGGCACTCCTAACACTATCAATGTGTTGGATGGTTTGTCCTGTATAGATATTCCTAATGAAAGGTCAAACAGACATGTCAATGTGGTTTAATTATATTCAAATAATTTTTCGTATTTTCTCAAATCAATTCCACTTAAATATTTATTAACATTAATATTGCACCTGGATAATGGCACAAAAATTAAATTTTGATATTTATACAGAAACTGTTTTATATTCAAAGGTGAGCCCAATGTATTAAGTGCAGAAGGACTAGGTAATATATCGTATCCCAGGGACAAGTGTTGCTGTTTTAGTCTCATCATTATTGGTTGGGTATTTCATAATAAACTCTATATGCCCACAAGCTTCACTTTTTGCTCAACAGTTCTTGCTATTGATCTCGCTGCCTAGGTTAGAATCCCACTCGAAACAGATCCCTAATGTGAGAAAGTTTATCAGTTTGTTTGCAGAAGATTGTTTGAATTTATTCTCTAGGCACTCTGTTTCCTCCACCATCCCAGAACTGACCACCATGATATAAGTAAAAGAATCTTGACTGATGAGTAAAACTCTATTACTCCACTTCTTTCTTGCTGTTGATTCTTTAAATTTTTTTTTGTTTTAAGTTAAGATTAACCTCCATGTTAGATGTAGCATGTAAGTGTAATGCATGTACATGTATATATATTCTTTTTTTTTTTTAGTTTTTGTAACTTTTAATGTAAAATAAATTATGATAGTGCGATATACACCTTCCTCATTTATTTATAAAAGACTTTTTCTCCCTTGTGAATTTGTTACCAGATCTACCATGGGAATTCAAACTCATATGATGTTTATTTTATCACTCTCTGACTTTTATATTAATTTTCTTCTACAATAAACATTACTCCTACATCAGATATACATCAGTCACACACAGGTATTATACACATGTTCAGAAGCAGTTAACTTGCTACACTTGTAGAATAGCCACCTCCTGATACTGTAAACATATTCATTTTCACTGCGTACTAATTTTTGCTTATATTTGCAGTCGTTTTTTTTTTATGAAAATAATACCGAGCGAAAATTATATTATGTTTCTTGTGTTATAATGCATATTTAACAAACACAAAAATTGGACTACGCTCATATATGTAAATAAGATGTTAGACGTCACAAATAAATATGTGCGGAATGAAATTATATATATATATATACAGTGTTCTTCTGCATATGAACTCCGGCCTTTGTATCATTCTACCATTATACCATGGTTTAATGTTGATTATTTCAATTCTAACATGACTTGAATCAAAAGCATTGAAATAAACATAGTAAACTCTTTCTTCCGAAGTAAATTTTACTATTAATTTGCAAAAAAGTCTTTTTTTAAACAAGTCAGCTGTTAAGATTATCTCCATTTAAATAAGTGATTTTATGAATGAAAATAATGTCACAACCATTGTTCGTTTGTAACACATAGCATGACGTCATAAGGTGAGGAAGAGTTGAGTTGAGTAATGGTGTTTAACGTCCCAGTCAAGAATATTTCACTTATATCGAGACGTCATAAGGTGAGTAGGGGAGTATGTCATAAAAACAGAACAGCCATGGATATTTCCATGTTTGTTTTTACCACAGTTGCCTTTCCTCATGTTTCATTTGAAGAAAAATGCAGGAGGTGCTGTTTACCCTTTCAGAGCATTGGGAATTGCTTTCCTGGTGGAAGTTACGTGTGTAACTTAATTTGCAAGTGTTCACAGTTTTTACTTAGTGTTTTGTTTTATTTTGACTTCAACATGGATATGTAATATGTTTGTGATTGATTTGATTTTAAAAAATTAAAATTGAAAATTTCAAACTTTTTGTCAGACACACTAGCACTGATTATTCTCTGTCATTTATCAAAAAGCTGAATCACAACATGAAGTCTAACGTCTTAAGCTCAAGGCAAATTATTTGTTGAAATTTAAGCTGCTGCAGACATTTTAAACATCAATATCACTGTGGTAAGAAAACCATTAAAAATAAAACAATGAAAGATTAATAATTATTTACTGGAATGCTGACATTTGCTGATTAAAATTAATCATTGTTTGGTGTTTTGGCTTGTTTGTCATGTTGTCAGGGATAACATGACAAAACACTAGTTCTGATGACATTGATAAATCCTAGGTGATTGATAATACTTCGAATAATAAAACTAAGTTTGTTCAATGACATTTTGGTGCTTTAAAGGGATTTGGTGAAAGTTTGGTGTTCAGAGGTATTTTGTGATAAATTGATGCAAGCTGATCATGAAAAATAAAAAAGAAATAGATTTTGGAACTTAGTATAGTAAATTTACTCAATTTACACTATTGTTTAGTGAAATTTTGCCCTTTTAAAGGGTTTTGGTGAAATTTTTGGCATTTTAAAGGGATTTGGTGATACAGTGAGGTAGGCTAATAAGGAAAATTTAGAAGAAATAAATTTGAGGACTTTAGAATAGTGTGGTGAGAATGGAGGAGGCAAAGGAGCATTGTAAAGAGGTTTACAGTATATATAAATTGACATGGTTTATATACTGTTAACTGAAATGTTAGCTGCAGTTATATTAGTCTTTACCTTTCTGTTAAAATAAAACTGCACTAATATAATGTGTGAGTATCTCTGTATGCACAGGAAAAATGGTTTGTTAGCCCACCTGACCAAGATGTGTGAGCTTATGACATACTGCAGGATGTGTATGTGCATACATATTTTAACTATTTTTTTTTTGTCTTTTTACTTTTCTCTGAAACCACTGGAAAGATTTCAATGAAACTAGGTCAGAAGTGTATATGTGCTGATGCAATTCTGATTTGTTTTTTGGTATTGCCATGCATGGCCGCCAAAACTAGGTCATGGTGACTTAGGTGTGCAAAACTCCAAAAAAAAATCTTCTCCAAAACTGACAGTTTAGAGAAAATTCTGATGTGATATTTGGCTTCTCTAGGGTCTTAAGCCTTTAGTTTGTTCATTTTCTGAAATTCGGGTGAAAAATGGGTTATTTTCTGAAATTCGGGTGAAAAATGGGTTATGTGATTTTGTTCCTCTCACCTCTACCGTACTTAACCAGTTACCAGTAATTTAAATGATGTATGATCATAAAACAAAACATTATGGACATTATTTAGTATGGATTTTATCTCTCTTCACTCACTCGGAACGCCAAGTCGGCAATTTCCACAAATTGTGTTTCGGCTTTACAAATTTTGTATCCTTCCGCCGTATGGAAATTCGGGATTACTTTTTGACAAGTGTCTGAGGGGCGAAAAGACACCCATTTTTAAACCTATATTGGGACATAATGAAGTAAAGTTTATCGATGAAACTTTTGAATTATATGCCGAATAAACAACAGTTTGAGATTTAATTTTCAATTTAGCGATTAGATACTGTTATTTACACATTTTTCGGATTTCTTGATGACAATCAATTTCTTCTCGCAATTGCCCCAAAATTTTCGACAATCTTTAAAACTTGGACGAATTTTGTGTACACAAAATTACCACTTTATATTGTGTAGAATGTGACATCACACAATTAGAATTAAATTCAATTAAGAATGGTTTCTGAGCACGACCTATTAATATCTTAAAAACCCGAAAGACTGGGTAGTACATTTGGTTGTCAATGAAAACAAATATGGCTGCCCCCGCGATGATTGATTCTTCAATATCAAGTTTCAAATGACGTTGCAACTAATTTTAATAACACTCACGTGATAACGATTTCAAATTCTTTCATAAAAAAACACATATTCAAATTTTACTGTATGTTGATAAATCAAACGACGAACAAAGAGGTTAATTTACGTATTCCATTGGTCAGTGTCAAAGAGCCATTTACGAAAATGAGAGTTATCTCTCTTGTCTTGCATAGAACTTTCTGTCTTTAGAAGTCTTTGCCTTGCCTAACTGAAGCCCCACCAATTTGTTTAAAATCTGTATTCCAGTTCAATGCCTGGTTCTGACTTGAGCACCATATACTCTCTCTCTCTCTCTCTCAGCACCATACTCTCTCTGTCTCTCTCAGAGATGACAAAAAATTCCCATTATCACACATGGGATTGATTTTATGCATTGTGAACAAAGACAAGGCCTATATGACACAGTTTGACAAACTGAAGAAATGAAAAAACCAATTCCATGTGCATTAATATTGGCACATTTTAGATTTGATGGTTATTTATTTATTTATTTATAAAAATAAATTTATTTATTTATATATTTATTTAATTGATTATTTATTTAATTAATTATTTATTTATTTGCCTATCTCACTACAGAATCAGATGGATTTACAAAAGAAAAAGAGACATTTATTGCTATAATTAAAGTAATTTTTTGTGAATATTAGGAATGCTAAGTGTATTTTTAAATTTTTAGCTTGCTAACATGCATTTCATTGGATATTATATTTTCAAATATATTTATAACATATACTGTGGCATTTGAACACATAGATTTGGACAACTGAATGACCATTGTATATTGGATTTCTATTAACATTTGAAGAAAAATGACTGTGTTCTGCATTTTCATAATTAAATAGCTACATGAGTAGTGTTTCAGTTACAGATGCAGCAAGAATTCTCATCACTTAATGTCTTTAAATTCATTACATGTAAACTTATGGATTGTTTGAATTTTATAATTGTTGTTTTAACATGTCAAACCAATGTTGGGCTGTCAAAAGCTATACCATACATATCATGTATTCCCATCAAGCCAGCCTATTCTGGCATTGCAGTATCTATGTAGCCTTATATGCACTTATGTTTATCATACCTCAACTGCTCCCCAATATATATACTGTATAATATAAAGCTAAACCATACTGACACTTCTCTGTCAAGATTTAGTGAAGTTTACATTTGTCCATCAAGATCAATGCACAATTGTGCACTGGCCCATCACAGCTATACTGTATACATACAGGCATATAAAGATTTATACTGTATACACTGGCCTGTCAAAGCTATACTGTATATATACAGGCCCGTCAAGATATATACTGTATACAAACATGCCCGTCAAGATATATACTGTATACAAACATGCCCATCAAGATATATACTGTATACATACTGGCCCGTCAAGATATATACTGTATACATACTGGCCTGTCAAAGCTATACTGTATACATACTGGCCTGTCAAAGCTATACTGTATAGGTACAGGCCCGTCAAGATATATACTGTATACAAACATGCCCGTCAAGATATATACTGTATACATACTGGCCCGTCAAGATATATACTGTATACATACTGGCCTGTCAAAGCTATACTGTATACATACTGGCCTGTCAAAGCTATACTGTATAGGTACAGGCCCGTCAAGATATATACTGTATACAAACATGCCCGTCAAGATATATACTGTATACATACTGGCCCGTCAAGATATATACAGTATACATACATGCCCGTCAAGATATATACTGTATACATACAGGCCCGTCAAGATATATACTGTATACATACTGGCTCCTCAAAGCTTAACTGTATATATACTGACCTGTCAAAGCTAGAATGTATACATACTGGCCCTTCAAGATGTGTGCATATAGACAGGTCAATAGCTTTATCCCACTGCATAATTTTGTTAAAATTATTTGCATCCTTATTATTGGTCCATAATTTTACTGTCACACAATATGTAGGCCTATTCTTTATGGTATTTATATACAATGTTTTTTGTATAAAATACATATATGCTGGTATTTTGTGACACATTACAGCCTGTCCAGTTAGAGTAGCTCCTTTGGGAGAGGATTTGTTCTGTAAATGGGTTATGGGTTTGAACACAAAGACCTGAGAAATGGTAGTGGTTATTATTGCCTGGTACTATGCCTTTAGATATGAATATTCTGTAAAAATGATGGTCTTAAGACTGCTGACTCCAGTTTAACATTCATTCCTTATTTGAGATTTTCCTCAACTTGAATTTATCAAATTTGAAAGCTGAATACTTTTTTCTGTATTCAAGATGTTCATAAATTTAAGGGATATTTTGAAGACCATTCTTGAGGATTTGTTTACATTTATATTCGAATTTTGTTGAAACTGTATTTTCAGTTGCATAAAATTGTTTCAAAAGTTGTCAGATTTCAATTAAGGAAAATCTTAGTTTAGGAATGACTGTAAAACTGGAACTAAATATGTTTATCAAACACTATACATTTAAAGAATGCTCACTTTAAATAAAAATAATTTATAAACATGTCCATTTAATGGAATTTACTAATTTTCAGTACCAGTAATCTGACTGATTATTAATTTGTTGATTTTGGAAGCAGCAAGTTTCATTTTAGATATTTGTGTTTAGCATAACTCAGGTGTTGATTGTTTTTAAAAACAAACTTTTAGTGAATATGGATGAGGATTTTATATACCACCCTTCTAGTTGCACTGTTTTGTTATGTGACACTAATGGTGTGAAACCTAATCTTCTTATTGAGTTTCAGCTTGGTTCTTGCTATTTTGCACAATTTGTTCTACTTACACTTTGGACAGGGAAACTGCATTGTAAAACATAAAACCAAATTGGCATTTAATTTTTTGCCAAAGATAATGCCTCATTCAGCAAGCAAAAAGTTTTTATTCAAATGTAGGTTCCATATGGTTGTTTATAATTTCTTAACAACACCAAGTACTAAAGCTTAGAACAACTGAAAACCATATCTGTTGCACATTTCTAAATTTCATTAGGCCTATCAGCCTATGGTGTGTGTGTGTGTTGTGTGTGTGTGTGTGTGTGTGTGTTGTTGACATGCAATGACACTGTTTTTTTAACAGATATGGGGAGCTGTGCCTATCTTCAGAAAGGCGCAGGCTGAGTGATTATATTGAGACCATATAATGATAAATTTCAAGGCAAAAGTTACAGAAAACATGACAAGCCATTTTGGCATCCTAGTCCTAGGCCTATAACTCGCACACGCTTAATAAACGGTTGCGCATGTTTATCAAGTGTACCACCAATTCACTGATACTTAATATACACCGTAAGGGGTCAACCAACACAATATTTGTGCACGAGATTGGCCTGTGAAATTCAGATTTGTGAAATGAACGATCGAAGCGGCATATGGCCAAATTTAATATGGAGACTGAAAGTAGGTCCTAAAATTCGGCATAAATCTTGAAAAATCTGACGAAATAGATGCTAATAATCGCCAAAACTTACTTTATTTCAGCCGTAAATACCATTCTGCGTCTTCTGTGTGTCCAAACTATATATAGAACATAGTTAGGAAGCAGTACTAACAAACTTTCTAGGTCAAATTAGACGGAAAATGGACCGACCCCATCCAAGATTCCGGATTGACGGCGGCGTTTTTTTCGCATTTAAAACTTGGACGTTTTTTGTGTACAGAAAATTATTTGATGTATTATATATGGAATTGTACCTTGTAAAAAGGTCTTTCATTTGGTATAAATATTGTTTCTGAGCACGAGCTGTGTGAGAAATGGGAAGGAATCTTGTGACGGATAACATTTTGAGTTTAGCCTGTGGCTCACGTTTCACTATAAATTACGAAATTAAACTGTAACCGGAATTATAAAAAATAGATTTTGTCGGTTTTCAAATATTCTGAATTTTTTATTTTGCATCCCAATCTATGGTAATCTGTGATACACTCAACACAGTTCCTCATTTTGTGTCGTTCAAAGGTTCGCCATTTTTTGACAAATTTTACATCACATTTGCAAGTTCACAAATTTTAATGAATCCCTACGCCGACGGGGTTGGCGTTCCGACTGACTATCAGATTTGATTTCAGTGTTTAATTATTGACTCAAACAGCAAACAGTGTACCATTTGAAAATTCCTGACATTTTAAATTGTACTGTTTATTTACTGAAAGTGTCGTGGCACCAATCAATATATGTGTGCTTAATTTAAAACATTGAGTATACATTACCAATTACTGTTTGTTCATTTAAATTATTTCATGGTATATATATCTGTCGAAACTGTCTATAAAGGTCATCTTATAAAGAATCACTAAAAGTGGCTGTTATGGGCAGGTAACCCTTGTATACATGGTCAAATATAAATAAAGAGCAGTTGGGATACACTTTTATTGGCCCTTATATAGAGGTGGCCTTTAAAAGCAGATGACCCATATATGGTGGCCTTTCAGACAGTCCAAGTTTTAACTCAAATATATTACAATGAGGGTTGGACCATACCAGGGTTTTCAAAACTTTGGCGTACAAAGTGGGTTCTATACTTGTCTTGATTCAAGGGAGCTGGGATATGGGTATGGAGTGCTCCAATCAGAATACAAATTTAAAATATTCTTTTTTACTTTATTTTCAGAATCTTGCAGAAAAACAGATGAAAATTTCAATTGGATTAAAATTCGTGACTAAGTGTTCAGCCACCACTGGATTTTCAGAAATTTAAATATTCTTAAGAAGTGTTCATTTGATACAAAATGGATGATCCAGCAAGGTTTTAAATTGGTTAGAAATCTTTGTGTGAAAATTGTGATATATCTGAAGTAAAAATAAATGTATATTTTAATTGACAGAGTTAAAGAATTTCAGTGATTTAATGATTCTTAAATTCATCTAATTAGTTTGTATAATAGAAACAATTGATTTTAATAGAGAATTTAGTTTCCATAGAAACAAAAAAGGCTTCATTTTAAAACTTTTGCTCATTTAAAAAAGGAAAAATTTTAAAATTTTTCTTTGGGAATTGATATTGATTATGTTACCAGCACAACAATTTCCAGCATCACTCAAGCTCATGAATACCAGAATCATATCCCAGACAACGAGTTAAAAATATTTAATGACAAAATGATTGGATGTTACTTAAGGAAAAACTGTTAACAAAATGATTGAACTTAACTGAAGAAAATACCGTTAACAGAAACCTATCAGTTTTAATTCCAAGTTTGTATCTCACTTTCTTAAACATCACTTTCTGATGACTGATGGATTCTCTGCTTTCATTGTTATTTCGTCATTTATCACAGTTTATTAAGAGACGTTGAAATCGTAAGCGAATCTGTGATGTTTAATTAATCCAACTACAACAGCAATAAATTCAAATCAGTGTTAATGTAAAAGAAAAAATATGTCACCAATTCATCGTGAAATTGATTATGGAATGCTGTGACATCCTGAGCAATTAAATTAAAATAAACGTGTGGTTAGAGATTGAAACAAATCATACAGAATAAAAAATTGTTACAAGGAATGATTCTATGAACACGTTTTATATTGGTTAGACATAAATAGTCGCCAATAAGATAATCAATCCATACCAGATTGTCAACACAATACAAACTCTGATTAGGAAATATTTTCTGATGATAGTTCTCGATATTTGGAATCCGATTGATTCGTACATTCGCTAACAAGGACATTGCTTAATAAACGAAACAGAATGTCATATATTTCATCATAGAAGTGAATATGTTCCATGCATTATGTTTGACTTGATTGATAACATATTCAATTGTGTATTATGGAAACGAAGTAAATATTGTCATCTAATTCATTCCATGGAGTAATTCATTTTGTGGTTTAATTCATTTTGTGGTCAGAGGAGAATATATTTGTGGAAATACTCACTTACCTCATTAATGATCTTCTTAATTTATTATAATTGACACAAATAAGGTGTAGTTTTGGAAATTTCTGTAGGAGATGTTCGTATGTTTGATTTTGCCATTTTTGCAACATTTCATGTTTGTAGTAATATCCATCATCAGAATGTCATATGATACTTAATCATTTAAACAAAATTCAGGAATTTTATTTTCTGAAAATTATAAATTTTATTGGTTAAAAGTTTTCTTTTTATATTAACTTTGAAAAATGACAATGTGATTTCCTGACTTCTGGTATTTCAAAAGATCATTCATTTATCATTGTATGAATAAGGGAGAATTTTATAAAAAATGGGAAATGCAAACCACTGATCTCCTTACATATATAAGATATAAAAATTTGTTTGTTCGACATTTCCAACATATCATTGACAAATCATCTTAAAAGTTCAAATCCTGTCCAGATCAGGATGTAAAATTTCCGACTTTCAAAGATAAAGTTTAAAAGAAATCAAAGCGGTATTAAAAAACAACTATTTAAGTCCTGAGAAAATCGAGATTTTTTCAATTTTGTTTGATGTTTTAAATTTTGATGAAATTATTTCATCAAAATGACCAGTGCATGTAACACTCAAAAATCAAAATTAAACTCATATGTTATGGATTATTATGATGAGGAAAGTCGGAGAAGTTTTATCCCACGACTAGAATTACGAGGCTATAATGCCGCAAACAATACCAAAACAACTCCAAACATGGGAAAGGGAACACAAAACATGTATGGCCTTCCGGAATATGGAGAATCCGACTTCAATTCTGCAGCAAATTATACCTACACTTCTTCATACCAGAACTCAAAAGGAGAAAATAAAACGGAACGGACAGAATTACCAGCACTCATTGCAACAGGTTACCGAGGATACGGAAAAATGTCTCTGCAGTCTCGGGTCTACAACTTCCTGGAAAGGCCTACAGGGTGGAAATGTTTCATCTATCATTTCACAGTGTAAGTATTATAATTTTGTTATTTTTATATATAGTGTAGTTTAACCTGTTGTTGGTGACCATTTCTTACAAAACCACCTACCTTTCTCCTTTAGACAGATTGATAATTATGTCCCTTCTTGTTTTATTTTTGTTTCTGCTCAATGAGTCCTGTGAATATATTCTGATCAATTCTATCCACATCATACCATATCCTACAATATCATACCATACCCTACCCTGCCCTACCGGACTATATCGTACCACATCATAGCATATCATACAATATCATACCATACCCTACCCTGCCCTACCGGACTATATCGTACCACATCATACCATATCATACCATACCCTACCTTGCCCTACCCGACTACAGTAAAACACAAACATAACGAACACGCTTAAAACGAATACATGGATAGAACAAAGTCAATTATTTGGCCCGACCGTTTCTCTATATAAGTCTATATATAACAATATAACGAAGTCGCTATATAATAGAGTCCTTAGGGCTTCGTTATAAACATGTTTTACTGTATACCATACCATACCGTGCTATTGATACCATATACTTTTCTATACATGTATACACAATATACCACACCATATACCATATATCATATCATATTGCACCAAACTTTGTCATACCATACCATAATGCACTATATCATTGTAATACCATACTATACCATATCATTTATCATTTCCTATTCATGCTATTAGTTGTAGAAATATTAATGTTTTGTAAAGAAGAATGGTCTTATTTTCCAGATCTTGTATTAGAAAAACATAAGTCCCAGCTAGGCAACAAGCCAATTTGTAAAATGGCATGGAAAAGTAATTGAATTTGAGAAAAAAGTTCAATACTATGTCAACATAAAAATATTACAATGTCAAATTAACTGTGTTCAATGCAATCCAATTAAAACATCCATTACTACGCTGAATTTTGGGGAAAATTAGCTTTGCTTGTTTCTGCATCTGACAATATTTGCAATTGAAACAACCATTTAGCTCTAACCCACCATATTACCTTTTATTATATAGCAATATATGCATCGCATAGAAATTAAACAATGCATCCCGAGGTGTCAGTGTGCAATAAATATCGATATTTGCACGCTAACTTTGTTCCAGTCCGAGGTTTCCTGAATAAAATTTTCATATTGCATGCTGTCATTTATGATGTCATATGATTGTTATTACATGGATGAAGACATTATGACTGTGTTGTTGCTGCATTGCACTAGTTCTTATATCCGTATACAAGAACAAGTGTCACGGTTATATTTATGTATTGCAATACAAATTGATATTTTGAGATGAAATACTAGTGGAAAGTAAAGGAAATTTATACTTGCAAGCTCCTGCAAATGTCGAGTCAACTCAGGACTATATTTTACAATATCGGTTCAATAACCCTATATTATAAAAAGTCAAAATGGGGACCCTCATATCAGAAGAATCGTACGCATGATCATTGATAAGTCGTTGTTGCATTTTAGTAATGTCTGGGGGAAAATTGTGAAAATGTCCTGAAAAAATTATGGAAAATTCAATAAATTTTGATTGGTTGTGGGTGTATTTATGACCCCTGTGGAATTTTCTGTGATCATACAATAATAATAATCTTACACTCAGGATCATATGATATTGAATTATTAATATCGTTGTATAAATGTTTATTGAACACGAACAAGCTCCGTTACTTTGAAATTTTTTCAACTCTTTTTACCAAATTCAGTATTACATGAACATTGATGGAAGGCCTTTTATTTGTAGTTCACCTGTGCAAAGTATAGAGGAGCTTTATTTCATATCCTGCACTTGCAGATCACAATGCCTTTCACTTTTGCAAATTTCATCCAATGACAGATCCTAGTGTTTACAAGAAAGTCCTCAGTTCACTTGCCAAAGTTTGATGGTTTTCTGTGGGTGTTCCCCCAGTGTTCTCCTTCGACATCACAAAACTGAATACCTTAATATCATTGAAAAATCTCGACTGGGAATGTAATGGTGTAATAATTAATAAAAACATATCTCAAACTTTTCAGGTGAGATCAGTTAAAAACAAACATAAAAGTTAATTTACTTCTTGTTTATTTTTTTATGTTTTGTAGTCTTTGTGACAATCTTTTTAGTTCGAACATTAAATGCCTGTCTTTTAATTATTATTTAAAAAAAAATTCTTTAAGTAATGGAATGTTGTAGTAATGTTTCTTGATGTTAATTAACTTTACATAATTAATAGTTTTATGTCAGTGTTTAATTAAATTCATATAATTAAATCAATTATAAACTTTTTGAAGTCAAGGAAACACTGACACATTTGTCAATATTTTGCCATCCATTGATTTGATGTTTGTGAGTTTCTTCAAAGGAGTGATGGAATTTTAATGCCATTTTCATGCATTTTATAGCAGTTTTGCATTTTTCTTTAAATTTTGATTACAGTTAAGGTCTTTGATTATTATGTTTGCTGACTCAGTAACTAGGGACACCTATTAATTGTAACCATGGTTACCATTGAGTGACACTAGGTTATTTCTTATTGTACATGCTGTATTGTTTAAGTCCCGGGGTTAAAGACCTCACTTTCCTCTCATATTTTGATTGCTTAGAAGGTCCTTGCTGCAACATTCAAAGTTTGATACCAATTGTAACCATGGTAACCATTGAGTGACACTAGGTTATTTCTTACTGTACATGTTGTATTGTTTAAGTCCCGGGGTTAAAGACCTTACTTTCCTCTGATATTTTGATTGCTTGGAAGGTCCTTGCTGCAACATTCAAAGTTTGATACAAATTGTAACCATGGTTACCATTGAGTGACATTAGGTTATTTCATACTGTACATGCTGTATTGTTTAAGTCCCGGGGTTAAAGACCTCACTTTTCTCTGATATTTTGATTGCTTGGAAGGTCCTTGCTGCAACATTCAAAGTTTGATACCAATTGTAACCATGGTTACCATTGAGTGACACTAGGTTATTTCTTACTGTACATGCTGTATTGTTTAAGTCCTGGGGTTAAAGACCTCACTTTTCTCTGATATTTTGATTGCTTGGAAGGTCCTTGCTGTAACATTCAAAGTTTGATACAAATTGTAACCATGGTTACCATTGAGTGACATTAGGTTATTTCTTACTGTACATGCTGTATTGTTTAAGTCCCGGGGTTAAAGACCTCACTTTTCTCTGATATTTTGATTGCTTAGAAGGTCCTCAGTGCAACAATTCAAAGTTTGATACCTGCTTTAAACCTGCTGCATGTTTTTTTTCCTCAAAAAAGGTAAAGCTTTGAAATCTGGATGAAAGAAAAACTTTGGGGTTGGCTTTGCGTAAATAAAGTCATTAGGGAACCAGAAACACACTTTTTTATTTGGCCTTAGATACTGTGTTGTATTTAAATATACAGGGTTAACTTTAATGCATTAACAATTTGTGCAGCTTTGTTGTAATGTTCTTGTTGAGGAACGTGATGATGTGATTTCCAGACATCAACATTAAAAAGAGATTTACATAATATGCACTTTTAGAATTGATATTTAAAGTAATAATTATGTTGCCATGGTAATTAGATATTCATTTGAGACAATTACAGAAATTTGTCTAGAAATTTGAAACATTTTCAACTAAACTAACAACAATTTAGTTTAAAAAATTCAAATTTCTATAATTTTCTCTGACAAATATTTCATTGCCATAGCAACATAACACAACATCATATTACCTGCATTTTAAATTTATTTTTTGCAATATGTAAAAAGGTTACAAAACATGTATTTCTTCTTTAAGTATTACATGTATTATACTGAAAACTTTTTCCAAATTGATTTTGGCTTTGATGGCTGAGTGGTTAAAGCATTATCCTTTACACTCAAGGCTTCTCACTTTGGATTCAACCCCAGCTAGATGACTGCAAGTGGCAAAAAGTCTTTCCTTTTCATAGGCATTACCAACTTATATATTGCAGTTTAAAAAATTACTCAGTTATTATGTAACCATGACAACAGAATGATGGATTTATATTTATGTATTTGTGTAAAAAAAATGATTCAAATCATTATTTAATTTTAAAATCACAGACATTTTATGTATTTTTAAAATCTGCATCATTTAGGAATTTAATGATTTTGTAACCATGGTATTTGAATTATGATGACACTTTTATAAAGTATTTATGAAAAGTAAGAAGATTTATGTTTTTATATCTGGCATTAGTATGTCTGACCCGGTGGTTTTATTAAAATAATTCATTTGAATGGTTATATGATAGGTATTATTCTTAAAGAAATTACAAACAATACTGCATAGGTAAACAACATTGACCTGTCTGTTTGAACTTTCATTAGGAATATTGATAAATGTTGTTCCACCCAATACATAGGTAGTGTTAAGAGTCGCAGTTTATGCATAAATTATGCAGGTTTCCCATGATGTAGATGAAATAGACTTTCCGTGATCCTTATGGTCCATTATAAATGTTTCTATTAAAGGTCAAGCAGACAGGTCAATGTTATTTGTCTATTTACATGATGTGTACGTGACATATTGTTTCTTGTATTATTGGGATTACTCAGTACAGAAGCAGTAATGTGAGATGTTGTGTTTAATTTCCAGCAGTATCAAACCTGAGAATGTTCTCGTCTTATAAATAAAAATACCTTTAATTAGAACTGTAACATAAAATTTTGTGTCATCAGGGATTAAGCTTAACCATTTTGAGTTTCTGAAAAGTAGTTTGAAATAGTAATAAATAGCTAAATGTGTAAAATCACCTTGCTCATGCAGAGTTATTTTAGGAGCCATGTCAGCTACTGGTCCACCGCTAATTCTTATCCCTGTGTCATATAGTCAGTATGATATTTGGCATGATTTCAGATTTTAACTTATTGGTCAGACCTGTAACTTTCAGTCAAACTAGTATTCAGGTCAGACCTGTAACTTTCAGTCGGACTAGTATTCAGGTCAGACCTGTAACTTTCAGTCAGACTAGTATTCAGGTCAGACCTGTAACTTTCAGTCAGATTAGTATTCAGGTCAGACCTGTAACTTTCAGTCAGACTAGTATTCAGGTCAGACCTGTAACTTTCAGTCAGACTAGTATTCAGGTCAGACCTGTAACTTTCAGTCAGACTAGTATTCAGGTCAAACCTGTAAGTTTCAGTCAGACTAGTATTCAGGTCAGACCTGTAATTTTTCAGTCAGACTAGTATTCAGGTCAAACCTGTAACTTTCAGTCGGACTAGTATTCAGGTCAGCCCTGTAACTTTCAGTCAGACTAGTATTCAGGTCAAACCTGTAAGTTTCAGTCAGACTAGTATTCAGGTCAGACCTGTAATTTTTCAGTCAGACTAGTATTCAGGTCAAACCTGTAACTTTCAGTCGGACTAGTATTCAGGTCAGACCTGTAACTTTCAGTCAGACTAGTATTCAGGTCAGACCTGTAAGTTTCAGTCAGACTAGTATTCAGGTCAGACCTGTAAGTTTCAGTCAGACTAGTATTCAGGTCAGACCTGTAAGTTTCAGTCAGACTAGTATTCAGGTCAGACCTGTAACTTTCAGTCAGACTAGTATTCAGGTCAGACCTGTAACTTTCAGTTGGACTAGTATTCAGGTCAAACCTGTAAGTTTCAGTCAGACTAGTATTCAGGTCAGACCTGTAACTTTCAGTTGGACTAGTATTCAGGTCAAACCTGTAACTTTCAGTCGCACTAGTATTCAGGTCAGACCTGTAACTTTCAGTCAGACTAGTATTCAGGTCAGACCTGTAACTTTCAGTCAGACTAGTATTCAGGTCAGACCTGTAAGTTTCAGTCAGACTAGTATTCAGGTCAGACCTGTAACTTTCAGTCAGACTAGTATTCAGGTCAGACCTGTAACTTTCATTCAGACTAGTATTCAGGTCAGACCTGTAACTTTCAGTTGGACTAGTATTCAGGTCAAACCTGTAACTTTCAGTCAGACTAGTATTCAGGTCAGACCTGTAACTTTCAGTCAGACTAGTATTCAGGTCAGACCTGTAACTTTCAGTCAGACTAGTATTCAGGTCAGACCTGTAACTTTCAGTCAGACTAGTATTCAGGTCAGACCTGTAAGTTTCAGTCAGACTAGTATTCAGGTCAGACCTGTAATTTTTCAGTCAGACTAGTATTCAGGTCAGACCTGTAACTTTCAGTCAGACTAGTATTCAGTCAGACTAGTATTCAGGTCAGACCTGTAAGTTTCAGTCAGACTAGTATTCAGGTCAGACCTGTAATTTTTCAGTCAGACTAGTATTCAGGTCAGACCTGTAACTTTCAGTCAGACTAGTATTCAGGTCAGACCTGTAACTTTCAGTCAGACTAGTATTCAGGTCAGACCTGTAACTTTCAGTCAGACTAGTATTCAGGTCAGACCTGTAACTTTCAGTCAGACTAGTATTCAGGTCAGACCTGTAACTTTCAGTCAGACTAGTATTCAGGTCAGACCTGTAACTTTCAGTCAGACTAGTATTCAGTCAGACTAGTATTCAGGTCAGACCTGTAAGTTTCAGTCAGACTAGTATTCAGGTCAGACCTGTAATTTTTCAGTCAGACTAGTATTCAGGTCAGACCTGTAACTTTCAGTCAGACTAGTATTCAGGTCAGACCTGTAACTTTCAGTCAGACTAGTATTCAGGTCAGACCTGTAAGTTTCAGTCAGACTAGTATTCAGGTCAGACCTGTAAGTTTTAGTCAGACTAGTATTCAGGTCAGACCTATAACTTTCAGTCAGACTAGTATTCAGGTCAGACCTGTAACTTTCAGTCAGACTAGTATTCAGGTCAGACCTGTAACTTTCAGTCAGACTAGTATTCAGGTCAGACCTGTAAGTTTCAGTCAGAGTAGTATTCAGGTCAGACCTGTAATTTTTCAGTCAGACTAGTATTCAGGTCAAACCTGTAACTTTCAGTCAGACTAGTATTCAGGTCAAACCTGTAACTTTCAGTCAGACTAGTATTCAGGTCAAACCTGTAAGTTTCAGTCAGACTAGTATTCAGGTCAGGCCTGTAACTTTCAGTCAGACTAGTATTCAGATCAGACCTGTAACTTTCAGTCAGACTAGTATTCAGTTCAGACCTGTAACTTTTAGTCAGACTAGTATTCAGGTGAGACCTGTAACTTTCAGTCAGACTAGTATTCAGGTCAGACCTGTAACTTTCAGTCAGACTAGTATTCAGGTCAGACCTGTAACTTTCAGTCAGACTAGTATTCAGGTCAGACCTGTAACTTTCAGTCAGACTAGTATTCAGGTCAAACCTGTAACTTTCAGTCAGACTAGTATTCAGGTCAGACCTGTAACTTTCAGTCAGACTAGTATTCAGGTCAGACCTGTAACTTTCAGTCAGACTAGTATTCAGGTCAAACCTGTAACTTTCAGTCGGACTAGTATTCAGATCAGACCTGTAACTTTCAGTCGGACTAGTATTCAGATCAGACCTGTAACTTTCAGTCAGACTAGTATTCAGGTCAGACCTGTAACTTTCAGTCAGACTAGTATTCAGTTCAGACATGTAACTTTCAGTCAGACTAGTATTCAGGTCAGACCTGTAACTTTTAGTCAGACTAGTATTCAGTTCAGACATGTAACTTTCAGTCAGACTAGTATTCAGGTCAGACCTGTAACTTTCAGTCAGACTAGTATTTAGGTCAGACCTGTAACTTTCAGTCAGACTAGTATTCAGGTCAGACCTGTAACTTTCAGTCAGACTAGTATTCAGGTCAGACCTGTAACTTTCAGTCAGACTAGTATTCAGGTCAAACCTGTAACTTTCAGTCAGACTAGTATTCAGGTCAGACCTGTAACTTTCAGTCAGACTAGTATTCAGGTCAGACCTGTAACTTTCAGTCAGACTAGTATTCAGGTCAAACCTGTAACTTTCATATATATGTAGCTTTGACTTTCTATATTTTAATAGTCCCATGGTTTGTCTTATTATACAAGCTTTATTTTAGTTGTAATTACAGTAAAACCTCATTATTATGCTCTTCTGATAACTCGCATTATGCTACATTATTTTGAGATTTATTAATACAGTCAAACCTGCCTTAAAGATCACCTCTTTTTTAGAATCACCTGCTTATAAAGATCAGCATTATTGCACCCAATTGTTCTTTATTCTTATTATTTGAATCTATGTTTAAAAGCCACCCGCCCACAAATGCCAGTTTTACTGGTTCCCTTGACTGGCATTTATAGACAGGTTTGACTGTAATTTCTATGTTTTATGAAGATCTACAGTATTGTGGATGACATCCTGGAATAATTGTCAACATAGATGTTAATCAGGACCCAGCTGCTCTGTCAGTATAACAAACTTATTAGTGTATTCTCAAAATGTCATTAAAATGACAAAATGTTATTGTAGACATATAATGATGGTTTAAATTTAACAGCATTTGTATGCATCAATTTTTCACAAACTTTAAAAAAACAATATTGCCTAAAACACAAGATGAAGATACTTGCTAACCAGTTGGATAAGCTAACAGAGTTGAGTTTAGTAATGGTGTTTTACCTCCCAGTCAAAAATATTTCACTTATTTCGAGACATCACCAGCTGAAGGCATAGGTGCAGAAATTTTGCCTGTGCATTGCACTAATGGCAATATACAGCAAGGTTCTGTATCGCACTAAGTCCACCGTGACACGGGACCTCATTTATTTTAAGTTCCCATCTGAAAGAACCGTGACTTTAATTTTGTAATACCCAGTGCTTGGCAAAAGAACAGTCACCACCCACTTTCAAGTCTTGGGTCAGACCTGGTCGGGACTCAAACCCATGACTTCCAACTTACAGAGTGAGCACTCTACCAACTGAGCTACCACAGTGGTATGATAAGCTAACAGAGCAGTGTACACTGGAACTGCACTCTTGTGACAGTACTGAAGCATTAAATATTGAATAAATATTTACTTGCAAAATTTTTAATTTCAATTCAATCAGCAGTGTAAATAATTGACAATATTGATGTTTGAATTTAAAGTCATCAATGTAATTTATGGACAATAACTTTTGTTTTTGAGGCTATTATTCTCCTTGAAGCTTGAGGAGGTACCTATAAAGACCTGATTTTATGAGGGAATAATTGGTTTTTCATTGAAACAATAACACCAGATAAATCATGTAAATTATATAAAGGATAAAATATTACCCATGATTCAATTTGATTACCCATGATTCAATTTGATTACCCTCGATTCAATTTTATCTGTAGATAGATACCTATTTAATCCCATTTCATAAATTCTGTCCGAAAATGTATATTATTAATGTGATAAAGATGACTACACTAAATCTGATATTCCTTGTCTCAGGAGGTCTACTGATATTTCAAATCAATAAATTCTGACATGTAGTTTCTGGTGTTTAGAGGTATTTTGGGAATACGTAATGTCCTCTTCTGTTCTGTGGTGTATAATCAGACCAGGTTTTACTACCAGCAGGAACGACAGTAATTATATAGTATAAACAATATATATATAATGATTTATACTGATAATCATGTACAGTACAGACCTGTCCAAAGTTTAACACTGGGCTAACAAAGAAGATTCGAAGCTCAGCCGCTAGGTGACAGAAAGAGGGATAGCTAGTGACAGAAAAACTGTCGATAGATAGCAGCTGCTGAAATGCTTCAGGGATATTGGTAACAAAATAAGATGTCAAAACAGCACCACTGTGTTAGCTAAGTGCTAAACTTTTGACAGGCCTGTAATTTACATATAAAACAAAATCTCTCCACCATCAGCAACTTGTTTTCATGCCGTTGTCATGCATGCATAAAGACCAAAACCTATTATTTAAACATCTACACCATGGTAAAGATGATCATCTTGTCTGATATATATGTAGATGTATTGTAGCCTTAGGCTCATTGACTCATGGGTGTGATACTGAATCTTTTCATCATCAACTTTACATGCTGCTGTCATGTAGAGGCTATTATTTTAACATCTACAAGTTCAAATTTGATGAATACTTTTTGTAGCCGCAGGTGCAAAATAATACAACAATCTTTATCATCTATGCAACTGCATGATGCATAGGAAAAGATAGTTATTATTGATGTGTCTGAAAAGTATTGAAAGATGTAATCAGTGATAGTGCTACAAAGGCCATTATATACTATTAGAATTATACAGAAGGAGTAGAGTAATGGTGTTTTAGGCCCCAGTCATGATTCTTTCACTTATGTTGTGGCAGCCATTTCAGGAATGGTGGAGGAAACAAGATGTCAGAGAAAGCTTCCAAACTTTGGCAAGGTAACCAACCAACTTTTTCACATAAGAATCTCTCTTGAGCGAGACTCAAACGTCTCAAATCTGAAAGCAGAAATGTACATTATGATCTGTAAGCCCATGCTGTAGGCCACTTGGCCACCAAAGCCCCAATATAGTGTGTTCATCACCTGCTGATAAAAGATAAGTGATTTTTGACTTGCATTCTGCATCTTACCGCAGAGAATCGGGCCATTTGCCTCTGTCTAACGCTACTTTGGTTTCCTCAGTCCACAAATTGTACCCCAGCTCTTTTCACTCGTAAGTATTAATAAACATTGATGCTGAAAATGTATGTACTTGCTAGTAATTATTTAATAATAACATGAAACAAAAACTTAATGAAAAATGAAAACAAAGCTATTTTGTGCTAGGCACATGTACGCATGTTTCAGCTGCTGAATTCTATACAAGTATATATTATATTATGGACGTAACAGTAAGACAAAGTGTTTAAGAATGTTTGATAGAGTTGTCTTGAAGTTCATTATTTATTTATTTCATTTTCTAAATGTTATCCATCATTTTTGCATACATATAAATTGTACATGTCCTAATAATAGAGTTATCTCCCTTATTTAATTTTGCAATATTTTATATGGGACTATCCATCATTCTGATCTGTTTCAACATCATGGCTGTAAAACTCACCAATCAGAATAAAGCATAATTATTTAGAATTGACATAATGTCTGTAGCCAACATCTGCCAGATTTGGTGTTTATAAACTTTCAGGCATTGAAAATAAATCAATCCAATTTTTATCCTTTGAATAAGTTCTCTTGGGACCGTATAAATTCAATCATGACATTTTTGACCTTGAAGAAAGCAGATTACATCATAGATTTTAGAAATCTAGTAGTTTTAAATCCTCTTATTCCAGTTAAAATCACAATATTTAAGTTTTTAATACTTTTAATGAATCTTCAATAGTTTTATTGCTTAGCTATTGTTTCAAATCGGCTAATACATGTATATTTAAATAAATGATGATAGATGTATTATGATGTAACATGCATGTTAAAGTTAAAATTCTTGAGGGATTGGCCTGGCATTTATATGCTAGTATTTCATTTTATAAGGGTATTAGATTGACGTTAAAATAATTATATTTTTATCGGATTTTAGTATTAAAGGTAAGCTGTTTTATACAGATACAACATCCAATTAATTCCCTGATACTGCAGCTATGTTACAAGCCTAGTAAGAGTTTAACACCAAGTTATCCAATTATTTCCGAACCACGGACTCTACTAAGAATGCCATAAAATATTTTAAGTTTAACAATGAGCTAACAAATTAGTGCTGAACCATGGGCTCACCTCAGAACATTAAATATTGAACGTTTAACACTGAGCTAAGATATTAGTGGCAAACCATGAGCTCACTTCAAGAACATCATTAAATATTGAAAGTGTAACACTGAGCTAAGAAATAAGTGCCAAACCACAGGCTTACCTCAAGAACATCATTAAATATTGAAAGTGTAACACTGAGCTAAGAAATAAGTGCCAAACCACAGGCTTACCTCAAGAACATCATTAAATATTGAAAGTGTAACACTGAGCTAAGAAATAAGTGCCAAACCACAGGCTTACCTCAAGAACATCATTAAATATTGAAAGTGTAACACTGAGCTAAGAAATAAGTGCCAAACCACAGGCTTACCTCAAGAACATCATTAAATATTGAAAGTGTAACACTGAGCTGAGAAATAAGTGCCAAACCACAGGCTTACCTCAAGAACATCATTAAATATTGAAAGTGTAACACTGAGCTAAGAAATAAGTGCCAAACCACAGGCTCACCTCAAGAACATCATTAAATATTGAAAGTGTAACACTGAGCTAAGAAATAAGTGCCAAACCACAGGCTCACCTCAAGAACATCATTAAATATTGAAAGTGTAACACTGAGCTAAGAAATAAGTGCCAAACCACAGGCTTACCTCAAGAACATCATTAAATATTGAAAGTGTAACACTGAGCTAAGAAATAAGTGCCAAACCACAGGCTTACCTCAAGAACATCATTAAATATTGAAAGTGTAACACTGAGCTAACAAATAAGTGTCAAACCACAGGCTTACCTCAAGAACATCATTAAATATTGAAAGTGTAACACTGAGCTAACAAATAAGTGCCAAACCACAGGCTTACCTCAAGAACATCATTAAATATTGAAAGTGTAACACTGAGCTAAGAAATAAGTGTCAAACCACAGGCTCACCTCAAGAACATCATTAAATATTGAAAGTGTAACACTGAGCTAACAAATAAGTGTCAAACCACAGGCTCACCTCAAGAACATCATTAAATATTGAAAGTGTAACACTGAGCTAAGAAATAAGTGTCAAACCACAGGCTCACCTCAAGAACATCATTAAATATTGAAAGTGTAACACTGAGCTAACAAATAAGTGTCAAACCACAGGCTCACCTCAAGAACATCATTAAATATTGAAAGTGTAACACTGAGCTAACAAATAAGTGTCAAACCACAGGCTCACCTCAAGAACATCATTAAATATTGAAAGTGTAACACTGAGCTAACAAATAAGTGCCAAACCACAGGCTCACCTCAAGAACATCATTAAATATTGAAAGTGTAACACTGAGCTAACAAATAAGTGCCAAACCACAGGCTTACCTCAAGAACATCATTAAATATTGAAAGTGTAACACTGAGCTAACAAATAAGTGTCAAACCACAGGCTCACCTCAAGAACATCATTAAATATTGAAAGTGTAACACTGAGCTAAGAAGTAAGTGCCAAACCACAGGCTCACCTCAAGAACATCATTAAATATTGAAAGTGTAACACTGAGCTGAGAAATAAGTGCCAAACCACAGGCTCACCTCAAGAACATCATTAAATATTGAAAGTGTAACACTGAGCTAACAAATAAGTGCCAAACCACAGGCTCACCTGGGCTAAACAACATGGGAAGCCTACAGACGTTTAATGTGGACATCATATATCAAACCATTGACAAGTTTACTGATGTGACACTAAACAACATGTGAAGCCTACAGACTGTTGTTTAATGTTGACATCATATATCAAACCATTGACAAGTTTACTGATGTGACACTAAACAACATGGTAGGCTTACTGGCTGTTGTTTAATGTTGACATCATATATCAAACTATTTTCGCAGGTGCTTGAATCATTGATTGCTAATAATGGATTATCATATTGATTTAAGCTAATCTTTCAAGCATGTAATGTTTTTTGACTCGTGTAACGCAAATATTGAGTATTAATTAGCGATAAGGAGCTTAAATTATCTAAGCTATACAAATCTCTTGTCAATTACAGTATTTTAATCAATGTTTTTATTAAATAAAAAACAAAATTGATATTCAATATTTTTCATGCAATTAGAGGCCTCAGTGGGTATGTGATCTTAAGCATTGATTTACATTATAATGACTGTCATTGGCAAGGTTAGAATCCCACTTTGGAAAATTCTTGTAAAAGAAAGATTATCAATTTTTTAAACTGAAGCTGAGAATCAATTTACCAGTAGGGTAGATCAGTTGGTAGAGTGCTCACTCATTATGTGGGAGGTCAAGGGTTCAAACCCTGCTTGGAGATCTTAAAAACTGATATGCCTCTTGTCACAGCAGACATGGCACATGAAAGAACCTCCTGCATATTTTCTGAAATACTGCAAAGGTGAAGATTTCTGCCTCTTCACCTATAGCTGGTGAAGTCTCGATGTTAATTAAATTAATTGACTGGGATGTAAAGCCCCAAATCATAAGACTTGTAGTTTTTTTACCTCTATGTTAATGATGATTAATGTTGGCTCTTGATTTCACATCCTTATGTCTTCAATAAGCAAAGTTAGGATATCATATTTGGTACATAACCACCTTGCGTGACCTTTCAATTTTGACCAAAAATATAACAAGAAGACCTTGACCTATGACTCCAGCATTCATCTTATTGTCAGTAACACACCACTCAGATTACCACCCCATACAATTCTGGTTGCCATTTACAGTTACATGACATCGTAGCTATGACCAAGTCAGCTAGGTCAGCTGAACCAAGAAATGACCTGTAAGCATATTTTAAGCATTTGACCTTGACCTTTGAGTCATGCATTCATCTTATTGCCAGTAACACATCACTCAGATGACCACCCCATACAATTCTTGTTACCATTCACAGTTACATGATATCATAGCTGTAACCAAGTAATGACCTGTAAACATATTTCAAAAATTTGACCTTGACCTTTGACCCATGCCAGACATTCATTTTATGGCCATTAAAGCATCACTCGGATAACCACCCCATGTAATTCTGGGTGTCATTCACAGTTACATGACATCGTAGCTGAAACCAAGTCAGCTGAACTAAGAAATGATCTGTAAACATATTTCAAGCATTTGACCTTGACCTTTGACTCATGTATTCATCTTATTATCAGTAACAGAGCACTCGGATAACCACCCCATGTAATTCTGGTCACCGTTCACATTTACATGTCACCATAGCTGTAACAAAGTAATATCCTTTTAACATATTAAAAGCAATATTTGACTCCAAGACAGCAACAACTTTTCGAGTCCAAAAGAATTTGTACAGGTTCAAATTTTTGTGGTTTTGTAATTTCTGGCCCTGGTTTCACAATCATTCCTTAGCTAAGATTTTCCTTGACTTAAATCTTGCAAAATTTCAAAACTTTATAATTTTGTTAGTTTTTAAGATACTGAGGAATATAAGGTGTCAATTTTAAGATCACTTCTAGATTAAAATATTTGCATTTAGTTTTGGCAAAAATATTCACCAGTAGTTCCAAAAAAAGATTACAAAAATTTGCTAAATTTATGTTAAGTAAAATTTTAGCTAAGGAATGATTGTGAAACTTGGGCCTGAGGGTGTAATTTTCCAGGATTTATGAAACCAACCATAAGATTGAAAATGTACAAATGTATATTAATTTATGCATGGTACAAATTTTTCACTGAAACAACGAAATAAGTGAGAAAAAATCTGTACTTATGCTAATAAAATCCTATCAGATTTTACTTTGTACATTGTTATATTTTTTCTACATTATAGCTGTTTTTGTTGTTCATTAATGGTCATTATCGTTGATGTATTTTCAGTTTTATGATGGTGCTAATATGCCTTATATTCAGTGTCTTGTCTACAATAGAGCAGTATAATAAGTTTGCCATGAAAACCTTATTTTACATGGTAAGTATATAAGTCTAAATTATCACCAGCATATATATAACGGTGTACATATAGATAATGAAGTTAAGGCTTGTCTTTTAACAATTAACTAAAAGTACAGTGACCTATGTAAACTTGCCTGGCAGTCAACACAAGAAAAGCAAGTCTTGATATATTCACCGACCTAGTTGTTCAAAGCTTGATTAGTTTAATCAATGATAAGCAGAAACTTAAAAACATAAATAAAATCAAAACATCATTATCAAATCTATATCAACATTTTAAAATTAACATGATTAAGATTATGATATATCTGAAATTTTACAAAATTCAAATTTTGACTAATCAATTGATTAAAACTAATTAGGCTTGGAACAACTGACCCCAGTATGATCGACCAGTTACTTATATATGTCTATTGCTGAGGAACCAAAATTTCTTTTATTATAGTTTATTTCTTTTCTTTCTCCAATTTTTGGAAGGATATGGCTATAAAACAATGTGTTAAAAAAAAAAGTCTCATGCTGTAGTGGACTATTTTTTCATTATGGTCCTGCAAATTACTATTTTTCCTGTTTTGGTCTATCATATCTATATTTGCCCATTTTGGGGGCATTTTCTTAAAAATTCAGTTAATTAAACTTTTTTCATACCCTTTGATGGATTTCATGGAACTGAACATATTTAGAGCAAAATAGTTATATGTTAGTGTTAATATAAGAAAGGTTTAACAAATTTTGAAGTTTTTCTTGGCCAAATCAATGATGAAGAATTTTTGTTAAAATTATTCTTTTTCTATATTTTTAGAAATTTCAACTTGTTTTAAAATAATAATTGTAAAAAATGAATACCAAAGAATTTTAACTAAATCAAATATGGAAAGTTTATTAATTTTATAAAGCATATTTTTGTAGACCTTCCCTTTTCCCCCTTATTTTGGCTGACAACATTTGCCTTTTTCAGTAACAGAAATTGAAAATGACATTACCCAAAAACTACTCATCACAAATACATAATTTTTTTTACACATTGTAATGGGATCATATGTATTACTAAATCAATTAACAATTTCTACTAGTGTTACATATTTTAAAAATTATTTTTAAAAGAGAGCGTACATCCTTAAATGATAATAAAAATACAATAACCGTAGTTGAAACAAGAAATGTCCATATAAAATTCACGATGTTTCAGGTGAGTGACAAAGCCCTATTGGACCTCTTGTTAATATTTAATATTGCTTGTGTTATTATTTTGTTACAGGAAGTAGTTTTAGTGTCGTTTTTTGGTATGGAGTATGCAATAAGACTATGGTCAGCTGGATGTAGAAGTAAATATATGGGCGTCAGAGGGAGGTGTAGGTTTGCTAGGAAACCTATATCTATTATAGGTAAAGCATAAAATATTTACAAGATTATTTTTGACATTCATCTATAGCCAGTATTTATCAAGGTTTTTGTACAAACAAGAGTATTAGATCATATTTAAATGTGTAATGGAAAAGGGAAAAACTTGGGACTGTGATGAATCTTTGGCCTTCCCTGTCTGAATACTAGCAACATGCTCTACCAACTGAGCTACCTGGCCACCTATTGAGCCTGATCCACCACATTCCAAACTTTAATTTCTTTTTGATTCAACTACCTTGAACCAAAAGCACCAGAATTAATATATCAAAGTTTCCACCTTGGGACCAAACTGTCATTCAGCCACTTCCCAGGTTCAGAAGAGCCCCCATAGTAACAGGAAAGGAAAATTGCAGGCCAAACCAGGACTGGAATCCGGGTCCTTCCAATAGTGACACTTTACTTATTGAACTACCTGACCACCTATTAAGTTAAGCTCATAATGTAACTGAATAAGCCTGCTGTAAAATATTTTTATGAATGACAGGCATGATTGCACAGCTAGATGTAATGTCCTTAGTTTGAGTGTCAATATCAGCATCTGTGTGTTAAAATTTTTTGGTTCATTTTGAACATTTCATGAACCATTTGTACAGGTGATCTTCAACATTTTTATAGTTGTTGTAACAATTTAGATAGAGTTAGTTATACAAATGTATATGATTGTGATTTTAGCCCTGTGTATTTGATATAATATAGCGCTTAAACAATAACTACAACCCAGTTAAAATTCTTTCACTTGTATTGGGGTGGCATACAATTCTGGAATAGTGAAGGAAAATAAAGTGCCCAGAGAAAACCTGCAAGCCAGTTGACAAACTCGCTCGCACTAGGAACTGTCCTGAGTGGAATTTTAACCTAGGTGGCGAGAGGTACTGTGATCTGTAAGTGCCCGCTTTAGACCACTCAGCCATCAAGGTCCTTTATGTCTACTGCTGCTGTGTTGAACTGTAATAATAATGATGTGATATGTAATACTTATATTCTGTAAACATGTATATTAACAGAATCATCATTATCTACAATTATACCTATCTCAGCATGCTCAGAACAAATTATGTTGTCGTCATCAAAAATTACCTTTAAATGATCAGATAATTACAAATATTATACAAGACAACATGTAAATTATGACAGTTATAATACGTAAATTTTACATTCTTGAGTAATTTATGATAAAGAAAAACATCCAAAAAGAAAAAGTTGAATATGGCATAACTGACTTGCGTTTTGCAGTGGTCTTTTTGACTAAAATGGCATTGACTTTTGGGCTTGACCAGTAGCACTAATGGGTACATAATAATTATATTGATATTAAATTATTACTACACCTGTGATCTACAGTGTAACCATGGTTACAGACTAGCATCATAAACCACCCAATCTATTGTACTGACAAATAACCAACCAGTAAAGAGACCCATGATGACAACAAAAATACCCACCCTCCTGTAGCGTTTAGGGACCTTGGTGGTAGAGTAGCCTAAAATATGTACTTACTGGTCACACAGTCACTTCCTGTCTAGGTTTTTTTTTATCTAAATCTGATTTTGCACAATTGCAGTGTTTTGACCCAGCCAATATAAGGAAATGATTTAAACAAATAAAAATATTTAAGTGAAAAATTATCCAACATAAAAAAATCGCCAATTTACCAGTAATAATAGTTTTAGAAAAAAATGCTTAAATCAGCCAATAGTTATCATGTTCTCCCATCTTTCAAAGGTAGGGATATTAAATTCGAGTTTCCATCTATCCGTTCTTCCGGCAGTCCATTCATCTGTCTGTCCAAAATTCTTGTCTGCACAAATTGTCCAAAACTATGAAGCACGATTTCATGAAACTTGGTGCAAAGCATCAACATTGATAGGAGACGTGCATAATAATCTTCAACTAAGTTGGTTTGCTCATTTTCCTGGGAGTTATTACATTTTGAATATAAGTGCAAATCAACAACAACAGCTTGTGGGGGATCCTAATTCACTAAACTTACTTGTTAATTTTAAATTTGATGATTTTTTAGGTTTAATTTGTCTTCCAGTGGTTATTATCGGTTATATCATATTTTTTATTTCTTTTCAGATTTGATAGTTGTTGTGGCTTCCACTGTAGTATTTATCATTGGTTCTGAGGGCCAAGTATTTGCTACCTCAGCAATAAGGTAAACATTTGTACCTAAATTTTTCTACCACAGTTCAGTATTTTATGTGCATGGTACTGTCAACTAGTACTGGTGCATTTATATATTGATGCATTTTATCTTATTTTTGTGATAATACTTAACAGAAGCAATTGTCAGTTTTTAGCTCACCTGGCCAAAGGCCATGTGAGCTTTTGCCATCACTTGGCGTCCGTCGTCGTCGTCCGTCCGTAAACTTTTCACATTTTGACTATCTCCTCTGACACCACTGGAGCAATTTTAACCAAACTTTACAGTTTATAGTGTATGCGTATATGTGTAAATATATATGTTTCATTGGTACAAGGGCATACTTGTTGAAATTTGCTGCACATATATGTGTAAATCTTCATATAATGTAATTGTATATACGTTTCATTGGTATAAGGGCATAAATGTAATTTATTTTGTACACGACATTACGGCAAGGTTCGTCGAGAGTACCGGTACTTGTATACATAGAGTTTCGAGTCGATGTATAGCGGTGTAATAGTACTGTGCCACTATGTTATCTTGATGCGCGTTTTTAATCTCTATCCCCGGTTAACTAAACATCACTGCCAAAATGACGTGTACGCTGTTAGAATATATACTGTTGTCTAATGCTAAAATCTATGGATACTTTAATGTCTATAATACACATATGTATACTATTGTAAAAGCGAAAAATAGCTGTTATTTTCCTTCTTTTTACTATATAGCTCGCTCCCATTAAAATTTGTTATATCCATATCATTATTAAAAAATAAGCCATATGGTGATTAATATTGACATATTAATATAATATACTACGATCAATTAAATTTATAACAAAATATTAAAATAATACATATTGCAAATATATAAAACTGAATAATGAGATAATTTCTCCTTAAATAACAAAGGCACAGTCACATTTTATTAAAATGGAATTACATATATATAATAAATATATATGTTGAATAAGTTTTTAATCGGTTAAAAGGCAAAAACAGCTATTTTTCCAGAGTATTCATATCGTCGATATCCTGTATTATTTTGATATTACAGATTTGATTAGTCAGTATATAATTACGTGATCATTTACTTATGTTATATGTATGTCTTGTATGTTCTGTATATATGGGGTGTGGGTGTGTTTGGTACATGTATAACCATTTTCATTTATACAATGGTTTATATTTTCATCTAAGGGATAATGGGGGAAATTAAAATATTATCTTTAAATTGTCAAGGACTGAGGGATAAGCAAAAAAGACGTGATGTTATAAATTATCTAAAAAATAAGAAATTTAGTATATATTGTTTACAAGATACGCATTTTATAAAATCAGACGAAAACCAAATAAAAACACTTTGGGGATATAAGGTATACATGAGTTATGGGAAAAGCAATGCGAGGGGCGTAGCTATTCTTTTAAATAATAACTTTGAATTTAAAATTTTAAGTGAAAAGTCAGACGAAACGGGAAATTATATTGTATTAGAAATTTTAATAGAAAACAAATATACTTTCACGCTTATTAATATTTATGCACCAAATAAAGATGAGCCAAGTTTCTTTAACAATCTGAAAGGCATTATTGAAGAATTACAAAACGATTTTGTTATTTTAACAGGCGATTTTAACATGGTACAAGATCCAAATTTAGATTACTTTCAATATAAAAATGTAAATAATCCAAAAGCCAGACAAGAAGTTTTAAAAATCAAAGAACAGTTTAAATTAATAGATCCATGGAGAGTAAATAATGAAGATAAGAAACATTACACTTGGTTTTCACAATCCTCAGCGAAAAAAGCGCGACTAGATTTTTTTCTCATTTCCGAAGAAATAATGACACTAGTTAGTGACACTGGTATTAAACCCGGTTATCGAACAGATCACTCAATTGTTGAATTAAATTTACGTTTGTCAGATTTTAAAAGGGGAAAAGGTTTTTGGAAATTTAATAATAATTTACTACGAGATACCGATTATGTTACTATGATTAAGAACTTGATTGTAGATTTAAAACATGAATATTTAGATTTAGATATTAATAATAATGATTCTGCTCTGAAGATTAAAGATGACCTGCTTCTTGATATGCTTTTGCTTAAAATAAGGGGGGCTTCAATTCAATATAGCGCAAGAAAAAAAAGAGAAAGGGATAAATCCAGAATAAATCTTGAATTGAGAATAATTAAACTTAATGAACTAATATCACAAGAACCAAATAAACAGAATATACAGAAGAAATGAAAAAACTTAATGAAGAATTAGAAAAATTAAGACAAGTTTATATCAAAGGGTTATTAATTCGAACTAAGGCGAAATGGGTGGAAGAAGGGGAAAAACCGACTAAATATTTCTGTGGCTTAGAAAAACGAAACTACTTAAATAAAACAATAACTTGCTTAAAAAATGATAATGGATCCTTAATCCAAGGGCAAAAAGAAATTCTCGATGAAATAGAAACATTTTATAAAAATCTATATTTAAGTAGGGACGACTCACTTGAAGAAGTAAATCTCAATGAATGTCTTAACTATGATGATATAAAAAAGTTAAATAAAACCCAAGCGAATTCTCTGGAGGGAGCAATTACAACAGATGAACTACTAAAAGCTCTCAAAAACATGAAAAATGACAAATCTCCTGGACCCGATGGTTTTACTACAGAATTCTTTAAGTTTTTCTGGATAGATATTAATGATTTTTTAATAAAATCCTATAATTGCAGCCTTCAGAAAGGCGAATTGTCTTTAACTCAAAAACAAGGTATAATTTCCATACTACCAAAAGGTGATAAAAGTAGAAATCTCATAAAAAACTGGAGACCAATCTCATTATTAAATGTAACTTATAAACTAATTTCAAGCTGCATTGCTAATAGATTGAAGTCTACGTTAGATTATTTAATTCACGAAAATCAAAGAGGTTTTATAGCTGGTCGCTTTATTGGCGAAAATACTAGAATAATTTATGATGTTCTGCAAATTACAAAAGAAAAAAATATCCCAGGTGCTTTACTTCTGATCGATTTTGAAAAAGCGTTCGACTCAGTATCGTGGAAATTTATATTTAAAACATTACAATTTTTTAATTTTGGACATGAATTTATAAAGTATGTTAAAACTCTTTACAAGAATGCTGAATTGTGTGTTATACAGAATGGAATTTTCTCTCAATTCTTTAAAATATCTAGAGGTTGTCGCCAAGGGGATCCCATCTCACCATATCTATTTATTCTTTGTGCAGAGATAATGGCAAACATGTTCAGACATAACAAGAATATAAAGGGTATAAACATTGACAATACTGAAATTTGCTTATTACAATATGCTGATGACACTTGTATTTTTCTTGATGGAAGTGAAAAAAGTCTTAAGAGTTCGCTAGACCTTTTATTTCAATTTTCAAAATATTCAGGTTTAAAGCCAAATATTGAAAAAACTAAAGCTATATGGATAGGGTCAAAAATAAATAGTAAAGATATGTTGTGTAAAGATACCGGTTTAGAATGGACATCAGAAGCATTTACAGTTCTTGGTATTAAATACACATCAGATTTGGAACATATACCAATCAGTAATTATAGTAACAAGTTATCTGAAATTCAGCGTGATTTAAAATCCTGGTCAAAAAGAAACCTCACCCTGTTTGGTAAAATTACTGTAATAAAAAGCCTACTCCTTCCTAAACTAACACATCTTTTCACTAGTCTCCCGAAACCAGAAAATAATATTATCCAAAAATTAGAAAAAGCATTTTATAACTATTTATGGGAGGGTAAAATAGATAAAGTAAACAGAAAGCTTATTATACAGGATTATGAACGAGGGGGGTGCAGAATGGTTGATATAAAAAGTTTTATCAAAGCACTTAAGTTAAGTTGGCTTCGCCGACTACAGCTTAGGAATGATAATATTTTAAGATTGTTTTCGACAATAGTAAATGTTAAACTAATACATGTTGATGACTTCGGAGACGATTTCTGTCAATTAAAAGCGAACTCTGCTAAAAATGTATTTTGGAAAGAAGTCTTAACATATTTCGCTGAATTCAAAAGAATACACAAAGTCAAATAAGCCATTTTCTGTACTTGATCATAGTTTATGGTATAATTCAAAGATAAAAATTGATAAATCCACTATTTTTTGGAAAAAATGGTATGAAAAAGGAATTGTAAAAATTAGAGATTTATTGAATGGAAATAGAAAAATTATGGAATTAAAAGAAATTGAAAATAAATATGACATTAAAATACATTTTACTAATTATGAAGGGATAAAAAGAAGCATAATATCGAATCTTAATATCAAAGAGAATGATCAAAATATTGATAACTCATATATATCCGATTTAAAATTTATTAGTAAGTATTCGAAAGGAACACAACACATATATGATGTATTTATAAAAGAAATGTATATTAAACCAAAAATTGAATCAAAATGGACACAAGAACTCAATTTACCAGAATCTTTTAACTGGAGTAACGTGTACACAAATTTGTATAAAAATGTAAAAGACCCTAAATTAAAATGGTTAAACTTTAGGATAATACATAGAATATATGGTACGAATGTTTTTCTTCAAAAGATAAAATTAAAAAGTTCATCGCTTTGTACCTTTTGTAAAACTTACGAAGAAGACTTATGTCATTTATTCTTTGACTGTCCATATGTACGATCTATTTGGTCTAATATAGAAGAGTGGATAAGCAATAAAGTGAAAATTACACATAATGTAACAGTAAGAGATGCTATTTTAGGTAAATATGGGAAAAAGAACAAATTATAAATAAAATAGTAAACACCACAAAACATTATATTACAGTTAAAAGATACAATGAACAATGTTTGAATTTTAATGAACTCAAACACCACTTTTTTTATTTATATATAACAGAAAAGAAACAATATCAACTTTCAGATAATCTAAAAAATTTTGAAAAAATATGGGGAGATTATAAAAACATGTTTAATGAGTAAATTATTTCCTAAGCAATAAAGTTTTTTTTTTTTGGGCTTTTTTCGGACATGTTAAGTTTAAAAGTTTATACATGTACCTGTGTATGTATGAGTGTGTGAATGGTGTACTTAAATTCTTTTGTAATATGTGTTAAAAAATGAAAATAAAAAAAAAAAAAAAAAAAAACTTTACAGGAATGATGTATGGAAGGTCCTTTACTTAGATTGCCGAAATTTTTTTGATCCACCAAAAAACATGGCTGCCAGCACAGAAGATAGTTTAACATTGGACCCTATGGGAAAAATGCATTTTTAACGATTTCCTCAGAAATGACTGAAGCAAATTTAACCAAACTTTACAGGAATGGTGTAAGGAAGGTCCTTTATTTGGATTGCCAAAATTTTTCTGATCCGTCAAAAAACATGGCCGCCAGCGCAGAAGATAGTTTAACATTGGACCCTATGGGAAAAGCATATATTTTCTATCTTCTTTGAAACCGCTGAGCTAATTTGAACCAAACTTTACAGGAATAATGTATGTAAGGTCATTTACTAAGGTTGCCCAAATTTTTCTGATCCGCCAAAAAAAATGGCCGCCAGGGCCAAACAAAGTTTAACATTGGGCCCTATGGGAAAACGCACATTTTGGCTATCTCCTCTGAAACGACTGAAGCGAATTCAATTAAACTTTACAGGAATGATGTATGTAAGGTCTTTTGCAAAGATTGCCAAAATTTTTCTGATCCGCCTAAAAACATGGCTGCCAGCAGGGAACATAGTTTAACATTGGACCCTATGGGAAAACACATTTTTGCTATCTCCTCTGAAACTACTAAAGCAAACTTAACCAAACTTTAGAGAAATGATGTATTGGAGGTCCTTCACAAAGATTGCCAAAAATTTTCTGATCCGCCTAAAAACATGGCCGCCAGCGCAGAAGATAGTTTAACATTGGACCCTATGGGAAAAACGAATTTTTGGCTATCTCCTCAGAAATGACTGAAGCGAATTTAACCAAACTTTACAGAAATGATGTATAGAAGGTCCTTTACTTAGATTGCCAAAATTTTTCTGATCCGCCAAAAAACATGGCCGCCAATGCAGAAGATAGTTTAATATTGGACCCTATGGCCCGCCGAAAGCATATATATGCTATCTCCTCTGAAGCTAGGGAAGCAAATTGAATCAAACTTTACAGGAATGATGTATAGAAGGTTCTTTACATAGTTTGCCAAAATTTTTCTGATTGGCCAAAAAACATGGCTGCCAGTGCAAAAGATAGTTTAACATTGGACCCTATGGGAAAAAACGCATTTTTGACTATATGTCCTCAGAAATGACTGAAGCAAATTTAACAAAACTTCACAGGAATGATGTTTAGAAGGTCCTTTACTTAGATTGCCAAAATTTTTCTGATCCGCAAAAAAACATGGCTGCCAGCGCAAAAGATAGTTAAACATTGGACCCTGTGGGAAAAACACGTTTTTGACTGTCCTCAGAAATGACTGAAGCAAATTGAACCAAACTTTACAGGAATGATGTATAGAAGGTCCTTTACATAGATTGCCAAAATTTTTCTGATCTGCCATAAAACATGGCTGCCAGCGGAGAACGTTGTTTCACATTGGACCCTATTGGAAAAGCATATATACAAATTTGCTTTAAAAGCATTTTAGTCAGGTGAGCGATACAGGCTCATCCTGAGCCTCTGGTTTATTAGTGCACCAACTTTATGTGTGTACATCAAGTCACTAATTATAATTCATTTGATAACACTTTTATTTTAGTCAGAGGCCTGAATGCTAAAGCACTAATAAAGTGCCACTAAAATCCAGTTTTACAGTAAAAACCATCCTTTAGTTACATAGTGGAGACATGTTAAATTGCACCATATGTGTGATGTTGGCATTTCATTAACATGGACAAAGTGGAGGGGAGTTGTAGTATTAGTAGTATCTTCAGAAGCATGGTACAGACATGCTTGCTCAGTATAAGCTTCAGGTTACAGCTCGAGATGTGGATAAAGAGAAGGAGGGGAAATGTAGTAAATAGCATCTTCAGTAACATGGTTAAGACATGATAAATTGCTTTGTAATATGTGAGGTTGGGATTTAATTCCTGGATTAAGTGGTGGGGTTATTGTAAAATACTAGTCATTTGTTTGAAGTTTGAATATGCAGTTTCCGAAAAACAAAGTTCAGGACAAAGTGTCAAGTGACTTTCATCACCATGTGACTTAATTTAGGGCACTTAGGCTGCTTCGATTGTAAACAATGAGGTGAATCGCAACATAGCATCATTTTCTGATAAATTAAAAATGACAATTTCTCGTCTAAAATAGGCAATTTTAAAAAATATATTATAAATTCAATTTATTCACTGAATTTTGGTGGACATGGCGCTGCATGTTGTGATCAGTTGCTTGTTGCATACGAGATTTCAAGCGACCAAATTTATATTTTGCACCACTTTCAGATATATTTTTATTTATTTTGTCTAATAATAAATAAATCAATTTAAAACAAGTGGAAAATCTAGCAGTCTAGTAAAGCAGCGTACCCCCATCTAACTTCTCCTTGCCTGGCAAAGGGTTTCCTACTGCTTCAGACAAAAATGTCTGATAAATCTTTATGAAATATATTTAGATGTTAAAATGTCATTAAATCTATTCGTTTAAAGTATTTTAATTATTTGATGCAGGTATAAATTTAAAAATATGTGCAATAAGTTTTTTAATACAGCCCATCGCTTGCTCCCTCCAGTCGATCAATGTTGACAAGTCTGTTATGCCCTAAATTACAGATTAGTCGCATGATTTAGGTCAATACTAAAATCTGAATCAGCAAGGAATGAATACATCCAAAAAACAGTGTATTCAAGCTCCTTGGTTTAGCACTATTGACTTTAACACAGGTCATGTACATCAAGCACAAATCTTCACTAACTTACTGCAGCCAATCCTGTCTATAAAGGCCACTCAAGGGATCCAGTAAAAGTCATCTTTATGGCCAGGTGGTCTTTATATACAGGTTCAAATCATATGAATAAAGCACATTTGGGATATAATATTACTGGTCTTTATAAGCAGGTGACCCTTATATAGAGGTGGCCTGTAAGGCAGTTTGGACTGAATCTTTGGTTAGCTTACAACTATGACCTGATGTATCCATTCTCTGTTACTGTATGTCTTTTTTCTGTCTCACATTTAATTATTTTAGTAATTAGTAATAATTATATTTTCAGAGGAGTACGTTTTTTACAAATATTACGTATGTTACATGTAGATAGGCAGGGTGGTACATGGAGATTATTAGGATCCGTTATATATTTACATAGACAGGTAAGAATTTTTACAGGTGTGTACAAGTCTTTTACTTAAGATTTTCTTGTTTCCTGTAGGTCAAGGTCACGCCTGAAAATTTGTCAAAAAAATTGAACAATAAAATTCATCAGTTGTGACCCAATTATATCTTTGTTACACTCACTCTGTATGTTGGAGGTCAGGGGTTCAAATACTGCCTGGGTTTTACCAAGACTTGAAAATAAGTAGTGACTTAATTTATAGCCTTAGATCTGACTAGTGCAGTAGTAACTGTTCTCTTTCCAAGCACTCAGCATTTTGAAATGAAATAGATCCTTTTGAAGAAAGCCTGAAATCTGATACCATGACACAAGGTAGGTTTGGCATGCTTTAAAGAAACATCCTTGCTCATTGCCCTGAGAACACAAATGTCTGTCACTAAGCCTATAGCTATTTCAATATGAGTAAAATATTCTTGACTGGGACATGAAACAGCATTCTATCAACTGATCAATCAATCTTTGTTACATGCACAGCTTTTTCTATATTAATAAAACTACACATTGTATACTGAAATGAACTTGATGGAAAACAACAGAATTTTTATATGTGATTATCCCCACCAAGAAATCAGCAAGGGGATAAAGTTAAGTATTCTGCCCATATGTGTGTTCTTGTGTCACACCTTTTGGCTCAAACGGTTTTCCAATCAGATATTAATGTAAAATTAAAGCAGGTGTAGTTGTGCTTATTATGTTCCTGTTCTGGTTCATTGTCTTTTCTAGGATTTATGACTATTTGAATACTTCCTGAGGTGGTCATACTTCCTTTCACTGAAAGCTCCTTTTATCTAAAGGAAACCTGACAATTTGTCCAGTCAGTGTTTTATAGTTTCTTATCAAATGTTGTTTTCATTTCAGTACATATAACTAAATGTAAATGTTTATCTTTTTCAGGAACTTATAACAACTTTGTATATAGGATTTTTAGGCCTTATATTTTCATCATATTTTGTGTATCTTGCTGAGCGAGATGACAAGAGAAAAGATTTTGCTAGCTATGCAGATGCCCTCTGGTGGGGAGTTGTGAGTATATTGATAACATATTAAAAGTCATCATTTCTAGTTACCCTAGATTTGTCTACAAAGGCCTGGTTAATCATGTTGAGGTTATCAGGTTATACTTCAACGCTGACTAAAATATATGAAAGTGATTGGACAAATCAAATCACATGTCCAACCCAGGATCATTTCATACATAGCTGCAAGCCCAAACATACTGGGTCAATGAACTTAAGCTTATACCAGGTTGGTTAGAGTTATGACCCCTGTTTCTAACGTAAATGTCAACCAAAAAAAATCATACATAAAAGTTTGCGGAACCTTCTGCTGAAGATGGCGATTTAAAATGTATGAAAGTATCATTATGAGACATTGAAGGACAATGAAAAGACTGCTAGACTTCATTAGTATGCTAAACTTTGTTTACGGTATCTTTTATTTTGCTGTAGTAACTTTATTGCAGTCAGATAAATTATATTTGTTTGTTTATTTTATTTACTTCTTTCATCGACATCAGCAACATTTTTTAAGCTTTTTTTTTCAATAGCGCTGGGCTATCCTATCTACCTACCTAGTCCTTTTTATGCCCCGGGGCACATAGGGCAAGGACTAGATTTTTCCACCTGTCTCTGTTTCTGTTTCTGTCTGGGGCCATTGATAAGGGTAAATAAGTTACATAGTTTGTAAGTGTCCGGTATTGAATGATTAAAAAGAGGATAAAAAACATACCAAGTAAGGCTGATGCCTCGATCATCTGGTATGTTTTCTACTGACACAGCTAGTGTATCATTCTGTACCTTATACTTTATAACATGTGACTTTTATACCCTACCCAGAGACTATTAATAGGCAAAAAGACAGCATCCATGTAGAAATATTGCAATTTAACCTAATTTTGGAAACCAACAGACATATCAAAGTTTCCAAAATCTTCATCCATTTTATTTTCTTATAAATCTTGCTGTAGGAGTCTAGTAGCCGTTTTGTTGGCTCATCCACTGATACTTTCATGTATTTTAAATCAGTATCTTTGACAGAATGTTCTGCAAAGTGCTTATTTATGTCCACCATTTTGGTTGTTATTTTGCACATTCACTCTAACCCACCAAAAATCAACCTCACAGATCCACTATTTTTCCAGGTGTTACTATGTATGGAATCATACTTGGTTGTTAATGTGATTCATTTTAGCCAATCAATTTAACAGGATTTAGTCAGGTAGGGATTTGAAACCTAAATTCATTGTCAGCATTTGTTCAATATTTGTTCATTATGAAACTCTATATATGCAGTGTCCCTAATGACCTCATGACAGTATTATGAAATTATATATAAAATGATTTCATAAGGTATACTTATAAAACTGACATATAATGTGATATAATCAAGTCATCTGATACTGTCATTAAAAAATTACAAAACTGTTACATAAATCATATAAATGCTATATTAAAAAAAAAAACATTACATAAATGTTATATTTAATTAACATTACATAAATGTTATACTTGCATAATTCCTACCACGTACTTAGTGTTTGAATTAACACTGAGTCGGACAGTCCAAGATTGGTTACTTTTGGGAAGGACTGGTTAATTTTCAGCAGTTGTATATATAAGTTAAAATGTTCAAATTATCAGACAAGGTCTGGTTGAAAATTCTGATTTATTTCCTACACTAAAAACACATGGTTATAATTTATTGCTAGACTACTATTATTATTAGTGATCTTGTGATACCTATCTGTTTTAGCAATCCTTCGACTTCATATTTTATTTTTTACATGCATATAAAGATCACCTATATATCGGGTTTAAACTCATTTACTGCATAAATTATTATGAGAGTTGGTAGATTGAAAATTTATTCTTATACCCCCTGAAAATTTTGTTGTGGAGGTATAGTAAATATTAAATGGTGTTCTTCTATCTGTCATATGTTCATCCATTCAACTTCTGTCCAGACCAAGCCTTTTAAGCCCTTTGTTAAATTTTCATGAAACATAAATAAAATAGTAAAATATGAAATGATAATTTGCATTTCAACATTCCATTTTGGTTCATTGATTTTTATAAATTAGTAGCTTCATATTTTCATATATTAATATTTATTTCTTGTAGATAACTGTGATGACAATTGGTTATGGAGATAAAGTGCCCCGGACATGGATAGGGAAAATTGTAGCTTCATGTTTTGCTGTTTTTGCCATCTCTTTTTTTGCTTTACCTGCAGTAAGTTAAAAATCTGTGAAAGGTGTGAGTTCTAAAGTAAACCAATATTTCTTCTATCACCTGGACAATTTAAATGATTTGAGAAATTTTGTTTAAAGTGGGGATCATGAAGATATTTAATTAAAAATATTAATATTAAAATAAGTTAGAGTTTTCAGAAATGCATTTTTCCTGCATATGAGTCACAGTTTTGAATTGTCATTTAATGATAATCTAACATTAAACTCTTCAAATTTTGTGCAACTGTAGCGAACTGTTCCCCCCTTCCATTTGGGATATTAAGATAGAAATAAATTAAAGCAAGGACCAAATTAATTTCATTTTGTTGATCTAGTTGTTGTTTCATGTAATATAACATGAGCCTAATGGGTTAGCCATTGTACCACCTGATACCCCATAACATTTCTGTGGAACAATTACTTTCATTGGAGGTAGTCACTTCAGATTTTCACATTAAAATGAAGTTAATCTGGGAAATTTCAACGTAAATGCTTACAAAAGGTTCAGCACAAACATAAAGTGATGTTGATCACGGGGTATGCTGGTGAACTCCATTCACATTTAAGACAGTATTCATCCTGTCGTCTCTGTAGATGGCAAAGATCAACTTAAAAAATATGTATGTATATATATACTGTTCATAATATGGAAGAGGACAGATTTAGAATTGCATAACTTGGGATCAGTATCAGTTAATGCTTTCATCTGATAGACAGTGAAAAGGATAAGTACTGTTAATGATGCTATGAAGAGAAATAACTAAATCTGGTTGGTACTGTTGTGCATGTAGAAATTCTTTAAAACATTGAGACAATATTATACTGTATTGTTTAATTTTTCAGGGTATATTAGGTTCTGGTTTTGCCTTAAAAGTACAACAGAAACAAAGACAAAAACATTTTAACAGACAGATACCAGCGGCAGCTACTCTTATACAGGTAAGTGGCAGGTTCTCTTATACAGGTAAGTAACAGCTACTCTTACAGGTAAGCAACAGCTACTCTTATACAGGTAAGCGGCAGCTACTCATACAGGTAAGCAGCAGCTACTCTTATACAGGTAAATGGCAGCTACTCTTATACAGGTAAATGGCAGCTACTCTTATACAGGTAAATGGCAGCTACTCTTATACAGGTAAGTGGCAGCTACTCATAGGTAAGCGGCAGCTACTCATACAGGTAAGCAGCAGGTACTATTATACAGGTAAGTGGCAGCTACTCTTGTACAGGTAAGTGGCAGGTACTCTTATACAGGTAAGTGGCAGCTACTCTTGTACAGGTAAGTGGCAGGTACTCTTATACAGGTAAGTGGCAGGTACTCTTATACAGGTAAGTGGCAGGTACTCTTATACAGGTAAGTGGCAGCTACTCTTATACAGGTAAGTGGCAGCTACTCTTATACAGGTAAGTGGCAGCTACTCTTATACAGGTAAGTGGCAGCTACTCTTATACAGGTAAGTGGCAGCTACTCTTATACAGGTAAGTGGCAGCTACTCTTATACAGTCGTGTACAAGTATGTACAAAGATCTCCGACTTGCCAAACGCTGGTTCTACATGAGACCGTACACATAACTCTCTAATGTTAACTTGACACTTTTCATACCAGATACTCTTCTTTTTACAACCGTAAAATGGTTGGTTTTGTCCTATCCATGTTTATTCTCACATTTTTGTGTTATAAATGTAAGAATCTTATAATTTATTTTTATTTTCTCTTAACTTCTCTTTATCGTGACTCAACTGGTTGTTTTTATACGTGTATTTATAGCTTAGTTACTTTTATGTTACATATTTGTCCCACCATGTTCAAATCCATCTTAATATTTGATACACATGATTAACATTATGGAATATAATAAGTACTGGTGGGACAATGTATACTTAAAATATAATTTATATATTTATTATTGTAAGATACCAATGTCTATAGAATTGATAATACTTTTATTGCTTATGGGCTGTATTGAAATCAACCCTGGTCCGCAACCGAGTCATTTGTCAAACATTACTATAGTTCACAATAATGTTTGTAGTGTCTTCTCTAAACTTGATTTAGTTGCAGCTGAACTTAAAGAAGACGTAATCTGTATTACGGAATCACATTTAGATAATACTATAAGTAACTCGGACTTATTGTTACCAGGTTATCAAGAACCAATTAGACTTGACAGAAACAGGTCAGGAGGTGGTATAATTGTTTATGTTTCTAATAATTTACATTGTATTACACGTGCAGATTTAATGATGCCGAATATTGAACTTTTATGGGTAGAGCTAACAACAAATAATGAAAAGGTTTTAGTTGGAGTAGTATATAGACCACCTAGTTCCAAAGTCGAGTGGTTAGATGTGTTTTATGATTCTGTTACGAAAGCAAGTAATTGCAACTTGCCTATGTATATAACTGGTGATTTCAATATGAATATGTTGTCAACATGTAACGGTTTTAAACGTCTTTTAAATCGACTAAATCTGTGCAATTTAGTTTGGGAACCTACAAACTTTGATGTTGTACCTGGTACTTGTATAGACCTTTTTCTAACAAATAGACAACATTCTGTTGACTATGTAAATGTGACAGCTCCTTTTTGCAGTAATCATGCCCCTGTCACAGCAAGTCTGCATGTTAAATGTTATAAACAAGCTGCTTATAAGCGTAAAGTCAGGAATTATAATTTAGCTGATTATGATGGTCTTAATCAAGAATTATCTAACATCGACTGGGATGATAAAGTTTTTACATCTACTAACGTCGATGTTGTATATTCTAACTTTCGTAGTACTCTTAATGATTGTATTTCTCGCTTCATTCCGACCAAAACTATTACTGTGCGTCCCTCGGATAAGCCATTTATGAACAACTTAATCAGGAGAAAAATGCGGTCTAGGAATAGGGCGCACAAAAAAGCAAAAATGACAAACTCTCCTCAACACTGGCAGAAATATCGACAATTACGCAATGATGTCATTCATGAAATACGCCATGCAAAACAAAATTATAAAAATAAACTAACATCTCAGTTATTAGATAAAGACATACCTCCTGGAAAATGGTGGCGCATAACGAAATCTATGGCTAAACTTAACAAAACTCCTTCACTAACCACACCTCTTGAATCTAATGGTAGAATTCTTTTACATCCTGTTGACAAAGCTGAGTTGCTCAATGACCATTTCTCTTCTGTCTCTAACATAAACCATCCACCAGTGTTTCCAGTATCCAGATCTCGTACGAATTCTTCTATGCCTCCAGTTCTTATAACTGATACTGACGTTTCTGACCAACTTAAAATTCTTAATCCTAACAAACCTCCAGGTCCAGATGACATTTCTCCAAGGATATTACGCCAAATATATCCATCTATCTCCTTGACACTAGCCAAGTTATTTAACTTATCTCTCTCTGAGAGGCAAGTTCCTTTTCCTTGGAAGCAATCACATATTACCCCTATTTATAAGGGAAAAGGTGATGTAAAGTCAGCTAGTAACTATCGCCCTATTGCTCTTACTTCTGTTCTCTGCAAAGTGATGGAGAAGATTTTGTTTAAGTCTCTTTTTAATTACATACGACAAAATAGTTTGCTCACACCTAATCAGTCCGGGTTCCAACCTAACGATTCAACTATCTATCAACTCTTAGATATCTACAACTCCATCATAAGTAACCTAGATAGTGGTAATGATGTCCGCTTTGTTTTTTGTGATATCTCAAAGGCTTTTGATCGTGTTTGGCACGATGGACTTCTGTGTAAGCTTAAAGACTATGGTATCAACGATACCTTAATACACTGGATATCTAGTTACCTTTTAGATAGGCAACAGAAAGTTGTACTTGATGGACATTCATCCTCCTTTCGGTCAACCAATGCAGGTGTTCCTCAAGGGTCTGTACTTGGTCCTTTCCTATTCTTGTTGTATATAAATGATATTGTGGATAATCTGAATTCCAATGTTCGTCTCTTTGCTGATGATACTTGTCTATTCGTTATTGTAAACAATGATCCTGGAAATGCTTCTTCGATTCTATCTGACGATCTATCTACTATTTCCAGTTGGTCCTTGAAATGGGCAGTAGACTTTAACCCCACAAAGACTGAAAGCATTGTTTTTACAAGGAGGCACCTGTCTCATCCGCATATTTTTTTCGGCACAGAGCAGGTAACAAGTGCTACCTCTCATTGCCACCTTGGTCTTACCCTTCAGTCAGATGCTACTTGGTCTAAACATATATCTAACATATACAAAAAAGCTTGTAGCAGAATCACCCTTCTACGTATGTTAAAGTATCAACTTGATAGAAACTCTTTGTTAACACTCTATAAGTCTTTTATTCGACCAATTCTTGAGTATGGTGATGTGGTATGGGATAATTGCACTCAACAGGATGCTGATCTCCTTGAAAGTGTCCAGGTCGAATGTGCTAGAATTATCACAGGTCTTAGACGAAATTGCTCTAGAACTGTTCTTTACTTTGAACTCGGACTGGAATCCCTAGAGGCCAGGCGCAGGCAACATAAACTAATTACTTTCTATAAATCTATCAATGGCTATGCCCCTGCTTATTTGCAACATATCATTTATCCCTACTTTCCAACTGATACTGGTTACAACTTAAGAAACTCGGGTCAACTGTTTCAACTACCTCTTTGTCGAACTTCTTCCTATTACAATAGCTTCCTGCCATCTACAATAAAACTATGGAATGATCTACCGATTACAATAAAATCTGCAACTTCTATTGCATCATTCAAGTCTAAACTTAAATCATATTTTTGCACAAGTGAAATGAATTCTTCCTTTAACTATGGTAGTAGAGTTGAGAATATATATCACTGTCAGTTGCGCAATTTCTCGAGCAATCTTAAGCGTCATCTTTTTGATCACTTTATTGAGAATGACCCATCATGTCCTAAATGTGGATCCCCATCTGAAGATAATCAGCACTTCTTATTTGACTGTGTAGCTTTTTCTCAACCCAGGCAGAAATTATTTAATGCTATTTATTCTATAACTGGCTTACCTTCTATAGACCTTCAAATTCTTCTCCATGGTTCTTCAGAATACTCATACGGTAAAAACACTCAATTATTTCAAGCAGTACACAACTTCATTAAAGATTCTCAACGATTTAAATCTAATAATTCCAACTGAGTCACTCTTTTGTACATATTACTCTTACTTTCTTAACCCTAATAATTCACATCTTCTGTTCTGTTATTTTCAACCTCTTTTTGTTGTTTAACTTTGCTAACTATTAGCTACTCCTTTTGTATATATATCTCTCTTTCACTCATTTTCTCTCTTTTTTCTTTGTTTTTTTTTTCATTGTTCTTTGTTTTCATTCTGTTTTATATTAATTTTTTCTCTTCTTCTTTTTTTTCTACATTTATTTTTCAATATTCCAACAAAAAATGAATTTTTCAAATTTTTAGTAGTTACAATTATATTATCATAATTATTTGCATAACACTAGTCATTATTATTATTATTATTATTATTATTCATTGTGTATTGTTATTATTATTCATTGTGTATTGTTATTATTATTCATTGTGTATTATTATTAATATTATATTATTATTATTATATTATTATTATATTTGTATTATTATTATTATTATTATTATTGTGTATTATTATTATTATTATTATTATTATTATTATTATTATTATGAATGTTATTTTTGTTATACTTATTATTATATATATTATGTACTCCGACTAAGGAGAGGACTTATATAGGCAATGCCTGCTGTCCAATCCTTTTCAGCATTTTTTTTTCTGAATAAAATATTGTTTAAATTAAATTAAATACAGGTAAGTGGCAGCTACTCTTATACAGGTAAGTGGCAGCTACTCTTATACAGGTAAGTGGCAGCTACTTTAACAGGTAAGTGGCAGCTACTCTTATACAGATAAGTGACAGCTACTCTTATACAGGTAAGTGGCAGCTACTCTTATACAGGTAAGTGACAGCTACTCTTATACAGGTAAGTGGCAGCTACTCTTATACAGGTAAGTGGCAGGTACTCTTATACAGATAAGTGACAGCTACTATTATACAGGTAAGTGGCAGCTACTCTTATACAGGTAAGTGGCAGCTACTCTTATACAGATAAGTGACAGCTTCTCTTATACAGGTAAGTGGCAGCTACTCTTATACAGGTAAGTGGCAGGTACTCTTATACAGGTACTGACCTTCTGTGTAATCATTAAGCATTATATCATTACAGTTGTGGTGGAGCAGGCTTGATAGGTGACTTGGTAACTTAGTGGGTATAGCATTCTGCTGCTATTGAGAAGGTTCTGGGTTGGCATTGTATCCCTTTTCCTTTACAGTTGGGGGTTGTCGGACACTGGGAATTGGCAAACATGTTGTAACCTAGTAGTTTTGATTGAAGCTTGAAAAAAGAAAAAGAAGGAAAATAAATGAATTTTCATTATAAATGTATAACCTGAAAATCAGCATCAAAATTTTATTATCTAACCAAATTGTTTAAATTTCTGAAAAAATAAAATTTATAATTATGAGATAAACAGTGACAATAGTTTTATATCATAATATTTTATTATTCTACTGTTCTTTTAAGGCATGAAACAATATTTATTCAGAATAAAAAAATGATCTGAAATTTATCCCAGACTGTAAGATTTAATCGTACTATTCAGCCAAATTTTCACACAACCAGACTTAGCTTTTACCAGACATTGTCAGATATAGGTTAATTTCAACATTATCTGGTTTTGTTTATGAATTAATTTTAATGAAAAAAATACAATTAAGAAATTTTATTTTTAGTGTGTGTGGAGATGCTATTCTGCTCACCCTTCATCAAGGTCCGAAGCCACGTGGAATATTCACATCCATGATGCATCTAACGAAGAGAACATGTTAGCCAGGATGGCAAGAAGAGCAAGTCTTACTTTAAGAAAGAGAAGGACATCCCGTATGGATTCTGTTCAGTCCCTAGGAAACAATTTCAACAGGGAAAGTATGTCATCCGTGTTCCTGGAGGATAGAATAGGTAAAAATAGGTCATTGCTTCCTATAAACTTATTGTGACTTCTTCATTTCTGACAACTGGGTTTGTCTCCACAGAAAAAATTTGAGACAAAACCAAGATGATCCATGATGCTTTTGTTTGTTGTCTTATGATGTTTTTTCAGACATAGGTCATAAAGGTTTGTCTGTTTTGACATTTGTCATATGTACAAATACTGGCCACACTTTCAGAGAGAAGAATAGTCACAATGTGTTTTCTAATTTGTAATGAGAAATTCCTGGATATTAATAACTAAAGTAATTTTGTTACTGCATGTATTGTGATCATGAAATGAGAAATTTAGTGTTTGAATTAATCTTAAGATCTGATAACCAAAAATGGTAACATTGAGGTTGGAGGTCCATTTTGGTGAAAATTTTAGTTTTAGAATGTTTTTCTTTTTCAAAAAATTAATTATTCCTTTCTCCTTTGTTTCAAGCATTTTGATTGGTCAGATCTTTTATGTTATTTGGGCATGAATGAATTGGCTTTCAGTGATGTTATGTTTTGATGATACACAGAGACATTTGAATTCCTTCACCATACTGATGCTACTATTTCACTTGTTATGGCTATATTGTTGTTTAAATTGTTGATTTGGTGTTTGAAAAGGTCTATAAATTTAACTATAAGAAAATCAAAATGATATTTTCTCTGTTGTCGAAAAATGAAAGAATTAGACATTTTAATTGTGAATGTAACAAAATTCACTATGTCAATTATGCAGTGTGCAAAATCTTCAATTTTACATACTCCCATTACAGAATGAAAATTTAATTACATTTCTATAATAACAGCTACTAAAGCCAGAAGACCAATGTCTACTTGTCACAGTTCATTTGTTGTGTTAAGTAATTTCTTTATGGATAACACTTCTTTCTGACCATGCTTTTATATTGGTTTTCTCATTTACAAGACTCTGTTAGCCTCATGCTAATTTTTGTTTGCGTGTGCTATAATGAAATCATGTATTAAGACAAAGGCTTGGATCTCTGATTTCAGTCTCATTCACTTAAGCATGCATGATTTACGTAAATTGAATGCCATGCAAACTTTATTTGGCTTCAGAGTTTCTATTTGACTCAATTTCTTAGCCATGCATGCTTAAGTAAATATCCTTATACACAGCATTGACCTGTCTGCTTGACCTTTAATTTGAATATCTGTGATAGAACAGTACAGTTGTGTATAGGATACACACATGTGTTTATTTTCCATACATCATGGGTTAACCTCCATTGTATATGTATTAACTTCCTATCCTATTACTACCTATGTATTGGTTGGATCATCACATAAAATATTCTTAATGAAAGGTCAAGCGAACAGGTCAGTATTGTTTGCCTGTACACGTCACATATATATTGTATTGATTTTAAATTTGTCTTTTGTAAGTATTTTATTATGTGTCCTGAAGCCAGACAACGTATGTCTGCCTGCCACAATTTATCTGTTTGTTGTGAAGATAAATGTCTTATGGCCTTCAAACAATGATTAACTCCCCTTGTTATGATGATAAATGTCTTACGGGCTTTAAACCATAATTAACTCCCCTTGTTGTGATGATAAATTTCTTACAGTCTTTACACAATAATTAACTCCCCTAATTCGTCAAGGATCTAAATCTAATCTAAGTCAATATAATTGATTCTTTATTAGATGTCATAATAGCCTTGATCTTAATTAGCCCTTTTAAGACTTCCCAATATATGAATGATGCTATCTTACTTTATTGGTGTATTTGAGTCTTATGCATTCACTGCAATACAAACCTAGCCCATTATGATTTTGTTCTTTTATTAGCCTTTTTTTATTGGAAGCAGAAAGACTTCTTATATATCGACTGATGTTGACTTTACTTTTATTGGTGTGTTTGAGTCTTATGCATTTACTGAAATAAGTCTAGCCCATTGTCAATCTTCTTTAAAAGGCTGTTTAAATTACAAGAAGTGTAGTGGAGCAATATAGTTATACCCCAATTGTGGAAATTGTGAATTGAAGTATACCATTTCCAATGGAAATAATTAGTTCACAGAAATATTATGGGGTGTCAAATGTACATGATACACTGGCAATTCCCATTGATTTTAGAATGCATGTAAATATTTTTGTGTTAGATTGAACATCAGACATCAATTATATTTGTAAGCTTGGGAATCTGTCAGTATGTTTGTGGGTTTGAGTTCAGACTGCAGGCAGATATATGTAGCTTAAACATCAAACTTGCATCCTTCTAGTAAGAATAAAGACAGACACCTGTCAGTGTATGTATGGGTTTCAGTTCAGCCTTGTATATAATCCTATTTGTAAGCTTGCATACTCACAGTCTATATGCATGCTAGATAGCATTATTTATGTAAGCTTGGACAGCTGTGTTACCATGTTTGGGGGTTTGGGATCAGATTGACATGGTGTATGTGATATTGAAAAGAAAACCATTTTTTATCAAATCTTGTACATTTTTGTGACATGCATTGTTTGAGTGTCTGTGTTAAGTACGCGTTTTTTAGTATAAAAGCATCTTCTTAATCCTGAACGAGTTTTATCATCTGAGTGTAATGTATGTTTGAGCATCAAACTAGTTACAACAGAATGTCACTTTGTTTTGTCATCAATGCTGTTGTTGAATTGATAATATATTAACCCTGAATTTATAATTCTGTAAATTCTGATTTTAGATATTTTGTATTACAAATTGAAATATATCTCCAGTTTGAAAAAAAAACCACAATCGTGAATGTTGTTTCTGATGCATGCAAATGATAAATTAACAAACTGCTTCAGTATTCAAAGGGGAACAACTCATGCTTTCTTTTCACACTTTTGATAACAGTATAGCATTTTTGGGAATCATACAGTGAAACCTGTCTTAAAGTCCACCTCTATATAAGGGTCACCTGCTTATAAAGGCGAGTAAACTTTTACCCTGATTGGTCTTATAATTCTTGTTATTTGAGCCTGATCTATGTAAGGGGCACCTGCAGTTAAAATTCTCTTGGGTGGCCAAGGCAGGTTTTACTGTACATAACAAATATCTTGAATTGCTGAAATGCATGAATTTCTGTGTTTTCATTTAAAAAATCAGCTGTTAAGCACAAATGTTTTACATATGTTGGCAAACCTTAATGGAAACAGCATTAACAATTTTTTCATATATTTTGTTTAATACTACAGATTATTAATCAATTAATCTATAACCGTATAGGAAGCAAAGACTTATATTTTAGTATTGTCAGCTGTAAATAGAGAAAAGAGAACCTGGGAGGGATAAGAGAGAATGGGGAACCTTGGAGGGGTGAGAAATAGAGGATGGGGAACCTTGGAGGGGTGAGAAATAGAGGATGGGGAACTTTGGAGGGAGAGAAAGAAAGAATGGGGAACTTCAGAAGGATGAGGAGGATAGGTTAGGGAACCTGTAAGGGGTAAGGAAAAGAGAATGTGGAACCTGGGAGGGGTGAGCAAGAGAGGAAATTGCTGTAAATTATATTGCTATGAAAATGCATGTACCATGGAAGTTTTAAAAAACTGACACAACAAGATACATGTCTAAAGTGATCTGTTTATTGTATTAATAGGTAAAGGTTATTTTTGATTTTAAAAATTTGAATTGTGGCAGGTACTCCGAAAGGATCAAGAAGAGAGAGTGGACGTCCATATATGTCCACTAACAGCCAGGCTGACCAATACGAAGAGGATACTTTTTATGGAGAAGAAACTGAAAAAGTATCACAGTAAGTGCATACATCTTTGCCTAATTGCTTTAATTAACACAAATTTTTTTAATCAGTCCCCATGTACATAATGTCATATATGTTGCATTTCTGAGGTGGTTCATAACAAACGTGAAAATTAAAAACGCAAAAATAATTTAGAGGGGTTTTAATCCCCGATTTGCAGAAATTTCAAATTGGGAAAATTTCCCAGTATAAAGTACCACATGGTCCTCATAACACTTGTGCAAAACAACCACTTCCAGTAAATATGGAATATATTACTGCCAAATACTAACCAATAACAATTTTTTTGCTGGGAATTTTGAAATTTTGAATTATGCATTCTGTACCATCATGTAGACACACCAGCAATAATTATAGATACCAATTAAATGGTTTGCACATTGTACAGCAGGCCATAATATGACCCTAAACTCTGACAATAACCATTGATACCAGTTAGAAATAATAATAAAATAATTTGTATAAAATTATTGAAATGTTGTTTTTCTAACAGACTAACAGATGCACACAAGACGGCAATACGGGTTATAAGGAAAATAAAATATTTTGTTGCACGAAGAAAATTTCAGGTAAAACTATATTAATTCATACACCTGCATCTCTTGTGTAATTAAACAAAACCAAAAAATATAAAAATTAAGTTGATCTGAAACAAATCATAGCAGAAACAGATGATTGATTGATTGATTGATTGAAAGTTACCGTAAGAATATTCTGACTCGTCACCAGCTATAGGTGAAGTGGCAATTTTTTAACCTTTGCAGTGTGCTCAGCACAATGTGCAGGAATGGTTCTTTAACATGGCACACCTGATGTAAGACAAGTCATCGGTTTTTAAGGTTTCACTGGAAGGACCTGTGACTCCTTTATAAATGCTGAGTGCTTGGCGAAAGAAGTTGCCATCTATTTTCAAGTTTTGGTCAGACCCTGGCTGGAGTTTAAACCCACAACCTCCCATGAAAAGCACATAAGCAATATTGTACAGACTTTCAGATGTGATGGTTGAGTAGGTACTCTTGAGAGAGTAATTAATGGGTGTAGGGGATCAACAAAAGTCATGTGATTTTCACCAATATAATAACACATTTTTAAACTTGTAATAATGTATTTCAAGACTCATATTAACATCTTTCAACTAACCTTCAATATAAGCAGCTTCTGTGCATGTGATCAACCCAAATCACACAATTATCACATGTGATGTTGTTTTTAATTACAGCAAGCTAGAAAACCATATGATGTAAGAGATGTTATTGAGCAATACTCACAGGGACATTTAAATATGATGGTCCGAATTAAAGAATTACAGCGAAGGTAATATTTTTATCTAACATGATGTTTATCACATAGACTAAAGTATATAATTTAAAATCTAAAAAAGGGTGGTAATTACTAAGTAATTATTGTTAAAAAATAGAAAATTATTGTTGCCAAGCACACTGTAAAGGGGGATATTTTTGAATGGGTAAAATTTCCACTTATTTCGCACTTAAGAACTTACAGCAAAAATTTTACCCACGCAAAAATGTCTACCATACAGGTTAATATATCATAATATATACAGAAAATCCCACTTATATTTGTTACGCAAAGGATTTTAGAAATTGTGAAATTTTCCCTTCACTAAAACAATCCCCTTTACAGCTTTTTTTCCATAACAAAACATTAACATGATGTCATTTCAGATATGATTTCACTTCTGTGTGTCATGATTACCTCATGTATGCATTATTGAGGGAAGTTTTGGTAGGACAATTTGTTTGGTTGTCAGTCAGTTATATGTCGCTTGTTTCAGACTTGATCAGGCACATGCCAAGTACCTGAAATTTTGAATTGACAATTTTCAAACCAGAAGTACATTGAATACACTGGGTGAATAGTTGGACAAATGAAATTTTGATGAGATGTTGTTATAATTTCAGATTAGACCAGACACTTGGAAAACCAAATACATTATATTCCAATTGTTACAAAGATAGAGAAAGAATGACTATAGGAGCCAGGATGGTTAGAATGGAAAACCAAGTAAGTGTCAGTAATGGAAGTGTAATGACCAATGGTCATAGAAGGGTGGATTACACCCTAACTTGGAAGAAATGTTTTGTACCCCAGTCTAGAAAACCAACTTAGAATCTATAATAGGTGTTTCAATTGTGTTTTGATCCCAAGCCAAGACTTATTTTCCCCTTGTACTGAAGGCTGGAATGTTTGAAGTGGAAAACTATTGGTTCAGGTAAACCATTCTTTACTCTTGTATACTGAAGTGGAATGTCACAGGTATCATTTATGTACTGGAATGGTAGAGTGGAATATGGCCATCTTTCATATATGGAAAGGTGACATGGAATGTGGTCATCATTTATGATTGCTAGTAGGTGAAGTAGAACATGATTATCCTTTAATATGCAGTTACATGAGACCATTAACTATGTGTCTGTTATGGTTGAATACATGATGCTAATACATAATACAGTAATTATACCCAGCTTTGAAGGATGGGGTTGGCATGGGGTTATCCTTCCATCCAAAACAAAAATTTTCATAAAGGTTTTCTGAGCAAATACTGAACACAGACACTTGAAATTGTGTATGCAAGTTCAATACGAGGTCCCGATGTCAAGTCTGCCAGACATCTACTTCCTGTTTACAAGCTTAGTTTATTTTTGGACATTTACGATCAATGGTTGAAGTTGAAAGCTTGGTTATACTAAGTGAGCAGGAGTTCACAGATTTGTTGTTTTGTGTAGTGCAAAGGTAGCATTATACACTAAAGTTTGATCGTTTTACCACTTTACACTACTGTAAAGTGGGACATTTTTGCCAGAATTATCTTTTAAGAATATTCACATACTTAAATTTTTTGTGTGATTGGATGATAGTGACTTTGCAAATGCAAATGAATTTAATCAAAATAGATTATTTGTGAAAGTTTTATTTTCATGTCCTGAAAATTTCAAATAAAACCAAATTTCCAGATTTACAAACGATTTCAACCTTTGTTTTCAATGTTTTTTTCAGGTTCTTCGACTAGACCAAAAATTGGATCAGGTTATATTCCTATTAAATTCATTACTAAAGTCAAAGACTGTTAACCAAGATGCTCAGGAGGATGAAGTTTGATGATAATCAATACTGTTTATATCTATGTTATATGTATATGTATTTATGTTATATAGACCACAAACACTTGTATACAAAGACCAATTATTGACAAACAAACAATAAAAGAAAAACAACCCTAAAACAATAAAAAAAAAAAAATAAATAAACATCCCTTAATAACCTCAAGAAGAAAACTCTAGAAAATATGATCCACTCAGGTACATCCTAATGTGAGAAAGTTGTTCAGTTTGCTTGCCAAAGGGCAGTACAGGTAGTTTTCTCTGGGCACACCAATTTTATTCACCATTCCACATGTTCTGCACACTGGCTGACAGGCTACATGTAGACTTTAATTCTATCAATCTACAACTGACTGCCTCAGTATAAGTGGATGGATCTTGACTTAAAATAGATGATTGATAAAGTTGAATGTTGACATGTGTCTGTTGGGGAATGTGGAGATCATTGTCATAAAATGGATACTTTAATAGCTTCTTTATCATCTTGTAACATAGATAAAAGGAGGTAACTGTTTGTAGTTACAGATTCTGAAGGACAGTCTTTTTAAACAGGGTGACTCCTCTTTGTTAATGTTTGTATAGAACTTTTATAATGATGTTAGTGTATAAATGATATACATTTTTGTATGAAAGAATCTTTTATCTCCAATGTCTGGACTTCAATTTTAAAATCATAAAGAAGTGCTGAGAAGGTGCCAACAAATAAATGTAGTTAAAAGGCTGAATTCTTGACTTGAATGTAAGTTTACACAATATATATCTTATAAGTTTACTGCAGACAGCTTTTCCCGTATTATAAATTCACTGCAGATAAGGAATCTAGCCCCAAATGTTTTGCAAACAAATCAGGAAATTTTTGAATTCGTCATGAAGCAATATTCTAGTTTATGTGCAAACAACATCGAATAACGAGGCAAAAATTAATATAATTATAACATTCATAGTGATACTTTATGTTCCTGGTTTCACACTTGCAAATTTTAAAAATAATAAATAAATAAAACGGATGCAAATTTTCCTGATTTGCAGAATATCCCATTGATGTTTTACACCTTTTTAGTAAAAGGCTTAAAATCTTGCGATAATCAAAAATTCCATATGCTGTTTAGCCATATTTATTCCCCCTGCAGACAAAGTTTATGGGGAGACATAGGTATCACCCTGTTCATCTTGTTTGCTTAGTTATGACCAGTACATGTTCTCTAATATCAATAAGACCATTTACTGTTGTGATTATATTTTAAATTTTGTACATAAATTCAGGAAAGAAAGAGTGAATTTGAGATTAATGACTTTTTATATTATGTACCGTAACTGACAATAATTTTTGATGTATGAATAATGTTAATATTTTAATACTTTTCACATGATAGTCACATGACAACTTTTATACATAAATCACATGATTATTTATATATACTTACAAATCACATGACATTTTTATACATTTTATCACTGCATAATTAATTTATATAGATACAACCTAGCCCCATTCCATCTTGTATTCCACATTCCAGATAGCAAATGTTAAACACATTATACTTACTCCTTTTGCTGAAGGTTAGGGATTTTCTGTTTGTTGTTTGCCATCACCATCAAATCAAGCTTAACTTTGATTGTTAATTATTCAATAAAATTGAAGATAGTAAAATATAATGGTGACTTTCTAGATAAACATCTCCAATCAAACTTGAGATGGTAAGTTGTTTAGATTACAGTAACAACTAGATAAACATCTCCAATCAAACTCGGAATAAGTTGTTCAGTTAACAGTAACTGACTCGATAAACATCTCTAATCAAACTTAAGATGGTAAAATGTAATGGTAACTGATCAGATGAACATCTCCAATCAACTAGAAAAGGTTAATTATTATTGTGACTGACCAGATGATTATATCCAATCAAATTTAAGATGGTAAGTTTGGTTTACAAAAACAAACTAGATAAAAATCTCTAAACAAACCAGAGATGGTAAAATATAATAGTGACTGGCTAGGTGCCTATATCCAATCAAACTGGAGATGATGGATTATTTTGTTTACCTTATTAGCTGTGGTTTTGGATCATCAGAAATTTTTCCAGAGCCTCTATATATTTGTTACTGTCCGTTAAAACTGTTACTGAAGTAATCTTCAGTTGTTTTAGCTGTTCTAACCAGTATTGAATGCTAAATGAGATAAGGTACAGGAAGTTTTCTTGAGCCATTAAATGTAATGTTTATGGCTTTTAAATGTAACCACAAAAAAAGAAACATTGTTCTTATGAACTGTAACTTCTTCTCTTTATTGACGGCACAATTTGATGAAACAAAGGACAAGTTTGATTTTGAGTTATGTCCCTTTAGATGAGCCAGTTTAAGTTAAAATGTCAATTTGCAGCATTTCAAGGCGGCTATGGTAATAGTTTACTAGGTTTTAAATATGCTTAACCTTTTTGATAAAAATCTTACAAGTAAGTATTGCACACTGATTAACATTGTTGCAAAATATGATGGTAAAAATTTCATGATATGTATCTAAATTCACAGTGTCAATCCAAATATTGTAACTAATACAGTCGATCCTACTTTAAATGCAACTTCTCTATAATGGCCATTTTATGATTCATGTTATTTGAGTTTGTATGATTTATAAAGGTCCACAGGCCATTAAATGCAACTTTTACTGGTACCCTTATCTAGCCTTTATAAATGGGTTCGAGTGTAAATTCGGAGTTGCTGAAAGTTGCATATGAGACAAGAACTTTTCTTTTCATTGAATATAAAATTGTGTATTGTAAAATGATGCCATTCCACCAATCAAAAATCATATTTTAAACATGTACTAAGGTATTTATCAAATTACAATGTACATGTGTGATGATACTTTGGCAAACCACATCCATTGTAGCTTAGTAATAATGTGTTTTTCCCACCATTTTTGTAATCTTTTACTTAATGTTTTATAATTTTGAAAAGTATCTTAAAAGATTCTAAATGTAACAAGTAATAATGCCCATTTTGATATACAATATTCTACGTACTAATTTTTTTTTTAACAAAATTATAAATTAAAAAAAAAACAATAATTGAATTTTCAGACCACTCAATCTTGCTTGCATGATGAATACTAGTCAACTCGTTTCAATTCCAACTCATTCCAACTGATTTTTGCCAACTCGTTCCACTTTTGACTACCAACTCGTTCCAACTGAATTACCAACTCGTTCCAAATTTTTTGCCAACTCGTTCCAACTACCAACTCGTACCAACTACCAACTCGTACCAAATTACTTAATTAAGTTGATTAGATCTACTTGCATTTTTATTTTATTTTATTTTATTTTATTTTATTTTCAATAGATAAATATTCCCCATAGTTTCCATTATTTCAAGTTATAAACACACATTAAACCTGACTACTAAGAATAGCATAATATAGATTAACAATTAAATTAACAAATAAATTATATAACAGATAAATAATAAATAATGTCATATATGGTGATCACAATTAATTGCTATGTCTTTGTTTATCACGACTGTCGGAACTATTAAGTAGATCGGCACCATAAACAGATAAACGGAGAGTTTGTCCGGTTAATAAGCGCATTAGCAGCGCATCCTTTATTTTTCAAAGGAATTTTAGTTTCACAAATAAACTGTCTACTTGTTTTGTAAACATTAGTGTACGATTGAAAAATTAAGTTGTTTTTCCTCTTTAAATACCGACAAGTGCGCGTAAAAAAACACAAAGTATTCTCAAACAAGATCAAACGAACTTTGAAAAAAAACCAACTACTCAATAACAGTAAAAAATAACAGCAAACCAATCAGAATGAATAAAATAATAAACACAATAAGAAAAGAAATGAAAAGAAAAAAAGAAGGAAATATAAAGAAAAAATGTAACATTAAAAAAATTAAATCTCTGCAATATATATCTTTTGGAACTTTGGACTATAATGGCTCTTGAAGAGGATATCTTCGTGTGGTTAGAGCTGGGCAACGTTGTGATTAATTAAAAATTAGGAGATTCTTGATTTTTAAATCATCATATATTAAATTAATTATTTAATTATATAAAAGTTGGAACTAGTTGGTAACGGCTAAAATCATTCAATTAAAATTCTTAAATTTGGAAAGAGTTGTTGAAAAAGTTGGAACGAGTTGGTAAAAAAGTTGGAACGAGTTGGTAATTTAGTTGGAACAAGTTGGTAATAAAAACAGAGGTGTAAAAACTCTGCATAAAAAAGTGAAACGAGTTGGTAAAAAAGTTGGAACGAGTTGGCAAAAATCAGTTGGAACGAGTTGGAATTGGAACGAGTTGACCAGATACCTGCATGATAGACAATTTTTTATGTACTGTAAAATGACTTTTATTTGTGACTTATTAACTTTCGCCGTTTTCTTTACAAACTTTTTCGCAACTATTAATTTTCACGATATGGACTATAGCTTAATATTTGGTATTAATAGAACCATTTTCGGAAAAAAAATGTTTGCCATAATTAACTTGCATGATAATTTTGTCCTTGTAAAATATGCAAAAGTTAATCGTACACATGAATAAAAGTTTGTATACAGTATCCTTACTTTTAATTACAAATCGAGATTAAATCAAAGAGTTGTATTTTAGAATTCTTCTTGTTGTTTCTTACATTTAAAAAATATTAAATATTTAAAAGATTTTATAAAATTATTAGAATTCTGAAAAATGGATTGTTGAATCTACATTTATGTATACACATAACTGACTCGCCACAATACCTGAATGTTATCACAGTATTTTTATTAATAATTTTTCTTAAATGTAATAATTTGTCAAAATACTGGCTTAGGTTTCACAATCATTTCTTAATTAAGATTTTCTTTAACTTAACGCTAGTAAATTTGAAAGGTGAATAATATTTTTTTTTTAGTTTACAAGATATACATGGATTTAAGGTGTCATTTTAAAGATCATTCTAAGATTATTAAATTTATATTCTAATTTTGTTGAAATTTTTCATTCGTAGAACTATATAATATTATCAAAATTTGCCAGTTAAGTAAAATCTTATTTAAGACATGATTGGGAAACTGAGGCCAGGTATATGTTAATAACTTAAATTAACCAGTAGCACAGAGCATAATTATTATCACTTAAATCACGATTAGTGCAAAGAGATATGATTTGCTAAGTATTGTTTAATCAATGATAAACTTTAATTAAGCTTTGGGCAACTGGGAACAGATTTAAAAAAAAAAAGTTTTGTTAAGAAGTTTTATATTTATTTTGTGTAAATGTAGTTTTTTATTTACATACTGTTTTTGTATATACTAGTCTGGTTAGACCTAAATCACAGTGCAATAGTTTTAAATGTTTTTACTTTTTCAATGTTGTTGATACCAGTTATTTGTTTTATTTATAAGTATATGATTAATGTTACTGTAGTTTAACACAGGGAATAAACAATTCTCAACATGGGCACACAAATAAGGAAATTTTTATGAGGATTTTAAAAACAAGGCTCATGATTAAAAAAGTCCTAAGATAATATAAAACATGCAAAATCTTGATGCATGATTACACAACAGGGAACACACAAAACTCACTTCCACCTCACCTCACCTCTTGCAGGAATATCATTATATTTATGCTTTAGTTCTTACCTACATACTGATGGCATCAATGTTCAATACTCTTAAACCAACAGGTTTGTTTTTAGACTTATATCTTAGCACTTCCTTTCAAAAACCAGCATGCGACCTATGTATGTCATATTTTATTCCATTTTGAGGATATGATCCTTTTATTCTTTCCTTCAGAAGCAGGAGAAATCTAGATCCTTTTGTCCCCTCCAGGAAAGACATAGAGAATGTGATCTTTGTACCTTCTACTGCAAATCCATGGGGTCTAAGTAGCTATAGCTAGTAGATAGAAAGTGCTTACCCTTCCGGAGCACCTGACCTTACTTTCCTGCTGGAAGTTAACATGCTAAACTAAATTTAGTCAGTTTTCATAGGTTTTATTTTGATTTTGGTATGTGGTTTGACGATTGACCAGTATGTTTGCATTTGAATTGACCAGTATGTTTGCATTTGATCACTTTTACAGACTCCTGCATAGAAAACAGGGCCATATTTCCCTACTGCAAAAGTACAGGGTCGGCTTTTTTATAGGCACAAGGACCTTTATTAGACTCTCCACCTGGAGACAAAATACTAGGTACCTATAAGATAACGTTACTATTTGATCTTATCTAAGTATTGTTAATTAATTGTTCAATTTTTTCCCATGTTTTTTTCATGGCAGAAGAGACCCTTAATCCCCCTTTATCAAAGATGATATACTAGATGCTCCCTATCCTTTGGGTTTTTACATATAAGTATGTTTCTTATTTAAGTATTGTTAATTGTTCACATTTCTGTTGTTACGGAGATTAGGATTATATTGTTGTAATGTTTCCACACGAGTTATTCAATAAACCAGTTTTGTTGATAAATTCTTGTATTTTTTGTTATTTTTAGCTCACTTGAGCTTCATGCTCAGATGTTTTATGGTGATGGTTACCGTACCTATCTGTTGTCTGTTGTTTTTTGTGCCTTATGGATTTACATTTTAATCATTTCCAAAACTACCAGGCAAGATTTTATGAAATGTCTTGAATTAGGGCTTTCAGATTTACACAAATACAGTGAGTAATATCCCTTTGTAGTGCCATAAAGGGGGATAGTGAAAATCATTTAAAATCTTATCTGAACATACAAGAGATATAGCTTATATATTTCAGGTAAAGTATACTTAGGGGACCTAGTTTTAGATTTAGACAAATCATAGCTGTGGAAAACAAAATGGGGAAATTGCAAGATCGGTACGAAAGTGGAAATTGCTGAAATTACTAAATTTGTCAACTGGAAAACTATCAACTATTGATATAGCCATATATATGAGATTATTGTAGGTATTGATATCACTATTAATGTGATATATAGATGAAGGTCATGGTTACGGATGAAATGGCATAGACATTTTAAGTTTTACTATTTTACCTATTAATATACTGTGGTAATGTTGAATGTAGCATTTTAGGATAAGTAATAATAAGTTAAAACAAATATCCTTGCATTTGGGTCCTAACTATTAAAGATTGAACTTCTGTATGAGGTATCCTCAGATGAGCGTTAAGGTCCTTGGACATCTTATTTAAATATCCCCCAAAAGTTGAATATAGTGTTATAGTGTAGTAATAGTTTTTTTCTCACCAGTCACCACTCTTACAATAGCACATGCTTCCCACAAATCAGGCCAACAAGCCACCACCCCAAGAATATAGACAGCTAATGGTAAGAGATATGTAAAATATACACACGGGTATTTGGCAACTGAAAAAACTTACAATAGCACATGCTTCCCACAAATCGGGCTACCAAGCCACCACCCCACCCCACCCCAAGAATATAGACAGCTAACGGTAAGAGATATGAAGCATAGTAAAATATACATTGCCTGATTTAAGACCTTAAATGTGTTAAAATGGAACGCGATATCGTGGTTCACGCGACTCTTGGAGCTGTTTTTGACATCAATAACATTTCAGAAATTTAATAATTTCACATAGGATTAATAATCCAACACGTTTGTTTTGTAATTGATTTCTATACTCTCTAAAATGAAAGAACATCTCTACTCATAACGCCTTCTTTACACACATGACCCTGGTAGAGTCTCCGACTCTCTCGAGCAGAGATTGTGCCTCTTGGAGGGTATTTGTGAGAATGGGGTGTTATGTGTTTAGATAAAATGCCATATTCAGAACGTCATGTCTCTAAAAGGGTGCTGTCAAAAACTCACCAATACTTTAAAATAGGTTACGACTGTTTTTTGCCAAGGAATCGCCATTTAGAAATGAAAGTCACGGAGTCCTTCGGAAGAGACCTTAAATTCCGACCCGTGCCACGTTTGTGTCGTAAACCAACCTGCACGTTGCCCTGAGCGCACTGCAAAGTAAATTTTCTGCCACTTTGCCGTTTCCTTGTAAATGACACATTCTTGACTAGGAGATAAAGCCCAATTTAATCAATTTTGCATGTTTTGCCGCTATCGGTAATAAAGCGTTTTAGCTGGCCTGTGCCCCTGTGCTATTTTGAACATTTTCTGCAGGAGCGGATCCAGGATTTTTTGAAAGGGGGGGGGGTTGAAAACTATACAGGATTTTTTTTAAAGGGGGATGAGAATTATGATATCAATGCTAGATGCGAGCGCCGAAGGCGCGAGCTTCCAGAGACGATGGGTCTAGGGCCGATGGGGGCCAAGAAAATAATTTTAATCAGTCAATATCTCACTCTTTCTCTCTCTTTAAATTTTTCAAAGGGGGGGGGGGTTGCAACCCCCGCAACCCCTCCCCTAAATCCGCCACTGTTCTGTACGCCGTGCATCATTCAGCAAACATTTCAGTGTTAATACCCCAGAAATCACAATGAAACCGAAAAGAATTTATTACTAAAACAAATATTCCAATATATAAAATGATCAAACAAGGCTATTTTATGAGATCGTTGTGCCCCCTCCCTCTATAACATTTAAATGTTAATGTTTAAGAAACCAAAATCAACAACTCAAAGAATGTATTAAGAAGTAAAGCAAAATGCTCAAACATGCAGTTTTATCAGTCCGCTACAAACCATTTGCCGTTTAGCCAACATTTCGATGTTAGTAGTCAAGAAACTGCAATCAACCGCAAACTATTTAAAGAATTGATGAATAACAAGCTTCTATCTTCTACAATTTATTGCTAAGGTTATTTTTCACATTGTAATCAACACGATAATTTAACTTGATCTAAAATTGTTTATAAGTACGAAGAGTTGAATGTTGTCCTTTGCAAAGAAACTTATATAGATTTTTCGTACACTGTCTTTTCAAATTCAGGGGCTATCGTATAAAACTACTTAGGTGTGTGTGTGTTAAATCAATAAAGTCATGCGATTGTCACTCGTGCTAATGTAACACCTCTTTCAACTCTAGAAATAAATGTCTTAATTTTACCAGGCGGTTTCTTCTCAATATTATATACCCCAAAATGATGATTCTAAGTCAAAGTCGTTTTTTCTGGAATTTTCTATAATTCTTAACCTAAGCAAAGTTATTTTTAGCCTTGTCTCTGGGAAAATATTGCAAAATCCTGTGACGGTTTCGTAATGGGAAAGCGAACGCATTGCTATATACTGAATAGCACAGATCAAGAATTTTTCACATGTATATTTTTCAGCTGCTAGCACATATAGTACTACTTTCGCAGGTGGTATCGTGTTTCCAATTTCAAAACCCTCTTTACCGAATCCTGGGGTATAAAACTCCTCAATAGTCCTTGCATCTTTAGCTTTAACCTGAGCTTGTCTAGCATAAGCATTTTGACTTTGAGAAGCACTAAAATGTAGTCTAATCGGTTCTGCAAGTGTTTTAGTGCGTTTTACTTCAGAAGTACTGTACACGCCTATCTGGGGCGTATAGTTGCTTGTTGTTCCTTGACCTTGACTAAAATTTATACAAGGCGATACAGTGCTTTTATTGAACCATGTTACCCCAGAATCTTTATGCGTACCAGGCTGTTGCGGGTATTTGTTTTCATATCCATCAATGTCAGTTCTATAAATGAAAAAGCTTTCTTTTCCACGCAAAGTATTGATCATAAATTCTTCACATTTCGTTTTCAGATCCGTTTGGTAAAAGTCTGCTAGAGGCAAAATCAGCAAAACGTTGTTGGCTGTAAAATAAACAACATTCATGATGTACTAGTATAACCCCAGTAAAATTATTTCGACCCTGTTAAATTACCAAATATAGAAGGAGGGTAATGGTGACATACATATAAGAAACAGAAGGAAAATGAAGATCTTGTAATAAATGCAAGTGTGACAGACTAAAAGAATCTTATGCCGCCGTGTGAGATCGGTTTTCTTAGCAAGAGTGTTGACAAAATGATCCTAGACAATGCTTGCCCAAGAAAATTGATAGAGCGTACAATTTTCCCAACTATGATTTTTAAAAAAGCCAGACTTTTACATTGAAATTGAGAATACTCTATGTAGGCGATGTTCATGTAGACCAAAGTAGGTCATGTAGGCAAAAGTAAGCTGCTTGCATTCCACCTTTTTTTAAGTGAAAACATCTATTTTCTGTTACATTACTGAAACAAGATGATGTAAGAACATGCTAGTTCGCTTCAATTATAATTGTTACTGGTGTTGAAAACAAAATTTTATCTTTAGACTACTTCCTGCAGAGAAATAAAAACTTCATCCAACTTCCCAGAGATAATGACGAAAAGAATTCTACTACCGATAGAAAATATGAAAATGCACGTGAATCCTTCGCCGATAGTGAGGACATGCAATCAGCAAACACGACCAGACAGTTAACAATTTTGATTACACACGTGGCGAGTGAAGCTAGCTAAACAGGAGGTGCTTACCCTTCCGGAGCACCCAGTCTCACTTCCCTGGTGGAAGTTCACGTGTCTAACCCGACTTGTCAGTTCCAAAATTTTTACTTTTCTTCTGAATTGTGATTCGAACAAGGATTTGTATGTTTGTTTTTGATGAGCATGAGACCAATAGTCTTTTTAAGGACAAAACATCATTTTTACAATCAAGTAAGAAATGATAATACATGTATTGTATAAATAAATAAATGAAAGTAGTGTTGTCGCAGTTCATGATGCTAGAGGGTTACAGACAGAACACTGACATTTCTAATAACGCCTCTAGCTTTATCTAATGTCATTTTTAGAGAGATAGAGTTTAAAAATTTGAGTTGAAAATGATGCAGTAGTTTTTAATGATTCATCTTGATGACAAACCAGGAATGGGCTGTAGTGCACGTTAGAGGTACACTTTCCCGACGTGACCTTTCCCTTAAATTCTCGATTCCGGATAAACCATAAAACTGCGAGCTACATGCAAAATATTTACAATTGTTGTGATTAGTAACTTGAGTCAGAGGCACCCCTAATGAAATCCAAAAATTGAGATTCCAGACAAGAAGTCTTTTTTGGTATTACGAAATAAAATTATTCTCAATATTGAACGACTGTATTTGACTTCTCGTCTGGAGCTTGAAACTTTAGACTTCATTAGGCGTCGAAATTCCCAATGCCTGATAAAGTCAGCCTAGACTTTATTAGGTGTTGGATTCCATTAAGAGTTGCTACACACCCGCTACTCTACTATGCACGTAATACCTGTTATATGAGAGTTAATAAACGGGTAGATGCATTTCAGAAACTCCACCATAGCTTTGTACGATATTCCTGGCAGTTCGATTCTTTCTTGCTTACTTTCCTTGAAGTTGGATTCGAACATGGCACGGAATACAGGGGACGCTTTTGTCAACACGTCACAATTTACATGTAATTCTCTTTCTTCTACAATCAAAACCAAATCGACTTTTGGAAACGCTTCAATTACAGGCTCGTCATTTTCCTCTTCATTCGTTGATTCCCCTCCATCGGATATCGAATCATCCGTGTTCAATGGTCCCTCTTCCTCCGTTGATTTCTCTTCATCCATTGCTATTTTGCCTTCCTTGGATTATTTTAGTCAGGGCGTTTTCTAATGGTAAAACAAAGATGAGAAACAATACACGTTTCAGAAAACTTAAATTCATTTTTATTCAGATGGCCACTTTTTACTTTTGTTGAGAAAACGCTTAAATGTTTATTTTACCCTACATATTTAATTCTTTTTTATGGAACACACAACATACGCACTCTTGTAACAGATACATTTGTTTTTAATAATAATAATAATAATAATAATAAATTATCAACACGGACAACGCAAATACATGAATTGGTCAAGACATAGACATTTTAAACACGCATAACAAACTCAGAAGAGACCTTAAAAACCGATGCCCCGTGTCCATGGTACCACGGTAGGCGTTGTACGTTAAAGAACCCCTCCTACACACTGCCCTAAACGCATTGGAAAGGTAAACATTTACATCACATTTTACTGTATTTAACCTATCTGGTATAAGTGAAATATTCTTGACTAAAGGACGTAAACCCCATTCATTGATTGATTCATTCATTCAATCAATGAATGTTAATACTAAAAAGAGATCTTTCAAACTGATGTTTCATGTTCATGGTATCGCGTTAGGTGTGATACGGTAAAGAACCCTCCCTACACACTGCCCTGAACGCATTGAAAAGGTTAAAAAATTGTCACTTCATCTATAGCTATGTAGCTAGTGACGTATTGATATAAGGGAAACATTCTTGACTAGAACGTGATACCTCTTTCATTCATTCAATCAATGTTAATATGAGAAAGGTAGCTTAAAATCGGATGCTCTATGTACATGATGTAACGGTACGGCGTGGTACGGCAAACACTATACATTTCCTTGAACCCACTGCAAAGGTAAAATTTATGTCACTAAACCTGTTACTAGTCACGCCCCGATATAAATATAAGTTAAATATTCTTGATTAAGACGTAAAACACATTACATTCATTCATTAGGTGCCTTCATTAAAAAGTCTTTTGAACTGAGGAGGACAGGCTTATTGAATATTTAGGATATTAAACTGAATGTTTTTGTACAGATGCATATATATCATTTATTTTATTTTGTGCAATGAATATGCTGTCAAAGGTATCAATTTGCAATATTTCATATTTTAACTAAGATCAATGAATCTGTTGATTGTAACAAACTATCTATGTAGTTTTATACAATATAGTATTATTATTATTATTCATTCATTTTTTCATTCATCAATTCATATGAAATGACGTGACATGGATTTACCACCTTTTATTATTTTATCATACATGTATAGATTCGAGAAAGGGTGAGATATAGGGGAGCGATTATGATATTGATTTAAAAACTAAATATTTTAGTACAAATATATGATAAATGAACATCATTTAAAAACATGTATTTAAAAATTTCTAAAAAAAAAAATTTATAGGTATTTATATAAACTTTAAGATAACATAGTACTTTCATTGAGGACCTGCATGCTTTCGTATTTTCTGAAAATGACTTTAACTAGGCCATTATGATATGTTATCTTTCTGTACTATATGGGCCAACACTATTGTATCGTGTATGTGTAACTAATAAACAAATGTGTGTGTGTGTGTGTTGTCATGGTGAGCCACACATTTCGAGTTTTAGTTGTATAATAGAACTTTTGCCTAGTATATATTTACGAAAAAGTGTTGTAAACGTTAAACAAATTTGATGAAAAAACCATACAGTAGCCCACTACTTTTTGACAGTGTCATGCAAATTTATGTAACCCCCACCCCCATCCCCCCCATTTTGAAGATTTCAGTTTGTTCATCAGTTTTCGTTTGACGCAATTCTGAATATTGATTTTAAATAATTCAAAATTATTTGTAGTATTGGTAGTTTTATATAATTACCTGTAATGTTTTGTTCTTCTGTCCTATCTCCCCGAACAAACGTCCTTCTTAAATAAGTTATTCTTCAGTATTTAAAATACCAGTTAAAAATAACATTGGAATACCGTGTGGTATATTATTATGAGTGATTGTTTAAATCGATCGATCAGTCTGTTTATTCATTCATGGAAAATCATACGTATTTTTAAAACAGATTTTTAAAAAATGATTTTTAGGTCATGTCTACAAGCATTAATAAGAGCCAGTCGAAAATCATGGTGGGGTATTTAATATTTCTTATACGGAATGTAATGTTGAAATATCTCTATATACAAATACCATATATATTAAACAATTTTGGCACACATGTTTATGCGGGTTACACACACACACACACACACTAAAATGTTCCTTGTATGAGCTTAATTATTTCTGCCAGCATCATTTAAAATTTGAAAATAGTTAGTTACCGTTCTTACGCCAAGCATTCGGCATTTAAAAATGAAGCGGAAAAGACCTTAAAACCGAACCCGACTATAAAACCACTTCACAGTATTGTTGGTAAGCATTATGTCACCGTGTCCAGAATTGCCGGGGATATACATTCTTTGTATTTGACGTCAAAAAATTCCATTCACTCAATTATAAATATACGCATGGCGAGTGAGGATGTGCTTACCCTTCCGGAGCATCCGGTCTTACTTGCCTGGTGGAAGTTCACGTGTTTAACCGAATTTGTCAGTTTCAAAGTTTTTTCTTTGCATTGGTATAGTGATTTGGACATGGATTGGTATAGTTTTTTTATTTAAAAGTTTTTACTTTGCTTTGGATGTGGATTGGTATGTTTGTTTTTTATTTTAAAGTTTTTACTTTGCTTTGGACATGGATTGATATATATATATATGTATATGTTTGTTTTTGATTAACTAAAGAGTGAAATAATAATACGTACATGTATATATAATCCATAGAAATATAAGAAAAGAATACAATTTTTTTTTATTTATTATTATTTATTTATCCTTATTTTTAAGACAAAATATTAAATTGAATACATAATTATATAATTTTAATGTGATTTTTTGTAACTACAACTAATTCTTAAACGCCTTAAAGCCGACCCAAGTCTTAGTCACTTAAAAAACGACTGCCTACAAGATAGAACAATTGAAACCGATCCGTTCAGTGATAGCATACCTTGCAGCACCACTTTGTAATAGTAGTTTCTGAAGTCTTTCTTTATGTTTGACTTCTGCCAGATACAAAGCGGTCATGTTATCTTTATTACATTTATTCAAATTTGCTCCACTTTCTATCAATTTCAGAATGTCGTATTGTTCATTCCGCGTTGCCACATACACGGGGGACTCATCATAATAATCATACTTATTCAAGTCTGCCCCGCGTTCAATCAACGTCTTTACGACGCTTTCGTGGCCAAATCGCGTAGCAGCATACAAAGGTGACTGTTTCCTTTTGTTGCATCTGTCAATATTGGCACCAGCCTCTATCAACAATTTAACAACTTCCAAATGTCCAAACCGTGACGAGGCATAAAGCGGCGACCAGCCATTGTCTGCACACTTGTTTACATTAGCATATCTATCCAATAGTAGCTCCACTATTACACGATGACCACTGCGTGAAGATTCAAATAAAGGCGATTCTCCATATTTGTTACATTTGTTTACATTTGCTCCTTGTTCCAGTAACAGTCTCACTTGTTCCTCTCTCCCATATGCAGCCGCTTCGTGCAAAGGTGACGCGCCATACTTGTTGCATTTATTTACATGTGCTCCTTTTTCAAGGAGCAATTTCATACAGGTAGCCTCTTTGTGAAGAGCTGAAACATACAGAGGCGTAAGATCGTCGAAGTCACACTGGTTAATATTGCATGGCGGTTCTCCGATCAGCAGCTCAAGAATATCCACCTGCTCCACTACTACTGCTACAACTAACGTATGTATACAAGAATTGACACGACCAATCGTCTGTGGGCTAAGAGATTTGAATATTGACTTGACGCAATGTTTCAAACCTTGAAATACAAACACGTGGAAAGACGTGAAAGGAGTTTGGTTTTGCAATTTTTGAATGAGTTTATGATTGTACTTTATGTGGGTGGAAAGTTTATGTATTATTTGTAGTGTTGTTTCTGTGTTTTTGTTATTTACCATTAATAACTCTTTGCACACGGACTCCTCCAATCGACAAAGTGACATGTTCTCGATAAATCCAGCAAAGATTTCGTCTCCCTTTTCTGCAACAAGGTCCTTGTTAGTGAAAGCGTCGTCCCACTGCCCATCTTCTATAACTCTGAGCATTCGGTCACACCATAAGGGCTCAAGATCTTCTCCAAGAATTATATAATTTATTGTAATTTTCGGATAAGGTTAAAACATCAGCGGTGGTTTGATTACCTTCAGTTTGCCAGCCTTGTGTTCGTAAAGAAGCTTCAAAATCAGTTATCCCGTACGCGTCAGGAACTGGTGGCGAATTTGAGTCCTGGCAAAGTATACGATTCAAACGTATCCTTTCTTTCAAGAATTTCCTGAGGCATATTTCAAAATAATCTTAAACCTGTCCGTAGAAAATTGACCGACGTATCTAACAACAGAGTCATGGATGATTCCATGAATAAAGTGATAAGTCTCGCCTTCCTTGGTCAAATAAGTATTGATCAAGCTGTCCAGCTGTGACTTTATTTTTATTCTTGACAATGAGTTTGGAAGAGTACACAATTCGAGAAAGGTTTCCCTTCGTTCTTTTGTTTTTTGACATTCGTTACCAAGGTCAAGAATCTTCGTGTCTAATTCCCCATCATAAATCATGCAAAACAAAAGACAGAAGTACCTCAGAGGGTCGTTTGTTTCAAACTGTTGGATCTCTTCTTGAATTACAGAAAATGGTCGTTTGAAGAAATCATCAACATGATGACTCGAATCCCTCTCAGCGGTAAATATCCGACATAATAGAGGGAAACACGAAATGGTGTACTGCTCAATGCCGATGTCTTCGTCCAACAGATCTTGACGGTTGTGGAAGGAAGCATGTTTGGAAAATATTTGCTTTCGTTCATCGTCTGTCAGAGATGTTTCTGCATCCATCGTGGATACACTCAAGTGATTAAACAGAGACAACATCCTTCTTGTCCTCTCGTCCTGTGATACGTGAGTTCTAACTGCCGCAAGAACCTTCATGGAACTGAACTGGAAACAGGAATTCAAAGTGTCTCTACAGTCCCTCCATTGGTTGACCTTCGTGTCGTCTACATCATGGACACCAAAAGGGTCATCCAAAACAAAGACTTGTTTACATTCTGGTATCCAGTACTCGATTATTTTCTCTGCTGACTGCACGTGACACAGTCTGTAACCCTTTTCTTTCAGTAGTAATGCTACATTATGTATAGTGGTAGATTTTCCAGACCCCGGAGGGCCGCTTACAACTATGAAGTCATGGTCTTCCACGCTTGATTTCACCTGTTCTGTCAATCTGGTGGCGACAAATGTTTTGCTTTCTTCAGTCCAAACATCAAATTTAATATTCTGCAGGTCTGAAAAGTTAAATAAACAAAATTATTTATCTTGTGAACATATCTCAAACCGGAGACTGGAAATAAACCAATTTGGGATTCTCAATTCTTACTGTATTGTGATGTGCTACGGTTGGATGCATTACAGCATACATTGTTTTACCTAATTCAAACATAATATTTTCTTTCTGAAATAAAGATTGGTTAAGTAGCACATCGCATGGAATTGATAATAATTAAAAAAATAGCATCCAAAAAGTATGGAATTGTTTTTGACTATTTGTTCGCTTTTTACAACTTTCTTGTTAACATACATTTATCATTAAATGAAATACCCCCTATATAAGGATGCAGCTAAAAAGCCAAATCCACCAAAAAAAATTACAAAACAAATAAAATTATAAATGCACAGGTTAAAGAGACTTTGGCGTTTCTTATAAGTATTTGACTTTAGTGCATGCAAGTATATTTGACAACAAATAAGTACAACAAAGTGACTCTGATAATTACTTCAACACCTTTCGATTTTGCAGCATTTGCCAACCGTTTCGGCATAAAAATCCGAATAAATTGTGTTCAGACAAAAATTTTAAAAATCCCAATATTTTTAATATATCATAAACAGAAGGGTTTTTTTGACAAATTTTATAGCAGATTATGCCATAATTTTCTATTTATGATTTCAAAACAATCTGTGTCTTTTATGATTTTATATGCAAAGTATTTTCTTAGCTAAATTTGGTAAAATTTTGATCCTTTGGTAATATTTTCAACATCTTGAAAACAATTTTGATTTAAGCACTACTGATGAGGAATTGTATTCCAAAACGGCCGTCTAGTGCTGTAAAATTAAAACTGATGTAATATGCAATTATGTAATACAACCAATGAAGCTGTTTACAAATAATTTGTTGACCCCGGGATATTGCAAGCATAGGGTTATATTATCCTACAAAGAGATTTATAACCGTGATCACAAAATCGTTGATAAGCATGGTGTCCCAGTATCCAAAAAGTATTCTGAATATATATGTTGTCCCAAAGTACCGTGTTTTTTAATACTTAATTTTGATTTTACACGTAGTGTGTAGCTGGTCAAACAGGAGGTGAGTACCTGACTCACACGTAGTGTGTAGCTGGTTAAACAGGAGGTGAGTACCTGACTCACACGTAGTGTGTAGCTGGTCAAACAGGAGGTGAGTACCTGACTCACACGTAGTGTGTAGCTGGTCAAACAGGAGGTGAGTACCTGACTCACACGTAGTGTGTAGCTGGTCAAACAGGAGGTGAGTACCTGACTCACACGTAGTGTGTAGCTGGTCAAACAGGAGGTGAGTATCTGATTCACGTGTAGTGTGTAGCTGGTCAAACAGGAGGTGAGTACCTGACTCACACGTAGTGTGTAGCTGGTCAAACAGGAGGTGAGTACCTGACTCACATGTTTTGCTTTATTTGCTAGATTAATTTTTTTACCTTTTGCTTTGGGATTGTGATTTGAAGAGGGACAGATATGCTTGTGTTTGTTTCTGCGATTCTTAGCTACCGACTCATTAACAGTTCCTATATAGGTACCTAAACTCATAATTTTAATCATTGAACCACAACATCTGGATCATTCTGCATGTACATATATTGTACACTTACACTGAATGTTAGGTGGAATAATTTCGCTAATTTTAATATTCTGTAATTCTCTATATAGTTCCTTATATGACTGGTCCAAAGCTGCCGTCAACAACCCGGATACTTCAACTGTTAGTCCCTGGCCACCAATTCTGACTATAGCCTGCAATAAAGTATATTGAAAAATGACAATGTCCCAGACCATAACCACTTGTATAAATAATGTGAAAGTACAACCTACCATACAGTATGTTTAGTTAAAGAAATAGAACTGAAGGTTTGACTGTTGAAACCAAAATCGATAATTTCATACAGGTTTAAATTCCGATTTTTTAACATGGAGAAAATTATCGCCCTAGCTTTTTGTGTTTAGAAGAACGCACCGTGACGTCATGCGATAACAAACCCCACAATTTTATCAATAGCGCGTTTTCATTTTAGTGTGCAAGTAGTAAAATATAGTCAGATTTGTAGCTTTCTCACAATTAAACATTTCTTCACATAATATACTGCCGCTCTCATTTGCTGAATTATATAGTACAGAATTGCCGCGTTAAAGTATCGAATTACTGCTGTCAAATCATTTATTATGATGGTGTTCATATTTCCATGGATTCTATGCCCCATAAATGTACCTGTGCATGAAATGGAATATATTACAAGCTTACCTCATATAATTACGACAGGTCACGTGTTACCCCTTGAAATAAAAACATAGCACAGCCGTGTTGTTGTACGGCGTAGTTGGGAGAATGGCGTTGTGGCAAGACAGAATAACCGAAAATTCCCCGGGGGGGGGGGGGGGGGGGGGGTTGGGTTCGATCTATGCAGTCCGACGGATGTTATTTGGAAAAAGAAACAATGTACCAAATCATGTATTGCTATATCAAATGGTAGAAAATAATAATTTCATAAATATATGAAAAAGACAATAAGTATATTAAAATTTTTAATAGTCGTACCCGATCGTTTTGTCATGTCGGATAGAGAGAAAGTAGAGTTTTACAGACCCTACCGCCGCTATGAGGGGGTACATTCTAGCGGTTGTTTGTAACTGGATCATTTGCTGTTAAATCTGGGTTTTATTAAACTGCTGATTATCACTCACAATATTCCCGTTTCATATTGAAGTATTTATAATCCACATGTGATCATTTGCACACAACACTGTACGAATTATCTCCCTTTCACGAAAGTGAAATCTAATCGATAAACAGTTTTAAAATATGACACAATTGCCTCAACATCAAAATACGTTATTATACCCTTCAAAATAAATTTAAATTACCGTAGATTTCATAAAGAATTAATTAAATCAACCTGCCATTGCTGTTTATTTCATAAAAAGTTATAATTTTACATCGTAGGACGCAAACTTCTCGGACTACTTTTTATTGTAAACACGAGATCAGTTCGCTGAATTGCAGAAATTATTGGATGCATCCCGTCGCAATATTTTACTAGATTCCGAAATGTATTCCGAAAATTTATTCCAAATGTGCATATGTAACCAAATGCATTACCCGTCTCAGAATACATATCTCATGAAAAAAACAGATATATATCTTTCACGCTCATTTACCAGGTGCACTATTTGCATGCATATTCATATCTTATAATTTCATAGCAAAGAAGCCCGATATCTTGGAAGAAAGCGATAGCAAAGTACGCGTTCACTATCGTGAAACGCCGTACAAAAACTACGGAAATAGGACATCACAAACATAAATGACTTCATAGTATAAGATGGATTAGTATGTTTTTTTAACAGAATCGCAAACTAACATACAGCTATGTATATGGTAAAACTAGCATCTTTATACAATATAACATCGACGCTTTACATGGTTAGGTCATGTGATGAGAATGCTCAGTTAAGAATACTAAAACAGCATTGAACTGGACACCACATTGAAAAGGGTAGTCTGATAGACCTCATACAACCTGGAAGAGAACCATTCAAGCAAAGCTGTAGGAGCGAGAATACACCTGGGGCAAGCCAGGGATTTATCAAGGGCCTATTTAGGGCTGAAATTCGGCCCAATTCCCAATGGAAAAACATTGATTTTTTCCCAAAGTGGGCTAAAAAATTCCCAATTAGAAAATCGTACCAGATACATATCTGAAGTCTCCGGGCCATAAATGTGGCTGCTTTTCTCAATCTTCAATCAACTCAATACACTAAACGTTAGATTAATTATTAACGGCATCAAAAATAAAGTCAAAGTTTTCTCAAAATGAGCAAAAAGTTGATAGTTTTTCCCAATTTTTAGTTTAGGGCCTTTTCCCAAAAGACCCTGATAAATCCCTGCAAGCACAGCACATGGCAAAAACTTTTTGGCGCCTTATGTCGAAGCGAGTAAGTAAGTAAGTAAGTAAGGTAAGTAAGTAAGGAAAGGTGAGTAAGTGAGTGAGTGAGTGAGAGAATAGGTAAGTAAGTAAGGTAAGGTAAGTAAGTAAATATGTAAGTAAGTAAAGTAAGTAAAGTAAGGTAAGTAAGTTAGGTAAGTAAGTAAGGAAAGATAAGTGAGTGAGTGAGTGAGTGAATAAGTAAGTAAGGTAAATAAGTAAGTAAATAAGTAAGTAAAGTAAGGTAAGGTAGGGTAAGTAAGGAAAGGTAAGTGAGTGAATGAGTGAATAAGTAAGTATGGTACGGTAAGGTAAGGTAAGTAAGTAAGTAAATAAGTAAGTAAGTAAATAAGTAAGTAAGGTAAGTAAGTAATTAAATAAGTAAGGTAAGTAAGTAAGTAAATAAGTAAGTACGCAAGCGAGCAAGCAAGAAAGATAGATCAAGAAAAGAGTAAGCAGGGTAACAAAGGAAAGCCTACCTGATTGAGGTCCTGCCATGCAATTGTAAAATCGTAATTGTTAATGTTACATTTAGTGGCATGTGCTATTTTGTTTCTGTAGTATTTGATTCTGGCTAGATCAGCTCCTTCACTCTGGTCATGTGACTTTGGTAGATTATTCCATCCAGTAGATGGCGTTGGTATAGCAGTCAGTGACCTTAGTAACAGTACCATTAAAGTCAGGTCAAAATCTACAGATGTCACGCTACCTAAAAGGAAAACAGTCGGATTTAAGACAAATGTTTATCAAATCGGTGTTATGGTAAGGAACTACTTACATTTTAATATAAGATAGGGGTTCAAAATTCCCAGGGTCCAATGTGCGGGACTCATTGATTTTACATTGGGACCCTTTGCTATTTAAACTGTTAAAGTGTGATAGACCTGTTAATTTTTAATATGACAATATTACTTTTTTGAACCCCTGTAAGTAATTTGCTCCAATCCAAGTTTCACAATCAATACTTAACTTACAAAAATGAAGCATGTTTTGACAATCCTTTTCCGAACTACATATGAACATTAACTCTCTTCAAAATGACAGCATAAAATTCCTAATTTAAAAAAATAGCAACATTATTATGATTTCAAATGTACTAAAATTGAGAAAATTCATAGTTGAGGAATGATTGTGGGGCAAGGATGTTTTATAATTAGTTGGCTAACTCTTATTTCTTTGTTCATTGGTTTGTTGCACAACATGTCCCTGTTTGTTCTGGTTTTCCTAAAACGTAGAATACTGGTTCCTATTCAGCTTCAAATCATTGTAACGTATTACCACTCAACATGTAGGTTTCTTTTCATGTGAATAAATTACAGTAGAGGGGATTATTTTCATGGGGTGAAAATTTCGCGATTTCTGAAATCTGGCAATTCGCGTGGGTTTTAATTTCACGTAACCAATATAAGTGGGTGAATATGTATGTTAGACATTTACGCATGTGTAAAATTTCCGGCCTCGAAATAAGCGAAAATTCCCCCTTTATAGTATATGGTTTAAAATTATGGTACAGTCAAACCTGTCCATAAAGACCTCCAAAGGGAACCAGTAAAAGTGACCTCCGTGGGCAGTTGAGCAATTAGGATTATTTTTTACAAGCCAGTTGGCTCTTATATAGAAGTGATCTATAAGACTTATTATTACATACCATATAAGCATTTTACTGAGACACTATAGTGGTAAGTATGCAGAGGAAGAACGAAACATATAAGAAATTGTACTACGAAAAACCAAAGGTGCTGTCATTAGTTTTTATTTTTGCAATTCCTTTTAAAAAATATCTACAATATACAGGGGATACAACTATGTAAATATTATTATTTGCAGTTGTTTATTACCATTTTTAAAAATGATATATTCAGTGGACACATATGCCGGGTATTTATATACAAACAATCCATCTTTGCACACATTTTAGATGCACTTAACGCAGTTATAAAGAGCATAAAAGGATTTAATTCTTAAAAACAACTCACCCGCTGGGGGATACAAGATGTTCCATTGTTCTTCATTTATCACTCTCTTCTGTTTCAGTGCTTGAAGTTTAGCTTTTTCTCTGCTTAAGGTATGACTTAAGTTACTCGGTGTAATGTAGAAGTCAAAAAGGGTTCTCATAGCACGTGGTGAAATCTTCAACACAAGGGAGGTAAGCCTAAGGAAATTGGTTTCTTCCTGTGATATCAAAATGTCTTTATTTGTCGTCTGGACAGACGTTGACATGGTACTTCCGGTTCCGCTGTTACCCGTGGTCAGAGTTTGCGCCTGTGATGTTGTGTTAGTTATCACGGATGTTGTGTTCAGTACGGAACTGACGTTATTACAGACTGCCGAGGACGTGTGGCTGACATTCACAGTGTGACCTGGCGTAGAATGTACCTGTGATGTAGTGGATGCAACTGGATTTGCAGATGAACTAGAAGTGGTATTGCAAGTCGTTAAAGACGCACTAGTATGTGCTGTAGCTGCAGTTATCGTGGTTGTTGACGAACTAGAATTGCTGTTTTGAGCTGTTGAAGAAATATTGACGTGTGTTGTTGCTGCAGTTGTAGTGAATGCTAATAAACTAGAATTGTCGCTTTGAGCTGTTGAGGACATACTGTTAAGAGTTGTTGCTGCAGTTGTCGTGGACGCTGATGAACTAGAATTGCTGTTTTTAGCTGTTGAAGACATAGTGACGTGTGCTGTTGCTGCAGTTGTCGTGGACGCTGATGAACTAGAATTTTTGCTTTGAGCTGTTGAAGACATATTGGTGTGTGCTGTTGCTGCAGTTGTCGACGCCGATGAACTGGAATTGCTGGTTTGAGCTGTTGAAGACACACTGACGTGTGCTGTTGCTGCAGTTGTCGACGCCGATGAACTGGAATTGTTGCTATGGGATGTTGGAGACATAGTTGGGTGTACTGTTGCTACAGTTGACGTGGAAGCTGATGAACTGTTTCGAGCTGCTAAAGACATGCCGGTTTGTAATGTTGTTACAAGTGTTGTGGATACCGATGAACTACTATTGCTGTTAGCTGTTGTACACGTACTTGTAGTAGTTGTAGCAACTGTCGATGATAATGTTGAACTTGTGTTGACATTGACTGTTGAAGGCGTAGTTACTAAAGGTGTTGTTGTTGCAATATTCAACAATGACTGCGTGGTTGCATTCTCTGAAAAAATGGAAACATTGTTATTGGTAGTTGACGCAATATTGGCATTTTCTAGAGCTGGTGTGGAGGTCATGTTGATTGCCGCTGTTGAATGCATATCCGTGCCAGAGGCTGCTGCTAAAGAGAAGGTAGTTGTTGTAGTGGAAACAGTATTGTAATTGGTAGATGGAAGTGTACTAACTGGCAATGTCGACGCCATCCTGTCTCTCCCTTTAATTAAGTAATGCTCGTCTCAGTTAAAAGTATAGCTGCTTGCTTCAGTTGCATAAACAGTCATGCTAAAGCTCTAAATACCAGTTTCTATGCATTCACAATTCAACAGTTTACCTGAAAACGAATAATAATAATAATAATAATAATAATACTAATAATAATAATAATAATAATAAATCTGATAGTGCTGAACGTAGGAAAGTAGTGATGATGACGGTGGTGGTTCTGCTGTTGCCTATGATGATGAAGATGGTGATGATGATGATGGTGGTGGTGGTGATGGGAATGTGACATGAGTAGTTATGCTGCTGCTGCTGCAGCTACTGATAAAGATGGTGATGATGAAGATGATTTTATTTTGTTGATGATGTAGTGACATGACAAGTTCTGATGAAGACGATGAATCATGATGGTGCTGATGATGCTGATAACAGTGTTGGTGACATGAGTTCTGCTTCTGATGATTATGATGATGAAGAAGATGGTTTCACCATGTTGATGATGATATTACATAAATAGTGATGATGATGATGATGATGATGATGATGCTGATGATGATGATGATGCTGATGATGATACAAGAACCTTGTCATCTGAAAATATGCAATGATTTTGTAGTAGCAACAGCAGAGTTATGTTGCTGTTTTGGGTCTAATTTCAGTCAGACATCATAACAAACATCTTTAACAGAACTGTCAATGGCAATTCATCATCATCATCATCATTTCTCATAGCACATTATCATCAACATGAAAACATCATCATCATCATTGCCATGATCATCACCATTATTAGCAGCAGTAGTAGAAACCATGTCACCACTTTACTAACATCATCATCAATCATGATCAGAAACCCTCATGTCACATCATTAATGTGGTTACATCATCATCATCATTATAGCTCCTCACGTCACATAATCATCATCATCATCATCATCGGCAGCAGAAGTACTGAATGTCAAAACCATTATCATTATCTACTTTATCAGATCATATCATCATCAGTACTTCTCATGTCACATCAACATGAAGACATTGTTTTTATCATCATCATCACCATCATGAATTATTATAATCATTATCAGCAGCAGCAGATCATCACCACCATCGTCATCAGATCATCATTATCATCATCACCACCATCATCACGATGATCATGATGATTATGATTACCATGTTTATGATTGAATAACATGAATATTTATGATGATGATAATGATGATGATGATGATAACAGCAGGGTTATGTTTTTGTTTTGGGTCTAGTCTAATTTCAGTCAGCCATCATTACCAATATCTCTAACAGAACTCAAAATCTTTAACAGAACTCCAAATGGCAATTCATCACCATCGTCATCATCATCATCAAAACTCCACATGTTACATTATCATTAAAATGAAGACATCATCATCATCATCATCATCAGCAGCAGCAGCAGAACCCATGTCATGACTATCACCAACATCATCATCAAAGTCATTATCAGAAATCCTCATGTCACGTTTTATCATCATCATCATTATCATCACCATGATGCGTGCAACAGAACTCACGTCACCATAATCATCATCATAATTATCATCATAGCTCCTCATGTCACATCGTCATCATCACCATCATCATTGGCAGCAGCAGAACATCATCATTATCATGATCATCGGTATCAACATAACTCATGTCATCACCACCACTGTCATCATCAACATAATCATCATAGCTCCTAATGTCACATCATCATCATGGTATAATCATTATCATCATCGTCGTCGTCAGCAGCAGCAGCAGCAGAATGAATGTCACCACTATTATCATCATCTTCATCAGGTCATCATGCCACATCATCATCAACATTGCATCATCATCACATAGAAAAACCTTCACCATGACCAGCTACTTTCCTTCATTTGCATTTGACACATTAACTTGTTTTCATTTCCATTGTTTAAGTCATTAATTTAATTAAATGAATTCACAATTTGAAAAAAAAAATAAAATGAAAATAAAAATAAAATTTTGTTTTAGTCATACTTTAAATGTAGTTAAAATTATTGCTGAATAAATATAAATTGACCAAGTGAGCTTCAAAAGCCTGAATTAGTATAATTCTGACACAACCTATAGCCCCTAAGCTAACAATTTGCATCTCCCAACTACAGAAGTTGTCCAGGCAACTGTCTCTTTCAGAAGTTTGTTGACAAGAATGGTGTACAAAAGGGGGCAATATTTCTTAATATGATTCATTGATAATTAAAATTGATTATTATTTGGATAACTGAAATGGCCAACATAATCCTCTGCTACAATAAAATTACTTTGAATTTAAGTATTATTAGGTGGTCGGATAATTTTATTTTACTGATTTTAAATGTCCAGGTAATTTACTCCCGCTGTGGGTCCCACTGAACGGGTGAAAAAAATCACCAGACACCGTTCTATTTATAGTTGACAGTGTGTAAATCTATCTACTTGGACTTTACAGTGTTGTTATTTATTACTGATGTGAGGATTTTATTAATATCAGTTTCTAATTAACGGATTAATTATCAAGTGACCACCAGGATTTTTATGAATTAAATATAAGGTAAGAATAACACAATCTGTGACTTTGTATTTTTTTCTGTGTAAGTTTATCATGATACAAGTGGATTCTTCAAACCTATTTTATTTACAATTATAATAATTTTTGATGACTTTTTTGTTCCCGATGATGGTATTTAAAATTAACTGCCTATTGTAGACACGGGCGGTCGCTATAAAAAATTGGATTCAGATTGAACTGTGATCTAGACTGTAAAATCAGGCCCGTAACAACGTTTTTGAAAGTGGGGGGGCCACATGTTGTGTAATTCGACCTCGAGGGCACGAAGTGCCCGAGCCTACTAGGGGGGTTTGGGGGCATGCCCCCAGAAAAAATTTTAAAAATCAGAAGGTCTGAGACGTCATTTCCTGCATTCTCATATATCAATCAGCAGGTGGTTTAATCGGCACTAATTTTAATTTTAAAAATTCACAAAGTTGTACTAACGGATTACCAAAATTATTGGAGAACACAGAGATTTCTTTTGAAAAAATTTGGTAGGACCACGAACCTTCCACAAATAATATGACAGAACTTTTTGATACCGGCTCTGAAAGACCTGAGATGGCACTAGGGGGGTCTGGGGGCATGCCCCCCCCCCCCCCCCCCAGAAAAATTTTAAAAATCAGAAGGTCTGAGACGTCATTTCCTGCATTCTCAATTTGATTCTGTCTTCCAATATTGTTTCTTGTTTGAACTTGATTTTTTTGATTTCCGCAATATTTCTGGACAATATACTCTGATACATGGTGATTATATAACATAAAATTAAGTCTCCAATACGATTTCGGAAGTCACTCTAGAATGATAACACGCGGAATAGGAAACGGTACCGTATGTTCTCCAGTCCGGATTTGACCTTTGTTTACACACTATTTAAACGACAATCACATGCTAGCTTCAGTAAAACTATCACAAAGATTAAAATTATATAGCTTACGCGTTCATGAAGTTATACAAGTTTATTTTTAACAGGTTTTCATACATTTTTTTCTAAAATATTTTTATAAGCCCACAAAAAAGTGGGGGGGGGGGCCGGCCCCCCCTGGCCCCCCCGGATACTACGGGCCTGAAAATAGTTATAAGTTTTATTTTAACATGGCGTTATTAATGGTTAATGCTGGTACACGTTAATTTTGCTTCTCATGAAGTAGTTAAAATTGTGTCCTGAATTTTCACACAATATCCCCGATTGTCCCGGATAAAAGTAACGTGTTAAAACTGAAATCCCGATAATGATGTTCAACTCGGTCGTAAATTTTCGATGTAAATAAACCCAAAAAATTATACGATGTAAAACATTTGTTTACATACGGGCTAGTTTAACAATGTCAGACAGTGACATGTGAGTAGCCGATCCTGAAATCTTCTAGATGTACTCAATATTTTATAAATGGACGACGTGAAATAAATTTTATTTAACCACTAAAAATTCTTTTTATTTATTATATCTATATGCTTAAGTAGCCAAAATATCGTTTGAAAGTGTCATTTTAGCGTGCAGTATAAATTATATGATTTCAAGTTCTGCCCACTGACCAATCACATGCATTTCCTAATTATATATGCAAATCTGACTTCCTGACGGGACTAGCTAGGCTCGAAATTCCTACTCGCTGTATGTGTGGGGGTTGTTGTTGTTTGTTTGTTTTTTATCATTGAAGTTGTTCTTAAATACTTGTCTGAAATCTGGCATTCAACATACAATTACAAATAACCAGAAATGCATTTGTAAAATTAAGATCGTGCTCTTCTATATGGGTCTATTTCTTGTAACAGTAGTGTTTTGGTTAAAGGAAGATTTTGTTGACATCGATACGCCGTTAGTTACCGTCAAACGATGACAATACTCTGAAAAGTCTACGACTTTCCTACGTAAAAATTGAAATGCCTCAGCTAGAACCATTAACTGTTATCCCGTCTTGATGTTAAAAACCTTATTATCGATCAACATGAAACATACAGGTCCATGTCCAAATCACAATCTCAAAAGCAAAGTAAAACATCTAAAACTTAAAACTGAAAAATTAAGTTAAACATGTGATCTTTCACCAATTAAGTGAGATCAGGTGCTCCGGAAGGTTAAGCACTCGCGATTTAGCTAACTACACCTACCATGTGTTGAATGAAAGGAACAGTGACTATGGGATGTCAAATATATATCTAAAATAATCTTAGTTATAGAGACACTAACAATGTTGTGATGACGCTCATAAAACTTTGTGAGGGTCTTAATAATCCTAGGCTTGTATAGGTAAACAACTTTGACCTGTCCGTTTGACCTTTCATTAGAAATAGTCGTATAGGAGGGTCCAACCAATAAATGGGTAGTGTTAAGATCCAATTAATAGATACACAGTACACAGGTGTTCCTATAAGGTGAGTATATCTCATGATGTATACAATATAAACACCTGTGGACCCTATACGTAGATATACTTGATCCCCGATACATATTTAAATAAAAGGTCAAACGGACAGGTCAAAGTTGTTTACTTATTTTTTATAATACCCTTGTGTAAACAAGTTATTTGTTTAGAAGTTTTTCATCATCCAGCATCAGAACAATGAAATAATGTACTTAGTACTAAACTCTATTTGTATAACGGTTTGTTTTATCCCCCATGAAATATTTTCCTATTATATTTTTTGTGAGTCTTGTTCCATGGGTAATATTTTTAGGTTAATAATTATCATCCATGGATAATATGTTGAGGAATAAGCTATGGTGTTTATTACACTGGGCACATTTTACAATAGAAATATATCCTCCCGGTTACATTTTCACCGGGATAAAATAACGATTACATTAGAACACCGTCCGAACCAAGACACATACTATATCTATATTTATATGTTATCAAAATGTCGGATAGTTACGGGCTACTACACACTATCTGCTGCCTGGGATATTTATAGCTGCAGAGGCGGTATCGGTTATAAGCGAACGATCAATGATACAACATAATATGTCTATAACATCGGACTGATTTTGAAAGGCCTGGGATAAACGTAATAATAGAAGAAATATTGTTATTTACCTGTTAACCTCCATCTTGATTCCATTTCTTTACAATTTCAACTTCCTTTTTGGTTGGTTTATAAAAGTAGATCCGGGGTTTTCTCTTCTATGTTTATATTTATCAGCCAATCATTTTACTATCTAAGTGATCGACGATGCATGCATATATCGTACAGACCTGGCGAAAGTTTAAACATTAAGTTAACTAAGATGAGTGGTCGTTCGGCTGTCGAGTGGCCGATATATCGATAACGGCGCCAGAGATAGATAGCAACTGCCAAGGTATAGGTAATAACCAGAGATGGACTGCTAAATCGGTACTTATTGGTTACGCGGCTAAATGTCAAACTTTCGACAGGTCATTCACTGTATTATAGGAACTTATGGGGAAAATATGCCATACACTACTATAGTACATGTACATTGTATGTTGCACTAAATCATAATATAATTAGAACTAAATTAGTAAGCATATTTGTGGTTTTATTGTCATTATATGAAATGATGGCTAGCTAATAATAATGTTAATATGCAATATCGTGTTCATTGTATTGGTTACCTCCCTTTCACTGTGATCTTTCAATTATAAGCTACAATCTACTCCTATACCTCAATTATGACGCCCACGAAATTCTACATTTGTAACTGTATGACAAACGTGATGACTTCAATTTTTGTATTGTCAGCTTTCATTTTATATGGACCAATAAACCTGCTTCTCCTGCTTATGGTGTATTTATTTCCCAATTAATACGCTATGGTAGAGCTACGGGAACTTTATAGACCAAAGCAAGATGCTTGCTAATAAACTTTGCTTTTTGATTTTGATTCGGACATGGGTTAGTATATTGCAAGCTAGGCTTATCAGGACCTTCAAAAAGTTTTATGGTCGCCATCACAGTATTGTTGATAAGTATGATGTCTCTGTGTCCAGGATTACCTAGATATACCTGATGTCCCATAGTTCCTTTCTATCGGATGTAGCTAGCTAAAAAGATATGATTACCCTTCCGGAGCACCCGGCCTCACTTCCCTAGAGGAAGTTCACGTGTTTCACCCAACTTGTCAGTTTCAAAGTTTTTACATTGCTAATGGCTTGTGATACGGACATGTATTAGTATGTTAATTATTTTGATTTAAACACTTAAAAACATCACAGAATGATACTGTTTCCTTCACGGTTCATGACAAAATCAAAATTGCAGTAAACTAAACACCCACCATATATCATCGTGACAATCCCAGCGTTAGTGTAAACGTTGTTAACAATCGAGGTTAAAATAAATTATCATTGAAAGAAAAAAATTATCTATTACTTTAGGGACTTCTATTATATCATAACGATTGAAGATACATTAAACTTTTATAAAGAAGACACGATTGTTGTAATTCACTTAGGCCATTTGAATATAATAAATGTTTCTTGTAATTTGTATCGACAGGCTACTTATATTAATTCTTTATTTATTTATTTAAAAAATCATTAATTCGTCAAAATGAACTCTGCAAGCTTTCGTGGTACGTACACCTTGTAGTGCAAGTGTAAGCCGTCATCAAGTAGCCAAACCAAGTACATTTATGTATAGGCCTGGCGAAAGTTTAACAGTAAGCTCGGTCACTCACCAGTCGAGATAAGATTCCTTTCTGAGCTCATTGTTAAATGTTAACCTTTCGATAGGTCTGTGCTGTACTTTTTATCTTTCATGCTTACAATCTAATGGTACTGGTATGAATAATATTTTAGCATGAAGACGAGGTTGCCAAGTGGTTATGACCTTAGTTTTCAAACTTGGTTACAACCTAATTTCGACCACTAGTGATAAAGGCTTTTCTTTTTGCGGGTCTTTACAAGGTGTTTGGTTAAAAGTATAATGGGTTAAGGACATTGCAAGGCAAGTGCACTAAGTCTCTTAAGATCATCGTAAATACTAGTAATGTAATACAACGCAGATCCGATTGATTTATTAATTGATTGAATAATTGAGTGAATGTGGTTTTATGTACCAGTCAAGAAATGTTTAACTTATATCGAGACGTCATCTGTTATAGGTAAAGTGTCAAGAATTTTGACCTTTGCAGTGCGCCCAGAACAATGTACAGACAGGACTCGCGAACGTGACACAAGTCATCGGTTTTTAAAATCTCTTCCGAAGGATCACATGTAGTCCAAGAGATCATGGCTAAAATCCGGGTGAACGAGGCCAAAAAGGTTTGAGCGTTGATTCTTGTAGGAAAATGTCCCTAGTTATAAATTTTGGTAAAAAAATAAGAATTCCAGATTTTGAAGCATTTTGTGGCAAAAACAACACAAAAATGTTCATTCTATTTTTCATTGTGGACACATGATAGATTAAAATACAAAATATTCTGACAGTTTTCCGATTTTGTGTCAAAATATTAAAATAAGCGATAAAATCGATGCTGTAAACTGCGTTTTTATTATACCTACCGTCTTTCGATTCTTGTAAATCTGTTGTTTATGCATTAAATATGACAAACTATATATTGTTATAAAGCTTTGGTAGTCCGGTAGATAAAAATGTTACAAAAATTCAGAATTATGGAACCTTTATACCGTAGCAAATTATTATGTTTCCCCTACCCCAAAAATACGAAAACGTCAAAAATTCATTATTTTGGCCCATGCTTGCCGATAAGTGTTTAAAACAAATCATTATTGTTTGTTACATCTCCCGTCTGTGACCAACATATTTATAAAACAATTATTTGTAGAGAACTTGGAGATTTTATATGAATATTTGCACTTTTCATATAACAATAGTTTGGAAAATAAGTTTTCATTAAATCTTTTGTACTCTACTTCTTGTAATTTTGTTATATAGACATTGAATCTCGAGATTTATATGTTTCTGTATTGCCGTGGCACATTTGAGTCTGACAACATAAAATACTATCGGAAATACCGAAGTTTACAGGCGAAACGGATAAATTTATTTCCCCTATCCCAGAATTGATAAACATGTTGCAAATCCATTTTTATGCAATGTATGCCGATTTGTGTTTCTAATGAAGATTTCGAGCAAAAGTACCAACAACAATGATAAAGCAGGCTTCGAGGATTTTAAATATTTGTGAAATGCTTTTAGCTTAAGGACAGATAGGACTAACTAATATAATAAAATTGCTTATTTTATTCATTTATATGTAAAATGCTATAAGAAAAAAGGGACTTCGCCTCTTGTATTTTTGTTATTTAGGCATTGAATCTCGACTGTTATCTATTGACGTAGTTCCTTGACATATAAGAGTCTAAATACACCAAAAACTGTCGGAAATAGTAAAGCTTGTAGATGAGACGAATAAATTTATTTCCCCTACCCCAAAATTGCAAAAAATGTGAAAACCCTGTTTTAGCCAACATGTAACAATTAGTATTTCTAATGGAAGTTTTAAGCAAATGTGCATGTGAGAATGCAAAAAGAAGCTTGAAGGATACAAAATAATTTATAAACTGCATCATTTTAATTGCAGATTGGTCTAATTATTCATAGAAAAATGCCTACTTATTTCATTTTCAATTCAATGTGCTATGGCAGAATCTTTGCTGTTTGTATTTTTGTTATATAGGCATTGGTTTTCAAATATCAGATATTGATTCAATGCGCTTACACTAAAATCACTTAAAACATGAAATATGTCGGAAATGTCAATTTTGGTTGCTATCATGAACCAATTGATTTCCCCGTTTCCAAAATGTGAAAACATAGACACCCTCTCCAGGCTAAGAAGTCATAGCTTGCCTTTTTGCATTAGAAGAAGAAATATAAAAAATGGCCATATGAATTCACAAACGGGTATATTTGAGGCATTTATGCAAATAATAGTACAAATGTAGGTGAACCGATGTTTCAGATTGGTAAAAAAACAATGTCATGAACCATGCGTTTTAATTCTACTCTGTATTCATAGAATGACAAGAACAGTAGCATTTCGGTAAATTACTATACTTGAAAAGTTACAATATGAATGCCGCATTTAAGTTAAGAAACATACTAGATCATAATTACAAAAAATGGGTACAGGATCAAGTATGGAAAGTGAGGGTGAAAGGCACTGAATTTTATGTTGACCCACATTTGAATAAAACACATTGTAACCATTAAAACAACGACTGGATCCTCTGGCAAAAGTCTAAAAGTCAACTGATAGAAATCCAAAATATTTGCAAATAAGACAATGCGCAAAAATAATTGTGCAAGTGTTACGCACTCTAAACATTTAAAATAATCAACACTTTGTCATTTTGGAAGGCCAAATACTGGCCAGCCAGTATTTGGACAAATCCTTAAAATCATCTTCAAAATTACAAACCATTTACTTGGACATGCATACAAATCTACATCCGTTCTCTTAAACTGATTAAAGACACATTAAGGTGACACATGTCTGTTTGTCGAGCAGTACATGATGGGATGGCAGAGAATGGTTACTATGATCAGCTTTTCTTTTGTTTCTGTCAATCTCTAACAATAAATTGGTTTTAGATCTGGTTTTGTTTTGTTCAATTTCCTTCCAAACGTTCTGAATTGAAATGACTTTTCTTGTTACTACTTTTACTCTCAATTTTGATTTCACATGTGGTGGCAGGAGGCGGTTACCCTTCCCGAGCACCCGGATTTTCCCCCTGCCAATGTTTACATTTTTAACTGTGCCAGTTTTATAACTTCGTTTTTGTTATTGTGATATAATAATTATGTTTGTGTTTATGTTTACTGTTTTACACAGCGCATTTAATCAGTTCTCTATTGCCTGAATTCAAAAATGTTTTTTATAACATTGATCGCTTTCAATTTGTCAGTTGAACACTTTATTCATGTCATCATCCCCTTTGTTCCATCGATCTTTGCAACTCCGGTAATGTTAGCAATTCACTTTTTCAATCCGACCTTTGATGTCCATATCTAGCTTATTTTAGCTAAAACATAAGTACGGGGGTTATATTCTTTGTTAAAACATCTCAATCTAAAAGCATTTCTTATATCCCTGATTCTCCTTTTTTCTGGTTTTCTATGACCTCGGCTATATTATGTAGTATTGTTAACCTATTATTCGTGATTACATGGCAAAAGAAGTTTACTAAACCATATTTGTTATTACTAAAACCCCGGTTATCAAAGATTGCGGCCACATTCACAAGACCAACTCCCTCCTTTAAGGGTCTTTAAGGAATCCTTAAAGATCCTTAAAGATGTCCTTAAAGATCCTTAAAGCCTCCTTAAAGACCCCTTTAAGGACCACCATCTTCTTTAAGGATCTTTAAGGCTTCCTTACAGATCCTTAATGGAACTGAAATTTTAAGGATCTTTAATGCGGCTTTAAGGATCTTTAAGGATCACCCTGACATACACATGTATTTAAATGATATAATGGTGTTTTTTCAACCACCCTGAATTGGCTAAGGATGCACCATTATTTATTTATTTATTTATTATTTATTTATTTATTTATTTATTTATTTATTTATTTATTTGGTATATATTACACAAAAATAATTGGAGAAAAACGCGATTAAAAATAAATGTCCGGTGATAAAATTTCATGATTGTTTTCAAAGTAATTAATTAATTAATAATTTATTTATTTATTTATTTATTTTTATTTTTATTTATAATCTATACTGCTCCGATTATTATGTACCAGCTCTAAATTGATTCAATGTACAACTTCTTATTTATTATTTATTTATTTATTTATTTATTTATTAAACTAAAAAAAGTGTAGTTTTGACTATTTATCATTATGGATTTATGCCCATAGGTAATAAACAGATCATGGTTCCTAATTGATGATCATCAACATTTCCCCGGTATCTCATCAACAACTTACCTAACTAATTGATAACAGAAGCAAATTCAAACTCATTTTAACCAGACGATAGTATATTCTACCTGAAAAATTTACCGTATGTTGTTAATCTCTTTAATTACCTAGATGGATTTGAATTTTAATGGAATCTGATGATTAATCTACATGAGTAGTAATGTTAGGGATACTTTAGATACTTTTTACCAATTGTTATTTGTGTGTAAATAAATAAATAAATAAATAAATAAATTTTAAAAACTTTAATAAGTATATGAAATATGAGAGAGAGAGAGAGAGAGAGAGAGAGAGAGAGAGGGCAGAGCGAAGACTTGTACATCATCAGTTTTTAAACTACCATTATTTGATATTTCTTATTTCATGACCTTGAAATGTGCATTCATATAAATAAATAAATAAATAAATAAATAAATAAATAAATAAATAAATAAATAAATAAATAATTAATCAAATAATAATAAATAAATTACATATAAATTAATAAATAAATAATCAAATAAATATATAAATAATCATATAAATAAATAAATAAATAAATAAATATAATAAATAAACTCATATAAATAAATAAATAAATAAATAAATAAATAAACCACAATTTCATAGACAAAACTGGTAGATTCATTTGCACTATCTTCTTCATGTAATAATTTCTCGATCGATCCAGTAAAATAACTTGTATTCTCTGATCAAGTTGTTTATGGAGAGAGAGAGAGAGAGAGAGAGAGAGAGATAGAGAGAGAGAGAGAGAGAGAGAAACTCGGAGCTGAGAGTTGTCTATCGGAACTTTTTCCCACAAGCGAAAACTATAAGCATGATTTTCTAATCATAGAATAGGTCCGCAATCCAAGTTAACGAATTTCGGGCTAATAAAGTTGTGATTTATAATGAAACAATTAAAAGAAAAAAACATTTATATCATCGGCATTTATTTTAAGTTAATTATCGTTTTAATTTGTTTTCTTGCCGAAAATGGGGTTCTCTGTGTGTTTCCGTTTCATTAATAATCCTAGAACTGACAGCCTCAATATAACTAGCAAAATCTTGATCTCACTGTCTTGGTTCACATCTTTAGGGAAAATCTAGTGTGAGAAAACTCGCTTGTCGAATATTGGTTCTAATCTCAATGCACTTCGATTTCTTTCACTATCCTTGAACTTAAAGTCTCTACACAAGACTATACAATTTTGTTACAAACTGACAAAATATTAAACTGGGACAGGCCATAATCTCAGAAAATTTGTCAGTTCGCTCAGGTTTTACATTCTTGGCCATTCTAGAATTCTTATTCATTGAATCAAATAATGATATAAGTGAAATAATCTTGACACAGGAATGAAACTCTATACTCTGCTATCCCGTTATCCTGATTATGTTGAGAAAAAAGTAAAAAAGTTTTCTCCAGAAATAAATCAAATGGTGTTGTTCAAACACAAAAAGATATTAGCAGTCTGCAGCTGACGTTGGAATATTGTCATATCTAGGAGAGAAAGAGAGAGAGAGGAGAGAGAATTTGGATTTGCAGTGTCGTGTACTTTTTTCGTTCTGTTTAAAAATAATTCAAAAATGGTAAATCATGCAGTGTCAGATCCAGCGGGATGGAGGTAGGTGGGCGGGGAGGGGGGCACCCCAACATTTGCCCCTGCTTTCCGACTTTTTTCCCTCTCGCTTACCGCAAATTGTCAAGCAACCAGTGGATGGACCAGTTAATTAGTGGTACTGATTAATTAATTCGTGTACAGGTAGGTAATTGCAATCAGAGGATGATGTAATGTACCAGTTCGCTGAGGTATGAAAGAATTCAGGTAGTGCTGACCAGTCTTAGGTGATAATGTTATTTACCTGATCACTTAGGCATGAAAGAACCCAGTTAGTATTAGTAAATGACGTTAATTAGTAATACTAATTAAGACACTTCTGTCTTGTCAGAAAGCATGAATTTTAAACTGGGCTGTTATCAGTTCTTATTCAAGGACAGATTCCATAAAGAGTGATTCCATTAATCATAAATGAATATTGGGACCAAGGGTCAGGGCCCAGAGAGAGAGAGAGAGAGAGAGAGAGAGAGAGAGAGAGCTAATTAGAATGGTACATTTTTAGCACATAAGATTATCTTTTTGTATATTTTTATAGCGCAAAGTCCTATTTTCATATAAAAGTCCCAATTTTTGTACATTTTTTTATTTTTAATTGGTTTTAATAGATAAATTCCATCTCATTTGACTTTTTATTCTATCCGTCCGTTATTGGCTTTATGGAACAAATCTAAAATGATAAGTGCTATTTTCTGGTAAAAAGGATTCTTGTGTGTTGCACCATTATACTGATTATTTAGTATAATAATGTAATAATTTAATTAATATAATAAAATTAACTTGAATGTTCAGATGGATGTCATATAGATAATTTTAAACAAGTGTGGAAAAAAGGGGAGGAAGGAGACCTTCCACTTCGGTAGCAGCCAGCTCGGTAGAGTGTCGACTGTCCGCTCCAGAAGTGGAAGGTCGCGGGTTTGGTCTCTGGCCGGGTCTGATCCAAAACTTGAAAAAGGGTAGTGACTATTCACTCGGATCCGCTTTTGAGTATGACAATGGTAATATTTTTTTAAACAGTTTTACCAGATTTATAACAGTAGGAAATGTCGCTAGTTCTACTGTTTCAATTTGTAAAGAGTACTATTATTATAATGTTTAACATGTGCACCCCCTTTTCTCTCTCTCTCTCTCTCTCTCTCTCTCTCTCTCTCTCTCTCTCTCTCTCTCTCTACCGTGAATTGAATTAATTTCTGAAATTATTTTATTTAACATTCTCACTGTTTCCCTCATAAAACAGTCATTTAAGTTAAATGCGAGATTTTGAAGGATAGATTAAGATTATAACAAATTATCATTAAAACTCGTCCTTCCATTTTGTACAGATTATTAAATGTCGCTGGTACAATATTATAGTTGTTTATCAAACAAGGAAATAAGTATTGGTATTACAACAAAAATGTAACTAAATTATAAAAGACAATTTTAAATAAAATTTACTTAAAATTATTGTTTTAATTTCAAGAATTATTGAAATATTTTAATAAAAAAGCAGTAGTATGATTAAGATTATACAAATAGGAATGGATATCTGATCGATAATTGATCTTTATAAAAGTGATGTTTGCCAGTCAGATAAATAAGTGTATTACAGGTAAAGGTTTGATATGCCCGTCTTCCTTTGATCAGAAATCTTAAGTCAGTTAAATTAACCTAAAAATTATTCCTCTCAAGAATGAAAGAGCAAACTATAATAATAATAATAATAAAATATTTTTTAAATGGAGTAAAACATTTTATTTATATATTTTATTATTAAATCTGAAAGATTTAGAGCTAGTCACGTGATCCTTAGGCTACCGGGTACTATATAGTTTAAAAATATAATGCATATTCATGTCTTCCGTGGCCTAATGGATAAGGATGTAGAGTCAGGAAAGGATGTAATCTGGGGAACTAAGGGTAGTGAGTTCAAGTCCCGCTGCGAGCGAAATTAGATAAGTAAATTTGTAATAAATGATGTTAAATAATGTGTTCTTCTTTATTTGTGATTTCAGGACTACTTGCAAAACAACCAAAATTAGTATAAATTGATAAAGAAAAATGATTAAATAAATAAGTTTATTTTTTATAAATTTACAAATTTTATAAATAAATAAATAAAAAAAATAAAATAATTTTTTTTAAATAAAACAAAAATAAAATAAAAAGAGTGTAAGAGTAATTATATTTAACATCACATTTATATAAATTTAAAATTTAAAAAAATGTAAAGAAATTTGTTTTCTGTGTTTATTAAACGAATCCTTAAAGATCCTTAAAGCCGCCTTAAAGATCCTTAAAATTTCAGTTCCATTAAGGATCTTTAAGGATGTCCTTAAAGAGACCTTAAAGACACATTTAAGGTCCTTAAAGACCCCTTAAAGATCCTTAAAGCCCCATTTAATGAGTCTTTAAGGGGGCTTTAAGGATCCTTAAAGGTGACTTTTCTTCTTGTGATTTTACATAACTTTGCAACTTTATTCTGGTGCCATCATTTTATTAAGAATTGACCTAATGTACAATTTCAGTCTCTACTCAAAGTCTTGTATTCTTAAAAGAACGTGGCACTGGGCACCTGGTAACAGACTTAAGGTTGAAAGGTGTCCAATACCACTTTGTTTTATCATTATAATATGGCCAGGCAATTTGTGATGTGATAGCTATCAATAATTCCTTTAAAATATCAAAGATGGAGTTATTGGACATAGAAATTTCGTCAGTTTAAAGTGAAATTGAAAATTTTACGGAGTGTGTAGACTTTTTAAAATAAGATAATGAAGACTGACATTGTACATTAGGTCACTTCCAAATGAAATGATTCCACGAGAATAAATTGCAAAGTTTTGTAAAATGTGGATACAATCTTTGATAGACGGGTTTTAGTAATAATGAATATGGTTTAGAAAGCTCATGGATCTGATTGAACCTTATCGAATGGAGATATGTCTTATAAAACCCAATAGCTTCACCAGAAATGCCTTACACTAAGTTTTACCATATTTTAACATTATGTTTCACCAGAGATGACCTTATTTGCAATTATTATTTTATAGTATTAGGTTGTTCGAAAAAATATGCGTATTCTTAATTTTTCACACGTGGCGGGCGTAATTGCTAAACAGGAGGTGCTTAAATAGCACCCCGCCAAATTTGCTAGTTTCGAAGATTTTACTTTTGTGGGGATTGTGATCTTGACAGGGATTGGTATGTTTGTTTTGATTATCAAGTTTAAATATGAATATTTCACAATTTCTTTTCTTAATTTAAAAAAAATCATTTTGCTATGACTTTGAATCATTAAAACATAATTTTTGCGTGGACACTTGCTTAAAACCTTCATCAAAAGCATACATGGTCTAAAAAATTATAATTTTGGGGTAGGGGAAATAAATTTATTGGCCTCATTTACAAGCTTTGCTATTTTCGACAGTATTTGGTGTAATTAGACTCTTATATGTCAAGGAATTACGTCAATACATAACAGTCGAGATTCAATGCCTAAATAACAAAAATACAAGAGGCGAAGCCCCTTTTTTCGTATAGCATTTTACATATAAATGAATAATATAAGCAATTTTATTATATTAGTTAGTCCTATCTGTCCGTAAGCTAAAGCATTTCACAAATATTTAATATCCTCGAAGCTTGTTTTATCATTGTTGTGGGTACTTTTGTTCGAAATCTTCATTAGAAACACAAATCGGCATATATTGCATAAAAATGGATTTGCACATGTTTATCTATTCTGGGGTAGGGGAAATAAATTTATTCGTTTCGTCTATAAACTTCGGTATTTCCGACAGTTTTTTTTATGTTATCAGACTCAAATGTGCCACGGCAATACAGAAACATGTAAATTTCGAGATTCAATGCCTATATAACAAAATTACAAGAAGTAGAGTACAAAAGATTTAATGAAAACTCATTTTCCAAACTATTGTTATTTAAAAAGTGCAAATTTTCATATAAAATCACCAAGCACTCTACATATAATTGATTTATATAATATGTTGGTCACAGACGGGAGATGTAACAAAAAATAATGTTTTGTTTTAAGCATGGGCCAAAATAATGCATTTTTGACGTTTTCGTATTTTTGGGGTAGGGGAAACATAATAATTTGCTACGGTATAAAGGTTCCATAATTCTGAATTTTTGTAACATTTTTATCTACAGGACTACCGAAGCTTTATAAAAATATATCGTTTGTCATATTTAATGTTCACAAAAGCAAAATCGCCGAACCATAAAACAGCATGGGCGTCATCGTGATAGAAGTGAAACAGTGCATTATTGTTTATCACAACTTACTTGAGATTTTTCCCATTTTTAATCTTTTTCTGACATACTGTATATTAATTATTTATATTCTTGATGTACATTTTTGTGTTTCTAAGAAAAATAATAATAATTTATAACAAACCTTATACAAACGTTTTAGCTAGAAATGATCTACAAAATAGCATATTAAATTTTCAAATTCCTGAACAATTACCAAAATTATTAAAATTTAAAATAGTGCCAAATTTAAGTTAAGGTAAATTTTAAGTAAGGAATGATAGTGAAACTGGCCCGGGCTTCACAATCATTCCTTAGCTAAGATTTCCCTTAACTTAGATCTTGCAAAATTTCAAATATTTACATCAAGATATTCAGGTATTTAAGGTGTCAATTTTAAGGCCTTTTCTAAATTAAAACATTTTGCATTTAAATAAGTTTTGACAAAAATATCTATCAGTAGTTCCAAAAAGAGATTACCAAAATTTGCTAAAATTAAGTTAAGGGAAATCTTAGCTAAGGAATGATTGTGAAACCGAGCCCAGGTCCAAAGTGATTAAAAAATTGATAAGTTTAATAAATTAATTTTTGGAATGTTTTGTTGAAATCATCCTTGTTCAGAATTTTGTCATTCTGAAGTATTTTGCTTTAAAATTGTTTATTCGTCAATACTGTTTAGGTTGATATTTTGAATTTTTGCTAACCCATGATTTATTAAACGTATCAAATATAGATGTGCTCTAAAACCGAAATAGTAACATTCAGGCCCAGTTTCTGTTTCATAACCATTTCTTAACTAACATTTTACTCGACTGAAATTGAAATTGAAAGTTTGATTTTTTAATTTTTAATAATGTTGTTAATTTTATAGATATAAGAAATTCAGATGTGATTTTGAAGATCAGTTTGAACATACAACATTTGAATTAAGTTTTGTCAAAACGTTTTATTAATCATAAGGTTTTCAGAGAACATTATCACCCTGAAATGGTGAACATCAGTGAATGCAATAAAAGTGAAATACGTACGCCTTTTATCACATTTTAACTGTAATTATCATGTACATATATGTATATAGATGTACTCGCAAAAGGTATGTTTTTTTCAAAAACATGAATCAATGGTAATTTGACAGATTTTTTGGACTGAATGGAATATAATAATAATAATAATAATAATAATAATGATAATAATTAATATCCTGCTATCACATTTTAGCTGCAATTCTCCTGTAAATATGAAGATGTGTTCGTAAAATGTTTTCTTACAAAGATGTTATTCATATGGTAATTTGTCAACAGAGTGAAGACGTCATTGGTTGCCATGTTTTGTTTAATCCGCCATATTTAATTCCCTCTATGATAATGAAAAAGAGAAGACATATGCGTGAACAATAAAATGAAGCCTGATTAAATGACGAATCCCAAGTAGCCACCATTATTTATCCAAAATAGAATCTGTGATAACTATCAAGTTTAACTAGTATATTTCATCAAAATCGCCATATTGGTCCTCGAACAGAATTTGAGTGTTTCTGTTTCAAACCTTTGGCCAAAACATTACTTGTATTTCTTTGAACGGGTTTATTTTTAATCTCCGATGCATGTGATTTATTTTTGACGTCAGCGACTTGTTTTAATGTTTCTTCATAATGACTTGTTTCTGTTAATTCGTTGTTTTGTATTATTTGTGGACTTTCATTGTCATACGTTGTAGCTTTGGTGTAATACTTATGACCTTTTGGCCATCTTGAGTCTATTCTAGGTGGCGCTAATTTATACTTCCGGAACAGATCATCAAAATATTTGATGCACACTTCACATTGTGGCGACCCATGACTACATTGTGTATTATGCTTGAATGTAGGCATTTTGTCTTTTGTTGAGTATACATCTATTCTACAAAGAGGAAGAAACAACGGATCACATTCCGTATTCACAGATCTATCCTTTATGAAAGAATCTTCTTCTTCTTTATATATTTCGGGATTATCTAGTCTTTTTTCGTGCTCTTCTAAATCCCGACGAAGAAACTTCCGAACGTCACGTATTTCCGCGAGGAAAGTGTCACCAAGCACATCCTCATGACGTATGTTATGACGTAGTTGATCTAGTAAGGTTCCTTCTACCAAGGGATCAAATTCCTGAAATTAACAGTATAGACTATAAATTGGTTTAATGTCTATATAATTGGTTCTTTGTTTCCAAGGGTAAGAGTTGAGCTTATCAAGCCTAGAACAGCTTCTTGAATGGTTTTTCACTTTGTCCAACATCGATTGGTCAGTTATTAAGCTAAGGTGTGCCAAAGTAGACCCAGGCCGAATTACCTAACATAATATCGGTAAACTGACTTTCGTTGCATTGTTTCTGACAGAGATATGTTTTACCATATAAATAAGGTCAAGAAACGCCTACAAGTCAAATGAGGGAGGGAGTTAAAATGTGTAGCCGGATGCATTTTGTTATACTTACAGATAACTATATCGAGGGACCTTAAATATAAGAATGATACCTGTATTGATACTTAAAGAAACTAAACATGATAACTATATCGAGGGACCTTAAATATCAGAATGATACCTGTATTGATACTTAAAGAAACTAGACATGATAACTATATCGAGGGACCTTAAATATAAATAATAGAAAGATTCCTGTATTAATAATAACAGAAACTAAACATTATAACTGTGCCGAAATACTTTAAATCTTAGATGATATTTACCGAAACAAAACATGATACATGTAAATGTGCAAAGAGGCTTAAAATTTTACAAAGAAACTTGTATTGATGCTTACAAAAAAACATAACTATATCGAGGGACCTTACATAGTAGAATGATACCTGTATTGGTACTTACAGAAACTAGACATGATAACTTAGTTTGTGATGCCACTGATTTTTTCTTTCGTTCCGGAGTAATATAAGAGTCGTATACAATTTTTAGATTACTGTTTCTAGACACGTTTCTACTGGAGTCCGGTACTGACACGGACAAGGCCGACCCATATTTGCCCTCTCGTATTCTTTCGGCCAGACTGATGGCTCCAACGCTGACACTGTCTGCATTTTCACCAGAATCGACTTCTAGTAATTTGTTTCTTTTTTTAATACGTCGATTGACATTTTGTATATCTCTGAGATATTTTCTAAGTTTTAGATCGTATAAATACTCATCTGTTGTTAGTTCTTTCTCCTAAATTAAAATGGATAAATATAACAATTATTAAAGTAAAACATCGATTCATCGCCACCATTTGTTCAGTCAAATTTTGGCTTTATAAAGGGGTTTGGCGATACATTGGGATAGGCGGATAAAGGAAAAACTTGAACAAAATGAATTTTGGGACTTCAAAATAGTGTGGCGATATAAGCGAGGAGGTCAAGTTATCAAGGGACATTATAACAAGGTTTTACTGTAAATTATATCTATGTTACAAACTAGAACAACGACGGACAGATTACAGCTTTAACTAACATATAAAGTAAAGATTGTGAAATAAAAGATACGACTGATTCTTCATCTTAGACGTGTTCCTTTATTATGACATCGTCAGAAATCTACATTTGAAGCTTTATGAAAAAAACGTGATGACTTTATTTGTCTATATATATTGTCGGGTTATTTTTCTATGCAGCACATTCTCTTGCTTTTGGTGTATTTGTTTCTTAGATAATAACCATTGTTAGAGCCAGTTCTAACCACGGGAACCAAGCAAGTTGTTTACTTATGACTTGTTGGCTCAGAGATATTACAAACCTAGACGTATCAAGACCCCAACAAAGTTAAACGGCTGTCAACACATTAGTGTTGATAAGTATGGCATCTCTGCATCTAAAGTTATCCTGAATATATTTGACGTCTAAAATTTTCATGTTTCTTTCACTCTCAGTTTTGACTTCACATATGGTGGATGTAGGTTACTAGACAGAAAGTGCTTATCCTTCCCAAGCACCCGGTCCCGCTTCCCTGGCGACAGTTGACGTGTACAAGTTTTAAAGTTTTTGTGATTTTAACATGAACTGGTATGTTATATAATGGGACAGTCCATGACAGCAATACCCAAAATGGCATTAAATTATATGTTAGACTTGCTAGCACTTCGTTTCATTACAAAACGGGTCCTTATTTGTAAACATTAGAAAGATTAATTTTGACGTATTTAAATGTTGACTTAATAACAAAACGGTTTCCAATGAGTTTAATCTTTAGAATTTTGGTTTCCCTTAGTTTAACTTTGGACAATAACAATATGGTATTCAATCTTGTAGGACCTTGGTTAACCTTAATTAAACTAACTTTAGGCAATAATGGTATTCAATGGTTTGTATCACCTTGTAACAGCCAACCTTTATTAAACTTTGGGCAATAACAAAATCGTATTCAATGGTTTAAGTTTGTAGGACCTTTGCTAACTTCAATTTAAATATTTGGCAATACAAAAATTGTATCCAATGGTTTGAATCGGTAGGGCATTGATTACCTTTAATTCAACCTCGGGCAATAATGACATTCAATGGTTTTAATTTGTAGGTCCTTGCATTGGTTAACGTAAATTACACTTTGGATTGACCTTGGCATAATAACAAAGTGGTTTAAATTTGTAGTAAATTGCAATTGGACCGGTATTGGTATTATAAAAAGATTTTGAACTGTAGGACTATGATCATTCTGGCTGAATAAATACTGAGTAAAAATATCATGACCCAAAACTTTGTAGAGTTACACCAGAATTTTGTTGGTGTAGCCAGCTAAACACGCGGTGCCTACACTTTTGGAAAACCTGACCCCATTTACCTGCTGGAAGTATACGTGTTTAACCTAATTTGTCAGCTTTCAAGTTTTTATTTTCCTTTTGGATTTTGGTTTGGACATTGATCGGTATGGTTATTTTTCATTTTTATTTTCGATAGTTTTCATTTAGCTTCGCCATGCTTATAAATAATCCATGAATTAACTTGACCAATATGCATGCTTGCTTTCTCAACGTTACATACATGTACTTGTATCTATCTTGTCCGGTATATTATAATTATTTCTATCTTGTCCGGTATATTATAATTATTTCATAATTTGACTTTAGTGTTTTTGGTTGCCGTGGCTTTAAATATATACTAGTATATGCTTATGTTTTTCCAGTTTCTATTTTCAACTTCATATACAATAAATACATATTTTTTTATCATTTATAATCTCCTCATTTAAAATATTCTAACAAATAAATTATTAAAAAATAAACACCTCTTTTTTTCAAAAATTAAAACAAAATGAGAGATACCCATTGTATGACATTGATTTTGCTGAATATAGTTGTTGACAAAATTATCCAATTCAGGCTATCATTTCCGCGTTACAGATAATCTTGTTGCTTCTTTTATTCCGTAAAATCGAAGATCGCTTATTTTGCACAGTTTCGTTCTTTGAAGTACTAGTACATTAAAATATTCAAACAACAGTCATACAATATTCTATATGTACATGTATATAAATACTGAGTAAAAATAGTTTGGTTTCATTTTTTGTTTTATTACACATAAACTTAAGATGCATAATTTTAAATTTAATATAAATTTATCTCTACATGTACAGTTGAACCTGCCTTAAAGGCAACCCCTATATAAGGACCACCTGCTTATAAAGGCCAGTACAATTGTATCCTGGTTGTTCTTTATTCCTTTTATTTGAACCTGTATATAAAGTCCACCTGGCCATAAAGGTCACTTTTACTGGCTCCCTTGGGTGGTCTTTATTGACAGGTTCGACTGTATTATGAATATAAATTTGATTCTTGAATGTCCTCGTGTATGTGTCAAAACATGACATTCTAAATTAACAAAAAGGAAATCACATGCATTTTTATAAGACTTTTATACAGAAAATACATGTAATCCTAAAACACATGTAATGGTGTGTGCAGGAACATTTTATATCTGTTTCATATGTCGCTTGCAATATTTAAGTTTTATTCTATAAGACCAAATTTGACAACACTGCACCCCATTGCTTTATAAAAAAATGCATAATTATTCTTCTATTTATTGTATTAGATCTCTGAACAGAATTTCATATATATGTGCACAAGTTATCTTTGCACTTAAATCGGGATTATCAATATTGGTATTCAATACATTTGTTTTTTTGGGGTTTATTAACAATTTATATACTTGTCGAAAGTTTAATACTGAACAAAAGGAAAGAAGTCGATTCTCAGCTGCCTTTCCAAGATATAGATAGCTAACGACGTAAAAACTGCTGAGAAATAGATAACAGCTACCGAAAATATGCCGAGATATAGCTACCGAAAATATGTCGAGATATAGCTACCGAAAATATGTCGAGATATAGCTACCGAAAATATGTCGAGATATAGCTACCGAAAATATGTCGAGATATAGCTTCCGATAATATGTCGAGATATAGCTACCGAAAATATGTCGAGATATAGCTACCGAAAATATGTCGAGATATAGCTACCGAAAATATGTCGAGATATCGCTACCGAAAATATGTCGAGATATAGCTACCGAAAATATGTCGAGATATAGCTACCGAAAATATGTCGAGATATAGCTACCGAAAATATGTCGAGATATAGCTACCGAAAATATGTCGAGATATAGCTACCGAAAATATGTCGAGATATAGCTACCGAAAATATGTCGAGATATAGCTACCGAAAATATGTCGAGATATAGCTACCGAAAATATGTCGAGATATAGCTAACGAAAATATGTCGAGATATAGCTACCGAAAATATGTCGAGATATAGCTACCGAAAATATGTCGAGATATAGCTACGAAAATATGTCGAGATATAGCTACCGAAAATATGTCGAGATATCGCTACCGAAAATATGTCGAGATATAGCTACCGATAATATGTCGAGATATAGCTAACGAAAATATGTCGAGATATAGCTAACGAAAATATGTCGAGATATAGCTACCGATAATATGTCGAGGTATAGCTACCGAAAATATGTCGAGATATAGCTAACGAAAATATGTCGAGATATAGCTACCGAGGGGTTGAGATGAGCTGCCGATTGGACACTTAGCTAAGTGTTAAACTTACGACAGGCCTGTACATGCATGTTAGATTATGTAACGACAAACTGACTGATAATGATAATATCAGAATGTTATTATACTTCATGGTGGGGAATGTCTATCCATATTTTATGAATTCGTGTTTATTGTGTTTATGTAAAGGAGATATTTAGGTTTTCAGATTTGTTATTGGCTTCCTGGTCTCTTAGGTTTCTACAGTACTAGTACAGACCAGTCTAAAGCTTTACACCAAGCTAACGAATTCTTGCCAAATCGGCCCCTCGCTAGGTATGTACATCTTTTTGGCACTTGTTATTTCTCGACAGCTTCTCAACAATTAATTAACTCTGAATAACTCGGTCAACTGACAGTCTAGCTTCAATTCATCTTATTGGTCTTTTTGTTATTTCAGTGTTAAACTTTTGACAGGTATGTACTGTAATCTGAGTCCCCTGAGCATAACAACAAAGCCGTAGCAGTTATCGATATGTTGTTAACTGCAAAATAATATCCAATGAAAGCTGTCAGTTCTTCGATTAGTTTAAACAATATTTATTAAATGAATATAATTTCACAAAATTAAAGATTACAAAATATAAGTTGGGATTCTGAAACAAGAATTAAATTCTTATATTAATCAGTCTCCCACAACTGCATATACAATTAATAACATGTGGAACAAAAGTAACACAATTGACAGAGATGATGAAAAAAGAGAACATATATAATATACAAAGAAGAAGGAAAAAGAAACATAAGCAAAGGATGGCATAATGTTTAGGTCAAATATGTAATATGCATGTACAATTAATTAGAAGAGCATTACAAATTCAAAAGCAATATTAGGTAAATCGTTTAGAACGTATAATGTAAGATTGTACTCTTTTAAACAATTCAGTATTTTGTTGTAAAGTGAAATCTTGACTACCATAAAGTTAAATTTGACACGTAACATGGTAAGGTATAGAATTAATATAATTGTTTCTGATAGTTGTGTAAAGTGGGCATTCGAAAAAATAGTGTAGAGTTGATTCTACTTTACCACAAAGGCAGTTAGGGTTATCAACAATAAGTGTTGTGTTAAAGAACTACATTTCATTCGCAATCTTGCATGGTGTATCTGTTCAAGGCGGTCTCCTACTAGGAAATACTCGGGGACTTTTCCAAGATTTTGATTAAGGTAATTTCGGAAACTACTGAGAGAAGATTGTCTGATTGCAAGTGGTATATTATTCCATTCCCGAACAACAGATAGGAGAAAGGACTTAAAGTAAGATTCACCATTACATGGGACTGATAACACGTCATCTTGATGACGGGTATTGTAAGAGTGCATATCAGCGTTTAGAGGAGGAACAAGATTACTGAGGTAGTCGGGTGTCATTCGATAATACATTTTGTAGAAGAGGATTAACTTATGTTTCTTGCGCCTTTCTTCTAAAGTGTCCCAGCCCGTTTCTTTAAGTAAAAGGGATGTACTAGTTAGTTGAGTGGCCCTGTAACTATTCTAGCAGCTTCAAGATTGATTTGCTCTAATATATTTTTATAATGAATAGAAACATTGTCCCAAAACAACATCTGTATATTCGAGTATGGGTCTGACCAGAGAGAAATAAAGCTTCTGTAAAGAGTTTCTGTCTATCTTAAACTTAAATTTGCGTAGAAGATATAAACGAGATCGAGCTTTGGAGATAATATAGTCATGATGATCTTGCCAGAATCCGTCGTCAGAAAAAATTATACCGAGGTGCTTATGAGAAGAAACTTGTGTTATAGCTGTATTATCCATAAATAAAGTTGGATGTAAAGGTTTAACAGATTTCCTTGAAAACACCATTGATTCTGTTTTATTAGGATTAAAAGAGACAAGCCATTTTTTAGACCAACTCAGAATTCTTTCTAAATCTTTATTCAAAGTATTTGCTGTTTCGACAAGGTTTTCAACTTGAAGATATAAAGAGGTATCATCAGCAAAAAGACGTATATTACAATTTATATCTTGAACAATATCGTTGATGTAAATCAAAAAGAGCAGGGGACCAAGAATTGACCCTTGTGAAACATGTAACCAAGAAGAAGTTGTGTTTGAGATTACAACTCGTTGTTGACGATCTTTTAAATAGCAGTTAAACCACTCTAGAAGTTTCCCTGAAAAACCAATATGTTCCAGTTTACAAAGCAATCCAGTATGCCAAACCCTGTCAAAAGCTTTAGATATATCAAGAAAGACAGCTCTGACTTCTTTCCCAGCGTCAATAGCTGAAATAATTTCATTGTAGATGTAAGTTAACTGATTTACAGTAGAATCACCTGGAATAAAACCTGATTGTAAAGGGTATAAAATGTTGTTACGAGCTAGATAATTATAAACATGCTTAAATACACATTTTTCCATTACTTTACCCAGAGTACTCAGTAAGGAAATAGGTCTGTAATTTTTAACATCGGTAGGATCACCTTTCTTGAAGACTGAAGTAACATTAGCCTTTTTCCATTCAGAAGGAAATGTTGATGTATTTAAAAGATGATTGAAGAATAGACAGAGAGGAATTTTAAGAATATCAGATGCCTCTTTTAGAATTTTAGGATGAATCAAATCAGGGCCAACAGCTTTAGAAGTGTCTAATGAAATAAGAATATCTTTGACCTCGTCCTCAGTTAAAGTTAGGCTTTCTAAGTTAGAATAGATATTAGAATGAAACCGTGGGGGAAAGATAAAAATGATTGTTTACAAAAGTATTCATTAAAGACAGAAGACTTTTCTTCAGCTGAAGAGTAAGTTCGATTGTCTACAATAATAGGAGGGATATCAGATTTTTTATTGGAAAACCCAGTAACAGATTTTGAAATTTGCCACCATTCTTTTGAAGACAGTCCGTGACTGTTTAGTTGGTCAACTAATTTGGAATAGAATGTTTGTTTGGACTTTTTAATTTCATTAACACACTTATTTCTAGCTTTCCTGAAAGCAGCCCAGTGCTGAGGGTTGTTAGAGATTTTAGCACGGTAATGCAATCTTTTTCGTTTACGTATAAGTCTGCGTATATTATTATGCATCCATGGTGCATCAGATGGTCTGGTTAGTACCTGTTTATGAGGTACTGAGAGCTCAACAGCATTAATGATAGACTTAGTAAGGTTAGAGCACGCTACATCAGGGTCATTTGAAGACAATATAGAATTCCAATCAACACAAGATAGATGTTCTTGTAGACGATTATAATTACATTGGTTATAAAGCCAAACACGCTTGCTGAAAGTGCGAGGAACAGGTTTCTGGAACCTCAAAAAGGCATAGATAGGACAGTGGTAACGGACACTGTTGTCTAAGAATGACTCACCAACACAACTATGTTCAATAAAATCAGTATCATTGACAGCAAACAAATCTAGCAAAGAAGAAGATGTTTCAGTGTAATGCGTAGGTTCGTTAATTAATTGAAACAAGCACAGGATGAAATACCATCTATAAGCCACCTATAAGCCATGCTTATAGGAGCTTATAGATTGGCTTATAGGAGCTTATAGGTGGTTTATAGGTGGCTTATAGGACCTCCATCTATAAGCCACCTATAAGCCATCTATAAGCCTGGCTTATTGGCACTCAAAATATAAGCCACCTATAAGCCATGCTTATAGGTGGCTTATAGACTGTTTCTATTTCTAAATAAATCATCGCTGTGTACTTACATTATGGAAGTTTTATTTATATGTATTTATTATTTATTTATGTTTTTATTATTCAGTGTGTATATATGACAAAAAATTATATGACAAAAAATCATAGGAGAAAATGCGCACTTTAAAATATAATGACCGGCAGTAAAATTTTTATGATTGTTAGTCATCAATTTATTATTTTTATTTATTTATTTATTTATTTATTTATTTATTTATTTATTTGTTTACTTATTTATTCAGTTTGTATATATGACATAAAGGCACTTTAACATATATGTACCGGCAATAAAATTTCATCATTGTTAGTTTTCAATTTATTTATTTATTTATTTATTTATTTATTTATTTGTTTACTTATTTATTCAGTTTGTATTATGACATAAAGGCACTTTAACATATATGTACCGGCAATAAAATTTCATCATTGTTAGTTTTCAATTTATTTATTTATTTATTTATTTATTTATTTATTTATTTATTCAGTTTGTATATATGAGAAAAAATCATATGAGAAAATACGCACTTTGAAATTTAATGACCGGCAGTAAAATATTTATGATTGTTAATTTTCAATTTATTTATTTATTTATTTATTTATTTATTTATTTATTTTTATCCAATTTGTATAAATGACAAAAAGGCACTTTAACATATTTACCGGCAATAAAATTTCATCATTGTTAGTTTTCAACTTATTTATTTATTTATTTATTTATTTATTATTTATTTATTTATTTATTTATTTATTTATTTACGTATTTATTTATTATTATATTTTTATTTATAACCTCTAACCTGCTCAACATATTTTTTCAAGCTCCAAATTGACTATTTTTACAGCTTCTTATAAACGTGATAGTTTCGACTATTCATCAGTTACATATTCATGTCCATAGGTAATAAACACATCCCGGTCACTAATTAATGACCATCGGTACACCTCATCAACACCTTATCTAACAAATTGATAACAGAAGCAAATTCAAACTCATTTAACCAGACGATAGCATATTCCACGTGAAAAAATTACCTGTATGATGTTAATCTAATTAACTTTAATTAATTTGGATGGACCGGAATCTAATGATGTCATCTTAGTGAATAGTAATGTTAGGGAGTATTAAGTACTTTTTACAAATTGTCATCATGTGTAAATAAATGAATAAATAAATATTTATTATTAAAACTTTAATAAATATCTAAAATATGAGAGAGAGAGAGAGAGAGAGGAGAGAGAGAGATATAACTAATAATCTGAGTATTTAAATAAAAAAATAAAAATAAAAAATAAATAAATAAATAAATAAATAAATAAATAAATAAAAATCACAAATTCATCTGATAAAACTGGTAGATCTTTGAACTATCGTCTCCATGTTAAGATTTCTGGATCCAGTAAAATAGTAAAATAATTTGTGTTCCCTGATACTATAAACCTGCATGATTTTATAATCGTAGAAGATGTCCATGATCATTATATATTTTTTAAACGGTGTTTAATATGAAAATGTATTAATGCATTTTACAACTTCGTGATCGGCCGCTCAAAACAATAATTTTATTTTCATGCCGCATGATATGATAGCAATATGATAACAATATGATATTGTAGTCGGCTCGGTCAGCGATATTTAACACAGTATTATAATTATGTCTCATTTTTATGTGGAGTGATTTTATATTATTTGAATATTTTATCTAGGATCAAGAACGAGGAAAGACAAAATTAATATTTATATCTCCATCGCACTCTCAATAAAATGGGACAGTTAGGTACCATATTCGCGCAAAAGGACTGAGGGTTTCTGTTAAAAAACTTTAATGAAAGAGTGATATCCTGGCGCAAAAATGACACTAAAATGGTGCAAATGGATTTCACTACTACCAATTTACATTTGTTTCCATTGCAGAAACAAGACAAATTTCAAAAGCATAATATCTTTTAATTACATGACCAGAAACTACCTGCATACAAATATTTCCTCACAAATGAAATGAATAATTAACCAACTTAGAGTGAGTTGAGTTGAATAATGATGTTAAACGTACCAGTCAAGAATATTTCACTTATATTGAGACATCGCCAGATACAGCGAATGTGCATAAATTTTGCCTGTGCGTTGCGCTGATGGCTGCTATACAGCCAAGCTACCGTGAGACGGGACCTCGTTTATTTTTAGTTCCCATCCGAAAGACTGTGACTTTCATTTCGCAATGCCGAGTGCTTGGCGAAAGAACAATCATTACCCACTTTCAAGTCTTGGGTCAGATCCGGTCGGGGTTCATACCCACGACCTCCCATTTAGGCGAGCAGTCTACAAACTGAGCAATTGCAACAAATTTAGAAGCAATAAAGTTAGATTGATGTTGTGATTAAAAAAACAAAACAAAAACCCAACTTTTATTTCGATCGGCATTTATTTTAAGTTATTGTTATCAATTTTAACGATTAGTACAAGTTACGGCAGAAGATTATATGTTGCACCTTGCACCCAGTGGACGGTTTACTGACTATACAGGAGTGCGAGATAACCCTCCTAATTTACCGAACGGAAAATTTATAATGTGTTTGCTTGCCGAAAAATGGTTGTTTTCTCCGTGTACTCCTGTTTTCTCACAATCCTAGAATCTGGATCTCACCAGCTTGGTTCGTATTTTGTTCGGGCAAGTCCTAGTGCGAGAAAATTCGTTTGTCGAATGTTGGTTCTTTTCTCAGTGTACTTCCGTTTCCTCCACCCTTGTTGAACTTGCGTCTAGATACAGAGACTACACATTTTTTACAAACTGACAAAAAAATGAATAGGCGTAAAGCATCGTTGCCCCACTATCCAGGGTACTATAATTTGTATCAAAGAATTTCATACTATGCAGGTGCGGATCCAGAGTCTTGGTGAATGGGGTGGGGGGGGGGCACAAGTATGCGCCAAAGGCGCGACCTTCTAGGGGGTCTGGCGTCATGCTCCCCCGGAAAAAATCGCTTTTTTCAGTACAAATAGTGCAATTTCCTGCATCTTGAACACTGTCGAGCGTCCTTTTTACCTCGCATTCAAAGTAGATCTAAACCAGTCTAGCTTTTTTCAAAAATTTTACTATTGACGCAGGTGGCTATGAGTGTCGGTGAGTTCATGATACTAGTATCTTTATCGATATATGTCTATTAACTGTACTGTCGAAATTTGTCGCCGTCGGTAACTTGTATTGTCGGTCTTTTTATTTGTCGAGGTGTAGTTGTGCACCGCAGATCCAGACCGACATTTTTTTAAGTTTATTAAAGGAGTTCGTTCGACCTTTGGAAATTGTAGATCGATACGTCGATCCTTTTGAGGGATACCAGTGTTTTGATTTAATTAGTCGATAAATGGATGAACGTGGTCTGGGTGATCCAGTTGAGTTGATAAAGGAAAGTCTTTCTGTTTGAATCCCGGTCCTGGGTTTGATTGATCATTGGTTAATGGGGTTTAACTTCAAAGTCAACAATATTTCACTTATATCAAGACGCCACCAGCTATAGATGTAGGTGCAGAAATATTTACCTGTGTTGCGGTGATGGCATTATGCAGTGAGGTTCTTTATCGTGCCACGCCTACCGTGACAAAGGGTCTCGGTTTTTAATATTTGTCCGAAAGAGCCGCATTCATTTTTTAATGCCGAGCAAATTTTTGGGTCAGACCTGACCAGAGACCAAACCCTTGACCTCCTTGACTTAGGAACAAGCACTCTACCAACTGACCTGCCTGCTACATATACCGAAGGGGTAGGTCTCCTACTACCACACCCCCTTTTCCACACTTGTTTAAAATTAACTGTATGATATCCATCTTTATTATATATTTTGTATTAGTTTTAAAATGACTAGTTAGTCAGTTTTATCATTATATAATGCGCATTAAGGTGCAACAGACAAGAATCTTGTCACTAGAAAAAAAACACTGATTATTTCAGACTGATTTGTTTCGTAAAGCCGATAGTCGGACGAATATGTCATGTGCTACTTTTGAATTTTTATGAATAATATAATTCAAAAGTAGCACATGACAATTAATTGTCATGTGCTACTTTTGAATTATATTATTGCATAAAAATTCAAAAGTAGCACATGACAAATAGAATAAAAAGTCAAATGAGACAGATTTTTCCCCATTAAAACCAATTTAAAATAAAAATGTACAAAAATTGTACTTTTATATGGAGATAAATCGTGCTGTAAAAATATACAAAAAAGATAATTTTGTGTGCTAAAAACTAGTCTCTCTCTCTCTCTCTCTCTTGGCCATGTCCCTTGGTTTAAAAAGGTAAATTAGATGAATTCACGTATGATTAATGGAATCACTCTTCGTAGACGTCTCTTAATTAGTATGACTAATTAACGTTATCTACTGATACTAACGGGTTTCTTCACGACTCAGCGATCAGGTAAATAACATCATCACCTAAGACTGGATTCTTTCATGCTTCAGCGAACTGGTAAAATGCATCATCACCTGATTGCAATTTCCTACCTGTGTACACGAATTAATTAATCAGTACCACTAATTAACTGGTCATTACGCTGGTTGATTGGCAATTAGCTGTGAGAGAGAGGCAAAAGTCGGGGCAACTGGGGGCACGGGCCCCTGTGCCCCCCCCCCGCTGGATCCGCCACTGCGATAAGTATATGCATAACGTCGATTAAAAAGATTTTTATTTTGATAATAGAATATATACCGTATTTTAAAATATTTATAAAAAATAAAATAGAATAAAATATCACATAAACTAAGTGTCATACCATATGCGTTTTCTATACACGGATTTGGGGTAATAAGAATATAGATGTAATATGCTCAGAGAGATCTTCAGAATGACACCTCAAATTTATGAATATCTTGAAAAATTAACCAAATTAATCAGATTTCAAATATGCCAGACTTTAAGTTATAAATACATCCTGTTGTTCGATATGTTGAAAAAAAGTGTTCTCTAGAAACATATCAAACAGTATAAGGTATTTCCGCAGGTACATAGTATAATTATAGTATTTATTGGCATAAAGCAACACATTAATGTGTAATACTCTCTCCCCCATCTCTCCAGTCTCTCTCTCTCTCTCTCTCTCTCTCTCTTCTCTCTCTCTCTCTCTCGTTAATAATTTTATAATTTAATAATGAAATTATTTATAAACTTTCTCTCATGCGGTTTAAAAATACACCACTTCTTCTTTCTCTCATAAAACAATTTCATGTGAAATCTCAAACCTTCCGTTTTTTTTTAATTTTCTATGATATAAGGATAGATTATTACAAAATAACATTGAAACTTGTTTTTTCTATCTTTTAACTTGTACTATATTTAAGTTTCTTTTGAAGATTATCCGTGTATCCATCAATAAAGAAAACAAGTACCGGTATTACAATAAAAAACTATATTATAATTGACAATTTTTAATAAAATTTATTTAAAACTATACAGCTACAGTTTTGATCTCAAGCCTTATTGAATTTATAAATAATATATATTAACCAAAAAAGAAATGTGCCTTAATTAAGATCTACATCTGATCAATGATTGATCTTCATAATTATCTCTGCCAGCCAGATAAATAAGTATATTACAGGTGAGATTTGACTTCCTGTCTTCCTTTGGTATCTTGGGTCAGTAACCCTAAAAATTATTCTTCTAATGAAAGACAAAACTATAATAATAATAATAATAATAATATATAAATAGATAAATAATAAATATGTAAAAAAAAAAATGACTAAAATCAGATATATTTATTATTTATAGTTATAAACATCTAAAAGTTTTAGAGCTAGTCACATGATCACATCTTAGATAACTGGGTACTGATATACATTTAAAATAAGTGTAATGAGTTCATGTCCTCCGTGGCCTAATGGATAAGGATGTAGATTGAGAATCAGACTGTAGTCAGGAGAACCAAGGATCGCGAGTTCAAGTCCCGCTGGGGGCAAAATTGTGTAAGTAGAGTAATAGTAATTATAAGTGATTTCAGGAAAAATAACATCAAATAAAATAAATATATGAATAAAAGCTAAACAAACAAAATAAAAAGCAAAAAAAAATTATAGAATAAAATTTTTAGTTACAATTAAATAATTTATTATCAAATTAAAAAGTAATAAAATCAATGAAATAAAATAATTCATAACAATAAAATAAATATTTTTTTAATTAAAAAGTTAATTAGGAAAATAATAATTATTTTTAATAATTTTATATTATTTAAAGTTAAAAATAATATATATGAATTTTGTTTTCTGTATTAACCCTTAAAGATCTTAAAACCAAATTAAAAATCCTTAAAATTTACTTCTACTGAAAGAAGGCGTATAGGTGGTTTATAGATGGCTTATATTTTGAGTGCCAATAAGCCATCTATAAGCCGGCTTATAGATGGCTTATAGGTCATCTATAAGCGGCTTATAGATGGCTTATAGGTGGCTTATAGCCTTCTATAAGCCCTCTATAAGCCCCCTATAAGCCACCTATAAGCTGGCTTATAGACAGTTTTTCATCTTGTGAAGTTAAGATTCTGAAAGTTAGAGCGGATTTTAGAGTTACGTAAAGATAACTGGTTGTCGTTAAAGTTCCCCGTTACAAGTAAATAATCAGGATTACTATTTAGGGCAAGGTCAAGTGAGTGGGCAATTCTGTCCCATATAAAGCTGCTAGAGTTGGGTGGTCGATAAAATGTTCCAAATAGAACTATCTTTCCATAAATCTTGAGTTCTAGCCACAAGCTTTCCACATTTAAGATTTCTAAATCAGTACGCCTCCTGACGGATATCGAATTTTTTACATACACAATAATACCACCACCTTCTCGACCATCTCTCTCGCTTGATCGAAAAGGAATAGAGTAGCCATCTAATAGTAAATCAGAGTCGAGATCTTGCGGATGAAGCCAGCTTTCAGTGAAAGCAAGGATATCGAAAGAGCTAAGTTCAGCTTGTAGAATATCTAACTTGTTTCTTATGCTTTGTACATTAAGATGTACAAAACTAAAATATTTTGAGACACATTGATTAAAAAATGATGACCCATCACTATCATTAATTGAGAAGAAACTGGAAGAAGAAGAATTATTATCGCTATCAGAAACCGGACCGGGGTTGGATTCAATGTCACCAGAAGCGAGAAGTAGGGCAAGTAAACTAAGAATAAGCGAAAGCAGCATTATACAATCGTATAATTTGTCTTGGTAAACGATAGGTGTATTTACTGAGCAAGGATTGTGAAGGGAAAAATGGCATTTGTGTTTAGGTGTACAATGAACGTTATGTACATAGATAAATAACCCTAAGCAAAAACCGTATATACCATGTAGATAAATGAGATTTACCAGTAAGACTGTCATAAAATCAAGTACTTTGGGTTTAACAATATTTAAACTCCTAACATAATAAAAGCCGATACGAGCTCGGTATTGAGTTAAGTCATACAATATTGGTATTTAGATAATACCACGTGGAAAAATGTGGTAGAGCTCGTATACAGCCTTCTTTGAATAACAAACAAGGAGCAAGATAAACACAAAACATAGCCATCCAATAGCAAGAAACCAAAACCATAAATAACATGGCGTTGAGTGAAAGAAAACTAAATGTTCTTCGATTGTGAAGATACCCAGAGTATATCGAAAATTTACCGACCTTCGCTAATCATGGAGATGGGAATTGGATGAGTACTTATATCCATTTGCAATATCCTTATTCAAAACTTGGAACTGTTTTATATTGAATAATTCATTTATAAATGGCACAATTACGTAATTATAAAAGGTTTGAACAGTTACTGACAGGCAAAGCATATTAATTGACTCGACTTACTTTGTAACTGCACATACTTTTTTCATTTATAAATTTAATATTATTCAGATTTTCTGATCCATAGATTAAGTTTGATAAATTATTTAATTATTGAGATCAAACACTGTCTTTCAAGTATAAAGTGTATCTGTAACCTTGACCTTAACCTACTACATGTATATATCAAAAAACAAACATCTAATCCATGTCCGAATCACAACCCAGAGGCAAAGTAAAAACTGACAATTTGGGTAGACACGTGAACTTCCACTAGGGAAGTGAGGCCAGGTGCTCCGGGAGGTTAATTATATATCGTAATTTATAATGATTCAACATTATTCTTACATACTTGTCCATACAAAAAGTTAACAGTCTAATGGGTTACTCTCAAAAAGGCATGTCTTTTACTGGTGTGACTCCAAAGGTAAGATTGTGCATTTTCTAAAGGATATGAAATGTCTGAAATCTATACCTCTTAAGAATACTGTAAAATATGTTCAGTCTTTTAATCCTTCATGAGGCCCCAAGGGGATATAGCCCCTTGATTTGTGCAATTCAGAAGGGCCTTCACTCGGGCATGATGAGTACAAGTTTTTGTCAAGTTTAGCCATACTGTTTTGCGAAGAATATTAATATGAAAAGTTAACATACGGCGCCAAACTAACGATGACAAATAAAAGGGGATGGCTATAGGTCACAGGTGACGTAAAATGTCGTATGACAAAACAATTAACCATTTTTATTACTTTTTAAAAAGAAATGGTTTCACTGGGCTGATTTCGAATTAAACAATTTTTCAAATAACTTACTGGTATAACAATAAAACAATTTGTAAAAATCAATTACATTGAGTACAAATATACCCTGAAGTAAGATAAAACATTAATATTTTAAAGGTCATTGATGTCAACAAAAGACCGAAAGTCTCAGACGACTGATTCACAGACGACAGTTTCGTCATAGTGATGCCAGATCGATTAGTGTGTAAATAGACAGATATATTTCAGTTCATTTGATATGATTCTACTTTGTGTAATTTGCTATAAATATGTACAGTCAAAAGTTTAAAACTACGCTAAATAACTGATGACGGATCAGTGGTTCATCTTGGCCTTTCGTTAGACATGTACTGGTTTTCGGTAACTACTCTCATTCTCTAGACACTTTTGTTCACTAACTATCCACACATAGACGTTCAGGCTCGGCTTTCTAAGGTTATTGTTAAACGTTTGACAATAAAATTTTTATAAAATATTGAAATTTTAGGACTTTTTTTGTATTTATAGAACCCTTTTAGTAAATGATGAAACTGGCCATGTATATTTAGCTGAGACCCTACCTGACCCTCTGGGACAGACACTAGTGTGAAAAAGGTTGTACAATGTAAGTGTGCTTGCCAAAGGTCAGACGGGCGGTTTTCTACGGGATCTCCGGATTCCTTCATCATCCATGAACTGACGATTACTTATCCACGTGTGTAACGGACTAGACAGGATGTGTTTACCCTTCCAGCCTACCCGTCGCGTTTCTTTCGTAAGCGTTTACATCTTATTTTACCTGTTTTTTTTAAACATTTTACTTTGTTTTTTGGATTTTGATTTGAAAATGAAGCGGCATGTTTGTTCTTGAATTGATATAATAACAAATTGCACAAACGTCCATAAAAATTACATATGTAAGTATCTAAGGTACATGGTGTATAGTGTATTCAAATCAAAAACAAACATACTAATCCATGTCCGAATCAAAATCTAGAAGTAAAGTAAACCCTTTGGAACTTACAAGTTTAAATTTGGTTATACACGTGAACTTCCACCAGCGAAGTGAGTCCGGGTGCTCCGGAAGGGAAAGCCCCTCCTGTTTAGCTAGCGACATCCGCCATGTGTGTAATAAAATTTGTGTGAAAGAAACATGGATCTATGGGATGTCAAATATATCCGAGGCAATCCTGAATACAGAGACATCAAACTTAGTAACAATACTGTGATGACGGTCATGTATGGAATGTATCTTGGATATGAGAAGAAATGTCCTGTTATGTATTCTAGATTTTGAGAGTCACTAATTAAACATTTAATAACAATTTTAAAGTTGCAGGTTAATTCATTTACATTAACAATTATGTACATTATTTCCACGTTATTTATACATGTTTCATTATATTTCGAATAGTTTGACACATTAAAACTAGCAGTGCCATTGTCTGAGCTAGCTACATTGGTCTAAGGTATGGCAGGTACTCTGTTTGACATTTACTAAAATAATAAAGGTTTTCAATGCAATATGTTTTATTAATGCATTTTATTAGAATTTAAGAACAACTCGTAGTTACATCAATAAATTCGTCATTCATAATATGTTTTAATACAATTTTTAAATAAAAATATTGTATTCTACACACATTTATGAGTATAATTAAGTCTGAATTAATAGAAAATGTGCATTATCGGTATTTGACGTATATTGTACTTTAACGAATAAAAGTGACTTTGGCGCTTATTAACGGAATTTCCACCTAACAAACGTTAATGTGTATTATCGGTATGATATGGAATACAAGTGACTGGCATACATCACCGAAAATGATTATCAGAATTTCTACCTATTTTGTAATAGTTTCGTAATGAGCCTGACAACAGAGTCCAGAAGTTAAACTTGCCCATTTCTTCGTTTTTGATACCTATTAAAACGAACTTCTTATACAGCCTTGCTTTTGTCTTAGCTTTTAAAGATGGTGAAAATGATTTAACCTTTTGTTCAAACGAAGAAGACAACCCATTTATTTTTTATCATATTTAAGGTTTTACCCGGCCCAATTACTTCCCAGATAAAAGTTCATCTGTGTAACATTTTCAAAGTTTTACTTTGCTTTAGAATATTGATTTCTTTATGATGAATGTTTGTTTTTGATTTGCTGGTGTTGGCACTTACTGCCTGAATAACTGTACCGTCGACATTGAGGTATGCTTTATTCCATAGAAAATCCAATGAACTTGAACAGTGTTTGATTTTGTTTACTTACCTATTTGTGCTTAGTGGTAACTGAATGCGCATCCACGTTTGTCTTAGTATTTATGTAAAACGAAAAATGTTGCAGTATTTTATATGGCAAAAATTGCGATGTTTACAACAGATCTATAGAAGTGGTGTCCTCGGTGATGTTGTACGTCATATGCGAAACAAGATCCGCCATTTGCCTGGTTTTTCAACATGTTCAATTCCCATAAAGTCAGCGCAGACATATTCTACGCTAATCACTGATGCACGTACAGATTTCCTGTTAAGGCACAAGACACAAGTAATTACAAGTGAAAAATATTAATCTTTAAGATTGAATTTCATTACATTTGCTATAGAAATAAAGCATAATTCCTTGTTACAAACACAGTGATTGGGGCAGTTTGAGGCATGTTACTGTTTACTAACCTCTGTACCGTCAACCTTGTCATTATAGGGTACCAGTAGCTGTAATTGTTGTTTTTTGCGAACTAAATCCAATATCTCTGATGCTGTATCAAGTAGTCCTCTAAAAGAGAATGGATAAAAACTATAAGTAATAGAAACAGCAAGAGCAAACTTGTACTGGACAATAATTACATATATACAACCAAGACAAAAACAAAATTGGATAAAAGGCCATTCAATCAACAACGATTTCTGTTAAAATGATTTAATCTAAATAGGCTAACGTATATACACAAAGAATATTGGAGTTTATAAGACTTTCTGCGTGCGGAAAGAAAATACAGCGTAATTTGAGATAACTAGATAGCTTACAATTAAAAACATTAGATGATCTAAAACGTAAAGTGACTTTGTCGGTTTATTTGCATGGATTAGTTCACTTACAAAATGTATATATATTTGCTGCAGGGGATAAAACTTTCTTAAAAACATGTGCATAGCAGTGCACATTGCAAAATCCTTTTAAGTTCATTAAAGGAGAAATAACGCAAATAAAAGCATTATAACGCAAAAGAAACGGACATTTAAACGAAAGAAATGCGGAATAACGTACAGCAAAACGTCGATTTATGGCCACTATTTGTTTAGTCAAATTTTGGCGTTATAATTGGGTTTGGCGATAAATTGGGAGAGGCGGATAAAAAACATAAACAACATAAATTTGGGGACTTAAAATGTGGTGGCAATAAGCGAGGTGGCGAAGTTATCGAGGGGCATTATAACGAGGTTTACTGTAGTCTGAAAGACGTTATTACGTAAAAGAAGGGCTTTATAAGTTAGAACGAAAACTGAAACGATTTTCTTCGCGGTATCACGTCTTTTTATTTTTTAACTCATGATGTAAATGGTCTATTGTAGCACACAGTGCATTTTTCACATATTTATGAAATGACTGACTAGGAGTTTAAATCACAGACGAGAATCACTTATATCGGAACATTACCATTTATGTGAAGTGGCAGAAATTCGACATTTGCATTGTGCTCTAGGCAATTAACAGGTGTTTTTTTTAAGTTTTTATGCCTATTGTGCCATGTGACATATATATCAAATTTCTTAGGTCTGCTCCGAAGGAAATGTGACTTTAATTTCAAATTCCGAGTACTATTTTATAGTATGATGAAGTATTTGAAATGAAGTAAACTATGTGTATACAAAAAATAATTTAAAAAATAGATAAAATGCAATATCGGGTAACTGAAAATCAATAAAACCACATGTTGAGGAAGTGTAATAATGAATTTGTACAAGATATGCGTTTATAAAAGATCACAAGTAACCGCATTCACGCTCTATCAATTTCAATTTTGTAAAGTATTCTTCATTGAAGTTAAGCATACTAGATCGTATGTTACGATTAAAAATGAATTATTCAACAGTCTTTTGAATATGAAAATGGGTCACAGACATGAACAAAGGCATTGTCGACACTAGTTTCCATAGCAGACCTTCGATGTGCACAAGAGACAATTGATACTTATAATCAAGGAGGCGTCAGTTGTCTGTTTTATCGTCTACTAGTATTTGTACTTAAAACACTATCAATGAAATATGTTGCTTTGGTACTGTGATTCAAATTACAAAATTAAATACTGGTACAAATGTACTACTGTATTTTAATAAACTGAGTGCACATGTTTTTATTATTTCTTTTAATTGAAAAAAGTTTCCAAAAACTATCAATCAAATGCATTTAAAGCTGGTCCAGATGAATTAAAACCATTTATACTTAAAGCCTTGCCTCAGAAATATCTCCAATTCTAACACTAATTTTCCAAAAATCTATTCAGTCAGGAATGGTACCAGATGATTGGAGAACAGCACATGTCACCCCTATATATAAAAAAGATAAAAAGCATAACCCCGAAAACTATAGACCTATTTCCTTTACGTGTATATTTTTGCAAATTACTAGAGCATATTGTTGTCAAACAAATTATGACACATGCAGATACTCATAATATATTATATCCTCTCCAGCATGGTTTTCGTCAGTCTCGGTCTTGCGAAACACAACTCATTGAATTTATCGATGATGTTACACAAAATATGGAGAAGGGTACTAACCAAACAGATGTGCTAATAATGGACTTCTCCAAAGCATTTGATAAAGTGAGCCATACCTTATTAGCACACAAACTTCACTATTATGGTATAAGAGGCAATATAAACACCTGGATACAAAATGTCTTGCTTAATAGAAAACAGGCTGTAGTTGTAGAAGGTGATAGTCCAAGAGATCATGGGTTAAATCCGGGTGAACGAGGCCAAAAGGTTTGATGGTTGATTCTTGTAGGAAAATGTCCCTAGTTACTGAAAACCAATTTCTTACGCGTCAAATCGTTTCCGAATTTTTAATCAGAAACAGTTTTTGAAGAAAGCCTCTGCAAATGTTAAATTGTGGTAAAAAAATAAAATTCCAGATTTTGAAGCATTTTGTGGCAAAAACAGCACAAAAATGTTCATTCTATCTTTCATTGTGGACATATGATAAATTAAAATGCAAAACATCCTGACAGTTTTCCGATTTTGTGTCAAAATTTTAAAATAAGCGATAAAATCGATGCTGTAAACTGCGTTTTTATCATATCTACCGTCTTTCGATTCTTGTAAAACTGTTGTTTATGCATTAAATATGACAAACTATATACTTTTATAAAGCCTTGGCAGTCCTGAAGATAGAAATGTTACAGAACTTCTGAAAAATGGAACCTTAATACCGTAGCAAATTATTATGTCTCATCTACCCCAAAAATACGAAAATGTAAAAAATTCATTATTTTGGCCCATGCTTGCCAATAAGTGTTTAAAACAAATCATTATTGTTGTTACAACTCCTGTCTGTTCCCGACATATTTATAAAGCAATTGTATGTAGAGTTCTTGGTAATTTTATATGAAAATTTGCACTTTTCATATACCAATATTTTCGAAAAAGAGTTTTCATTAAATCCTTTGTACTCTACGTCTTGTAATTTTATTTTATAGGCATTGAATCTCGAGATTTATATGTGTCTGTATTACCGTGGTACATTTGAGTCTGACAACATAAAAAACTATTGGAAATACCGAAGTTTATAGACGAAACGGATAAATTTATTTCCCCTACCCCGAATTTTGGCCCAGGATCGGTTCAGAACCAGATTGTGTCGACCAAATGAACGAATACGACTCAGCATTGGTTCAAAACCAGCTGGTATCAACCCAATATACCAATATGTCAAAACATTGGATTAGAACCAGTTGGTGTTTTATTAAAACGGTCTTTTTACAGACATAAAAAGCTCATTTTCAATGCTTCTGGCTAAGGGATGTTTCCCCTAATTTGACACCAGGTAACTAACGATGCCGTGAAATACGTCAAAATTGTCATTTATATTACACCAGTCGCCTAATGTACAGAAACTGCCAAGACACTTATCATTGGTATGTTTTATACTTACCCTTCCGAAGCACCCTGCCTCTATATTCCTGGTGGAAGTTCGCGTGTTTAGCCTAATTTGTCAGTTTCAAGTTTTAACTTTGTTTTGGGATTATGATTTGGAAATGGATTAGTATGTTTGGTTTTTGCTTATACACATTGATAACTTATTTTTAAACAATTTGAATTTATCTTAGGTATAGTTCCTAACGTGAAAATGCATGTCAGTTCGCATGATGAAGGTCAGTTGTACTGTCCTTTGCCAACTCTTAATAAGTAAAAAACCACTGCGGTAGCTCAGTTGGTAGATTGTTCGCTCCGTAAGTGAGAGGTCGTGGGTTCGAACCCGGCCGGGTCTGACCCAAGACTTAAAAATGGGTAGTGATTGTTCTTTCGCTAAGCACGATGAAATGAAAGTCACGGTTCTTTCGGATGGAAACTTAAAATAAACGAGGTCCCGTGTTTTAGTAGGCTTGGCACGCTAAAGAACCCTGATGTATAATGCCATCAGCGCAACGCACAGGCAAAATTTCTGCACTTTCGCCTATAGCTGGCGACGTCTCGATATATGTGAAATATTCTTGACTGGGACGTTAAACACCATTACTCAACTCAACTCACTCTTGATAAGTAAACGAATCTTGACTGTCCAGTCCACTTTGTGCAGTTTCGATAGAAGTGAAACATTCTTGACTGGATCATAAACCCCCATTCATTCAATCAATCGATCAACTGTTTTTTTTTTTCCATATATGAAATATATCTAGATGTTTTTCTTTGATATTGGCTGTAACATATGCACTAATCAATGGATTGAAGTATTACACCACAGTCAAGATTCTCTCAGTTATACCAAGGTGGTGTCAGTTCAGAGATGTTGGAGGCAACAGGAGTAACCGATGGAAAGCAATATACCTCTCTCTCTCTCTTTCTCTCTCTCTCTCTCTCTCAATGACAATTTTTCATACTTAGATCTCTCTCGAGTGGGATTTGAATCAAACATCAGTGTCGAGATATGCTGTGATCCGCTCCTTTTAAATCACTAATCTCTGAAGCTCCTATTCATAAAAGAGACTAACGGACATATTGAGAAGCATTTGACACGGAACTATAACAGGACTGGATCATTTATTTACCAAATACATGTAGCGAATTTTTTTTTACAGAAATTTTTCGTAATGACCTCTTAAGTTCTAAGAATTTTTTTCGGAATTTTTCGGGAAACGTAAGTTGAATTCCGAGGTAACTAAATGATCCAGTCCCAAAGATTGATTCGACCCAAATGTCCGTCAATAATATAACCTTGCTTATCTTGTGTATTTTGTACCTGTAAATCACATAATTAGGACCGCCAGTGACAAACATTAACTCACTACATACATTTATATATAGTATAATATTTTCTAAATAAAATTATAAAAATTACATGTATGTAATATTCTTATTTATAAAATAAAAATGTATATACTTACACTTTGACTTGTTCAGCCATCTAGTTATGCACATATAATGCAGGTAACACTATAATAAATATCCGATATACACATCGCCACATATTTCAGGGAAGACCGATTCATAACTAGTATTTGCTTACTGTTTATGTAAAGATGGTCTCTATGGAACGCATAAACGATTCCAACGATTGCCTAAATAAATAAAAATTGCGATTCTTGAACCAAAAAAGTTTATACTCATTATAAAAAGTTCAAATTATATGTTTATGTTAATACATTCTGTGTTCACACTAAACAAAACACGATAAATTTAAGAACAATGGCGTGAAATGAAGTCATACTTTAAATTATTAATTATTGTATTTAGATATCCATGATAAAGAATGTAAATACAAAGCATCGTTGTTATGAGGAACTCAATGGGAAAAATCTTTATCAAGCTCTTGTTCACAATAATTTCTTAACTAAAATGTCATATAGCTTAATTCTGGCAAGTATTGGTATTTTTAATATAATTTTGTTAATGGTTAAAACATTTGGGAATTCAATGTGTTATTATGATGAAAACTTCAAGCTTACAACATTTGTATTTGGTTTTGTTAAAATGTTTATTCATTGTTAAATTTACGAATGCTAAAGGCTAAAATTAAGTGAAAAAATCTTAGTTAGGAATTTATTGTGAAACTGGGATCAGGTAACATGAAATGAGGGGCCGGTGGTAGGGGTGGGTTGGTCGGGAGTAGGATTCTTTTTATTTCTGTCCATGATATTATATATGTGTTGATCACTTGCTCAGATTACTGGAAATTGCAGGAGTTTGTGCTCCCTACCTCGTAGTTCCCTAAACGATAATAGCCTCCTTTCCAAAATTCCTGGAACAGCCAATCATTTAATTTTATTGCAATGGAGATGGTTGACACCATCAAACGACATATATTATACCGGTTTCACTTAAAATTGTTATATCACTTAAAATACACAACAACAGGTAAATGTTATCTTATGTCATGTAAAAACAGCTAATTTCTATCTAGGCCAAACAAGTCCCCTACAAATAAATGCGCGAGTAAAAATATAGGTCTCATTAGATTTTAGTGGAATTATTTAATTGCTTTAAATAAAAGACAAAAAGCAGGTCGCAAGTTTAAACGTCGTAATAATTTTCGTATTTTACATGATTACCTCCAGAAGAAATGAAAAATTCTCCAGAAGATAAAGCCTGACACAGTTTTCATATGACGTCACACGGCGCGAACCCTACGTAAATCATATCAACGTAATTAGCTGTGAGAGTCGCCGTCAGATTCAACCATTGGCTTGTAATTCGGTTTCCTTGATGACATCATTGGATCAGATTGAAACTATGTACTTTGAAATTAACGGTGGACATAGAAAAGTCTGTGATCCACTAAAAACATAGGACGATTACATGCTATTGTCGAGCCTCAAAAGGGAGATTATTGTTGTGATCAGTGTTGATGTCTGTTGATTTAGGTTTGTAAAATGCGAAATATCCCCGAGATTGACAGTTGAACAAAAGTTAAAAGATTGATATTTTGTTTGTAGATGCCGGGATATCTATGTATATGCTGACCATGATTGACGTGACTTCCATGATGCATTGCTTTACGAAAGGTTTTGATTCGGTTGGCACGTAACTAATGTGCTCAATTTCTTTACACAAATTTTGCGAGTTCTTTGATTTGTGGCCAGTTTCGATACCGGAAACATCAAACATCCGTACCATGAATGTTCCCAAACCTTTTGTGTGTGTTTTTTAATTACAAATCACCGGGAGCAGTCCTGAGTAAAGCAACGTTGAATGAGGAATGGATGAGTTCATGAATGGCATAGTGTTTTTTTCTCACGTTTTAAACCAATCAAAAGCACGAAATCATTACGTCACAATGGATTGATATTACACTGGTACCTGTGTAATATGAAAAATATTACACCGTTTTGTTACATCAATACGAGGGTCGTTTAAAAAGTCTTGTCCCTTCCTGTAAACCGTAAATAAAACACCGTAATTTATTATATTGTCACTTGTCACGGGTGACTGAGTTCATTCCCAAACACGTGGAACATTTTTAGATTATATATGCAAAAGAATTAGTTTTTTCTTGCTATATTTTCATCATAACACTCGTTACACTGCTTGAAAATGACGGACATGACAGGTAAAAACATTATTGAAATGAGAAGCTTTATGAAAGCCTATGCAAAACTCGTTAAATCGCCCAAACAAACATTCATTGGAATGCAAGATGTTTTTGCTGAGCGAAAGCTGTCATATAAGTCCATCTCACGCTAGATACGTAAATTTAACAAGAGGCCCATGGGCCTGATACGCTCACCTGACAACTAATGGCTAGCTGATAGATTTAAAGAAAACATAAATACTAAACCCCAATGACTTTTTTCTTTAAATCATGATAACTGTTGTATCAATACCTACAACATTCTAATATAAAAGCCTATACAAAAAGTTAATAGTTTTCAAGATAGTTAACCATTTCAGTATTGTTTCACATCTGTGACCTTGACCTTTGAACTCATGACCTTTTTCTATACATCAATATGATCGTTGTATCAATACCTACAACATTCTAATATACATGCCTATACAAAAAGTTTATAGTTTTCAAGATAATTAACCATTTCGGTATTGTTTCGCATATGTGACCTTGACCTTTAAACCCATAACCTTTTTCTATACATCAAAATGATTGTTGTATCAATATCTACAACATTCTAATATACATGCATATACAAAAAGTTTATAGTTTTCGAGATAATTAACCATTACGGTATTGTTTCGCATCTGTGACCTTGACCTTTGAACCCATGACCTTTTTCTATACATCAAAATGATCGTTGTATCAATACTTACAACATTCTAATATACATGCCTATACAAAAAGTTTATAGTTTTTGAGATAATTAACCATTTGGGTATTGTTTTGCATCTGTGACCTTGACCTTTGAACCCATGACCTTTTTCTATACATCAAAATGATCATTGTATCAATACCTACAACATTCTAATATACATGCCTATACAAAATGTTAATAGTTTTCGAGATAATTAACCATTTCTGTATTGTTTCGCATCTGTGACCTTGACCTTTGAACCCATGACCTTTTTCTATACATCAAAATGATCGTTGTATCAATACCTACAACATTCTAATATACATGCCTATACAAAATGTTTATAGTTTTCGAGATAATTAACCATTTCGGTATTGTTTCGCATCTGTGACCTTGACCTTTGAACCCATGACCTTTTTCTATACATCAAAATGATCGTTGTATCAATACCTACAACATTCTAATATACATGCCTATACAAAAAGTTTATAGTTTTCAAGATAATTAACCATTTCGGTATTGTTTCACATCTGTGACCTTGACCTTTGAACCCATGACCTTTTTCTATACATCAAAATGATCGTTGTATCAATACCTACAACATTCTAATATACATGCCTATACAAAAAGTTTATAGTTTTCGAGATAATAATTATAATCAGAGGTAAAAAAATTAGGTCACGACCTTCACAATTGACCTTGACCTCAATTTGAAGATACTAACAAGAAGATGTCAAAACTGAAAACCCCATGTCATTATCTGGTCAAATAGTCAAGTTATAACAATTTGAAGCTATTTTACGATTTTTTCAAAATTAAACGCAAAAACGCGTAACCTATTTTTTATCCGAATTTCACAAAATGAACAAACTATAGGCTTAAGACCCTAGAGAAGCCAAATATCACATCAGATTTTTTCTCCAATCAGTACTTTCGGAGAAGAAGATTTTTTAAGATTTTTGCACCCCTAGGTCACCTTGACCTAGTTATGGTAGCCATGGCAACGCCACGAACAAATCTGAATTGCACCGGCCCATATATACTTCTGACAAAGTTTCATTAAAAACTGTCCAGTAGTTTCAGAGGAGAAGTCGAAAATAGGTGTTAACGACGCACACACGCACACACGCACATACACACGCTGCGCTATGCCATAAGCTCACATGACCTTCGGTCAGGTGAGCTAAAATGGTGTTAACGACATTTCTGATAAGGCCCGTTCTGGAGGACCAAAAACAGCATGCACCAAAGAAAACATTACAGAAATTCAAAAACTGGTCAATAGGGATGGAAGGTTGACTGTTAAACAGATAGCTGAAGTCGTTGGTTTATCAATGGGGGCCGTACATTTCATTATCAGAAAAAAAACTAGTCATGAGAAAGATTTGTGCTAGATGGATCCCTCATTTGTTGTCAAAAGAGCAAAAGCTCAAACGGGTCAAAATGGCTAAAATCTGCTGAAAATATATGGTAATTGTAACAGCAGGCGTCTGGCTGATATAGTTACAGGTGACGAAACATGGGTATATTACTTTTAGCCACATAGAAAGATAAATGATAAAATATGGCTAACCAGAAAAGGAAAACGACCTGAAATTGCAAGGCGCACTCAACGCACAAAGAAAGTTCTTTATGCTATATTTTTCAATAGTAACGACATAGTTGCCCAAAGTCCAATCCTTAAAGGCCAGGGTATCAAGGAAAACATTTATAAAAAAAATTCTTAAGAAAATGAAAAAAAAAAATATGAAAAGAAAAGACCAATGTCAGGAATTCGTGTATTCGGTTACTCCATGACAATGGTCCTGCTCACAAATTTAAGTTTGTGACTGAATTTTTGTACAAGGAACGTGTTGTTGTTTTACCTCATCCACCTTATTCACCTGATCTTTCACCGTGTGGCTTTTATTTCTTTTCTAAACTTAAGAAACACCTTTCTGGTCGTCGATACAGATCTCGTTCATCGCTAGGTTCAGCAATTCATCAGTTTATCAATGGTATATCCAAAAAAGAATATGCAAATGTATTTAGAAAATGGATCCAGCGTCTTAAAAAGTGTGTAACCGTTAAAAGTGATTATTTTAAAGGAGTGAAAATAAAATATCATAAATAAAACGTCTTAATTTGTGTTTTTATTATGAAGGACAAGACTTTTTGAACGGCCCTCGTAATCAGGAGAATTAAACTGTATGTGATGTTTATAGAATCTTAGACTTGTGAGAGTTTAATATCAAATTTATTAAATCATTAGGCTCGTGGCAAAATTAATAATTAAACCCTACTCGTCTAAGATCCCCTTTAATAAAAAACAAACATACTAATCCATTAACATTACTATCAGACATTGTGGTATAATAAGTCCCAGTGACCTTTCAAAGTCGCGAGTGGTTTCAATATGCTGTTGTCTCCTCTTTACTTGTTTTATTGTAATCCCCTTACAAGAAATCAGCGAAGGAAGGTATACAGTGATAAATTTCATTCATTCATTTTTCCGTCGTAATATTTCCACGTAGTTGGGGTGTTTGTCTGTTCATTTTGGGTGCCATTTTAATAATGAACTACGTCAACTTGACAATGTATACGTCATAGACGTAAGTGGGGTTTACATGAAGATATTCATGGATCGAATATAGTTACAAAGAGAGATAACTCTTAGTCTTGTTAGTCCATAATACAACAGTTTGTCCGGAGCAGTTCTACAAAACTATCAGATATTTATCAATGCAAAGAAAACTGACACTTGGATTGAATGAGATTCGAAACTTTCGCGATTAGAGGCACAATTAGATCACTTGGAAATTAAACTGAAAAGTGTTAAAAAGGACACCGCACGTAATACAGTCACATTACTCATTGTTACTCACATGTAAAACTTAAAAATATTTTCTTTATATTAAATATTTTTCTGAACTGTATTGTTTGCAATAATAATCGAGTGAAGTGGCGTCATGGAGCTTTAATCTCCAGTAAAGAAGCTTTTACTGACAAAGCGGCGGTCAGTTTAGAAATGGTGGAGAAAAACAAAGAAATAATACCTAGGTTAGGCAAGCGAACTGACAAATGGGGTTCAACGCTGTACCATGTTATACCCTCTAATGTTTGTGTGGACCACTTATTTTTAATGGATATGGAATCGCATAAGATAACATTTCTCGTAAAAATCGACGTTATTCCGGGAATTTGCGACGTTAACGTTTTCCAAAATTCTCCGCACAAACGTCAAGTGGTATGAATCACGTGGTACAGCGGCGAACCCCATTTTCTCACATTAATATCTATCCTGGATGTTATAATTAGTCGTTGAGAGCCGCGCTGTGGTCGGTGAGAATGCGCTTTAAATAGTCTGTCACGAATATCTCTATAATTAACAGCGTTACTGAACATAATTTGTATATGTCCTGGTATCCTTCGTAACCGGGATAATAACAACACAATTCTTTATACTGATAAGGAAATGCACATATCAGTAACAATGAAGAAAAATCGATCGCCTGAATAATTCATCATAAATTTTTACATACTAAAAAGTTAATATTGACAAGCAGTTATATTGTCATTGGTAGATTACACGCAAAGACTCATTAAAAGGTTTAAGGTAACTAATAGGTAACTTGTGATTTCAGTTTTAATTTGAAATTATCATACACAAGTTTTTCTACATTTTATGAATCTCTATTTGTACTGACCGCTTCAATATACAATGTAAATGAAAAATCTTGACTGAGCGTTACTCGCTGTATTTTAAAAAAATTGTCTCCCTTTAACAGTACCCAGGGAAATCCTTAGGAAATTCAATTCACAAGCAGTCGATTAGTACAAAATTACGTGTATAGTAAATAAAAGAAGTGATGATTTTTAAAAAGAAAAAAAAATCTAATAGAAATTATTTCATTCCCATCAATTCTTATAAGTAATAGGGCATTTATCTATTCGTTTGATTACTAACTATGGCAAATAGGCATGGTATGAGTAACTAGTAAGCAGTTATTTAAAAACCCGTTTTATTTGAAGTGTTCATCTAATCTGTAAAATGAAATCTACATACTGACTGCGTTTCGACTATGACGTAATTTTACAAAAATGCTATTGGTTGGAATTTTATGATTTGTGAAGGACATAATTATATACATGGACATCATTTTTTCCATTTTGACTTTATTCTCGTTCAACATTGCCGGTATTCGTATTTTAATAGATTTTTTTTTTTACTTTTTTCAATTCCCGCGACGTTTTCAAAGTTACTTTTCTTTCATTTGGTTGTACATAATTCTCAGGTCGAAATTACAATGGAAGCCACTAATAACTAGATCTGTCAGTGATGCTGAATTATTTTAAGTTATAAGTTGTACCACCCACATAAGATTTGTCATTGGGTAAGAAACTTTGACCTTTTGTTATGCATGTGACGGACAGACATACACACAGACTGAAGGACAGAATGATACCTCTAGACTTCGTTAGCAAGGAATATAATCAAATCAAGTTACCAAAAACTACATTTGTATTAAAAAAACGTATCTACAACATGATAAAATATTTATAATAAATATATATAAAAGAGCATGCGAATAACTTAAGTTGTTTTTGTTCCATGAAAGAATGATTTCATTAACATAAACACATGCACGTTAAATTGGAACACGATTCATTTCACTACACTTATTCGATGTCCAAACCGAGCCTAGATTTATTACATTGAAACAGAAGCGTGTTTTGTAAGCGTTTACGACAAAATGAACAATGGTCTCTAGTAAAAATGCAGGTTATAAAAATTAACACCAGCATTATATTTTATCCATAGAAATCAATAAGTTTTTCTCACTTGTTCCATGTATTGTAAGTAAATTGAAAAACGTAATGGAGCATATATAATACGAAATCTATTCTTTTATTAAGCAAGCAATTTTAGGTAAGAATTCTCAATCGGGATAGATTATAGGGCGAGAAAATTGGTCAAAATGCTTGCTGAAGTGAGGTTTTTGCGCACTTCGGTTTCCTCCACCACCCTAAACTGACTGCTTGATGAGTAAAGGATATGTTTTTGGTCGTAATTTTAGGGAGTTTCTAATTAGAGAGTACCATGTTTTTTGTTTTCTTTTTGTTTTTTTAATTGTGTATCTGTATTATTTTTGGGGAAATGTATTTGTTTCATCAACAAACACAAATATCAATACATGCAATTCATGGGAGTTTTATTGTTTCTTAACTGCGGCCAAATAGAAAAACCATACCAGTTCATGTTCAAATCGCAAATCACAATCTAAAACACAAAGTAAAGACTAAGTAAACTGGCAAATTTATCGAGATTTCAAAAGGGAAGTCAGGCCGGTTGTCCGAGCTCCTGTTAAACTGTTTATGCCAGTATCGTGGCCCGAGCTCCTGTTAAACTGTTGACACCAGTATCGTGGCCGAGCACCTGTTAAACTTTTTACGTCAGTATCGTGCGCCCAGCTCCTGTTAAACAGTTTACGTCAGTATCGTGTGCCGAGCTCCTGTTAAACTGTTTATATCAGTATCGTGTGCCGAGCTCCTGTTAAACTTTTTACGTCAGTATCGTGCGCCGAGCTCCTGTTAAACTGTTGACACCCGTATCGTGGCCGAGCATCTGTTAAACTTTTTACGTCAGTATCGTGCGCCGAGCTCCTGTTAAACTGTTGACACCGGTATCGTGGCCGAGCATCTGTTAAACTGTTTACAACAGTATCGTGCCCCGAGCTCCTGTTAAACTGTTGACACCAGTATCGTGGCCGAGCACCTGTTAAACTATTTACGTCAGTATCGCTCGCCGAGCTCCTTTTAAACTGTTTACGTCAGTATCGTGTGCCGAGCTCCTGTTAAACTATTTACGTCAGTATTGTTCGCCGAGCTCCTTTTAAACTGTTTACGTCAGTATCGTGTGCCGAGCTCCTGTTAAACTGTTTACGTCAGTATCGTGCGCCGAGCTCCTGTTAAACTTTTTACGTCAGTATCGTGTGCCGAGCTCCTGTTAAACTCTTTACGTCAGTATCGTGTGCCAAGTTCCTGTTAAACTGTTGACATCAGTATCGTGTGCCGAGCTCCTGGTAAACAGTTTACGTTAGTATCGTGTGCCGAGCTCCTGTTAAACTGTTTAAGTTAGTATCGTGCGCCGAGCTCCTGTTAAACTGTTTACGTCAGTATCGTGGGCCGAGCTCCTGTTAAACTGTTGACATATGTATCGTGTGCCGAGCCCCTGTTAAACTAATTCCGTCAGTATCGTGTGCCGAGCTCCTGTTAAACTGTTGACACCAGTATCGTGGGTCGAGCACCTGTTAAACTGTTTACGTCAGTATCGTGTGCCGAGCACCTGTTAAACTGTTTACGTCAATATCGTGGGCCAAGCACCTGTTAAAATTTTTACGTCAGTATCGTGGGCCGAGCACTTGTTAAACTGTTGACACCAGTATCGTGCGCCGACCACCTGTTAAACTTTTTACGTCAGTATCGTGTGTCGAGCTCCTGTTAAACAGTTTACGTCAGTATCGTGTGCCGAGCTCTTGTTAAACTGTTTACATCAGTATCGTGTGCCGAGCTCCTGTTAAACTGTTGACACCAGTATCGTGGGCTGAGCTCCTGTTAAACTGTTTACGTCAATATCGTGGGCCAAGCACCTGTTAAAATTTTTACGTCAGTATCGTGGGCCGAGCACCTGTTAAACTGTTGACACCAGTATCGTGCGCCGAGCACCTGTTAAACTTTTTACGTCAGTATCGTGTGCCGAGCTCCTGTTAAACAGTTTACGTCAGTATGTGTGCCGAGCTCTTGTTAAACTGTTTACATCAGTATCGTGTGCTGAGCTCCTGTTAAACTGTTGACACCATATCGTGGCCGAGCTCCTGTTAAACTGTTACGGCAGTATCGTGTGCCGAGCTCCTGTTAAACTGTTTACGTCAGTATCCTGTGCCGAGCTGCTGTTAAACTGTTGACACCAGTATCGTGGGCCGAGCACCTGTTAAACTGTTTACGTCAGTATCGTGCGCCGAGCTCCTGTTAAACTTTGTACGTCAGTATCGTGTGCCGAGAACCTGTTAAACTGTTGACACCAGTATCGTGTGCCGAGCACATGTTAAACTTTTTACGTGAGTATCGTGTGCCGAACTCCTGTAAAACTGTTGACACCAGTATCGTGGGCCGAGCTCCTGTTAAACTGTTTACGTCAGTATCGTGTGCCGAGCTCCTGTTAAACTGTTGAGACCAGTATCGTGGGTCGAGCACCTATTAAACTTTTTACGTCAGTATCGTGTGCCGAGCTCCTGTTAAACTGTTTACGTCAGTATCGTGTGCCGAGCTCCTGTTAAACTGTTTACGTCTGTATCGTGTGCTGAGCTCCTGTTAAACTGTTGACACCAGTATCGTGGGCCGAGCTCCTGTTAAACTGTTTACGTCAGTATCGTGTGCCGAGCTCCTGTTAAAATGTTGACACCAGTATCGTGGGCCTAGCACCTATTAAACTTTTTACGTCAGTATCGTGTGTCGAGCTCCTGTTAAACAGTTTACGTCAGTATCGTGTGCCGAGCTCTTGTTAAACTGTTTACATCAGTATCGTGTGCCGAGCTCCTGTTAAACTGTTGACACCAGTATCGTGGGCTGAGCTCCTTTTAAACTGTTTACGTCAATATCGTGGGCCAAGCACCTGTTAAAATTTTTACGTCAGTATCGTGGGCTGAGCACCTGTTAAACTGTTGACACCAGTATCGTGCGCCGAGCACCTGTTAAACTTTTAACGTCAGTATCGTGTGCCGAGCTCCTGTTAAACAGTTTACGTCAGTGTGTGTGCCGAGCTCTTGTTAAACTGTTTACATCAGTATCGTGTGCCGAGCTCCTGTTAAACTGTTGACACCAGTATCGTGGGCCCAGCTCCTGTTAAACTGTTAACGGCAGTATCGTGTGCCGAGCTCCTGTTAAACTGTTTACGTCAGTATCCTGTGCCGAGCTGCTGTTAAACTGTTGACACCAGTATCGTGGGCCGAGCACCTGTTAAACTGTTTACGTCAGTATCGTGCGCCGAGCTCCTGTTAAACTTTTTACGTCAGTATCGTGTGCCGAGAACCTGTTAAACTGTTGACACCAGTATCGTGTGCCGAGCACATGTTAAACTTTTTACGTGAGTATCGTGTGCCGAACTCCTGTAAAACTGTTGACACCAGTATCGTGGGCCGAGCTCCTGTTAAACTGTTTACGTCAGTATCGTGTGCCGAGCTCCTGTTAAACTGTTGAGACCAGTATCGTGGGTCGAGCACCTATTAAACTTTTTACGTCAGTATCGTGTGCCGAGCTCCTGTTAAACTGTTTACGTCAGTATCGTGTGCCGAGCTCCTGTTAAACTGTTTACGTCTGTATCGTGTGCTGAGCTCCTGTTAAACTGTTGACACCAGTATCGTGTGCCGAGCTCCTGTTAAACTGTTTACGTCAGTATCGTGTGCCGAGCTCCTGTTAAACTGTTTACGTCTGTATCGTGTTCTGAGCTCCTGTTAAACTGTTGACACCAGTATCGTGGGCCGAGCTCCTGTTAAACTGTTTACGTTAGTATCGTGTGCCGAGCTCCTGTTAAACTATTAACGTCAGTATCGTGTGCAGAGCTCCTGTTTAACTGTTGACGTCAGTATCGTGCGCCGAGCTCCTGTTAAACTGTTGAGGTCAGTATCGTGTGCCGAGCTCCTGTTAAATTGTTTACGTTAGTATCGTGTGCCGAGCTCCTCCTAAACTGTTGACGTCAGTATCGTGCGCCGAGCTCCTGTTAAACTGTTGACGTCAGTATCGTGCGCCGTGCTCCTGTTAAACTGTTGACGTCAGTATCGCGATCCGTGCTCCTGATAAGCTGTTGACGTCAGTATCGTGTGCCGAGCCATCCGAAACTGTTGACGTCAGTATCGTGCGCTGAGCTCCTGTTAAACTGTTTACGTCAGTATCGTGTGCCGAGCTCCTGTAAAACTGTTGGCGTCAGTATCGTGTGCCGAGCTCCTGTTAAACTGTTTACGTCAGTATCGTGCGCCGAGCTCGTGTTAAACTGTTGACGTCAGTATCGTGCGCCGAGCTCCTGTTAAGCTGTTGACTTCAGTATCGTGTGCGGAGCTCCTCCGAAACTGTTGACGTCAGTATCGTGCGCCGAGCTCCTGTTAAACCGTTGACGTCAGTATCGTGCGCCGAGCACTTGTTAAACTGTTGACACCAGTATCGTGGGCCGAGCTCCTGTTAAACTGTTTACGTCAGTATCGTGGGCCGAACTCCTGTTAAACTGTTTAAGTTAGTATCGTGGGCCGAGCTCCTGTTAAACTGTTGACACCAGTATCGTGGGCCGAGCTCCTCTTAAACTGTTGACACCAGTATCGTGTGCCGAGCTCCTGTTAAACTGTTTACGTCAGTATCCTGTGCCGAGCTGCTGTTAAACTGTTGACACCAGTATCGTGGGCCGAGCACCTGTTAAACTGTTTCGTCAGTATCGTGCGCCGAGCTCCTGTTAAACTTTTTACGTCAGTATCGTGTGCCGAGAACCTGTTAAACTGTTGACACCAGTATCGTGTGCCGAGCACATGTTAAACTTTTTACGTGAGTATCGTGTGCCGAACTCCTGTAAAACTGTTGACACCAGTATCGTGGGCCGAGCTCCTGTTAAACTGTTTACGTCAGTATCGTGTGCCGAGCTCCTGTTAAACTGTTGAGACCAGTATCGTGGGTCGAGCACCTATTAAACTTTTTACGTCAGTATCGTGTGCCGAGCTCCTGTTAAACTGTTTACGTCAGTATCGTGTGCCGAGCTCCTGTTAAACTGTTTACGTCTGTATCGTGTGCTGAGCTCCTGTTAAACTGTTGACACCAGTATCGTGGGCCGAGCTCCTGTTAAACTGTTTACGTCAGTATCGTGTGCCGAGCTCCTGTTAAACTGTTGACACCAGTATCGTGGGCCTAGCACCTATTAACTTTTTACGTCAGTATCGTGTGTCGAGCTCCTGTTAAACAGTTTACGTCAGTATCGTGTGCCGAGCTCTTGTTAAACTGTTTACATCAGTATCGTGTGCCGAGCTCCTGTTAAACTGTTGACACCAGTATCGTTGGCTGAGCTCCTGTTAAACTGTTTACGTCAATATCGTGGGCCAAGCACCTGTTAAAATTTTTACGTCAGTATCGTGGGCCGAGCACCTGTTAAACTGTTGACACCAGTATCGTGCGCCGAGCACCTGTTAAACTGTTTACGTCAGTATCGTGTGCCGAGCTCCTGTTAAACAGTTTACGTCAGTATGTGTGCCGAGCTCTTGTTAAACTGTTTACATCAGTATCGTGTGCTGAGCTCCTGTTAAACTGTTGACACCAGTATCGTGGGCCGAGCTCCTGTTAAACTGTTAACGGCAGTATCGTGTGCCGAGCTCCTGTTAAACTGTTTACGTCAGTATCCTGTGCCGAGCTGCTGTTAAACTGTTGACACCAGTATTGTGGGCCGAGCACCTGTTAAACTGTTAACGTCAGTATTGTGCGCCGAGCTCCTGTTAAACTTTTTACGTCAGTATCGTGTGCCGAGAACCTGTTAAACTGTTGACACCAGTATCGTGTGCCGAGCACATGTTAAACTTTTTACGTGAGTATCGTGTGCCGAACTCCTGTAAAACTGTTGACACCAGTATCGTGGGCCGAGCTCCTGTTTAAACTGTTTACGTCAGTATCGTGTGCCGAGCTCCTGTTAAACTGTTGAGACCAGTATCGTGGTCGAGCACCTATTAACTTTTTACGTCAGTATCGTGTGCCGAGCTCCTGTTAAACTGTTTACGTCAGTATCGTGTGCCGAGCTCCTGTTAAACTGTTTACGTCTGTATCGTGTGCTGAGCTCCTGTTAAACTGTTGACACCAGTATCGTGGGCCGAGCTCCTGTTAAACTGTTTACGTCAGTATCGTGTGCCGAGCTCCTGTTAAACTGTTGACACCAGTATCGTGGGCCTAGCACCTATTAAACTTTTTACGTCAGTATCGTGTGCCGAGCTCCTGTTAAACTGTTTACGTCAGTATCGTGTGCCGAGCTCCTGTTAAACTGTTTACGTCTGTATCGTGTTCTGAGCTCCTGTTAAACTGTTGACACCAGTATCGTGGGCCGAGCTCCTGTTTAAACTGTTTACGTTAGTATCGTGTGCCGAGCTCCTGTTAACTATTAACGTCAGTATCGTGTGCAGAGCTCCTGTTTAACTGTTTGACGTCAGTATCGTGCGCCGAGCTCCTGTTAAACTGTTGAGGTCAGTATCGTGTGCCGAGCTCCTGTTAATTGTTTACGTTAGTATCGTGTGCCGAGCTCCTCCTAAACTGTTGACGTCAGTATCGTGTGCCGAGCTCCTGTTAACTGTTTACGTCAGTATCGTGCGCCGAGCTCCTGTTAAACTGTTGACGTCAGTATCGTGCGCCGTGCTCCTGTTAAACTGTTGACGTCAGTATCGCGATCCGTGCTCCTGATAAGCTGTTGACGTCAGTATCGTGTGCCGAGCCATCCGAAACTGTTGACGTCAGTATCGTGCGCTGAGCTCCTGTTAAACTGTTTACGTCAGTATCGTGTGCCGAGCTCCTGTAAAACTGTTGGCGTCAGTATCGTGTGCCGAGCTCCTGTTAAAATTTTTACGTCAGTATCGTGTGCCGAGCACTTGTTAAACTGTTGACACCAGTATCGTGCGCCGACCACCTGTTAAACTTTTTACGTCAGTATCGTGTGTTGAGCTCCTGTTAAACAGTTTACGTCAGTATCGTGTGCCGAGCTCTTGTTAAACTGTTTACATCAGTATCGTGTGCCGAGCTCCTGTTAAACTGTTGACACCAGTATCGTGGGCTGAGCTTCTGTTAAAATGTTTACGTCAATATCGTGGGCCAAGCACCTGTTAAAATTTTTACGTCAGTATCGTGGGCCGAGCACCTGTTAAACTGTTGACACCAGTATCGTGCGCCGAGCACCTGTTAAACTTTTTACGTCAGTATCGTGTGCCGAGCTCCTGTTAAACAGTTTACGTCAGTATCGTGTGCCGAGCTCCTGTTAAACTGTTTACGTCAGTATCGTGCGCCGAGCTCCTGTTAAACTGTTGACGTCAGTATCGTGCGCCGTGCTCCTGTTAAACTGTTGACGTCAGTATCGCGATCCGTGCTCCTGATAAGCTGTTGACGTCAGTATCGTGTGCCGAGCCATCCGAAACTGTTGACGTCAGTATCGTGCGCTGAGCTCCTGTTAAACTGTTTACGTCAGTATTGTGTGCCGAGCTCCTGTAAAACTGTTGGCGTCAGTATCGTGTGCCGAGCTCCTGTTAAAATTTGTACGTCAGTATCGTGTGCCGAGCACTTGTTAAACTGTTGACACCAGTATCGTGCGCCGACCACCTGTTAAACTTTTTACGTCAGTATCGTGTGCCGAGCTCCTGTTAAACTGTTTACGTCAGTATCGTGTGCCGAGCTCCTGTTAAACTGTTTACGTCTGTATCGTGTGCTGAGCTCCTGTTAAACTGTTGACACCAGTATCGTGGGCCGAGCTCCTGTTAAACTGTTTACGTCAGTATCGTGTGCCGAGCTCCTGTTAAACTGTTGACACCAGTATCGTGGGCCTAGCACCTATTAAACTTTTTACGTCAGTATCGTGTGCCGAGCTCCTGTTAAACTGTTTACGTCAGTATCGTGTGCCGAGCTCCTGTTAAACTGTTTACGTCTGTATCGTGTTCTGAGCTCCTGTTAAACTGTTGACACCAGTATTGTGGGCCGAGCTCCTGTTAAACTGTTTACGTTAGTATCGTGTGCCGAGCTCCTGTTAAACTATTAACGTCAGTATCGTGTGCAGAGCTCCTGTTTCTGTTGACGTCAGTATCGTGCGCCGAGCTCCTGTTAAACTGTTGAGGTCAGTATCGTGTGCGAGCTCCTGTTAAATTGTTTACGTTAGTATCGTGTGCCGAGCTCCTCCTAAACTGTTGACGTCAGTATCGTGTGCCGAGCTCCTGTTAAACTGTTTACGTCAGTATCGTGCGCCGAGCTCCTGTTAAACTGTTGACGTCAGTATCGTGCGCCGTGCTCCTGTTAAACTGTTGACGTCAGTATCGCGATCCGTGCTCCTGATAAGCTGTTGACGTCAGTATCGTGTGCCGAGCCATCCGAAACTGTTGACGTCAGTATCGTGCGCTGAGCTCCTGTTAAACTGTTTACGTCAGTATCGTGTGCCGAGCTCCTGTTAAACTGTTGAGACCAGTATCGTGGGTCGAGCACCTATTAAACTTTTTACGTCAGTATCGTGTGCCGAGCTCCTGTTAAACTGTTTACGTCAGTATCGTGTGCCGAGCTCCTGTTAAACTGTTTACGTCTGTATCGTGTGCTGAGCTCCTGTTAAACTGTTGACACCAGTATCGTGGGCCGAGCTCCTGTTAAACTGTTTACGTCAGTATCGTGTGCCGAGCTCCTGTTAAACTGTTGACACCAGTATCGTGGGCCTAGCACCTATTAAACTTTTTACGTCAGTATCGTGTGCCGAGCTCCTGTTAAACTGTTTACGTCAGTATCGTGTGCCGAGCTCCTGTTAAACTGTTTACGTCTGTATCGTGTTCTGAGCTCCTGTTAAACTGTTGACACCAGTATCGTGGGCCGAGCTCCTGTTAAACTATTAACGTCAGTATCGTGTGCAGAGCTCCTGTTTAACTGTTGACGTCAGTATCGTGCGCCGAGCTCCTGTTAAACTGTTGAGGTCAGTATCGTGTGCCGAGCTCCTGTTAAATTGTTTACGTTAGTATCGTGTGCCGAGCTCCTCCTAAACTGTTGACGTCAGTATCGTGTGCCGAGCTCCTGTTAAACTGTTTACGTCAGTATCGTGCGCCGAGCTCCTGTTAAACTGTTGACGTCAGTATCGTGCGCCGTGCTCCTGTTAAACTGTTGACGTCAGTATCGCGATCCGTGCTCCTGATAAGCTGTTGACGTCAGTATCGTGTGCCGAGCCATCCGAAACTGTTGACGTCAGTATCGTGCGCTGAGCTCCTGTTAAACTGTTTACGTCAGTATCGTGTGCCGAGCTCCTGTAAACTGTTGGCGTCAGTATCGTGTGCCGAGCTCCTGTTAAACTGTTTACGTCAGTATCGTGCGCCGAGCTCCTGTTAAACTGTTGACGTCAGTATCGTGCGCCGAGCTCCTGTTAAGCTGTTGACTTCAGTATCGTGTGCGGAGCTCCTCCGAAACTGTTGACGTCAGTATCGTGCGCCGAGCTCCTGTTAAACCGTTGACGTCAGTATCGTGCGCCGAGCACTTGTTAAACTGTTGACACCAGTATCGTGGGCCGAGCTCCTGTTAAACTGTTTACGTCAGTATCGTGGGCCGAGCTCCTGTTAAACTGTTTAAGTGAGTATCGTGCGCCGAGCTCCTGTTAAACTTTTTACGTCAGTATCGTGTGCCGAGAACCTGTTAAACTGTTGACACCAGTATCGTGTGCCGAGCACATGTTAAACTTTTTACGTGAGTATCCTGTGCCGAACTCCTGTAAAACTGTTGACACCAGTATCGTGGGCCGAGCTCCTGTTCAACTGTTTACGTCAGTATCGTGTGCCGAGCTCCTGTTAAACTGTTGAGACCAGTATCGTGGGTCGAGCACCTATTAAACTTTTTACGTCAGTATCGTGTGCCGAGCTCCTGTTAAACTGTTTACGTCAGTATCGTGTGCCGAGTCTCCTGTTAAACTGTTTCGTCGTATCGTGTGCTGAGCTCCTGTTAAACTGTTGACACCAGTATCGTGGGCCGAGCTCCTGTTAAACTGTTTACGTCAGTATCGTGTGCCGAGCTCCTGTTAAACTGTTGACACCAGTATCGTGGGCCTAGCACCTATTAAACTTTTTACGTCAGTATCGTGTGCCGAGCTCCTGTTAAACTGTTTACGTCAGTATCGTGCGCCGAGCTCCTGTTAAACTGTTGAGGTCAGTATCGTGTGCCGAGCTCCTGTTAAATTGTTTACGTTAGTATCGTGTGCCGAGCTCCTCCTAAACTGTTGACGTCAGTATCGTGTGCCGAGCTCCTGTTAAACTGTTTACGTCAGTATCGTGCGCCGAGCTCCTTTAAACTGTTGACACCAGTATCGTGGGCCGAGCTCCTGTTAAACTGTTTACGTCAGTATCGTGGGCCGAGCTCCTGTTAAACTGTTTAAGTTAGTATCGTGCGCCGAGCTCCTGTTAAACTTTTTACGTCAGTATCGCGTGCCGAGAACCTGTTAAACTGTTGACACCAGTATCGTGTGCCGAGCACATGTTAAACTTTTTACGTGAGTATCGTGTGCCGAACTCCTGTAAAACTGTTGACACCAGTATCGTGGGCCGAGCTCCTGTTAAACTGTTTACGTCAGTATCGTGTGCCGAGCTCCTGTTAAACTGTTGAGACCAGTATCGTGGGTCGAGCACCTATTAAACTTTTTACGTCAGTATCGTGTGCCGAGCTCCTGTTAAACTGTTACGTCAGTATCGTGTGCCGAGCTCCTGTTAAACTGTTTACGTCTGTATCGTGTGCTGAGCTCCTGTTAAACTATTAACGTCAGTATCGTGTGCAGAGCTCCTGTTTAACTGTTGACGTCAGTATCGTGCGCCGAGCTCCTGTTAAACTGTTGAGGTCAGTATCGTGTGCCGAGCTCCTGTTAAATTGTTTACGTTAGTATCGTGTGCCGAGCTCCTCCTAAACTGTTGACGTCAGTATCGTGTGCCGAGCTCCTGTTAAATGTTTACGTCAGTATCGTGCGCCGAGCTCCTGTTAAACTGTTGACGTCAGTATCGTTGCGCGTGCTCCTGTTAAACTGTTTACGTCAGTATCGTGCGCCGAGCTCCGAAACTGTTGACGTCAGTATCGTGCGCTGCTCCTGTTAAACTGTTGACGTCAGTATCGTGTGCCGAGCTCCGAAACTGTTGAGCCAGTATCGTGCGCTGAGCTCCTATTAAACTGTTTACGTCAGTATCGTGTGCCGAGCTCCTGTTAAACTGTTTACGTCAGTATCGTGTGCCGAGCTCCTGTTAAACTTTTACGTCTATCGTGTGCTGAGCTCCTGTTAAACTGTTGACACCAGTATCGTGGCCGAGCTCCTGTTAAACTGTTTACGTCTGTATCGTGTGCCGAGCTCCTGTTAAACTGTTGACACCAGTATCGTGGGCCTAGCTCCTATTAAACTTTTTACGTCAGTATCGTGTGCCGAGCTCCTGTTAAACTGTTTACGTCAGTATCGTGTGCCGAGCTCCTGTTAAACTGTTTACGTCTGTATCGTGTTCTGAGCTCCTGTTAAACTGTTGACACAGTATCGTGGGCCGAGCTCCTGTTAAACTATTAACGTCAGTATCGTGTGCAGAGCTCCTGTTTAACTGTTGACGTCAGTATCGTGCGCCGAGCTCCTGTTAACTGTTGTGTCAGTATCGTGTGCGACTCCTGTTAAATTGTTTACGTTAGTATCGTGTGCCGAGCTCCTCCTAAACTGTTGACGTCAGTATCGTGTGCCGAGCTCCTGTTAAACTGTTTACGTCAGTATCGTGCGCCGGCTCCTGTTAAACTGTTGACGTCAGTATCGTGCGCCGTGCTCCTGTTAACTGTTGACGTCAGTATCGCGATCCGTGCTCCTGATAAGCTGTTGACGTCATATCGTGTGCCGAGCCATCCGAAACTGTTGACGTTCAGTATCGTGCGCTGAGCTCCTGTTAAACTGTTTACGTCAGTATCGTGTGCCGAGCTCCTGTAAAACTGTTGGCGTCAGTATCGTGTGCCGAGCTCCTTTAAACTGTTTACGTCAGTATCGTGCGCCGAGCTCCTGTTAAACTGTTGACGTCAGTATCGTGCGCCGAGCTCCTGTTAAGCTGTTGACTTCAGTATCGTGTGGCGGAGCTCCTCCGAAACTGTTGACGTCAGTATCGTGCGCCGAGCTCCTGTTAAACAGTTGACGTCAGTATCGTGCGCCGAGCACTTGTTAAAACTGTTGACACCAGTATCGTGGGCCGAGCTCCTGTTAAACTGTTTACGTCAGTATCGTGGGCCGAGCTCCTGTTAAACTGTTTAAGTTAGTATCGTGCGCCGAGCTCCTGTTAAACTTTTTACGTCAGTATCGTGTGCCGAGAACCTGTTTAAACTGTTGACACCAGTATCGTGTGCCGAGCACATGTTAAACTTTTACGTGAGTATCGTGTGCCGAACTCCTGTAAAACTGTTGACACCAGTATCGTGGGCCGAGCTCCTGTTAACTGTTTTACGTCAGTATCGTGTGCCGAGCTCCTGTTAACTGTTGAGACCAGTATCGTGGGTTCGAGCACCTATTAAACTTTTACGTCAGTATCGTGTGCCGAGCTCCTGTAAACTGTTTACGTCCAGTATCGTGTGCCGAGCTCCTGTTAAACTGTTTACGTCTGTATCGTGTGCTGAGCTCCTGTTAAACTGTTGACACCAGTATCGTGGCCGAGCTCCTGTTAAACTGTTTACGTCAGTATCGTGTGCCGAGCTCCTGTTAAACTGTTGACACCATATCGTGGTCTAGCACCTATTAAACCTTTTACGTCAGTATCGTGTGCCGAGCTCCTGTTAACTGTTTACGTCAGTATCGTGTGCCGAGCTCCTGTTAAACTGTTTTACGTCTGTATCGTGTTCTGAGCTCCTGTTAAACTGTTGACACCAGTATTGTGGGCCGAGCTCACTGTTAAACTGTTACGTTAGTATCGTGTGCCGAGCTCCGTTAAACTATTAACGTCAGTATCGTGTGCAGAGCTCCTGTTTAACTGTTGACGTCATATCGTGCGCCGAGCTCCTGTTAAACTGTTGAGGTCAGTATCGTGTGCCGAGCTCCTGTTAAATTGTTTACGTTAGTATCGTGTGCCGAGCTCCTCCTAAACTGTTTGACGTCAGTATCGTGTGCCGAGTCTCCTGTTAAACTGTTTACGTCAGTATCGTGCGCCGAGCTCCTGTAAACTGTTACGTCAGTATCGTGCGCCGTGCTCCTGTTAACTGTTGACGTCAGTATCGCGATCCGTGCTCCTGATAAGCTGTTGACGTCAGTATCGTGTGCGAGCCATCCGAACTGTTGACGTCAGTATCGTGCGCTGAGCTCCTGTTAAACTGTTTACGTCAGTATCGTGTGCCGAGCTCCTGTTAAACTGTTGAGACCAGTATCGTGGGTCGAGCACCTATTAAATTTTTACGTCAGTATCGTGTGCCGAGCTCCTGTTAAAATGTTTACGTCAGTATCGTGTGCCGAGCTCCTGTTAAACTGTTTACGTCTGTAATCGTGTGCTGAGCTCCTGTTAAACTGTTGACACCAGTATCGTGGGCCGAGCTCCTGTTAAACTGTTTACGTCAGTATCGTGTGCCGAGCTCCTGTTAAACTGTTGACACCAGTATCGTGGGCCTAGCACCTATTAAACTTTTTACGTCAGTATCGTGTGCCGAGCTCCTGTTAAACTGTTTTACGTCAGTATCGTGTGCCGAGCTCCTGTTAAACTGTTTACGTCTGTATCGTGTTCTGAGCTCCTGTTAAACTGTTTGACACCAGTATCGTGGGCCGAGCTCCTGTTAAACTGTTTACGTTAGTATCGTGTGCCGAGCTCCTGTTAAACTATTAACGTCAGTATCGTGTGCAGAGCTCCTGTTTTAACTGTTGACGTCAGTATCGTGCGCCGAGCTCCTGTTAAACTGTTGAGGTCAGTATCGTGTGCCGAGCTCCTGTTAAATTGTTTACGTAGTATCGTGTGCCGAGCTCCTCCTAACTGTTGACGTCAGTATCGTGTGCCGAGCTCCTGTTAAACTGTTTACGTCAGTATCGTACGCCGAGCTCCTGTTAAACTGTTGACGTCAGTATCGTGCGCCGTGCTCCTGTTAAACTGTTGACGTCAGTATCGCGATCCGTGCTCCTGATAAGCTGTTGACGTCAGTATCGTGTGCCGAGCCATGAAACTGTTGACGTCAGTATCGTGCGCTGAGCTCCTGTTAAACTGTTTACGTCAGTATCGTGTGCCGAGCTCCTAAAACTGTTGGCGTCAGTATCGTGTGCGAGCTCCTGTTAAACTGTTACGTCAGTATCGTGCGCCGAGCTCCTGTTAAACTGTTGACGTCAGTATCGTGCGCCGAGCTCCTGTTAAGCTGTTGACTTCAGTATCGTGCGGAGCTCCTCGAAACTGTTGACGTCAGTATCGTGCGCCGAGCTCCTGTTAAACCGTTGACGTCAGTATCGTGCGCCGGCACTTGTTAAACTGTTGACACCAGTATCGTGGGCCGAGCTCTGTTAAACTGTTTACGTCAGTATCGTGGCCGAGCTCCTGTAACTGTTTAAGTTAGTATCGTGCGCCGAGCTCCTGTTAAACTTTTTACGTCAGTATCGTGTGCCGAGAACCTGTTAAACTGTTGACACCAGTATCGTGTGCCGAGCACATGTTAAACTTTTTACGTGAGTATCGTGTGCCGAGCTGTAAAACTGTTGACACAGTATCGTGGGCCGAGCTCCTGTTAAACTGTTTACGTCAGTATCGGTGCCGAGCTCCTGTTAAACTGTTGAGACCAGTATCGTGGTCGAGCACTATTAAACTTTTACGTCAGTATCGTGTGCCGAGCTCCTGTTAAACTGTTTACGTCAGTATCGTGTGCCGAGCTCCTGTTAAACTGTTTACGTCTGTATCGTGTGCTGAGCTCCTGTTAAACTGTTGACACCAGTATCGTGGGCCGAGCTCTGTTAAACTGTTTACGTCAGTATCGTGTGCCGAGCTCCTGTTAAACTGTTGACACCAGTATCGTGGGCCTAGCACCTATTAACTTTTTACGTCAGTATCGTGTGCCGAGCTCCTGTTTAACTGTTTACGTCAGTATCGTGTGCCAGCTCCTGTTAACTGTTTACGTCGTATCGTGTTCTGAGCTCCTGTTAAACTGTTGACACCAGTATTGTGGGCCGAGCTCCTGTTAAACTTTTACGTTAGTATCGTGTGCCGAGCTCCTGTTAAACTATTAACGTCAGTATCGTGTGCAGAGCTCCTGTTTAACTGTTGACGTCAGTATCGTGCGCCGAGCTCCTGTTAAACTGTTGAGGTCAGTATCGTGTGCCGAGCTCCTGTTAAATTGTTGACGTTAGTATCGTGTGCCGAGCTCCTCCTAAACTGTTGACGTCAGTATCGTGTGCCGAGCTCCTGTTAAACTGTTTACGTCAGTATCGTGCGCCGAGCTCCTGTTAAACTGTTGACGTCAGTATCGTGCGCCGAGCTCCTGTTAAACTGTTGACGTCAGTATCGCGATCCGTGCTCCTGATAAGCTGTGACGTCAGTATCGTGTGCCGAGCCATCCGAAACTGTTGACGTCAGTATCGTGCGCTGAGCTCCTGTTAAACTGTTTACGTCAGTATCGTGTGCCGAGCTCCTGTAAAACTGTTGGCGTCAGTATCGTGTGCCGAGCTCCTGTTAAACTGTTACGTCAGTATCGTGCGCCGAGCTCCTGTTAAACTGTTGACGTCAGTATCGTGGCCGAGCTCTCTGTTAAGCTGTTGACGTCAGTATCGTGTGCGAGCTCCTCGAAACTGTTGACGTCAGTATCGTGCGCCGAGCTCCTGTTAAACCGTTGACGTCAGTATCGTGCACCGAGCACTTGTTAAACTGTTGACACCAGTATCGTGGGCCGAGCTCCTGTTAAACTGTTTACGTCAGTATCGTGGGCCGAGCTCCTGTTAAACTGTTTAAGTTAGTATCGTGGGGCGAGCTCCTGTTAAACTGTTGACACCAGTATCGTGGGCCGAGCAACTGTTAAACTGTTCACACCAGTATCGTGGGCCGAACTCCTGTTAAACTGTTTACGTCTGTATCGTGGGCCGAGCTCCTGTTAAACTGTTGACACCAGTATCGTGGGCCGAGCTCCTGTTAAACTGTTGACACCAGTATTGTGGGCCGAACTCCTATTAAAATGTTTACGTCAATATCGTGCGCCTATCTCCTTTTAAACTGTTAACGTCAATATCGTGTGCCGAGCTCCTGTTAAACTGTTTACGTCAGTATCGTGGCCGAGCTCCTGTTAAAACTGTTGACACCAGTATCGGGGCCGAGCAACTGTTTAAACTGTTTACGTCAGTATCGTGGGCCGAGCTCCTGTTAAACTGTTGACACAGTATCGTTGGCCAAGCAACTGTTAAACTGTTGACACCAGTATCGTGGGCCGAGCTCCTTTAAACTGTTTACGTCTGTATCGTGGGCCGAGCTCCTGTTAAACTGTTGACACCAGTATCGTGGGCCGAGCTCCTGTTAAACTGTTGACACCAGTATCGTGGGCCGAACTCCTATTAAAATGTTTACGTCAATATCGTGCGCCTAGCTCCTGTTAAACTGTTAACGTGAATATCGTTCGCCGAGCTCCTGTTAAACTGTTGACACCAGTACCGTGGGCCGAGCACCTGTTAAACTGTTTACGTCAGTATCGTGTGCCGAGCTCCTGTTTGAACTGTTGACACCAGTATCGTGGGCCGAGCTCCTTTTAAACTGTTTACGTCAATATCGTGCGCCGAGCTCCTGTTAAACTGTTTACGTCAGTATCGTGGGCCGAGCTCCTGTTAAACTGTTGACACCAGTATCGTGGGCCGATTTCCTATTAAAATGTTTACGTCAATATCGTGCGCCTAGCTCCTGTTAAACTGTTAACGTCAATATCGTGTGCCGAGCTCCTGTTAAACTGTTTACGTCAGTATCGTGGGCCGAGCTCCTGTTAAACTGTTGACACCAGTATCGTGGGCCGAGCAACTGTTAAACTGTTTACGTCAGTATCGTGGGCCGAGCTCCTGTTAAACTGTTGACACCAGTATCGTTGGCCGAGCAACTGTTAAACTGTTGACACCAGTATCGTGGGCCGAGCTCCTGTTAAACTGTTTACGTCCTGTATCGTGGCCGAGCTCCTATTAAACTGTTGACACCATATCGTGGCCGAGCTCCTGTTAAACTGTTACCAGTATCGTGGGCCGAGCTCCTGTTAAACTGTTGACACCAGTACGTGGGCCGAACTCCTATTAAAGTTTACGTCAATATCGTGCGCCTAGCTCCTGTTAAACTGTTAACGTCAATATCGTGCGGCGAGCTCCTGTTAAACTGTTGACACCAATACCGTGGGCCGAGCACCTGTTAAACTGTTTACGTCAGTATCGTGTGCCGAGCTCCTGTTGAACTGTTGACACCAGTATCGTGGGCCGAGCTCCTTTTAAACTGTTTACGTCAATATCGTGCGCCGAGCTCCTGTTAAACTGTTTACGTCAGTATCATGGGCCGAGCTCCTGTTAAACTGTTGACACCAGTATCGTGGGCCGATTTCCTATTAAAATGTTTACGTCAATATCGTGCGCCTAGCTCCTGTTAAACTGTTCACACCAGTACCGTGGTCCGAGCACCTGTTAAACTGTTTACGTCAGTATCGTGGGCCGAGCTCCTGTTAAACTGTTTACGTCAGTATCGTGGGCCGTGCACCTGTTAAACTGTTTACGCCAGGATAGTGCGCAATCAGAATTTTTAATGAGCATTGAACTATCAAACGTCAAATCATCCAGGATAATTTTGGATACAGTGACATAGTACTTATCAGCAATATTGTGATGACGCCCATAAGGGGATTGGTTACATACACTTTTGTTTTGTTTAGAAAGTTCATATGCAAGTATATTTTCATATAAGGGAATTTATATGCTGTGACAATTAAGTTCCAAATGTTCAAATGTGTAATATGAGGCTATGATCAATAAATATATTAAACATTTTATGTTATTTTTAAATACTTAAACTTTCCACAAACATTCTTTTGATATAACTATTTTCTGATATTTACAGAATTAGAAACGAGTCCAAACATACCATAAGCATGTAGTTTCTATAACTATATAAACGATTTAATATAGTCGAGAGCTCGGTAAACAGCCAATAAATGTCATATATGAATCCACATAAGTGAAATATTCTTGACTGAAACGTAACATCAATCAATCAATCAATCAATCAATCAATCAATCAATCAATCAATCAATCAATCAATCAATCAATCAATCAAGCAAGCAAGCAAGCAAGCAAGTAAGCAATCTTTTTGTCGAGTATTAAACGATCAGATATCGGAAATTCAGAGATTTTCCTAGAAGTGCAAATCTTTTTAGTTCGTTCATGTGGATTTAACGCGTGGTAAAATATTGATTGTATTCACTTGAAAACATCATTTCAAAACATTTCATTCGTTAACTGAACACGACAAACAAGCAATTGGCGGAATAAATTATTTGTATTTATTACTAATTTTATAAAATATTTAAATGTTTTGAATCAATTAACATACAGTACATGCCTAAGCTAACGAATTAGTATAAAATCGGCAGTTCATCTCGGCCCCAATAGTTCCTATCTAAATCTTGACTGCTTTTCGGCTACAAGCAATCTATAACATCTCAACAACTCGGCAGCAGCAAAGCTTCAACTCCTTTTCGTTTGCTCAATGTTAAACTTTTGACATGTCTGTATTGTCTATAATCTATTCCCAAGTGTCTTTACAATTAAAATGTACAAGTGCTTAGAAGTTAATAATTCATCAAACAAAAGCTTAATGTGTGCGGGTCCTTGAATATACACTCATATTAATTTTCACAACAATTATGGGAATATTAAATCCATGCATTTCAGAAGACAATAACATGACACTAAATTGATGACATGTACATAGTATATATATTATATCATGCTTAGTAAACATTCAAATCTAAAAACATTTGCAGTTTCGGTTCCGTATCCAGTACTGATTTGTCCTTTTTGATATGGACCTCGGTGACAGAGTGGTCATTAACAGTAATTAATCATTTAAATGGTATCTAACACAAGTTAAAGTCAATTAAATTCTTTTAAATGCCTTATTCAGAAAAATCATCTACTCGTGTAATTTAAACTTTCAACTTCATTTTTACTAAAAAAACGTGTGTAAATTGTAAATTGCATGGGGTTTACGGTAAGTTTAACGAATCTTTTATGAAAATATTCACTTGGTATTATTTCATTTCGTGCTATAAAGTCTAAACGAGAATATAGCGAAATTAAAAGCAACTATACAGTAAGTATATACATGTATATATCATGCTCAGTAAACATTCAAATCTAAGAATATTTGCAGTTTCGGTTCCGTACCCAGTACTGATTTGTCATTTTTGATATGGACCTTGGTGGCAGAGTGGTTTAAAACATGAGCTTTCGGATCACAGAGTTTCTAATCGCCTAGGTCCGAATCTTTCTCTGACAGATCCTAATTTGAGAAAGTGTCCCAGTCCGTTTGCCAAAGATCGGTGGTTATCTTCCGGAACTCCATCATCTATGAACTGAAAATCTCGATATCAGTGACAGAAACTTGATTTGCGGTAAAATACGATTTCTTCACTATTCCATTCTTTATGTGTTAATTATAAAGACGGTTACCAGTAAATAATCGAGATGTCATGCTTGAAGTGATAGCAAATACACCATATCAGACATAAAAACGTCATATAGTTACAATGGCAACGTTATGTACTGTTACTCTATTAAGGTCATTGTTTTTTTTCAAATGATAACATTTATGAGCGATTGGCAATGGGCTAGGGTTATGTCTGTTGTCTTCATTCGTTTACAAAAGATAAATTTAATGGAGCAATGATCACTGATTTAAGGATCTAGGTTTTGTCGTAATTTGTTTACAAACGGCAGTTTTATGAGGCTATGGCAATGTCTGTTGGCATGGATTAAATTCCAGAGTTGTATTATTTCATTACACTGCTTTGTTCTATGTAAATTGTAGCAATTTTGTTAAAATTGATCAGTAGCAAGTCGTTTTTTAATATTAATTTTTTTATAAGGTTATTATATGTAATGAAATCAATAGAAGGAAAAACATAAATAAATAAATAAATAAATAAATAAATAAATAAATAAATAAATAAAAAATAAATAAATAAATCTGGCAGCAAACATTCATAATAATCGTGTGGTCGTTATGTCCCTAAATTTGTGTAGAACAATATTTCAAAGCGTTTGTGCAAGTTTTTCGAAATGACGTGGATTATGCAGGAATAGGCAAATCGTTTGATCCAAAATCCATTGGAAATAATTATATGTTCCATACGTTATGATAATTTTTTGGGATAATATTATTAGAAAAATGTGTTCACATTGCAGGTGCAGCTAGCTATGAGGTGCTTCCTTCCGGAGCACCCGGCCTCACTTCACTGGTGGAAGTTCTTGTATTTAACATAAATTGTAAAATTTAAAGTTTTAACTTTGCTCTGAGATTTTAATTTTGACATAGCTCTATATTGGTATGTTTGTTTTTATTTAGCCCTGTACTGTCCATACAAATCGAACGTTTTGTAGTTTTTGTAGAACGTTTTACAGAAACACATCAGAATATGACGAAGACATTTTTGTAAATGCAACTGAATGCGATGTCAGCCATAGCTGTACAAGAGACACGATTATTTGCTACTTTGCATTTTGGTATATTTACATTCCGGATTTATCGCTCTTTACACATTAAAAAAAATTAACCTACAATGTTTCCGATGACTCGTATTGAAGTTGTGAGGTTGAATACTGAAAAATTCTTGAAACTTTGTTGCAGAATCAATTGTAAAGGACTACCGTTAAGAGTTAGATAAACAGTGTTGTGATTGAAAAAAAAATAAAATAAAAATTGCAACTTAGAACAAAAATCAAAATTGCTAACACCAAACAATTTTGATGGGATCCGATACTAAAGGTGGAGATTGAATATTCGTGAAATATATGTCTAAACAAACGTAAAAATGTAATAGTACCATACAGACTGCAAAGAAAAAAGTACTGAAGATGGCTTCAACAAAATGTAAAAGTTTTTGATACACAACATATTTGTTGTGTTAAGCGACAAACAATCAGTACACCAATAAACACAAATTGTGCACCATTCTTTGCTGAATTGTGTTTCTTATTCTTTTGCAGCAAAAGTATGCAGAACCTTGATCAATTTAGAGGTAACACTATCGCTAACTCACCCAAGTATACAGATATATAAAAAACAAACACACCAATCCATGTCAAAGCAACCATTCCAAAGCAAACCTGGAAAATTAGGTTAAACACAAGAACTTTCACCAGGAAAGCGATGCCGGGCGCCCCGGAAGGGAAAGCTCCATCTGTTTAGCTAGCTACACCCGCCTCGTATATACTAGTAAATGAAATTGAAAATGAAAGGACGATGGGAGTATTGGACAGCAAATATGTCCAGGGAAATTTTGGAAACAAAGACGCACAGATATATAGTTGACGTTCTATTTCTTTGAAGACTGTGTGAATGCTCTCTACTTTAGTGAACTAGTAACAAATTGAATGATGTTTACTTTTGCTGCATTGTTTGACGTGTATTATACCTCAAGAATGACACCCAGAAAAGGCTTTATTTTAAGTTTTTACAACAATCGTAATAATGAACACGCCATGTTAGAGTTTTTCCCATTACGGTAGTTTTATACAACGAAGCAAGCTGCTTACAAATAAATGGTTGATATAGCAAGCCTAGGCCTCTCAAGCCTCCCACCTCAAAGTGTTATGGTAGCCATCGCAATATCGTCGATATGTATGATGTATCTGTATTCAAAATGAGCCAGGATATATTTGACGTCCTATAGATACATGGTAATCTTTTTTTCTTTAATAACACACGTGACGGGTGTATGTAGCTCGAGAGGAGGTGCTTAGCTTCCAGAATACACGTCGCTGAAATAAGTTTACTATTTATTTAGCCTATTCCGGAGAACGCAAGATCGCAAAATATTTTATGAATCTCAAAATGACGGGTACAAATCAATGATTCTTTTACTTACACGAGCCGAGTCGTTACTAAGAATTCCTGTTTCGGCTCCATCCTTGCTTCATATATCATTTTATGCGACAAAATATAACTTGGGTGGGTGTTTACAATGGTAATTTGTTTTACGAAATAGCGGGGTTCTTTATGTGATGTAGTCATGACGAAAGAGTTGACTATTTACGTGATTAGTGCAGCTCAAGAACGGATTGATTTTTGCGTAACTGGGATGACCAAAATCGATTTAATAAAGTAATAAAGTCAACTACCTTTCTGCATCATCAAACTTTTGGAAAAAATGACGTAAATTCAAATTGTTAAACTCAATCCAGCCTTTGAGCTACCCTTCATTGTACCCCTTGCGAACCTACGTAAATAATAAAATTCTTCCGTCATCATTACGTCACACGAAAGACACCGCCATTTTGTCAAAAACTTTACCATTGTAAACACCCATCAAAAATACGTTTTGGTGTATTAAAGGAGTTATAATGCACGGATTAGATCAAAATTAGGATTGTAAGCAACGACTCGGCTCATGTAAGTAAAAGATTAATTTATTTTTAACTGTGCCATTAAAATCTTTGAAATATTAGCGTTGTTCTTTTCTCTCCAGCAGAGTAAACAGATAGTAGGTGCATAACCTTTTTTTAGTTTTTAAAATTATTGGTATTGTTGAAAACAAAGTATAATTTTAATTATTGCATTTTTATTACAGCACAACATTCCCAAACAAGAAGCCCATGGGCCTTAACGCTCACCTGAGGCTGAGTACATATCTCATGCAGATGTTCAATGGTCAATGACATTAATTAAAGAGATCCAAATTTTCAGCTGTAAGAGCCAATTATATGCAAGGATTTTTGCAAATTTATTATAGCTTGTACTAAGAATGCTACATATAACATATTTAAAGTCTAGCTACAATAAATTATTTTTAAACAGCTAAAGAATATATATACCAAATTGAACATTAGGTCAATAACTACAATATTCTAAAATGCAAGTCTATACAAAAAGTTGATAAATTTTGAGATAACTAACCATTTCAGCATTTGTTTGCAACTGTGACCTTCATCTATATATCAACATGATTGCTACGCAAATGCCTACAATAATCCAATATATGCCTATACAAAATGTTTATAGTTTTTGAGATAATTAACAATTTCAGTATTCGTTTGCATGAGACCTTGACCTTTGAACTTATGACCTTCATTCATATATCAAATTTATTGTTGTGCAAATGCCTACAATATTCTAATATACCTATATATATCTAATATATCTAGTTTTTTGAGATAATTAACCATTTCAGTATTCGTTTGCATCTGTGACCTTGAGCTTTGAACCTATGACCTTCATTTATATATCAAATTTATTGTTGTGCAAATGCCTACAATATTCTAATCTAATATATCTAGTTTTTGAGATAATTAACCATTTCAGTATTCGTTTGCATCTGTGACCTTGCCCTTTGAACCTATGACCTTTATTTATGTATCAAAATGACCGACAGGCCAATACCTACAATATTCTAATATATATTCTTATACAAAAAGTATATAGTTTTTGAGATAAATAACTATTTCAGTACTTGTTCCCAACTATGGCCTTGACCTTTGAACCCATGACCTTTATGCATATATTAAAATGACCGACAGGCCAATACCTACAATATTCTAATATGCATGCCTATACAAGAAGTTAATAGTTTTGCAATTAATTAACTATTTCGGTATATTTGTGCATCTGTGACCTTGACCTTTGAACCCATGACCTTGATCTTTGTATCAAAATGATCGCCATGTCAATACCTACAATTAACTGAAAATCCCATGACATTATCACCTGAAATATTTAAAAATAGCATTTTTATCAAAGGTCAAAAACTGGAACATGACCTTGACATTTGCCCTTGACATCTATTGGAAGGGAATAGCAAGACAAGATCAAAAGTGAAAACTCCATACAATTATCTTCAGTCGTTATAAAGTTATAACAATAAATGTCTCATTTTAAAAATTACACAATTTTACGCAAAAAACGCGTAACCTATTCTTCGCCCAAGTTTCATGAAAAACACAATTTTAATGTCTCCAGGTATCCTGAATCTAAGTATCCAATCAAAATTTTCCTGCACCTTTTTGTTTCAGAGAAGATTATTTTTGTATTTTAGCTATTTTTAGTAACGGTGGCCATCTTGTTAGGCGTGGCTTAACTCCGAACACAATTTTGAAAGCCTATTACCCAGGCATGATATTCATGAAGTGTCATCAAATTTAGCTCAGTAGTTTCGGAGGAGAAGATTTTTGAAAAAAATTTTAACGGACGACAGACGACGACGACAACGACGACAACGACGGACGCCAAGTGATAGCAATAGCTCAAACATAACAGTTCACTTTAATTTCAAATCACGATAAAAATTTAAAACTTTGAAACCTGGAAAATACAGGTAAGTTAGGCTGAATGGTCATAAAGTGTAAGCATCTACTGTTTAGCTAGCTGCACTAATGTATATTCCTTGAATTGGGATACACACTTTACTTTCTGTGATTTAATAACAATCCATTAAAAGAGTTAGATATGAAAAGTTACATTTTAAAGTCATTTATCAAATTGTTGAAGACCAGTACTCTTATAAATATGGAAAACATTCCTTATGGAACACATGCTAACCAAAAAGACTGTTTAGTTAAATTAAATGGTTTCTATATATCTTTAAAATGTCTTAAATCATTGAGCAAAATTATTATCTCAAAAAACTTTTTTTTACTAAATGCTGTCGAGATTGAACTTTATTACACCTCTGCAGAAAGTTTACTTTAAAAATGACCTTGAATTTCAGACGTTCTATGGACAACTAGTACTTTACTAAGTTTATATATTTACAACATATTTACCAAATGTGAATTATTATCGAAAGCGAAACATGACAAAAACAGAAGTAAACAAACAATCAAGCATGTTTGTATTAACAATAATATTGTTTCAGCTAGTTTAAAATGTAGTGAATTTTATTGTTCTTCATTATGTTTTGTTAAATGAAAGTTTTTAAATAATTCTATTTTGTTTTTCTTTGTTTTTGTTTTGATTTGGTTAAATCATTTGGTTTTTGTCATGTTTTTGTACATAACATTTTGACCCTCATATTATTTCCACAGGTACAATAATCCCGAATTAATGTATACAGTCGTTTTTTACTTGTTTTAAAGACAATTTCAATCATTTCTTCTTCAAATAACATGATCAATATATATATATATATATATATATATATATATATATTATATATATATATATATATATATATATATACAATTGTACTGGCGGAGGGCAATATAGACAGGTTATGCATACAAAGCTGGAAAAAAACTCCTAAATGAGAATTCAAATGAAAACACAAAAGTTAACATTCCAAACGCAGAGAGAAATGCTTTAAATAATTTACAAACAGATATGTCTATCATCATAAAAGAAGCAGATAAAGGGGTTGCTATCGTGGATATGGATAAACAACATTATAAAACAAAAAATAGAAGAACAGCATAAAACTGGTCAGTATTATTCGGAAACAGAAACAGACACAAATAAAAACACACTTGGAAGTATAAAGAAGATGCTAATAAATTACAAAATTCGGAATACGAAATTTTTTCCTACCATCCGACCCATCTTTTACACCAATAGTTGTTGGTCCACATTACCCGACCCACCGCTTAGGTAAATTAATTAACATTATCCTTAAAATGTGTGTCAATAAGACCCAAGTTATATCAGGGATGACATATTATCCAAAATTCATCGAAACGCTGTTGATAATAGTCATAGTGGCTATATATATATCTAATGAGATTTAAAGTGCAAATGACGACTTCAAATTGATTTATTTCATTTCCAGGCATAAAAGAAAAAAAATAAGATAACGTTTAATCACAACGCATGAAGTACTCGTTTCTTCATCGAGGTTTCTCTTCTTTCGACGTGTTTTTAAAACATTCATATAAATAGAAACTGTTTATCATAATAAAATTATTTTTTTCATTACTTCCTGACATTCATAGATCCATTGAATACAGTTTTTTGCATCGACAAATTCAAATCATATGTACTTTGCGGCCCTTTCTGACTTAAATAGATGTACCATTTCTACAGCAGTTCCTCTCTGTTCCCTGCAAAACCATAAATAAATTTAGATAAATGTGTAGAGTTTATTCCGTAATATTACTGATTTTATCAGTTTTCAGATTAAAGCATACGGATACTTGTAAATAGGCAGTGACGTGACACAAGACGTATGTAATGTGTCCACTAGCAGGGGTATTAAGTTCTAACTCAATGTTACTGGGATAATATATTGATAAATGAATTACAGGAATATAATAAACATCTTAAATATCTATTAACAAAATTATAATAAAGTTTTTCGAAAGAAGTGCAAAATTTTATTAATGGGGTCTTTTAATATTGTCTCAATTAAAAAAACCAAAAAACAAAAATTGAGAATTTCATATTTTTCATACATATGACTTTTAACATATTTTTGTAATGACGTCATAGAAATTGATACTGTAACAAGGGGTGCTGTTTTAATGAAGTAGGCAATTTTTAGTGACGTATTTTCGATCTCGGTGATTTTCTGGCCAAGTAAATTTATATTAGATTTAAAAAAACCCTGTAAAACGAACTAATATTTATTTGCACTTTTTCTAATTTAGCACATCCTTAAAAATTGCAATTTCTTATTTAGCCCATGACAAAACTCCAAGATGTCTTACATTTGCTACCTCATAATTAAAAAAAAATATTTAAAAAAGTATAAAATGGGATCCCTATATTTTTTTTACATTTTCAGATGTGCCTCAAAAAGTTTTACAAGCATAAAAAGAAACTGTAGGATACTACACATTTGTACCGTTGGGCCTTAAAATAGTTTCATACAGCATTTTATTGTACATTGTATTATTTTCCAAAAGTCCTAATATTCAAAAGAAAAAAACTGTATAATCCATGTTCAATCGAAATCCAAAGGCTAAACTTTTCTGTTCAACTTGCTACATTTAGCCACACGGTGAATTATTACTGATGAGAAAGGGACATTGGACTATAATAGCATAACTTAAGTTAACGTTATTGACGTAATCGTATGGTAGTGATATGAAATAAAATGCCTTTTATGTGCTATTTGTCCATTCATTTGAGAAATATCAAGCAATGGCCATCGTAGATAAATACACGGGACTGGAGTTCACATGTGGATACATATATCAAGAGGAGGCGATGAAGCCAATGACGTCCCATGTATTATTTTACAATATACGATATACCACGGGTAAATGCTGATTATTTCAATTCAACAGGACTTAAAAAATCATTGAAACAAACGTTTTGAACTTTATTTTGAGAAATCAATTGCTATTTATTTGCAAAAAGGTTTATTGAAACAAATCGGTTTTGAAGTTTATCTCCATTGAAATCAAAAACAACATACTAATCCATGTCCGAATCACAATTCAGAAGTATAAAAATTAATGATGTTATGAATAAATAAAATAACGTTATAACCATAGTTCGCGACACAGAAGATGGCATCACAAGGCAAGTAAGGGTGTACGTCATTAAAATGGAACAGCCATGGTATCACGTTTGTTCAGCTGATTCGATAAACAGAATATCAATACTTTTACTTTGGTATTAACAGTGTATTTATTTCATTTTTATATTCCATATAAACATTTAATTACCAAACATTCTTGTACAATGACATCAAGCCAATACAGTCGAACCTGCCTTTAAGACCTGCTTTTATAACCCAGTAAAATTTACGTAAGTTGTTGACTATTAATGTTATTTGAACTTGCATATGTCATATGATAATTTACTGGCTCCATTAGACTTTATAGTCAAGTTTGACTGTTCATCCGTTTTATTTTGCAAGATCTAGCTAAGATTAAAAAATTTAGAACTTCCCTGAACAGAATTTGTGTATATGAAATATTTAATTTATTACACTCGTTAAATAATGTATATTTTACTCAGAAAAAAAGCTCTTTGAATGGAATTGCACATTCAATAATACATGAACTGTCATGTCATATTGCTAGTTCATCTTTCTCATCTCACCCTGCATATATTTGAAGCCCTATAGTTGATGTTCTTTTCATTCTAAAATTCAAAATTACACTTGACATATGTAGCTAGCTTAACTGGAGACACTTACTATTTCAGAACACTTGACCTTATTTTCCTGGTGGATGGTTATATGTTTAACTTTAATTGCTCATAGCTTTAAAGTTTTTACTTTGCTTTAAAATTGTGATTCGGACACGGATTGGAATGTTTATGCTCATATTCAGCTTCAGGATGTTTACGGGTCGCAACGATCCTCATGGCACAGATTTTAATCCACTTGAGTATATCATAGCGCAAAGAAGGGAAGCTTGTAAATTTGTTTGGACAAAGCTGTTTACTTTCACCGGGGTTTTCAATTTTCACCAGGACAGAAAATGTATTTGGATATTGGGCTACAAATTTGCACTGGTATGCATATTATCACACAAATTCTTAAACGGGTTACGTTTTTCACTAACTAATACACTTATTTTTTTGGCCTCTATTCCTTAAAAATGCTTTACAAGACATAGGGTCATCTGAAAATCTAGAAGTTCAGATTTTTACACACAGATTAGCTCTTTGTCTTAATTTCATTAAGTTTCAAACTTTCTATGTCCGGTTTTAACTTTTTATTGGTGGACAACCAAGCCTCCTCATTTCAGCAAGAACATTTTGTTTAGTTTTTAGGGTCATCCCGCTCCTTTATAGCATTGATTTAAATACTTTCTAATATTCCGGGCAACCAAATATCCAGTAAATGGACATTTACTTAGTAGTTGTAGGATCATTCCCCCTTTGATTGTTGCCTACGATTTTAGTTAACACCTTCTAATTATTGTACCATCGCAAAAATATCATTTAAAAATCAATAATTACGAGGGATACTGTATATACGGGATATATTTGTCAATTTTACTTATTATTTAGACTTGCCTGATACACTGTCTGGCATATAAAATCTGTATTTGTGGTAACATGACAGTCGTTCCATTTATAAATAGAAACATCCGGATAGATCTGCATACAAAGGTAATGTTCAAAGCCATTCAAATTGTTTGGCTGGCCAGGTCTCCATGCTGTAAAACTTATTTGCTCTTTATCGGAATTCCATCGCCAGATTCCTTCTGTTTCAACATCTGTACCACCAAGCCAGAAATAAGAATCGAAAATCCTATGAAATGAAAAGTAAAAAATCAGTAAATAAGCAACATTTAATTCAGAAAACAAGACAACGATTATACCAAAAAGAAGACACATCACAATTATGAAATATTGGACATATACATGTACAAGGTAAAAATCAGTCGGCCAATATATATACAGTATTCTCTTAGCTGATTTTGGTAAAATATATTTTGGTCCTTTGTATAATAAAATCTGCTGTAGAAAAACTAAAAACTAAATGCTGGTACTTGTGCTTTATTCGGGTGTTGTCTGTTTGTTGTATGTCTGTCTCGTCGAGGTTTCCCAACAACCTTTGACTGCGGGTCCCGGACTGGCTTCAATCCCCGTTGTTCCTCGTGTAGTGCCGGTGTGTGTGTGTGTCTATGTGAGTGTCGTTTGCTTACAGGACTACCTTTTATATATCTTTGGATTTAATTATTGAATAATGGTTATTGCCAGGTAGATCCATATAACCGTCAAGAGTCATTGACCCTTGTCCTGTCCAAATATAATACCATGCGGTATCTTGTTGTGAATCTTACCTGACAATAATATCTTTAGTAAAATCATAATTATATGATAAGTGTTTTGACTGTATTCCTATATCTATCTATGTCAAACAAACATATCGATCCATGTTCAACCAGAATCTCAAAAGGAAAGTTAATACTTTGATTACAGATAATTAAGTTAAACTGGTGAGTCCACCGGAAAAGTGAGGTCGGGTACTCCGACAGGAAAAAAACATTTTCTGTTGAGCCAGCCACACTCGCCACGTGTAGAATTAAGGTTTAAAGTTTTGATGGAACGTCACTTACCTGTTAGAAGTTCACTGTAATTTACCAATTTTCGAGGTATTCGCTATAATTTGAGATAGTGGTTTTGACAAAGCTTGGAATTTTTGTTTTTGGTTCATTTATCCAGCAAAAGCTTTGATAAAGGGACTTCATTTACATAATCAATAGTATTGTTATGACCATATAACATTTTGAGAGACTCCTTGAGTCTAAGCTTGTAAGATCCTTAAGTTAACAATTTATTAGTAGTATGCTCTTTTGCTGTACTAAAGTCCCATAGTCGGATTCACTATACCAAATCGTGTAGCCATATTTCAAATAGAAACTGTCGTTTTATATAAATTACATTGTTTTTGTATAGTACCGTCAAATCCAGTGCTGATATAGAAAAATTGAAACTATTTTTGACAAACCTGTACGAATGCAAATAAATAAATAAATAAATGAAAAAATATAAATAATGTAAATAAATAAATAATAAATAAATAAATAAAAAATAATAAAATTTATTATAACAAAGAGTGTTATTGTATTGATACATACGTAAAACTCTGCCTCGCCAATAATTTAATAAACTGTGCCATATGAGATAAACAGGGCCAATATGAAAAACTGCTTCTTTTATGTGGAAAAGTTGGTATCGTTTTTTAATTTATCATTAAAAGTATCCCACAAACTATACAAAAAGCTACACATTTTTGTTTCATGTCTTGTAAACGTTTCTTTGACGCGGTATGTTTACAAACAATCAAACGACAACAACGTAATGCAGCGATGTCAGACAAACATGTTTGTTCCTAAAGTTTTATCTCATGACCTATCTCGCTATGAACGATGACAGAAATTGAGGATTCTGACTTAGAAATATTCCCTTGGATATCGAGAGCGATATCAATTATCACTTGCCAATAATAGCAGACGGTCGACAACTGACGAATTTATTGAGGGTATGAAATGTTAATTAATGAAAATATCATTAATCAGGTATTTTCATATTGACATATTTGGTCTTGGTGTGTCGTATTGGCACTTGGCCAGCGGTCTCGGACCAATATGACACACCTTTTCAAATAACTGGGCCAATATGAAATTCCTGAGCCTGATAATATATAATAAAATATAAATAAAGTTAATACTTGCCTTTGAGCCCAGATAGGAGCCTGACCATATAGATGTAGTCAGTCTTGGATCTAAGTTCAGCCAGGTACCCGCCTTTTGTTTGCAGTAATCCTAAAATGTATAAAGGGATAAAGGGATAAACAATTGTTTCATATATTTGAAATACACATTACAGCAGTTTTGATCTTACAGTACTAGAAGCCCGTTTTCGAATACATTCGTCAGCAGTAGTGCTTGGACCAAAATTGTAAAGCATTTTTTTCCAAAGTGTTGAAAAGATACCCAAAGGACCAAGATTTTTTACCAAACTAGGCAAAGAAAAACAAATTGCAGGAGGGAGTATTCCTTTGTATTTAAAAAAATTAACTAGCAGCAAATCTAAATAATAGTTTAATCAACCTGCTTTAAATGCCACCTTTATATTATGTCCATCTGATTACAAAGGCCAGTAGAATTGTATCCCAATTGTTCTTACTCATATTATTTGAACCTGTATATAAAGGCCACCTGCCCATAAACGCCACTATAATTGGTTCCCTCGAGAGAAATTTATAGACTGGTGCGACAAATAAGGAATTAATAAACACATGCATAAAGCGAGAGAGAGAGAGAGAGAGAGAGAGAGAGAGAGAGAGAGAGAGAGAGTAAAGTATCAGTTATATTTTATTCTAAGCTTTGAAAAATGGCATTCCAATGGAAGGAGATTCAATTTTGACGCAGGCATATTGCAAACGTATGCTTATCAAGGCCCTAATATTTATGGCTGAATCATAATATTTCAATATGTTGATAAATATGATGCCTGTGCCTCAATTTTGATTTTAACAAGTGACGGTTTTGTCTTTGTTTGGTACCCGTCCAAAACTTTCCTGTTGGAAATACATATAAATACCAGTTTTCTTTTCTTTTTTTTTTTTTGCTTTGCGGATTCTAATTTCACCATAAACCGGCATTTTTGAGATTGATTATCCAGGATTTAAAAACAGTCGGTATACCAATGGGTAAAACTGTGCATCATTGCTTGCTGATTTGTTTCTTTTTCTAATGAAGCAGAGTTTATGCAGAGCCTTGTTTAATCAGCAGAGAAGACTGTCGCAAATATTTGAACTTCATATACAGATATATAGATGACGTTCTGTCTCTAAACGGTCCTAAGTTGGAGACTATGTGAATGCCTTCATTCCAAGCTAGCTTGAAATAAAGATACGACTGATTACCCAAGGTCTGCTTTTGACGCCTAGAAAAGGCTACATTTGAAACTACAGTATAACCTGCTATAAAGTCCACCTGTCTATAGTAACCGGTCTGAAGTTTCCTTAATGGGTTTTACTATATAATGACCCTGTATATAAAGTCCACCTGAATAATGTGTCCACCCTTTTTAGTCCAAATGACTCCTAAACCTGTCTATAAAGTCCACTTTTTCAATCAACTCTTATGATTTCCAAGTTATGCAAAACAGTTTTAACCAAGTAATTGTTATAATCTGAATGCATGAAGATTAGACTATAATTATTATAATGATAATCCTTTGAATATTGTATATATAGTGACATTTACAATTTTCGTAAAATAGTATAAATTTGAGTTATAATAAGTCAAAATTTGAGGAATAAATACATGAACTCATTATTCTCATGTCAATGACTGAAGCCATTAGATCAGAAGGTAAAATAGTCGGTAGAATGTTACTATACCTATCACTTATTAGTGACACACTGCTTCTTAAGAAAACAAGATATACTGATTATATTAGATAAACTGTCACCATGTAATCACAAATGCAGTTTCTCAAGATTAAAGTACATTTTCAAATATTTTCTATAATTAATAAGAATAATCAATTAAAAAACAATTTTTTAAAAGAAAAATTAAAGAAATAATTAAGTATTTAAACAGGTACCATAATTTTTCACTAATATGTATACCAGTATCAAAATAAGTCCAACTGCCTATTAAGACTACTTTTAATCAGTCCCCTGGGTGGTCTTTATACACAGGTTTACTGTGTACGACAAACATGATTATTTTAAAGTTTCTATCGTTAAGTTTCGCTTTCTGTGAAGTCATATACATGTACCTGCTTTTCTTGCTTCTGGTGTATTTGTTTCTTAATCAATACGCTTTGGAAGATCTTTTATCCACTATTGGAACTGTATAAAACGGAACAAGTTGCATAAGATAAATTGTTGACCAATGGATTTTGCAAGCCTAGGCTTATCATTGCTCTCGTAAAGTTTTATGCCCGTCATCACAGTATTGTTGATACGTTTAATGCCTCTGTGTCCATGATTGTCCTGGATATATTTGACGTTATTTAGTCCCATGTCCCTTTCACTGAATTTTGAATACACACTTGGCGGGTTTAGCTAGGTAAAAAGGAAGAGCTTACCCTTTCTGAGCACTAAGCCTAACTTCCCTGATGGCATTTTGCCTGCCAAAATTAACTAAGATAGTTCCGTCCCGCAAGTGGTATATGTCATTAAGATTTAAAATAATGGTCAAGTTAATGTTTTTCAATCGTTGGTTTTTTAAATAAACAGATTTAAATTTAACTATGTTATTAAAATATTTTAAGATGACGGAAAAGATTAAGTATTTAGATTAGACCATTTGGAAAAACAACCTAGCCCCTTTAGGAGTAAAAATAGAAATATGGGTGCTTGTATGAACGTTTTTTATTTTATAAGAAATGGTATTTGGAAAATACTAGTACACATGAAAGTACTCACAGATATTTTAAAAGATTATCTAAATGTTGCATTTATAAAATAAATTAATTTTTAAACTAAAGGATATTCAGGATAATTTATTCATTATCTCGAAAACAAGATGACAAACATAATTATTTCTGTTACTTTACAGTATATCAAACAATGTTTCTATATATATATTTTAATATCAATTTATTAAAAAATATTTTAAAATTTTGATTTATATGAAAAACTGTCATTGAAAATAAGACACTTTTTCCACACTCCGTTTCACCTAATACAATAGTTTGAACGATAAAGCATCGCTTAGTTTTTAGGGAATCATTTAAGAAATAGATTATTTGTTATTAACCTTCTCTACACTTTATTGGCCGTTGCTATATAACTCTCTACACACTTTGTTGGCCGTTGCTATATAACTCTCGACAGTTTTTGACCACTAGATCCTCAGATCTCGTCCACTCGGCAACATAGTTTCGACTCATATTTGTTCATTAAATGTTAGCTTTTTGACAGATGTGTAATGTATGTTATAAAATATGTTTATCATATTGATTTGTTATTATTGAATCAATTATAAACTATGAAATAGAAATTATAAATTATTTTTTAGAGAAATTTGGAAATGGTCATTAGAAATAATTAAAGGATGGTTTAACTTTACAACACTCTACTAAAATAATGTAACTAAAGCAGGTCCTTTTATTTAATCAAATAAAGAACAATCTCAAGGATACATGTCCAAAAAATCCTTATTCGGGGAAATATTTAGGTGTCGAAACAGCCTTAAACATGGGGGAGACATAAATAAAAAGTGAAAAAAGTAAAGTCCCGAAATAGTACATTATGACAAAAGAGAATCCAATGGTTTGGCACAGTTTATTCCAATATGTTACAAGCTAGATATTTTCATTTATGTTTAATGAAAGTATTTACTATACGTACCATTGCTGCTGTCCAGCTTGATGGCCCGTCTCTTTTCACTAAATAACAGTTACCGTTGTAAGAATACCAACCATCTGGACACAGGTCTACAAGACATTATAAATAGAAATTATCAAAACACTATAAACGTGAGTTAGAAATTTTCCACTCGTGAGAATTGGAAACATCGGTATTACAACATAAATTTGCCAATGAATCTGAATAAAAAAGCCAATCCATGTCCGACTGATAAATTAAGTTAAACACGTGAACTTCCATCACGACAAAAGTGAGGGTGCTCCGGATGGGAAAATGTTATCAAAGTTATCAATTTGCTTTGAAATCGCAATTTGGATATTAGTATGTTTGTTAATGATTAAAATATTGCTTCCTTAGGTTTAGGTTAACTTTAAGATTCAAGATTAAGCCCATAGTAAACAAGAGTTGATCCATACAACATAGTTTACTGGACCTCTTAATTTATAAACATGGCGTGATTATATTACCATTGTACGTAAGAGGTTTCGCATTGTCAATATTGCTTTCTACTGAAATGAACATGACCATCGTATGAAGAGGGCTGACGGAATGGTACATGGAACATTGTCATTATTGCTCTCTATAATTTTATCGATGAACACAATAATTACAACGCCGGTTAAAGTAAATAAATACCATTGTTTGTTGTTAAGGGCCAGTTTCCATGTATCGTTGCTTATAGTCCGACAGAGGGTGAGCTAAACCTTAAATACTGGTCTGTGGTTGATGACAGTTGATGACACACTGTTACCGTTGAGCAATTTGTTATATATTTAAGATTGCGTCCAAAATGGCCGCCACAACATGAATTCAGTGTTTGTGAATGAGTTGTTTGAATAAAAACTAATTGATTGAATGATATTTTTAACATTTATTATCCCCAACTGAGAAATTGGTGAAGGGGATACAGTAATGAATCCCGTTCGTCCGATTATCCTTTTATCCTCCCTCAATCACAATTTTTTTTTACCTTAAGGGTTATTTAAGTAGGAAAATTCAAGTGAAAACCATTTGGTTGAAAAGCGTGAAAGAGGGGTATAAGTATGAAATTACCTTCACAAGTGTGAAGATTCATAAATAAAAATAAAGTAGAAATTGATAATTAAAGAGTTTATAAAATATTTGTTGCATTTTTTAAAGGAAATTGTGCAAAAATACACGTGTTGGGGAAAATGGTTTACACCTTGTGTAACGAATTAATTTAAAAAAATGAAAAGATATTAATATAGTCAACGTCATAGAGCAGTGCAAAGGGGGCAGAGTTTGCTAAAATTCGACGTCAATAAGACTAAACGTCTAAAGCATAATCCATTAAAGACAACATAAAATAATGCAAACATCTTTGGTTTGCCCGTAAATACCTATTATGGGTGACTGCATTTATATAGGGGCCACACGGGTTTATTTTGTATATATATGAGAACACAAATCTACATTATTAAGGGCGAATCCTACTACTAGGGTTGATCCTTCTATGTGAATATTCTAATGAAAGGTCAAACGGACAGATCAATCTTCTTTGTCTGTATCTTAAAATTGTATTTGTTTAATTTTCGTTGAGATATAACACCAAAAAAAAAAATTGCTGAGAAAACTGTTACGAAAATTTTCAACCATTGACCATAAATGTTGAAAAATAAACTAAGTCACGGAACAAAAAGTTGGATTCCGTCTGACTTGAAATCGGAACTTGTTTAATGGGACCTCAAACTTAACTCGCATACAAACTTTCAAGTGACTTTAATTAGTATTAGCTGAGAAATCTGTTACCAAAATGTTTGTTTCGAATGGACGGACTGACGGATGGATGGATTGACGGACGGAAGGGTGGAGGTAAAACAATAAACCCCCACTTGAAAGTAAACCCCTCTTCTTTCAAGTGGGGGCATTATTATCAAATTCAATGACATTCTGTTGATATGCAAAAACTACAGTTTTCTCATCAACTTGATTTATTAAGATCAGATACATATTTTTCATACTATTCAACAAAAAACAAACGATAGACCAAACTTTTAGGTTTGGAGAAAATTTAGGTTTGTCAGCTTGACAATTACATGCTTATAAATACAAAGTTAAATTTTATAATGTTATACCATGATCGAATTGACAATAATATAAGCTTAAGTTTAAACTAAGCAGGTACAATTTAATGAAAATTGGCACTTTGCTCCTTTAGTGATTAACACGTTTATTTAGAACATTAATAAGCACATGCCTATACCGATACTGTTTTAAATTTGGTGTACATAAAAATTAAATACTTAAACGTGTAGAAAATTGTACGCGTACAGTAAATTAAAAAACAAGCCGCCTTGTAAATATAAATATTTTTTAAAAATTAAAATATGTTTGATAATAGTTATGAACGTAATTACATACCTTTCTGACATCTATAATATCGTGAACCGGTAGATATGTCTGTAAAACTGGTGTCATTTAAAACGCCAGAATGAAGTTGACACTTTTCAGTGTTGCCATTGTAGAAAAAACTTGAACAAAACGGATTAAAACAGCAAGCCTTAGCACACTGGTTTATATCCATACAACATCCAGTGTACGCTTCAAGTTTATTTTTCCATCCTATTTTATCCGAAAACTCTGAAATCTCCTCATACTCAGAATTTATGACAACTGATGCAAAACCAAGGAGAGCGCAAATCAAGGTAACTTTCATACTTCAATGTCACCTAATTGATAAGTTGATTTCTATTTAAGATCACTGTTTGATCTATGTGCTTTTGAAGCAGATAATCGTGGTCTAACTTGGCGCAGTAGTATATGCACATATGAATCAAGCAATTAAGATAGGTGTTATTAAAAAAACAAAAAACGCGTTGGAAGATCATAATTGGTTATTATTCATGTTAACAGTTTCTGCTGACAAAATAAAGGTAGTTACATTTCTAGTTTTACATACCACGGGACCTGAAACAGTTAAACACTCAGTAAAAACAATTGATTCCATCGATCTATAGGGACTTTTGACTTTAAAAGCAAAATACAGACCTGTCTAAAGTTTAACAAAATATGCAATTTGAACCAAAAGCCACTTTCACTAGTGGTGGACTAAACCCGAGGACACCATTCACTCAGATGCAATAGTTTTGTATTGTCAGGAATATACTACTGGCCACATAGGCTGCTAGTTTAAATCTGCAAATTATCAAACACTAAGGTATACGTCTTCATGCAATGTATTTCATTTTGTTAAATATATCTTGGACCTTTGGATGTTTTTCAATCCCTTGAAGTGAATATTGGTTTCATAATTGTGATCCAAGCTCTTCTGGCGAGGAAATTTGTTCTGAAATGGTAGTCATGTACTGCAAAATAATATTGGTAATAAATGAAAATAAACACTGAGCTAACAAAGTTGTAGAAGCTCGGCTGTCGGGCGGGGGACCGAGATGTGGATAGTAAATGGCCAAGAACCTGCCGAAAAAAGAAAGCAACTGCCGATATACATAAAGCTAATGAGGGCTTTAAATGAGGTGTAGATTCGGCACTAATTCATTAGCTTAGTGCTCAACGTTCGACATGTCCGTATGTAATTTATATTTTATCTTTACGGTTATAGTCGTTTATGTTTGAAATAATAGACATAAAATCTTTTATTAATACTAAAAAAACCCAATAATAATTGATTATTAATATAACCATTTAAACAAATTATACCGATAAGACAAAATGGCATTATTAAGAAAGTAAATTATTCATAAAGATATAACTTGCATATTAACAATATAACCTTAATCATATCTGAATGTAACCGACCCAGAGGACCTGTCAGCCACTTAAAACATCTATTTCAGTCACTAAAAGTATTATGTCAATTTAATTATTTACATAAAAGTTTGATTGTCGCAGTTCTAATACAAAAACTATGTATCTGCCAATTTGTTTTTGGAATGACGCAACAGGATTTGTACAATGTTCGTAGTATTTTCAAAAGAAATGTTACTCATAGCGATAGATTTTCGACTCATTTTGGTATTATATTCGATATGGTACCTACATGTTCATGTTTATAATTTCTGAAATAGCTATCAGTTTACATTTTTATTATATGACTGTTGATAAGTCAATTTTAGTAATTCATATAGCAATGAATAATATCCAAACAAGTCCATAAATAGTCGACAAACCAGGTAAATACGAAAACTAAAATCAGAAACTTGATCGAACAGTTTTTGTCGAAAAGTAGAACGACCAAGTGACGAGAGACACAAACAGAAATCTCAGAGCTGGAGTAGAAGCTAATTAGCTTGAGCAGCTTGATCGACTTGCTTGATGAATATTTTCTATAATGACTCAGCCCTATGGTATCTTTTGGTATATTACATTGCAATTGTTCAGGTCAATATAATTACATATCTACTTGATTATAAGATAAAAAATGTATATTATTGCATATGCCTTTTGTTATCCGATCTCTTGTTTATAGATTCAAGATCACGTGTAAGATCATATATAGTGTTCGGATTCCGTGATTTAACCATTAACTTGAATGTATGTATCTTCTATATTTAGAACCGCGCATGAGTGTATTGACTCCATGTTTCTTAAAATAGATCCTAGTTTAAGTCGCTCCGCAACCGGAAGTGTCTAGTCTGCTCTCAATATGGCAACTGAGGCTGACGCCAGTGTCGTCAATTGGTCAAAATCGTTTAAATGCCCACATAAGCTAGTAGGTTCAAAATGTTTCATTTGGTAACACCAAATGTAAACATGTTTAGGGAGTATCTTTTAATAACACTGATGGATTCGATTTGTGTCGTATGTTGGAAATTCTAAGAAGAATTCGAGACAACATCTTGTCATGAGATATGTTATAGAGAATTATTGACTTATATCACCTTCAATTTGTTGTTATATAGATTTGAAAGAGTGATATGTTTTCATTGTAAGTTGTAATACCACCATTTATATGTACACAACGAACTGACTGGACAATCTCAGTGTCATCATTAAATAAAGCGGAATTGGTTTTATACATCATATACTGTTGTGTTAAAAACAATCGGAACGAATCGGCAATATCCATCAATTGAGTTAGGGATTAACCATTTTTAATCCGCCGTATTGAAATTTGAGATTACTGTTTGATATGTGTCTAAGGACCAAAAAAAAAAAAATATCGGTCTTTAAGCACATAGTCGAACATCTCAGTGTCATCATTAAATAAAGCGGAATTGGTTTTATACATCATATACTGTTGTGTTAAAAACAATCGGAACGAATCGGCAATATCCATCAATTGAGTTAGGGATTAACCATTTTTAATCCGCCGTATTGAAATTTGAGATTACTGTTTGACATGTGTCTAAGGACCAAAAAAAACATCGGTCTTTAAGCACATAGTCGAACATTATAAAGAAAATTTGTTTATAAAACTTTTGAATTATATGTCGATGAATAAAACATTTTAATATTTCATTTTGAATTGACCTATGTTGTTATTTTCACGGTTTTTTGTTTTTTGACGACAAAAAATTTCTTCTCACAGTCGCTAACAATCTCTAAAATCTTTAAAACTTGGACACTTTTTTGTGTACAGAGAATTACCAGATTCTGATTTTGTAAAATGAGACACTACCAACCTAGGGTCAAACTGAATAAAAATGTTCTACTTGCGTATTGGGTGTAAATCTCGTAAAAATCGAAAGACTGATTGGTACATTCGGTTGTCAGTTAAAACGAATATGGCTACTTCCACGATGATTGATGCGTCAATGTCAAGTTTCAAATGACGTTGCAGCTATTTATATAGTTTTAATTATATCTATTCGATGACGATTGAAAAATCTTTTATAAAATACACATCATGAAGTTTTAATCTATTTCAATAAAACAACGATTAACTTTAGTTTATATTATGCTTTCCATTATAAGTCACAGTGACAAAGAATGACAGTTTCCTCTCTTTATTTCATAAACCTCTCTGTCTTAAAATCCTACGCGTTGTTTAACTAAAGTACCGCTAATTATTTAAAAAATATATGTCTTCCGGAAGTATATCAGGTTCTACCTGGAGCACTAAATCCCTTCCCTTTACTGTAGTGTCTATTTGAAGAAAAGAGAATACTAATTACATATGCATAAATTTTGGCACATTAAACATTTAATGATTATCATATTATATAATTATTGTGATTCGCAGAAGACACAGAATAATAATTACAAACTTCACGTTGATACACAATTTAGAGCATTTTCATTGGTTGTTGTCTTGCAAAAACACGGTGTTATTTTCCAAAACAACGTTTTCTACCGGAACTACTTTGAGCCCGTTTCGGGGATTACCCATCTCTGAATTTTATTAATAAAGTTGTAAACAAATGGGGAGATCGGGAACGATTTCACATAGAAACATTAAAATACTTCGATTTTTTTATAAATTAAAATTTTGACGAATTAATTCAAACATGTTCTGATTAATTTTCACCGATATTTTGAATAGTTTACCTTTAAGATTGTATATTTATGAAATATTTTTCGAAATCGACATTTTATCGTCACCAAGCAATTTACGTATCTATAGGCTTAAGTATAAGCAATATGACACGCACCATCAGACCATGGTATTCTCGGATGACAAACCTCAGTGCAGGGTGTTTTGTTTGAAAATCATCACATACGCATCCTTTTAAAAGCGAAGACATTTTATCCCCCCACGACAATGTATAGACAGGTATTTTGAGTTTGCAATGTCAGTGTGCAGATAAGTAAGATTGTTGAGCCTGAACTGAATCTTAATGGTAATGACAGTGGTAGGCCTGCCAAAATTAATTTAATAAAATTGATAACATACTATATTCCAATATTCACCTGTAAATACTGCTTGTTTACCATGTTCAAATGTCACTGATCAGCCCATACAGCTACCACCGGTGACAGAATCCCTCATCTCACATCAAGTCCATAAGTGGTAAAACATTGATTCATCCAAGAAAACATTAATTCCATCTCAATAGTTGGTTTCAGGTTTTGTTTAACACACTGTTCATTCAACTAATGCAGTTTTTCTTATGTTCTTGGTAAAAACAACATGTAAACACGCCTGTCCTAAAAACGTATGGCCGTCAGGTAGAGTTGACGTTGTACAAAGTGTTGTTTGTTTTCATGATTGCGAGACATAATATAGTCCCTTTTTGTCAATGGATTTAAATGTAACATAATTTATATGTTGACTGAAAATAACTAGGAAATAAATAAAAATATATAAATTCAAAAATATTTCAGCTTTTTTATCGGATATTTTACTGTTTCATAAAGATGTCATTTATTGTATTAATACGCAGTTCAACCTTGTAACGTCGATTTTCTGAAAATAAGCTGCTCAGTTCGGAAATGTAGGTCAGCTTAAAAACTGAAATTTCAAGGTTGGTTTGTAATTATAAGAATTGAATTGCACTTTTTAACAACGTAACAACGTAAAAAGTGCAATTCAATTCTTAAGTATTTACGACCGATTAAAATAACGTAAGTTTACGTGAAAATTAACATCTTTGTCATCATACATTTTGTAAGTGTATTTGTCAAGGTTTATTTTGAATTGTATGACCTAATTTTGGTCTGTATATTAAATTTGGTAATGTGACACTTCAATAGTTCAGTTTACAAGTTTTAGTTCCACAGGTCAATTGCATGCACAAACATTGTGTTGTTTGACCTAATACTGTTTGTCCTAAGTACCAGTGAAATGATGTTACACATGGAAACATGTAAAACCGCTTACTTAAGGTATGCGATTTGGGTCTGGTCCTAACTTGCTTGCCATTTTTCTGTAACTTTTGTATTAGCATTTAAAAATATCCAAGGCTTGTATTAGCTTTTAAAATTATTCAAGGCTTCCTAATATCACTAAACCAGTGGTAATAAGTTTAAACTTAGAGTATGTCAGTCAAGTATTTTCAATATTAATGTGACAACAATATAAGAATGGTTTGTGATTGAAACATATTCACAAGATACAACACGGTTTTAAAACTTTTCAGCCAAGGCCTAGATGCATGTGTTCGCACGCTGGACAGATTGGGCATATATTTGTCAATACTGACAGGTCCCTGTTTAAAATGTTTTAGTTTACCTTTTGAAAATTTAGAATAACATTTAGAGTTTTCGTATATCAAAGTACGTTGTATTTTTGTATATACAAACACAACACCTTTAACTATAAATCTACTACATATGGATTCCAAAAATTTACATTTACAAACTGTAGCTTTGTCATAAAATGTTCAATGTCTGAAAATAATTTAATATACAGTATATCAACATGAGACGCATATTTCGGTGTTGCTCCATGTTTTAACAAAAGACAGACTGAAAAAAAATGTTATTTCTATTTCACGTTGATCTAAATTAGACTCCAATTTGTAATAAATTTAGACATGTGCAATAAAGAACATGTACTTCACAATACTATTGGTATATTTTAGCCAGAGACACACCATCAAATCAATGATAAATGAAAAGGTCGTATATACAAAGTATCTATACTGTGCAAATGCGCATTTTACAGTTTTCAGTTATTTCTTTAAGCTACAGTGCTTTGTGTTTAGAAATTTAAAAAATCCATATATTGGACCTTAATTAAATTTAAAATCTTGTGCTGGTACTTGTTACTGTTTACAGTTGAATTGTTAAAATGATTACCCTAATTCATTTATTTTGAAAATCACATCATTAATAGTTGGAGAGTCATATAACGAAGGACCCCATTAATAAATACAACTGTCATTGAAGCTGATATTTTAAAAGTTAAAAGTCAGGTTTTGTCATTAGGTCAGGAACTTTGACCTTTTGTTCTGTGACATAACGTCCCATGTTGTTTCACATTTTTGTTAAGTTCGATCAAAATCCATCCTCACACGAATATGATTTGGAGTATACACGAGATTGCGATGGACAGACCGTCACAGATACTGAAGGATAGAATAATTCCTATGTGTCTCTAAACTTCGTTAGCTGGGATAAATTCAAATTCCTGAACTAACACAAGTTACCTAAACTATTAAGAAAAAGGTATCTACAACATGCTGATATATTTATACAAATGTAAGATTTATTCAGGCAATTCATGCGAATAACTTAAGTTGCCATATTTGATTTTATTGACGACCCAACCGAATGTACCACCCATTTGAATGCTTTAGATGTTTACACCTGATTCGCAAGAAACGGGTTTTTTACTTAATTTGATTCTTCGTGGGTTGGGTCTTATTTTACAAAATCTGAAGTGGTAATTTTCTGTACACAAAAAGTGTGCAAGTTTTGGAGACTGCAGAGATTGTTGGCGACCGTGAGTAGAAATTAATTGTCGTCAAGAAATCAGAAAAAATGTGTTAATAACAATATATGTCAATTCAAAATTAAATATCAAAATGGTTATTTATCAACATATAATTCAAAACTTGCATAGATAAATTTTACTATATAATTTCGAATATTGGTTTACAGACTGGTGTCTTTTTCGGTCCTTAAACACTTTACTGGTAATCAAAAACAAACATACTTATCCATTTCCGAATCACAATCCAGAAGCAAAGTAAAAACTTTGGAACTGACAAGTTAGGTTAGACACGTGAACTTCCACCAGGGAAGTGAGGTCGGGTGCTCCGGAAGGTAAACACCTCCTGTTTAGCTAGCTACACCCGTCACGTGTGTAATCAAAATTGTGTGAAAGGAACATGGAACTATGAGACGTCAAATATATCCAAGGCAATCCTGGACACAGAGACATTAAACTTATCAACAATACTAATGGTAAGAAATTTGAAAAAAATCAAGCCCTATAATCTATCCCGAATTAGAATTACCTAAAACAGTTCCTTAAATAAAAGATTATTATTCATGCGTCATAAATTCTTTCATTACTTACAATACTCTGAACAAACAACAAAAGGTAAGAAGAACTTATTGATTTTAATACATAAAATACAATGCTGAAGTTAATATTTTATTTAAACAACATGTATTTTCACTAGAGACGAAACCATGACATTTGTCGTAAACGCTCCTTTTCACAAGAGACGCTTTTATTTCAATGTAATAAAACAACAAACTGCATTAAAATCAATCGTGTTGCAAATTTGCGCGCATTTGTTTATAAATCATTCATACATAGAACAAAAGCAACTTAAGTTATTCGCATGAATTGCCTGAATAAATCTTACATTTGTATAAATATTTCAGCATGTTGTAGATACCTTTTTCTTAATAGTTCAGGTAACTTGTGTTAGTTCAGAAATTTGTATTTATCCCCAGCTAACGAAGTTTAGAGGCATATATGAATTATTCTATTCTTTAGTATGTGTGACGGTCTGTCCATCGCAATCTCGTGTATACTCCAAATCATATTCGTGTGAGAATGGATTTTGATCGAACTTAACAAAAATGTGAAACAACATGGGACGTTATGTCACAGAACAAAAGGTCAAAGTTCCTGACCTAATGACAAAACCTAACTTTTAACTTTTGAAACATCAGCTTCAATGACAGTTGTATTTATAATGGAAAACGCAAGTTGACTGTTTAGTTTGTCGAATGATTTGATTGAAATACAATAAAACTTGATCATGCGTATTTTTATGAAAGATTTTTTAAGAATATTATTAGAGCTATATACTTGAAACTTGACATTGACGCACAGATCATCGCGGGAGTAGCAAATCGTTTCATTGACAGCTTAATGTATCACCAAGTCTCTCATTTTTTTAAATTGACATCCGGTCCGCAAGAAACATTGTTTTACTTAATTTGATTCTTCGTGGGTAGCGTCTCATTTTACAAAATCTGAACTGGTTTTTTGTACACAAAAATGTGCAAGTTTTGGAGACTGCAGAGATTATTGGCGACCTTGAATAGAAATTGATTCTCGACAAGAAATCAGAAAAAATGTGTTAATAACAATATATGTCAATTCAAAATGAAACACCAAAATGGTTATTTATCTACATATACGTCAAAAGTTTCATAGATAAATTTTACTATATAATTTCGAATATTGGTTTACAGACTGGTGTCTTTTTCTGTCCTTAAACACATGTCGAACAATAATCTTAAATTTCCAAATGGCGAATTCAAAATTGTAAACCGTACTCAATTGTGGATTTTGACGATTGGTGTCCCAATTGTTTTTGATCACAAAAGTATATGATATTTAAAATCAATTTCCCTTTATTTAATTTAAGACACTGAGATTGTCCAGTCTGTTCATTGTGTACATATAAACTGCGGTATTACAACTTACAATGAAAAGATATTAATCTTTCAAACTAATATAAAAAGAAATTGAAGGAGATACAAGTCAATAATTCTTTCTAACGTATTTTATGAAAAGATGTAGTCTCGAACGTCTTAGAAGAATTTTCCAAGTGCTGGATCCAACCTGACAAACACTGAATCCATCTCTGTAACTGAAAGATATTCCCTGAACACGTAAAGTTATTTGGTGAAATGTTTTAAACCAACTGGCTTTTTATAAATTTTTGTCGGACATTTTATGCCACCGACCTCAGCCTCGGTTGCCATATAGTAATCAGACTAGACACTTCTGGTTACGGGACGACATCAATTAGAATCTATTTTTAGAATAATATAGTCGATACACTCATTTGGGGTTTTAGATACACATTACCAAGTTTTATTGCATTTCAATAAAATCATTCGACAAACTAAACGGTTTTCCATTGGCAACAGGGACAAAGAATTAGAGTTGTCTCTATTTCATTGCATATATCTCTCTGTTTCAAGAATCCTAAGCCTTGGTTAACTGAAGTACCACCAATGTGGTTAAAAATATCTTCCGGAAAAATGTCAGGCTTTATGTGGAGCACCAAAGTTATGATTATCAATAATTAATTAATTTATTTATCTTTCTATAAATCAATTTATTTATTATGTGCTTTTCTGACTACAGAATAAGATGGATGTATCTGTGTCAAGGAGTGCCCTTCATATACTTGACGTTTTATAGTTCCATGTTCCTTTCACCCAATTTTGATTACACACGTGTTGAGTGTAGCTAGCTAAACAGGAGTTGTTTACATTTTTAGCGACGCAGTGGAAGTTAACGTGTCTAAGCTAACTTGTTTATTTGAAAATTAAGAAATTCTGACATTCAGACAATTCTAGAAATTGTCAGACAAATTTTAGACAATTTTTCCATAAGGGTTTGCACCTAGATCTATTATTAGAATATGAAAATATATGTAAAAACAAACATACTTATCCATGTCCGAATCACAGAAGCAAAGAAATATATATATTATATTATATTCACATGTGTATATATATTATCAGATATTCACATGTGTATCTATATTATCAGACAAACGAAACATAAGTGATATTACCTTATTAAGTATGTACATGGAATGACTATATTCTAATAATATATGACTATCCAACTACAGTTATTTTTTCTACCTTTGATTTGATTTTTTTAAAATAAATGAATGTGGGGAAACATTTCAACAAGATCCAGCACACGTTTTTAAATTAAAGTAAAGTCCCACATATTGATGTTTAAAATTTCTTAACACCAAGCACTGCAGCTTATAGAATAACTGAAAAATATGCAATGCGTATTTGCACAGAATAAATAATCTTTATATAAAAGCTTTTAATTTGTCATTGATTTGGTGGTGTGTCTCTGGTTATTATTTTTCAATAGTATTGTGAAGTATAGGATTGTCTGTTGCACATTTATAAATAGTTAATTATGTAGTGTATGTATGTGCATGTGTGTGCCTATGTGTATAAAGTGCACCTGCCATAACACTAGATGTTTTAGCAAATATCTAAACATTGATATGGGATGTTGTGACTATCTTCAGAATTATACAGACAAAATGTCCCTTAAAATTCCAAGGAAATGAAATGTGACCAAAAAAGTCTAAAACCAATTGGATAAAGTTTATAACAAATGGGTGCCATATTTAGATCCACATAAGGTGGAAAAGGCATTTTTTTCACTCTGAGTTATGATTATTGAGCAACACTTAAAAATATGCGTCTCATATGAATATAATGTATATTTAATTTTAAGACATTAAACATTTTATGACAGTTTCTAAATGAAATTTTTTGGAACCAAATAAAGTAACTTTATAGTTTCAGGTGTTGCTTCTATATACAAAGCTTGCGCAGTACTTTGATATACGAAAAATCTAAATGTTATTTTAAATTTTCCAAAGGTAAACTAATATTTTAAACAGGGAACTATCAGTATTGATAAATTAATATATGGCCAATCTGTCTAGAGTGCAAAATCATGCATCTAGGCCTGTGCTGAAAAAAACCATGTTGTATGTCGTAAATATGTTTTAATAAAAAACTAATATTATATTGTTGTCACATTAATATGAAAAATACTTGACTGGTATACTTTAAGTTTATACTAATTATCACTGGTTTAGTAATATTAGGGAGCCTTGAATAATTTAAAATGCTGATACAAAAGCTACAGAAAAACGACAAATTAGGATCAGACCAGAATCGCATACCCTAAATAAGCGGTTTTACGTGTTTTCATATATAGCATCAAGAAGTGGTACTTAGGATAAACCGTATAAGGTGAAACAACGCCAACTTTGTGCATGTAATCGGCATGTATAATTAAGATTTATAAACTATCGAAGCGGCGATATTACTAAAGACTTAAGGTAGGTTATACCATTCGGCATAAATCTTGAGAAATACTTGTATGAAGTCAATTTTAACCTCTTTTGAATCTAAATTTAATATAGAATACAGTAAGCTGTAAAAACTAAATTTCTAAGATTCCGGATTGACATCGGCGTTTTTATTCATCATACCGAGGACATTTTTTCAGTGTACATTTAATTATTTGATGAATTTTATACGGAATTGTACCTTTTCCTAAGATTTTTTGTTTGGATTGGTTTAATAATGTGAATGTAATGTTTTTCAGCACGCATATTGTGATAAAAAGGAAACAATATTGTGATGTATAAAATTTAGTTTTAGTCAGCTTTGGATCGTTGTAACTATAAATGACGATATTAAAGTGTGACCGCAATTATAAAAAAGTGTTTGTCGGTTTTCAAATATTCTGATTTTTGTTAATTTTGCAGTCGGATCTATGACGGCATTTGATACATTCAATAAAGTTCCTTATTTTTATGGTTTAAATTTTTGCCTTTTTTACATCACATTTGCAAGTTTACAAATTTAATTGAATCCCTAAACCGACGGTTGGCGTTCCGAGTGAGTGTTTGCTATTTAAAACAATATTATTTCGTTACATGGACATTTTAAATGTTAAGAGCTAAATCGAAGATTTAATTTTATAATTATGAAAGAAACAGGACGGATTGTGGAAATAATTATTTGGCAAAAAACCCATTCTTTATTTGACTGGCATCTATTATTAACTTTATGAATATACGTGTTGCATGATTTTATATTAAAATACTGATGTCAAAGTCCACCTATAGAATTGAAATATTAAAGTTTTTGCAGTGTTTTAAATATAAATATCTTTACTTAATGATCTGAAGTCGGTTTCATAGAAATAAGATTACCATCAACAAAATGTTGGAGTTTTTGATAGATAACATATTTGTTGTGTTTGGTAATATAGTTTTTCAACAAACAATCGGTATACCAATGGGTACAAACTGTGCACCATTGCTTGCTGATTTGTTTCTTTATTCTTACGAAGCAGAATTTATGCAGAACCTTGTTAAATCTGGAGAGAAAACTGTCGCCAAATCATTCAACTCAACATACAGATATATAGATGACGTTCTGTCTCTTAACAATCCTAAATTTGGAGACTATGTAAATGTCATCTATCCTAGTGAGCTTGAAATAGAAGACACGACTGATTCCTCAAGTTCTGCTTCATATTTAGACTTATACCTGAATTATGACGCACAGAAAAGGCTACATTTGAAACTTTATGACAAACGTGATGATTTCATTTTTCTATGTCAACTTTCCTTTTTTATGAAGCAATATACCTGCTTCTCCTGCTTATGGTGTATTTGTTTCCCAATTAATACGCTATGGTAGAGCTTGTTCCCACTACGGGGACTTTGTACAACGAAGTAGGCTGCTTGCAAATAAATTGTTGACTCAGGGATATTGCAAGCCTAGGCTTATCAAGGCCCTCAAAAAGTTTTATGGCCGACATCACAGTATTGTTGATAAGTTTGATGTCTCTGTGTCCAGGAATGCCTTGGATATATTTGATGTCTCATAGTTCCATGTTCCTTTTACACAATTTGGATTACACACGTGGCGGGTGTAGCTAGCTAAAAAGGAGGTGCTTACCCTTCTGGAGCACCCGGCCTCACTTCCCTGGTGTAAGTTCACGTGTCTAACCTAACTTGTCAGTTCCAAAGTTATTACTTTGCTTCTGGATTGTGATTCGAAAATGGATAAGTATGTTTGTTTTTGATTACTTTGATTTTTTTTTAAAAGTTTGGGAGCAAATATATAATGAAAAATAAGTTATTGAAAAAAATCAGATTTAGTGGCGATGTATTTTTAACAATTTAATTTTGTTTAAATAATCATTTTCAGACGTGATCTGAGTCAACTGGATCAAAATCTTCTTAGGTTATGTTAGCGTTGTTATATATCAGTGGTCGTATTACTAGGTCAGAATTAACCAATCGAAATTAACACCATATGACTTAATATTCTTTTGCCACTTTATTCGTGTCCGTTGGACGTTATATGATTAGTTGTCTCAATATGTGTTAGTCTTGTCTTGTAATGCATATTTACTCTCTTATTGCAAATTAAATTCACAATTGATGTGCGAAATTGCAATCAAATGAAATTTGAAATGTAAATGACTATCTCAAATTGTTTTATTTCAATTCAAAACATGAAAGAAATAATAAAAAAGTTTAATCACAGCACATAGCTTTAGATTAGTCATTTTTTCACCGATGTTTCCTCTCAGTGTGATTTACAAGAATTGTAATATATAGACCTCATATTGTTTTATTTAAATTCAAAACATTAAAAAAATAATCAAAAGTTTAATCACAAAACATAAATTAGTCATTTCTTCATCGTTGTTTCTCTGAGTGCGGTTTACATGAAGTGTAAATAAAGACCTCAAATTGTTTTATTTAATTTCAAAACATAAATGAAACAATAACAAAGTTTTTTCACAACACATAGAGTAGTCATTCTTCATCGATGTTCTTCTTTTTTCCACTGGTTGATTAAACACACATTAAATCAAAACTGTTTATAATAGTAAAATATTATTTGTCAAGGCTTATATAACTTCTTGCCATTAATAGATCCGTTCAATACAGGTTTTTGTGCAACGACATATTCAAATCATATGACACGTTCTTAGTTTCCTCCGTGTCTGTCTGACTTAGATAGATGTAGCATTTCTACAGCAGTTCCTTTTTGTCACCTAGAAAAAACATCTTAATATTATTGATTTTTTTGGTATGATGTATTTCTTGTTTCTTCCATCTTCCTATGTTTGAGTTTAATAGAATCTATCATGAGTATCCATGTAGGATAGGAAAATCTCACCCGAGGGGTTGAATATGTCAGTCGGAGACGAGGCTTGCCCTATCCTACATGAATAAACTCATAATTGATTCTTTTCCTTCCTTTTTGATGACAATGTTTTGCTCGAAGTATCAGTCACATCGACATCGACGCCATCTTTGCAAATCTAACTTTGTTATTTACCGTTTTACATAAAATTAAATATGACCATCGGATAGAATGTACCTGATTTTGGTTTATACAATATGTATAAACTAGAAAACAAAACAATTTATTCTAATCTCCCAAAATAAACATTTGAAACGCAGTGGAGATATCTAAATTTTGGAGACTCGGGTGTCATTTTCCCGCAAGACGACGTCATGTCGCTACGATATGTCGCCATTTAATGAGATACATTTGGCAGGAAACAGTATCAAGGCCGCATCGTGTGTGCAGGACAGTGAAGTACCACACACTGTTCACATTTCTAATTTGATTACGTCACTGATAACACCATTTACGTCACAATTTCTTCGGTTTTCCGGGAAGCATATTTCTTAAAAATTCATGCGTAAACAGTAAAAATTTATTTGGATCTTATAATTTTAGGTTAAAATTATAAGATCTAAATACATCTTTTGATTGGTTTATCAGTGACGTAATCAACAATGAAATGTGAACAGTCTGTGGCAATGCACTGCCCCGCATACACAAAGCGGTCCTGATACTGTTTCCCGCCATATGTATCTCATTGTCTTTTGATTGTGACGTCACGGAAAGCTGCACGTGGAGGTAAAGATAAGCACATAGAGGTGAAAATAGAAATTTCTTCCATCGTTTCTGCAAGCGAAAATCTCTATCTCAAACATAGGGAGATGTAAGAAAAAGATGTAATTGCTCATAGTTTTAAAGTTTTTAGTTTGCTTTAGAATTGTGATTCGGACACGAATTGGAAGGTTTATGTTCATATTCAGCTTTAGGATGTTTACGGGTCGCAACGATCCTCATGGCACAGATTTTAATCCAACTTGAGTATATCATAGCGCAAAGAAGGGAAGCTTGTAAATTTGTTTGGACAAAGCTGTTTACTTTCACCGGGGTTTTCAATTTTCAACAGGACAGAAAAGTGTATTTGGATATTGGCTACAAAATTTGCACTGGTATGCATATTATCACACAAATTCTTAATGTGGTTACGTTTTTTACTAAAAAATACACTTATTTTTTGTCCTCTATTCCTTAAAAACTGCTCCACAAGACAATTAGGGTCATCTGAAAAATCTAGAAGTTCAGATTTTTACACACAGATTAGCTCTTTGTCTTAATTTCATTAAGTTTCAAACTTTCTATGTCCGGTTTTAACCTTTATTGGTGGGACAACCAAGCCTCCTCATTTCAGCAAGAACATTTTGTTTAGTTTTTAGGGTCATCCCGCTCCTTTATAGCATTGAATTTTAATACTTTCTAAATATTCCGGGCAACCAAATCTCCAGTTGAAAAACAATATATGCAATTGCTAAGCTACGCCATACGTTTTAATTTAATTATAGACTTAAAAACGATAAGTTTGGCACATACTACTACTTCTTCTAGAGAACAACCGGAAATGCTTCAAGAAAGAAATGATATTCTCATTACAGATAAATGGACATTTACTTAGTAGTTGTAGGCTCATTCCCCCTTTTATTGTTGCCTACGATTTTAGTTAACACCTTCTAATTATTGTACCATCGCAAAATATCATTTAAAAAACCAATAATTACGAGGGATACTGTATATACAGGATATATTTGTCAATTTACTTATTATTTAGACTTGCCTGATACACTGTCTGGCATATAAAATCTTCATTTAGGGTAACAGGACAGTCGTTCCATTTATAAATATCAGCCGAATAGATATACATACAAAGGTAATGCTCTTCACCATTATAATTGCTTGGCTCGCCGGGTTTCCATGCTGTAAAACTTATTTGCTCTTTATCGGAATTCCATCGCCAGATTCCTTCTGTTTCAACATCTGTACCACCAAGCCATATATAAGCAGTCGAAAATCCTATGAAATGAAAAGTAAAAAAAATCAGTAAGTAAGCAACATTTAATTCAGAAAAACAAAGACAACGATTATACCAAAAAGAAGACACATCACAATTAAGAAATATTGGACATATACAAGGTAAAAATCAGTCGGCCAATATATATACAGTATTCCCTTAGCTGATTTTGGTAAAATATATTTTGGCCCTTTGTATAATAAAATCTGCTGTAGATAAACTAAAAACTAAATGCTAGTACTTGTGCTTTATTCGGGTGTTGTCTGTTTGTTGTATGTCTGTCTCGTCGAGGTGTCCCAACAATCTTTGACTGCGGGTCCCGGACTGGCTTCAATCCCCGTTGTTCCTCGTGTAGTGCCGATGTGTGTGTGTGTGTGTGTGTGTGTGTGTGTCTATGTGAGTGTCGTTTGCTTACAGGACTACCTTTTATATATCTTTGGATTTAATTATTGAATAATGTTTATTGCCAGGTAGATCCATATAACGGTCAAGAGTCATTGACCCTTGTCCTGTCCAAATATGATACCATGCAGTATCTTGTTGTGGATCTTACCTGACAATAATATCTTTAGTAAAATCATAAAATTGTTGAATAACATTTAAGCCAAGTAGATCTCCCACATAATGGTCAACAGTCATTGACCCCTGTCTTTTATAAAGACAATGCCAAGAAGTACCTGGAACTTAGTGATATACAATAATGTTTTTATAAAGTTATAAAACAAATAGCCGAAGTTAACTGAATTGTGAAAACATATTTTGATTTTTTAATTTCTATAATTTCCAATATCATAACATTTGGTTTTTTTTCAACATCTTGCAAAAAGAGTTTTGGTTTTATAATTTTGGTCCAAGCAATACAAATGAAGATTTGTATTCCGAAACGGCTGTCTAGTGCTTTAAAATTCAAACAAGTATTCTTTATAATTTAAACCTTTGAGCCGGTATCTCTGCTGGTGGCTGTTGTCCCGAGAATATCACAAACTCAGCGTCTTGAAAATCTTTTGGTTTCATAATTTTGGTCGAAGCACTAGCGATTGAAATTGTAATCCGAAACGGTCAACTAGTGCTGTAAAATTAAAACTATTATAATTTGTAATTATAAGAATATTATCTTCTTATATATTCAAGAACAAGAAATAACTAGGTGACATTTTTAGGTAGAAATTAGATTAGTAAAAACTTAGATTACTCCTTTCTCTAGATGTACAAAACAATAATGTGTTATGCCAAGAACGGCAACTTTTCTAATAACCAGGCCATATTATTTCATTTTACACACAATCTACATGTGTATCAATAAGTCCGATTGGATAACTATAAAATATTTTAGTTAAAAGAGATCTTTTTACCAATTTAATGACTGATGATATAAAATAGAGGTAAATATGTTTTACTGATGTTCCTTGTAGTGTTCCATTCAGCTAAAGTTTCTAGTTTTGATTGACCACAGCACGACAACGCTTTGGATAATTTAGTTGATGGCGATAGGCTTGAATACCTTTATTCAATACCTTTTCAACAGTATAAAAGATGTCTTCAACTCCACATAGTCTTACAATTATAGATATTTCAAAAGAGCCAGTCGTTGACCAGACCACTGTTGTAAAAATAAATGGGAAACGAGTTGATAATATTGAAGAAATAAGAGCTGATATCAATGGTTGCGAAAAATAGGTCATTCGGTGATGCAAAATTTTACTGAATTGGGAATAATTTATGGGACTGATAAGGTACCTTTCTAATAGTTTAGTTCTTAGTTGAAAAAAACCTTCTGACTGACATAGAGTCCATCAAACGTACATTAAATAAAATCTGGCCGATCTGTGATTGTAACAGGCAATGCTAATGTCTCAATAGTCAGGGAAATATTTGGAAGTGATAACAGATAGACGTTTGGTGATATTGCTGTTGACATATTGCTATCGCGGTTCATTTAATTTTGAAGCGTATTTTGACAGTACAAAAGAATTCGGCCAGATAGGTCTACAACCGCTGAGCAATTGCTAAAGATATCTCTCAAATTCAATAAAAGATAATTGGTAAACATTGTTACCGGTTAACTACGTATGAGTTCATTATTGGAAACAAACAATAATAATGGGAAATAAAATATGGCTAATTACACAAGACAGAAGACATGTAGTTGCAAAAACATGAGCGCAAAGAGGTTCTTTTTTGCATATTCTGCTCAATAGATGATATAGCTATAGATATGATATATGGAACTTTTCTTTTCACACAATTTAAAATGTTTCTATATGTTTGTCGTTACAAGTCCCCACAAGCCTTAGGCTCAGCAATCAGTCAGTTCCTCAGAAGTCTTTCTAAATTAGCACCGTCACGCATTTCAGAAATGGATTCAGAAATTTAATGTATGTATTTCAAACCGAAAAAAATACCTTGGAGGGATGTAAATTTCATTTCACCATTCGAGTCGAATGCGTTTGAGATAAATATGCATTACATATCGAACAACCCGGGTATATAGATTTAGACCATTCACGTAGCTACAGTTGACCACAACAAACATTTGCCAAATAACAACAACTTATATTAACAAAAACTAGTCAAACAATACAAGGTAAATTAATACTTTAATACTTTGATAACAGATAAATTGAATAAAACAGGTGAGTGTCTACCAGGAAAGTGAGGTCGGGTACTCCGACAGGAAAAAACATTTCCTGTTGAGCCAGCCACACTCAGCACGTGTAGATTTAGGGTTTAAAGTTTTGATGGAATTTTGGAACGTCACTTCCCTGTTAGAAGTTCACTGTAATTTACCAATTTTCAAGGTGTTCACTATGATTTGGGATAGTGATTAGGACAAAGATTGGACTTTTTGTGTTTGGTTCATTTATCAAGGATAAGCTTTGATAAAGGGACTTTATTTAAATAATCAATAGTATTGTTATGATCGTATGACATTTTGAGAGACTCCTTGCGTCTAAGCTTGTAAGATCCCTAAGTTAACACGTTCCAATATCGGGCCAATATTACACACCTTGGAAAAATAACTGGGCCAATATGAAAATTCCTGAGCCTGAGTAATAATATAATAAAAATATAAAATAAAGTTAATACTTGCCTTTGAGCCCCGATAGGAGCCTGGCCATATAGATGTAGTCAGTCTTGGATCTAAGTTCAGCCAGGTACCCGCCTTTTTGTTTGCAGTAATCCTAAAATGTATAAAGGGATAACCAATTGTTTTTATATATATATTTAAAATAACACATTACAGCGGTTTTGATCTTACAGTACTAGACGTCTGTTTCCGAATACAATTTGTCAGCAGTAGTGCTTGGATCAAAATTGTAAAACCATTGTTTCCAAAGTGTTGAAAAGATACCCAAAAGACCAAGACATTTTTTACCAAATAAGGCAAAGAGGGATTATTCCTTTGTATTTGAGAAATATTGCATGTGTTGATATTGATCAATATCAACGCATGCATAAAGCGAGAGAGAAAGAGAGAGAGGGAGAGAGAGAGAGAGAGAGAAAGAGAGAGAGAGAGAGAGAGAGAGAGAGAGAGTGAAATATCAGTTATATTTTTTTCCAAGCTTTTAAAGATGTCATTCCAATGAAAGGAGATTTAATTTTGACACAGACATATTGCAAACCTAAGCTAATCAAGGCCCTAATATTTATGGCTGAATCATAATATTTCAATATGTTTTAAATATAGTGCCTGTGCCTCAATTTTAATTTAACAAGTGACGGTTTTTATCTTTGTTTGGTACCCGTCCAAAACTTTCCTGCTGGCCATACACGTATATACCAGTTTTCTTTTTTCTTTTTTTGCTTTGCGGATTGTAATTTCACCATAGACCGGAACTTTTGTGATTGATTATCCGATACTTAAAAATAGTCGGTATACCAATAGGTTAAAATTGTCTATCATTGTTTGCTGATTTGTTTCTTTATTCTTATGAAGCAGAGTTTATGCAGAGCCTTATTTAATCAGCAGAGAAGACTGTTGCCAAATCATTGAACTTCATATACAAATATATATAGACGACGTTCTGTCTTCTAAGTTTGGAGACTATGTGAATGCCTTCATTCCTAGCGAGCTTGAATTAAAAGATTCGACTGATTATCCAAGCTCTGCTTATGACGCCTAGAAAAGGCAACATTTGAAACTATACGACAAACGTGATTACTTCAAAGTTTCTATCAACTTTCGCTTTCTGTCAAGTCATAAACATGTACCTGCTTTTCTTGCTTCTGATGTATTTGTTTTTTAATCAATACGCTTTGGAAGATCTTTTATCCACTATCGGAACTTTATTCAACGGAACAAGTTACTTAAGATAAATTGTTGACCGATGAATTTTGCAAGCCTAGGCTTATCATTGCCCTCAAGTTTTATGGCCGTCATCACAGTATTGTTGATACATGTAATGCCTCTGTGGCCATGATTGTCCTGGATATATTTGACGTTACTTAGTCCCATGTCCCTTTCAATGAATTTTGAATACACACGTGGCGAGTTTAGCTAGATAAAAAGGAAGAGCTTACCCTTTCTGAGCACCAAACTTAACTTCCCTGATGGCATTTTGCCTGCCAAAATTAACTTAAATAAGATATAAAGATAGTTCCGTCCCGCAAGTGGTATATGTCATTAAGGTTTAAATTAATGGTCATGTTAATGTTTTTCAATCGTTGGTTCTTGAATAAACAGATTTGAATTTAACTATGTTATTAAAATATTTGAAGATGACGGAAAAGATTAAGTATTCAGATTAGACCATTTGGAAAAACAACCTAGCCCCTTTAGGAGTAAAAATAGAAATATGGGTGCTTGTATGAACGTATATATTTTATCAGAAATAGAGAAAGAATGGTGTTTGGAAAATACATAGTACACATGAAAGTACTCACAGATATTTTAAAATATTATCTAAAATGTTGTATTTATAAAATAAATTAATTTTTAAACTAAGGGATATTCAGGATAATTTATTCATTATCTCGAAAACAAGATCACAAACAATTATTTCTGTTACATTACAGTGTATCAAACAATGTTTCTATATATATATACTTTAATATCAATTTATTAAAAAAAATATTTTAAAATTTTGATTTACATGACAAACTGTCATTGAAAATAAGACACTTTTTCCACACTCCGTTTCACCTAATGCAATAGTTTGAACGATAAAACATCGCTCAGTTTTTAAGGAATCATTTAAGAATATATTATTTGTTATTATCCTTCTTACCGATATCTCTACACTTTGTTGGCCGTTGCTATATAACTCTCGACAGTTTTTGACCACTAGATCTTCAGATCTCGTCCACTCGGCAGCCTAGTTTCGACTCATATTTGTTCCTTAATTGTTAGTTTTTTGACAGATGTGTAATGTATGTCATAAAATATGTTTATCATATCGAATTGTTATTATTGAATCAATTATAAACTATGAAATATCAATTATAAATCATTTTTAAAGAAATTTGGAAATGGTCATTAGAAATAATTAAAAGATGGTTTAACTTTACAACATATTTAATCACATAAAGAACAATCTCAAGGATAATGTCCAAAAAATCCTTATTCGGGGAAATCTTTAGTTGTCGGAACTGCCTTAAACATGGGGAGACATAAATAAAACACATATTAATAGTGGAAAAAGTAAAGTCCCGAAATAGTGCATTATGACAAAAGATAACCTATTGGTTTGGCTCAGTCTATTCCAATTATGTTACAAGGTAGATATTTGCATTTATGTTTAAATGAAAGTATTTGCTATACGTACCATTGCTGCTGTCCAGCTTAATGGCCCGTCTCTTTTCACCAAATAACAGTTACCGTTGTAAGAATACCAACCATCTGGACACAGGTCTACAAGACATTATAAATAGAAATTATCAAAACAATATAAACGTGTCTAGAAATTTTCCACTCGTGAGAATTGGTAACATCGGTATTACAACATATATTTGCCAATGAATCAGAATAAAAATTCCCAATCCATGTCCGACTGATAAATTAAGTTAAACACGTGAACTTCCATCACGACAAAAGTGAGGGTGTTCCGGATGGAAAAATGTCATCAAAGTTTTCAATTTGCTTTGAAATCGCAATTTGGATATTAGTATGTTTGTTAATGATTAAAATATTGCTTCCATAGGTTTTGTTTAACTTCATGTTTCAAGATTAAGCCCACAGACAACAGGAGTTGATCCATACAACATAGTTTACTGGACCTCTTAATTTATTAACATGGCGTGATTATATTACCTCTATACGTAAGAGGTTTCGCATTGTCAATATTGCTTTCTACTGAAATGAACATGACCATCGTATGAAGAGGGCTGACGGAATGGTACATGGAACATTGTCATTATTGCTCTCTATAATTTGATCGATGAACACAATAATTACAACGCATAGAATGTAAAGAAAAACCACCTTTAGCCGGTTAAAGTAAATAAATACTATTGTTTGTTGTTAAGGGCCAGTTTCCATGTATCGTTGCTTATAGTCCGACAGAGGGTGAGCTAAACCTTAAATACTGGTCTGTGGTTGATGACAGTTGATGACACACTGTTACCCTTGAGCAATTTGTTATATATTTAAGATTGCATCCAAAATAGCTGCCACAACAGGAATTCAGTGTTTGTAAATGAGCTGTTTGAATAAAAACTAATTGATTGAATGATATTTTTAACATTTATTATTCCCAACTGAGAAATTGGTGAAGGGGATATAGTAATGAATCCCGTTCGTCCGATTATCCTTTTATCCTCCCTCAATCACAATTTTTTTCACCTTAACCGTGCATCGGATTTTCATGAAACTACACAGGAATGATTCGTGGGAAGTGTAGTTGTGCATATTGCAAACTTGTTTCGGTTCATTGATTTTTACAAAAGTTATGACCTTTTGACCGAGTGATTGGTCATAGTAGGAGATTTTGCTTTCACAGAAAGCTCTTGTTTAATTTATCGCTATTTTGGTAAGGTGAAAGTTAATAAATATATCAATTTTGAGGCAAGCAAGTTTATTGTCATAGTAATGCACATCTTAAACGCAGAAGATCATTCGGATAAGCTCTTCAACATAGCAAATGAAAAGATTGCTTCTACAGCTGTGAACGCTGATAGAGCAATTAAACTTTGAACAGAAGAGCGGTCAAAATTTGAAAGTAGTAGACCCGAATAATGTTGAGGTAAAGATCAATCACCATTACAATCACCTTAAGGGTCATTTAAGTAAGAAAATTTAAGTGAAAACCATTTGGTTGAGAAGCGTGAATAAGGGGTATAAGTATGTAATTACCTTCACAAGTGTGAAGATTCATAAATAAAAATAAAGTGGGAATTGAAATTGATAATTAAAGAGTTTATAAAATATTTGTTGCATTTTTTAAAGGAAATTGTGCAAAAATACTTGTGTTGGTGAAAATGGTTTACACCTTGCGTAACGAATTAATTTTAGAAAATGAAAAGATATTAATATAGTCAACGTCATATAGCAGTGCAAAGGGGGCAGAGTTTGCTAAAATTCGACGTCAATAAGACCAAACGTCTAAAGCATAATCCATTAAAGACAACTTAAATTAAAGGCAAACATCTTTGGTTTGTCCGTAAATATCTATTATGGTTGACTGCATTTATATAGGGGCCACACGGGTTTATTTTGTATATATACACCCTTCCGATAAATCGCGACACCTGTCGGGAGTGCCATGATTGATAGTAGAATGTGACGTCATACAGGGAGTTATGAAAAGGAAATACTAGCATTTCGTATTTTCCCTCAATATAATATTGTTTTTATAATTAAATATTAAATTTCAATTTTAATTACATATCGCTGGTATTTTATTCCATGACTTTAAAAAATAATTTGAAATTAATATATTTTTCATTAAAAATTTTAAAAATTTATCTTAATTGTTACATAATAATAACTGTTCCATGACATATTTGTTATAGTAATACCAAGTTATGGGCAGTCATTCGGAACTAATTAGGGCACTGATTTTGATTACCTGATTTACAGGAGAGAAAATGCTTCGGTTCAACCTAAGGACAATTTGCTTATGCATGAATGAATCCAGGTGTGTCCGAAGTAGTCTAAGCTTTTCGTTAATCTCAGACGATTCTCAGTCGGTAGATTTAACGAGAGAGAGAGAGAGAGAGAGAGAGAGAGAGAGAGAGAGAGAGAGAGAGAGAAGAGAGCTACAAACATTGCATTTTAAGTATTCTGTAACTCAGTGAATATTATATAAACGAACAAATTATCTATCCGAAAAAATTATAACGAGATGGGATAATTATTTATCCGACATTTTGAAACTTAACATATTTGTGTTACAGTTTAAAGATGATAAAAATAATAAACATAGCGTAATTAGTATTAAAAGTTATTTATTTGTTTATTTTCATTTTTATACTTTTTGATTTTTTGACAAATAAGTATAATATAACCAAAGCAGTGATACGACACTACATGAGAATAAATCAGATATTTATCACTGTGTATTATAATCAGGTGTTGACTTGTTCATCTTGTAATCAGATAATCTAGAGACTTGTTAAATGCAAATTGGATTAATGAAACCAATTAAAAGTCCTATTTTTTAAGTCAACTTAGGTAAGGATGTCATCATTTCTACTTTGACCGAAATTTTAACCATACAACCGAAATTTCAATGTTGTTGGTTTTTTTTTTTTTTTTTTTTTTGTTTTTTTTAATATTATTATTAATAATTTTGAAAATAAATTTTCAGAACCTTTAACATTTTTAGCAATAACGGATGTTTCTTTAATGAAAGTTTAATCCGTTGAACAATGATTTTTAAATACAACTTTAAGATGTCGCTAATTTGTAATCACGGGAAAATTTAAGTTTTCAATTATTTTGACTATCAATTATGTATCTGAATTGTTTAATTTATATCAATATTTTGTAAATAAGTTTTATGAAAAATCCGATTTTATAAAATAAATAAAGATAAATATTAAGAAAAAAGTGGAAGGTGAACGTTTGTAGTATGATTAAAAAATTTAAATATTTCCAGTCGGATAAAAATATGAATTTCAAATGTCCTTGAGGGTAATTAAATGGTCCGAGATATTAATAATATACGTACATGTATTTATATTTTTCAAATTTGAACATTTACAAATTGCAATTTTCTAGTAAAAATAAAACTTGTTATTTTGTTGAAGAAATTACAACAAATTCTACACAATCCTTTATAATGTTAAGTGTCTTTTCGGATGATCATCTATGTGTTTAAAATTTGTTTAATTAGTTAACATAATTTGTAATTTGTAATTTATTTAAAGTAATATTCGCTTTGTCGGTTCATCATCTCACCTGTAGCTTACATATGACGCCTAACATATACTCGAACTTAGCGAATATATTGTACATGATGATGGGATCGATAGATAGCCTTCCCGGTGTGACGTCATATCAAGAGCGATAACCAGTTTCCGGCTATTTATGGAAGGGTGTATATGAGAACACAAATCTGCATTATTAAGGGCGAATCCTACTACTAGGGTTGATCCTTCTATGTGATTATTCTAATGGAAGGTCAAACAGACAGGTCAATCTTCTTTGTCTGTATCTTAAAATTGTTTAATTTTCGTTGAGATATAATACCAAAATAAAAAATGCTGAGAAATCTGTTACGAAAATTTTCAACCATTGACAATGAATGTTGAAAAATAAACTAAGTCATGGAACAGAAAGTTAAATTCCGTCACACTTGAATTTGCAACTTGTTTAATGGGACCTCAAACTTAACTCGCATACAAACTTTCAAGTGACTTTAATTAGTATTAGCTGAGAAATGTTTGTTTCGAATGGACGGACGGACGGATGGATGGATTGACGGACGGAAGGGTGGAGGTAAAACAATAAACCCCCATTTGAAAGTAAAACCCCTCTTCTCTCAAGTGGGGGCATTATTATCAAATTCTTGATTTATTAAGAGCAAATACATATTTTCTCATACTATTCAACAAAAAAAAAAAAAAAAAAAAAAAACAAACGATAGACCAAACTTTTAGGTTTGGAGAAAATATTAGGTTTGTCAGCTTGACTATTACATGCTTATAAATACAAAGTTAAATTTTATAATGTTATACCATGATCGAATTGACCATAATATAAGCTTAAGTTTAAACTAAGCAGGTACAATTTAATGAAAATTGGCACTTTGCTCCTTTAGTGATTAACACGTTTATTTAGAACATTAATAAGCATATGCCAATACCGATACTGTTTTAAATTAGGTGTACATAAAAAATTAAATACTTAAACGTGTAGAAAATTGTACGCGTACAGTAAATTAAAAACCAAGCCGCCTTGTAAATATAAATATTTTCAAAATTAAAATATGTTTGATAATAGTTATAAACGTAATTACATACCTTTCTGACATCTATAATATCGTGAACCGGTATATATGTCTGTAAAACTAGTGTCATTTAAAACGCCAGAATGAAGTTGACACTTTTCAGTGTTGCCATTGTAGAAAAAACTTGAACAGAACGGATTAAAACAGCAAGCCTTAGCACACTGGTTTATATCCATACAACATCCAGTGAACGATTCGAGTTTATTTTTCCATCCTATTTTATCTGAAAACTCTGAAATCTCCTCATACTCAGAATTTATGACAACTACAGCAAAACCAAGGAGAGCGCAAATCAAGGTAACTTTCATACTTCAATGTCACCTAATTGATAAGTTGATTTCTATTTAAGATCACTGTTGGATCTATGTGCTTTTGAAGCAGATAATCGTGGTCTAACTTGGCGCAGTAGTATATGCACATATGAATCAAACAATTAAGATAGCGTGTTATCAAAAAAAAAAAAAAAAAAAAAAAAAAAAAAAAACAACAAAAAACGCGTTGGAAGATCATAATTGGTTATTTGTGAAATTATTCATGTTAACAGTTTCTGCTGACAAAAAAGAGGTCGTTACATTTCTAGTTTTACATACCACGGGACCTGAAACAGTTAAACACTCAGTAAAAACAATTGATCGCATAGATCTATAGGGACTTTTGACTTTAAAAGCAAAATACAGACCTGTCTAAAGTTTAACAAAATATGCAATTTGAACTGCTAGCCATTTTCTCTAGTGGTGGACTAAATTCGAGGACACCTTTCACTCAGTAGGCAATATTTTTGTTTTGTCAGAAATATATTACTGTCCACATAGGCTGCTAGTTTAAATCTGCAAATTATCAAACACTAAGGTATACGTCTTCATGCAATGTATTTCATTTTGTTAAATATATCTTGGTCCTTTGGATGTTTTTCTTCCTTTTGAAGTTTGATTGTCGCAGTTCTAATACAAAAACTATATATCTGCCAATTTGTTTTTGGAATGACGCTACAGGATGTATACAATGTTCGTAGTATTTTCAAAAAAATGTTACTCATAGCGATAGATTTTCGACTCATTTTGGTATTATATTAGATATGGTACCTACATGTTCATGTTTATAATTTCTGAAATAGCTATTAGTTTACATTTTTATTATATGACTGTTGATAAGTCAATTTTAGTAATTCATATAGCAATGAATAATATCCAAACAAGTCCATAAATAGTCGGCAAACCAGGTAAATACGAAAACTAAAATCAGAAACTTGATCGTACAGTTTTTGTCGAAGAACGACCAAGATGATGAGAAACAAAAACAGAAATTTCAGCTGGAGAAGAAGCTAATTAGCTTGATCAGCTTGATCGACTTGCTTGATGCATATCTTCTATAATGACTCCACCCTATATTTATGGGTCAAATGAGCCGGAAAAGGGACCGGCCCATGATCACATATCCGACATTTTCATCGAATTGATTTTTTCGACTTTAAAACTTGTACGTTTTTTTGTACCAGAAAACTTAACGGTCGAATTACACATAAAAATAAACACGGGAAAAAGTTCTTTCCATTCATATTAAACATCTTTGGTGCATGAGCAAATGATTGCAAGGAATCACATTTTTCAAAAAAATAATTTTTGATTTTAGGCAAGTGTTCCACATTCAATCGGTATTTAAATGGTAAAATTGCTACCAAATTTGATCAAATCTCCCTTTAATCAATTACAATTATCCTGAACTTCTTTTAATAAAATGCCATGTGTTCCAGTAAAAACAGTTGGTAAGACAAATATATCATTATTTTCACGCCTCGAGTTAGTCCGACTAATCAGCCCACTAAACCCCCATTTTAATTTTTTGACTTTTTGGAGGTTTGTGTCTGACAGCTTCCATTATTGAATTCTTGAAATTTCTGGCCAAAACGACAGAAACGAAAACACGCGTTGATAACTTCAAGTATTTCCTTACCTTGCTCTTGCTGACAACATGGAACACTTCCTAAAACATTATTCCAGCGATCCATGCTTAACATTTAATTAAAATCCATCGATATCGGTAGAAATGCAAGGTTTTCTGATGTCTCTTTGGCTCTCTGTCACTTTCGCATCGTGAAGACATTACTAATCTGCATTGACCAATCAGATCGCGTGTTGCATTTGGATGGTGAAACTAGAAGTTCTATCTTTAGAAAGCACATGGGGATGTTTATTTACATTATCAATTCGCGTTATTAATGGTGTTTTCATGCGTATAACATATTATTTTAGTTATTTTATTTTTATCAATATCAATGTGAAGACGTGTACTAAATGCAATGAAGATTTTCCATCTTTTTTCGCATTTGTATCAAAGTGATTTTTTCTCAAATTAGTAACATACCACCATATCTGGCACTTGCATGTTCTCTAGAAATGCTGTCAAATATTGTCCCATATTTTGCAGATCGTAGAAATTATAACTCATTAAACCAGTTGTAATATATCAAGTTTAACACAAGAGTACTTGTCCTCAAATTTACAGGCCATTAAAAATTAGTTCTCTTGTATTCATCCCGACCACACTCTAAGTTTGTCATAGGGTTTAATTATTTAACTGTTTTTTTTGCATGAATGTACATATATACAAGGAGGTGCTATTTTTTCCGAAATACTGGAATATATTTCCAGGATACTAATTAAAAAAAAAATGAGAGGGGTCAAGAATATCAAAATATATACAGATAAGATCTACTCCATTTAATAGTCTACATATATAATAAATCTGACAATTATATCTCTAAATATTTTTATACAAGCATTTATTTTAATGTTACTTTTTGTAAGTGTTAAAACATCACGTAAAACACAGTGTAAAACACCATTAATAACGCGAATTTGTAATGTAAATAAACATCACCATGTGCTTTCTAAAGATAGAACTTCTAGTTTCACCATCCAAATGTAACACGCGATCTGATTGGTCAATGCAGATTAGTAATGTCTTCACGATGCGAAAGTGACAGAGAGCTAAAGAGACATCAGAAAACCTTGCATTTCTACCGATATCGATGGATTTTAATTAAATGTTAAGCATGGATCGCTAGAATAATGTTTTAGGAAGTGTTCCGTGTTGTCAGCAAGAGCAAGGTAAGGAAATACTTAAAGTTATCAATGCGTGTTTTTGTTTCTGTCGTTTTGGCCAGAAATTTCAAGAATTCAATAATGGAAGCTGTCAGACCACAAACCTCCAAAAAGTCAAAAAATTAAAATGGGGGTTTAGTGGGCTGATTAGTCGGACTAGCCTCGAGTGTATGCTTGTTAACTGAATCAATGCGTAGGCCGGGTTGGCGTTTCCCCTGTACGTCGTGTAAAATTTATCAGTTATAATACCACTTAATTTACAGTACTTATAGCATCTTTTCACTTGTGGTGAAGGGTGTCATATTGTCGACTTTATCAAGGCTGACTAAATGAATAACTTAAAACCAAAGACGATAAAAGTTTTTATGACAGTTTCTTTAATATATTGACTAACTGATTCGTACCTTGTATATGTCTAATATTTCATAATTGTGATGTGTCTTTTGGTATAATAGTTATCTTTGTTATACTGAATTAAATGTTTGTTACTTTCTGATTTTTTACTTTCATTTCAGAATTTTCATATCGTTATATTTGGCTTGGTGGTACAGATAATGAAACAGAAGGAATTTGGCGATGGAATTCCGATAATGAGCAAATAAGTTTTACAGCATGGAGACCCGGCCAGCGAAGCAATGCTTATAGGAAAGAACATTTCATTTGTATGTATATCCGTTCGGATTATATTTATAAATGGAATGACTGTCCTCTTACCCAAAAAGAAGAATTTATATGCCAGACAGTGTATCAGGCAAGTCTAAATAATAAGAAAAATTGACAAATGTATTCTGTATATACAGTATTGTTGTATATTTGTAAATGAAATTTTTGCAATTTTTGGTACAATAATTAGAAGGTGTTACTAAAATCTTTGGCAACAATCAAAGGGTAATCCAACAACTACAATTATCATTTGTCTGTAATGAGAGTAACTTCCCTTTATTTCCGGTTGTCCTCTTGCAAGCGAATGTAGTGGCTTTGTCAATCTTATCATTTTTTAAGTCTATAATAAAGAAATACTTAAAGCGTGTTGTGTAGCTTAGCTACTGAATATAACTGGATACTTGGTTGCCTGGAATATTGAGAAAGTAAAAAAAAATATCAATACTTTGATGGAGCGGAGTGACCCTAAAACTAAACAAAATGACCTTGCTGAAATGAGGAGGCTTGGTTGTCTCACCAATAAAAGTTAAAACCGGACATAGAAAGTTTGAAAGTTTGAAACTTAATAAAATTAAAATGAAGAGCTAGTCTGTGTTTAAAAAATCTGAATTTCTAATTTTTTTAAATGACCCTAATTGCCATGTAAAGCAGATATTTTATGGGCTGGAGGCCAAAAATAAGGGTGGTTTGAGTGATAGTCCAAAACTTAATCGGAGTAAGAATTTCTCAGACTTTTTGTGTTTTAATATGCATACTAGTAACAATTTTGTAGCCTATATCGAAAAAGGCTTTTCTGTACTGGTGAAAATTGAAAACCCCGGAGAATGAAATCTGCTTTCACCAAACGAACGTACAAAATTCCCTTCTCTGCGCAATGATCTACTCAAGTTAGATTAAATTATGTCGCCTGAGAGGCGTTGTGACGCATACACATCTTAAAGTTGAGTATGATTTTACACATTCTAATCCATGTCCAAATCACAATCCTAAAGCAAAGTAAACACTTTAAAACTGGCAATTGAAGTTAAACACATAAACATTCACCAGGGAAATAAGGTGAATGGTTCTGGAAGAGTAAGTGACTCCTGTTAAGCTGGATGTATATGTCAAGTGTAATATCGAATTTTAGAATGAAACTAGGGCATCAAATATATCCAGGGTGAGTGAGAAAAATTAACTAACGATATGACATGATTGTTCATTTATTATTGAATTTACAATTACATATTAAGAGTTTTTTACGTGGGATATACATTATTCAACAAGTGTAATGAATGAAATACGAAGTAGGCTGCTTGCAAATAAATTGTTTACTCAGGGATATTGCTTATCAAGGCCCTCAAAAAGTTTTATGGCCGTCATCACAGTATTGTTGATAAGTTTGATGTCTCTGTGTCTAGGATTGCCTTGGATATATTTGACGTCTCGTGGTTCCATGTTCCTTTCACACAATTTTGATTACACTCGTGGGTGTAGCTAGCTAAACAGGAGGTGCTTACCCTTCCGGAGCACCCGGCCTCACTTCCATGGTGGAAGTTCACGTGTCTAACCTGACTTGTCAGTTCTAATATTTTTAATTTGCTTATGGATTGTGATTCGGAAATGATTAGTATTTTTTTATATAACATATACATAAATGGAATATTCTGAATGTTCTGAATTTGTTTCAACCTTAGCTAGATCTTGCCAAATAAAACTAAAAACAGTCAACCCTGTCTATAAAGTCTAATGGAAGAAATAAATTATCACGTGACATATTCAGGTTCAAATAACATTAATAGTAAAATAAACTGAGATACATTTTACTGGGTTTAAAATGCATTTGATACCTAACGCATTAAATGCAGGTTCGACTTGATTTTGCTTTAATTTTTTTTTACCAAAAATATGTTTGTTAAATTAAATGTCCATATGTAATGTTAAACGAAGTAAAAACTCTTAATACCAAAATGAAAAAGTATTCATCTTCTGTTAATGAATCAGCCGAAACGTGATACCCATGGATGTTCCGTTTTAATGGCGTACTCCCTTACTCCACTTATGACGTCATCTTCTGTGTTGCGAACTATGGTTATGGCGTTTATTCAAAGCAAAGAAGCATGTATTTTAATGGAAATAACCTTCAGAGTAGCAATTCACTTTTTTGCAAGTAAATAGCAAATTTTAAAAAAACAGTCCGAAACGTTATTTTAATGATTTTTCAAGTCCTGTTGAATTGAAAAAAATCAACATTTAACCGTGGTATATCGTATAATAATACACGAGACGTCATTGCTTCATCACCTCTAGATATATTCCTCCACATGTGGAATCCGGTCCCGTATCAATGTACGAGATACTATTGCTTGATTATTTCTAATGGACAAATAAGGTACATAAATAATATTGTCATTCAATATCATTACAATACGATGACGTTAATAACTGTACATTATGCTATTATAGTTCAATATTCCTTTCATTGTAAGTTATGATTCACTATGTCGCCAAATTAGCATGCTAAACAAGAAGTTTTAAGCTTTTAGATTTCGATTTGAACATGAACTTATATATGTTTTTCTTTTTTGAATATTTATGGCCTTATGGATTTATGTACAAGTAAAATTATATTACAACTATTTTATGGTTCAACGATACAAGTGGGTAATATTCTACAAGTGTCTGATTTGTTTATACAAAAATAAAGGCGTCCCTTGTTTACTTTTTTATATTTTTTAAGTTAAAAGGTGTCAAAAGTGTAATAAATCTTGGAATTTTTACATGACTAAAAAGGAAATCGCAATTTTTAATTAATGATGTGGAAAATTAGAAAATTCAGATAAATAATAATTCGTCCTATAAGTTTTTTGAAAAACAAATATAATTTCATTTGGCCAAAAACCACCGATATCGAAAATACGTCATTAAAAATTGCCTACGTCATTCAAATAAGATCACTTGTTACAGTATGAATATCTATGACGTCATTACAAAAATATGTGAAAAGTCATAGTGCATGAAAAATTCTTAATTTTAAAATCTGATATCTTTTTGAAAATTGAGACAATACTAAGAGACACCATTAATTAATTTTACACTTCTTTAGCATCATCATTTTCATCCCAATAACATGGAGTCTCTGTATTATGTTTATACATTTTTACACGTCTTGTGTCACGTCACAAGTACCCGTATGCCTTAATCTTAAAACTGATAAAAAACAGTTATATTAAGGGATAAACCCTACACATGTATTTAAATTTAATAATGGTTTTTGCAAGGAACAGAAAAGAACTGCTGTAGAAATGCTACATCTATTTAAGTACGAAAGAGGTGAAAAGTATATGTCGATGCAAAGAACAGTACTCAATGGATCTATGAATGTCAGGAAGTAATGAAATAATTATTTTATTTTGACAAACAGGTTTTTTATATGCATGTTCTTAGAAACCAATGGAAAGAAGAAGACCATCAAAGTAAAAATAAATACTTTTTGTGTGTTGATAAAACGTTATCTTACTTTCTTTTTATGTTTGGAAATGAAATAAAACAATTGAATGTCGTCATTTACACCTCAAATCTCATTGGATTGTAATTCCTGTGAGTCACCTCATAAAGCCATTGTGACTATGTATGGACAGCATTTTCAATTTTTTGCAACATTATTGAATGGCTTCTAATCCTGATGTATGTGGAATAATAGTATACAATTAAAATTTGAAATTTCTCAAACACTAAGGTATACTCTCTCATGCAAAGTATTTCCTTAGCTTAATTTGGTAAAATGTATTTTCGTCCTTTGTGTAGCTTTTCAACATCTTCAAAATAATTTTGGATTCATAATTTTGGTCCAAGCACTACTGATGAGGAATTGTCTAGCGTTGTAAAATTAAAACTGGTATAATATGTAATACAAGCTTGTTACATCAAATATTACAAGTATCCAATTTTTTTCCAAATTTCGATGAATTTTGGATAATATGTCATCCCTGATATAACTTGGGTCCTGTTGACACACATTTTAAGGATCACGTCAAATAATTTGACTAAGCAGGACAATTGTTGGGGACCAACAACTATTGGTGCAAAAGATGGATCGGATGGTAGGAAAAATTACGTATTCGAATTTTGTAATTAGATAGCACCTCCTTTATTCTTCCAGGTGTGTTTTTATTTGTAAACTATTTCAAGCATTTCTTTCTGCGATGGGAATATTATATATTGTGTTTTGGTTTGAATTCTCATTTAGTGGGATTTTCCTGCTTGTATGTCTAACCTGTGTATATTAGCCACCGCCAGTAAAAATGGTTTTCATGGGTCCTATATATATGACCATATTATTTGAAGAAAAAAGGATCGAGATTGTCTTTTAAACAACTAAAAAATGACTTTTTTTATTTAATTTGGGAATATTGTACCAGTGGAAATGTGTTTTGTATGAGTGCTTGTCATTCTTTATAGTTATAGGTTACAACAATTATTGGAAAAAATTAAAAAATTCAACGAACATCGAACTAAAAAAAAAAAAATATAATTAATCAAACACTTTCATTAAACAAAAAATAATGAAGTACAATTACGTTCACTACATTGGAAACTAACTGAAACAATATTACTGTTCACATAAACATTATTGATTGTCAATTGTAAGAAAATGTATAGTGTCTATTTGTTCTTCTTCGGGTTTAGTCATGCTTTGCTTTCGATAATAATTCACATTTGGTAAATATGTTGTCAAACTGAGAAAAACACTAGTAGTCCATAAGACATTTGAAATTCAAGATCATCTTTGAAGTAAACTTTCTGTGGAGGTATAATAATGTTCGATCTCGACAAGATTTAGTAAACAAATCCTTTGAGAGAATAACAATGGTTTAAGACATTTTAAAAATAAATATAAACCATAATAATAATAATAATAATAATTTATTGCTCAAACACAATTTACATAATTGGTTAAGGCAATAAAATATTTAACAAAACAAACACCATACAAATTTACAAATAAAGAAAAAAAAACACATGTTATAGATAAAAGTGGATTTAAGATCAATGTGCAACATCCGAAGGGTTTTGCTTGTCTCATTTTTAAGTTTGCGAGTCACGTGTTGTTTTTGATGTCAAGACTACAAGTTACGAAGTTTATTATTTCTCTTAATATCTTTTCATACTTATTATTTAATAAATATTTTATTTTTGATATATCTGACATCTTCATAAAATAAGGATTGTGATTTGAAATTTCTTTAAATATTATAATTCTATTTTGTTTGTATTGTTCGCAGGATAACAAGAAATGAATTTCAGTTTCAATTTTACTTTTGTTACAACTTAAGCATATTCTTTACGCGTATGGAGAAGATTAAGTATAGGGGCTCATATTGTGATTGTATTAATTGATTGAATAATTTGAGTTTATGAGACAATGTTATCATTTTGAGTTGTTCTTGGTTTTCTATATCAACGATTTTTTGTTTAATGCTTGTAAGATGCAAGTTTATAGTTCTGGTCTATTTATGATAAAAGAGTAACCTAACCGATTTAAGATATTTTCACGTGTTGTCCACGCATTTGTTTTATAAGTATCTTTATATATATGGTTTTAACTTAACAGCCTTTGTTGTAAGAATATGTTCCATGTGGAATGTTTTCCATAGTTATAAGAGTAATGGTTTTCAACGATTTGATTAATATAATGAAATTAAAATTTAACTTTCGTATCTAACTCTTTTAATGGATTGTTATTAAATAAAAGAAAGTAAAAAGTAAGGCGTGTAGCAAAATGTTGTTTTTGGAGAAATTTGGACAAATTTCACATCAGAAGAAATAAACACCAAAATTCATTTGTAACATAAAACCTTTTTTCTACTTTTTTCTAATTCCATAATAGCAGAAATTAAATTATAACTAAAGAAGATGAATTTGACAAAAACGAACGTATCATACATAACCACACAAAGTAAATGCAACAGCAACCATTTTTTTATAAATGTGAGGACGTGTGTTCCGGAATGTAAGCACCTCCTCTCGAGCTACCTACACCCGTCACGTGTGTTATTTGAGAAAGACATAACCATGTATCTATAGGACGTCAAATATATCCTGGCTCATTTTGAATACAGATACATTATACATATCGACGATATTATGATGTCTATCATAACACTATGAGGTGGGAGGCTTGAGAGGCCTAGGCTTGCAATATCAACCATTTATTTGTAAGCAGCTTGTTTCGTTGTATAAATCACCTATGCCAAAAAACGCTAACATGACGTGTTTAACGTGAAACAAATACGCTAAAGCAGGGAAAGGAAGAAAATTCCTACATAGAAAAGAAAGTTGAATTTGAAAAATAAAAAAACAAGGTAATCACGCTTGTTATGAAAACGTAAAATATAGCCTTTTGTGGGTATCATATTTGGGGTATAATACATGTCCAACATTGAAATAAAACTAAGAAACATCCAATTTGCTTTTAGTAGTTCACTTAAAAAGAGGGAATTCACATAGACTTCAAATGAAAGATTAAGAGATAACGTCAACTATTTATCTGTATGTCTATGTATCCAAAATAACCATGGGTGTATTTGACGTCCAATACTCCCATTGTCCGTTTGTTCTTCTCAATATTAATTACATATGTGACGGATGTAGGTAGCTAACAGGGGGTAGGGCTTATCCTTTAGGGGCGACCGACCTCACTACACTAGTGAATGTTCATGTGTTTAATTTTATTTTCCAGCATCAAATGTTTTCCTTTTCTTTTGAATCGTGGTTTTCACATCGATCGGTATGTTTGTGTTTGATATATCTGTATGTGGAATTGAATGAATTAGTCTTTCCTTAACAATTAACAATGTTATGCACAAAAATGGTTCATATGTATAAGAAAACAAATCAGCAAGTAATGAGGCAAAGTTGACCTGACCCAACAAATATGTTGTCTAACAAAAAATATTACATTTTGTTAAAGTATTCTTCAATATTTTTTTGTTTTTAGTCTTTTCGGTACTATTACATTTTTACGTTTGTTTAAACATATATATCCAAAATATCAAACAGTATAGATTCCAATCAGAATTGTTTTTGTTAGCACTTTTTAGTTTTGTTCTATGTTACAACTTCCGATTAAGGTGCAAATAAAATTTTATTTTAAAATTATTTTTTTTATTACAACATATGCGATGGTGGAAACATTGTTTAACACACTCATATAATGGCAATCTTTCACAATTGATTCTGCAACAGAATTCTAACAAGTTTTTTTTCAGTATTTAAACTAACAACTACAAAACGAGACATCGGAAACATTGTAGTTTAATTAGTGTTTTAGATATAGTCTTGAAGTCCTAGGCTAAAACATGTATGTCTTTGAGTATCGTTTGTAAAGCTATGACGACTATCGCTTTCAATTGTATTTACAAATATTTTTTTGTTATATTGTGATGAGTTTTTATAAAACGGCGACATGTTCTACAAAAACTTCAAGGCGTTCTAAGGCAGGCATACACTCACCAACCATTGTGAAGCATGGAAATTGTCAACAAACATAGACATTTTTAGAAAATCGGAACAAGAACCTGCTGAAAAAACTACACATTTAACTTATTTATCATAATGTAATTCGTATATGTGCAAATACAATACCAACGATATACACATGTATCGAAATATGACAATACACTGTAACCTTTTGACCTTGAAATTCGGTTTTATTTGTAATAAATCTTAATCTAAAGTTGGTACTAAAATCAAGACTACGGTGTAGGCTCTTGTGTATTTTGCACTAAAATAAAGGTGTGGTAGGTTGAGACACTGGTGTAGTAGGATTCAAAATGTTACATAAAATATTGATGAGAGGTTATGGCATCGACTTTGGATACTGCTAACAGAATTTCCACTGTCGTGTTAGAGCTATCACCAAACGCTTCAATTACAGATAAAAATAGGTAAGAGGTTTTTCTTTTGTCTCAGGAGAAAAACTTAAACTTGTATGTTTACTTTTCAAATCAAACAAAAACATTCGCTCTAACAATTCGATATGAAAAGAACATTTGTATATTAAAATACATAAATGTTTACTTACAAATGCCAATTCCACAATTACCATTGAAAACGATTATTTAAGAAATGCTTTCGCCAGCCACAACAGGGTATATTTCAGGCCATTCGCTAAGGTGCTAGGGGTCCTTAAAACAGGAATTCGGACAACCGACCTCACTAGACCGAAAGTAAAAAAAAATCAAACCTTCATTGGAAAACATGTATTGATGTTTTTGTTTGTTGGTGAAGCTAATACATTTCCCTTAAAAAGAAACATACACGATAAAATAGACAAAAAACAAAACAAAAAGAAACATGGTACTATCTAATAATTAACTTTCAACATATAACGACCCTATACATATTCCTTGACTTATCGACCAGTCCAGTCAGTTTTGAGTGGTGGATAAAACCGGTGTGTCCAAAAATAACCACCTTACTGGCCAAAAATTTAAAAATATTTCAAGCCCTATAATCTGCCCCGAATGAGAATTACCTAAAACAATTCACTAAATAAAAGATTATTATTCATGCGTCATAAATTCTTTCATTACTTACAATACTCTGAACAAACTGTAATAAGGTAAGAAGAACTTATTGATTTTAATACATAAAATATAATGCTGAAGTTAATATTTAATTTAAACAACATGTATAGTCACTAGAGTCGAAACCATGGCATTTGTTATAAACGCTCCGTTGCACAAGAGACGCTTTTATTTCATGTTATAAAATTAAAAAAATACATTAAAATCAATCGTGTTTCAAATTTACGCGCATTTGTTTATGTACATAAAATCATTCATCCATAGAACAAAAACAACTTAAGTTATTCGCATGAATTACCTGAATAAATTCTACATTTGTATAAATATTTCAGCATGTTGTAGATGCCTTTTCTTATTAGTTTTGGTTACTTGTGTTAGTTCAGGAATTTGAATTTATCCCCAGCTAACGAAGTTTAGAGGCATATAGGAATTATTCTATCCTTCAGTTTGTGTGTCTGTCTGTCCATCGCAATCTCGTGTTTACTCCAAATCATACATGTGTGAGGATGGATTTTGATCGAACTTGACAAAAAATGTGAAACAACATGAGTCGTTCGTCACAGAACAAAAGGTCAAAGTTCCTGACCTAATGACAAAATCTATAAGGGTGGTATAACTTCTAACTTTAAAAAATCAGCTTCAATGACAGTTGTTGTTATTAATTGGGTATTTCGTTATTTAGTTCTGAGAATTATGTAAAACCAAATGAAACAAAAGTGTCTTTGGAAATAGAAAAAAGAAAGCTAGGTATATAAATAAATAAATATAATAAAAGTCTAATTTTCTCTGACACATTCTAAATTTCGGTTGAATGTCAGAATTCCTTCCTTCAACATTTTTATATTTTTAGAATAATTTTGAAACTGACAAGTTAGGTAAGACACGTTAACTTCCACTAGGACGCTAAAGAAATGTAGACAACTACTGTTTAGCTAGCTACATAATCAAAATCAAAATTGGGTGAAAGGAACATGAAATTCTAAAATGTCAAGTATATGCAGGTCACTCCTGGACACAGATACATCAATCTAATTCTGTAGTCAGGTACGCACAGAAATACATAAATAAATCAATAAATCGAAAACCATTAAAACTTAAATCTGCCCAAGTTTACGCATATGTAATTAGTATTTTCATTTCTTCAAATAGACACTACAGTAAAATCTGTATTATTTAAATATATTCAAAATGCTTGAAAAACCATCCCATGTTTTGTCATCGGGGCGTTGGGGTAGGTTGGTGCTCCAGATAAAACCTGCCATACTTCTGGAAGACAATTTTTAACCAAATTGGTGGTACTTCACTTTAAAAAGGCATAGGAATTTTAAGACAGAGAGGTATATGCAATAAAAAAAGAGACAACTATCATTCTTTGTCACAGTGACTTATAATGGAAAACGGAAGTTGACTGTTTGTCGAATGATTTGATTGAAATACAATAAAACTTGATCATGTGTATTTTTATGAAAGATTTTTCAATCTGAATCACAAGGATATTATTAGAGCTATATACTTGAAACTTGACATTGACGCACAGATCATCGTGGGGGTAGCCAAATTCGTTGTCATTGATAGTTGTTTGTACCACCAAGTCTCTCAATTTTTTTTGAATTGACATCCTGTCCGCAAGAAACAATTTTTTACTTAATTTGATTCTCGGTGGGTAGTGCTTCATTTTAGAAAAATCTGAAGTGGTAATTTTCTGTACACAAAAAGTGACAAGTTTTGGAGACTGCAGAGATTGTTTGCAACCGTGAGTAGAAATTGATTGCCGTCAAGAAGTCAAAAAAATGTGTTAATAACAATATATGTCAATTCAAAATGAACATCAAAATGGTTATTTGTCAACATACAATTCAAAAGTTTCATAGATAAATTTTACAAAATAATTTCGAATATTGGTTTACAGACTGGTGTCTTTTTCGGTCCTTAAACACATGTCGAACAATAATCTCAAATTTCCAAATGGCGAATTCACAATTGTAAACTGTAACTCAATTTGTGGAAATTTACGACTTGGTGTCCGAATTGGTTTTGATCACAACAGTATATGGTATTTAAAATCAATTTCCCTTGATTTAATTTAAGACAAAAAGAAATATAAGGAGATACAAGTCAATAATTCTTTCTAACGTATTTTATGAAAAGATGTTGTCTCGAACTTCTTCGTAGAATTTTCAAAGTGCTGGATCCAACATAACAAACACTGTGAATCCATCTCTGTAACGGAAAGATATTTCCTGAACATGTAAAGATTTTTGATGAAAAAGATGAAATGTTTTGAACCAACTGGCTTTTTTTATAGATTTTTGTCGGACATTTGATGCCACCGACGTCAGCCTGGGTTGTCATATAGTAATCCGACAAGACACTTCCGGTTGCGGGACGACATCAATTAGGATCTATTTTTAGAAAAATAGAGTCAATAAACACAACTCATGTGGGGTCCTAGATACACATTACCAAGTTTTATTCCATTTCAATAATATCATTCGACAAACTAAACGGTTTTCTATTGGTAACAGGGACAAAGAATGAGAGTTGTCTCTCTTTTATCGCATACACCTCTCTGTCTTAAGAATCTCGAGCCTTGGTTAACTGAAGTACTACAAATTTGGTTAAAAATATCATCCGGAAAAATGTTAGGCTTTATTTGGAGCACTAAATTTATGGTTATCAATACTTAATTTATTTATCTTTTTATTAATTAATTAATGTATTATGTGCTTTTCTGACTACAAAATTAGACGGATGTATCTGTGTCAAGGAGTGCCCTTCATATACTTGACGTTTTATAGTTCCATGTTCCTTTCACCCAATTTTGATTACACATGTGTTGAGTGTAGCTAGCTAAACAGCAGGTGTTTACATTTTCTTAGCGACGTAGTGGAAGTTAACGTGTCTAAGCTAACTTGTTTATTCTGAAAATTTTAAAATGTTGAAGATCTGATATTCAGCAAAATTCTAGAAATGGTCAGACAAATTTCAAACAATATTTTCATAAGGGTTGTCACCTAGATCTATTGAAAATGAAAAAAATAAAAACAAACATACTTATCCATGTCCGAATCAAAATCCAGAAGCAAAGTAAAAACTTTGGAACGTCAGGTTAGACACTTGAATTTCCACCATATAATATGTATATATATAATTGCACAATATTAAATAATGTACATGTACATGGCATGACTATCTTCCAATAATATATGACTCTCAACTACAGTTATATTTTTTACCCTATATGTGATTTTCAAAATGAATGAATATAGGAAAACATTTCAACAAGTTCCAGCAAACGGTTTTGAATGTAAGTAAGGTCCCACATATCGATGTTTAAATTTTTATAACACCAAGCTTTGCAGCTTATAGATTAACTGAAAGATATAAAATGCGCATTTGCACAGTATAAATAATCTTTATATACGACCTTTTGATTTGTCATTTATTCTGTGGTGTGTCCTTGGTTATAATTTATCAATGGTATTGTAAATATAGGATTTTCTGTCCCAATTTCCAAATAGTTTATCATGTAGTGTATGTATGTGCAGGTGCATGCCTATGTGTGTATAATGTGTACCTGCCATAACACTAGATATTTAAGCAAATATCTCAACATTGATATGGGATGTTGTGACTATCTTCAGAATTACACAGACAGAATGTCCCTACAAATTCTATGAAGAATTGAGATGTGACCAAAAACAGTCTAAAACTTGATAAAGTTTATAACAAATGGGTGCCATATTTAGATCAATATGAAATGGAAAAGACATGTTTTCAGTCTGACATGATTATTGAGCAACATTACAAAATATGTGTCTCATGTGAATATACTGTATATTTAATTTTAAGACATTGAACATTTTTGACAGAGTTACAGTTTGTAAATATACATTTTTTGGAATCCAAATATAGTAGCTATATAGTTTCAGGTGTTGTTTCTATATACAAAGCTTGCGCAGTACTTTGATATACGAAAAATATAAATGGTATTTTAATTTTTCCCAAGGTAAAATAAAATATTTTAAACAGGGAACTGTCAGTATTAACAGATTAATATATGGGTAATCTGTCTAGAGTGCGAAATCATGCATCTAGGCCTATGCTAAAAACGAATTTCTAAAACCATGTTGTAAATATGTTTCAATAAAAAAAATAATATTATATTGTTGTCACATTAATTTGAAAAATACTTGACTGGTATACTTTAAGTTTAAGCTAATTACTACTGGTTTAGTGATATTAGGGAGCCTTGATTAGTTTAAAATGCTTATACAAAAGTAACAGAAAAATGACAAGCAAGTTATGATCAGACGAGAATCGCATACCCTAAATAAGCGTGTTTTCATATGTAACATCAAGAAGTGGTACTGAGCATTAGGTGAAACAACACAGACTTTATACGGAATTGTACCCTTTTCTTAGATCTTCCGTTTGAATTGGTTAATAGTTTTGTGCACGCACATTGTGATAAAAAGGAAAGAATCTTGTGATTTATAAAATTTAGAGTTTTAGTCAGCTTTGGATCGTTTTAACTATGAATTACGATATTAAAGTGTGACCGCAATTATAAAAAAACATATGTCGGTTTTCAAATATTTTGATATTTTAAGTTTACAGTCGGATCTATGACAGCTTTTGATACATTTAACCAAGTTCCTTATTTTTTACCGTTTAAATTTTCGCCATCTTTTACATCTCAATTGCAAGTTCACAAATTTAATAGAATCCCTACGCCGACGGTTGGCGTTCCGAGTGAGTGTTTTATATTTGCAACAATATTAGTTTTGTTACATGGGCGTTTACAATGTTAAGAGTTGAATCGAAGATTTGATCTTAAAATTATGAAATAAACAGGACGGATTGTGGAAAAATGATGTAGCAAAATAAGACCATTTTTTATTTTACTTGCATCTATTATTAAATCTATGAATATACGTGTTGCATAATTTTATATTAAAATATTGATGTCAAAGTCCACCTATAGAATTCAAATATTAAAGTTTTTGCAGTGTTAAATATAAATATATTTACTTAATGATTTCAATCGGTTTCAAAGAAATGATATTACTTTGATTGTTTTAAAAGTTTGGGAGCAAATATATAATTAAAAATAAATTATTGAAAAAAAAAACAGATTTAGTGGAGATGTATTTGTAACAATTTAATTTTGTTTAAATAATCATTTTCTGACGTGATCTGAGTTAACTGGATCAAAATTTTCTTAGGTTATGTTAGCGTTGTTATATATCAGTGGTCGTATTACTAGGTCAGAATTCACCAATCGAAATTAACACCATATGACTTAATATTCTTTTGCCACTTTATTCGTGTCCGTTGTCCGTTGGACGTTATATGATTAGTTGTCTCAATATGTGTTAGTCTTGTCTTGTAATGCATATTTACTCTCTTATTGCAAATTAAATTCACAATTGATGCGCGAAATTGCAATCAAATGAAATTTGAAGTGTAAATGACGATCTCAAATTGTTTTATTTCAATTCAAAACATGAAAGAAATAATAAAAATGTTTAATCACAACACATAGCTATAGATAAGTCATTTTTTCACCGATGTTTCCTCTCATTGTGATTTACAAGAATTGTTACATATAGACCTCATATTGTTTTATTTAAATTCAAAACATAAAAAATAATGAAAAGTTTAATCACAAAACATAGATTAGTCATTTCTTCATCGTTGTTTTTCTCAATGCGATTTACATGAAGTGTAAATAAAGACCTCAAATTGTTTTATTTAATTTCAAAACATAAATGAAACAATAACAAAGTTTTTTCAAAACACATAGAGTAGTCATTCTTCATCGATGTTTTTCTTTTTTCCGCTGGTTGATTAAACACACATTAAATCAAAACTGTTTATTATAGTAAAATATTATTTGTCAAGGCTTATATAACTTCTTGCCATTAATAGATCCGTTCAATACAGGTTTTTGTGCAACGACATATTCAAATCATATGACACGTTCTTAGTTTCCTCCGTGTCTGTCTGACTTAGATAGATGTAGCATTTCTACAGCAGTTCCTTTCTGTCCCCTAGAAAAAACATAAACATCTTAATATTATTGTTTTTTTTTGGTATGATGTATTTTTTTTTCTTCCATCTTCCTATGTTTGAGTTTAATAGAATCTATCATGAGTATCCATGTAGGATAGGGAAATCTCACTCGAGGGGTTGAATATGTCAGTCGGAGACGAGGCTTGCTGAGTCTCTGACAGAAATATTCAACCCCGAGGGTGAGATTTCCCTATCCTACATGAATAAACTCATGATTGATTCTTTTCCTTCCATTGTGATGACAATGTTTTGCTCGAAGTATCAGTCACATCGACATCGACGCCATCTTTGCAAATCTAACTTTGTTATTAACCGTTTTACATAAAATTAAATATGACCATCGGATAGAATGTACCTAATTTTGGTTTATACAATATGTAAAAACTAGAAAACAAAACCATTTATTCTAATCTCCCAAAATAAACATTTGAAACGCAGTGGAGATATTTAAATTTTGGAGACTCGGGTGTCATTTTCCCGCAAGACGACGTCATGTCGCTATGATATGACGTCATTTAATTGTCTTTTGATTGTGACGTCACGGAAAGCTGCACGTGGAGGTGAAGATAAGCACAAAGAGGTAAAAATAGAAATTTCTTCCATCGTTTCTGCAAGCGAAAATCTTTATCTCAAACATAGGGAGATGTAAGAAAAAGATTTCCGCTTGGAGAAACGATGGAAGAAATTTTTTATCTTCACCTCGACGTGCTTATCTTCAACTACACGTGCGGCTTTCAGTGACGTCACAATCAAAGCATAATTGGATGGCGTCATGTCGTGGAGAGATGACGTCTTCTTGCGGGAAAATGACACCCTAGTCTCCAAAATTTAGATAACTGCGTTTCAAATGTTTATTTTGGGAAATTAGAATTTTTTTTAGTTTTTGGATTTGTTTTCTAGTTTATACTTTATGTATAAACCAAAATCAGAAACATTCTGTCCAATGGTCATATTAATTTTTATATAAAACGTTAAATTACAAAGTTAGATTTTCAAAGATAGCGTCGATGTCGATGTGCCTAATACTGGAAGATAAAAATTGTCATCAAAATGAAAGAAAAATCAATCATGAAATTATCCATATAGGAAAGGGAAATCTTACCATCCACGGGTGAGCTTTCCCTTTCCTACATGGATATTCATGATAGATTCTATATCTCTTATGAATCATTATAATCTATTATAGATCATCGGGTTTCAGATAAAATAATGATCAGTCTATTAAGAAATAAACGACAAACATATAAGTCCATGTCACATTCCAAAGAATAAACACTTTTTGTTCTGCTAGCTACATTTGGTGAACTGATTATGATTGTTGTCTTAGATTTTGGTTGACCTCTTTTAAAAAATATACAATTACAAAAAAATCATTTGAAAACGAGTTCTCAATAATTAACAAATAACACTCTATTATAGTGTGTTCATTCTGTATCATGAATGAGAGTTAGGAATAGAAAAGTGAATGAACTGCTTCGCAGTTCATGTTTAATCTGCTATTCCTGAGAATCATTTATAATACCGAATGAATATACTCAAATAAAATGTTATTTGTTATGTTTACAATCATAAAAATATTGTTAGCATGACAGAAATATAAAATTACAATACCATTATTTATTATCCAAGTTTCAGACATAGATATGGGATTGATGAAACAGAAAATAAGGCTTAAATAAAGAATGTCAATTTTTATTGTAAATATTACTGCATTAATATTGTACAGTTGTGTATACTTGCATATATATTTGTTAATTTTTCTTTTCATAAAAACATGCCTGATACACTGTCTGGCATATAAAATCTCTGTTTAGGTTACCAGGACTGTCGTTCCATTTAAACAAGTAATCCACCGGGTTTGACTTCATTGAGTTAACCATACAAAGGTGATGCTCTTCCCCATTATTATTATCTGGCTGACCGGGTCTCCATGCTGTAAAATGCATTTGTTCATTATCGGAATTCCATCGCCAAATGCCTTCTGTTTCATCATCTGTACCACCAAGCCAGATTGTAGAAGACAATATCCCTATGAAATGAAAAGTACAAGAAACAGTAACTAACAAACATTCAGAACACCAAAGGCAATGGCTAACGAGAATATGACATGGCCCAGTGAAACATGGTGGACAACAATTGATTGTCCGGAGTTATTATGCATAAATTCACACATTCACATCTTATATAATGACATGAATGGCAACAAAATTGAATGTTAACGATGTATCAATTGAATGTCTATCAAGCGATATTAACCAAAATTGAGTAAAAAAAACCATTAATCCGGAAAATAACAGAGAACCAGGGGTAAGACTGTCACTGCAAATATAGCTGCCTACATAACGCATGCTAATGCATCTGATACCGCAACACAAGTACGCCCCTAGCTATGCAAGCTTATAGGGTTTTAATTCAACAACAATCACACAGGCCCATTAAACACTTTTATTACAATTTTAATAGCATAATATTAATAACAATAATAATAATAATAATAATAAGAAGAAATGTTATTTGTATAAAGTATACGTCAAATTATACTTGTCGGAAGTACCGAATAATTATTATATACTAGTAGTACAATGTTTATAGAATAATATTATCAATTAATACATATTATATACACAGTGTGTAGGTACAACCCTCAGTATCAGGTCGAGTCCTTTTTCGTAGCCGTATCACTACGAGTCGCGCTTTCGCGACGAGTAGTGATACAGCTACAAAAAAAGGACTCGACCTGATACGAAGGGTTGTACCTACACACTGTGTATATGATATTTTTATCTAAGATTTCCAATTAGGTTATTTAAAATAATAAAAAATAATACTTAATGTGAAAAAATTACATTTTACCAGAGAAAACCTCTGAACTATGTTATGACATTTGTTCTACATTCTCCCTAATGACGTCACAATGAGAACGTGCACGTGCAATTTACCGCAAAGTTGTATTACCACAGTGTGGTGATACAAGATTCTGTATCTTGCGTGTTTGATAAAACTTGTATTTCGTAGAAAAACTAGTCTAATGTTAGATAAATACTGTTATAATAATTATTTAAGCATATAACATTGAAAACCATATCTAATACCATTTATAAGTATATTTTTTTTAATGGGCACTTTGTAATTTATGAGTTTTTTTTTTAAAAATGTGTCTCTATAATTAAATTATTTAAATTATATGAATTTTGATTAATCTTTAATTGCTTTGTTATTGATATAAGTGAGGTATATTCACGTATATTTGACCAATTACAAATTGTTTTGAAATATTTTATCTTATTTCTATAAAAGGAACACGCAAGTAAAACAATGATATGAATCAATTTAATTGTATTCTTACAATATTTGTGTTATCTACATGTTTTACATAAACCAATATATCCAACTCAATCAATACCTTTTTTGTGGAACAAAGACAGAATTAGTTTATAAATGCATGAATGCATCCATTTCATATTGTATAAAAATTGTTTTTAATACCTAGTCTATTATCTATCACTCAAGTTATGTGCTTCACCCATCACAGTACAATGGTTATAAACCACATTACTTACATCTGAATTGTCTTGGGCAGAGCTGTTACATGACGCCATGCCAACTTTTTTTCCTGTTAGGAGTTCACGTTTTAAGGTTATTTTCCAATTTGCAAGGTTTTTACTATGCCTAAGGGATGTTATTTGTACATAGATTGCTATGTTTGTTTTTGATTCATATATCCAGAATAATTCTGGACAAAAGAACTTCAATAACATTATCAACAATACCATTATGACCATACAATGTTTTAAGAGCCTTTAAGTACCTATATATAGTATATATTATTAGTAAGTAGCTTGTTTCTTTGAACTAAATACCCATGATTGGATTAACTCTATCAAACCGTATTGCTTTTGAAATAAACACACTGTCAGCAGGGGAAGATGGTATAGTGCTACATAGTAAAGGAAATTATAAAAAAATAGTAAATTCGAGTCATCAAGTTTGTCATATTTCCTCAATTGTAGCCTTTTTGCGTTATAAGCCCAAATACGAAGACGAACGTGAAGAAGCTATCGCAACTGTTATTTCAACCTTAAGTTTGTTAAGTAAAACAAAGAGTAATAATTTAATTCTCTTTTGTTTCAATCATATTTATAAGCCATATCTTTTCTGGCTCTAAATGACATCAACATATTATAGATTACGCAGAAATACATATGAATTCCTACACCATCGAGATGCGTTTTTTTAATTGTAACGGTTAAATTATATTGTTGTTTAAATTTTCAGTTTGATGTTGAAATTTTTCTATAAATTGATTCATAAAAAAATCAACTAATTTTTGTTTGTTATGAAGGTATGAATGAATTTGACAATTGTCACTAGTTATATGATTTACGTGGCGTGCAAAATGTCCAATTCGATTTTTGAAAACAATTCACAGTCAAACAAATGTATGTACCTTTTAAGTCCTCAGTGTCTATATTTCAAATATCAGTTGGGTTTTTATATAAAATTACATTGTATATTTAGTATAGTGTCGTCAATGCGGTGCTAATAAAGAAAATAGTACATTTCGGACAGATGAAGCTCCTACTTTTGGAAACCTTAAAACGTTACAGAGGGCGCATATATTGATCATTCGAATTTTATACTAGCGGCAAAGAAATCATTTTTGACAAACCTATAAATGAATACAAAATGAAAAAAGTAAAATTAATACTTGCCCTTTAGCCTAGAAAGGAGCCTGACTATAAAGATAAATTCATTTTTAGATCTAAGCCCAGCCAGGTACCCGCCTGTTTCTTTGCAGTAATTCTAAAATGTATAGTTTTATGAAATGACTGATGGTTTTCATCCAATTTCAGGGATACATTAAAGAATGTAACGGCCATTATTTTATTTTATTAAATCCCTGAGCCGATATCTCTGCTGGTGGCTGGTGCCCGGAGGATATCGACAACTCAGTAGGCAATAATTTCGTATTATTGGCAGAAATATACTATAATTGTCTAAATTTCCTGCAAGTTAAAATTTGAAATTTCGTAAAAACTAAGGTATACTTCCTCAAGCAAAGTATTTCCTTAGCTTAATTTGGTTAAATATATTTTGGTCCCTTGGGTAGCTTTTTAACATCTTCAAAATAATTTTGGTTTCATAATTTTGGTCCAAGCACTACTGATGAGGAATTGTATTCCGAAACGACCGTCTAGTGCTGTAAAATTAAAACTGGTATAATATGTAATGACACTTCAAAATAACAGTAGTCTCCTCGGCAAAATGATCGAATTTAAAATTACTAAAGATATTCATCAGGTCGGTAAAGCCATTTTAAAAACTCTTTTAGATAAGGTTTTATTAGTTTAACAGCCCTATCTGTGTCTTAATGTCATCTTTTGACAATCGACTCAAATCCTTATGTTTCAACAGAAACAAACGTTTTCGTTGCTCGTCTTCTTACTTTTTCTGATCATTGTCAAATTGAACCAATGACATCAGCGCGTGGTATCTTTTGACGTCTTTTAATTATGAAGTCATAATTTCCGAAAAGTCCCTGTTCTATCTTTGATCGAAAACTTATCATCCAACTTTTTGTTACTATTTTTAGTGTAAAAAAGGTCGGTCAATTTATTTTTCTTTTAAGACATTTTTATTCGCTTGATGTATCACTAAAATTGATCAGAGAGGCGGAAAACACTCGGTTTTATAATGCAGGTATTCAAAGAAAAATGTCTCTAAACGTTTATTAATAGTTGTAACAAAAAGTTTGCCGATCAGTTTTCGATCAAAAATAGAACATGGACTTTTAGATAATTATGACGCCAAATGTATGAACGCGCTGACGTCATTGACACGATTTGGAAATACACCACAATAAAACTTCAGACGACGAGAAGCGTAAACGTTCTCTATAAAAACCTTAAGTTTGGAGACGATTTTGGCAACAATTTCAGTTTTCAATTATTTCATTTTTGTTTTTGGGATTGCAATTTCACCTTGCACCATAATCTTTGTGTTCGATGATGAAGAACAAATTAGGAAACAAATGATGAGCTTTAAATGTCAATGTAGCAATGATGATCCCCTTTCAAAACGGGCAAATTTATAGACCGCACGAGGATGTCCAGCAGAAAAGTAAAATCGGGTGCTCCGAAAAGGTAAGAACCTCCTGTTTTGCCAGCTACAATCGCCACGTGTATGATTAACATTAAGAATGAAAGCAATATATATTTATTGGACATAAAAAATGCCCAGGCTTAATCTCAAGGATACATTTCAAGACAATTCTTATTCGGGGAAATGATCAGGTGTCGGAATTACCTTAAAAAAAAGGAAAAAACATGAGTATAACACACGTTGATGGTGATAAAAGTTACGTTCCTTGGTTAAACAGGGTATTATAATAAAATGTAATCTAGTGATTTGGTTCTATCCATCGGAATATTTTTACAACCTAGATTTTTACAATTGTATAAGTAACAATGTTAATTGACGTACCATTGCTGCTGTCCAGTTCAATGGCCCGTCTCTTTTCACTAAATAACAGTAACCGTTGTAAGAATACCAACCATCTGGACACAGGTCTACAAGGTATTGTAAATAGGAACTATCAAAACACTATAAACGTGTCCAGATTTTTCCTACTCATCAGAATTTAAAACATCGTCATTACAGCATAAATACACCAATGAATTAACCTAATCAGTTCATGTCAAACTAAAAATGCTAAAAATAAAAAGCTTAAAACGATGAAAACTAATGAATGAAGTGAAACATGTAAATTTCTACCAGGATAAATGTGAGGCTTCTTGCTTCGGATAAGAACTCAAAATACAGCGCACTAATTCATGTCCGAATTTCAACCCAGAAAAAAAGTAAAAAATAGTATTACTGACAAAATAGTTGTAGCACCTGACATTCACCAGTAAAGCTAAGTTGGTTGTTCCAAAAGAGAAAGCACCTCTTGTTTAGCTAGCTAGCCTGCCATGTGTGCCTGGATTCAAAAGACAAAGCATTGTATTCTGGTATTGTACAATAAATATAATTTCGTTTGCTACGACATAATGGAAACAGATAAAATGTTAGGAAATTTGTCAATTACAGTAAAACAAAATGAACTTATTCGTCTGCGTATGCTTCTAAATATAATGTAAAACTTAATAATGTTGTAACATTTTCTCATTGACTATAATATAAGCATGAGCTTAAACTAAGTGATTAAAATACATTAAAACTGTCCCTTTGTTCATTTAGTGGTACAAAAACCATTTATAAAGTACATAAACAAGTACATGTCTGTGACATTTGTTTGTGTTTATAAAAAACTTAATGGTTAAACGTGAAGACAATTGTAGAGTACGTCAACGATATTTCGGCAGAATGTTTATAAACATTGGCGCGTCTACAAAAGGATCATATATAATGTTGGTTTTGACGAATAAACGCATAGAGGTATAAATATAGGCACACGATAACATAGTATTAGTCATTTTATACCCATTTGTGTAATTTAGACTCATCTGTGTTTTTAAACCAAGCCTCTTATTAATATCGTATTATGTAAAATTAAAATGGGTTAAGGAATATTTAGGGACATAATTACATACCTTTCTGGCATCTATAATATCGTGAACCGGTAGATATGTCGGTAAAACTAGTATTATTTAAAACCACAGAATGTAGCTGACACTTTGCCGTATTGCTATTGTAGAAAAAACTTGAACACAACGGATTAAAACAGCAAGTTTTAGCACATTGGTTTTTATCCATACAACATCCAGTGTACGATTCCAAATTATTTTTCCATCCCATTTTATCTGAAAACTCTGAAATCTCTTCATACTCAGAATTTATGACAACTATAGCAAAAGCAAATAGAGCGCAAATCAAAGTAACTTTCATACTTCAATATCGACGTGTCTATATGCTGAATTGATACGTGTGCTCTAGAAAGAAAACTCGTAGTATCATTTGACTCAGAGGTATAAAAATTGATCATATGCATCAAACAATTAATATGAACAGTTATATAGAAACAAACACGTGCAAGAAAATCTTAATCGGTTGATTGTCATTTGTCAAATTGTTAATAACAAAAATGTAGCAACATTTCTAGTTTTACATACTAAGGAACCGATTGTTTAACAATCAAACGTTCAGTTAAAATAATCGATAACATATATCTATATAGACTTTGTATTGTAATAGCACAATACAGACAAGTAAAATTTAACATAAAATACATTTTAAACCAATGATTCCGTATATGATTTTGGTCCAAGCACACCAGAGGATGTTTATAAAAACAGAATCCCCAACAACTACATTGTAAGCTATATTCCCTCATTCAAAGCATTGTCAAAGCTTCATTTGGTACAATGTATTTCGGTCCCTATGATATTTTACAATGCCTTGATAAAAATTGTTTTACGATTTTGGGCCAAGAACTCCTTATGAGAAATTTTATTCCGAAACGGCTGTCTTGTGCTGAGAAATTACAATTGGTATAATATGTAAATTAACACTGGGCTTTCGAATATAAGGCAGTGTCTTTAGACGGACGGCAAAAATATCTATAGCTTGTGATCGAGACCGTGCCAAAATAGGAAAGCAACTGTTAAATATATAAAGCTTATGAGGGGGTCGAAATGAGCTGCCATTTCACCACTAATCCGTTAGCTTAGTGTTAAACGTTCGACAGGTCTGTGCTGTAATTTGTATTAAATATTCATGTTTTAAGTATTGTATGTAAAAATATTTGACATATAATCATTTATGAAATAGATAAAAATAATTAAAAATTTAATTATTCATATAACCAAAATGGTTATATTATATCGTCAAGGACATGATGTGATACTTATCTGGAAGTTATTGATTATAGTGACAGTTGCATATTTACAAAATACATTATTCAAAAGTAATTTAAAACCTATTTTAAAGCATCAAGAACTTAATTATAGTTTTTGTCTCATTTTTCTACACTATACACCACAATCCCTCATTCTAAATTGAAAGAACGTCTTAAAGAAATTATTCACTTGTCTTTCTTCTACAAAAACGGTAAGCCAAGATACAAATATCTGGTGCTGAACAGGGATTCTGGTTATTTTGTCAAGCATCATACGGATTTAAAACAAAATATACTGAAGATACCATCAACAAAATGTTGGAGTTTTTGATAGATAACATATTTGTTGTGTTTGGTTATATAGTTTTTCAGCAAACAATCGGTATACCAATGGGTACAAACTGTGCACCATTGCTTGCTGATTTGTTTCTTTATTCTTACGAAGTAGAATTTATGCAGAACCTTGTTAAATCTGGAGAGAAAACTGTCGCCAAATCATTCAACTCAACATACAGATATATAGATAACGTTCTGTCTCTTAACAATCCTAAATTTGGAGACTATGTAAATGTCATCTATCCTAGTGAGCTTGAAATTAAAGACACGACTGATTCCTCAAGTTCTGTTTCATATTTAGACTTATACCTGAATTATGACGCACAAGAAAGGCTACATTTGAAACTTTATGACAAACGTGATGACTTCACTTTTTCTATTGTCAACTTTCCTTTTTTATGCAGCAATAAACCTGCTTCTGCTGCTTATGGTGTATTTGTTTCCCAATTAATACGCTATGGTAGAGCTTGTTCCCACTACGGGGACTTTGTACAACGAAGTAGGCTGCTTGCAAATAAATTGTTGACTCAGGGATATTGCAAGCCTAGGCTTATCAAGGCCCTCAAAAAGTTTTATGGCCGTCATCACAGTATTGTTGATAAGTTTGATGTCTCTGTGTCCAGGATTAGCTTGGATATATTTGACGTCTCATAGTTCCATGTTCCTTTCACACAATTTTGATTACACACGTGACGGGTGTAGCTAGCTAAACAGTAGGTGCTTACCCTTCCGGAGCACCCGGCCTCACTTGCCTGGTGGAAGTTCACGTGTCTAACCTAACTTGTCAGTTCCAAAGTTTTTACTTTGCTTCTAGATTGTGATTCGGAAATGGATTAGTATGTTTGTTTTTGATTGGTATAATATGTGCTACACCCCTACATGAACGTAATTTTTGAAGTAGATATCCGTTTACAGTTTTTATTAAATGACAATAATACTTTCTCTTCCTCGTGTTGGTCAGTTTTAGTAGTACATATAGCAATTTTAAATGATCAAGTTTATAAAAAGTCTAAATATAACTACCAAACTAGATAAATACTATAAAAAACATTTGAAGCTTGGTGGAACAGTTTTCGTCGAAATGAAAACAGGATGGCAGACTACAAGCAACACAAACGAACATATCAGAGCTGGACGCAGCTTCGTCATTAAAAGATAACGTTATCTAAACAAATCAAAATGCAGTGGTAGCCAATTAGCTTCATCGACTTCACGAATATATCTTATAAAGCCCAAGCCTAACGATGAATGTAACCTTGGTCAGTTTCGTTTTATAACATATCCACCTCATCAAAAGACAAAAATTTGCTATGAGTTTCTCGATCTCTGATATGGCAATTCAATATTACTTGTATAACTATATTTAACGTTTGGACTCTTGTGTTTTTTTAATTTAACCCTTAAAATGAATGTATTGAATGTATGCATTCTTTATATTTCTAACCGTCCTTGAGTGTTTTGACTACGTGTTTCTAATAAAAGATCTTCGATGACGTCGTTTTGCAACAAGAAATTAATTCACGTCACAAGAGGGCAACTCAAACTGACGCCGGTGACGTCAAACGCCGTAAATTGTTAAAATACCCTTCCCAATGATGGATAAGCCAGTTAGTTCAATAATTTATAATTGTGAATTATTGTCAGAAATATGCTTTTATCTAAATTTACTGCTTGTTAAAATTGAAATTCCTTTAAAACTGAGGTATACTCTCTCATGCAAAGTATTACCTTAGCTAAGTTTTGTAAAATATATTTTGGTCATTTCAGTTTCATTTTAACAGCTTGAACAAAATTGGTTTAATAATTTTGGTCGAAGCACTGCTGATTTGGAGTTGTATTCCGAAACGGTGGTCTAGTGCTGTAAAATTATAACTCGTATAATATGTATTTATCTCCATTCACTCCTATTTATCGATACAAACCAATTGGTTGTACTATTTCATTTTAATTTGAACTATCCAACTCGATATAATAATAACAGATAACTGAAAAAATTAGACAGGCTTGTTAACCAACATTGTAAAACACAACTTCTAACAAATATAAAAAACTGTTGTCTTCTCTAACTTTGATTCACAACTACGATAGCTCAGTTGGTGAAGTGCTCAATCAAGGTTAAAAAAGGAGGGGCGGGTGTAACTAAGAATTGAAAAAGGTATTGATGGTCACATAGATAGGCACTCGACCTGAACAAAAAAAATAAAGTTCCAGGTTTTTCAATAAGTATGGCACTCAAAAAACTCTCCCTGCGTGTTGTCTAAAGTGCACTGCTAGGACAAAAATTCTGCAATTTATATAAATTCAATATTCTTGATTGTGACGTAAACATACATTAACCAATTAATTACTCAATCAAAATAATTTCGATTGTATTATAAATAAGCCCTGTGATACCAGAGGTCCTTCATATTTCACAAATCAATTTTCAACTGCTGTTTCTGACCATATTTTATTATAATCTTGTGGGTTTCTATTCGTAGGCTTAGAATCTGTTGAGTAGAGTGGGCAGTGCTAAACACACATTTGTTGAAATAAAGATTCTTGAAGATTGTATCTTCCAAATAAGCTGATTACATGCTAATTTTACATACATAAACACAAAACCAACCGCCGAGTACTGGTCGCTAAAATAAGTGAGTTAAGTCAATCGACGCCTGCTGTTACAATTATTATATATTTTCAGCAGATTTTTAGCCATCTTGACCCTTGTAAGCTTTTGCTATTTTGACAACAAATAAGGGATCCATCTAGCACAAATCTTTCTCATATCAAGTTTTTTTTCAAAATGAAATGTACGGTCCCGATCGATAAACCTTGAAATGTACGGTCCCCATCGATAAACCTACGACTTTAGCTATCTGTTTGACAGTCAACCTTCCATCACTATTGACTAGTTTTTGAATTTTTTAAATGTTTTCTTTGGTGCATGCTGTTTTTGGTATTCTAGAACGTACCTTATCAGAAATGTCGTTAACAACATTTTTAAATTTACGTATCCAGCGTGATATGGACCTATATGACAGGTTTCGCTCACCATAAACATCTTGCATTTCAATGCACAATTACACAATAATGAACCAAGTTTATAATGTGCAACACAGGCAAAATTTCTGCACTTGGTGATGTCTTAAAATAATAAAATATTTTTGACTTGGACATTAAACACCATTACCCAACTCAAAAGAACTTCATCGTACTCTGTATTGTCAACTTTAATTTTGCCTAGTTTCATGCAGCTTTCCTCTAAAAATTTTTGCAGTTTTCTTTTGTTTTAGGATTGTGATTGATAAATATTGTTATATAGTACTATTTAACGTGAGTACACTTCAATGAAATTAAAAGTGCTAATATGGAATTTATAATGGTTTATTTTCATTTAAAACTAAAAAATAAAACAAGTTCAATCACAAAACAAAAAATCTTTATTGAGACGCTATAATCCTCTAGTTGACCAGTTATCAAAATAACACAGTAATAGAATGTCGTCATAGTAGATGTAGGATGACATTTCTAAATCAAATATATTTCAACAAGAAATCTTAAATCATGTGACGTGTTCTGTGTCGCTGTCTTAACTAATCAGATGTAGTATTTCTACAGCACTTTGTTTCATTTCCCTGAAAAATCAAATATATTTGTATGAAATATTATGTTACTATGAAAAAATTATATGATATCCTTTGAACATTAGTGAAACAGGAAGTTTTCAAGAACGATACGATACGAAAAACATCATACATTGATTTGTATGGTATTATTCAACCTATTTAATAATTTCAGTATAACATGCATGAACACTCGTGTAAGATGCTCTAATTATCTATCTTCTCTTTTACCTACATGACCATAATCCCGCAAACTTTTTCAGAGACGCTTACGGCTGACGTATTATCTAATCGTCTAGTTTTGAATAACATTCAAAGTGCTACTTGACGAAGGTCTCGATCATGAGAGAGCAGACCACGTGAATATACACTATGGAGTCTTGGTTTGATGTATAACATCATTTCTCAACACTAATTTGCTCTTTTGTTGAGAGTTAAGAGAGGAATAAAGTTTTTCTTTCATTTTTTCTCCTTCTCTTTTATCTAACTTGCCTCATACTTCTTCTGACATATGAAATAGTGAGTATCAGTAGGTTGACAGTCGTTCCACTTAAAATCATAAGTGGATGGCAAACAAAGGTAATCTTCGATCCCATTGTAATTGTCTGGCTGGCCGGGTCCCCATGCTGTAAAATTGATTTGTTTATTATCGGAATTCCATCGCCAAATTCCTTCTGTATCATCATCTCTACCACCAAGCCAGACAAAACTTGCATAATATCCTGAAATTACAAACAAAACTTTGTTACTTGAACGTTATTACTTAAGAATACCAGGTACCACAATAACAAAATCGCATTATAGTACAAAAAGCTTTTTCAAAGAAGCATTTTGGTAACATTTTGTAATTTCATAATGAGTAAACCTCATTTACGAAATTCTTGATACTATAAACGTATTAAGTTATGTATTTTATTGTTTTTTGGAAAACAAAACAGTTTTATAAATAATTATTATCAATATCCCAATGCCACATATGCGATTTTGGTAGAAGGTGGACGTTAATATAATTGAATGTGATCTGACTAAATATGCATGTAAAGAAAGGGTTCATGACCTTTGTAAATACATAACTGCTACATAACTGGAAACTGAATGGTCTATGTACACGAATGTAATGTATGGTTTACGACGATACAACACATACATGGTTATCCTAGTCATTCTACAAAAATAATATTTTGGAAACAAAATGCATCTCGAAAACGAGAAGCGGACCAAACGTAGCTTACGTTGTTTCAACGTAAATTTTGGTTGGAATCGCTTAAAATTATTTGGACGAAACAAAAATAAATGGCCATAATCTTAAAAACAACCACACTTGTCCATAATTTCATCCTGATCACGTACAGAGGTTGAAAGAACGAAAACCGGCCAATTTAGTTTCATTTTGAAACCTTACATTTATTAAGGAAGTGACATCGGTGTTTAAAATGGTATAAAGTGCATCAATAAATTGGCATAGTAATTTGTGATCAATCAAAAATATAAAAATACCAACTTACCTCCAGTTTACACTCCCACAGAAAAGTAAAGTCGTTGCAATTTAGGTTAAACACGTGAACTTCAAACCAGAAAAATGCTTCGGATGGATTGCAGAATTTCGAGTGAATGCCTACGTATATGGGTGTTTTTAGGGTTTATGACAACTTTGTACAGATATGACGTTTTAAAACCGAGTAAAGTTTACTAAAATATTAAGTTTCATTTTAACCGCGGACCCAGTAATTTTGGAATTAAATTTGATAATAAGAATTATATCGAACGTGGTGTGATATTCATCAAGATTAACTTTAAATACGGAGACGTCACACTTATTAAGAATATTATGATAGTGGCATAAAACTTGATGTGAACTTGGAGTCGGGATATTTTAAAATGTCAATATCAAAAGACAATCATTCTCTGATGCTATGAAATATCCTGTGGCTTATGTCGGACAATTTCGACAACAACTGTCTTGTTTACATTTTTCTTTAAATCATTTTATTCACTCGACATTTGTGAAAATTTACTTGTTTTAGATTCAAACAAACATGTGTAAAAAAATATATACAGACACAGATCAAGTTATGTCACCCTTATATGAGCAAAAGTAAAACAAAAGTAAGGGAAAATAAGTTAGAGTTATTAGAAAATAACTATTTGTTTCAGTGCATTAATTAAAGACAAATTAACAATTAGTGATTGGTTAAAGCCCCTTTAGCCTTTATCAATGTCTTGATTATGTATGACATGTTTTGGATGAACCTCTTAACATAGTCTCTTGGGAATATTTAATGACGATTAATCAATTACTTCGTACATATTCTGCTTCTTTGTTTGCATCGAATCACTGGTTTTTATTTTATATACTTTCATATGTTTTTCTATCGGATTTAGGTCAGGGTAGTTGGCTGGCGAAGGTAGATAATATTGTTATTCATTGTTGCAATAGAAAGAAATTTTGTGTGGTGATTAAGTAATGTCTTGCTCCGGGGCTGAAGGGGGTAATGGTGTAGGTCTTTTGAAATGAATAGAGGGGACAATAGACAAGGTCATTAATAATAAATAACTTAAAATTGTTGGCAATTATATGGTTTTTCCAAAGAAAAAAATTGTTTTTTAACAATATTTTAAACCAGCATATAACTCAATGTCCACACACAATTTTTTTTAAGCCGAAGAAATAACAGTGTTAGCTTGGCAAGCCAAATGCGAATAGAAATTGTTTGCCAAAATAGAAGGAGATATAGGAATTAAATTGTTGTGATGCAGAATCCCCAAGAAAGACTTTATAAAATGGTTGATTCATTGTAATGCCAAATACCATTCAGAAAAGATTATGTAACTTATTGTTAATTTGGATGCGTTGTATGTGGTAGAAAGCTTTCAATCAATAAGGTCAATTGCTTGATAACGATTTTAAGGGTCATCTAAGTAGGAAAATTCAAGTGAAAACCATTTGGTTGAAAAGCGTGAAAGAGGGGTATAATTATGAAATTACCTACACAAGTGTGAAGATTTATAAAGAAAAATAAAGTAGGAATTGATAATTTAAGAGATTTTAAAATATTTGTTGCATTTTTTAAAGGAAATAGTGCAAAAATACACGTGTTGGGAAAAATAGTTTATACCTTGTATAACGAATTAATTTAGAAAAATGAAAAGATATTAATATAGTCAACGTCATAGGGCAGTGCAAAGGGGCAGAGTATGTTAAAGAACTACGAGGTTTTTGAAAACTCGACAATTTACGGTTGAGGTTTTATATGATTTGTTTTCCTTTTAAAAATGCGTATACAGGCGTGATAGTTCATATTCTAAGGCTACCAACGATCCAAGGGAAGATTATAAAAGCTAAGTTTGTATATTACTTGATTATTGTTGAGGCATATTCGGCTTTATATAGTTCAACATTGTTGAAACAAAACAATATTCACCTCAATTCAAATAGAACAGTATTTTGTGACCGTGCACTTTTAGTGACTTGTTGTATTTTGGATTATTAGTGGCCTTAGAATATAAATATCACGCCTGGTACACGCATTTTTAAAAGGAAAATAAATCGTAGATAACATCAACCGTAAATTGTCGAGTTTTCAAAAACCTCGTATTTCTTTAACAAACTCTGGCCCCTTTGCACTGCTCTATGATGTTGACTATCCTAATATATTTTCATTTTTTAAAATTAATTCGTTGTAAAAGGTGTAAACTATTTTCCCCAACACGTGTATTTTTGCACTATTTTCATTAAAACATGCAACAAATATTTTTAAATTTCTTAAATTATAAATCCCTGCTGTATTTTTATTTATAAATCTTCACGCTTGTGTAAGTAATTTCATAGTTATACCCCTCTTTCAAGCTTTTCAACCAAATGGTTTTCACTTGAGTTTTTCTACTTAGATGACCCTTAAGAGTGATTACTTTTACTTATACCAGGGGCTTCAAAAGTTTTACTCCGGGGCTTAACTACTACTTGCCTTTTAGACCAAGACCAAATAACAGTTGAACTATGGTGATTTGTTCAATCTTTGATCTAATTTCAGCCAGTTGCCCGCCTTGCTGTATGCAGTAATCCTATATATAATATTGAAAATACAATTGATAATGATTTTGTGAATATGATAAGAAAATAGACTGTTTTATATCCCAATCACGATTATATTTCTTATATTGTGCTGGTGGAAAAACAGTAAAACTGATACAATTGTACTGTTTTCAAACCTGACCCACGAGAGGCGTTTCATCTATAATCGAAAATTTTAAACCATCCATTTACAGAGACCCCAATATTTGTAAAGTATTAAATTGCGAAAATTTAAAAGGAATATATAGTTAAATTATCTTCTAACAGGAGAATCAAACATGCAATAAAACGCTGTTATATCAAAAACATACATACCAATTGATGTCAAATTATAATCCCAAATCAAAGTAAAAACTTTAGAACTTGGATATTTATGTTAAACACTTGAACTTCTAATACGGAAGTCATACTGTGTGCCACGGAAGGGTTTATTTATAATGCTTATTGAATATGTAACCATGCAAGCGATGTGACACGATTAAGGAATTGAAAAGTCTATTTCATTATTGTTTATTATTTATTCTTGTTTTATTAGTTTCCCTTGATTAATCTTCAATTTCCATTATCGTGAATAACAGTATTTATTTTTTTATTTTTCATTGATAAATCATAAATTGCAATTATCGTGTAAACAATCTAAGCAAATTGTGAATACAATTCAAGGTTTTACTTCAAAACACATGTTTTATAAAGCACTCTACAGATACCCCAGTGTGAAAAGTGGTCCCAATATACTTGTGTCTCTTTTTGTCTTATCTTGTTTTTATAAATAAATTACTTTGATGTTATAATGTCGTGGCCTGGTTGCGCTGTTTATTGCAACACATGTTTTTTTTCAGTTGCATGTGTTGGTATGTCGACGAAAACTTGAATATACAATTGGTATTAGGTATTAAGATAGGATTAACTAGTGGTAACAGGGTCTTTTAAAATCAACAGTGTTTCTGACTTTAATCATTGTCCAATTATCTCGAACTTTTATGCTGAGGAATATCTAATTTATATGGTACATTTGATTTTTCTTCAGAAAAATTACGCCAATTAAAATGTTCTGCTTTTCAGCTATGTTTTCTCATTCAAAGTAGTGTTTTAAAAGGATCCCAACAAATAATGTCCAAACAATACTAATGAGGTATTTGATTCCGAAACGACCGTCTAGTGCTTTTAATTCAAACAGCAAAATAAAAATCACTTTGCTGGTATCCCAGCTCGTTAACATAGCATCCCCGAGGATATCCTTAACCGAGTCCATACAAAGTATTGTCACATAATCTGTTGATCAAAATTATCTGCTTATTAAATGTTAAAAAATACTGTAAGAAACTTAGCTATGCTTTTCTGTTCAAAGTACTTTCTTGTGTTGATATCGTAAAACAGGTTCATTCCTTCTGTTTTTTTCCATTTTCACATCTCAAAAACTTTTAGATTTCAGATGTATATTGCAAAACGAACTACTAGTGCAGCGAGATTGAAAAATGTTTATAAAAGCGACTTTCTTTCTAATAAGTATATGAGTATATTATATTTTAAGCGCTTTAGTTTTATTTTTTAACAATATGTGTTTCTGTACGTTGTACATGAAAGCAAACTTATTCATTGCGATAGAAAACATAGATCTATCTAAAACTGTATGTCAGATTAGTTAAATCGTCGTAACTAATCTTAAAATCAGGATTATATATTCTTATAATACACTCAACAACGCAACCAAGATCATACAAAACGATAAATAAGAAAAAATCGAACACCAATTAGACATTTGTACCGATAGTATCTTGTTCACAATGAGTAATTCAAGATGAAACATATGTTTGTATAGAATCAAATGTGTAACATAAATTTCAAGTCTACTAACAAACAGCAATTTTTAAAAAGAAATATAATGGAAACAATGTTTGATTCAAGTTACTTTTAGGATCAAATTCATTGATATTATTTTACAACCTGTAATCCTCATTTACAATAAAAACTATACTTACCCTTGCAGATGTCCATACCATTGGTTGGCTTGTTTCAATTAAGTAACAGTTACTATTGTATGGATACCAACCATCTGGGCATAAGTCTACAAGATATTATCAATATTATTTCTTTTAAATATTTGTTACTAGAATTCATTTATTGTGCCAAAAACAAACATACTAACCCATATCCAAATCAAACCATAATGTAAAAGCAAAGTACGAGTAGAAATTTACACTTTAGGTTAAACACGTAAACTTCCACAAGGGTGCTCCAGAAGGGTAAGCATCTCCTGTTTCGCTAGCTAAATCCGCTGCTCTAATCAAAATTGAGTGAAGGGTACATGGAACTACGGAACGTCAATGTATTTTTGGCAATCATGAACACAGAGTTTTAAAGTTTATCAAAAATACTTAGTGACGGCCATAAAACTTTTTGAGGGCCTTAATAAGACTAGGCTTGGAATATCCCTGTGTTGATCTTAGTTGTAAAATACAGCAACATTATACCTGTCATTGAAAATAAAGAAAAGTTTTCTTATAAGCAGTGCCTCTAAATAATTTATTTCAGTATAAATGGTAAAAATATGCTTTAGTTGTATAATTAGATTTTTACTTCGTCTGCACAAGCATGAAACAATTCATCAATTTGTTGCATCGCATAGTGGGTTGGAATATTTAATGAAAATAAAATATATTTTTTTCTATTAATTATTGGTGTTTTTTGGAACAGAAAATCAAATCAATTACCTTTTGGTATCAGAGAAAATAGAACGTTGCACTTAATTACAATTACAACAGTTCAACAGGCCATTCATAATGCTTTAAAATAATTTATCTTTGCTGTTCTTAATACATTCAGGTGAAATAACTGTACATTTTTAGTTCGCTTGCTTGCAACTTTTACAAGGTTTTCTTGTATTAACCTTTAATATACCAGTTCATGCTCAAATATTATTAGAAAAACACCGTATAAACTTTGAAAGCTGGAAATGACCTTAAACACGTATATTTGTTGTAATGGATATTTTCAAGATTATGTTTTCAGTAACAACTTCAAAAATTTCATTGTTTACGGATTTGTATAACATCCATAAGTGAAAATACTAATTTATGCAAACAAATAAGAAAAGTTGGAAATCAAGTTAAACTTAAAAGTGAGGAAGGTATTTCGGAAGGGAATGCACTCCTGTTGATTGGCTACACACGAGTATAATCAAATTTGAGAATTAAAGGAACTTAGAACTATGGGACGTCAAGTATACCCAGGTCATTCCTGGACACAAAATCAACAAACATATCAAGAACACTCATAACGGCCGTTCTGTACGGTTGGTAACATTTTAAAAAAAAAACTTTTAAAATACAAAATTGTCTCTTTGTCTGGAAACGGTTAAAACCATTTCACATTTCGTCTGTACAGATATTTGTCAAATGAAAAAACAAACATAGCAGTCAGTATCTAACATTTAACAGTAAAAAATAATATAAGTTTAGCTTACATCTACAGCTGTATATCACTTGTTTTAAGCTGTAAAATACAAAGATAATTGATTTTTGTCCCCTTAATGATAAACATGTCACTAAGGTAGAAGTAGAACTCAAACAATTGCGAATACCGCCCGACCTCACTTACTCGGTGGAAGTTCACGTGTCTAACCTGACTTGTCAATTCCAAAGTTTTTACTAAGTATTTCGGACATGGTTATGTTTGTTTGTTTTTATGTTTAATTACTTATAATCAGTTTAAAAAAAATAAATGAAATTCAATCCCTTTTGCCTTCAATGCGAAAAATTGCTCTTTTTCACTTATATGAAAAAATATAAAACCGAGTATACAGAAAAATATTTAAGAACCAGTTCAAATTTTCGGTATTAAGTAAACATAAAAAAATAAAAAGAAAACAACGATTTTTCATTTTAAATAAATCATACGTACCTTTGACATCTATAATATCGTGAACTGTTTGACAAGACGGTAAAACTCGTGTCATTCAAAACTCCAGAATGAAGTTGGCAATTCGCATCATTTTCATTGTAGAAAAAACTTGAACACAACGGATTTAAACAGCAAGCTTAGCGCACTGGTTTATATCCATACAGCATCCAGTGTACGCTTCAAGTTTATTTTTCCATCCTTTCTTATCTGAAAACTCTGAAATCTCCTCATACTCAGAATTTATGACAACTGATGCAAAACCAAGGAGAGCGCAAATCAAGGTAACTTTCATACTTCAACGTCAACTAATTTAAACTTCTATTAAGGATTGATGTTTGCTTATGATGCTTTAAAAGCGAATGAACCTGATACCACTTTAAAAACAGCTCTCAACTAAACATTTAATCTAAAAATTAAAACAATTTGATTAGTGATCATATAGGCAATGATGAAGCTGGATTAAGTATCAAATAATAATCGGTTCTGGTTATCTGTCAAGTTATAATGGCTGACCGTTTCTTTCAATAAAATATACCTCACCATATCTACTTCTGTAAACATTGAAAACAAAAGCGATTATGCGAAGTAATCCGTACATCAAAATCAGTCGTATTATATGTAAAATTTAAGTCAATGGTCTATTAAATTTTTCATTAAAATATAAATATTCATGTTGATTTAGACAGGCCAACCTTTATAAAAGTTTAATGTTTCATTTTTTGTTAGAGATTAGAATATATGACACATTTTATTGTGACATTCTTTATCTTTGAAATAGCTGACCTTTACATATGAATATTTCATTATAAAACATCCCACGATATTAAATCCAGTTTATTTTCAATTCTACATCGATTCTAAATCGGAATTTGAGGAATGCTATGAGGAAAAATAGACAAAAATATTTGTATAACGGCAAAAGTAAAGCTGGTCTTTTAATATGAAATACATTTAATGTCAAAAATATAAATGATATGAATTATTATATCCAAAAATATGTGGCTTCATAATTTTTGTCCAAGCACAAATTTTGTATTCTGAAACTGCCGTTTAGTACTGTAAAGTTAAAACTGGTATAATATATAATTTAAACCACTGAACCAGTATCTCTCCTGGCGGATGTTTTCCTGAGAATAATATAAACTCAGCAGGCAATATTTTTGTATTATTTAGAATATAGTATTGTCTAAGTTTGTTGAAATCTGAAATTCTTAAAAAAACTAAGGTACACCCCCTTATGCAAATTATATCCTTAAATAAAATTTGGTAAAATAGTTTGGTTCTTAAGTTATATTTTCAACAACTTTGGGTTCACAAGTAGGTCCAAGTACTACTGATGAGGAATTATAATCCGAAAGAGCCATCTAGTGCTGAAAAACTGGTATAATATATAAAACAAATATTTATAAGGTGCTTTCCCTTTTCGGAGATCAAGATTCACCCTCCTGATGGATGTTTACGTGTGTTTTTGCTTTACTTTGGGATATTTGTTTTGAAATGTATGTTTTGTTTTTTAAAAAAGATAATTGCCAATCATATTTCCGTAGCACTTGACCTCACTTCCGTGGTGGAAGTTCATATGTTTAACTACATTTTCGTAATTTCATTTTTTTTCTCTTATTGTAATGTGAATATAGACCGGTATGTTTGTGTTTGATAGTCACATCTTAAGTGGTCATTTTGTTCTCTGATTGTATAATTACGCAATGTATTCAGCATTGTATTTTTTCACCTTTGACTTCGCCTGAGTTAGAATTTAGTGACTTTGTATAACTAACAAAATGTGTAACTAAAAATACCAGGACTTTATTTTTGTGCATGAGGTAGCAGAAATTGTGGGCTTTGTAATGCATTCAGGTATGTGTGAAGGAAGGGTTCTTTAACGTTCGAAAGAAGAGGTTCTACTTATTCTTACGTCTTTGTCAGGTCATGGCCAGAGTTCGAATCCGTGGCATGTCTATAAGAAGCGAGGAATCAACAAACTGTCCTCCTATCTTATTGATTTTTAAGATAATTGTGGAATATACTAAACATTAATAGTTAACTAGACTGTGTTAAAATGAGAAGCATGTAATTTTTTTCGTAATTCTTATACAACAAACTTTGTTAATATTACATAACAGCAAATGTTCTTAATATGTTAAATCAAGTTGTTAAGTCGTTTTATGTTTTGAATGGATAAAGATCACATTGTTATGTTTTGTTTTAAAATGATATTAAGTAATCAATATCCATATAGTAAACTCTTGCATATGTGACAGATATATCTCACTTAATACAAGACGAGTTATTTAATCCATATTGTACCCCGCGTTACCGCGTGTAGGATATGTAAGAACAATGGAGACTACTTTTCAATAATAGATAGAGATCATAGTTATAAAAATCGGTTAGTAACGAAGTACACTGCATAATTAAAGAAAATTAAATCATTCCGTCCATTCTACTAAAATTAATGAACACAAGAAGAACTTTACACAAATAATTCAACAATCAATCCTCTTTGAATCTAGCAACAACCCGTATAGGTTTATGTTATCTATAAAAAATACGGTAACGTCTGATATAACTTGATATTTTTGTTTTGTTACATAATATGCTGCAAGCCTGTACAATACTTTAAAGAAGCTAGATACGTAACATATTTTAACCACGCCCGATCGATAAACAGGTCGAAGACTAGAAAGCATAAGTGGGTTCTATGTAGATTTTGTTAATTTTATCAAACCGATCGTTCTTGAAGATATTATTTTCTTCCATTTTAGCAGTTTGGCACTAGCTTAAACTTTAGCTGGTAACAGAACGTACCCACAAGCCAATGTAAAGTTTTACAGCGCGTTTGCATAGATTATCACTCTTTATCGGTCCAGTTGCAATAAAAGGAAGGTTGAAGGCTATATATTTTCGATTCTGTGAATGCATTATCATCATGAATTGGTAATGCACATTTTGTGTATTAAGAATTTGAATTAAGAATGAAATAAATCTGGAACTATTATTTATTTAGCATATTTCGGAGAAAGCAAAATCGCAAATTATTCTATAAATTTGAATATGATTTACAAATCAATTATTCTTTTAGTTACATGGGCCGGGTCGTTACTAAAAATTCCCGTTTCGGCTCCATCCTTGCTTAATATATCATTTTATGCGACAAAATATAACCTTGACAGCTGTTTACAATGGTAATCGTTTTTACTAAATGGCGGGGTTCTTTATGTTACGTAGTCATGACGAAAGAGTCGACTATTTACGTAGGTTAGTGCAGCTCAAGAAGGGATTGATTTTTTGCGTAACTGAGATGACCAAAATTGATTTGATAAAGTAATAAAGCCAACTACCTTTCTGCATCTTCAAACTTTTGAAACAATAACGTACATGTATATTTAAACTTTTAAAGTCAACCCGACCTTTGAGCTACCCTTCGTTGTACCCCTTGCGAATCTACGTAAATAATAAATTATTCCGTCATCATTACGTCACACGAAACACACAGCCATTTTGTCAATTTTTTTTACAATTGTAAACACCCATCCAAAATACGTTTTGATGTATTAAAGGAGTTATAATGCATAAATTCAGATTATACTTTGCTTTGTGAATGTAGTTTTGAAATGGATTGGTATGTTTGGTTTTTGACATATTCTACCATCATCATGGAGAGATTTTGAGAATGATAACCAACGCATTGATCTTAAAATTAGAGAATAAAAAATTTTCACGTGTAAAGATTAAAATAAATATCGAATTTATACGTCACGGATGTAACTTTCTAAGCTAGATGAGGTGGAGAGAACTATTGGACGTCAAATATATCCATTAACATTTTGATTACTGAGAGAGTATACTTATCAATAACAATATTGTGCTGACGACCATTAACATGTTTGAGGGCCTTGATAAGCCTAGACTTATCTTTGTGTCAAGTACTGATTTGTAAGCTGCGTGTTGCGTTGTATCAATTTCACGTAGTGGGATCACGTTCTACTATAGCGTATGGATTGTAAAAGAAATACTGCATAAACAGGAGTTGCTGGTATATTGATGCATAAAAATGGAAAGTTGACAAGAGAAAAATGAAGTTATCTTATTTGTCGTAGAACTGTATCCTTTTGTTGGCCCCAAAATTGTGGTAAAGTCCAAATATCATGCAGAATTTGATAAAAATAATTCGTTTAAATATTTTACTAATTCATACTGATTAGTACAATTTACGTATGATTTATTGTGTACATTTTAAAGTATATGACACATTTCATTTTTCTAATATCAACATTTCTCTTCTATGCAGCAATAAAACAGTCCTTCCGCTTTTCTTTCGTATGGTGTAGTTCTTTCACAATTATTACTTCATATCTTTATTTCCTTCTTAAAATGTTTTGTTGCTTTGTATAACGCAAAAAGGAAAACGGCTACATTTACAGCAATTTGTCCTTAGTATTCATATATCGATGCATTTTTTCTCCATTACAATGTTTAATACGTCGAATTATTTTGAATGTTATATGTCGATGAATTGTAATTACACACCTGGCGGGTGTAACTACCGAAACTCTAGGCATCACTTCCGTGATGAAAGTTTACCTGTTTATCCTTATTTGTCAGTTCAAAAGTTTTTACTTTGTTTCCCCATCTTGCTTTGGATAACATATTATACCAGTTTTAATTTTACAGTAGTAGACGGTCGTTGCAGAATACAATTCCTCAACAGTAGTGCCTAGACCAGTATTTTCAAACTATTATTTTCCTAGATGTTAAAACATATAAAAAAAACCAATATACATATTTCAGCAAATTAAGCTGAGGAATTGAGTATACCTTAGTTTTTCAGGAATTTCATGGAAACATTGATAAGTGATTTTTTGTTTGTGATTGATTTCTCTTAAACGAGTTAATAGTAGTTATACTGCTTTGGGTACAGAGACACATTAAACGTAATGATTTCTAGATGCATGATGAAGTGTTTTTCAGTATTATGTTCTTTTAAATATATAGTCTTTACCATCAATTACGTTTCTTCAATCAGGAAGTTGAGATTGTCCTATATTTCAAATAAAGCAATTAAAAATCTGTTTAAATTGATCTCATCCTGATTTTTATATCTACATGTATTCTTATGATTTTATAAACAGCTCTATATTTTTTCTTTTACGCGTGTGTATGCTTGTGTTAACGCTTGAAAACAAAAAATAAAATGCTTCAAATTTCGCAGTTATTCCATGAATCTATTGGGAACTTCCAGTGATGCAGAGTTATATGTATGTATCATCCAATGTTTATTATTCTAATAATGATATTAATACAAAATTGAAATAACAATATTAAGCACTTTTTATTTGTAGTGGATTATATATACTTTTAAGGACTTTTAGACCATTATTCGGTTGTAGTTTTATGTCCAAATGCATGCTTGGAAATTACAAATTCCTTACTATAATTGTTATTTTAGCTATTTCAAGAAGATATTAAATATCCTGCCTTTCATTCATACACGTCTGTACCATGAAGTAGTCTCTACATTTTAAAACATGTAGAACGATTGTTGTAAATTTAGATTCTGTCTCTTCCTCTAAGTTCTACAGTTTTGTTGTTTTGTTTTTATTTTTTTGACATTCGACTTTGTTAACCCCAGTCAGTTTCAGTATTCAATTTTCAATTTTTTTACACGTTCCATTCTTGATATAGAAGTCATCTTTTTGATTCTGGATCCATGGAACAACACTCTTTATAAGAACGTTTGAAAAAAAATGAATTTCTATTCTTCAATTCTACATTTACAATCCCTGCTATACAATATTTTTTGACTTACTTTAAAAAATATCTATCTGTTAATAGCCTGCAATATTGCCATGTGATAGTGAATAAATAGTGTAGTAACATCTTGTTTGATAGAGGACATTAAGTTCTGTATGTTGTTGTCTATTTTTATCAAGAATATAGTTTATCACTTCCGATCAACCCTATTGCGATTCGTACCTAGACATCTTTGTCACCAATTTATTAGAAAATTTCAATTATGCATTTCAATATTCATATACAATAATTACGAATAAAATTGGAATTGCTTATCTGCTCAATTTCTACTGTGTCATTTCTTTCAACAGGTCATGAAAATGTATGCACACACCAAATTAAGCAACATTTAATAAAATTTCGACGAAATGAATAATCATTATAGGGATTTATTATTCAATTTAAGACCGTATCCAAACATTTAACGTTTAATGTTTCTGGTTATCTAATTTTGTTGAAATCTAATTTCAAAAAGTGTAACATTGCTGGGTATTGTTGATGCATTTTGACGTCCCATATTTCCATATTCCATCCATTAACAATTATTATTACCACATGTTGCGGGTGTAGCTTGATTGACAGGAGAGAGTTGTTTCCCGTTCCAAAAAAACCCGTCTCCCTAGTGCACTTTTTTAAAAATAAATATGCCAGTTTTCTAATTTTGATTTGGGAAAGTGAGCAAGACATGGAATAATGTGTTTGTTTGATATTTCATTCACAAGTTGGATTACAAAGGTGGCAGATGTATTAACTATAAAGGAGGCGGTTTCTATTCCGAGGCAAACTCCGTAACTTACCTGGTGGATAACGTATCTGTGTTAAAAAGCAACGTACCTATAAAATGTACAGTTTTTATATTGTAATATTTTGCGAATAAAAGGACGTGTACCTAAATATCTAAGAAAAAAGGGGAGTAGAGTTGGAGGTCTCTAAAATATTTACAAATCATATAGGATCTTTTTTTACAATCTTGCTTCCGAATAAAAGTTGTTCTTTGTGTTCTATTTTTTTAAATACAAAACAACAACATTTTAATAGAACTGTCTTTATCATCCATTTTAGAATTCAACTAAGAAAGGCAACAAAATGTGTTGCCAATTATTGGTATTGTTATTGTATATATCTCTCCCCTTTCTCTCTCTCTCATATATATGAGTGTGTGTACAAGATCAAAACACAATACCCTAAACAATTCATCATTTTATAATTTCTATTTCAGAAGACTGAATGAGTACTCTACAAATTTGGTGATAACCCTTTCTGAAGCTCCCTGCCTTACTTCATTGGTTAAAATCACATGTTTATCAAAGTTAGCAAGTTTTCCATCTGTTTTGCTTTGTGTTTCTATTGTAATTTAAACATTGACTGGTATGTGTGATTTATAGTTATGATTTATTTTATCTGTACTGAAATATTTCAATGTTTCAATATTCAAGATGATTCTGGATTACGAACGCATATCATCCATAAATGATGTTTTTCTTTAATCACGTCTACTGATAGGCATATAGCCTAGCAAAGTAAAGCTATAAACATGATAATATAATAACTTCTCGTACAGAAATCGGAAGCTGTGTTAAGTCGTTATACTAAGCATGAAGGCTCCAACAGCAAACACCAAATCTATTATGCTACCTGTTGTGATTCGCTTTGAAGGTCTAACCGAATCTAAAAGATACGATTTATGTAAGTTTTGCATGTAAAAAGTCATTAAAGTATCATGGGAAGAGAAGGGTGCTTTACCTTGAACACTACAAATTAAGTAAAGTTTTATACAAATTATATATTACACAAAACAACATACATATCCGAATAACAATGCAAAAGCAAAGTTAAATTTTTAAAAACTGACTAATGACGTTAAACACTTGAAATTCAAACAGGTAAGATAGGCTAGGTGCACCGGCATGGTAAGCACCTCATGTGTAGCTAGCAACACCTGACACGCGCGCAATCAAAGTTTTGAATTTTTATATATTTTGCACAAATATACATAATATAATAATAAACTTTTCTTTTAAAACATCTTTTCTGACATCACATTTCCAAACATAATTATACTGAAGATACCATCAACAAAATGTTGGAGATGAATTTATGCAGAGCCATGCTAAATCTGGAGAGAAGACTGTCGCCAAATCATTCAACTCAACATACAGATAGATGACGTTCTGTCTCTTAACAATCCTAAATTTGGGGACTATGTTTATGTCATCTTTTCTAGTGAGCTTGAAATAATAGACACGACTCATTCCTCAAGTTCTGCTTCATAATTTATTTAGACTTATACCTGAATTATGACGCACACGGAATGCTACATTTAAAATTGTATGACAAACGTGATGACTTTTTCTATTGTCAACTTTCCTTTTTTACAGCAAAATACCTGCTTCTCCTGCTTATGGTGTATTTGTTTTCCAATTAATACGCTATGGTAGAGCTTGTTCCATCTACGAGGACTTTGTACAGCGAAGTAGGCTGCTTGCAAATAAATTGTAGACTAAGGGATATTGCAAGCCTAGGCTTATCAAGGCCCTCAAAAAGTTTTATGGCTTTCATCACAGTATTGTTGATAAGTATGATGTCTCTGTTTCCAGGATTACCCTGGATATATTTGAAGTCTCATAATTCCATGTTCCTTTCACACAATTTTATTTACACACGTGGCGGGTATAGGTAGCTAAACAGGAGGTGCTTACCCTTCCGGAGCCACCGGCCTCACTTTCCTGGTAGAATTTCACGTGTCTTACCTAACTTGTCAATTCCAAAGTTTTTACTTTGCTTCTGGATTGTGATTCGGACATGGATTAGTATGTTTGTTTTGATTGTCACTTTGTCGTAAATCCAAAAGAATCTCTCAAATATTTTTCTGCAAGATGATCTTTGTTTTGAATAAAGCCGTGTTGACAACTTAAGAGTGACGTAACAAAATGTCTACATTTGTGTACTACTTGACAGAGGCGCATTTTAGGAGCTTGCTTTCATAATATTTACAATGTAATAACTGGTGATCTCAATATAATTGAGAACACCAAATTAAGATTTTTACTTTCAAAAGGTCCTAAATATAGAGAAGCTCAACCTTTTACTTGGGGACAGAATTTCCGACTTGTCATGGATTCCGTTGAAGAGTACGCCAGACGTTGGGCTAAATTAGAAGATGTTGAGCTTGATACCTTATCCGACTGGATAAAGGTTGTTAGATCTTTCGTTAAAACTAGGATAGCCAAACTTAAAGGGTCTATGAGTACTAAACCGTCTTCAGTACTCAAGGATCCAGATATCAAGGCAATTCTTACAGACATACACAACAAATATGTTGTTGTCCCAGCTGATAAGGCTTCCAACAACATTATTCTCGTTTGTAAGAGATTCTACCTTGAATGTCTTATTAAGGAGCTTGGTTTAGATAGTATATCAAATAACCCTGCATATTCTAGAACTAATTTTACCAAAGATGAAGTTCTTTCCAACCATAGGGGAGTTCTCGAGTCTTTTGGTATCAATCTTAAAGAGGAAGATCTTGATCTTCCTTACTTGTATTGGATTCCTAAACTTCATAAAAATCCATACAAGGAAAGATATATAGCAGGCTCATCTAAATGTACTACTAAATCATTATCGGTAACTCTAACACAAATTTTGACAATCGTCAAAGATGGTCTTCAGTCTTATTCAGAAAAAGTATATTCTACATCTGGAATCAACCAAATGTGGATTCTAAAAAATTCTAAAGAATTACTTGAACATCTTGCTTCTAATACTTTATCTCATGTAAAAAGTATAAAAACATTTGATTTTTCTACACTATACACCACAATCCTCATTCTAAATTGAAAGAACGTCTTAAAGAAATTATTCACTTGTCTTTCTTCTACAAAAACGGTAAGCCAAGATACAAATATCTGGTGCTGAACAGGGATTCTGGTTATTTTGTCAAGCATCATACGGATTCTAAACAAAAATATACTGAAGATACCATCAACAAAATGTTGGAGTTTTTGATAGATAACATATTTGTTGTGTTTGGTAATATAGTATTTCAGCAAACAATCGGTATACCAATGGGTACAAACTGTGCACCATTGCTTGCTGATTTGTTTCTTTATTCTTACGAAGCAGAATTTATGCAGAACCTTGTTAAATCTGGAGAGAAAACTGTCGTCAAATCATTCAACTCAACATACAGATACATAGATGACGTTCTGTCTCTAAACAATCCTAAATTTGGAGACTATGTAAATGTCATCTATCCTAGTGAGCTTGAAATAAAAGACACGACTGATTCCTCAAGTTCTGCTTCATATTTAGACTTATACCTGAATTATGACGCACAAGAAAGGCTACATTTGAAACTTTATGACAAACGTGATGACTTCAATTTTTCTATTGTCAACTTTCCTTTTTTATGCAGCAATATACCTGCTTCTCCTGCTTATGGTGTATTTGTTTCCCAATTAATACGCTATGGTAGAGCTTGTTCCCACTACGGGGACTTTGTACAACGAAGTAGGCTGCTTGCAAATAAATTGTTGACTCAGGGATATTGCAAGCCTAGGCTTATCAAGGCCCTCAAAAAGTTTTATGGCCGTCATCACAGTATTGTTGATAAGTTTGATGTCTCTGTGTCCAGGATTGCCTTGGATATATTTGACGTCTCATAGTTCCATGTTCCTTTCACACAATTTTGATTACACACGTGACGGGTGTAGCTAGCTAAACAGGAGGTGCTTACCCTTCCGGAGCACCCGGCCTCACTTCCCTGGTGGAAGTTCACGTGTCTAACCTAACTTGTCAGTTCCAAAGTTTTTACTTTGCTTCTGGATTGTTAAAATTAATACTGCTTTTATTGAACTAAAAATATAAATTATGCTGTAATAATTTTTATCTTTTCTGTTTAATATTTACAATTTGCCTTTTTGATATTGTTGATACTACAACATGCCTCCCTTTAGTGTTCATTTATTAAATCCAAAAACTTATCGTGTATGTATGATTTATTTATTCAAACTAATGCGTCAGGATGTACTGGAACTGATAATTATTTTAAAAAATAAATGATTGACATGTGGTAACGTTGGTAAACAAAACATACACTATATAGGCAACGTCGCTTCAAATATTTTTCTGCAAGAATATCTTTGTTTTGAATAAAGCCGTGTTGACAACTTGAGAGTGACGTAACAAAATGTCTACATTTGTGTACTACTTGACAGAGGCGCATTTTGGGAGCTTGCTTTCATAATAATTACAATAATTATGTAATGTTTCAAAGTTAAAATTAATACTGCTTTTATTGAACTGAAAATATAAATTATGCTGTAATAATTTTTATCTTTTCTGTTTAATATTTACAATTTGCCTTTTTGATATTGTTGATACTACAACATGCCTCCCTTTAGTGTTCATTTATTAAAATCCCAAAACTTATCGTGTATTTATGATTTATTCAAACTAATGCGTCAGGATGTACTGGAACTGATAATTATTTTAAAAAATAAATGATTGACATGTGGTTACGTTGGTAAACAAAACATACACTATGTAGGCAACGTCGCTTCTCCGGAAGAAAAATATTTCGAATCGGAAAACGGTTCAAATACCATCCCGGAATTCCTGGTTTTAGCACTTTTTCCGTCACAATAAAGGCATGTACACAAAAGTTAGTCCACAAAGGTACTGTCATTTTCAGATATGATATGCATCTATATGTGTTCTTCAAAATGGATCTTTTTAAAACAAAAATTATAGTCAAAAAGCAATTTAATGCGCATTTTAAAGGATATAATAACGTTGAAATTTTGCCATTTTTTATGAAACGTTTCGATTAAATTGCCATTTATTTATACTATAGGCATCAGATAATTACATTTGATGGTTTATTTTAAAACCCAATTCCCAAAACTTAATTCAAGCAAGAATGACATATTTCTTTCACTTTTTGAATAAAGTTATTAGCGTTTATATCAAGTGGCTGCACAGTTATTAGAACAAGACAGGGTGGACAACTTTCAAGGGGAATAACTCTTTTTCACCTCTCGAAATAGTCTTAATTTTTTATATGTGAAACAGGTCATTATTATCTACCTGTATGTATTTTTTTTAATTTATAGTTGAATTTTTTCCAAGGCTCTCTCTGTGACCTCCTTAAGCGCCGAATAAGTTAGAATGTAATTGCAATGTAAATAAGGTAATGGCGAAGTAGACTTTGTGTCAAAAGTTCACTAACACAATGTAAACCAGCAAAGAATTGTATACAAAAAGAGAAATGACATAAGAAAGAGAAAGCAAACTTTGGAATATTCTCTTTATAATGATTGGAGAGTTACAATAAAACAACATGACCCCGTGTGATTTGCAATAGTCGACGGCATCATGAACACTATACAAAACACAAGAATGGCAAAGGCAGTCACACAGAACCTATAATACACACATATAATTGGACCACTGATTATGAAACTCCAGATTTTATACAAGGGCACTTGCCACTTGCGCTTGTTCTTGAGTATACTTCCTAAAATTATGTGTAGGCATTGAATTTGAATTGTCAGAAATGAACTACTAAATTTACTTTGGTCAGTACTTCAAAGAACATGTTCGTTATATGGAACATTGATTGCATAGATTACAATATGATCTCCTTTGCTGATTCCTTTAATGTATTGACCCACCTAATTCACAATAGTTTATTATTCAACCGGTTTGAAACGTACAAAAATCCCTTATCTTTTATTTACAAGAAGAGAAAGATTGCGAATGATTGTTTGTGATTTATTACACATCCTAATCAATAATTCATGGCACATATTTTGCGGACAAAATTTCTATATAGCAAGCAAAATATGTACATAATGTTTTAATCTAGAGAATTACGTGCGTTCTTAATATTGTAGAATATAAATTTCGTGGCTTTTTAGCGCCAATACTTAAAATACAAGTTTTTTTAAAGGTATGACCCTGATAGACTTGCGGTACAGTTACCATCAACGCCAACCCGAAGATATGTAGTGGATTAAAACAATGAAATCGAATAAAATATTCATATATAACATGAATTATCTTCAATATTGACTTTTACATACAAATACTACTGGTTGATATATTATTCAACTTTTCTTTGTTTAAATTATTTTGATTGGTCAGATCTTTTCTGTTACGTTTACATGAATGAATTGCCACTCCTATTATTATGGATGACGCAGAGAAATATGAATCCCTAAGCAATTGCGATTCTATTTCATTTCTAACGACTATATCGTTATTTAAAATGTTGATTTATTAAAAATTTTATATAAATTGAATTATAAGAATTTTATTTCTATTTTGTTATTGAAATATGAGGAACTAAGCAATTTGCACAAGTAACATAATTTGCTACAGAAATCATTTAGTGTACAAAATGTCCAATAATTCTTTCATACTCCCATAACAAAAAAGAACAATTTATTTCATTTCTATAATATACTCCCAGGTACTAGAAAATAAATGTTTTCATTTTTATCTCTTGTAGTATCCGCGTGAGGTTTAGGCTAAATACTGAATTGTATCATGATATATATTTTCATATAGATTTTGAAAATGATAATAATATAATGAAACTAGGCATCAGATTCTGTTGGCTGGAACAAAAAGAGTTTTGTGAATTTAACAGTCGTCTACAATGGTTTTCAAAGTTATTCAGATAAAGTTTATCCTACATCTGGCATCAACCAACTGTAGAATATTAAAAAATTCTAAAGAATTACTTATTCATCTTGATTCTAATACTTTCTCGCTTGTAAAAAGTATGAAATCATTTGACTTTTTGTACACTTTACATCATTATCCCTTATTCTAAATTGAAAGAAAATCAAAACAAACTGTCAAATACTAAAAATTACTTCAAGCAATTAAAACTATAGTTCCATGACAAAACGTTTAGGAAACGTTTCGGTCAGTCTTTTCATTACCAAAGCTTGCTACAAAACAACATTTGTAAGATTTATATGCAATATTAAAAGAACAAAAGTATAGTAAAGGTAATCTACATTTTGTTAAAACCTATGTTGTAACTCTATTGGCCGAAGGTCAGTAATGATATCTCTGGTATTCTAATCTCAATAAAATCTGGAAACCGACTAACTCCATATTAGATACATTGCCGTCACTAAGACGTGAAACCTTATTCACAGTGTGAATACGCTGGTGTAGCTGACATGTAAAAGCGATGGCTTACTGACTGAAGTTTAGAGATATGTTAATACTCAAATTTCAATTGCCAAGCCTTAGTGCGCATTTATGATCTTAGTTGAAGGCAGCAATCCGTTAGCATTAATATTTTCCGCAAACATGACCATAGACGTTATAAGAATTGCATTTGTATACCAGTGATAATTTCACAGCATTAGACGGCCATTTCAGAATACATTCCCTCATCAGTAGTGCTTTAATAAACTTGTGAAAACAATTGTTTTAAAAAGAGTTATCATCTAGAAACCAATTTGAACGTTTCAATGCTGCTATGGCGATCCTGAAGTGCCAGGTTCACTAAATAGTGTTAATATGCATTTGTTTTAATAAATAAAAATGCAAACTAAAAACAGCTGTATTAAAGAAAATAGTGCCCAATTTTTGTAAGTTGCAGGATAAAAACCCCTGCGACAATCATATCGAAAAAAACCGGAACATGGATTTAAGTTATTTTTTTCACTATTTAAAAATGCAAAAAAATAAAGTATATAGTTAAGTTTAGAGAGCATAGGACTTGAGATCTTAAAGTTGTGAGTATGGATCCTGATAAGAAATATTGTATACGTGTACCGGAGTTTACATACTGAGCAATTTTGTCTTTATTTCGAATCAATATTTTCACTATCAGGCAGTCTTACGATTTCCTGTCTGTTTTACTGTCATCTTAATCATGGTCTAAATAAAATAGCAATTATAGTAAAACTAATTTGATATATCCTGTTTGCTTTTTGACATTAAAAGCAATGCAACCTGTGGTATTAAAAGTAATTATGTTCTAAATAAATATTGCAATAGATAAAGGGAGGTTGGTTTGGGTGATCTGAATACATTCTAAAATGGTGTTTTAAGCTACAGTCTATATCGAGACAGACATTTGTGGGTTATTAGCAGAAACGTACAGACCTTCGCATTGCTCTGCGATATTCAGTTTGTTTTGCACAATAACAAATAATCTTACATTTGTGCTTATGTAAATTTAAACCCTAGGAACGCCACAGGGCCTTACTTTGGCCTAATTGACAAATCTAAGTTTCAACGTTCGATTTTAATGACGTCAAATGTGAATACAATATAATAACATCATTGAAGCTGAACGCAAAGCGCTTGAATATCTTCGACGGCATCGTGTTCAAGTTAATTCGAAAATAGTAATTCTTCGTAAAACCCCATTTATTTCAAAACTCCGTTTTGAAGTTATTTCTGAACCAATTTTGATAAAAAAAACTGTTAAACGCAAGAATACGCCCCGGTCATTTCTAATTACTGATATTTTGGTCGTCGTAGAATTTAAGAACAGCTTTGTGCTAAACATAATTGAAACAAGTAACGGGACTACTAAATCATTTGTAAAATGGTAATAGTTTTACTACAACCTTACAATATAAATAAAATTTGCAAACCCGTGAACATGCACTGTATGACATAGATAATATCCAATGGGTATAATAAATTTAATTTTACATGAGCACAAATATAAGATTGTGTTTATTCTTTAATTGCTTTGTATCTGTAAAGAGTTTTCACAGCTATAAAAGAACGGTCAAAAAATGGCTGCAAAACACACACCACGCCGTTATAACTGTGACATCAATATATACTATTACAATAACATCACGTCACTAACCAAGGCAACATGAGCGATATTACACGTGTGTTACATGATTTTTATAACATGGATGTGTTGTATAACTTTTACGGGTAATTATCAAAGAAATAATATAGTATTTTCAGGTAGATTTTGTAAAATACCTATGTTTTATCATTTTAACATCCCCATCTTAAAATTATTTGTAGTTCACAAATTTTGACTGAACAGTACTGAAGAGGCAGAGGCTACGAAAGGGAAAGCACCTCTTGGATAGCTATATTCGCCACATGTTTTATCAAAATTTGGAATAACAGGAATATGGAATTATGGGACATCAGGGTATTTATGGATATATATTTATCAACAATATTCTGATGACGGAAATAAAAACTGTTGAGGGTCATGCATCTGGCCTCACGTCTATGACATTGACGTTTTTAACTCGCATGTTATAGCAGTTTTAATTTCACAGTACTATACGGTAATTTTGAATACGATTCCTCATCAGTAGTACAAAATTGTGAAACTAATTTTTTTCTAGATGTTAAAAACATACCAAATGGAACAATTTGAAAGTACTTTGCGTGATGGAGTATAACTTTAGTTTTTGAGGAATTTAAGATGAAGACAATAGCATATATCAGACAATAAGTTTGTTTATACAACAGTTTTACTTTGCCCAGAGATTGTAGATTAGTATTTTTGTTTTGATAGGTAATCGACAATACCTTTAGTGAATTTTCTGTTAATTAGGTGATATAATTGACTTAACCTGTTATGATCTTTCTTTAGAGGTTTGCAGGACAAGCTGTTACAAAGCTATAGACAATTATGTAATTGTCCCTTAAACATAGAGCTCATAGAAATAATAAACAAGCTTGTGGTATAAATCAGATTGAATGATCTAGACTATAAAATTAATTAGAATTTCTGATATGCCTAAATATATGCTTCATCAGACAGGAAAGTTATCCACTTCTAGTCGGTTAAAGCAGACGAACGTACAATATCCATTTATTGATTAGACGATAGTCCATTCAGTTGCTTATGTGCGCAGTGCCCAGCTAGAATTAAGGTAATGTAATATGAAAAACAAGCCCGTATATGTAGGCATACCCTTCAACCAAGACTATTTTAACCACAGTTAAATGATATTTTAGGCAATGTCAAGACATTGCTTTTAATGCAAGTATCGAGGTGGTAGTTTTGGTTTGAGGGGAAAATGTGGGTTTACAGACATTGGGCGAGCTTTAGGCCACCATGCAATATATATCAATTGAGTTTACAGTTGGCGCTTACCTTTCCGGAGAACCCGACCTTACCTTTCTGGTGAACGTTTACGTGTTAAAGTTGATTTGTAAGTTTTCAGAGTTTGTGACTTGGACATTAATTAGTATGGCTTTTATTAATTATTGTTGTCTGTATCATGATATCTGTGAAAACAGTGACAGTCAAAACAGATTTTGTTTTAGATTTCAGATCAGATCTGTCGAAATGAAGTTTGATGACTTGCTGAAGAAGCTTGGAGAGTTTGGATTGTATCAGAGACGTCTTTACGTATTTATTGTACTACCAGCGATGTTACAGGCCGCACAGACAATGAATTTTGTTTTCATTCTTGGTCAACATAAGCACAGGTTTGTTTGTTGTTTTTACAATCAACAAAATAAAATAGAAAGAAAAATCAGTTAGAATTAATGGTCTGTCATGTTTTATAATCTGTTTTACTTAGTACGGGGGAAAGTGAAGTAATCCAGGTAGCGGAGATTGTATGACGCGCGGCTATAGCGTGGTAGTCTGAATATCTCAGATGTGAGGTGAACCCTTAATTGCCATAACAATCGGACAAATTTGAATGTGAGAGAAAGGTGTCTATTTGCCTGTCAAAGGTCAGTTGGACATTTCGGATTTCTCCGCCATGTTTTAGCGATGATAATTTAACTATTTCGTTCACACTTTTAAGCTATTTCGTTCACACTTTTCAGTATGTCTTCTAATCAATGCATTACGAAGTTTTTTCCGAAGGAACGTCGCTTTTACTGAAATGCGTAAAATTATGCGATCCCACTTCCAATGGAAGGAATTGATCCCCACAAACGTTATGGAGGACTTATATTGTACGCTGAGAATCACATTAACGTATTAAAAACGTTAAACCCCTCTTCGATCCATACTTTATCTTAAGCTGTTCAATTGTTTTTAGTTGTAGAATATCAACATTTTACAGAAACGCTTCAGAAAATGACACTAATATCTTTGTTAATGCTACTGAATGTAAGATGTTTATACATAACAACTTTACAAACAATACAGAGACTATGGCATGTTCAGCCTGGGATTACGACAAGTCAACATATATAAAGTCGGCTACATCCGAGGTGGGTGAGCTAACTATATACTGTTCTAAAATTAAGATTTGAAAGGCAGAAGTCTAAATACATGCAAAATGCATAAATACAGCTGGGGCTACTTTTAAATTATAACAAATAAGCATATAATTTCATGATTTTGAGTTCAACAGGATTTATAAAATCATTACTTTCTTTATTTTTGTCATGTTTTTATTGATATCCACATTAAATGTTTAATACCATTGACAGATTGTCAAACACGCTTAATAGGACCAAAAGAAATGGTAAATTATCCTTTTAAAATACGTTGTTATTAATGTAGATTTTGTTTAATCTATTTGTTTTTGGTTTTTGTAGTGAAAAATGTTCGTTACTTAAAAAATTTTTGGCGCCCTGCTTCCTGTTAATCAGGGGGGATTAGTCCATAACCTTCTATGATCTTAGATAAAAAGATATTTAGCTCTTATAATTACTATATTTTTATGTTGTAATATAAATAAGTTTTTAAATCAAATCTGAACAATTTTAACCATTCAACTTGACCGGAAGTGGTTACTGTATGTTTCCGGTCACGTGACTTGTGTTTATTTTTATTTTTATTTTTTTTCAGTTGTCTTAAAAATTGTTTTATGTTATTCAATACTGGTCAAATCGCCAAAATTTATTACCAAGAATGTTTTTATATTTCTCAAAGAATTTTTTTGACATAAATTACTCGAAGATCACGCCTTTTATTAAGACTTATTTAGAGTAAAAGGGCACCAAAAGAATTTAGGAGAACTAATCATTTCAGCTTAGTCGGCATATAAATAACAATTAGTTTTCTATTGTATCAATGCTAAAATAAAGTGATCGTTAGTACCTATATAAAGGTGTTATCAACAATATCAAAGCATTCAAAAGTAACAATTTGGGAAGAGAGCAACCTCCATAACTAACCGGGAATATTAAACTACATTCTATGTCTAAAATATTCCTAAGCGAACGTGAGTTTGACAACTTCTATTTAAAAATAATTTACGTTAATGGAAGCAGACAGTACCCACTTCGGTGAAGTTATGAGGTTGTAATTGATAAGTTTAAGTTTAAAACTTAGTTCAATATAAAAATTAAAGGAACGTACGAATTCAGTGGCGGATTTAAGGGGGGGATTGCGGGGGTTGCAACCCCCCCCTTTTAAAAAATTAAAAAAAAAAAGAGAGAGATATATTGACCGATTAAAAATTGTTTTCTTGGCCCCAATTGGGGCTCTGCCCTAGACCCTCGTCTCTGGAGCTCGCGCCTTTGGCGCTCGCACCTAGCATTGATAAAATTCTCACCCTCCCTTTCAAAAATTCCTGGATAATTCTCAACCCCCCCTTTAAAAAAAACCTGGATAATCCTCAACCCCCCCTTTAAAAAAATCCTGGATCCGCCCCTGGAATTTTAAGAGGTAAATATTTGTTTTTTTAAAGTAAAGATACGTAACCGGAAAAAGAGTGTAGAACTACCGGTCAAGTTATGGGTTTGAAATTGATTTTTTTTAAGGTCATTTGGTGTCTAAATATAAAAAATAATAAATAATAGAAATATGAATCTGAAGAGTTTAACTTTTATTTAAAAACACCCAAGGTTATGTGATAATCTGCCCCTCCTTAATTTTATCCTCCCTTCATTAAAAAAGAAGGGGTAAACGTAAATTCAACATCCCTATTTATATACAAAAATAGCAATTTTAGGAAACATCAATCTACAAAATCACAAGAAAATCGATTTTAAGGGCTATAAGGATCGATAAATTTGAACCCTATTTTTTCTATAGCTTAACCTCATACCAAAGCAAAACAACACAAAAATCCTACGGGAGCTATTTTTCTGACACGTCATACCACACTTTAGTCCTAGTTTGGAGATATTGACATCATTATATCGCATGTAACAGAATTTTCAAAATGCTTATTGCCTATCAAATTTGAAATGATCAAATAACCTTTTTAAACTTTCTTCTGCGTACCACCGTTACAGTGAACATCCTTGTGGATATCTATCGAGTAACGAATGAAGTGGAAGTAAACATTACTTAAATATTAGATACCCACTGTTATTTAGCTTTGAACAAATGCACTTAAAACTTGTGATTGTTAAGCTTATTTTCAGAGTGCATATAATTTTTTATAAAAGATACAAATCCTTGAAGTTGTCTCATCGTGCGTTTAAGTCGACAATAATAAACTCCAGTTTGTATCATTACCAGCTTGATTGCTAAAATAAACTGTCAAATTTGAAACATATTCATGATTTAAAATGTTAATTTTTTTCTTTTATATATTTTTGTATTTTTGTATAGCAAACATAAAATATCATACTTTCGACATAATTGTAATACAAATTCATAATACAATATATACAATATACAGATTATCTGCATTGTCATTTAGCACATAAGTTCTCTTTCTGTAAATTTAAGGAAAATTGATAGTAGTAGGGAATAAAAGTTGTACATGTGTTATGACTCAGGATACTATTGATTTAAACATGATTTTTACGATTCAAATTATTAACACTTTAAGCTAGGCTATTTTAAAATTTGCTTGAATTTCCCTATGCATACGTGTATATAGTGAAGAAATAAGCTAGAACACTTAAAATATATTTCAAAAAAACCTGTACAAAATTCCCAATTTACCCAAATTGCTTAATCTTATTCTTTCTAATGCTATATTATAGTTCAATTTTGTTCTTAAATTGTTAAAATTAAATTTGCTATCATTTGATCCGGCGTTGTATATATAATTTCTTACTAGGATAAATATAAAGTTTATAGGTTTTACTTTTTCCGAAATGTTTGGGTTACCAAAGATAGCTGTTTTAGGATTTATTTCTACATTTATTACCTTATTTTGAAATAATTTTTTAATTTCTCCGAATGATTATAAACGTGTTGACACTCCTAAAACAATTGTACTATATTTTCCACAAACGTGTTACAAAATTTTCATTTATCATGTTTTCATTCCAATTTTTTTTCAGATAACAATTTGTTCCTTAAATGTTATTATTTATTGTATACTGAAACCATTGGAGATAAGTATTTTTGGTTGTATAAAGGGTATGCTATTGCAAATTTTCTATTCTGTATCTCCAATGTTATACTCTGATTTCCATTTTATTTCTCTTGTCTTTATTTTGTTTGTCTTAATCAAACATAAGTACATGTCTTTAGTGTCTTTTTTAAATTTAAAATTATTTTAAGTCAAACGGTATAAACGAGTTTATTATTTTAATATTGTTGGGGTGTATCTCTAGTGTTTTATATACTCTTTAATTGAATTTATAAGACTTTTAAACTCTAGCAAACTTGATTTGATATTGTATTTTAGTTTAAAATTTTCATAATTCAGTAACTCTTGGTTTTCATCTATTAAATCTTTTTATTAAAACGATATTATTTTTCAAATATTTATTCTGACTGCAGATTTGATGTAGAAAGTTGAAAAATATTGTCATTTTAATTGCAGATTTGATTAAAGAATTGTGTTATTTGTACAATCATGTTGATTTATCGGTTACGGTTAAACACGATTTCCATTGTTACAGTGTCATATTATAAATTATTGAATAGAATATTTCATTCAGAAAATTCAAGAATTTATTTGGCAAAGACACTAATTATGACTAATAAAGCTGTCATTACGTCATCTCTTTTTTTGCTGTATATGAATCTTCTTTACAGTTTAATCTTGTATGCGACGATAAAGTTTTCAAGTCCCATGCCAGTATGACTAGCTTTGGTGGTGTTATTGTTGCAGCAATCATAATGGGAGCGTTTGGAGACATGCAAGTAGCAAAATATAATCCGCAGTATCATTATGAACCATAAATCTCCTTACAAAATTATTACATTTTGTCTACATTCTTTTCTTGTTTTTATAGCTAGTTGTGGGTAGCTAGTATGGTGGGTGTAGCTAGCTTTACTGGAGATGCTTAGCCTTCCTTGTTTACGTGTTTAACCGAATATGTCAGTTTCAATGTTTTACTTTGCTTCGAACATGGATCTGTATGTTATTTTTTCATTTATTGTTTATGTACAGACAAATAGTAAACTTTAGTATCTTATTATGGATTTGACTCTTTAATCAACAGAGGCGGTATATAAATGTTCGTTTTAGATACTTAATTGCAATCTTCGGTTCTTTTACTAAAAGACTCATTTGCACTAGAACTTTAATCATCAGAAGAACAATTACCGCTTCCATAAATATTAATGATTAATCTATTGATGAAAATGACTATCACATTCCCTGTTCAACACATCAGTACACATCAATGGATTTCCATTAATTGTTTCTATAAAACATCTGTGCCCAAGCATTGCGTTTTTATATCACCATTTCAGCGAGATAATGTCCAACAATAGCGTGCTATTATAACCATTACTGATAAAATATAAATGTTCTTTGACTCATTCAATATGCGTATCCTCAAACTCCTACGTTTTAGCGGCATTATTAGCATAATTTAAATATATCTGACGGATTGCACATATATTTGTATGTTTCATTTTGATATATGAAGACATAAAGCTTTGTATCTGTATTATTTTATTCTCGTATCATTATACAATACAGTGTATATCTATTGTACCTCGCACAGACCTTACTAGAAAGGAAAATGAAATCATATTACCCGGGGATATATATATATATATTATAGCTACGCGTTATACAGTCCAATCTGTCTTAAAGGCCACACAAGGGAATCAGTAAAAGTGGTCTTTATGGGCAGGTGGCCTTTATATATAGGTTCAAAAATTATGAATAAAAGAACATTGAGATGCAATTCTACTGGTCTTCATAAGTAGGTGACCTTTATATAGAAGCGGTATTTAAGGCAGGTTCGGTTGTATTTTATTCGAATTATAAGTTAACCTTTGGGTTGGCATTATGAGTTATTTTACATCAATTCTATGAGCTTAATACATTTTTTAACATTTTGGATAGTTATTTATCAACAATAAAAAGACAAAATGCATATGCTACAATATCAACAACATATGTATTAGTCCAGTTTGAAAAAAATAATGTAAGTTATTTACTTATCGATAACTTGTCATCATATTAGTTTCTTGAAATGTTGTAAACAAATATACAGTATGCATTGCATACATTGTTAATTCAACTTCTAGATGAGTAAAAATCATAAATAATTCATTTGCAATCCTTCTTTTCTTCTGAAATAATTAAAAGATGAGAGATGTTTGAAAAAAAAATAAACCTGAATAAGGTTGGTCAATACATTAGGACAATTAACGGCATAGTTCGTATCATTATCTATGTGTTCAATATACCATGTATTGTACATTTTATTTTTGATGTATTGTCCACAGATTTTACATTAATTTTACACCAAAGTTTCTCTTGCAGCACTAGACGGACGTGTCCAAATACAATTTTTACGATTTTTATTTAAAAAAAAACTAGCGGCAAATTTAGAGACCAGTATATTTGTAACAATACAATGTTAGTCCCTATATATAACTTATAAAAAACCCTACACAACCGTACATTAACCAAAGTGATTTCTCAGAATATGGACTTTTGTAATGAGTGGCCAAAATATTTGATTTTCCTCCCTGTCTTGTTAAGCTGTCTCTATTGCAAACCGCTTGTTGTAAATTTAAAACTCAACTCAATCATTAACAAATAGGCTCCTAATATTTCTTTCTGTTTCTTCTGCCTTTAAACTGTCTTTGCCATGCACTATTATAGCCTCTTGTTTTACGTTAAATTTTTGCAAAGTGCTTTAGTTGCAATATATTGCCTTTTATCTATTTCAGAATTGGAAGAAAAAAGGTGTTATGTTTCAGTGTTGTTTTGATGATTTTGTCTGATCTGGCTCTGGCCTTCGCTCCTAATATACAAGTTTTTGCAGCTTTCCACTTTTTTAGTGGCTTTTCACACATGGGATACTTTGCTACTGCCTTAATAACAGGTATTGATTGCATTTATATTTCAACTTATTCCGGCGCTTTGAAATCTACATAAGTTTTATAATTGCACTGCAAATGTATTTCGCAAAATTGATACTTAGCTATTCCTTCATTACACATTTTTCTTGCAAATTTATTTACACCTGAACATGGACTAGTGTGTTTTATTTATGTGAATTAAACAAATGTACACACGTCTATTGTTAAATCTTTTACATATACTAGTATTTCAATCTGTAACGACAGAATATAAAACCCTTCTTAATTTTGATTGCACGCGTGTCGGATGTATCTAGTTAAAAGGAGGTAATTGCTCTTCCGGAACACCTAGATTTTCTTCACGAGTCCACGTGATTATCCCGATTTGCCAGTTTCAAAGATTTTACTTTGTTTAGGGATTGTTATTAGATATGGATTAGTATATTTGTTTTTTTTATTAAAACGTATAACACTTTGCTAAACTAGCAGGGAAGAGGAAAACATTTTACCATAATTGCTTAAAACCATTTTGTACTTTTTTCATGGAATTATATTAATCATATCTTGCAGTATTAGAACTTGTAGGACCTTCACAGCGAATCACAGCAGGTATCATAATAGATTTGGTATTTGCTGTTGGAGCGTTCCTGCTTGGTATAGCCGCCTACTTATCAGAAACTGGCGTCATCTACAGCTTGTTATTTCTATACCAGGACTAATTTTATTACCATGTCTTTAGTAAGTTAAGTTTGTCTATATAAATGTTAGTAGATGTAATTAAAGAATAAAAAGTAACAAATAATTGATACAAAATATATGAAATTGTTGATAAGCATGGTGTCTAAATATCGAAAATTTATCTGGATATATTTGATGATTCATAATTTAATTTTACGTTTCATTCCCAAATTTCTTTAATTAAATGGCGGAAGTAGCTGACTAAACAGAGAATGCTTACACTTCCGGTGCAGCCGGCTTCACTTCCGTGATGGAACATCACGTGCTTAATCAAATTTGTCAGGTTCAAATGTTTTTACATGCAAAAAATAAAAAACATGCAAAATTTGTTTCACATGCAGATTTCAAAAAGATAAGTCAGGCAAAATGCTCGACTGTGGACGGGCAAGCATTTCCGGTTTACTAACCTACACCCGCCATATGCAAGAAAGGACGACGGAACTATGGCAAGTCAAATTTAACACAGATTATTTAGAATACAGATGAATATAACCGTAAAATATTTTTTATAAAGGACTATCAAAAAGAAACGTACTAATCCATGTCCAAATCACAATCCAGAAGCAAAGTAAAAACTGTGGAACTGACAAGTTAGGTTATACACGTGAATTCCACCAGGGAAGTGAGGCCGGGTGCTCCGGAAGGGTAAGCACCTCCTGTTTAGCTAGCTACATCCACCATGTGTGTAATCAAAATTGTGTGAAAGGAACATCATGGAACTATGAGACGTCATGTATATTTAAGGCAATCCAGGACACAGAGACATCAAACTTACTGTGATGACGGCCATAAAACTTTTTGAGGGCCTTGATAAGCCTAGGCTTGCAATATCCCAATTTATTTGCAAGCAGCCTACGTCGTTGTACAAAAATCCCGTAGTGTGAATAAGCTCTACCATAGCGTATTAATTGGGAAACAAATACACCATAAGCAGGAGAAGCAGGTATATTGCTGCAAAAAAGGAAAGTTGACAATAGAAAAATTGAAGTCATCACGTTTGTCATAAAGTTTCAAATGTAGCTGTGCGTCATAATTCAGGTATAAGTCTAAATATGAAGCAGAACTTGAGGAATCAGTCGTGTCTTTTATTTCAAGCTCACTAGGATAGATGACATTTACATAGTCTCCAAATGTAGGATTGTTAAGAGACAGAACGACATCTATATATCTGTATGTTGAGTTGAATGATTTGGCGACACTCTTCAAATTTAACAAGGTGCTGCATAAATTCTGCTTCATAAGAATAAAGAAACAAACCAGCAAGCAATGGTGCACAGTTTGTATCTATTGGTATACCGATTGTTTGTTGAAAAACTATATAACCAAACAAAACAAATAGGTCATCTATCAACAACTCCAACATTTTGTTGATGGTATCTTCAGTATATTGACAGAACACTACATTTTTACCACAATTTCGACAGTTTTTGCATTTTCCAATTCCAGTTTTGGAACATTTTTATCAGAACAACAGATTCTAAATTAATTTCTGCATACTTTGTACCCGAAGTTGATATAACGATTCTCAATAAATAAGACGAAAAACAACTATATGTAATCAATAACAATTATCGTCAACAAATTTGTTCAATGTATTAGTAAAATATGTGTTGCTTATTAAGACATTACTGTAAAAACATACATATATAAGTAGGTAAAAGAATTTAATTTCAATGGATTGTAAAACTACACATACAATAACTTAAAGCGAAATTACTAAAGCTGTACTTTTAAAAAAACATAACTTTTAACATTGATAAGTCGTCCACCAGGGAAATAGTAACTGGTTCTTTGGAAGTGTACTAAAGGTGACCAGGCCCCGGTTTCATTCCTTAACTAAGATTTTCCTTAACTTAAAATTAGCAATTTTTTGTAATCTCTTTTTGGAACTACTGAGAGTTATTTTTGTCCAAACTGATCATTGAATCAAGCACTATCTTCAAAAGATTTCATCTTATAGACCAAAACACATTTTTCAGCCTTTTGAAGGACATTACCAACTACTGTAAAAAGGGTCAATTGAAAAATTTGGTCTAATCGAGACTTTTGTAGAGCTTAATGAGCTGAACATATAAGCAAGCAACAGCTTTTCTTTATCTTCAATAGTTTTCATTCCTTAAGCAAAATTAGATTTTTCAACCTTTTAAGGCGCATTAGCCTAAAAATGGGTCATCTGCCAACTTCGGTCTTTTGAAGACTTTTCTAGAGCTTTTGGAGATGAACAGTTAGGCAAGCAACAAATTTTCTCTATCTGCAATAGTTTTAATATTATAAGCAAAAAACTCGAGTTTTAACCTTTAAAGGGGCATTACCCCTAAATGAGGTCATGTGACAACTTCGGTCTAATGGCAACTTTTCTAGAGCTTCTTGAGATGAACATTTAAGCAAGCAACATATTTTCTCTATCTGCAATAGTTTTGATATTATAAGCAAAAACTCGATTTTCAACCGTTTAAGGGGCATTACCCCTAAATGAGGTAATGTGACAACTTCGGTCTAATGGAGACTTTTGTAGAGCTTTTTGAGTTGAACATATGAACAAGCAACATTTTTTCTCTGTCTGCAATATTTTTATATAAGGCAAAAACATGAAAATGTATCTTAATTAGGGCATAACTCCTAAAAGGAGTCATCTGACAACTTTTACCCAATGACGACTTTTGTAGAGCTTTTGATTCTAAAGAACCTACGATCTGTCAGTTTTTCATATCCGCAATAGTTCCCAAGTTATAAGCAATTTAATGTGATATTACTATATTTTCTTTTTTTAGTGACAGCCGCCATGTGTTTTGATTGATCAAAAATCGAAACACAGCTTTTGTACAAGATCATAACAATCATACCAAGTTTAATTAAATTTTGTTCAGTTGTTTATAAAGAAGATTTTTGAAAAATTGTTAACGGACGGCAGACGATGACGACAGACAACGACGTCGATGGACGGCAAGTGATGGCAATAGCTCATATGGACCTTCGGCCAAGTTGAGCTAAATATAGCATTTTTTCAAAGGTCAAAAACTGGGACATAACCTTCATCTTTGACCTTGAAATCTATTGGAAGAAAGCTGTTATTGGGTTATAACAATAACTGTCTCATTTTAAAAATTACATCATTTTATCGCAAAAAATGCATAACCTTTTTTTCGCACAATTTTAATGAAAAACACAACTTTAATATTCCCAGGTATCCTGTATCCAAATATTCATTCAAAATTTGCTTGCACCTTTTGGTTTCAAAGAAGATGATTTTTTGTCTTTTGGCTATTTTTAGTAACTGCGACCACCTTGTCCACCGTGGCTAAACACCGAACACAATTTTGAAAGCCTGTTACCCAGGCATGATATTTATCAAGTTTCATCAAATTTAGTTCAGTAGTTTTGGACTTTCGGTCCAGGTTAGCTAAACATAAAAACTGTGAAGATTTTGAATTTTGCCAAGGAATAAATTTGAAACCGAGGTCAAGTTTTACTATATTGACCGTCAATGCCTAGGTTTGAATCCCACTCGGCTAGATCGTTGGTGATAAACTTTGCCGATTCTCTATGTAGACCAAACACTACATCCTGCTCCTCAATTTCCTCTAACAACCCAGACGTTAATACACCCATAACAGTAAAAACAATTCCACTATTATACTTAGCATTTATATACTATCATACAGATCCCAGATTTAACAGATGGACATATTCCAAAATCATCAGAAACACAATGCTTATCAAAGATTAAAAATGTAAAATGAAAGATTCAAAATTGTTTCTTTGAACTGTTGTCTAGCCCATGTTGTTCCTAGTTTTATTCCAGAATCACCAAGATGGCTTCTATCTCAAGACAGAAAAGATGAAGCATTGGTAACTATACGTAAACTGGCCAAGGTTAACAAAGTCGAATGTCCAAAAAACCTGGATGATTTAGAGGAGGAGGCAGCATGTAAATTTACAGAGATTGTTCCCCAGATTCTAAAATGTAGAGAACTAGTTATTCGTTGGATAGTATTGGCATATGCATGGTAAGGGTGTTCATAATGAAATTCCACCTATAAAACACACATAATCCATGCTCATGGGAGCTTAATGATTGGCTTATAGGGTTTTATAGGTGGTTTAAAGGTAGCTTATAGCCCCTCTGTCTGTAAGCCACCACGCTCTACTGACTACACAGTTTGCTTCCCGAAAATGGTTGTTATCTCCATTTTTTCCGCTTCCTCCACAATCTTAAAATCTTGATCTCGCTAGCTTGGTTTGCACTGCGTTCGGGCAAATGCTAGTGTGAAAAATTTGCTTGCCGAAAGTCGGTTCTTTTCTTAGTGCACTTCGGTTCCCTCTACCATTGTTGTACTTGACGTATAGACACAAAGACTACACACTTTTTTACAAACTGAGAAAAAATGAATTGGGTGTACTATAATTTAAAAACAAATTGGTGTATCACAGATTTTCATAATACGCGATTAGTATATGTATTACGTTGATCAAAAGGAAATGAAATGTATTATTGATCATTTATGATAATAGAATATTACCATATTTTCAAATAAAATACAAAAACATATATTGCACCGAACCTAAGCGTCATACCATTTGCGTTTTTTTATACACGGCATTGGGGTAGGATGGGCTTATGTAACGGGGCGCTAAGCATCTTTTCCAAGGTAAGCCGTTCGCATAAATATGGGGTAGGTCCTAGTGTCAGAAAAATTTCTCAGTTTGCTCAGGCTCCAGTTTCACAATCATTTGAAGATCTTTCTGCAGTTAAAACTTACAAAATCATTAATGACAGATTTCAAATATGCCAAATTTAGGTTATAATTATATCCTGTTGTTCTGAATACCCGTTTGTTGGAGAAAAACTTTCTCTAGAAACATACCAAACAAAACTGCAGGTAAGTATATTGTTAGATCTATGGAAGAGAGAGAGAGAGAGAGAGAGAGAGAGAGATTTGGGTTAAGAGAGTCTTACACTTTTTTTTTATTTTTTTAAAATATTTACTTAAAATCATAGCTTCAGTTTAGATCTCATATTTATTTACATAAGTATAAATATATAAAAAAGGAGTAAAATCCTATATTTTTTTTTTATTTATATTTTACTAACATCTGAACGTTTTAGAGGTTTCAGGTTATCATATCGTAGATAACGAGTAATGATATAGATGTAGATTTAGAATACAAATGTAGTCAGGGGAACCAAGGATCTTGAGTTCAAGTCCCGCTGAGGGCAAAATTGAGTAATAAGATTGATAATAAATGATGTTTAGTTATGTTACCTTAATTAAATGTGATTTCAGAATGAATTACATAAAATTGAAAAAATAATATGAATAAAAAAAATAAATAAATAAAAGAAAAAACGTAAAAAAATAAAATTAACTAATGACAATAAAATAAATATTTTTTTTAAAATAGAAAGAAATTAAAAAAATATAAAAAACAAAAAATTTAAAAAAAAACAGTGCAAGTATAATAAGGAAAGTATTAATTATTTTTGACATCATATTTATATAATTTTAAAATAAAAATAAAATATATTGAAAATTGTTTTCTGTATTTGTTCGTAAACAAACCGTTAAAGATCCTTAAAACCACATTAACGATCCATACACTTTTCTTCTACTTAAAGAAGGGTTATAGATGGCTTATATTTTGAATGATTATAAGCCATCTACATGTATAAGCCTGGCTTATTGAAGTCTTATAGGCCATCTATAAAGGGCTTATAAATGGCTTATAGATGTTTAAAAGCGCTCTATAAGCCACCTATAAGCTAACTTAAGTAGACATTTGTTTATTTTGTGCATTGACAAGAGCGCGATGGTTTAAAAAATGTTGATTCTAAATGTTATACGTAAAAAATATATCATATTGGACAATTTATGCGTTTTCCTCGACCAGTCGGGGTGTTTTGTTGATTTTTCTCGTGTTCAAGTATCGTTATTTAATATACATGATAGCAATTTCTTGAAATGGTGTACATTTTTCATCGTTTAATTTTTTTTATAAAAGTTTGTCAAAGATATTGCAGTATGTGTTGAATGTTGGTTGAAACGTATTCGCCAACCATTTTTGCCATGTTTATTTTCATTCGTTAATTGCTTCAGAAAAGAAAGCTACCGACAACTGTACAGTTTGACTGAACTTCCGTTCCCACACTGTGATAATCAGCGGTATTGCTACTTTGTCAAATAATATTGCTGTATAGTCATATTTCAGTATTTCATTGTTTTAAAATTTATTTTTGATCTATTTTGTTTAGGTGTATCATAGTGATGTCTTTTTACGGAATTTCCTACAACGTAGGAAATATAGGAAATGACGTTTATTTAAATTTCTTTCTGTCAACTACTGTAGAATTCTTTGGATACTTCATTTGTATTTTCGCATCTGAACGACTTGGACGGAAACCAGTACACTGCTGTACCTTGATCCTGGCTGGATTGTCCTGTTTTTCTGCCATCTTTGCGTATTTATATGGAGGAAAAAGTACGTAGATTAGTAAAAGGGCGCTAATGTTTATACTTTCTCACTGACAACTGTGTTTAGGTTATGGGTTGTTTCTTCTTTAATTTTTGTACCCCTTTTGGGGTTTTAAAAACACTTAATATGTTACTATCAAACTTTGTTTCAAATCAAAAATGTTTGTTTTTCTAACTTTGATCACAACGGTAAGGATTTGAAATAATTTGCCAAGGAAATACAAATTAAAGCTATGTCTATTTGAATGCACTCCTTTACATCTTTAATTCTAAAATATAGTGCAATTACTTCGATTTTATTTAGATTTTGTCATTTTCTACTGTTTTTTACGGTTTTTAAATAATGTTTATTCTAGTTAATTAATTACTTTTTTACAGTGACTGTCATAAATATTTTAAATACATTTTAGATCAATCAGTTATAATGATCACATTATCAATGATTGGGAAGTTTGGACTTTCTGCTGCATTTGCAAATGTCTATGTGTACACACCAGAACTGTTTCCAACAAATATCCGCTGCTTTGTGTTGGGTGCTTGTAACTTAGCTCGGATTGGAGCACTTTTGTCACCCTATATCACTAATATATAAGTATGATTGTCATCTGGATTTAGTAAATAGAATATATTTACAGGATGAAATGCAACGTTTAAACAATTAAAGATTGGCTTAAAGGAACTTAAAGGTGGTTTATAGGTGGCTTATAACACATCTATATATAAGCCATCTATAAGAATCTATAAGCCTGGCTAATTAGCATTTAAAATATAAGCCACCTTCAAGTCATGCTTATAGGTGACTTATTGACCTGTTTATTTTTCTTAATGAAATCATTGTCATGTACTTACATGTACTGAAGCCTTTTTATTTATTTATTTTCTATTTTTATTTTATGTCATTTTAATTATTTATTTTTTATCTGTCTATTCATGTATGCATGTATTTATTTATTTATTCAGTTTGTATATGACAATGGATCATAGGAGAAAACACACAATTTAAAATATAATGACCGGCAAAAAAAGTTTCATAATTGTTTGTTTTCGAATTGTTTATTTATTTATTTATTTATTATTATAAGTTTTATTAATAATCTCTAACCTGCTTCACATATTATGTTCAAGCCCTAAAATGAAGATTTTTACAGCTTTTAAAATTTCAAAAAGTAAAAATTTTGACTTTTTATAATTATGAAGGTGTAAATTACATATTTATGTCCATACAGGTCCGTTTAGGTAATATAAATATTACGGTTACTAATTAATGACAATCGACATACCTCATCATCAACTTACGCAACTAATTGATAATGGCAGCACATTCAAACTCATTTAACCAGACTATAGCATATTCTACGCGAACAATTTACCCGTATGGTGTTAGTTTAATTAAAATATTTGGATGGAAATCTTAATAATATAGTCTTAGTGAATAGTAATTTTAGGGAGTACGAAAGATTTCTACCAATTGTTATTCGTCGGTAAATAAATGAATAAACAAAAAATATTATTAAAAACTTAAATAATATCTAAAATATGAGAGAGAGAGAGAGAGGCAGAGAGAGAGGGCAAAGACCAATACATTTAAAAATAATAGTTTTTAAACAGTCATGATTTGATAATTCTGATTTCTTATTTATTTAAATAAAAAATACAAAACAAATGAATGAATAAATAAATAAATCAACCACGATTTCATCAGGTAAAACTTGTAGATCTCTGCACTATCGTTATTATGTGAAGATTTCTGGATCCAGTAAAATACTTTGTGTTCCCTGATCTCTCTCCCTCTCTCATATATATATATATATATATATATATATATATATATATATATATATATATATATATATATATATATATTTTTTTATTTTTGTAAAGCAAACATGAAATATCATAGTTCTACATAATTGTTATATACAATCATAATACAATATATACAATATACAATTTTCTGCATGGTTATCCAATACATGTAAATAGTGAAAAAAAATTAAATTAGAACACTGTAAATATTTCCAAAACCTATCAAAAATTTCCAATTTTCCCAAATTGCTTAATCTTATTCTTTCTAATGCTATATTATAGTTCAATTTTGTTTTAAACTGTTAAAATTTAATTTGCTATCATTTGATCTGGCGTTGTATATATAATTTCTTACTAGGATAAATATGAAGTTTAAAGGTTTTAATTTTTCCGAAATGTATGGGTTACCAAAGATAGCCGTTTTAGGATTTATTTCTAAATTTATTCCATTATTTTCAAATAAATTTTCTAATTTCTCCCAAAGATTATAAACATGTTGACACTCCCAAAACAAATGTACTATATTTTCCGCAAATGTGTTACAAAATTTACATTTATCATCTGTTCTTATTCCAATTTTTTTCAGATAACTATTTGTTGCTAAAATGTTATTATTTATTCTATACTGAAACCATTGGAGATAAGTATTTTTGGTTGTATAAAAAGGTATGCTATTGTAAATTTTCCATTCTTTATCTCCAATGTTAAACTCTGATTTCCATTTTATTTCACTTGTCTGTATTTTGTTTGTCTTAATTAAACATAAGTACATGTCTTTAGCGCCTTTTTTAGATTTAAAAATTATTTTTAAGTGAAACGGTATAAACGGGTTTATTGTTTTAATGTTGTTGGGGTGTATCTTAAGTGTTTTTATATACTCTTTAATTGAATTTATAAGACTTTTATACTCTAGAAAATTTGTTTTGATGTTGTATTTTAGTTTAAAAGTTTCATAATTCAGTAATTGTTGGTTTTCATCTATTAAATCTTTTATGAAAACGATATTATTTTTCAAATATTCTTTATAAAGTATTGTTTCATTGTTTATTTTTATATTTATATTACACCATATGCACGAAGATTCAATGTCGTTCCAGTTTTGAGGACTGATTTTTATTTGTAAAATAGACCATGCTTCCAAAACATCTTTCCAAAATGTATTTTTAATATTATGTATTTTCTTATTTAAATATTCCACTCCCATAGTGGCAATGTCATTACTTTGAAAATTAAAACTTCTAGATAACCTTAAACATTTAGAATCACTTTGTAAGAGTCTTCGTATCCAGGTCATTTTTAAGGCTTTGATGAAAGATGTAAGATCGATCATTTTTAACCCTCCCTTCTGATAATTTTGAATTATTATATCTCTTTTGATTCTGTCAATTTTATTGTTCCAGATAAAGTCATAAAATAAAGTGTTTAATTTATATATTAACTCATTTGTAGGATTAGGTAAACTTATGAATAAGTGATTGAATTTTGAAATAACAAGCGATTTTATTAAAGTAATTTTACCGAGTGGTGTCAAACTTCTCGTTTTCCATATTTGAATTAATTTTTCTGCTTGTTTAACTTTTCCATCATAGTTTAAAGATATCATTTTATCTAAATCTACATGAAATTTTATTCCTAATAAAGTAAAAGTATGTCCCCACTCCAGTTTTAATCGATGATTAAATGTTTCTCCAGAAAATTTTTTGCAACCTATCCAAACTGTTTTACATTTATTTATATTGGTATTCAATCCAGAAATGTTGGCAAAGAAATTTAAAGTTTTTAAAGATTCATCTATAGATTTATAAGACCCATCTAAAATAAGGAGATGTGTCATCAGCAAAATTGTGAAATTTTAAATTCTTCTTTATTTATTGTAATACCTTTGATTTCTTTATTATTTTTTATCATAATACTTAGTATTTCGGCACATATTAAAAAAAGGTAACTTGAAATTGGGTCCCCTTGTCTCACTCCCCTGCCTACCGAAAAAAATTCTGAGACAATGTTGTTTTGCACTACTGCAGAAGAAATATTTGTATATAAGATTTTTATCCATCTTTTAATAAATTCCCCAAAATTGAAAAAATCAAGAACCTCGAATAAAAAATTCCACGATACCGAATCATATGCTTTTTGAAAATCAATCAAATATAACATACCAGGTATGTTATGGTTTTCAGTATATGTCATTATATCAGCGATTAGCCTAATATTTTCAGCTATGTGTCTACCACTTAAAAAACCAGTTTGGTCCTCTGATATTATTTTATTTAAGACAGATTTAAAACGCTCTGCTATACAACCAGAAGCTATTTTATATACAACATTTAGTAAAGTGATCGGTCTCCAGTTTTGTAAATATTCTCTCGGCTTATCTCCTTTGGGTATACACATAATAATTCCTTGTTTCTGAGTTATAGACAATTCCCCCTTTATGTAACCTTCATTTATTGACCTTAGTACATATATTCCCAAATCTTTCCAAAAAAAATTTAAAAAATTCTACCGTAAACCCATCAGACCCTGGACTCTTGTTATTTTTCATTTTCTTTAATACAGACAATACTTCATTATTACTTATTTCTCCCTCCAGTTTTAAATTGTCATTTTGGTTTAGTTTATTTATATCTATCAGTTTAAATTCATTTTTTAAATCTATTTTTTCTGTCTTTTTTTCTTCATAGAGTTTTGAATAAAATGATTTAACTTCATTAAGAATTTCTTTTTGATTAGTTATTTCGTTTCCACTTTCATCTATTAATCTACTAATCGTTTTATTTTCGAAATTATGATTTTCCAAATTAAGAAAGTATTTATTTGGTTTTTCCCCTTCCTCGATCCACTGCACTCTTGATCTTATTATACTACCTTTTAATTTTTCATTTCTAACGGTTTCCAAATTTTCTTTTAAAACCTGCAACACCGATAGGTCTTCTTGGTTTAAATTATTTTTATTTTCTAACTTTAATATTTAATTTTTTAAATTAGTTTCTACTTTATTTTTTTCCTTTTTAATGAAAGATGAGTGTGCAATACATTTTCCTCGGATTTCCATTAAAAGTGTTTCTAGGAATAGTTGGTCAGATATTGTAAACTGTATATTATCTGTATTATTTAAATTATCTAAGTTATATAAAGGTACCATGTATTGTTTAACAGTATCTTTTATACATCGTTTAATTTTATCAATGAACACCTGATCGCGTAATAAGTTAGCGTTAAATTTCCAAAGGCCCCTACCCTTAACAAAATTATTTGGCTTAAGAGACAAGATTACCATAGAATGATCCGACCTATAACTGGGTTCAATTTGAACTTTACATACTTGATTAAATATACTGTCACTTATTAGAAAAAAGTCCAATCTAGATTGTTTAAGAGGTTTGCTTCTTCTCCATGTATACCTTTTTAAATTAGGATATAGTTTTCTAAAAGGATCAGTCAAATTGTATGTATCTTTAATTTCCAAAACCTTTTTTCTAGCCCTTGGGTTATTTATATTTTTATATTTATCCATATCAAGATCAGGTTCTTGTATCAAATTAAAATCTCCACATATAATATTTGTTGTGCAACTAAGTGTCTCTATATGTCTAACTAATTTTGTATAAAAATCAGGTGAATCATTATTAGGGCCGTATAAATTCAGTAAATTAAATCTGAAATTATTCATTTCTACATCTAATATTAAAATATTACCATCGGTATCTGTTATTTCTTTATGTATTTTAACATCTGAACCCTTTTGAAAAAGAATACAAACACCCCTAGCGTTTGATGTATATGCAGAAAAAAAGCTTTTACCATCCCATTGACTTTTTACTGTATTTTCAATTGCACTCGAAAAATGTACATCTTGTAAGCAATAAATATGACAATTCATATCTTTAAGGTAACTAAAAACATCGTGCCGTTTCTTAAAATCGGATAAACCTCTACAATTATAAGACAATATTCTAATTACAGTGTCAAACGTTTTATCATCGCTTTTATCTACACTCATGATTTAAATGATATAATAACAATGCGTTGTAATATATACCAAAAACTTATACATATAATCTACATGCAGTATGAAAGATAACTTATTTACAAAAATACAACTACGTATTTGACTATTCATGTTTGCTTGCATTATGCTGAGAGAGAGAGAGAGAGAGAGAGAGAGAGAGAGAGAGATTGTTGGAAGTGGAAGAATTGTATTAACAATAAGGTGTTGCTAATACAGGCGCCTTTCCCTAGAATAACGGTATACATTAAGTATTTGATAGTATGATTATATACAAGTAAAATATCTATACAAACAAAATCATGTCATTTCGGCCGCAAGGATGACATAACAAAGGGTAAATCAGTTATTACTTGATACAAGTATTACAGTAGGTATTACTTATTATATAACCTATTATGATATACGCGTACTTCAAGAAAACAATAAATGTATACATATACCTATATACATACACTTGTGCGCGACTGTATGTGTGTGAGTGCGCGTATGTGTATGTGTGCGCACATTTCGGGCCGATATTACCCTATCCTTTTTAGTGTAGTACTATCTTTTGTATGTGCAAATTTTGAATATTTACAAAATAGTACAAAAGTAGCACATAACAATTATGATAGATAAATTGATATTTGTATATGAAGAGGGGAAAAATATTAAAAACCGCAACGTATATATATATAATCTCTCTCTAGTACACTCTCTCTCTCTCTCTCTCTCTCTCTCTCTCGAGAGAGAGAGAGAGAGAGAGAGAGAGAGAGGAGAGAGAGAGCGAGAGAGGGAGATATTTGTTTATGGAAACTTTTTCCACAAACAAAAACTATAAATTAGTTTATATTGCACGATTTTATAATCGTAGAAGATGCCAATGATCATTCTATATTTATTAAACAATGTTAAATATGAACATTTATCAATAGATTTTACATCTTCGTAATCGGCCGCTCAAAAAACAATAATTTTATTTTCATATTGGAGTCGGTCCCGTCAGCGACATTAAATACAGTATCATTTTTATGTGGAGTAATTTTAAATTATTTAAGAATTTTACTTAGGATAAAGGAGGAGGGATGTCAAAATTAATATTCATATCTCCATCACACTCAATAAAATTGGGCAGTTGGGTACCATATTGGCGCAAAAGGACTAAGGGTTTCTTTTAAAAAACAATTGTAATATACTGGCGAAAATGACATAAAAATGATTTTACTACTTCTTTTCTACATTTGTTTTTTATCGCAGAAAGGAGACAAATTTTAAAAGCATAATATCTTTTAATTACGTTACCAGAAAGCTTTTGCACATAAATATTTTTCACAAATGAAATAAAAATTAACAAACTTACAGTGAGTTGAGTTGAGTAATAGAATCTGAGTCAATAACATTTAACTATATCGAGACGTCGCCACCTATTGGTGAAGGTACATGAATTTTGCCTGTGCATTGCGCTGATGGCATTATACAGCAAGGTTCAATATCGTGCCAAGCCTACTGTTACACGAGACCTCGTTTATTTTTAGTTTCCGTCCGAAAGAACCGTGTTTTTTCATTTCTTAATGCCGAGTATTAGGCAAATAAAAATCACTACCCGCTTTCAAGTCTTGGGTCAGACCCGGTCAGGGTTCGAACCCACACCCTACCACTTAAGAAGCGAGCACTATAACAACAAACTTAGAACTTAGATGTAATATATATATGCCTCTATTAAGATTCTACAAATGCGAATGAATCTCTGATCGATGATTGACCTTTATAATAGACCCCTTTCACATTCAAATGCGAATGCCCTGTATCTACTGACGACAGCGAAATTTCTAGACTAAGTCTCGCGCGAATTTACAAAACCTCGCGGGATTTTGTTCCAGGGGCAAGTGCGCGAGTGAGACAATGGCATTAAAATGGGCTGCCAAGCAAACATTAAAAAAATGTCCTTCCTCGCATAACGACTCGGATTAGATCCGTTTGTATTTTCAAGTACTATTTTCGACCACGTGATTCACACAAAAACAATAACAATAATGGCGGCGCTGATGTGTTTTGGCGAAAACAAGATGGGTGGAGGCTAGGCCTAGCTAGTAATCGCGATTAGAACTACGTTACAGACCTGTCGAAAGTTTAACACTGAGCTAACGAAGTTGATTCGACGCTAGAAAGAAAAACCTGTTGAGATAAGCATAGCAGCTGCCCAAAATTGTTGAGATATATACAGCTGATATACAGATATATGTAAGAAACTACAGAAATTAGCCAGATTTGGGACCAATATTCGGTAACTTACACTAAAAGGGGGTTTTACCGGAATAATTGCGAAATTCCGGAATAGTTAGACACTTTCCGTAATCTTTGGAAAAATCTGGAATCGTTAGACAAAAATCCGGAATAATAAGTCAAAATCCGAAATAATTAGGCAAAATCCGGAATAATCAGACAAAATCCGGAATAATCGGTCAAAATCCGGAATAATTAGGCTATATTTTTTACGGTAAATTTTCCGGAATCTAAAGATTCCGGATTTTGTCTGATTATTCCGGATTTTGTCTAATTATTTCGGATTTTGCCTAATTATTTCGGATTTTGACTTATTATTCCGGAAAACGTCCAATTATTACGGTAAAGTATTTTAAAAAATTTAAATTTTCAATTCGCGCCATTTTGTCTTTCTTCATCGACGTGCAAATAGTCACACTTTTGATGAATATGTGTAAGGGGAAAAAATACCTTACAAATACTTGTAATAAATGTTCCGCCCTCGATCAACCGCCATTTTTACTTTGCCGGTATGGTGTTCACCGTGCCTATGTATATATTTTAAAATTAATGTATTTAGTTTTCTAAACTACGATAAATAAAATATCTGAAATTTAATTATAATTCAATTCGTCCTTTGTAAATAAGAACAACTTAAATATTTATTATACTTCCACGAACAAAAAATACAGTAGATTTATATTTATATCATCGTTTCCAGTGTAGATAATTTCGAAATAATGTACATTGAATGGTTTATTTTATCCACATGAGATATTTCCGTAGGGTAATATTTTCTTTGGTCCATGCAAGTAAATATTGTTCATATACAATATTTTACGGATATTCCACCGGATAGATTTTACCATGAAAGCATATCCTCTCGGAAACATTTTCACCCGGATACAATTATCGATTACATAACCACTTGGCTGTGATGATTTTTATTTTCTTAATATCCTGTATATGAACCTCGAATGCTTGATTTACACTATCCGCGGATACTCCAAAACCCATAATTTCTTACTATATATATGCTGTATAAATAATAGTGTAAATAGTTATTAATTTTCACAGTTCAATTGTTTCTGTTCATGGTTATGTAATGTTCGTTCACATGTTCTGTTATATAATTAGATAAGATACAGAATTAAATAACTATATATCATGTAATGGGGATAACAATAAATAATTAAAAATAATTATTACGACATTAAAATACAGGTAATATAGAACTCGAACTTGAAAAGGTAAATTATAGGTAAAATTACAGGTCAAACACCCTTGAAAAGGCCCCTTAATCCCCATCTCTAGTAAGGTTAGGCGTTCGGGACCACACTATTGATTAGATTATACTAATTACATATTAAAATTATCACAGATCATGCAGCAGGCGTGTTCATCGATAAATTTAGGTTCTTGTTTTCCAGATCTTATCACCATTACTTGCACTACGTAGTAATGTAAAATTTGGGTACGAAATGGTCATGGTACGAAATGGTTATGGTACCTGGGTACGAAATGGTCATATGACATGGTACGAAATGGACAGAGTTGGGTACAAAATGGTTAATTTGGGTACGAAATGGTCATGATACGAAATGGTTATGGTACGAAATGACTAATTAAATGTGTCGTGATTATGGACCTCTTCTACGATTATAAAATCATGCAATATTGACAAATATAAACGTTTGTTTGTGGAAAAAGTTCCGATTGACAAAACGATCTCTCTCTCCATATACAACTTAATCAGTTCAGGGAATAATTTTTTAATTAGATCCAAGGATCTTCACATGAAGACGATAGTGCAGAAAGATTTACTAGTTTTACTTGATGAAATGGTGGTTTATTTATTTATTTATTTATTTACAAGTTTCTTAACCGCGAAGTCATAAAATAAGAAATCTTAAATCATGACAGCTTAAAAACTGACGTGTGTAATTCAAAGATGCAGTAGTCTTCTCTCAGTCACTAACCCTCTCTATCATATTTATTTATTTATTTATTTATTTATTTATTTATTTATTTATTTATTTATTTATTTACTTGAATTCAAAGATACAGTAGTCTTCTCTCCGTTACTAATCCCCTCTCCCTATTTATTTATTTATTTACTTGAATTCAAAGATACAGTAGTTTTCTCTCCGTTACTACATGTAACCCCCTCTCCCTCTCTATCATATTGAGATTGGGAAGAAGAAATCTAGTAGGTAATTAATGAGATTAACACCATACCGGTAAATTTGTCACGTAGAATATACCAATCGTCTGTCATTGGGTTTGAATTTGCTTCCGTTATCAATAGTTACGTATGTTGTTTGTGAAGTATGCCGATGATAATTAATTAGTAACCGTGATACGTTTATGATATGTCTCTGATTTACACCTTTTTAATTTTAACGACTAGTAGTCAAATTGCCACTATTGAAATAAAAAAATAAATAAATAAATAAATAAATAAATAAATAAATAAATAAATAAATAAATAAATAAATGTGAGCCCTCTATTTTTTATGTTGTCTGAAAATATTATAATGAAAGAATTTTGAATTTAAACATATCAGGGCGGATCCAGAGTTTTGTTGAAAAGGGGGGGGGAGCACAACTTCGCGCTGAAGACGCGATCTCCTAGGAAGATCTGAGGCATGTTTTCCCTTAAAAATTCCGCTTTTTCATTACATATGATGCGATTTCTTGCATCTAGAACCCTGTCGTACGTCCTTCTTACCTTACATTCAAAGTGGATGTAAGCGAGTTAAAGAACTAATCAGCCTTTTTCAAAAATTTTAACATTGACGGCAGACTGACAGGAGTCTATGATTGTCAATGAGTCAGAAACTGTACTGTCGAAATTCGACGCCGTCGGTAACTTGTCGTGTCAGTCTCTTTATTTTTATCTATCGGGGTGTAGTCGTGCAACGCATTTCCAGACCGACTCTTTATTGTGTTATTAAAGAGAGGTTGTTGGTCCCTTGGAAATGGTAGATCGATATGTCGATCCTTCTGAGGGATACCAGTGTTTTTATTAAGGCGCCCAAACGAAGTTTGGCGACTTATTGTTTTTGCACCGTTTCTTATTATTATTATTATTATTATTATTATTATTATTATTTTTATTATTCTTCCTCTTCTTCTTCTTCCGGCCATGAACTTGTCCAACCATTTTCTCAAAGACCGTTGGTCCAATCTCAACCAAACTTCACAGGAAGGTTGATCCCCATCTCCTTCCCCAGAGGCCAAGGTAAAATGCCCATGGGGTCATTAGGGGAGGGGCAGGAGGGCGGGGTCTTAAAAACAATAATGCTAAATTTTGCTATTTATACTATATTTTGTACTATAAAACCATATATATTCATGATCAGTGTCTCCAGATGTACAAGTCTGTATCACAAGATTTTCCCGGGGGTATCAGGGAGGGTAAGGATGGGCGGGGCAGTGTGCTAACTTTTAAACGGTTAAGATCCCCACCCATAAACTATATATTTTCTGGTTCTACATGAAAAGTTCAATTGAGTGATACTAAAAAAAGTCCTATGGGGGTCATTCCTGATGGAGGGTGGGGATGGGCGGGGCTTGGTACTAACTTTTAAATGGTTGATATCCCCATCCTGAAACTATATATTTTCCGGTTTGGCTTTTAAAGTTGAATAGAATGATACTGCAGAAATACAAATGACTTAATTCCAGGGGAGGGAGGGGACAGGCGGGGCTGGGTAATAACTTTTGATCAGTTGAGATCCCCACCCCTAACATATATATTTTCTTATTCTTTATTAAAAGTTGAATAGATTGATACTAAAGTAAACCCATATGGTCATTCCAATAGGAGGGTGGGGATTGGTAGGTCTAGGTACTAACTCAAACTATAGTTTTCTTCATGGGATGGTTGCTATCATTTTGTTTAAGAATTAAAACAATAAGCATGAATTTTCATTGTCAAGGATACTTTAGTAATCCCTGATCCATGTCCAAAAGCTCTCAAGCTAAATTTTTTATAAGCAACACTAATGGTCAGTTATCCCTGGGGCATGATTTATTATTCAATTCGATAGAGTAGCTGCATTTAGTTATCAATATGGCATTACATAGATAAATGCTTGGATTAATTTAAAATCAACACATCATTAGCTCATCAAAACAACAGGTTGTGATATTGGGTATAGGTGATGTCAGTCAACTTTGTCTATTGTTTGAATTTCAACCAATTGGATTCATGTACTACTTTTATATATAAAATTAAAACTTAAAATGAAATTAATATTACAAGTTTGAATTTTCTTATAATGAAATAAGTGTTACTATTTAATTAACATATTTTTAAGTTTTGAAACCTGGTATTTGATAGAAAAAAGGGTTAACGAAGTACATGTTTACAATAATGTAATCCCATGTAAATGAGTAAATGATACATTTTGTAAATTATGCTAAGTGATCATATTTTGTTGTCACTTTTACAATGGCAAAAAGTAATTGGATTTATCTGCAGATTTTCTATTGTATGTAGAACTTATGTAAAGGTTTAAAATTTTCAAAATGGCAGCCGTTGCCATTGATATGGAAAAATGCGACAAAAGTCATCCTAATATGAGTTCTGAATACAGGGTTTGATTTTTATTTGTTTGGGCGCCTTATTTGTAATGATGCATCCATCATTACATTAATACTCGTTTAATTTGGTCGATCATGGATGGGCGTGATCTGGTGGTCAGGGTGATTCAGTCGGGTTGATAAACTTCACGCTCATGAGTGGAAATTATCTTTGTTTGAATCCCGGATCTGTGTCTGATTGATCATTAATTAAGGGGGTTTAACGTCCAAGTCAGGAATATTTCACTTTTATCGAGACATCACCAGCTACAGATGTAGTTGCAGAATAATTTACCTGTGCTTTGCGCTGGTGGCATTATGAGTAAGGATTTTTCATCGTGCCATGTCTGCAGTGACAAGGAGCCTCGGTTTTTAAGGTTTGTCCGAAAGACCCGCTTTCATTTCTAATGCCGAGCGAACAGTCACTACCCTTTTTCAAGTCTTGGGCCAGACCGCGGGACAGAACCTGCGACCACCCATTTACGGAGTGAGCACTCTACCAATTATGCTGGCTGCTACCGAAGTGGTAGGTCTCCTACCTCTCCTGTACTTTCAAGTTCATGTTATTATATTATTAGTTTTAAAATGACTAATTAGTCAGTTTCAGCATTGTGTATTAAAGGTGTGTCATATACTATTTTTTGAATTTAATAAAAAAAATACATTCAAAAAATGGTATATGGCATGGACAATACCATTTTTTGAATGTAGTGTTTGATTAAAATTTAAAAAATGCTATATGACAGGAATCCCGTCATCAGAAAAGAACACTGATCATTTTAGATGGGCCGATAAACGGACGAATAGAGACTGATTTTTTTCATTTAAACCAAATATTTTTTTAATGTATAAAAAGTGGGCCTTTTATTCGCGCTATAAAAGTATACAAAAATGATAATCGTGTGATAAAAATGTAATATTCTGAATTAGCTCTCTCTCTCTCTCTCTCTCTCTCTCTCTCTGGGTCATGTCCTTTTGTTTGAAAAGTCAAATTAAATCATTCACGTATGATTAATGAAATCACATTCTCTATGGAATCTTTCCTCAAATAAGAATTACGCTTGGAGTATTGATAACGATCATGTTTACAATTTAGTTTTTTTGACAAGACCGAAGTCTCTTAATTAGTATTTAACGTCATCTACTGATTTCTTTCATGCCTCAGCGATCAGGTAAATAACACTGGTCAGTACTACCTGAATTCTTTCATGCTTCAGCGAACTGGCACATTACATCATCGCCTTATACCTGTACGCGGATAATTAACCAGTGGTCCACTGATTGAGTGACAATTTGCGATGTGAGAGACAACCCCCCCAACCCCCAACCCCCGCTGAATCCGCCACTGCATATTTGTAGAAATTAACTTTTTAAGTGATGCAAGTAGATATAAATGGTAGGCACTATGAATGAATGAAGCACTTTATTTTATTTTATCCACATACCTGTATCAGTTTATCATAGGTATCATGTCATATAACTCCGTCTATATAAAGTGATATTTTTACGTAAAAATCTGTTTTTTAAATAAAAGTTAAGTAGCCCCAAAAGCTTATTAAATGAATTTATATTACCCTCTTTATCTATATTGAAAGCTTAAAAAATTCAAACGTAAAAAGTCCCAAAATCTCTAAATAAAATGAATTAAAAACATCAAACTTTTACTTTTTCATGATTTGAGGAATAAATTAATGCTTTTAATATTTCAATACTTTATTAAGAAGTTAAAGTTTATCCTTCATAAATCGTTGTTAGCTTCAGCACGGTATCAACACGATAAATCCGCGCATGCGCACATGCGTTCGTACGGAAAGACTCTGTATGAAAGGATGAGAGCTTAGTGATAGATAGTTTTAGGTATTTTTTCCCTTACACAGTTTTCTTGAAAGTGCGACTATTTGCACGTTGGTGAAAAACGACGAAATGGCGCGGATTGAAAATTTAAATTTTTTAAAATACTTTACCGTAATAATTGGACGTTTTCCGGAATAATAAGTCAAAATCCGAAATAATTAGGCAAAATCCGAAATAATTAGACAAAATCCGGAATAATCAGACAAAATCCGGAATCTTTAGATTCCGGAAAATTTACCGTAAAAAATATAGCCTAATTATTCCGGATTTTGACCGATTATTCCGGATTTTGTCTGATTATTCCGGATTTTGCCTAATTATTTCGGATTTTGACTTATTATTCCGGATTTTTGTCTAACGATTCCGGATTTTTCCAAAGATTACGGAAAGTGTCTAACTATTCCGGAATTTCGCAATTATTCCGGTAAAACCCCCTTCTAGTGTTAGTGTTAAATTTTCGACAGGACTGTACTTTATACACACGTGAACGTTAACCGAACTAAAGTTCTTATGACGTATCTTTATGATAATTGTCACATAACACTACCGCTAAATCTTGTTAGTGGAATAATTTTGGTTAGGTCATACTGCATCATGAATGATTTAGGCAGAGACAAGTTATATTTTTCTGATTTAGGTAGATCTAGTAAAAATAAGATTTTTTTATTTTAAAGTTGAATTGATATTTGGAATCTTCCTTCCTTTTAAACAAAATAAACAAAACTTATTTTTTCCACTCCAAACCAGCAACATTTAGGTTAAAATTTTTATTTCTTCAGAGTATTACATCAGTTCACCAGAACTCCATGTGTACACAGAGTTAGGGCTGGGTACATGTAATGATACTTTGTTTCATTCTATTGCAAAAAAAAAAACAAAAAAAAACTGATGGACCATACATATTAATATTTAAAATAAGCACATTTTCCAAAAAAAAAAAAAATAATGAAAAATAAATAAAATTAAAATAGTGGGCTAAATCCAAATGACTGCCTGGTCATGTATCAAATGATCACCTTCAAACTGCCAACAGTGGTTAGAACATGAACCTAAAGAGACACTGGGACAGTGCTGAGCTATCAGCTGAAATTTCCAAAACTGCAACAGCCTTCTTTATTTTCAATTTATCCACCTGCATATATACAATATATTGGTGCAAAGAGGAGTCTAGATTTGCATTCTCTGTCAAGTATTGTATTTTAATTATTTATGACTGAATAAAGCCATCTTACCAGTTGTATGAAGATAACCAAACCATCTTACCAGTTGTATGGAGATAACCAATCTATTATAAAGAATAAGCCTATATCATGTATATGGCACAAAGACAAAGTGGTAATCAGTTTGAATATAAAATAACAGTATACACCACACCAATCAGTCTTCCTTGGTCACCCATTTCTGAATGAGACATTATCATTGGCAGAAAATTAAAAGCAAATTTGGTTTTATGTTTTTCAATGCAGCTCAACTGTTCAAAGTGTATGTACAACAAAATGTGCAAAATAGCAAGAACCAAGCTGAAAATCAAGAAGATTGGGTTTCAAAATCAGTAGTGTTACATTACAAAAGGGTTGTATCTAAATCTAAAATCCCCATCCATATTCACTAAAAGTTTGTTTTATTAACAAATTCAACACCTCAGTTATGCCAAACACAAAGGTACACAGAAAAGAGCTTTTATAAATAATTCTAAATTGACATTTTCTGCTTCCAAAATCAACAAATTTATAATCAGTCAAATCACTGAAACTAGTAAATCCCAACTGTATTTAAAAGGACATGATTGTCATTTAATTTTAATTTAAGTGGGAATTCTTTAAAAGTATAGTGTTGGATTTACATATTTGATTCCAGTTTTACAATCATTTCTCAACTTATAAGATTTTCCTTCATTGAAATCTGACAACTTTTGACAATAATTTTATACAAATAAAGTTTCAAAAAAATTTGAATATAAATGTAAAAAACTTAAGAATGATCTTCTTAATGACAACTTAAATTTATGGATTTCTTGAATACTAAATAAAATATTAAGCTTTCAAATTGGCTAAATTCAAGTTGAGGAAAATAACAAATAAGGAATGACTGGAACCAGCAGAATATTCATATCTAGATGCAATAGTAACCACTTCCATTTCTCAGGTCTTGTATTTAAACACAAAAGCCATTTACAGAACAAATACTCTACCAAAGAAGCTTTTCTAGTTGTAATTTGATACAAAATGCCACTATATGTATTTCCCACAAATATTGTATATAAATACCATGAAGAGTTGGTTTTTACAATCCACTGGTAAATAGATACATTACTGACTTGCCAATATAAGCTTACATAAATACTAAGAAGCATATATGGAGCCTGACTGCCAGTACATGTATGGAATAATCTTTGTAAGGGCAGTGCAAGCATGCATACATCTTGGATGCAGTATAGCTTTGACTGGCCAGTATGTAAACAGTACAGCTTTGACAGACCAGTATGTTTACAGTTTAGCTTTGACAGGCCAGTATGTATACAGTATAGCTTTGACAGGCCAGTATGTAGACAGTATAGCTTTGACAGGCCAGGATGTATACATTATAGCTTTGACGGGCTAGTATGTTTACAGTTTAGCTTTGACGGGCTAGTATGTATACAGCATAGCTTTGACGGGCCAGTATGTTTACAGTAAAGCTTTGACCAGCCATTATGTATACAATACAGCCTTGACGGGTCAGTATGTTTACAGTTTAGCTTTGACCGGCCAGTATGTATACAGTATACCTTTGACGGGTCAGTATGTTTACAGTTTAGCTTTGACCGGCAAGTATGTATACAGTATAGCTTTGACGGGTCAGTATGTTTACAGTTTAGCTTTGACGGGCTAGTATATATACAGTATAGGTTTGACGGGCCAGTATGTATACAGTATAGTTTTGACAGGCCAGTATTTAGACAGTACAGCTTTGACGGGTCAGTTTGTTTACAGTTTAGCTTTGACCGGCCAGTATGTATACAGTACAGCTTTGACGGGTCAGTAGCTACACAGTATAGCTTTGACGGGTCAGTACGTACACAGTAGAGCTATGGCTGGCCAGTGCAATTGTGCATTAATCTTGACTGGCCAGTGTAAAACTCAGTAGATTTTGACAAAGAAGAATGGTTTTTCTCTTGGTATGTCAGTATAATATTATATTATATAGATACTGTCAGGCTATAGCTAGCGCAAGATTTAGTAAATCTTGGTTGGGCAGTGGAGTATGATAAACATATATCTTAGCAGCTAGAATAAGGCTACATGGATACTGCTAGGCCAGAATAGACTGGTTTGGTGGGAGCAGATATGTATGGTATAGCTTTTGACAGGCTAACATTGGTCCACATGTTAAGACACCAGTTATAAAAATCAAAAGAATGGATATAATGAAATAAAAATTATTAAATGATTTTTTAGTTTTGAAGGCACTTGTAACAAGTACTGTTCAGACAGTGGACTCCTTCACTGAAAGCTTCAGTTTTGAATCTTAGATTTTTTCAGAATGGGTCATTTTCAAAACTTTTGTCTAAAACATCATGATATTAATATTTTGCATTAATGTTTTATCAAATATGGATACTAAGGTCTTAACAATAGTGCCATTTTGCAAAATAAGGGGGTCAATGTGCCTTCTAGAATGAACACCGCCCGTCCTATGTTCTGTGATTTATTATTTCACAATGGATCAAATAATTTCTTTCTGTTCTACCAAATGACCACTTGTCGATACCGAGGGAAAGGAAAAGACAGTCTCACCCCGTCGTGGTTAGTCTGTTACTGTCCCGTCACAACTAAACCAATATCGGGGGAGGGGTATCCTAACCTGTCAGACGACACTATCTGGAATGGAATTAAATGAATAATATAAGTTTTAATGGCTACCGCTTTTACAGATGAACATAATCGTTCTTCTCGCTTTGGCTTTACTTCGATGGATGGTCAAATCGGCGACACAATTATGTTTAAACCAGTGAACATCGGTTTAAGAGTTCCGATTTTAGGGGAGATAACCGCGTTTGGCAAAATTTAGCGCGTGCGCATTGGAATGTGAAAGGGGTCTATTAATCTCTAGGAGTCAGATGCAAAAGGTATGTCAGGTGAAATTTGATTTCCTGCCTTCCTGTGATGTCAATAAGCCTAAAAATTATTTCTCGAATGAAAGACGAACTATCATAATAATAAAAATAGTAATAAATGTTTTTAAAAATCACTTATATTTATTATCTATATTTTATTAAAATCCAAAAGTTTTAGAGCTAGTCACGTGATCACATCTTAGGAAACTGGGTACTGATAAATGTACATTTAAAAAAAGGATATGAGTTCATGTCTTACGTGACCTAATGAATGAGAATATTGATTTATAATAAGAATGTAGTCAGGGGAACCAAGGGTCGTGAGTTCAGAACCAGCTGAGGGCATAATTGAGCAAGTAAATTGATAATAAAATATGATTATTCTGTTTTACCACTTAATGAATAACAACAAACACACTGTTTGCATGTGACGGCCAACCATAGCATTTATTAACTTAAATTTTTACAAAAACTGCAGAAATCCACTTTCTACTGCCTCCTTCAATAATCCTCAGACACGGCTACAGAAATAATAAAAAAATATAAACAAACTCGTTGCCTTTACCATAACTCTGAGTTACAGCATATGATCCAGTGATCTGAAATAAATAAATAAATAAATATATATATATATATATATATATATATATATATATATATATATATATATATATATATATATATTAAAACTCATTTAAAACATTAACGTTGTCTCGTGCTATGGTATGGAGAAACCACTCGTGTTACACGCATTTTTATAACATTGTGACACATATAATAACCACCCTGGAAAATGAGTTCCGTTTATTCAATTACAAACCCAAAAGTAGATAATTTAATAAAAGTTAATAATGTTTCTAATTTATTTCATTCAAACGATACAAATTAAATTTATATGTAATTTTAGAATTATAACATAAAATTAAAAAATTGATATAAATAAAAAAATCAATAAATAAAATTAAACCATAAATAAAATTAAACCAAAAAAGCAATAAAATAAAATTATTTAATAACAATAAAATAATTTTTTTAATAAAAAAACAATTGATAAAAGAAATTAACTTATAACATGCTTTTAAATTTTTTTTTTTTTAATTAACTAGTGCAAGTATAATTAGGAGCCCTTTAAGATCCTTAAAACCGCATTAAAGACCCTTACAATTTATTGCTACTTTAAGACTTTAAATGCCAATGAGCCATCTATAAGCCTTGTCTATATACTACTTATAGGTCATCTATAAACGGCTTAAAGATGGTTTAAAGACGTCTATAAGCCCTCTATAAGCAACCTATAAGCGGGCTTATAGTAGTTTTTCATTTTGTGATTGAAAAAAAATGTTGTATAATGCATCGTAATAACCTCATATAAATGTTATTGTATGCAAATGTTTAGTTTACGATTATTAAATACTTTATGTAAATAGTTTATTGGCCTAAGCTAATCAATGTCCTAAAAAGTTCTTTGGCCATCTTCACAATATTTCCTGATACGTATATTGTCTCTAAACTTACGCAGGATATATTGACGTCCCACAGCCAATGTTCCTTTCCTTTCGAATTCTTATAACACACCTTTGAAGTATAGCTAGCTAAACACGGGGTGTTTACCTTCACGGCGCATCCGGTCTAACTTCCCTGGTAATGATTCACCTAATTTGCCAGCTTAAAGTATATTACGTTGTCTTGTGACTCTAATTTCAACATGGACTTATATGTTTGTTTTTCGGTTAATATTATAAACCATACTTTGGGTCTACCACAAAACTAATCACTTACATTGCCTCGTTCAAAGACATTACATTTATTAAATTTGTCACGTATTTTTCTATTATGTATATAACCCTTGACGATATAATGGAGGACCCATTTTTGCATTTACTATTCCTTTTTTGTTTTTACTAAATACAAACTGGTTTTCTGACCACGGAGTAAATTCTGCAATCATCATTTTAACCATTATGCACTTGTTTAACTACCGGGACATTATTAATTCTTTACTTTAGCCCGATTTTGTAAGTGGCGACATTGGTAAAGCGCTTCCACTGATTATCTATGGAAGTCTAGCTCTTTCAGCTGGTATATTGTCAATTTATTTACCCGAGACACTGAATACCAAACTTCCAGACACTATACCGGAGGCAATACACCAGATAAAGTAAGATTGATTTTTTTATACCAAATTAAAACGTAAAATTCAGTTTTAAAAAGAAAAAATATATAAATTTTAATGACTGTTTTACTTCTAGATTAATATTTGGGGTTCGAGATGTTTATACTGTATATTCAATATGCATGATTTGATACTACTGTCTCTAAAGCAAAATGGGACGGTTCGATCCTAAGAAATTACTTTGATCATGTTAGGATGTAAATAAAAACATTTTCATATTTATTCAATATGCATTAATGTTATCGGTATTATTTCGTTTATCCGTATTTTGTATTTGCTATTTACCGACTCCATGTTTAAAGCTACAAATTATTAGCGTATATTTGACCTATAGTTATAAAGGTTTTTTGATTTTTAAGTTTTCTTAATAGGCAATTTCCATTTGTTTTCATTTAATTTGCCATTTATGAATTTCAAAGGCATCCAATACAATTTTCTCATTGTTTCTTTATGCCGAATACACAATTTGTTCTAAACCACTTTCTGTACAAACCGACTGTTCATATAACAATATAACGTATTAAAATTAATTTCGGTTTTATAAACACATACATTAATACCACATTTCGTCTCTAAATGTACTAAATCATTGTTATATAACTGTCATCATTGTTGTATTGTTGACAAGTTTGATGTCTTTTTGTCCAGAATTACCAATGATATATTTAACGTCGCATAGTTACATGCTAATTCTACCTGTAGGTCCATGTTCCTTTCGCCCAATTCTGATTATACATGTGACGAGTTTAGGTAGCTAAACAAAAAGTACTCAATCTGCCGTAGTACCCGAGCTCACTTTACGCGTCTTACATAATTAGTCAGTTACAAAGTATTTATTTTGCTTTTGGATTGTGATTCGGACAAAGATAATTATGTTTGTTGTTATGTTTGGTTTTAATTTTATACTGCTGCTAAAATTATTACGCTATAGCAATAATATATAAATTCTTTTTAAATAGTGTTTGTTTAAAGTAGTTTTTTTTTTTCTCTTCTTATAGATATGCGAACAGTAATGTTCTTTTGAAGAAGACGGTTCGTGATGAAACATTCAACTGTCATATGATTGTTGCTATGTTGCTTCAACATTTATTATGAATACTTTAATTTATCAATTAACTATTGATTGTTATAGATCATCGTATATTAAAAACAAAAATGTCGTGATTAATACATTCTATTTTTTTTGTAAATTAATTAAACATCAATGCTTATGATGCTATAAACACAAGACCAACTCCCTCCTTTAAGGGTCTTTAAGGACTCCTTAAAGATCCTTAAAGATGTCCTTAAAAATCCTTAATGCCTCCTTAAAGACCCCTTTAAAGGTCACCGGTCACCAAATTTATGAATTTTGTAATTTGCATTCCTATGGGTAGAGTTGTCAATATTGATGTGTCTGGCAGGTTTTCACACATTACAGTTACCTGTAATATACTAAAAACTTACCTGAACGAAGTTCTAATACTCGGCAATTTCCGACACCGCTCGTAACTTTCCGGCGACCTAATTGATGACGTACATGGTGTTAAACTGCTGAGGAAAGACACATTACTTATATATGTATCCATATGTAACATGTGGGTTTGTGTGCCATTTTGAAGGGTTTTAAAGTTTGATTTCAAGTCAAAATTATATATTTTGTAAAATTTGATATAGTATTACCACAATGAACGATAAAAAAAAATTTCTCACAAATTTAAGAACAAATTAAAGCCAGATTTACACAAGTCCCTTATGCAGCTTTCTACTGTATTTCTACAAATTGAGTGCACATGGAAAACGCAAGAATAAAGTCGTATTTTCCAACAAAGTCCCAAAATATTGTCAAAACTTGATACAAAATATACTGACCTAATACGAAAAAATATTTTCATTCATTCATAAGTGAATTTAATTCTGTACATAGAGCAATTTTTGAAGTTTTTAACAAAACAACTAATATAACCATGTCAAAATTATCCCTTCTGTACCTTCTTACTCGGAACAACTATAAATATTATAATGATGTCATAATTGGAATACAGTATTTATGATGAAATAAAAAAAAAGAACAACAATGACCTACCTGACCCTAAATACCCTGAATGAGGCCCAATTGGTGTATAAACTTCTGTCAAATTTTCTAAATTTTCCCAAAATTTCTCTATGTACTGATGAACTGAATAACTTTTTTGTCATTTAAAAATATAATTTGGTTAGGTCAGTGCATTTAAAATGCAATTTATTGATAGTTTAATGGAAACATTTTCAATTGAATGAAATAAATAAGAAAAACCATGTGCACTCAATTTATGGAAATACAGTAATTGTTTTGAATGCATTGGGCTATTTTTCATATACGAGAAAAGTCAGGGAAATAAGAGTGGTATATTCATTTAAGATAATTTAAATTATTATGAATGGATTCAGGCAAATAAAAAAAATCATAGATTTTAATGAATTTTAATATTCAAAATTAATTTAATTCCGCAAGTCAGTCATTTCACCAGTTCACACGTTCACACAAATCGGGACTTGTATGTCTCTTATTCAAATCAACTAATCTAATTCAACATTTATTTAACCCATCTTTTCAGAATCCATCAAAAACGACAAATAACATTTACCGGGTATATCATAAAGAGTTATACACACGTGTCAAGTAATGTTGCAAATTGTAAGGTAAACCCTGTTGATTACAGGTGGTCAGCTGGTGATAGATGTCTACTTCTAAACAGGATGTTTCCCAATGTAGCATATTGATAATCTCTAATTACTGGTATGTAAGGGGATGTAATATTAATAATTAATTTATTAAGCAAAAATGAAAGAAAGTTTCACTCAAGTTTTGATTAAGCCGTTAGTTAGTCGGGTATAATCCCACTGGTATCACATTTTGATACGAGTTCTTTTCAGCTCATTAAAATTAGGTGTACTAAAATTATTATTATTAGTAGTAGTAAATGAAAATTTTAAATATCGTTTTTTATCTAAAAATAAAATAAAAATGGGACAATTTCTGAAACAAATATGAATAAAAATCAATTTGAGGTAAATTAATAATGTACTAGAGAGAAGAAAAAAAGCGACAGACTACAGAATCCGGTCAAAAGTGCTAGAAAATTATGTATGTTTTAATATACATATTAATATTGATATTTAATATTAATTCACTGAAATAAAAATAAATAAATAAATTCAACAGAGAAGTTAAGATATTTAGAATGATATTAAATATTAATGAAAATAAATATGAATATTATTTTAAATAAAAAAAACAAAAATGTGTATTCTTTTTATCAATTCGTTTTGATAAATAGATAAAAATAAAAAGATAAATAAATAAATAATGTGAAATTAAGTTTTGTAATAGTATAAGTAACAGCATATTCGTGATACTTAGAGCAAACAAAAATATTGTTTTTATTTATTTATTTATTATGTTTTTTTTTATTTATTTTTTTATGCTGAAGAAAATTGAAATATCCAATACTAAAAATAAAAAAATTAAATAAAACATGAGAAGCTACTACTGATAAATTTGGGTAATAAATACAGATCACTCTACAAACTTTATTTACTAGATAACTTGGATAACACCTTCTGCGTCACTTCCGGTTTTGGACCCTTTTACTACCAAAGGGAGATAACCCCGTTTTTCAACAGTTTTAGGACTTTATTTTACGCTGTAACAAAGGACAGAAATTATTAAAAAATGTTATTTGTGGCTAAATCGACTTTTTATTATGTAATCTTTCGGAAAATAGTACTAGAAAAATTTCGGTTTTTGGTGACCGGTGACCTTTAAGGACCACTATCTTCTTTAAGGATCTTTAAGGCGGCTTCCTTACAGATCTTAATGGAACTGAAATTTTAAGGATCTTTAATGCGGCTTTAAGGATCTTTAAGGATCACCCTGACATACACATGTATTTAAATGATATAATGGTGTTTTTTCAACCACCCTGAATTGGCTAAGGATGCACCATTATTTATTTATTTATTTATTTTTATTTATTTATTTGTATATATTACACAAAAATAATTGGAGAAAAACGCGATTAAAAATAAATGTCTGGTGATAAAATTTCATGATTGTTTTCAAAGTAATTATTAATTAATTAATTAATTAATTTTATTTATAATCTATACTGCTCCGAGTATTATGTCCCAGCTCTAAATTGATTCAATGTACAACTTTTATTTATTTATTTATTTATTATTTATTTATTAAACTAAAAAAAGTGTAGTTTTGACTATTTATCATTATGGATTTATGCCCATAGGTAATATACAGATCATGGTTCCTAATTGATGATCATCAACATTTTCCCGGTATCTCATCAACAACTTACCTAACTAATTGATAACAGAAGCAAATTCAAACTCATTTTAACCAGACGATAGTATATTCTACCTGAAAAATTTACCGTATGTTGTTAATCTCTTTAATTACCTAGATGGATTTGAATTTTAATGGAATCTGATGATTAATCTACATGAGTAGTAATGTTAGGGATACTTTAGATACTTTTTACCAATTGTTATTTGTGTGTAAATAAATAATAAATAAATAATAAATAAATAATAAATAAATATTTTTAAAAACGTTAATAAGTATATGAAATATGAGAGAAAGAGAGAAAGAGAGATAGAGAGGGAGGGCAGCGAAGACTTGTACATCATCAGTTTTTAAACTACCATTATTTGATATTTCTTATTTCATGACCTTGAAATGTGCATTCATATAAATAAATAAATAAATAAATAAATAAAAATAAATAAATAAATTATCATATAAATAAATAAATAAATAATCAAATGAATATATAAATAATCATATAAATAAATAAATAATAAATAAATAAATAAATAACAATCATATAAATAAATAAATAAATAAATAAATAAATAAACCACAATTTCATAGACAAAACTGGTAGATTCATTTGCACTATCTTCTTCATGTAATAATTTCTCGATCGATCCAGTAAATAACTTGTATTCTCTGATCAAGTTGTTTATGGAGAGAGAGAGAGAGAGAGAGAGAGAGAGAGAGAGAGAGAAACTCGGAGCTGAGAGTTGTCTATCGGAACTTTTTCCCACAAGCGAAAACTATAAGCATGATTTTCTAATCATAGAATAGGTCCGCAATCCAAGTTAACGAATTTCGGGCTAATAAAGTTGTGATTTATAATGAAACAATAAAAAGAAAAAAACATTTGTTTATATCATCGGCATTTATTATTGTTTTTATTTGTTTTCTTGCCGAAAATGGGGTTCTCTGTGTGTTTCCGTTTCATCCACAATCCTAGAACTGACGACCTCCACAACATAACTAGCAAAATCTTGATCTCACTGCCTTGGTTCACATCTTTAGGGAAAATCTAGTGTGAGAAAACTCGCTTGTCGAATATTGGTTCTAATCTCAATGCACTTTGATTTCCTTCACTATCTTGAACTTAAAGTCTCTACACAAGACTATACAATTTTGTTACAAACTGACAAAATATTAAACTGGGACAGGCCATAATCTCAGAAAATTTGTCAGTTCGCTCAGGTTTTACATTCTTGGCCATTCTAGAATTCTTATTCATTGAATCAAATAATGATATAAGTGAAATATTCTTGACACAGGAATGAAACTCTATACTCTGCTATCCCGTTATCCTGATTATGTTGAGAAAAAAGTAAAAATGTTTTCTCCAGAAATAAATCAAATGGTGTTGTTCAAACACAAAACGATATTAGCAGTCTGCAGCTGACGTTGGAATATTGTCATATCTAGGAGAGAAAGAGAGAGAGAGGAGAGAGAATTTGGATTTGCAGTGTCGTGTACTTTTTTCGTTCTGTTTAAAAATAATTCAAAAATGGTAAATCGTGCAGTGTCAGATCCAGCGGGATGGAGGTAGGTGGACGGGGAGGGGGCACCCCAACATTTGCCTCTGCTTTCCGACTTTTTTCCCTCTCGCTTACCGCAAATTGTCAAGCAAACAGTGGGTGGACCAGTTAATTAGTGGTACTGATTAATTAATTCGTGTGCAGGTAGGTAATTGCAATCAGGTGATGATGTAATGTACCAGTTCGCTAAGGTATGAAAGAATTCAGGTAGTGCTGACCAGTCTTAGGTGATAATGTTATTAACATGATCACTTAGGCATGAAAGAACCCAGTTAGTATTAGTAAATGACGTTAATTAGTAATACTAATTAAGACACTTCTGTCTTGTCAGAAAGCATGAATTTTGAACAGGGTTGTTATCAGTACTTCAAAAATAATTCTTATTCAAGGACAGATTCCATAAAGAGTGATTCCATTAATCATAAATGAATATTGGGACCAAGGGTCAGGGCCCAGAGAGAGAGAGAGCTAATTAGAATGGTACATTTTTAGCACATAAGATTATCTTTTATAGCGCAAGGTTCTATTTTCATATAAAAGTCCCAACTTTTGTACATTTTTTGTACATTTTTTTTTATTTTTAATTGGTTTTAATAGATAAATTCCATCTCATTTGACTTTTTATTCTATCCGTCCGTTATTGGCTTTATGGAACAAATCTAAAATGATAAGTGCTATTTTCTGGTAAAAAGGATTCTTGTGTGTTGCACTATTATACTGATTATTTAGTGTAATAATGTAATAATTTAATTAATATAATAAAATTAACTTGAATGTTCAGATGGATGTCATATAGATAATTTTAAACAAGTGTGGAAAAAAGGGGAGGAAGGAGACCTTCCACTTCGGTAGCAGCCAGCTCGGTAGAGTGTCGACTGTCCGCTCCAGAAGTGGAAGGTCGCGGGTTTGGTCTCTGGCCGGGTCTGATCTAAAACTTGAAAAAGGGTAGTGACTATTCACTCGGATCCGCTTTTGAGTATGACAATGGTAATATTTTTTTAAACAGTTTTACCAGATTTATAAGTAGCAGAAATGTCGCTAGTTCTACTGTTTCAATTTGTAAAGAGTACTATTATTATAATGTTTAACATGTGCACTCCTTTTCTCTCTCTCTCTCTCTCACCGTGAATTGAATTAATTTCTGAAATTATTTTATTTAACATTCTCACTGTTTCCCTCATAAAACAGTCATTTAAGTTAAATGCGAGATTTTGAAGGATAGATTAAGATTATAACAAATTATCATTAAAACTCGTCCTTCCATTTTGTACAGATTATTAAATGTCGCTGGTACAATATTATAGTTGTTTATCAAACAAGGAAATAAGTATTGGTATTACAACAAAAATGTAACTAAATTATAAAAGACAATTTTAAATAAAATTTACTTAAAATTATTGTTTTAATTTCAAGAATTATTGAAATATTTTATTAAAAAAGCAGTAGTATGATTAAGATTATACAAATAGGAATGGATATCTGATCGATAATTGATCTTTATAAAAGTGATGTTTGCCAGTCAGATAAATAAGTGTATTACAGGTAAAGGTTTGATATGCCCGTCTTCCTTTGATCAGAAATCTTAAGTCAGTTAAATTAACCTAAAAATTATTCCTCTCAAGAATGAAAGAGCAAACTATAATAATAATAATAATAATAATAATAATATTTTTAAAATGGAGTAAAACATTTTATTTATATATTTTATTATTAAATCTGAAAGATTTAGAGCTAGTCACGTGATCCTTAGGCTACCGGGTACTGATATAGTTTAAAAATATACAATGTATATTCATGTCTTCCGTGGCCTAATGGATAAGGATGTAGAGTCAGGAAAGGATGTAATCTGGGGAACTAAGGGTAGTGAGTTCAAGTCCCGCTGAGCGAAATTAGATAAGTAAATTTGTAATAAATGATGTTAAATAATGTGTTCTTCTTTATTTGTGATTTCAGGACTACTTGCAAAACAACCAAAATTAGTATAAATTGATAAAGAAAAATGATTAAATAAATAAATTTTTTTTATAAATTTACAAATTTTATAAATAAATAAAAATATAATAATTTTTTTTAATAAAACAATAAAATAAAATAAAAACAGTGTAAGAGTATAATAAGTTAAAAATTATATTTAACATCACATTTATATAAATTTAAAATTTAAAAAAATGTATAGAAATTTGTTTTCTGTGTTTATTAAACGAATCCTTAAAGATCCTTAAAGCCGCCTTAAAGATCCTTAAAATTTCAGTTCCATTAAGGATCTTTAAGGATGTCCTTAAAGAGACCTTAAAGACACATTTAAGGTCCTTAAAGACCCCTTAAAGATCCTTAAAGCCCCATTTAATGAGTCTTTAAGGGAGCTTTAAGGATCCTTAAAGGTGACTTTTCTTCTTGTGAAAGTAATATATAAGACACACAAAAATTAACGTTTCTTACCTGAATGGGTGAAGCTTACTGACTATCTTCTATCTAGCTTGCTTACAAGTACTCTTTCAACGCACCCAGTCTCACTTCCATGGAAAAAATTTGCGTATTCCACTTAATTTTTCGAATTTAAAAGTTCTTACTATATATTTAAGATTGCTATTTGAACATGCTTGTGATCTTTTTTTCTTACAGAATATTTTATAAATCTGAAAATTGTAATGTGTTTGAAATTCTGAAGAATTTTTGATTGGCACTTGCATGATTATAAGATCCTATATATATATATATATATATATCAAAAACAAACATACTAATCCATGTCCGTATTACAATCCAGAAGCAAAGTAAAAACTTTGGAACTGACAAGTTAGGTTAAACACGTGAGTGAGGCCGGAAACTCCGGAAGGGTAAGCACTTCCTGTTTAGCTAGCTACTCCCGTCACGTGTGTAATCAAAATTGTGTGAAAGGAACATTGAATTATGAGACGTCAAATCTATCCAGGGAAATCCTGGACATAGAGATATCAAACTTATCAACAATACTGTGATGACGGCCATAAAGCTTTTTGAGGGCCTTCATAAGCTTAGCTTGGAATATCCTTAAGTCAACAATTTATTTGCAAGCAGCCTACTTCGTTGTACAAATTCCCCGTACTGGGAACAAGCTCTACTATAGCGTACTAATTAGGACACAAATACACCATAAGCAGGAGAAGCGGGTATATTGCTGCATAAAAAAGTTGACAAAGAAAAATTGAAGTCATCACGTGTGCATAAAGTTTTAAATTTAGCCTTTTGTGTGCGTTATAATTCAGGTATAAGTCTAAATATGAAGCAGAACCTGAGGAATCGGTCGTGTTTTTCATTTCTAGCTCACTAGGATAGATGAAATTTTCATAGTCTCCAAATTTAGGATTGTCAAAAGAGAGAACGTCATCTATATATCTGTTTGTTGAGTTGAATGATTTGGCGACAGTCTTCTCTCCAGATTTAATAAGGTTCTGCATAAATATATACCCAATGTGTTTAATTCTTTAAAAGCGGAAACCGACTGAGTGCAGCAGAGAGACAATAAGAAGCGTACTTGGAAATAGTAGGTTTAAGCCTAGACGGAAAGAGTCTGTGGTCTGTAATTTTGCACTGGTAACTATTTTGTACCCTAGGTCACAAATATAGAATATATGGAGCTGTATATTTACATTAAACCACATACATGTAAGTATAACAAATAAAGAAAAAATACATTCACTTTGGTAATATTGTGACAGTGCAAAACTTAACGTTTTTTAACCACGATCAAATATTTAAAGTAAATCACTAGTTTCGAATTATTTCTATAAATGTACTTTTTTCTTCATGTTTTATCTTAATCGCGTTAGACCAATCTAATATTACACAACGGATTAATCAAGACTTTCAATTCATTAAGGATTTCACCTAGAGTTGGAAAATAAGTCATTCTTTTGTTTAGGACTTTCCGGGTAAGACTTTACCTGTGACATTATTTACTTATTATTTTATAGTGCTTAGTTTCCATGACGACCAGGTAATTTTTATTGCGTTGTTTGTATTTTGTTTTATGTTTAGCGTCAGTCTGGAAGTGACCGTTGGATAGCCCAGGTCACAATTCCGACATAGAATAAATTTGTCAACTTTATTTGAGTTTTAAGTTTTATTTGAACTAGTTCAAGTTGAGGTAGATTCCCCGTTTTTATAAGTGGTGCGAGAAACCGGGGCAGTTTGCCGCAAATTAATGCGTAAGCAAAGTTGCACTACAAGATCCCGATACAAAACAGGACTTAATTTATAGAATTTTGTGGAACAACGATGTCTTAAGATGGATGCTTTTTCTAGGTGGAGACAAGTGGACAATATTCCTTGGAACCCATGTTACAAATGCGGGTTTCTATTCAACACCAGACATGTGGGGCTATGTAAAGCTAAACGCGCCCGCTGTTTCCGTTGTGGACGTCTTGGACATTATGCCAGATGTTGCTGGTCAGAAATTGTACAAAACCGCAATGCAATGTTAACTATTCCAGGACACCACAGATAAATCAAATTGTAGTGAACAAAGGAAAAAGAAAACGCAAATCATGGAAGCAGAAAGCGCGTGATAAACTAAGACTAACAAAGTATTTGGACAAAAAGAAATTTTTGCAAATTCTCCCTTTTTCAAAAATCGGAGAAAAAGATTTTCAACAGATATTCAATTTAAATTCGAAAAATGCTGATTTGGAACTTCTTTCCGACAACATCAAAATACTAAAACAAGAAAGGGGCACACTTAACTTAAAGTCCAACTTAAGGAAAATGCAGCCGTAAATTTGCAGTTGGAAAAATTTGGCCAAAACATGTTACTTAGATTCAAGTTTGGAGACCAAACTTCTCGGAGAAGGGGGATATTGTGACAGTGCAAAACTTAACGTTTTTTTTAACCACGATCAAATATTTAAAGTAAATCACTAGTTTCGAATTATTTCTATAAATTTACTTTTTTTCCTTCATGTTTTATCTTAATCGCGTTAGACCAATCTAATATTACACAGCCAATTTTTGCTCATGTGAAAATTCACGTGAATCTCAATTCACGTGAGATTCACGTGATATTCACATGAATTTCACGTGAGATTCACATGAATTTCAGTTCACGTGAATTTCACGTTAATTTTTTCATAAGAATTTATTTCACGTGAATTTCACGTGAAATTTCTCATGTGAATTTCACGTGAAAAAATATAAATTGCATGAAAATTGAAAAAAATATCACCAAGCATAAACTTTTGTTATGAATTGATACCTTGTAATACAGATATTAGATTTTTTCTTGTAAATGCACACATTTTTGAAAAATTTATTTTTTCACGTGAAATTCACATGAAAAATTTCACGTGAAATTCACATGAAACATTTCACGTGAAATTCACATGAAATATTTCACGTTAAATTCACATAAAAAACTTCAAGTAGATATAATATGTTAAAAAAACATTGTTTGATGTCATCTATGTCTATTTCTGAAATTTCTATTAAAGAGAGTAAAGAGGAAGGGCGGGTAGGTATGGTAAATTATGTAGCTTTACATTGCTAAAAATGAAAGTATTTGATCATTGGGCATTTTCCCAGTGGTATTTATGTATTATGAATACAAAGTCAATACAACAGGTTTGCTTGTAAAAGTAACTTTTAAAATTAATTGGGGGGGGGGGGGGTCATCATATCACCTTCATGACAGTTTAAATGGAATATCATAAAAAATAAACCATGCCAATCACTGTTTGCTGAAGAACACTAGCAACAGAAAAAAAATGTAGGAATATAATGTAGTAGGGTGTTTAATAGAGAAGGAAAATAAAACTGTGATCTTGCATAATTATACATAGCCTGAAAGCAAAACTGCATATTTTCAATAGGGCTTCTAGCTGTTCATACTCTGTATTTTTTCACTCATATAATAATAATAATAATATTTTATTAATGAAAATAATAATAATCTCTTATTCCAATATAGTAGACAACACACAAACTGTAAATGCCATACTTTAGTTAAGTAATTAAAGCATATACATCGGGTGCTCATGCTGTCTGCAGAAACTACTTATGATAACAGCAAGTTTGCTCTTCAATTTTTGAGGAGAGGAAATTTCATCATTGCAAATGATGCAGCAGTTTTAGGTTGCAGTGGATTTTCAGTTTGAAAAGGGACTTTGAATGAAAAATCAGAGGATATAATGTACCAGTAGTGTAGACTATTATGCATGGGGAAAATTTCATACAAATGTATTGCTTGTTTTGAACTGAAACCCCAAAAAACTAATCAAGCTGGACTGGTCAGTACCAGTGATGGTTTTCAGCAGACGACCACATGACTAGTGATTGCCATTGGTTAGCAGTGAGACTTAGCCTGAAGACCATTAATGGCACAAACATCAAGATAACAATGGTAAGTTGAATCAATGAATACCAAGCCAATGTTTAATACAGCAGGGATGGAGATTAACAGGAGCCCAGTAGCCCATGGCTACTAAAAATCAGCCTGGGTCCCTTAATGTTTACACATTTTAGCTATTTATTACTATTACATTTTTTCTGAAGTAAGCTGGGCCCCTAACTCAAAAAGTTAAGCTTCATCCCTGATACAGTGCATGTGGTGACATTCATAATTTTTTATTCACCTTTAGAAAAATTCAAGTAGGTCCAAGAATCTTTTTAGGTTTTGATGGACTTAGATTTTTATTGTCTATAGAAAAGATGTCACCAGTATTTGTTTACATGGCAGTGTATCTAGCTAAACAGGAGGTGGTTACCCATCAAGAGTACACAGCTTCACTTCCTTAGTTGAAGTTCACATGGTTGTCATTTAAAAGTTTTTTACTTTTACTAAATGCTTCTGGATTGTGTTTTGGACAAGTATTACAGTAGTGTGTTTGTTTTTTTTTATTTTCACTGGTTCTGATATTTAGCAGAAGTCTTCTTGAAGACTAATTGATTGCATGTTCTTCATAAAATTTGGCAGAATATGCACAGAGGGTACATTCCAGTGAAGACTCTTCTACTTATATTGCAATGGTCAATTCATGGATGTTGGAGGAAACTGGGGTGTCCAAAAAAAAAACTGACCTTAGCCAAGCATTATCTTGTCTGTGGATACAGAATCATTGAGAGTGAAACAAGTTTGTGTGCAAAACATATCTTCAGGAGCAAGTTTTACTGTAGGTTAAAATAAAAAGCAAATAACAAAAACAAAGTTCAAATTTAGGTCATCACCTCCAACTTTGAGCTTGATCTCACTTACTACTCTCATTTTGCCTTCTAGTCAAAATCAGCTAGTGCCAGTAGTGGCAACATGTATTATACAATCTGCAACATGTATGTTTCTGTGTAAACCTCAACACATGTTTTTGACTTCTCCAAAACTACATGTTACATGATGTAACACTGACATTGTCAATGTATTGAACAAAATAGCTTGTAGTTAATAGTTATTAATTATCTGTTATATGACTTTTTCAGACTTTTGTCATTGACAGAAGGCAAGGCAGAATGGAGGCACTAAATTTAGAAGATTGAAATTGGGAGTTCTTTAAGAGTTTTCACAAAGATATCTTTGGTGATATCTCTGAGGACAAATGGAGAGTCTGCAAAAGAGTGGGGAGATATTAATAGAAAGTAAGCACTTATTCAACCTATAAAACTTGGTGATGTGTAAAAGATTGGTTTTGTATATAAGTGTGATTAGAAACTCTTACAAACACACTTTTTTCATTCATGCACAATGCTTTTTTTAACATTTATTGGTACCATATTTAAGAATTGGATGAATTTATTAACAGAAACAGCAAATAATTATATATAGAATAATACATGGTGGAATCCATATCATATGCCATATCTGACTGAGACCACCCATATCAGACCTCAGGCTTTATCCAGAGGTCTGATATTGGTCGAGGTCCAGTATGGCATATGATATGGATTTTACCATGTTTTATTCTGTTTATCATATACTTAAAATTTCACCATTTAGAACAAATAATTCATACAGACATTTGCTTAAATATGACAAAAAATTAATTTTACAGCAATTAGACGAAAAACATATTACTCCAAATACTGGAACTTCCAATCCCGACATCGCATATTTCTCATCAGACGGACATTTGTAAGGCCTTTTGATGCCGTCAAAATTTTTCAAATGATATGGTGGTTAAATCTATTTGTTCCAAGAAGCCGCTCTGATATCGATATCGGACCAATGATACAGATTTTCCAACCAGGCACATGCAGTCAATGATATGTATTGTGTCATTTTAGCCGTATCAAAGTATGCAGAAACTACATTAATACAAAGTATATGATAAAAAACAATATAGGACAAACACATATTTAGACTACTGATTATAAAACTACAGACTTTGAACGCACATTTAACAGTAGAACACTAGATTTATTTACAAAATAATGTCTTGTGGTGTTGAAATAGAACTATTTAAGGTCCTCAACAATGCCTCTCAAAAATATGCAAATTTAGTTGAATAATACACAAAGAAGACTTTTGACAGTCACCTATCACACATATATAAGAGTTGAAAGGATCGGAGAAGGGGTGTAATATTTGGGTGCAATATTGGTTTGTAGTCTGCATCAGTATTATACGTTCAAAAACTAAATATATTAGTACAAATATATGATGCAATTTTAGGTGCAAGGAGTTGAGTCTAGTAATGTCCCAGTCAAGAACATTTCACTTATATCGAGACATCCCCAGCTATAGGCAAAAATGCAGAAATTTTGCCTGTGTGTTGCGTTAATGCCGGTGATGGCATTATACTGCAGGGTTCTTTATAGTGCCATTCCAATTGTGACACTGGCAGGGGTCGACACTAACACTAGCCTGCTATCCTTGGGCTAGTAAAAATTGGTCAGGGCTAGTGAATGTTGTTTTACCAGTATCCCGATGGGCTAGTAGTTTATCTCAAAACAATAAGTTCATATAATTGACACAGAGCTCTAATGAATATATTATCTAAACTTCTCCAGATTGCAGGATTTTGCGCTTTTTAAAAAAAAAATATGTGGGGATGGGACATGCCCAGAATTTACATAGCGAGCACTCTACCAACTGAACTACCCAGTGGTATTTTAGGACCACAGAGGATAGGTAGGTAGGCATATGATGAAATAAATATTTTTTTAAACACAGTTGTAAAATTTCTTTTAAATTCTAAATTTTAATTTTTATTTGCAGATTGAGCAACTGTGGGCAACAACTTGGGAATACTGGATTGAAGTGAATCATAGTATTGTGTATCAAAAGTGATGCTTATTAACAGACTAAAGGCAATTCAAAATCAGTTTTTCAGTGAATCATTATTTTACGTGTTCAACAATATTAATTATCTGACTATAATCATCAAAATAGTGATGTAATGATTATGTAACTGTTTTACATATGTTACATATGTTTTATTAAACAGTTTCACAAAACTCTGTGTTTGTAGGCACTCACAAGAATGTAGTTTAATGAATTTTATGATTATTTATGAAGTGTATAATTTATATATAAAACGTTTGAAAATTACAGTTGTCTTTGTTTGATATCAAGACATGAAGTAGTCTTTGTGTCATGAAAAATAGTATGCATTATTTAAAAAGTCCTAATGCAAGTAGCCATGGGCACCATTTACTCTATTTTCAGATTGCAGTGTAATCTGAATTAAAGGATGTGCTTAAAAGGCAATGCATTTAAATCAACTGTTTCTATCATCATGTACAGGCCCCGGTTTCACAATCATTCCTTGGTCAGGATTTTCCTTAACTTAATTTTTAAGATATTTAGGAATTTAAAGTTTCATTTTAAGAAACTTCCACATTAAAACATTTGAATTTAGTTTTGACCAAGAAAAAAAAGATTACCAAAATTTGCTAAATATAAGTTAAAGTAAATCTTAGCTAAGGAATAATTGTGAAACTGGGGCCAGGGTTAATGGAGAATGTAGCAAAAAGTCTTAACAAGTGTACTTATGAGCAATCTAAAGCAATATGCACTTGAAATTCCTATCAATAAAATTTTGATATGATAGCTCATTTCGTGTGAAATTCACATGAAAATATTCACGTGAAATTCACGTGAACCAACATTTCATGTGAGTTTCACGTGAAATTAACGTGAATTTCATGTGAAAAATTTCACGTGAAATTAATGTTAATCGAGCTTATACGTTAAACTTACATGAAAAAATTCACGTGAATCTCACATGAAATTAACGTTAATTTCACGTGAGATTAACGTGATTTTTTCACGTGAGTTTAACGTATAAGCTCGATTAACGTTAATTTCACGTGAGCAAAAATTGGCTGTGTAAACGGTAAACCATCACTATCCATTAGTACCTTATATTTTTTGGCAGCTTTGTTGACTGAAGCACTGTCCGATTTAAAATTTATATTCATTAAAATCTAATTTATACTTAACCTCAAAAGTCAGCCTATTTATTACTTTATTTTTGAGTGAAAAACTGGTTATCTAACAATCCATGACATCTTATTTATAAGGTGAAAATATGCATAATAAAACAGGTGTGGAAATGCAAGCTGATCAAATGATACTATGACTTGTCAGATTCACAACAGTCTAATTTTGCTAATTTATATAATTATGTACAATTTCTGGAGGATAACAAAAACATAATTTACATATTTGTAAAATCAAATTCATAATTCCTGGCACATAAGTATTTTTAAGTTCTAAATAGAACTAGCAAAATAATATTATTTAAATACAACGAAGTGGGCTGCTTGCAAATACATTGTTGACTCGGGGATATTGCAAGCTTGGGGTTATTAAGGGCTTTAAAAAGTTTTATGGTCGTCATCACAGTATTGTTGACAAGTTTGAAGTTTCTGTGTCCAGGATTACCCTGGATATTTTGACGTCACTCGTGACGGGTGTCGCTAGCTAAACAGAAGGTGCTTATCCTTCTGGAGCACCCGGTCTCTCTTCCCTGGTGGAAATTCACGTGTATAATCTAACTTTTCAGTTCCAATGTTTTTACTTTCCCAGAGGTGCCAATCCTTTTCAAAGCGTCTCAGTATTTTCTGAGTTGTTTGTCAGTATTTTCAGACATCTGTCAGTAGTCAAAATTTTACCGTACAAAACACTAAGAAAATTAATAATACTTACTACAAATACTGTTATATTTAGCTTAGTTTAATCCCTCCCTCTGCCACCCTCTTATGTATTGCATTAATTAGTCTTCTCCCTCCGAATCTTTATTAAGGGACTCATATGTGGCAGTTTTAGCCTTTTGCAGGAACTCTTTGGAAAATTTCTGTTCATAACAGTTTGTATGTGTTGCCCCTAAACAGGATTTTTGAACACATAAACGTGAGAGTGTTTTGTTAGACAAGCTTGGCCTAAAGTCAGTCCTATTTTTTCGAACAGTGCTAAAAGCTCTCTCACTGTCTGCATTACTATGAGGTATTGTAAGGATGCCCAACATAGCTTTAGCTAAGTTGTTATATTTTGGTTTGTCACTGTGATCATTTAACATTCCAATCATATGCCAAGATACATCACATCTCTCTTGTGATAATATTTGTTCATTTAAACTGTCTATTTGATAGTGAGAAAATTCCATTTGCACAATATCCTTAGTTACACCATCACTTAATAAAATTGAAAATTTGTCCAAGAACCATTCCAAAGACTGGTACTTGCTTTTTGCCCTTAATGTTATATCAGCAACTTCAGCATGAAGAAGAACAGGATCATCTAAGGGAAACTTCTGGATAATATAATTACAAGCAGATACAAAGAAATTTCTAATGGATACATAACACTTTGTCAGTTCATCTGCACTGATATCTTCAGTGCTCATATAACATCGTGTTTTTGCTCCAATAACAAGATCATTTCTCTCCCGCTGACACTTCCTAGACGAATAATTTACTTTTAATATATCATTAGCTGACTTAATTGCATCAGGGGTAACAAATCTTACATAAATATCTGTCAGAACTGATAGAAGATCTCGTCTCAATTTGTAAATCAACGGTTGTTCACTTTGTAAAATAGTGTTTATTTTATCAAAGACTGGCAGAGTGAACTGGAGAAATAAACAGTATAATTTGGACACTTTAGAATTTAATGACGTATACACTCTTAAAACTCTAGCCTGAACAAAACTACCACTTTTCTCTGTACTAGAAGCTGACTTATTGCTGATAGTGCTTTTAGAAGAACTTGACTCACTAGACTTAGAACTCATTTTTGTAGTAGAACTTGACTTAATAGACTCAGAATGCTGCTCTGTTGAAGATTTTGTCTTGCTAACTTTAGATGAACTCAACTTAGGAGATTTAAAACTTGGTTCTATAGAACTTGACTTTATACCAACTTTAGACGAACTTGACTTACTCACTGACTCAGCATTTTTATTAGTGAGAGAGGACTGCTTAACTTTTGTATTCTTTTTTAATTCCCTTTCATACTCAGAGTTAAAAAATAACATTAATGCTTCCCACTGTTCAAGAAGACGGTTAATGCATTGTCCAAGGGACAACCACCTAGTTGCAACATGCTTTATGATTTTATGAGTCTTAATTTCACAGAATAACTGAAATTCTTTCAATTCACGATTTCTCTTTGAACTCTTGTCGAGATAGTAATAAATGTCTATTAGCAATTCTTCAACATCAAGTTTTAGTTCAGCTGCTGCCTTCTTAGCCGCAATGTGTATTAGATGACACGGACAACCCTTAATAAAAATATTACAATTCTGATCGCAAACAAACTTGGCCACACCCTTATGCTTGCCCGTCATTACACTGGCATTGTCACACCCAAAGGCTAAACAATTCTGCCATGAAATGTTACGATTTTCAAGTGCCTTGTTTACTAGATCGAATATATTTTCACCAGTTAAATTACCAGTACATGAGGGGATACACAGAACAGACGACACCACTTTTGAAACCTTTGTATTAAAATATCTCACAACAATTGGGTATAACTGACTGTCTTTGTCATTACTTCCATCAGTTGAGAGAGCAAATGGAGCATTTCTTAGACTTTCAGAAATTGTTTCAGAAGCATTTTTTCCAATACAGTTTACGATTGCTGCTGTTTTTGTCCGACGACAAGCATACTGTTTAGCAATGTTAGAGTCGGGAAACATGAGTTTGAACATGGGGGCTGCGTGGTCACTAACAGACATCGGCAGATTGTGTTCAATTATGAAGTTAGAAAATAAAACTTCTGCATTTACAACTCGTTGCTCCGACGATTCGATAGCGGTTGGGAAAAATTTTGTTACTGTTGTATTTCCCGTTTGCAGTTTTAAATAATCTTGGTGAGTCTTGCAGTTCACATGTCGTCGGCAATCATCTTTGCCTCCATGTGCGATCGAAAATTCCTTCTTGCACACGGTACAGTAAACATATCCTTCACGTTTCGATGGATCGATACATGGCCACAATTGTTTGTATTCAGAACGATACAACTGAGTTCTCTTTGCTCGTTTTCTCGGAAGAGATTCATCACGATGATCAGCCATTTTTGTTATGATTGACACACGCATGGCCGATTCCATTTCCGGGTGTCAATAAAAGCATTAATGGTAACGAACCGACTCTTAAATCCGGAAATAATGGTAACGAACCGACTCTAATTCCGGAATTCATAGATATCCGTACTCGGGACGTATTTAACCGTAACAGCGTATTTTTAAGTGTAAATCCGTAACAAATACGGAGAATCCGTAGCAGTTGCCACCTCTGCTTTCCTCCTTGATTGTGATTAGGATATGGATTAATATGTTTGTTTTTGATTAATATATTATTTATTCCCTTGAAGAAGTTTCAAAGTCTTGATGTCAAGATTGTCAGCTCAATTTATGTAGCATTGTCAAGAAAAACAGCTTACCCCCCCCCCCTCCTTACAAACACACTCCCTACCCATCCTGTCTGGGATGAAACTTTGAGAATCAATTGCACAAGACTTGATATGTGTTAGGATAACCCATTAGGATGCGCCATTATTATTGGGAAGTTCAGTTATTTTATGATCTTTTAATAAAGTTTTGCAGCACAAGCTGTTACAAAGCTATAGACAATTATGTACTTATCCTTTAAACATAGAGATCATAGGGTTAATAAACAAGCTTGTGGTATAAATCATATTGAATGATCTAGACTATAAAATTAATTAGAATTTCTGATATGACTAAATATATGCTTCATCGGACAGGAAAGTTATCCACTTGTAGTTGGTTAAAGCAGACGAACGTACAATACCCGTCTTTTGATTAGACGATAGTCCACTCAACTGCATTTTTGCGCAGTAACCAACTTGAATTAAGGTAATGTAAATTTAAAAACAATCCCGTATTATGGGCATTATTCTAAAACCGACTTTATATAACCACAATTTAGTGATATTTGGCCAATATCGAGACTTTGTTTTAAATGCAAGTGTCGAGGTGGTAGTTTTGGTTTGAGGGAGAAAATGCCGGTATCCAAAGACATTGGGCGATCTTTAGACAATTGTGCAATGAATATCAATTGAGTTTACAGTAGGTGCTTACCCTTCCGGGGAACCCGACCTTTCTTTTCTGATTTACGTTTTAAAGTTGATTTGTAAGTTTTCAAAGTCTGTGATTTAGACATGAATTAGTGTGATTTTGTTAGTTATTTTTGTGAAAAAAAGGCCAACCAGATGTTGTTTCAGCTTTCAGATCAGATCTTTCAAAATGAAGTTTGATGACTTGTTGAAGAAGCTTGGAGAGTTTGGATTGTATCAGAGACGTCTTTACGTATTTATTGTACTACCAGCGATGTTACAGGCCGCACAGACAATGAATTTTGTTTTCATTCTTGGTCAACATAAGCACAGGTTTGTTTGCTTTTTCTGAACGGTGAACAAAGTATAAAAGAAATAAAAATCGCTTTTAAAATTAATTGTCTATCATGTTTTTATAATTTGTTTTACTTAGTACTTGGGAAAGCGAAATTATATAGGTAGTGGAGATTGTGTGACCCGCAACTATACCGTGGTAGTTTGAATTTCCCAGATGTGAGGCGAACCCTTAATTTACATAACAATCGGACAAATTCGAGAGTGAAAGAAAGGTGTCAATTTGCCTGTCAAAGGTCAATTGTATTCTGTTGGACATTTCGGTTTTCTTCACCATGTTTTAGCGATGATAAGCTATTTCGTTCACGCTTTAAAGATATTTCGTTCACACTTTTTAGTATATCTTCTTATCAATGTATCATGAAGTTTTGTGGAACGTTTTTTTTTTCTGAAAAAAAGTCGCTTTTACGGAAATGCGTAAAATTTTGCGATCCTACCTCCAATAGAAAGAATTGATCCTCACAAACGTTATGGAGGATTTATATTGTACGCTGTGAATCACATTAACTTATTAAAACAATCAACCCCTCTACGTTCCATATTTTATCTTAAGCTGTTCAATTGTTTATAGTTGTAGAATATCAACATTTTACAGAAACGCTTCAGAAAATGACGATAATATTTTTGTTAATGCTTCTGAATGTAAGATGTTTATACATAACAACTTTACAAACAATACAGAGACTATGGCATGTTCAGCCTGGGATTACGACATGTCAACATATATAAAGTCGGCTACATCTGAGGTGGGTGAGCTAACTATAGAATTTAGATTAAAAAGCAGAATTCTAAATTTAAATACATGTAAATTGCCCTCATGAATACAGCTGGCGCTACTTTTAAATTATAACAAATAAGCATATTATTTCATGATTTTGAGTTCAACGGGATTTATAAAATTATAACATTTTTTTTTGTCAGTCATGTTTTATTGATATCCACATCAAATGTTTCCATAACTATTGACAGATTGTCAAACACGCTTAATAAGACCAAAAGCAATGATAACTTATCCTTTAAAATGCATTGCTAGATGTAGATTTTGTTTAATCTAGTTTTTTGTTTTTTCTAGTGAAAAATATTCCTAACTTAAAAAATTCTAAAACATTTGCAATTGGAGAATCTGCTCCGTTAAGTAAAGCAAAAAAGGAAACATTTGGTATTTTGTCGAAAGGCTGCGATTAATCTATCCTTTTTCAACATTTTAAATTTCATTTTAAAGTACCGTACGAAATAATAATTTAGATATTTAATTGTTTTAATAATTAGGTAATATAATAAAATCAAAACCATTCTAATGTTTTTGATAAATTGTTTTAACGCTAAAATCATGCTATGATATGCTATACATATTATAGATGCAAAAAAGTCTGAATTTTCATTAGTTATTTACAATTAAGATACATAATAATAAAATCTCTGAAATGCGTTGGTTTCAAAACTACACGTGGAAATCTGGTTTATATTCCTAAAAAATAAAGAAGAAAAAAAAACGCAGCATATGCCTGCTAGTGTGGTATGACGTGTAATGACGTAGGATTTTTTGCTAAAATTGTTTTATTTGTTTAGTTGAACTAAGTTTAAGCCAAAAAATAAGAAAATGGTGGGGTTCAAAATTTTTGACGCCCTGCTACTTTTCCATACCCTCCTATGATCTAAAATAAAACCATATTTCGCTCTTATAATTGATATATTCTTTTTATGTTTGAATATAAATAAGTTTTGTAATCCAATCTGAACAATTTTAGCCATTTAACTTGACCGGAAGAGTGGTTGCTGTCTGTTTCCGGTCACGTGAGTTATGTTTTTTTTTTTTTTTTGTAAAAATTAATAATATTTTATTGTCCTTTCATAATATTAACTAGAACATATTATATACAGATATAAAATATTACATCATTATTACATATCCACTAAGAGTTTTTAGCTCACCTGAGCCAAAGGCTCAAGTGAGCTTTTCTGATCACAATTTGTCCGTTGTCTGTCGTCGTCGTCGTCGTCGTCGTCGTCGTAAACTTTTCACATTTTCATCTTCTTCTCACGAACCACCGGGCAGATTTCAACCAAATTTGGCACAAAGCACCACTAGGTGAAGGGGATTCAAGTTTGTTCAAATGAAGGGCCACACCCTCTTTAAAGGGGAGATAATTGAGAATTATTGAAACTTTGTTGGTATTTTTCAAAATCTTCTTCTCAAAAACTATTCGGCCTGTAAAGCTTAAACTTTTGTGGAGGCATCCTTAGGAAGTGTAGATTCAAGTTTGTTCAAATCATGGTCCCCGGGGGTAGGGAGGGGCCACAGAGGGGGATCAAGTTTTACATAGGAGTATATAGAGAAAATCTTTAAAAATCGTCTTCTCAAAAACTATTAGGCCTGAAAAGCTCAAATTAAAATGGAAGCATCCTGAGGTAGTGTAGATTCAAGTTTGTTCAAATCATGGTCCCCGGGGGTAGGGAGGGGTCACAAGAGGGGGATCAAGTTTTACATAGGAATATATAAAGAAAATTTTTAAAAATCTTTTTCTCAAAAACTATTAGGCCAGAAAAGCTCAAATTAAAATTGAAGCATCCTCAGGTAATGTAGATTCAAGTTTGTTCAAATCATAGTCCCTGGGGGTAGGGTGGGGCCACAAGAGGGGGGTCAAGTTTTACACAGGAATATATAGAGAGAATCTTTAAAAATCTTCTCCTCAAAAACTATTAGGCCAGGAAAGCTCAAATTAAAATGGAAGCATCCTCAGGTAGTGTAGATTCAAGTTTGTTCAAATCATGGTCCCCGGGGGTAGGGAGGGGCCACAAGAGGGGGATCAAGTTTTACATAGGAGTATATAGAGAAAATCTTTAAAAATCTTCTTTTCAAAAACTATTAGGCCTGAAAAGCTCAAATTAAGATGGAAGCATCCTCAGGTAGTGTAGATTCAAGTTTGTTCAAATCATGGTCCCCGGGGGTAGGGAGGGGTCACAAGAGGGGGATCAAGTTTTACATAGGAATATATAAAGAAAATTTTTTAAAATCTTTTTCTCAAAAACTATTAGGCCAGAAAAGCTCAAATTAAAATGGAAGCATCCTCAGGTAGTGTAGATTCAAGTTTGTTCAAATCATAGTCCCTGGGGGTAGGGTGGGGCCACAAGAGGGGGGTCAAGTTTTACACAGGAATATATAGAGAGAATCTTTAAAAATCTTCTCCTCAAAAACTATTAGGCCAGGAAAGCTCAAATTAAAATGGAAGCATCCTCAGGTAGTGTAGATTCAAGTTTCTTCAAATCATGGTCCCCGGGGGTAGGGAGGGGCCACAAGAGGGGATCAAGTTTTACATAGGAGTATATAGAGAAAATCTTTAAAAATCTTCTTTTCAAAAACTATTAGGCCTGAAAAGCTCAAATTAAAATGGAAGCATCCTCAGGTAGTGTAGATTCAAGTTTGTTCAAATCATGGTCCCCGGGGGTAGGGAGGGGTCACAAGAGGGGATCAAGTTTTACATAGGAAATATAAAGAAAATTTTTTAAAATCTTTTTCTCAAAAACTATTAGGCCAGAAAAGCTCAAATTAAAACGGAAGCATCCTCAGGTAGTGTAGATTCAAGTTTGTTCAAATCATAGTCCCTGGGGGTAGGGTGGGGCCACAAGAGGGGGGTCAAGTTTTACACAGGAATATATAGAGAGAATCTTTAAAAATCTTCTCCTCAAAAACTATTAGGCCAGGAAAGCTCAAATTAAAATGGAAGCATCCTCAGGTAGTGTAGATTCAAGTTTGTTCAAATCATGGTTAAATAATAGTGTATTTTCCATGCTGTATTCTTTTATATAAGTATTTTGATATAAAGTTAAATATATTGTTCATGAGAAATATATTAATTGTACTTGTATTTAAAAGCTAATTTTTAATGTAAATCCTGCTGTATTCTATAATTTCTATTTGCCATTTCCCGATTACAGTATTCGGCCTATGCATTTTCTCTCTTTTGAGATTGGTAGATTGCATGATGAAAATTTTTTTTAAAATTATTTCATTGGTTGAAATGCTGTAAGAAAAAGGTAACGGAATAAGCCGAGGCTTGTCGAAACATCAACCTTTTACGGTACATAAAAATACTTACAAATTGTTTAGTGAAAAGCATCGGTAGGAAGTATAGATTTCAGTTTGTACAAAACCTCCCTCCCCTGCACTCACTTCAATACTGAACTCATTTCGGCTTCTACCTAGCAAGTTGCTCAGGTGAGCGATGTGGCCCCTGGGCCTCTTGTTCAATTATCTAATTAAATTTGCATTTTTAGGGGGATACATAAAAGAGGAGAACATTTCTATTGTCATATGGTTTTTTAAATAAAGTAAAGCATCTAGGTACTTTGGTATCGTCTTTCTGGCTCTACAGGGATAGATGTAAGATTTTATAATCAGAAAACATAAATTAATGCTAAAGTGTCGAGGATCATCATAAATACCAAATAAGAAATTTTCGGGTGTCTTTTTAATTTCAATGTTGCATTTATTATCTCTGAGATCCTGCAAAAGGCGATATCAGATAGATTTAGTATGTATACATTCACAAAACATATGTATAATTGTTTCTTTAGTCTCAAAACAGAATGTACACAACTCTGTGTGAATTAATTTACATTTGTAAAGCCCGGCATCGGTATATATAATGTTATGGTTAATTTCGAACTGCAAGGATTGCAATTTAGAATCGTCAGTTATCCTAAAGGGCGATCTATATATTTCTTTTCAAATATTAACTTCATAAAAATTTAGTTTATTCTGGTATGATTCTTTTACACGTGTGGGATATTCCATTATTTTCTTTAGACACATAATGTGAAAAGGTTTGGTAACTTTTTCATGTTTTTAAAGAATTTGTATATTATCATTTTTTATTTCTGTTATCTTTTTGACAGCTCTTATTTTTTGCTTCCATTCCTTTGGTACAGCGTGGACTAAACTTATATAATCAAAGTCATTTAGACGAACTTGATAAATATGCATGCATTCCTTGCAGTTTAATATCTCTCCTTGCACATTTACAATATTATTGATAAAAAATATCCCCTTGTGTGACATTTCTTTATTAAAGATAATTTTATTGTCAATGGTGATAAGTTGAGTGTACCAAAGAGGTTGCGGCAGGACATCTGCAGGGGTTGTGATGGCATTGGTTTTAAGTCTAGTCCAGTTTTGGAGAACATCCATCCAAAACGCGGGAAGATTATTAGAGAAACTTTTATGTCGGAGTGTTTCATAACCTCCGAATTGTTCAGTTATATCTGATGATAATAATTTTCATGGTGACTCATTGAAAGTTTTTTAAACCACGTCATTTTCAAAGATCTATAAAAAGATTTGCTATGGGGACATGTAGTTCTCCATCAGCTTGATTACAATACATGATATTTTTTTACTTTATCTGTGTTTCCATTCCATATAAAGTTGAAAATAGTTTTTCTTTTTAATTTCATTCGTTATACTAGAAGGAGGATCCGGAAGAGCTGTTAGTACTTGGATAAATATTGGAAGGGCAAGTGACTTGATAACTGTAGTTTTACCAATAGTTGTTAAATTTCAATACGACCAAGATTAAATATATTTTTGAAACAAGTTAATTTTTCAATATAGGTTTCAATACAAATAGGGCTTTTGATCAAGTTAAATTTTATACCTAATAGTTTAAATACTCCTTCGTGATTCCATCTTAATGGTTTTACTGTTTTCGATTCCCCACCACAACCCCTCCTTACACCAATCCATATTGCCTCCGTTTAATCAAAATTCGCTCTTAAGTCGGCATAGTGGTCTAGTAATTCAATAGTTTATTGAAGGTTCGTCTGGGTTAAGCAGGAGACAAGTGTCATCGGCATATTGCGATATTAAATATTCTGAGCCGCTAATTGAGATACCTTTAATATTGTGTCTTGCTTAATTGCAGCACTGGGTAATTCAGCAGCAATAATAAAGAGGTAAGGAGATAAAGTTTTCCCTTGTCGAACACCTCGTTCTAATGGAAAAAAAGTTGGAACAATGTCCATTATATTAAATACAACTTGTGATACCAGAATAAAAGGTGTAAAACCATTTTATTATGGACTCACCAAAGCCAAAACACCTTAGAGATTTTTCAATAAATGACCATTCTATTGAGTCAAATGCTTTCTCACAATCCTAAAGTAAAAGAATTCCTGGTATTTTTCTAGCTTCTGTTCTATCTATAATATCTAAAATAAGTCCTGTTGATTCCCCAATATACCTTCCCTTTAAAAAGTCAGTCTGTGTGTCACTGATAATAAAATTTAGTTTTTGTTTCATTCGTTCAGCAATAGACGCGGAAGCAATTTTGTAATCTACGTTCAATAAAGATATTGGTCTCCAGTTTTTCAAATAAAATTTTGATTTACCCTCCTCTGGTATGCACGTGATAACACCTTGTCGTTGTGACACCGAAAAAGATCCATTTTATACCCATGATTAAGTAATTTAACAACAAAATCCTTAATGTCTTACCAAATAAATTTATAAAACTCTATTTTAAAACCATCGAGAACTAGTGATTTACCGTTTTCCGTATTATTAAATGCACGTGAACATTCAGATTCGGTTGTTTTTCCTTCTAAAGATTCTGAATCAACGTCACTGAGTTTATTAAAAAAGGAATTATCACTATTGAAAATAATTCTTCTTTGTCAAGTTTGTAAATTACGGATTGGTAAAACGATGTTTGAGATGCCATTATTTTCTGTTGATCAGTTATTTCTATATTGTCCTCTATGATTAGTTTGGATATGATTTTTTCTGTATAATTTCTTTTCTCTAAATTACAAAAATATGCTACTTTTATCCCCCTCAACCAACCATTTTGCTTTTGCTCTTAGAACTTAACCCCTAATTCTTTCATCTGGAAGTTCTTTAAGATCATCTTGAACTTTTTTAATATCAGCAGCCGAAGCGTCAATTTCATTTTTATAGTTTGTTTTATTTTATTTTTCAATTGTTTCTCTTTTTTCATGGAACGTTTCTTTTTGTGAGAACTATAGGAGATTGTCTTACCTCTTAACATTAATCTTATTGTTTCCCATAGAAGTTGGTCATTTATTGAAAAAAAATCATAGGATTCATCAGTCGCATATTGATCTATAGTATTACGTATACATTCTTTAGCCAATGTAGGTTTTGTCAAAAAGAAGACCGTTGTTAAACTGCCCCTTCCTTTTTCATGTTCTAAAACCTTATTGGGGAGTGATCTGATTTATAACATATATCAATGTCAGAATCATAGATAAAGGGTTGTAAATCTGAAGATACTAAAAATAATCTATCCTACTGAGTTTTTTATTTTTCTCTCTTAGTCCCCGCCATGTGTATTTCAAAAACTCTGGGTTCGAATCTCTCCATATATCTTTTAAATCTAGTGCAGCAAGTAATTGTTTATGTGATTTAGGGTTATTTTTATGAACATAATTCTTTGTGTCGAGTTCATAATCAAGTGGTACATTGAAGTCACCACCTATTATAATAGAATAATTTTCGAAAACATTAATATGTTTTTAAGGTTCTGAAAAAAATTTGACTTGTTAGTGTTTAATACATAAACTGCAGCAATTGTTAATCTTTTATTCTGTGTTTTAATGTCTAGTTTACATAACATATTATACCAGTTTTAATAAATTTCCCATCGGGTCTTTTATTTCATTTAAAATCTCACACTGAAACGAATCTTTGAATAATATCGCAAGACCCCGACTGTTACTGGAATAAGAGCAAACTTTTGCTTCATAACCCCATTCTGCTTTCCAAAAACCTCTTTTGCACTATGCGTTTCTATTAAAAAAGAAACATCGTAGTTTTTTTCTATATCTATTAAATATTACTTCTTTTTAATTCAGACTTCCAAATTTTATCTCAGAACCCGTAATAAGAAATTATTGATAATGCATAACATGAAAATATTCTTTGTAAAAATATAAAAGTGTGGAAAATTAAATGAGCAACATCTCATAAACATGTATATTATGGAAGGCGTTTCTTCTGTATAGTTCCTATAAACTACCCTATACTTCCGGAAACAAGTATAAGTATACTTATTATATATATCGATGTAGGAAAAACAAGATTACAGCTCCAGCATACTTATCAATTGCCTTTGCTGATTAAAATAAATAAATAAATAAATAAATAAATAAATAAATCAGATTTCAAAAAAGAAAAGAAAATAGACATAAAAAAGACGATTTGAAATACAACTGTGATTTTTCCCTTGACCATTCTTCCGCTTTCCGCAAAATGTATGGGACACATTGTGAACTACGATCTGTCCGAGACTGTCATGAAGTGCATGCCTATAATCGACGACTTGGTTAAATTTCAACAAGAAAATTTTTTTCATGATGCCAAGTTTCAATTGGTACCATAAACTTGAAAGATGCGATCTGCCAATAGATTTGGACAAACGTGAGTTATGTTTATATTTTTTACTTTTTTTCAGTTTTCTTACCGTATTGCTTTATGCTGTTCAGTACTGGTCAAATCGCCAAATTTTAACATCAAGATTTTTTCATATTTCTCAAAGAATTTTCTTAAAATAAATTACTTGAAGATTATGCCTTTTATAAAGACTTATTTAGAGTAAAAGGGCACCTGGAGATTTTAGGAGAACCCATCATTCAGCTTGCCAGGCATATGAATAACAATTAGTTTAATAAAATGCTTAAATAAACTGATCGTTAGTACCTATATAAAGGTGTTATCTTCGGTTAGAACGTAAAGGAAAAATATTTATTGACATCACAACGTGAGATAATAGTTGGTTTCTGTGATTTTTAAATAAATCCTAAGAGGATAATCATTATCAGCACTAGTTAACACGAACTGTGAAGAAACACTACATTTGAATAGAGATATAGCAAAACATTCAAAAGTAACAATTGGAGATGAGAACAACCTCCATGAAACAATATATATAATCGGTGAAAAGAATGAAAGAACCGCTGAACAGACTGCTGTCCAGCTCCTAATTATGTGCAGTGACTCAAACATTGGTCACAAACTGATGGTTTAACAACATCCTATCACACCTATGGGGTTTTCCTAAAACTAACCCGGGATATTAAACTACATGCTTTACCTGTAATATTATTGAGCGAACGTGAGTTTGACAACATTTATTAAAATATAATTTACGTTACTAGAAGCAGACAGAGGCAACGTCCGGTGAAGTAATGGAGTTGTAATTAATTCGTTTAAGCTTAAAACTTATTTTATATTTCAATATAAAAAAAATAACATACGAATTTTAAAAGTTAAATATTTGTATTTATTTAAAGAAAATGTACGTAACCAGAAGAAGATTGTTAAGTTTTGGGTTTAAAATTGATCTTTTTAAAGGTCATTTGGTGTCTAAATATTAAAAATAAAAGAAACGTATGAATCTAAAGAGTTTAACATTTGTTTTTATTGAAGATCACCCAAGGGCGTGTGTAAATCTGCAACTCCTACATTTACCCCTGTCTTCATTAAAGAAGAAGGGGTAAAGATGAATTAAACAACCCCATTTTGTGATTAATTGTAGAAATCTCGGTTATTTTACACATAACTAGCAATTTTAGAAAACAACAATCTACGAAATAACATGTCATATTACACAAGATGAACAGAAAAATGGGTTTTTAGGGTTTTTAGAAAGTGCTATAAGGGTCGATAAATTTGAATCCCATTTTTATAGCTTAACCCCATACCAAAGCAAAACAACATCAAAATCAATTTTAGCACAACAATCCTACGTAAGCTATTTTTTGTGACACGCCGTACCGCACTTTGAGATTTAGTTTGGATATATTGACATGATTTTATTCACTATAACGTTATTTTCAAAATGTTTATTGCTTTTCAAAGTTAAATTATCAAATTACCTTTTTAAACTATCTTTTGAGTACTACCGTTACAGCGAAAAACCATGTAGATATCCATCGAGTAACGAATGTATGAATTGGGGGTAAACCTTACTGAAATATTAGACACCCACTGTTGTTTAGCTTTGAACAAATGCATTTAAAACTTGTATTTTTTTAAGCTTATTTTCAGAATGCATTTAATTTTTTTTTATAGAAGATACAGATCCTTGAAGTTGTCAGTCGATAATAATAAACTCCATTTTGTATCAGTACCAGCTTGATTGCTAAAATAAAGTGTCAAATTTAAAATATATTCATGATTTAAAATCATGCTTGCATTGTAAAATGCATAGAAATTATCATTCTGATTGCAGATGTACCTAGAAAATTGTAAAAATATTGTCATTTTGATTGCATATTTGATTAAAGAAATGTGTTATTTGTACGATAATGTTGATTTATCGGTTACTGAACTCAAATAACACGATATACATTGTTACAGGTGTCATATTTTTGAATATTTCATGTATAAAATTCAAGAATTTATACTACAAAGACACTAACCGTATGCCAATTATAACTAATAAAGCTATCATTAGCCATCTCTGTTTTGCTGCATATGAATCTTCTTTACAGTTTAATCTTGTATGCGACGATAAAGTTTTCAAGTCCCACGCCAGTATGACTAGCTTTGGTGGTTTTATTGTTGCAGCAATCATTATGGGGGCGTTCGGGGACATGTAAGTAGCAAAATATAATCCGCAGTATTATTCTAAATTATAAATCTCCTTACAAAAGTATTACATTTTTTGTGGCCTTTTCTTGTTTTTGTAGCGAGTGGTGGGTAGCTAGTATTTTAAAATAGGCTTTAATTATACAATGATTCCTCTGATTAGAAAAACGAAACTCAGTGAAACGTTTCCTAAACCATTTCTCATGAGACGGAAGGGTTTGATTGCTTGAAGTAATATAGTTTAAGGAATTGGGCAGTCTCTTTTATATTTTTTGCTGTACTTTGTAAGACTTATTAGGCAAAGTATTTTGGTATTTTATTATTTATTTGATTCTTTTTTCAACAAAACATTTCCTGTTAAACACATCAGTACACATCAATGGATTTACATTAATTCTTTATATGCGCCCAAACATCGGGTTTTAATATTACCATTTCAGAAAAATAATGTCCAACAATAGCGTGTTATTTTTACCATTACTGATAAAGTATCAACAGTTCTTTGACTCATTCAATATGCATATCCTCAAACTTCAAATAATCTGACGGATTGCACATAGATTCGTATGTTTGAGTTTGAAAAATGAAAGCTTTGTGTCTGTACCATTTTATTCTCATATCAAATGAAATCATATAACCATTGTCTATTAATAGTATAGTTTGTAATAGTTATGTGTTATACAATCAAACCTGTCTATAAAGGCCACGTAAGGGAACCAGTAAAAGTGGTCTATATGGGCAGGTGACCTTTATATACAGGTTCAAATAATATTAATAAAAACCAAAGGGAATGCAATTCTACTGGCCTTTTTATAAGCTGGCGGCACTTATATAGAAGTGGTCTTAAAGGCAGATTCGACTGTATCTTATTCGAATTTAGTTAAATCCACCAAACACCTATGGGTTGGCATTACGGGTTATTCTACATTAATTCTATGAACTTAATACCTTTTTGGACATTTCTGTATATTTATTTATCAACAATAAAAAGACAAGAAGTATGTGCTACAATATAAACAGCATATGTACTTGTCCAATTTGAAAAAAAATAATGTTAGTCGTTTACTGATCAAGAACTTGTCATCATATTGGTTCTATGAAATTTTGTCAACAATTATACAGTATGTATTGCATGAACTGTTGATTCAACTTCTAATTGAGTGAAAATAACAAATAATTCATTCGCAATCCTACTCTTCTAAAATAATTAGAAGATGGGAGATGTTTGAAACTGGGTAAAAAATAAACTAACATGAATAAGGTTGGCCAATACATTAGGACAATTAACGACATAGTTCGTATCATAATCTATGTATTCAATATACCATATATTGTACATTTTTATTTTTGTAGTATTTTCCACTGATCTTACATTAATTTTATACCAAAGTTTCTCTTGCAGAACTAGACAATTTTTACAATTTTTATTTAAAAAAAATAACTAGCGGCAAATTTAGAGAGCAGTATATTTGTAACAATACAATAGTAGTCCCTATATATAATCAAAAACAAACATACTTATCCATAACTTATAAGAAACCCTACACAACCGTACATTAGCAAAAGTGATCGTTCAGAATATGGACTTTTGTAATGAGTGGCCAAAATATTTGTTTTTCCTTCCTGTCTTGTTAGGCTGTCTTTAACATTGAGCTTTTGAGTCGTGTCAGTGATACCGTCGACTATTGCAAACCGCTTGTTGTAGATTTAAAACTCAACTCAATCATTATTAAATAGGTTCCCAATATTTCTTCCTGTTTCCTCTGCCTTTAAACTGTCGTTGCCATGCACTATTATAGCTTCTTGTTTTACGTTAAGTCATTGCAACGTGCTTTAGTTGCAATTGCCTTTCATCTATTTCAGGTTTGGAAGAAAAAAGGTTTTATGTTTCAGTGTTGTTTTGATGATTTTGTCTGATCTGGCTCTGGCCTTCGCTCCTAATATACAAGTTTTTGCAGCTTTCCACTTTTTTAGTGGATTTTCACACATGGGATACTTTGCTACTGCCTTAATAACAGGTATTGGTTGCATTTATATTTTAACTTATTCCGGCGCTTTGAAATCTACATAATTGTACTGCAAGTGTATATCACAAAATTGATACTTAGCTTTTCCTTCATTACACCTTTTTCTTGCAAATTTGATCGCACCTGAACTTGGAAAAGTGTTTTATTCAAGTGAATAAAATAAACGTACGCAGGTCTTTTCTTAAATCATTTGATTTACATATACAAGTATTTCAATCTTTGACGACAGAATATAAAATCCTTCTTAATTTTGATTTCACGCGTGTCGGATGTAGCTAGTTAATGGAGGTAATTGCTCTTCCGGAACACCTAGATTTTTTAGTATAACGCATAACACTATACTACACTTGCAGGGAAGAGGAAAAAATTTTTGCCATAATTGCTTAAAACCATTTTGTACTTTTTACATAAAATTATATAAATTATATCTTGCAGTATTAGAACTTGTAGGACCTTCACAGCGAATCACAGCAGGTATCATAATAGATTTGGTATTTGCTGTTGGAGCGTTCCTGCTTGGTATAGCCGCCTTCTGGATCAGAAACTGGCGTCATCTACAGCTTGCTATTTCTATACCGGGATTAGTTTTATTACCATGTCTTTAGTGAGTAAAGTTTGTCTATATATTTGTCAGTAGATGTATTTTAAGAATAAAAAGTGACAAATAATTGATACAAAATATGTAAATTTGTTAATAAGCATGATGTCTCTTTATCTGGATATATCTGAAGATTCATAATTTTTTTTCCGTTTCATTCCCAAATTTCTTAACATATATAGCGGATGTAGCTGGCTAAACAGAGGGTACTTACACTGCCGGTGCACCCGGCATCACTTCCGTGGTGGAACATCACGTGCTTAACCTAATTTGTCAAGTTCAAGTGTTTTACTTTGCTTTAGGAGTGTGGTTTGGACATTGATAGGTATGTTTGCTTTTGGATATATTCTTGTAATCCATGAACATGGAAATGCATCATTACAGACAAAACAAATCAATAATATATTGTCAAAAGTACGAAAAAACCATACCAGTCAATGTTCAAATCACAATCATTAAACACAATGCAAAAAATGAAAAACATGCAAATTTTGTTTCACACGCAAATTTCAAGAAGGTATCAGGCAAAATGCTCCGCTCTGGAAGGGTAAGCATTCCCGGTCTACCTACACCCTCCATGTGCACGAAAGAACGATGGAACTAAGGGAAGTCAAATTTAACCCAGATTATTTAGAGTATAGATAAATATAACCGTAAAATATTATTTTATAAAGGACAAATAACTGAACAGAGCACTGCATTTTTTCCACAATTTTGACGAATTTCACTATTTGCAATTCTAATTTTGGAACATTTTTTTAGAACAACAGATTCTGAATTATGTTTTGCATACTTTGTCCCCGAGATCGATGTAATTATTCTCAATAAATATAACAAAAAAGAACTATATGTAATCCTTAACAAATATAACTATTATTATCAACAAATTTGTTCAATATCTTGAGAAATATTTATTGCTAATAAGGACATTACTGTAAAAATCGATAAATAAATAGGTAAAAGAATTAAATTGCAACAGATTGTAAAACTATACATATAATAGTTTAAAGCGAAATTACTCAAGTTGTACTTGTACATAACTTTAAACATGGATAAGTCGTCTACCAAGACTAAGGGTACTAAAGATGGCCAGGCCCCGGTTTCATTTCTTAACTACGATTTCCCTTAACTTAAATTTAGCATTTTTGTAATCTTGGTTTGGAACCACTGAAAAATATTTTTGTCCAAACTAATGCAAATTTTTTAATCGAGAAATTATCTTATAATTGGCACCTTAAATTTCTCAATATCTTAAAAAATAAAAACAAAACAAAAATTTTTGAATTTTGCTAAATCTTTACTAAGGAATAAATTGAATCCGAGGTCAAGTTGTATTATATTGACTGTCAATGCCTAGGTTTGAATCCCACTCCGATAGATCGTTGGTGATAAACTTTGCCAATTCTCTGTGTAGACCGAAAACTACATCTTGAACTTCAATTTTCTCTAACAACCCAGACGTTAATACACACATATCAGTAAAACAATTCCACTGTTATACTAACCATTTATATACTATCATATAGATCCCAGAATTAACAGATGGACATATTCCAAAATCATCAGAAATGCTATCAAAGATTGAAAATGTAAAATGAAATATTCAAATTTGTTTTTTTGCAACTGTTCTCTAGCCCATTTTGTTCCTAGTTTTATTCCAGAATCACCAAGATGGCTTCTATCTCAAGACAGAAAAGATGAAGCATTGATAACTATACGTAAACTGGCCAAGGTTAACAAAGTCGAATGTCCAAAAAACCTGGATGATTTAGAGGAGGAGGCAGCATGTAAATTTACAGAGATTGTTCCCCAGATTCTAAAATGTAGAGAACTAGTTATTCGTTGGATAGTATTGTCATATGCATGGTAAGGGTGTTCATGATGAAATTCCACCTATAAAACACACATAATCCATGCTCATGGAAGCGTAAAGATTGGCTTATAGGGGCTTATAGGTGGTTTATAGGTGGCTTATAGCACCTCTATCAATAAGCCATCTTATAGGTGGCTCATAGACATGTTTTTAATATAATCATTACCATGTACTTACATGTGCGGTAGCCTTTTTATTTTTATTTTTTTATTCATAGAAGGAAACACGCAAAATAAATATGAAGACTGAAATAATATTTCACGATTTTTAGTTTTTAAAAATTATTTTATTTATTTATTTATTTATTTATTATCATAATTTTTATTTATAATCTCTGACCTGTTCCACATATTATGTTCAAGCTCTAAATTGACATTTTTACATCTTCTTTTTTTTGTAATGTATATTTTTATTGACATAGAACAATCACAATCAATATTTAAGGATTGAATGTCACTTTGAATGCTGTCATCGAGGTATGACTGCATCAGCTCACGTTCAAAGTAAATGAATCGCTTCGCGATTCATGTTAAGTTTGAACGTGAGCTGATGCAGTCATACCTCGATGACAGCATTCAAAGTGACATTCAATCCTTATGTTTACATTATTTTTACCCACAAAAAGGTATTATTAATTCTCCGAAAGTCGGTGTATTAATGTGGTTGGAACACTTAAAGCGAGATAACTCTTATTGTAGAACCATATAAAGAGAACAGCCATGTTGATTTGTCTCGTTGCTTGGCGATCGTAAAATATAGTTCCGTAAAACACTTTTGAAAATTAAATTTGATTTCTCCTTTTTTCACTAAACAATAATCTGTTTGGTAAGATATTACTATGAATATAATTATTTAGTCGAATAACAAACAGTTGTTCATAATTTAAATATGGTGTCCTCGGACTCACTAATTTTTTCACTTCGTATCTTTATAGGCCATGGGAAATGGTCATAAATCATTTAAAAATTATTTTGATATAAAAAGACAACAAATATTGGTTTTTATTATTCTTTTTTATTTTCAAATCATTTTTAAAATTGGTGCAGTATGACAAATTTCTACGTTTGTTACCGCTCGTTAAGAGCGTCCCGGCAGTCGCCGGATAGATTTATGAATGAACCCGCAGGAAATTGTGAATGAATAAGTAATTCCTTGGTGGTATGTATTCCTCCGCTGTACATCGAAAGCGGATTGGCTGAAGATATTAACTGACGTATCGCTTTACACAGAGCGCGTGACACACTGCTGTCATCGAAAAATTAACGCAATGGTTCCAAAGAGATTCAAATAAGGCAATGCATTTGTAATGTAAACATTGTTATTTAACACAAAATACAAAAACAATAGATAAATCAACATAGCCAATAATGCCGAAATAAATAATACAAATATAAACGAATAATATTTATTCTAATATGAAATTTAATATTAAACTTTTTTGTAATAATTGTAGTATAATTGTCATTGCTACCTCTGACTTTTTTTTATAAAGCAATGCATTCAAAAGTAACACATTTGAGTGTATTATTTTATAAAAATTCAAAAGCAGCACATGACATAATTGATACTGACAGAAGAAAGGGGTGATGTAAAAACAAACTAGAACAGCTGTCCAAAAGGTCTCCAAAATTGTTCAAACTCTTCGATTTCATTTGTTTTATTTGCTATATGGTTCTGGGTGCTTTTTTTACATCTTCTTAGTCATATATATATATACATTGTATAATTAGAAAAAGAAAAGTTGTTGGTACAGTTTAAATATTTTAAAGTTTTAAATCAAAATGACACATGTTCTATGTAAAATTAACTTGTATTCTATTAGCGCTTTCAGCCATAGCGGCTCTTCAGATATAATAATAGTGTGACGTCATGATAGCGGTACTAAGTAGTAAACACTATTTCCGGTTAAGTTTCGGAGCAAAAAGTTTAATAAAATAATCTTCTTTGGTTTTTTGCAAATTTTCATTGTCTTTATGAACTTTGAAAAAGGGAAAAATTTTAAATTCTCCCTTGCTACAGATATCAAAATGTTCACTGCAAGGGGTATTTCTAACAGATGGGTCGCGTATTTGTTGTTTATGCACCCTAACCCTATCTATTAACTTGGTTCCTGTTTGACCAATGTAGTTCTCATTGCAGTTCGGACATGTCATACAGTATATCAAATTTTTTGATTTGCAGTTTATGTTTTCATTTACTTTGAACTTCATTCCGTTTTTGAACAGTTTTTCTTCCCCCACTTCCATGTGTGCGCATGTTCCACATCTTGGGTCTCCACATTTTTGTACGCGTTTAATATTTTTTTCAGACGTGAATTTTGCTTTTGTCAAAGTTTTTTTTTTCAAATTTGGCGGCTGTCTTCGGCTATTCAATATTTGTGATTCTTCGATCATATCATTCATAACTTCTGACTGTTTTAAGATTGGGAAGTATGTTTTTGCGGTGTTGAAGATGTTGTGGTTTCTGGGATTATGTGTTACAACAAAAGGAATTTTCTCCTGCCTATTGTTTATTTGCGGTCGCGACACGTTTCTTAGTTCCGATACGGGTATGCCTTTTGCTTTAATTATTGCCGCATTTATGAGGTTTTCCGGATAATTTTGTCTTTTTAGAAACTTTTTTAATTTCTTCAATCTTATTTCTCATCTGTCAGCATCAACTACAATTGTACAAATACGTCCTGCCATATTAAACGGAATGCCTCTTTTTGTGTGGGGTGGATGGCAAGAACGGAAGTCCAAATATTGATGCGTGTCAGTATCTTTATAGAACATATCGGTTGATATGTTCTCGTTTTCTTTCATGATCATAATGTCCAAAAATGGGAGCTTATTTTCACTCATTTCCATTGTAAATTTTATTGACGGATGAAGGGAGTTTAAGAGGTCGTGGAATTTCGCGTGATCTTCTTTATTTCTGTTCCAGAACATAAATCAGTCATCTAAATACCTCTTCCAGTTTATTTTTATATAGATGCCGAAATTTTCTCCGAGCAGTTCCGTAGATTGATTGTACAATTTATCTTCTAAGAAACCCATAACAAGTGTTGCGTAAGTGGGAGCTACTTTCGTGCCCATTGCTGTGCCTTTCACTTGCAGGAAGTATTGTTTGTCGAAGAAGAATATGTTGTTTTCCAAAACCAGTTTCAAACCTTCTAATATAAATTCCTTTGAGAATCGTGTTGGTATTTTATTTGGATGTTTTTCAATCCAGTAATCAACAGCTTCTATCTCAAGTGTTTGTGGAATGTTTGTGTATAGGCTAGTTACGTCAAAACTCACTATGAAGGCATCCTTGTTGACTTTTTCCGGAATGTAATTTAGAAAGTCAATATCATCTTGGATGTAACTTGGCACCATTTCACAGGAGGGATTTTAATAAAATGTCCAAAAGATTGCTTAACCTTTGTGTACTAGCTGCTGGACCAGCTTTGATTGGACGTAACTTTAAATCCGACGGCTTTGGAATTTGAACATATGTTGAATTTTGTACCCGTATTGCATTTTGGATTTCCTTACTTTTATGGATTTTCGGTAGTCCATAAGAGTTGATTGTTTTGATTTCGAAATTATTCAAATAATCACACTCTTTTTTTCAGTTAGATTGTTCTTGAAATGTTCCGTGAATCGTTTTATTTTTAGAGGTGTATGTTTATCATTATTTGGGTTAACTTCTTAGTAAAATACTCGATCAGTTAATTGATCTAATACAATTTGCAGATAGTGTTCTTTATCCATAATTACTATCGCCCCGCCTTTATCAACTTTTTTAATGACTATATCACAATCGTTTTAAAGGTTTTGGATAGATGTCTGTTGTTCAGCAGTGATATTCGATTTGACCCTTGTAGTGGCAGTGTTTGAGTCGGCTGAACATATAAGACAGGTTATGTAGCTCTCTAAATATACATCACGGTTTATTGGGGGTTTGAATCCGGTTTTATTTCTTACCAATGATTCATCTTTCTGTGTTTCATCTCTGAAAAACTCCCTCAATCTTAGTTTTCTACAGAATTCTGCCGTATCTTTTTTCAGATCTGTTTGATTTGATTTGAAAGTGGGTGTGAATTTTAGTCCATATTCTAACAATTTGATTTCTGGTTCCGTTAAATTCCTTTTGGATAAATTTATGATTTTTGGGTCTACTTTTTCTTCGACATTTAGTACCGTGGGGAGGGAAATTTTTTCTTTCGTTTGTGTTTGTATGATTCTCCTCCTAAAAAAATCCCGATTAGTGTTGAACGATTTGTGCGGTTGTAACATTTTGTTTTTCTTGGGATTGTACTTTACTAGGGTATCTATTGCCGGGTTGTGGGATGTTGAGTAATATTTTTAGATAATAAGCCATCTAAACGCCTGGCTTTTTGAAGTCTTATAGGCCATCTATGAAGGACTTATAGATGGTTTATAGACGTTTAAAATCCCTCTATAAGCTGACTTGTAGGAAGTTGTTTATCTTGTGCATTAACAGGAGCGCGATGCTTTCAAAAATGTTGTATCTTAATGTTATACGTAGAAAATATATTATGTGTTTTCCGCGACCAGTCAGGGTGTTTTGTTGATTTTTCTCGTGTTCAAGTATCGTTATTTGATGTACATGATAGCAATTTCTTGAAATGGTGTACATTTTTCATCGTTTATTTTTTTTTTATAAAAGTTTGTTAAAGATATTGCAGTATGTGTTGATTGTTGGTTAAAACGTATTCGCCAACCATTTGTACAATGATTATTTTCATTCGTTTATTGCTTCAGAAAAGAGAGCTACCGACAACTGTACAGTTTGACTGAACTTCCGTTCCAACACTGTGATAATCGGCGGTATTGCTACTTTGTCAGATAATATTACTCTATAGTCATATTTTCGTATTTCATTTTTTTTAAATTTATTTTTGATGTATTTTTTTTTTTTATTTTAGGTGTATCATAGTGATGTCTTTTTACGGAATTTCCTACAACGTTGGAAATATAGGAAATGACGTTTATTTAAATTTCTTCCTGTCAACTACTGTAGAATTCTTTGGATATTTCATTTGTATTTTCGCATCTGAACGACTTGGACGGAAACCAGTGCACTGCTGTACCTTGATCCTGGCTGGATTGTCTTGTTTTTCTGCTATCTTTGCGTATTTATATGGAGGAAAATGTACGTTTATTAAACATTGTCTCGGTAATAGGGCGCTAATGTTTATAAGTATGGGTAGTTCCTTTTTGAATTTTTATACCCCTTTTTCGGGTTTAAAGAACACTATAGTTTAACTATCAAACTTTGTTTCAAATAAAAAAATGTATTTCCTAAACTATGATCACAACGCTAAAGATTTGAAATAACTTGCCAAGTAAATACAAATTTAAGCTACGTCCATTTGAATGCACTCCTTTACATCTTTAATTCTAAAATATATTGCAATTACCTCTATTTGGTTTAGATTTTGTCATTTTCTACTGTTTTTTACGGTTTTTTAATAATGTATATTCTAGTTAGTCCAATACTTTTTTTCCAGTCATAAATATTTTAAATACATTTTAGATCAATCAGTTATAATGATCACATTATCAATGATTGGGAAGTTTGGACTTTCTGCTGCATTTGCAAATGTCTATGTGTACACACCAGAACTGTTTCCAACAAATATCCGCTGCTTTGTGTTGGGTGCTTGTAACTTAGCTCGGATTGGAGCACTTTTGTCACCCTATATCACTAATATAGTAAGTATGATTGTCATCTGGATTCAGTAAATAGTATATATTTTCAGGATGAAATGCAACCTTTAAACAATTAAAGATTGGCTTAAAGGAACTTATAGGTGGTTTATAGATGGCTTATAGCACATCTATCTATAAGCCATCTATAAGCAATCTATAAGCCTGGCTAATTAGCATTTAAAATATAAGCCACCTTCAAGTCATGCTTATAGGTGGTTTATTGACCTGTTTATTTTTCTTAATGAAATCATTGTCATGTACTTACATGTACTGAAGCCTTTTTTAGCTCACCTGAGCCGAAAGGCTCAGATGAGCTATTGCTATGTATCACCGTCCGTCGTCCGTCGTTCGTCGTCCGTCGTGCGTCGTGCGTAAACTTTACATTTTAATCTTCTCCTCCAAAACTACTGAGCCAAATTTGATGAAACTTAGTGATTATTATGCCTGGGTAACAGGCTTTCAAAATTGTTTTCGGGGTTTGACCACGCCCAACAATATGGCTGCCGTTACTATAAATAGCCAAAAAACAAAAAAATCTTCTTCTCTGAAATCAAAAGGTGCAGGCAAATTTTGATTGGATATTTGGATTCAGGATACCTAGATACACTATAATTGTGTTTTTCATGAAAATTGAACAACAAATAGGTTACGCGTTTTTGCGTAAAATTATGTAATTTTTAAAATGAGACATTTATTGTTATAACTTCATAATGGCTGAAGATAATTGTATGGAGTTTTCACTGTTGATCTTGTCTTGCGATTTTCTCCCGATTGATGTCAAGGTCAAAGGTCAAGGTCATGTCGCAGTTTTTGACCTTTGATAAAAAATGCTATGTTTTAAACATTTCTGGTGATAATGATGTAGGATTTTTGGTTAATTGTAGGTATTGACATGACGATCATTTTGATATATCGATTAAGTTTATGGGTTCAAAGGTCAAGGTCACAGATGTACAAGTTTACAAAAATAGTTAATTATCTGCAAAACTATGAACTTTTTGTATAGGCATGTATATTAGAATATTGTAGGTAATGGCCCAATGGTCATTTTGATATATGAATAAAGGTCATGAGTTCAAAGGTCAAGGTCACAGATGTGAATGAATACCTGAATGGTTAATTATCTTGAAAACTGTTAACTTTTTGTATATGCATGTATATTAGAATATTGTAGGTATTAGCCTAACAACCATTTTGATATATGAATAAAGGTTATGGGTTCAAAGGTCAAGGTCACAGATGTGAACAAGGTCTGAAATGATTATTTATCTCAAAAACTATAAACTTTTTGTATAGGGATGTATATTAGAATATTGGCAGAATTATCATTTTGATATTTGAATGAAGCTCATGGGTTCAAAGATCACAGGTGAGCGTTAAGGCCCATGGACCTCTTGTATTTATTTATTTTCTATTTTTATTTTATTTCATTTTAATTATTTATTTTTTTATCTGTCTATTCATGTATGCATGTATTTATTTATTTATTTATTTATTTATTTATTCAGTTTGTATATGACAATGGATCATAGGAGAAAACACGCAATTTAAAAATAATGACCGGCAAAACAAGTTTGTTTTCGAATTGCTTATTTATTTATTTATTTATTATTATAAGTTTTATTAATAATCTTTAACCTGCTTCACATATTATGTTCAAGCTCTAAAATGATGATTTTTACAGCTTTTAAAATTTCAAAAAGTAAAAATTTTGACTTTTTATCATTATGAAGGTGTAAATTACATATTTATGTCCATACAGGTCCATTTAGGTAATATAAATATTACGGTTACTAATTAATGACAATCGACATACCTCATCATCAACTTACGCAACTAATTGATAATGGCAGCACATTCAAACTCATTTAACCAGACTATAGCATATTCTACGCGAACAATTTACCCGTATGGTGTTAGTTTAATTAAATTATTTGGATGGAAATCTTAATAATATAGTCTTAGTGAATAGTAATTTTAGGGAGTACGAAAGATTTCTACCAATTGTTATTCGTCGGTAAATAAATGAATAAACAAAAAATATTATTAAAAACTTAAATAATATCTAAATATGAGAGAGAGAGAGAGAGAGAGAGAGAGAGAGAGAGAGAGAGAGAGGGGGGGGGGGCAAAGACCAATACATTTAAAAATAATAGTTTTTAAACAGTCATTATTTGATAATTCTGATTTCTTATTTATTTAAATAAAAAATACAAAACAAATGAATGAATGAATAAATAAATCAACCACGATTTCATCAGGTAAAACTTGTAGATCTCTGCACTATCGATTTTATGTAAAGATTTCTGGATCCAGTAAAATACTTTGTGTTCCCTGATCTCTCTCTCTCTCTCTCTCTCTCTCTCTCTCTCTCTCTCTCTCATATATATATAGAAACTTTTTCCACAAACAAAACTATAAATTAGTTTATATTCCACGATTTTATAATCGTAGAAGATGCCAATGATCATTATATATTTATTAAACGATGTTAAATATCAACATTTATGAATAGATTTTACATCTTCGTAATCGGCCGCTCAAAAAACAATAATTTTATTTTCATATTGGAGTCGGTCCCGTCAGCGACATTAAATACAGTATCATTTTTATGTGGAGTAATTTTAAATTATTTAAGAATTTTACTTAGGATAAAGGAAGAGGGATGTCAAAATTAATATTCATATCTCCATCACACTCAATAAAATTGGGCAGTTGGGTACCATATTGGCGCAAAAGGACTAAGGGTTTCAATTGTAATATACTGGCGAAAATGGCACAGAAATGATGCAAATTGATTTTACTACTTCTGTTTTACATTTGTTTTTTATTGCAGAAAGGAGACAAATTTCAAAAGCATAATATCTTTTAATTACGTTACCAGAAACCTTTTGCACATAAATATTTTTCACAAATGAAATAAAAATTAACAAACTTACAGTGTGTTGAGTTGAGTAATAGCATCTGAGTCAATAACATTTCACTATATCGAGACGTCGCCACCTATTGGTGAAGGTACATGAATTTTGCCTGTGCATGCGTTGATGGCATTATACAGCAAGGTTCAATATCGTGCCAAGCCTACTGTTACACGAGACCTCGTTTATTTTTAGTTTCCGTCCGAAAGAACCGTGTTTTTTCATTTCTTAATGCCGAGTATTAGGCGAATAAAAATCACTACCTACTTTCAAGTCTTGGGTCAGACCCGGTCAGGGTTCGAACCCACACCCTACCACTTACGAAGCGAGCACTATAACAACAAACTTAGAACTTAGATGTAATATATATATGCCTCTATTAAGATTCTACAAATGCGAATGAATCTCTGATCGATGATTGACCTTTATAATTAATCTCTGGCAGTCAGATGCAAAATGTATGTCAGTTGAGATTTGATTCCCTGCCTTCCTGTGATCATGGTGATGTCAATAAGCCTATAAATTATTTCTCGAATGCAAGACGAACTATAATAATAATAAAAATAATAATAAATATTTTTAAAAATCGAGTAAAATCTCATATATTTATTATCTATATTTTATTAAAATCCAAAAGTTTTAGAGCTAGTCACGTGATCACATCTTAGGAAACTGGGTACTGATAAATGTACATTTAAAAAAGGATATAAGTTCATGTCTTACGTGACCTAATGAATGAGAATATTGATTTATAATAAGAATGTAGTCAGGGGAACCAAGAGTCGTGAGTTCAGAACCCGCTGAGGGCATAATTGAGCAAGTAAATTGATAATAATATTATTATTAATAATATGATTATTCTGTTTTACCACTAAATAATTAACAACAAACACACTGTTTGCATGTGACGGCCAACCATAGCATTTAATAACTTAAATTTTTACAAAAACTGCAGAAATCCACTTTCTATTGCCTCCTTCAATGATCCTCAGACACGGCTACAGTAGTCAAAAATATAAGCAAACTCGTTGCCTTTACCATAAATAACTCTGAGTTACAGCATATGATCCAGTGATCTGAAATAAATAAATAAATAAATATATATAATATATAATATATATATATATATATATAATATATATATATATAATATATATATATTAAAAACCCATTTAAAACATTAACGTTGTCTCGTGCTATGGTATGGAGAAACCACTCGTGATACACGCATTTTTATAACATTGTGACACATATAATAACCACCCTGGAAAATGAGTTCCGTTTATTCAATTACAAACCCAAAAGTAAATAATTAAATTAAAGTAAATAATGTTTCTAATTCATTTCATTCAAACGATACAAATTAAATTTATATGCAATTTTAGAATTATAACATTAAATTAAAAAATTGATATAAATAAAAAAATCAATAAATAAAATTAAACCATAAATAAAATTAAACCATAAAAAGCAATAAAATAAAATTATTTAATAACAATATTTTTTTTTTAATAAAAAAAAATTGATAAAAGAAATTAACTTATAAAATGTTTTTAAAATAATTTTTTATTTTATAGGAGCCCTTTAAGATCCTTAAAACCGCATTAAAGACCCTTACAATTTATTGCTACTTTAAGACTTTAAATGCCAATGAGCCATCTATAAGCCTTGTCTATATACTACTTATAGGTCATCTATAAAAGGGCTTAAAGATGGTTTAAAGACGTCTATAAGCCCTCTATAAGCCCAATATAAGCAACCTATAAGCGGGCTTATAGTAGTTTTTCATTTTGTGATTGAAAAAAATGTTGTATAATGCATCGTAATAACCTCATATAAATGTTATTGTATGCAAATGTTTAGTTTACGATTATTAAATACTTCATATAAATAGTTTATTGGCCTAAGCTAATCAATGTCCTAAAAAGTTCTTTGGCCATCTTCACAATATTTCCTGATACGTATATTGTCTCTAAACTTACGCAGGATATATTGACGTCCCACAGCCAATGTTCCTTTCCTTTCGAATTCTTATAACACACCTTTGAAGTATAGCTAGCTAAACACGGGGTGTTTACCTTCACGGCGCACCCGGTCTAACTTCCCTGGTAATGATTCACCTAATTTGCCAGCTTAAAGTATATTACGTTGTCTTGTGACTTTAATTTCAACAGCTTATAGGTGGCTTATAGGGGGCTTATAGAGGGCTTATAGAAGGCTATAAGCCACCTATAAGCCATCTATAAGCCGCTTATAGATGACCTATAAGCCATCTATAAGCCGGCTTATAGATGGCTTATTGGCACTCAAAATATAAGCCATCTATAAGCCATCTATAAACCACCTATACGCCTTCTTTCAGTAGAAGTAAATTTTAAGGATCTTTAATTTGGTTTTAAGATCTTTAAGGGTTAATACAGAAAACAAAATTCAATATATATTATTTTTAACTTTAAAATAATATAAATATATTAAAAATAATTATTATTTTCCTAATTAACTTTTTAATTAAAAAATATTTATTTTATTGTTATGAATTATTTTATTTCATTAATTTTATCTTTTTAATTTAATAATAAAATTATTTAATTGTAATTAAAAATTTTATTCTGTTAATTTTTTATGCTTTTATTTTGTTTGTTTAGCTTTTTATTCATATATTTATTTTATTTGATGTTATTTTTCCTGAAATCACGTATAATTACTATCACTCTACTTACACAATTTTGCCCCCAGCGGGACTTGAACTCGCGATCCTTGGTTCTCCTGACTACAGTCTGATTCTCAATCTACATCCTTATCCATTAGGCCACGGAGGACATGAACTCATTACACTTATTTTAAATGTATATCAGTACCCAGTTATCTAAGATGTGATCACGTGACTAGCTCTAAAACTTTTAGATGTTTATAAACTATAAATAATAATATATCTGATTTTAGTCATTTTTTTTTACATATTTATTATTTATTTATATATTATTATTATTATTTATTATTATTATTATTATTATTATAGTTTGTCTTTCATTAAAAGATAATTTTTAGGAAGACAGGAAGTCAAATCTCACCTGTAATATACTTATTTATCTGGCTGGCAGAGATAAATTATGAAGATCAATCATCGATCAGATGTAGAATCTTAATTAAGGCACATTTCTTTTTTGGTTAATATATATATTATTTATAAATTCAATAATGCTTGAGATCAAAACTGTAGCTGTATAGTTTTAAGTAAATTTTATTAAAAATTGTCCATTATAATATAGTTTTTTATTGTAATACCGGTACTTGTTTTCTTTATTGATGGATACACGGATAATCTTCAAAAGAAACTTAAATATAGTAAAAAGATAGAAAAAACAAGTTTCAATGTTATTTTTAATAATCTATCCTTATATCATAGAAAATAAAAAAAACCGAAGGTTTGAGATTTCACATGAAATTGTTTTATGAGAGAAAGAAGAAGTGATGTATTTTTAAACCGCATGAGAGAAAGTTATATAAATAATTTCATTATTAAATTATAAAATTATTAACGAGAGAGAGAGAGAGAGAGAGAGAGAGACTGGGGAGAGAGAGAGAGTATTACACATTAATGTGTTGCTTTATGCCAATAAATACTATGTACCTGCGGAAATACCTTATACTGTTTGATATGTTTCTAGAGAACACTTTTTTCAAAATACCGAACAACAGAATGTATTTATATCTTAAGTCTGGCATATTTGAAATCTGATTAATTTGGTTAATTTTCAAGATATTCATAAATTTGAGGTGTCATTCTGAAGATCTCTCTAAGCATATTACATCTATATTCTTATTTTGTCGATATTTCTTATTTGTAATTACTTAGCACCCCGGTACTTGAACCCACCTTATTACCCCAAATCCGTGTATAGAAAACGCATATGGTATGACACTTAGTTTATGTGATATTTTATTCTATTTTTTTTATAAATATTTGAAAATACGGTATATATTCTATTATCATAAATAAAAATCTTTTTAATCGACGTTATGCATATACTTATCGCAGTGGCGGATCCACGGGGGGGGGGGCACAGGGGGCCGTGCCCCCCCCCAGTTGCCCCGACTTTTGCCCTCTCTCTCACAGCTAATTGCCAATCAACCAGCGTAATGACCAGTTAATTAGTGGTACTGATTAATTAATTCGTGTACACAGGTAGGAAATTGCAATCAGATGATGTATTTTACCAGTTCGCTGAAGCATGAAAGAATCCAGGTAGTACTGACCAGTCTTAGGTGATGATGTTATTTACCTGATCGCTGAGTCGTGAAAGAAACCAGTTAGCATCAGTAGATAAGGTTAATTAGTCATACTAATTAAGAGACTTCTACGAAGAGTGATTCCATTAATCATACGTGAATTCATCTAATTTACCTTTTTAAACCAAGGGACATGGCCAAGAGAGAGAGAGAGAGAGAGAGAGAGAGAGAGAGAGAGGAGAGAGAGACTAATTTTTAGCACACAAAATTATCTTTTTTGTATATTTTTACAGCACGATGTTTTATCTCCATATAAAAGTACAAATTTTTGTACATTTTTATTTTAAATTGGTTTTAATGGGGAAAAAATCTGTCTCATTTGACTTTTTATTCTATTTGTCATGTGCTACTTTTGAATTTTTATGCAATAATATAATTCAAAAGTAGCACATGACAATTAATTGTCATGTGCTACTTTTGAATTATATTATTTCATAAAAATTCAAATATAGCCCATGACATATTCGTCCGACTATCGGCTTTACGAAACAAATCAGTCTGAAATAATCAGTGTTTTTTTCTACTGACAAGATTCTTGTCTGTTGCACCTTTAATGCGCATTATATAATGATAAAACTGACTAACTAGTCATTGTAAAACTAATACAAAACGTAATATAATAAAAGATGGATATCATACAGTTAATTTTAAACAAGTGTGGAAAAGGGGGTGTGGTAGTAGGAGACCTACCCCTTCGGTATATGTAGCAGGCAGGTCAGTTGGTACAGTGCTTGTTCCTTAAGTCAAGGAGGTCAAGGGTTTGGTCTCTGGTCAGGTCTGACTCAAAAAATAAATGCGGCTCTTTCGGACAAACATTAAAAACCGAGACCCTTTGTCACGGTAGGCGTGGCCCGATAAAGAACCCTCACTGCATAATGCCATCACCGCAAAGCACAGGTAAATATTTCCGCACCTACACCTATAGCTGGTGGCGTCTTGATATAAGTGAAATATTGTTGACTTTGAAGTTAAACCCCATTAACCAATAATATATCAAACTCAGGACCGGGATTCAAACAGAAAGACTTTTCTTTATCAACTCAACTGGATCACCCAGACCACGTTCATCCATTTATCGACTAAATTAAATTAAAACACTGGTATCCCTCAAAAGGATCGACGTATCGATCTACAATTTCCAAAGGTCGAACGAAGTCCTTTAATATAACTTAAAAAAATGTCGGTCTGGATCTGCGGTGCACAACTACACCTCGACAAATAAAAAGACCGACAATACAAGTTACCGACGGCGACAAATTTCGACAGTACAGTTGATAGACATATATCGATAAAGATACTAGTATTATGAACTCACCGACACTCATAGCCACCTGCGTCAATAGTAAAATTTTTGAAAAAAGCTAGACTGGTTTAGATCTACTTTAAATGCGAGGTAAAAAGGACGCTCGATAGTGTTCAAGATGCAGGAAATTGCACTATTTGTACTGAAAAAAAGCGATTTTTTTTCTGGGGGAGCATTACGCCAGACCCCCCTAAAAGGTCGCGCCTTTGGCGCATACTTGTGCCCCCCCCCATTCACCAATACTCTGGATCCGCACCTGCATAGTATGAAATTCTTTGATACAAATTATAGTACCCTGGATAGTGGGGCAACGATGCTTTATGCCTAATTCATTGTTTTTTTGTCAGTTTGTAAAAAAATGTGTAGTCTTTGTATCTAGACGTCAAGTTCAACAAGGGTGGAGGAAACGGAAGTACACTGAGAAAAGAACCAACATTCGACAAACGAATCTTCTCGCACTAGGACTTGCCCGAACCAAGCTGGTGAGATCCAGATTCTAGGATTGTGGAGAAAACAGGAGTACACGGAGAAAACAACCATTTTTTGACAAGCAAACACATTATAAATTTTCCGTTCGGTAAATTAGGAGGGTTATCTCGCACTCCTGTATAGTCAGTAAACCGTCCACGGGGTGCAAGGTGCAACATATAATCTTCGGCCATAACTTGTACTAATCGTTAAAATTTATAACAATAATTTACTTTAAATAAATGCCGATCGAAATAAAAGTTAGGTTTTTGTTTTGTTTTTTTTAATCACATCAATCATATAACTTTATTGCTTCTAAGTTTGTTGCGGTTGCTCAGTTTGTAGACTGCTCGCCTAAATGGGAGGTCGTGGGTATGAACCCCAACCGGATCTGACCCTAGACTTGAAAGTGGGTAATGATTGTTCTTTCGCCAAGCACTCGGCATTGCGAAATGAAAGTCACAGCTCTTTCGGACGGGAACTAAAAATAAACGACGCCCCGTCTCACGGTAGCTTGGCTGTATAGCAGCCATCAGCGCAACGCACAGGCAAAATTTATGCACATTCGCCTGTATCTGGCGATGTCTCAATATAAGTGAAATATTCTTGACTGGTACGTTTAACATCATTATTCAACTCAACTCACTCTAAGTTGGTTAATTATTCATTTCATTTGTGAGGAAATATTTGTATGCAGGTAGTTTCTGGTCATGTAATTAAAAGATATTATGCTTTTGAAATTTGTCTTGTTTCTGCAATGGAAACAAATGTAAATTGGTAGTAGTGAAATCCATTTGCATCATTTTAGTGTTATTTTTGCGCCAGGATATCACTCTTTCCTTAAAGTTTTTTAAACAGAAACCCTCAGTCCTTTTGCGCGAATATGGTACCTAACTGTCCCATTTTATTGAGAGTGCGATGGAGATATAAATATGAATTTTGTCTTTCCTCGTTCTTGATCCTAGATAAAATATTCAAATAATATAAAATCACTCCACATAAAAATGAGACATAATTATAATACTGTGTTAAATATCGCTGACCGAGCAGACTGCAATATCATATTGTTATCATATTGCTATCATATCATGCGGCATGAAAAAAAATTGTTGTTTTGAGCGGCCGATCACGAAGTTGTAAAATGCATTAATACATTTTCATATTAAACACCGTTAAAAAAATATACAATGATCATGGGCATCTTCTACGATTATAAAATCATGCAGGTTTATAGTATCAGGGAACACAAATTATTTTACTGGATCCAGAAATCTTAACATTGAGACGATAGTTCAAAGATCTACCAGTTTTATCAGATGAATTTGTGATTTTTATTTATTTATTTATTTATTTTTTATTTAAATACTCAGATTATTAGGCTAATCCTCTCTCTCTCTCTCTCTCTCTCTCTCTCTCTCTCTCTCTCTCTCTTATATTTTAGCTATTTATTAAAGTTTTTATATTATTTATTGTTAAATATTTATTATTAAATATTTATTTATTCATTTATTTACACATGAATGACAATTTGTAAAAAGTACTTAATACTCCCTAACATTACTATTCACTAAGATGACATCATTAGATTCCGGTCCATCCAAATTAATTAAAGTTAATTAGATTAACATCCTACAGGTAATTTTTTCACATGGAATATGCTATCGTCTGGTTAAATGAGTTTGAATTTGCTTTTGTTATCAATTTTGTAGGTAAGGTGTTGATGAGGTGTACCGATGGTCATTAATTAGTGACCGGAATGTGTTTATTACCTATGGACATGAATATGTAACTGATGAATAGTCGAAACTATCAGGTTAATAAGAAGCTGTAAAAATAGTCAATTTGGACCTTGAAAAAATATGTTGAGCAGGTTAGAGGTTATAAATAAAAATATAATAATAAATAAATAAATAAATAAATAAATAAATAAATAAATAAGTTGAAAACTAACAATGATGAAATTTTATTGGCCGGTAAATATATGTTAAAGTGCCTTTTTGTCATTTATACAAATTGGATAAAAATAAATAAATAAATAAATAAATAAATAAATAAATTGAAAATTAACAATCATAAAAATTTTACTGCCGGTCATTAAATTTGAAAGTGCGTATTTTCTCATATGATTTTTTCTCGTATATACAAACTGAATAAATAAATAAATAAATAAGTAAATAAATAAATAAATAAATTAAAAACTAACAATAATGAAATTTATTGCTGGTAAATATATGTTAAAGTGCCTTTATGTCATATATACAAACTATAAACTGAATAAATAAATAAATAAATAAATAAATAAATAAATAAATAAATAAATAAATAAATTGATGACTAACAATCATAAAAATTTTACTGCCGGTCATTATATTTTAAAGTGCGCATTTTCTCCTACGATTTTTTTGTCATATAATTTTTTGTCATATATACACATCGAATAAATAAAAATAAATAAATAAATAAATAAATAAATACATATAAATAAGACTTCCATAATGTAAGTACACGGCGATGTTTTATTTAGAAATAGAAACAGTCTATAAGCCACCTATAAGCATGGCTTATAGGTGGCTTATATTTTGAGTGCCAATAAGCCAGGCTTATAGATGGCTTATAGGTGGCTTATAGATGGAGGTCCTATAAGCCACCTATAAACCACCTATAAGCTCCTATAAGCCAATCTATAAGCTCGTATAAGCATGGCTTATAGGTGGCTTATAGATGGTATTTCATCCTGTGATGGACTTATATGTTTGTTTTTCGGTTAATATTATAAACCATACTTTGGGTCTACCACAAAACTAATCACTTACATTGCCTCGTTCAAAGACATTACATTTATTAAATTTGTCACGTATTTTTCTATTATGTATATAACCCTTGACGATATAATGGAGGACCCATTTTTGCATTTACTATTCCTTTTTTTGTTTTTACTAAATACAAACTGGTTTTCTTACCACGGAGTAAATTCTGCAATCATCATTTTAACCATTATGCACTTGTTTAACTACCGGGACATTATTAATTCTTTATTTTAGCCCGATTTTGTAAGTGGCGACATTGGTAAAGCGCTTCCACTGATTATCTATGGAAGTCTAGCTCTTTCAGCTGGTATATTGTCAATTTATTTACCCGAGACACTGAATACCAAACTTCCAGACACTATACCGGAGGCAATACACCAGATAAAGTAAGATTGATTTTTTATACCAAATTAAAACGTAAAATTCAGTTTTAAAAAGAAAAAATATATAAATTTTAATGACTGTTTTACTTCTAGATTAATATTTCAACAAACGGAAAAATAATATTTTGGGTTCGAGATGTTTATACTGTATATTCAGTATGCATGATTTGATACTACTGTCTCTAAAGCAAAATGGGACGGTTCGATCCTAAGAAATTACTTTGATCATGTTAGGATGTAAATAAAAACATTTTCATATTTATTCAATATGCATTAATGTTATCGGTATTATTTCGTTTATCCGTATTTTGTATTTGCTACTTACCGACTCCATCTTTAAAGCTACAAATAATTAGCGTATATTTGACCTATAGTTATAAAGGTTTTTTGATTTTTAAGAGTTTTCTTACTAGGCAATTTCCAATTGTTTTCATTTAATTTGCCATTTATGAATTTCAAAGGCATCCAATACAATTTTCTCATTGTTTCTTTATGCCGAATACACAATTTGTTCTAAACCACTTTCTGTACAAACCGACTGTCCATATAACAATATAACGTATTAAAATTAATTTTGGTTTTATAAACACATACATTAAGACCACATTTCGTCTCTAGATGTACTAAATCATTGTTATATAACTGTCATCACAGTATTGTTGATAAGTTTGATGTCTTTTTGTCCAGAATTACCAATGATATATTTAACGTCGCATAGTTACATGTTAATTCTACCTGTAGGTCCATGTTCCTTTCGCCCAACTTTGATTATACATGTGACGAGTTTAGGTAGCTAAACAAAAAGTACTCAATCTCCCGTAGTACCCGAACTCACTTTACGTGTCTTACATAATTAGTCAGTTACAAAGTATTTATTTTGCTTTTGGATTGTGATTCGGACAAAGATAATTATAGTTGTTGTTATGTTTGTTTTTAATTTTATACTGCTGCTAAAATTATTACGCTATAGCAATAATATATAAATATATTTTTTTTCTCTTCTTATAGATATGCGAAAACATTAAAATGTTCTTTTGAAGAAGACGGTTCGGTGACGAAACATTCAACTGTCATATGATTGTTGCTATGTTGCTTCAACATTTATTATGAATACTTTAATTTATCAATTAACTATTGATTGTTATAGATCATCGTATATTAAAAACAAAAATGTCGTGATTAATACATTCTATTTTTTTTTTTTTGTAAATTAATTAAACATCAATGCTGATGATACTATAAAGTAAAATATAAGACACACAAAAATTAACGTTTCTTACCTGAATGGGTGAAGCTTACTGACTATCTTCTATCTAGCTTGCTTACAAGTACTCTTTCAACGCACCCAGTCTCACTTCCATGGAAAAAATTTGCGTATTCCACTTAATTCCTCGAATTTAAAAGTTCTTACTGTATATTTAAGATTGCTATTTGAACATGCTTGTATTCTTTTTTTCTTACAGAATATTTTATAAATCTGAAATATTGTAATGTGTTTGAAATTCTGAAGAATTGTTTGATTTGCACTTGCATGATTTTAAGATCCTAATATATATAATTTTTTATATATATCAAAAACAAACACACTAATCCATGTCCGTATTACAATTCAGAAGCAAAGTAAAAACTGACAAGTTAGGTTAAACACGTGAGTGAGGCCGGGTGCTCTGGAAGGGTAAGCACTTCCTGTTTAGCTAGCTACTCCCGCCACGAGTGTAATCAAAATTGTGTGAAAGGAACATTGAAGTATGAGAAGTCAAATCTATCCAGGGAAATCCTGGACATAGAGACATCAAACTTATCAACAATACTGTGATGACGGCCATAAAGCTTTTTGAGGGCCTTGATAAGCTTAGCTTGGAATATCCTTAAGTCAACAATTTATTTGCAAGCAGCCTACTTCGTTGTACAAATTCCCCGTAGTGGGAACAAGCTCTACTATAGCGTACTAATTAGGACCCAAATACACCATAAGCAGGAGAAGCAGGTATATTGCTTCATAAAAAAGTTGACAATAGAAAACTTGAAGTCATCACGTGTGTCATAAAGTTTCAAATTTAGCCTTTTGTGTGCGGTATAACTCAGGTATAAGTCTAAATATGAAACAGAACTTGAGGAATCGGTCGTGTCTTTTATTTCTAGCTCACTAGGATAGATGAAATTTTCATAGTCTCCAAATTTAGGATTGTCAAAAGAGAGAACGTCATCTTTATATCTGTATGTTTGGCGACAGTCTTCTCTCCAGATTTAATAAGGTTCTGCATAATATATATCCAATGTGTTCAATTCTTTAAAAGCGGATACCGACTGAGTGCAGCAGACATACAATAAGAAGCATACTTGGGAATAGTAGGTTTAAGCCTAGACGGAAAAAGAGTCTGTGGTCTGTAATTTTGCACTGGTAACTATTTTGTACCCTAGGTCACAAATATAGAATATATGGAGCTGTATATTTTACATTAAATCACATACATGTAGGTATAACAAATAAAGAAAAAATACATTCACTTTGGTAATATATTAACAGAAACATAATACAAAATTAAAGATTCATATGAAGATGGTTATAGATTGATGAGGTCAGATCAATGTTTTACTAAATTGGTCATATTTCCATTTGAAGTGTAGGATATGCTTAACTTCCTGCTTGAAGAAAATTAATTGATTGTAAAGTCTTTATATTTTAAAGATCATAATACTGAAAAAACACTTTATCACGCATCTATAATTGATTATGTTCAGCGTGCCTGAATTCCCAAAACAAACATTACTATGAATAAATACATACATAAAAAATAAACAAAATCATGTCGAAATCAAGATCCAGAAGCAAGAAAAACTTTAAAACTGACTGTTCCTTTACTTAAATAAAGCAATTTTTGTCGATCTTTTATAGTAATAAAAATAAGTTTCAACAAAATCATAATTTAGATAATATAAGATCTGATTCATCTTCAAAATGTCACCTCAATCCATAAATATCTTGCAAACTAACAAAATTCTTCAGATTGCACATTTGCCAGATCTTATATTGGGAAAATCTCACTTAAGGAAAATCTTGATTGTGAAACCGACCCCTTGTGCTCCGGAAGGGTTAGAGTGTAATCAAAATTTAGTGTCATATTACATTTAAAATAATTCCACGTATTAAATATTATATTTGAGTAAAATCATATGGTCCTTATGAGATCCAAGATAAAATAAATCTGCCCATTTGGATTGATGCGTGGTGTTTCTGTTTAATAGACAGAACCCGCCAACCGTTAAAACTTGACGCAATCAAAACTAAGTACAGTTTCTTGTACGGCCTTTGCCAATAATCGTATGGTCACGCAATTCAATGATTTCCTTAGTTTAGTTAATCACAATTATAGTGACAGCAAGATCATTAGCTTTCAAAACACCGAGAACATACAAGGTTCCACACACAGACACTAGACTCAATAAGTTGATATTGAAGTATGAAAATTAATTTCATGTGCACTCTTATTGCTTTAGGATCAGTTGTCATAAATTCTCAGTATGAGGAAATATCAGATTTGTCTGATAAAATAGGATTGGAAAATAAACTGGAATCGTACACTGGATGTTGTATGTCAATACACCAGTGTGCTAAAACTTGTTGCTCTAACATGTTGTGTTCAAGTTTTTTCTACAATGAAAATGATGCGAAATGCCAGCTTCATTCTGGAGTTTTGAAAGACACGAGGTTTACCGCCATATCAAGCGATTCACGATATTATAAATGTCAGAAAGGTACGTATGGTTGATGTAAAATGAAAAGTTATAACTTTCATCATTTTTTCTCTGATTACTTATTACGGAAAAATGAATTTATAATTATTTATATTTATAAAGAAGACTCGGTTTCAAAATTCCCACATGAGGACAGAAAAGCAACTATCTTCGTACACGTTTGACTTTCATTTATTTTCAAAAAAAATTATCATTATTTAAACATACTACAGTGAAACTAATGAAACCCGGACCACCTCCGTTCCTTGAAAAAAATCCGGTTTTCACAGGATCCGGTGTATTAAGGTATCACTGCCTTTGATAATAAGTAGCAGATCCATTTATGTTATCTCCCTTTGGAATGTGTTTGTCGTGAAGCCATGGATAACATTTATTTTAGTTTATTTGAAACAATGAACTTAAAACACAACTTAAACTGATAATAAATAATTATTTTCGGTAGGTTCCTTGTATTTTAAGGCTTTTTTTAAGATTTTGAAATAAAATCATGAAATGATAAACGGGTGTGATCTGACAGTCATGATTGCAGGCTACGTGTCATTGAAATAATTAACTTGAAATACGACGCATTTAATAAATAAAGCTCATATGGTAAGTAACGTGTATTTTAAGTTGTTTTTATTTCGATGCAAACATACGGGGAAATGCAGATCTGTGCGCTTTCCTCTGCCAGAGTGTATGATGTAGGTCAACGTACGGTAAATCGGGAAATTTTGGCTGTAGTTTAATTTTGGTTTATTTGGCACCCAACTTAAAAGTGCCAAAATTAAACACGCCAAAAAAATACATATTCTAAAAAAATGCCAATATTTACCTGAAAATTCATGTTCCGTAATAGAGCACTTTCATTTTAACTTGCCGGAAAACGGTCATATTTGCCGGACCTGTCCGATAAAAATTTATTTTGACCGACGTGAACAATCACCAGTCGGATATTTTTTGTTTTCGGACATTTTCAATTTTACAACTGGAATATAAACGGACAAATCAGTTTTCGGTCCGACAAAAGTAAAGTAGCGCTAGACTGTCTGCCGGTCTTTTATATAAAACCCTACCCAACTTCAGTAAGTATATCCTACGATATTGTCCTTACCGCGTGTTTACCTGTCATCTAATCAGGTGATTGTTTATTAATCAGTAAATACCTATGGACTTAAGTAGTCGCGTGTCTATTTCTTTTGTTTCCCATTCAGAATCATCATAACTTTCTTTAAACGTGTGTTTGTTTAATTGTAAAATGTGTTGATTACAGAAGCCATAACGAGTGTCGGTCAAGGGTAAGGTTTGTTATTGCAGAGGTTCCACGCGGGGTGTTAACTACTACGCGCTTCGTTATTGTTTCATTATTAATGAACTGTCCCCTTATACAGTACTTTTGTCTTTAACTTGCATATATAGTATATATATATCGGTATTTTAACTTGTATTATCGTTACTTTATGAAACCGGAAGGCTTAATAGTGCATTCCATTTCATTTTCTAATTTATAAATTACAACACTTCCGGTTTTCAATCAGCATAATCCGTTCGTTCTGCGACTGTTTGTGAACATCTTATTCAGTGAAGTGCCAAAAATAAAACGCCTTATTCAGTGAAGTGCCAAATTTAAACACACTAAAATTAAACATCCACATTTTGGGAGAACATTGCCAAATTATCCCGACGCCAAAATTTCCCGATTTACGGTAACTAAGCCTGCATACAAAAAAATTAATTGCTTGAATTTACGGACATGGCACATAATCGATGTTTGGCCTATGTCAGTTAATGGTAACAACTGTCATTCCATTGTTTAGAAACTTGTTTTTGTGTATTTTTCTGTCAGCTGACTGCACAGCCTTTTTTGTATCTATAGAAAGTACATTTCAGTTGTTCGACTTAATACCGAAGATTTTCTAGATTCGAAGTCATCTTTACGGTGGCTATTCTAATCTTGACCGCGGCTATTTTAATCTTGACTGAAGTTTTTTGTAACCTCAACAATTATTAAGATATCATTCTTGATTGAAGTTTTGTCGACTTAAGATAGCAGAGAAAGATATGAATTGTCATCGTGAGTCCTAACAGCAAAATGAAGCAACAAAGACATTAAAATAAAATAAATGTACAGTTTAATTCAGCAATAATCATGATCAATTATATTCAAACAAAAAAATTTCAATGATGCGAAATTAAAAAAATAAATGAAGCTCTGAGTAATAATAATCCAGTATGAATCTTTTGTATAGTCTAGTTATGCAACGTTTCTTTAGAAATTATTTCAAACTTTCTTATGATAAAACCATATAGTCTATTCATTCTAGCCGAAAAATGGCCAAACCCGGAACTAATTGCAACAGAATTTATTTTTGCATCAGGATATTCCTGAACATGTTATCTAACTAGGAAAAATGTCCTAAGCAATCCAACTATGGGAAATTGAGAAAATACATAACTTAACACGGACACCCAGCGGTAATATATTTATATTTTTTAACACCTAGGTCGGACGTCGGTACAATGACACAGTACAAAGTACAGTAACAAACAACGTAAAATGCATCAAATGTTAAATAATGTCAAATTAAATATTTAAAAAGTATATAATTTAAAAGCATATTCTATTCTATACTATTTATAATTCGTTTTTTACAATAGTGTTTGGCTAAATGAGATATCATATGTGCCAACCAGGTCCCGGAATCGGGAACAAAACTTAAAGTTAAAAATTTAGTACCATTTGTTAATTGTTAAGGAACGTACGACTCCTATACCATATTAATCATATTTAGAATAAAGTAAAATAAAAAATCAGAACTTTTTTCCTTCAAGAATGTGAAAATCACTGTAAACCTTCAAATTTCGCCATACATGTATGTGAGACAGAATAAGTAAAACGTTCATAATGAAATAATAGCGAAATCATCTTTGTTTTTGATTTTCAAACTTTAAATCATTATCAATAAAGTTTCTTTACTATTAAACAATAACAGGCAATTGGTAATATTCGTGAAGTATCTGTCAAAGCATTTGTCTTTAAATAGTTTTGTTTGGATTCTGAAACCTGAATGAAAACTATTAATAGCCATTGGTGACAAATTCACAATATTACTGGTAATTAATCCATTTAACTTGTGCTTGCGCTTTTCGTTGTTTAGCACTGAAAATGTCTTGAAACTGAATTAAAGGTTTTGATTCATAATATATACAAAAAGAAAATCTTGCTTTGACATGCGGATTGTCAATAAAGTGACTTTGGCACAAAACCTTTCACATTTCGACACACCAACAATGACAGCGGACCTGTGTGTCAATTTAAGCTAATGAAGCCACCACCCTAGACAAAAAAAGTTAGAAATGGAACAGGATAAATAAAAACAAAATTGAATTGTCAAATCTAATACTAGTAGTGCTGTATAAGTTCTACAAACCATTTCATAGCGATAAAACATTGTGGATAGTTAGGTCCTTAAACCACACGATTGGACATCATTTTGAGAACAATTTATCCAACAATTTTAATGTCTTGTAGGCATGGTATGCATTTCAGTGTTTTCAACTACAGCTTTTAGTCACAGAAACCAATTAGTTTAACTAAAATAGAAAAAACGGTCTGATCTAAAGTTCTGAATTTTTAAATTTTAAGGAGGAACATCATCCTCAACACAAACAGAAGAATTAGAGCATGAAGTACCATGGCACTCCCCGCGAGCATATGAACAGGAGAGACCATGTTTCCGACATGTACATCTTTTGTTGTCACAATTTTTGCAGTTGCATTTGATTATCTTCAGTAATGCATCTGGAGTAGGTGGCATGTCTGTTTGCACTGGTACAAGGTGTCCCTCAACTAATTTCCAACCCCATTCATATGGAACTAGGTCTCCATTGCCAAGCCACTGCTGAACCTGGTAATACACTCGTAGACTGTGGTACTTGGCAGATGATGATGTTGGGGGAGGGAATGTACCTGCACAAATGTCGTTCCGGATGATATTCGGTGGCTGAATTTTTTAAATCTGAGAAAGTTGAGTAGTTCGCCAATCTTACCATTGTAGAGATGTACTATGGAGTTTTCGCCAGCAGTAATTACCTGATCTATTGTTGAATCATTGGATGTAAAAACTTCAGAGGCTTGTGGAAAATCAACTGAATTAGGGCATTTAAGGGCAACATTTTTTCCAATTCCGAATATTCGAGAAGTCGTATCGCAACCAATTAAAGCATGGATGCACAATAATTGCTGACACATTACTTGGCCGAGGACAGATTGTGTTTTGAGTATATCCCAAACCTTTTTGTGTTGTTTTAAATCTGATTTGAAATGAAGTTTTTTACCATTTTGGCTTGCGTGAAATAGTAATAATACCAAAAGGTCTGTATCCTCACCCAGAAGAACTGTTTCCTCAAATATTGCCAGTTCAGTTGCAACCTTAGCCATCAAGAAATCAGCATCAGCTTGAGCATGAGATGTTAAACAGCCTATCTCTTCAAGCTTACCGCTAAGCATATTTATAAAGTTTTGCTTGTTCTCGGAATTAGCTAAGAATTGCTCCTTTTTTGTTTTGCATGGTGTGTCGGGAGTGAAGTTTAGAACTGTACCACTTATGCCTTTAGCCTGTCGTTGATGAGTCACATCCTTAGTTGAAGGTCCCGATGCATAACCATCAAATACAACGCATGGTCGGTCAAATCTTCTTTCTATGTATTCGACGTATACTTGACAAATGGCACAGTCAATCTTGGGACAGCTTTAACACAATTTATACCGGGAGTTATGGCTGCTATCATTCCCATTCCGTGGAATGTATTGTGGTCATCTAGTGTCCGCACATTGTGGTCCACATTATAAGCAATAAACTGGCCAAAGTGACCATCTGGTAATACAACTTTTTGTGAACTATCGGCAGCAACTGCAGCATTGACCTCAAATTTCTGCACCTCTGTATAAGATGAAGAAAAACCCATAGAATTAAGGGTATCTATCAGAAATTTGGATGCAAACAACCTATGCATTTGAACTCCTAAACCTATTTGTAAGGGTAAAATATCCGTTCTTGACCGAGCAGCCTGCACGATTGCTTGCCCGATGGAAGATATTTTAGATTCAGCATCTTTTTCACTGAAAATAGTTCGAAGAAAAATTTGAAGAGTTTCGGGCATTAACTCTATGTTAGCTTGTACAGAGGAAACGTCATCATTACAAGGATAAAATGCTGTGAAAGAATATCAGATTTTACAAGTTTAGCAGATGTCTCTACAATACATAATTTATCGGAGAAGGAATTTTGTTTGTTTGGACGGTTAAAAAACCATACAAAATAGAAGCAGCAGTAGCCCTTAATGTAACAACATTCTTTTTCCCTTCAACTTCTGAAATAAGAATCGAGTCTTTAAATCTTTCAGTTAGTTTTTTCTTTATATACTTTCTAGAATATGCTTCTTCTCCGCATAACTCAACCACTTTGTTTGACAAATCTAAAATACTTAAAAGATCTTCTTCGTTTTCGATTAGGTAATTAACAACTTTTTCAAACGCTTCTTTTGATTTCACATTTTCTGGCCGACCACACTGAGTTTTAGAAGGGGTGTTATTCTCAAAATTCTGTGGGATGCCTTTACCAGTTCTAAAATTAACGCTACATCGCTGATGGTATACAGCATCATAAGCGTGAAGGTCTTGTGCATATGCAAGTCTCGCTTTTACTTCATTTGCCCATTCATCATTTCTATCATTACAGACAGATGAAATAGAGTTCTAAAAGTCTTTTGTTCTGACAGGAAATGAGTCTACTCCTCTTTTCCTGTCAGAACATTTTGCAGTTTTTCCACAAAATAGACAGTTCTCTTTAAAGTTAAACTGATTTTTTTCTTGGCATCATCTGTGACATTCTTAAATTGTTTTGGACTTATATTTGGGTGACAATATAACCTTCTACACTCTTTGTGTACTTTTTGACCAATTTTAATAAAAATTGCATCTCCCCTGCACTGACTTAGAGCATTAATTGATTTACATCCTTTCTCATAAGTGGTGCACTGTGGTTCTGTACCAATGTCTGTATTACTATAAATAAATAAATAAATAACCTACACAAAATATATAATCATGATACGATTTGAAGCAGGATAAAATACATAAGCAAGAAATTATAGATGTTGTGATAACAATACGCACACAGACTATAAATAGGTCATAACTGAATTTCAGAAATAATGCGAACAAAGGCGTGCATGTATAATGAAGTAAATAAACGGGTTATATTATAGGATGACCACAATAATAAACAAAATAATAATAATAATAAAAGGTTATTACCAATATGTGGTATTAAGCTATGTATGTACCATTCAACACACCACTGTCAGATTACTAACATATAAAAGAATGAAAATAATAAATATCTGACCGTAAACACGCATACTTATATAGCGGTGTTCACGATATACATAGGTAAGTATTACAATACGTAAGATGTATTATATATAACACGGGATCCCGATATGACATATTTCAAATATAAACAAAGTATTTTAGAATGGCATTTTTAGCAAATATAGATCAAAAATATAACCTACATGTACGCGTATGCGCGGAACACAAATACAACAGAAGGAAATATTTTAAAAAGTTTTAGAAACAGTTAGAATTAGTATAAACTTACTAGTATTAAATATTTTCTCTCTCTCTATGTAACGCCATTCTCAGTCAATGGTCCAAAATTAGTCTCTGTTGAACAATAGAAAAACGCGCCAAAGTGAAAGCGAGGCTAGAAAGAATTTAAGGGTAAAGTAAAGCAGAATATAAAGTGTAAGGGTAAAGACGCAATATGATGTACGTGTATATGTACAACTGAAGCATAATAAATTAAACCAATGAACAAAACTATAAAATATTGACCCTGCCACATGTAAATAAGTAAAACTGAATCATGGAATGGAATGAATGAACAGGAAATTTAAGATGATGATTAGAAGTTGATGATCAAATGTGTATTATGCAAGAGTTTTAGAGTAAAATGTGTATAACTTACCGCAGAATCATGGAACTGTCATTCCTTTTTCCAAATAAAATACGAAAATGAACTAAAAATTCAAACTAAAAAATAATAATTTTAATGAAACAAAATGAAACACAAACTAAAATAGCGACTAAATCTTTATTTGGTCAAATGTTGATCATAAATTCTAAAAATATTGCGTACTTCTATGAACATTTAACTTTGGTTACATAACCCCAATGGGCCGCCGTAGCTGAAAAAACACTGAAGAACACACTAATGCGAATGGAATAACTAAAATGGACAAATTTCTGTTGAAATATTAAAATTTATAAAATGTTTAGATACCAATTGGATAAATATTCAAATCTAGACGGATAGACAAGTCAAGATCCGCGGGTCCTTTACTATCAGATTGTATGGGCGAAACGTGACCGCCCCCCCCCCCCCCCCGCTTATTCTGAATCAAATTGCCATGTATATTAGTTATTCTGTGATACAATGTAAGTGTGAAGTGTAATGGTTGGTATTTTTAAAGGGAATGCGAGTATTACAGATTACCTGCATCATTAATTAAACTTTTCGAAGACTTTCTTTTATCCATATTAAACGGACCGGAAGTTTACATGTTTTCTGTATTGATCAAATACGGAGGCCTACAGAAGCCATACAGACAACGACGCAACGTTGAAAATTTTGTGAACTAAAAAATAAACTTCCCCGGTGTCCAAATTTTTGGGACATTTTGTTGCTTATGTGTCGATACTGTTTAATTACAAACAAAAACAAATTCTGTTGCAATTAGTTCCGGGTTAAAAATAGAATGACTAGACTAATATGTACACCTTGATAATCACAGATTATGAACATTTTACTGAAAGTAGTTTGTTATAGACATCTGTTTAGAAACACACTTGTTCTCAAAAACTGTTTTTATTGTCATCTTTTCTAACTGTACAATATGGTCAAGATAACGTTCAGCCTTAGCTACAGCAAAATTACAAAGGTCCACTATCAATGTTAAAATATCTTTATGGCTGAACTCGCTGCCTTCCAAATTTTTGTCACAATCACCATCATAGTCAACATCATCATCATCATCATCACACATTTTAGTTTCTGTCTCATTTACGCCATTGTTCATTTGTTGAAATTCGACCACAAGCGTTTTTCCCATATATCACTATTGTCCTCTATATGGACACATTTTCATCTAGTACGTTAAAATTGTTCCATATCAAGATCCATGCGGAATTCTCTGGCTAATTATGTCATGGAATATCGTCATCATAGTCCTAATCACTAGAGGAAATAAAGTCCTGAGAATTAACGACAGTTAGAAACCCACACATTGCAAAACAGTTTGATATTGTTTCTGGTGAAGTATCATTCCAAGCTTGTGATATCCAGTGTATGAAATCAAGAAGCGTAATTTATTTGCACAAAGTAGATGCGGAATCGGCACTGTCTATTTTCGTCAACAAATTACGAAGTAAACATTTACGGTATCTCCCTTTAAAGGTTCGGATTAAACCCTGATCTAAGGGTTACAGAACCGCAGTTGTATTAGCCGGTAGGATTGTTAGCTTAACATTTGACAGTTCAATATTGTTGTGTGATGTGGCATTGTCTAAAATCATCAATATTTTTCTACCTTCACGTCGGTTTTGGTTTATTTACATCTTTTATCCCATTGGTGAAAATTGAACTGTTCATCCAAGCTTTAGAATTAGACTCATAATTCACGGGTAATTTGTCCTTTTTAACACCTTTAAAGCATCTCGGATTTTCAAATTTGCCGATAACCAAAGGCTTTAATTTTTCGCCCGTAGAACTACACGCAGACATTACAGTTACACATTCTTTAGAATTTTTAATACCATTTGTTATTTCACCTTTTGCTGCTAGCGTTTTATCGGCAATGCACGCAAGTATAGTCCCCTTTCATCACAATTAAAAACATCACACGCTTCATTTCTAGACATCGTACGATATCAGGGATTCTTTGTTGATAATTATCAATAACAACATTATCCACATCGCGCTTTCACAACTAATTTTGAGACCACGAATAGAATATCTGCTTTTCCAGATACCGAGCCAGCCATTCGATATTTTAAATTCAGAATGTTCAAGTTAATCGGCAAAATATTTTGCTTGCTCCTGAAGGATCGGTCCTGACAGTGGAATGTGTTTAGAACGCGCCTGAGAAAACCAGCACCACATCTTCAAATTTGCAGGCATTATTAAAACGTAGTTTTTCACCAATAGAATTTTTCTCATATTGTTCTAAATATACTGATTTTTTTCTTTAAAATATCAAACACTGTTGAAGTTCCTACACCGTATTGTTCTGCGTTATTTTAGACGAAGAATCTTTGATAAGCTGAACTTTTTCGTTTTAGTGTTAATTCAGTCCGTCTACGTTGAGCTGGCGGGTGCTCAGACCTTATAAGATTACGTAATAAGATCCTTGCACTTGTGTGTTTTTAATGTGAATGGTAAAAATAGTAAAAATTCGTTATTTTTAAAAACACCATAGAAAGCCACTAAATATTGACTCAAATCTGAAATATATCGCTTTTATAATATTGAAATGCTTTACTGTTTCTGTTAGATTTGAATTTGTTTTTATTTGCTCTTTAAGTTTTTGTAACAATCGGCATCTACTTGGACAATAAAAGGTAAACTCAAAGACGTGCCTATACAAAATAAAGCGTTACAATCGAGCACAAGCTAACCTCGATTTCGGTTGACTGATCTCTTTAATCCGATAATTATTGTGTATTAAACCAACTTTAAGTTTTTGTAACAATCGGCGACCTCTTGGACATAAAAAGGTAACCTCACAGATGTTCCTTTAAAAAAGAAAGCGTTACAATCGAACACAAACTAACCTCGATTTCGGTTAACTGATCTCTGTAATCCGATAATTATTGTTTATTTGTGACATCTTTAACACGTGTTGATGTATACTCAAGCGATTTGATGACGGTAATAATTTGTTTTTGTTACAGTTTTGTTTTACTTAGAAGTTAACCATATTATTTACGATATCTGAAAACATTTTTATTTGTAGTAAATGATGTTTTTATGATATCGGAAATATCAGTCATTTTGTTGGAAATATTAAAAACTCAATAAAAATTTCGTGTTCTCTCTTTTTTTTAATTTGAGAATCGAATCAGGTTTACAAAGGTGAAAATATATAGTTTTTTATGATCTGGACTGTGAATTTGGTCCGGTTTTCAAAATTCACAGGATCCGGTTTATTAAGGTTTTTAACATAAAGAATAAAGAAGGGAGTAAATCGGGACCAGCATAGAAGTCCGGTTTTCACAGGAATCCGGTTTTTCCAGGGTCCGGTTTTTACAAGTTTCACTGTATTTACAACTGTTTGAGCTCTACGTGTATAAAGTGTTCATTAGGAAGTTTTGATTAACAACTTGTTGAAAAGTAGTATTGGTAATATCTTGTAGACTTGTGTCCAAGTGGTTGGTATCCACACAATGGTAACTGTTATTTAATTAAAATTGACGAACCAATGCCATGGGCAGCAGCAAGGGTAAGTATTTTTAAAATTGTAACTAGAGACTACAGGTTATTGATATTGATAAATTTGGCACATAAAATAACTTGACCCAACCAAAGCTTCCATTAGCTTCTTTTTAAAAATTATGTTGTAGAGTTAGTAGACTTGATTTGTATAGTTTTACTTGTAATTCTATTCATACATTTATACTTGATTAAATCAAGTTTAACATGCAAATCATCAGCGTTTATGTTTTAGTAATGTGTCGAGACTGACTTGACTTTTGTCCATCTCTCCTTGTGGAGAATTGGGCCAGATATTTTTCTCCTCTAAGAATCTCTGTTGGCAGCTATTGTAGCAGCTTCACTCCATGTCCTAAGTCCAAAAATCCGATCTTTCTATTTCAACAGTCCTGCGCCAGGTCTCCTTCGGCCGCCCTCTTCTTCTCTTTCCTTCTGCTGGTGTCCATTGCAGAGCAATCTTTGGATGTTCATCTGGCTTCTGTCTTAATATGTGTCCAATCCATTTCCACCTCCGATGTTTAAAATCATCAGCAAAGTCCAGATCTTCAAGAGTTTCCATCATTTTCCATGTGATACCAGTGTTTACTTTCTCTGTTGCTTTCCTCATTATCCAGTCAATGATTAGTAGGAAGAGAAATCCGGACATCAAACAACCTTGACTAACTCCAGATATTACTTCGAACCATTCTGATGTTCCCGAGTCATCCAATACCGCACATTTGTAGTCAACATACATGGTTCTCGTCATTCTGATAAGCTTATCTGGTATGCCATAGCTTTTCATGATTGTCCAAAGCATATCTCTATCCACACTTTCAAAGGCCTTTTCATAATTAACAAAACAGATATACATGCCTGTGTTCCACTCTACTGCTTGTATAATATTTCTGAAAATGAAGATTTGTTCTGTTGTACTTCTTCCTGCTCTGAACCCTGTCTGTTCCTTTCTCAATCGTTTATCCACTCCATCTGTTATCCTTCTAATTATAACTTTACACATCACTTTGGCTGGTACTGATAGTAAAGTAACCCCTCTCCAGTTGCCGCATAAAGTCAAACTCCCTTTCTTTGGTAGTTTGACTATCAATCCCTTACTCCAATCATCAGGTATTACTTCCTTGTCCCATTTCTTTCTGAACAAATTTTCCAATAATTCTATAGTAATATTGATATCTGCACACATTAATTTGGCTGTTATTGAATCCACTCCTGCTGCTTTCCCTTTCTTCAGTTCTTTAATTGCTTTCTTTATCTCATCTTTATTGATGTAACTGGTGTTGATCTCGTTAATTTCATTTTCACATTCTTCCACTTCTATCCTGTCTGTTGGTGCTGGCCTGTTCAGCACTTCTATAAAATGTTCTTTCCATCTTGCTCTTATTTCACTCTCTGTTGTTAGTATTTTCCCATTTTTATCTTTTACTGTTGTTGATCTCCTTGGTCTGTCATTACACAATCTCGTTGTTGCATCATACACTCCCTTCATTTGGCCCTGGTTTGCCGCGTCCTCTGCTATATCGTTTATTCATTCTCTTTTATCATTTCTTAAATATTTTTTACTTCCTTGTCTTTATCGCTATATTCCTGTCTATACTTTTCCTGTAATCTTTCAGACTTTGTTCTGTTGGTTTTGATTTTCCTTTTGTCTTCAATCTGCTTCCAACTGTTCTGACTTATCCAGTCTTTACTTTTATACGCTTTAATCTAATGGTGTTCCTAGCCGTTTCGTTAAACACTGATTTTATTACGTTCCATTTCTCCTCTACTCTTTCCTCCTTATTGCTGTTTCGCAATTATCCTCCTGTAGACAACTGAAGCGATTTTTCAGTTCTAACACAAACTTTTCCTTAATCTCTGGTATTTTCAGTTTGTTGACCTTATGTTTCCTTGTCTTATTTTCACTCTTTACTGCTCTGCTCAGCTTGAGTTTTGTCTTGGCTATTACCAGACTATGGTCACTTCCCACATGGGCCCCTTGATATGTTTTTACGTCTTGGACTGACCATCTGAACTTGGAGTTGACAGCTATATGGTCTATGTGGTTCTTGTATTTACCATCTGGTGAAGTCCATGTATATTTATGTATATCTTTATGAGGGAACATGGTTGAGATTATTTATGGCAAACAGGGTAACAAATCTCTCCCCATTGTCATTTCTTTATCCTGTAATAAGGGCATGGTTTCCTACAATACCTTTATCCGTCGTTCCTACTTTGGCATTCTAGTCGCCCATAACTATCAACAAGTCATGCTTTGGTACCTGTTCTATTACTGACTCAACCTGCTAATAAAATTCATCTTTTACTTCTGCATCATCTTCGTTTGTAGGAGCGTAGACCTGTATGACTGTAGTCTTTATATACTTAGAATAGAACCGTGCCGTTATGATTCTATCATTCACAGAAGTATACCCTTTTAAGCTCTTCTCTATCTCTTTGCTCATTAATATTGCCACTCCGCCTTGATGTTTATCCTCTTTTCCTGAAAATATAATTTTTTCACCTGATCTTGTTCTTATTTTTCCAACTCCAGTCCACCTGCACTCGTTTATTCTTAGAATTTCTACTCCATATCTCTCTGCTTCTGTTTCGACCTGTGCTGTTTTTCCAATGCTGAACATAGATCTCACATTCCAGCATCCTATTCGGATGGTTTTTTTAGGATCAGCCATCGACTTCGTCGGCATACAAGTGTCATATCACTATCCACCCATCTTAGATAATCATCATCTTGTGTGTGTGAAGTCTCTGTGCTGTTCCAAAGATGACTTGTAATTGAAAAAATTTCTGGTCTCCGTGTGTCAAGGGTTCTTCATTAAATTTGAATTTTTAAGTGGCGTTTAAATGAAAATGTGTGTGTGTATATCGTTTTGTAAGATTGTCATTGCATGGGCGAGTACATTATAAGGATAAAAAACTCTTCTTTTAGGATTAGTTACGTCGTTGAACTAATCTGGCGTATCTCTTTGAAGACAGATTAATGTTTTTTGGTATGAGTATTGTTACAAGTAAGTTTGCTTTCAAGTCAAAAGTACCAAAACGCATATTTCCTAAGATCTAAAACCGCGTACAGTAATGTTCTATGTTCAAGCCAAGACAGAATTATAAAGAGACATTTGATTAGATGGATAAATAGGATTTAAAAAAATAAATAAATAAAAAGACACCTTCACTAGATGTTTTCAGAAATGGGGTTACTTATTCTACTTGGTAAACAAAGAGGGTTAAGAGAACATATTGAAGTACATTGATCGAAACTATAAGTACATTGTTATCAAAATTATTGTAAAACTCATATCAATGTCAATTTTCAATAATAACTGCAAAACATCCGATGTAAGTTACAAATACTTCTATTACTTATATAGTCATCACAAAGAAGTGTATCTTTATTAGCTAATTATTACTAAACCCGTTTGAATCAGGTTCGCCGCTGTACCACGTGGTCAATACCTCTTAACGTTTGTGCGGAACATTTTGGAAATCGTCAACGGAACAAATTCTCGAAATAACGTCGTTTTTATGGGAAAACGTCATATTGTGCGATTCCATGTCCATTAGAAACAAGCGTTTCGCAAAAACGTTAGAAGGTATCACGTGGTACAGCGGCGAACCTCATTGTGAAGCACTAGACGGCCGTTTCGGAACCATATTCCTCATCAGTATTGCTTTGACCAATAATGAAATTTGAAATCCAAAGATTTTAAATATGTTGATTTTTAAAAAATATTTTAGATATGTCGAAATTGGAAAAATAGAAGGAACAAAATGTATTTTATCAACTCAACCTAATACAGTACTTTGAACATTAAATCATAGCTTAGTTTCTGGGGAATTTTAACATTTGGGAAGCTGATAAGTTTGATAGACGAAATATTACGTATGAAGCATATCAAACGTTATCAAAACGTTCTTTGAAATCCTGATAGTCAAATGTAACAATATTCAAGCAGAAGAGCCAGAGTTTATTTGACAGTGAAAAAAGTCAGAAACATGGGGGGAGGGGGTGTAAAATACCCTTTTATCATAGGTTTAGCCAATCTTAATACTTTTATCGCCGACAAGAATTTATATGTTCAAATGTTATGTCTTACATGGCAACATTTGTAACTGAAAAAGATAACACAACCATGAACACTGTATAATATACTTAAGTAATTACTATAATAGCCATAGAAGACAAGACAGACAGAGACGAATATATATTGTGACCACTTGTTAGAAATTCTGACAGGCACTGGAGTATATGTGCAGTGGTTTTGTAAATCTAACAACTTGCTTTGTAAGTCGGGAGTTGTAGTAGGAAAATGTTATTTATATTCATCATTTGCTTAGATAGTTTGCATGGTGATTTGTGATCTATTTATAAAACTGATAAAAAGGAAATATTATAAAATAGACTTTTGAATTTCTTAATCGTAAGGCGATCATTGACATAGTTACGTATTGAATTGAATTTATAAATATACCATTTCGGAACACCCGCTCTCACTTCCGTTGTGGAATATCACGTGTTTAACTTAAATTTCTACTTTGACATACGTGATGAATTCAATATTTATATTGGCAACTTTCTTTTCTATGCAGCAATATACCGGCTTCTCCTGCTTAAGGTGTATGTATTTCCCAATTAATAAGCTACGGTAGAGCTACCGGCTCACTACGGAAACTTTATACAACGAAGCAAGCTTCTTACAAATAAATGTTGACCCAGGAATATTGCAGCTGAAGTTCATCAGAGCTCTCAAAACGTGTTTTTGGTCGTCATCTCACTATTGTTATTAGGTTTGATGTCTCGGTGCCCAGAATTGTCCTGGATATATTTGACGTCCCATAGTTCCACGTTCTTTTCACTCAATATTGATTACGCACGTGGAGGATGTAGCTAGCTAACCAGGCAATTTACCAGGCAACTATCATGTACATTGCCGTACTTCACCTGTGTAACGATCTAGAGTTCAGTGTCTTACGATCGGTACATAAAAATACATAACAGGTGTACAGTTTTTATTTCGTTACAAAGAAACCAAAAACTATACAAAAAATAACTACATATATTTGAGTTCCTTATTAAATTCCGGTTATTTCAGTATTTTTTGTAAAATTTTAGGACGTCGGGAAATTACTTCCATTTTAAGTTATAAATATAGCAGTTATTTTGGCGCTATCTCTTAATATTCTAGTTTAATTTTTGAAAAATGCGGCGAAAGACCTCTAGTTATAGGCTGTTTTTTCACGCTAATTTGATTTTTTTTTAAAAATGACCACATCTTAAGTGTTAGAGCACAATTTGATAAAGGTAAAAACATAAAAATCAAATGTTGGTTTTGACTGCAAATTACTTCCAATTTTATTTAAAGTTAGGGGAATTTGTGAATATCTAGTGAGAAAATATCCAATATGGTCGACACCGCACCAAGTATAAAACATGCGATATGTTGTTTTGTTTTTCACCACCAATTCCGGTACAAGTTACGCCGACTTCCCCGTAAGTGAAAAACGGTAAAAAATAATAATAATAAAAACCAATCAAAAGGTGATATACTTCTCGACCTTTGGATATACTATTAAAAGTTTTAAAAATTAAAAAAATTAAAGACAGATTTGTCAGTCAGCTTCATAAATCAGCGACATTTATTACAGAATGTATTCATTTAATACAGACGATTAAATGTCGCTGCATAAATGATCTGGATTTTTTCATATAAATATAACGAAAAAAGTAAGGCGAATGAAAGTGAAATAATCTCTAATCACTAAAAATTATAAATGATTAATGGAGTCAAATAAGAAAAAAATATATATTTTAATAATTTTAAAATTTCAAAATTAATTTTATTAGGCCAGTAAGTCGGTCCATCAGTATATCCATCCAAATTAATCTGATATGATTTAAGTCTAATTTAGTCAAATATATCTTTTCAAAATTACAAAAATAACATTTACCGGGTATCATAGAGACTTCATATCTAACGATTTATACACACACGTGTCAATCTTTTTTTTTTTTTTTTATGCAAATTGGACGGTAAGTTCTTTTGATTACAGGTGATAAAGGACTACTAATAAACAGGATGTTTATTGACAATCGTTTAATTACTGGTATGTGAGATCCCACTTTAAGCAATATTAATTTATTGTGAATTTATAGTAATCAGAAACTACCTATTGAAGTTTGCCGTGGGAAGATTATAATAAAACCCAAGACATCATGGATTATGTGAACTTTGTTAAAGTGATTTTATACATATTTGTTTGTTATTGCAATATGAGAAATTTTCTGATGCAAACATGTATTCAATTGATATAAATAATACATTCTTTTTTCTAATAATGGGCCAAAATATTATTTAAAAATTTAATTATTTTGCATTTACCAATTAAATATTTGTTTAATAAATTTGATAAGATAGTTGAACATTAGTACTGGGATGGATGGGTGCAGTGTATCATAAACAATCACATTTATTAAAATGTGTATTAGCATTTCTACTTATATTTATATTGCGCACACATATAGTATTTTTAAATACTATTTGATTCATGAGTTGATCAAGTTACTGTTTTTGTGTAAATTTAAAGGGATAAACGTTTAATATATATCCCATTGTTTTTGCCTAACAAACAGTATATGAACCATCTACTTTTTCTTTCTCTCAACTTGTATAATTTCCTCTTCATGTAAACATTTAAAATAATTTACTGTTTTGCTTGGAATATCTCTTAGAATGGTGTTTACCGTCATCAGTCCACTTTAATCTCATAATGACCATGTCACGTTGTCAGTTACCCAGTGGTCAGTTATCGATAGCTCTTGGTAACGAGGTTTGTGAAATGTACCCGGTAGAGTTATTCAGCCTGACTATTATACAATATTTTTGCAGTCGCATTCCGGAGCAGCCGGCTTCACTTCTCTGGTGAAAGTACACGTGTTTAGGCTAGCTTGTCAGTTTCAACGTTTTTACTTTGCTTCTAGATTTTGATTTGGACATAAATTGATTTTTTGTTTTCTGTATAATCAAGTTTTACTGCATTTTAGTTCCCCGTCTTCGTAGATTATTTCATTATATATTCCGATTAGTTTTGACGAAATGTTTACAAAAACCGGGGTTTCTGTGACTCGGTGGTTTAATATTACTGCTTATTGGTAGCACGTCTTTCCTTCATAGGTGAGGTTCGAATAGGTTAGAAAGATAATCAGTTTTACAGGTTTTTTTTCTATTAGTCTAAATATAATAGAGTGCATCTTGATTTGAGCACAAAGCATAATTGACTCTACTTCTTATTCAGAAAATTATTAACAATTGTATTTTTAATATTTAGAACTACTGCATACAGCAAGGCGGGAAGCTGGCTGAAATCAGATCAAAGATTGAACAAATCGCTATCGTTCGACTGTTATTTGGTCTTGGTCTAAAAGGCAAGTAGTAATTTTTTTTAAAAGTGCATATTTAAAGTACATGTTTGTCTGTTGAATATTTCTTTTTTTCTCTTTTATATACCAGTACAGTCCATTTAAAATTGAAATTCTCAAATATCAAGTTTATGTAATGAAAAAATTGAAATAAAAATAACAGTGTTCTGTCGAAATTATCCGTTTCTATTTTAAAACGTTAAATATTTCGTATAATTACAGAATTATTGTCTTCTGATATTGACATTTTGACATATTCTAATATCAATATGAGATCTAGTTTTATGCAGTCAGCACAATTTTTTTATATGATACTTCCATGTACAAAGTTATCTTTGATATATCAAACCAAGTCTTATATTATTTTCATACTCAAACTTAATTCTAAAATACCTGGGTCGCCAAAATGCTTAAAGGAACATATATAACCTTCAGACGTAAAGGTTTGTTGCATTGCACACTAACTGACACAACGTGTCAATCTATTCAAAACAACCTATAAATCTTTACAGAGGCAGATGGGCCATGTGACTAGCAAGAACATAAGCAAGTGTCAAACTAGAAATGGAAGAAAACTCAGTCCGGAAGGGAATTGTAGTGTGTGTTGTATCACAGCGCGATGACGCTTTTCACGACCGTTGATAATAGTACGCTTGAATAGCTTTATTCTATCCAACACAATTTGCAAATTGTGATACAACATTGGTTCACTGTTTCGAAATATGGCTTATTATTCACTGTAGAAGGTCTGTAGTTACCAAAACAAGCATAAGCACAGATGTTTTGTTTTTTTTTTTTGCATATTTTTCTTATGCAATGGTAAAGTCGTGCAAATTCCGGTACCGAAGGCAAAAAGTGTTGCAACTCAGTGTTACCGAGATACTAGTATTATACTAAAAAACTCATGAAATATTATTCAGGAAATATTATCTTAAACGACGCCCGTGTCATGTCTACTTTACGGTAATGCTCTATCACATGCATGTGAGCTTGTGAAGTCATTGTTGAAGTCGGAGAGGGTTACCGTCTTGCCACACCAACTAAACTATCCAGATCTAGCCCGATGCGACTTTGTCCTATTTAAAAAACTTAAAAAAGTTCCTATATAGTTGCCACTATAAGTCTCGACAGGCCAATGGTTCAGTCATCAGTCAGTGCATTAGAGGTCTGCCTAAACCAGCATATCTTTTCGCATTTAAGAAACGGATTCAGAGATTGAATTTTTGTATGTCAAACCGCGAAAAATACTTTGAGGGAATGTAATGTTGATTTACTATTTGAGTCGAATGCTTTTCAGATATCACAATACACTAATCTAGCGTCATATGTTTTCATATTTGAAAAGTTGATATATGCATGTAAGGGTTGTTTATTTATTGCTTGTTAAAATTGTTTAAAGTGAATTGAATGTGCGTTTTCATGAAACATGGATTGTAAATCAAAAACGAAAAAATGGTTAGCAGACAGTAATTATTTGTACAATAATATAATACTAAACAGCAAAATTGTTATGACGGACATAATTTTTGAGGGTATTGATAAGAATATGTTTGCAATATCCCTTCGTCAACAATTCGTTTGTAAGCAGATTGCTTTGTTTTAGAATATTCACGAAAGTAATACAAATACACCATTAGCAGAACATGATATATTGCTGTATAGAATAGAAAATTTGAAGTCATTATGTTTGACATATAGCTTCAATGTGTCCTGTCGTGGGCGTCATAATTAAGTCCAAATATGAAGCAGGGCTTATAGAATCGTATCTAATGCTTCAGGTTCATTAGTGAAATTACCTTCACATGGTACTTCAATTATAAAAAGTTTTCTATGTATCTATATGTTTTTGGCATAGTTAGGGGTCTCATACAGAAATACAACTTCACAACAGAACCAGTACTCCATTACTCGTCGAATTCCTTGATGTTTTAACTGGTGGTACATATATATTTTCTTTTATTAGTGTCTGTTTATTTCTTTTTGCTGTTTCTTTTATTAATGGTATTTCATGAATGAATTTTATAAAAAAGAAAAGTTACAAAGATATCGCTTTCTGAATTATAATGTGAAGATTTTGTTGTTGCTGTTGTGGTTCCAGGTGTTTGTAACTTAATTTGTTCAAGAAACATTTTTGTTTTTTGGGGGCATTCACAGCATTGCCATACCGAGATTACTTGCTTGGTGGCACGGATACTGAAACAGAAGGAATATGGCGATGGGATTCCGATAATGAACTAATTGGTTTTACAGCGTGGGGAGTCTTCCAGCCAGACAATTACCTAAACGAAGAAGACCACCTATGTTTGGGGTATGCTCAGGATTTTCTATGGAACGACTGCTCCTCTTTTCTGAGTTATCATTTCATATGCCAGAAGAAGTATGAGGCAAGTAAATATAACGAGAAAATTTGAACATATAATTTCTTTCTAAACACTTTTTAAAAGAGTAAAATAGGTTTGTGCATTTGCGAACTTTTCGTAAGTCCAAGATAAGATTCTGCAACGTTTATCCAGCTGGTCAGTTGTGTCTTGATGAGACAATTGTGGACCTTCTGGAAGCACTTGGATTTACCAAAATGATATTCAAAATTAGGCAACGAGATGACATAATCGGTAAACGTCTCCTTTAATGATTTGCTGGACTTTTTTTGTTTGAAAATAAGAATTATAAATATAAGATTACTCGAATTTTAATAACAAGAGTTTTAGTGATAAAGGTATTTATGATAAATTGTTACATAATATATAACCCCTCAACATTACAAGACAATCCAATTAAAACAAGCTTTAACACTAACATATTATTCATACAATTGTTTATGTTTTACAGGGAAATGAAACAAACTGCTGTAGAAATAATTCAACTAATTCGTAAAGGTCGGCACAACGAATAAGCAGAATACGTAATATTACTTCAAATTCGTTCTCGAAAAAAAACTACTATTCTTTATTGGATCTAAAATGCCATCTTACTAATGTTTAAAAATTTCTATTCTGTTTTAATCCATAACTTGCCCACAAGATAAGCAAAGAACCTTAATACAGACATGTTTTTTTTTGTTTCGTAATTGGATTTTATTTGATTATGTCTCTTCTGTTTTAAAATGGAATAAACTACTTTGAACTTCATATTGGCAATAAATACATGTTAGACTCAGCGCGAGTCGTAGTTATACCCGCTACTAAAAAAGGAATCTACCTGATAAGAAGGGTTGTACATACTCACTGTGTATATGGTATTTTATCGAACATTTCCAACTAGGTAATTTAAAATAAAAAAAAACAACGCTTTATGTGAAAAAATTACATTTTACCACAGAAAAACACTGAACTATGTGATGGGAATGTGTTCTGTAGTAATGGCGTGATTATGTACATTTGACACATCGGGAATTCGTGTTTTATATTTTTTATTTATTTATTTTTTTTTTAGTTTTATGGATGTTTACTTAATTTTAGGCATGTGTGAAGATACAATCTTTATTGTCAAACATGTATAATCCTTATACAAACAATACGTTTGAGTCATCGACCACTCTACTCAATCAATCATAAGCACACCACTGGAGACATACAAGAAGAATACAATAATCAACCTTTTAGGAGAGCTGAAAAGGGTTCAGAAACAGAAATTGTAAGACAATTTGTCAAAAAGGAAGTACTTCAAGAGAAACAGAACTGTTTGTTTCATATAACCATGGTAGTTATACCCTATCTATCAATTATTATAAGTATACATTTATGATATCAATTTTAAGGATATAATTATCTAAAATAATAATTATAAATAATTTTTACCGCATACTAAAAACAACGTCCCTTAGTTTGACGTCACAAACTTAACTTTTTTATTGAATTGCAAATGCTGTGGTTTGAGCGGCACTTTTGTCATATCACAAACAAGTAGTTAAGAAAGCGACCCTTTACCTTTATAAAATCAAATTTTATTCCAATAAAATTAAGTAAGTAGGTTATGTAAGTGTCAACCTAACAAAAACGCTTTAGTTTTTCGTTTCTCAAAATTGACGCCAATTTGTAGGACGGTTTCGTTAATATATGCGAATTTTTCTATTCCATTTTCATAACTTCATTCTTTTCCAATTGGAATTTTTACTGGTATAACATTTAATTCCAATCAGGTTATATTTCGTGAATACTTTTCCAAAATGGAGCATATTTTGCATTTTTTTCAATTGGATTTATTTCCTATGAGTTAATAGTTTTGTAATACTTTTCTAAAACTGAGGATAATTTGTATTTTTTTCTGAATTAAAATATTTTGGATTTTTTTCCAAAATAAGTATATTTTTCCAATGGATAAATAGTTTTGCAGTTTTTATTTCCAATTGGAATTAATTCGAATTGGAATTTTAAGCTTTTTTTTAATTGGTGTTCCAATTGATTTTTTTGTAAGAGAGGTACTTTATTGTTACATAATAATTTTCTCCATCAGAAGTCTCCTTGGGTTGGCGCAACTATGGAAAGTAATCATTCATAGTTGTCTGATCGTATGTTATGGGTAAAATTCACAGCAGATAAATATTTTTTCTGTTTGCTGTTTTTAGTTTTGCATCATGTTATTACAACATCTATGTTATCTACTTGTCGAAATGTATATAGGTCTATTTTAATATTAAGGTAGTTGTGACAACCGTGTGCTGACGTAATACAGCGATAAGCTACGCTAAAACCAATATATCTACGTTTTAACAGTCGTTTGTGTTTAGAAACACTCTGCCATCAGATCGCGAACAAACCATCGACTTGATATTGGTTTCGTTTTTTTCTGGGATTTGGGTTTGTTTGCTTTGCTTGTATTTCAGGTCTAATCGAGTTAATCAGTTCTAATGTGGACTCATTTTGAAAATTTGGCTCGTAGTCTTTTATTTAAAGTTATGTTTCATGAAACAATTTTATACTATTATAGTTGGGTCCTTCGAAAGAAACATTAAAATCCGATACCCTTATCACGGAAGGTATGGAACGTTAAAAAATACCCTCCTTGCATATATGCCGTTAGCCCGCAGCAGAGGGAAATTTTTTGACACTTTACCTATAGCTGGTGACGGTATAAGAAAACATTCAAGACTTGGACTTAAAACCCAATTAAATCAATCAATTGATAATAGTTCATATCAAAATGCGATAGTTATTTGAGATGTCCCAGAACCTACGTCTGTATATATCGACGCCCACCCACGTTTACTACTAACGATTTGCAGAAAGGTAAGTGGAAGAGCGTTAGACTCCAAATTCAGGAATTGTAAGTTCGAATTCATTTATTATGTTTGTGTTGCACACATTGTGCAGACAATGACCCGTTACAGCATACTTTTGTAGCGTTTCAGTAAAATCAACAGGGTATTTTGGGGAGTTTTCAGTATAAACTGTCTACTATTAACAATGTTAACTATCAGTGTTGTCAACAATTTTATTTAAAATTTTCATGTGTCAATTTTGTATCACCGGCTACCATGTCGTTGCAGACCATGCCTGTGAATGTGTAACTTCTACGGCACTGAGTACCATGTTACATCATTTTTATCGTACTTATATGTTATTAAAATTACATATTGAGTGGTTAATTGTGAAACTATGATTGTTTTCCGCCGAGTTATCAGGAGAATGTTAACATTTTGTCGTATTTTTGTGTATTTTTACGCATGTTTGTATTTTTCCAATGTAAAATTTACGGTCGCCATTACGGATGTAGGAATACATATTTTTGTCACATGTTATAATGTAATATGTTTCATAATATCAAGTCTAACTCTCATAATGTTAATGTTTTATGCAATTTTATCTGTAATCTTATTAACTTATGCGTTAATGTGCTATGATTTTTTCGTCACTCTGCCTTTGAGCTGCGTCCATAACATAACAGATTTTTGTGTTCCATGTCCATAAACAAAGCACTAGCACGACAGCAGCGTCCGTCATTTTTTCTATGATAACATTTAATTATTCCCACTTTGAGAAAAGGTTATATTTCTGTTAACTAAATTCTACTCTTTATAAGGTTGTTAAGCCGCATTTAAGAATTACATAGCGTTATTTTAGAAAAATAATTAACTCTCGTAATATTATTATTACAATTACTTTTTGCTATATTTTGTATTATTAATAGTTCAGTCTTGTCTACCTTCAGTGCATAAATTGTTGTGCAATGTTTAAAGAACTTATTATCTAAGTTATTAGATTTTACTGTAGAGTGTAGGAATATTTAGCATGTGATTTATTTAACTTTGTATGGGTAAACTTGTTCATCTATATATATAACATTTCCATTGATTATGTTTGTTGTCCTTTTGTGAGCTTTATTAAATTAATTTCAGATATACAGTTAATATTGCATGTTATGTTGTCGCATTGGTGCAAAATAGTTTTGTAATCAGACAGAACTATAATATTGAAAGTGAAGCTTTCGGCCCACACTTCCGGTAGAGATACAGGTGTTATAAGGGTTGAAATTGGTACATACTATTCAGCTAGCAGGAGTACAAGTCCCGCTTAAGTGCTCAAGTACTCGGTCCTGTTCAACGTTCGAGCAACTTTCACACAAAAGTACTTATGGCATGCTTAGACTAGCTGCTAGTGATTAGATCCCGTGATCGTATTATTAAACTTGGTAGCGTTCTTTCGACCATAGACAGCTGATAAAAGATGCCCAATACAATGAAATGCTTAAAAACAGTTAAATGTCTTTATTTTTATTTTCTCGAACAAAATACATGTAGTTCTAAAGATAGAAAATCCCGTCAAATGATGTTTTAGGAAGTAGAATTTGCAGTCGATTGATTTAAATATGCTTAGTTGAATATAATACATAGCATAAGAATACTAACAGTATGACTTTAGTACACATATGTACTTTATAGACATGTTGCTTTTTAAGATACGATATTTTTTTCCCAAACGGGACAAAACATCTTTTTGAAGGACAAAGACATTTAGACCATGTGCAAAAGTTAAATTTAATAATAACCATAGCGTTTAATATTGTTCTTTCACATATCTCTATATATATTCTCAATAACAATTATGCAATTTATTTTAAAATCAATGTAAAAACACTCAATTGTGAACCTGATTTTCAAGTTACTTTAAATTTTATTTCGCTAAACGGATGGTCGAACATTTGGTTCCATTTAAACAACGGCATCTTCCTGCATAGTAAAAGAAAGTTTACAATAGAAAAAAATTAGTCATCACATATGTCTTACAGTTTCAAATGTAGCCTTTAATTTTGTGGGCGTCATAGTTGAGGAATAAGTCTAATTATGAGGCAAAACTTAAAAAAATCAGTTGTAATCAAATAAAAAACAAACACACTAAATTACATGTCCGAATCACAATCCAGATGCAAAGTGAAAACTTTGAAACTAACAAATTAGATTTAACACGTAGAATTCCATCAGGGAAGTGAGGCTGGGTGCTCCGGAAGGGTAAGCAACTAATAGGTCTCCACATGCAATGCCGGTTTGTTGGGAATATTTCTGGTAGCCGAAAACATGACCAGTATCAACTGTAAGGCAAACACTAAAATGACTAGTTTGGTTTGGCTTTGTTTGTTTAGAAATAGGTCACCTTGAGCCAATTTAACACAGCGCGTGTGGTATGCATATGTCTTGCACTATTTCCCGTTCAGACGTTAATGGAGAATATTAAAACAACGAACGTGAGCATGTCCGCCTTCTAAGATATTGACGTCAAGAATAGACAAAAACAATAATGAAAATCTCTGGTGATGTTTTTAAGGTTCCATTTTGATTTTGGTTTGCTCCAACGATCTTGTTTTGCTGTTCTTTGTTTTTATTTTCATGTGATCGTTTCTCTCACTAAATAGTTGTATTTCTACAGCAATTTGCTTCTACCACCTGCAAAAATGGAACAATATGCTAAAACCTGACGACAGACTGCATAAAAGATTGTAGCTGTTATATACGTTGTACTCTTAGATTTAAATCATTACATATTATACCAGTGTTACTTTTACTATCCAGTCGTTTCTGAGTACAGTTCCTCATCAGTAGTGATTGGACAAAAATTGTCAAACCATTTTAAGGGGTTGAAAATTTAATTAAAATATAATTATTTATTCAAATTTAGTTTAAACAATATTTATTTGAAAATCAAATCAATAACATAATGAAACAATTTAACAAATCAGGATCCTGGAACAAGAGTATAACTCTTATATTAACCAGTTTCCTGTGCATCAATAATATAACAATTATTATAACATGGCATTATATACAAGCAATTAAGTAAAGCATTCTGTAGAACATTATGAGAGAGAGAGAGAGAGAGAGAGAGAGAGAGAGATACACACACATAAAACAATGGAGTATGAATAGTTTTCAGTAAAATCGTTTGGATTGGCGAATGAATTCATGAACATGTAAGAACACTTCAGCATTTTTCGCTGGTGTTAGTGAACTATCTCCATATAACAATGTACTCAAATTATAATGGCAATTTAAGGTTCCTATAGTACGGCGTCGAATAACATGATACAAAAGGCAGTGTAGTAAAAAGTGTTCCGTATTCTCAATTTGACCACATAAACAATAAGGGTTTTCTATGAGATCTTTATGAAAGAGATGGGAATGTAATGAACTGCATTTAAAGCGCAATCGACAATGATGTATTTGTTCAATACGATTGCCAATATTAAAGTAGGATGGGATCTGTGATTCATTATTGAGGAAAGTTTTGAATTGAGAAATAGAGCCTTCACGAATATGTCTAGGTAGATCATTCCAGTCTCTTGTTGCAGAAGGTAGGAAAGATTTGAAGTAAGTATCCGTTTTGCACAAGAACGTGTCTAAATTGCTAGATGTACCTGTGTTATAAGAGTGTCTCTGGAAAGTTGTTGAAGGTACCAAGTCGTTTAGATATTAAGAAGACAGGCCGTGATACATTTTATAGAATTGTAACAGTTTATGTTTCTTACGACGGTGTTCTAAAGTTTCCCAACCAACTTCTTGATACAATAAGGACACACTAGATAATTTGGTGGCTCCGCAAACTGTGCGAGCCGCTTCAATGTTAATTTTTTCTAGCTTATTGATATATTCCTGGGTGAAATGTATATAAATGTATACTATGTAATAACAACATAAATATTACAATTGAAATAATTGTCTTTGTCTAACTGATAAAAGGATACAATTTAGTTCAAAGCACTCTTTATTTCGAAAGCGTCGTTTAGTGTTGTAAAATTAACACTAGTATAATATGTCTCTTGTCATTTAGTCTTGTCTTGATTGGTTGTTTTAGCAATAAATTGTTTAACATAGTTTGTAAGGTTCAAAGTTTATACTCTGCTTCTACATTTTGATTTGGACATGTATGTATTGTTTAGTTTTTTTCTGGTTACGTTGGTTGTTGACATTTACATGAATTCAATTACAAACTTATTTCTCTGATTTTATAGACAGGAAAATTTTGTAAATTCATGATTAACTGTGCAAAACAAAACATCAATAAAACAATGCATTAGAAATGATGAATGTTTACTTGCCTCGGAACCTTTCTGACATATGAAGGAAATGTCATGATTCGAAGATAAGTCATTCCATTTTAACCCCATTTTGAAAGTGACAGAGAATCCTCATCCGAAAGGTAATCGTCTGGCTGATTTGGATCCCATGCCGTATATGTCATTTCCTCATTATTGGATTCCCATCTCCATATTCCTTCCGTTTCTTGATCAGTACCGCCTAGCCACAGAGATGTATCAAATGCTACATAATAATAATAATAATAATAATAATAATATATAATAATAATAATAATAATAATAATAATAATAATATAAAATAATAATAATAATAACAATAATAATAATAACGATGCGTTTCTTAATGTACAGTACCATGTGACTGTCCGTAGTCACCGACAGTTTTAATTTCTCTGTAACCTTTATGCATAATAATTTTACTTCGTGTCAGTTTTTTTGTTTAGTTTAAATGACTTAAATAGAGTTAATATTTTTGTTTACAATTTAACCTATTTAAAATTGCATATTTTATAAAATCAAATACATAAATGTTAAAATAAATTGTGGATCGCTAATTTAAGTAATTGTGAATCTAAAGCGTTGATTTTTCACTTACCTCCTAGCAAGTGTAATAGTTTTACGGTAAACACGTGTTCGTTTTGTGATTTGATTTCTGCAAGGAATCCACCAACTTGTTTGCAATAATCCTAAACATTGAATATCAAAATATAATACTATTCGTAAGAAGAAGGCATTATATAAAATATTAAACAATTGATATTCATTTAGATGCAATTACACGTATTAATCAGCGTTTTTGTTTATCTCAAAGTTTTCCAAATTTTGTCAAAAACCATTAAGTCCATATTCAAACATAATCTGCTGTACCGGGTTGTACATTTCATTTGGTCTATAACATGACCATGTTAGCGCACTATTTCTCGTAAACCGTTTCCTTTTTGCTTGAAGGTGTTAAGAAAAGCATCAAGATAATTCATTATAATTTATACGGGGGTACTCATGATAATTGATTCATAGTTAGAAAAAATACCAAACTTTGCTAGTGAAATTTTTGTTAAGGAAAATCTTATATAATCAAAAACAGACATACAAATACATGTTCAAACTTAACTGTAAAACTTTTCTGTACATACCATTGCTGTAGTCCAGTTCATCGGCATATCTGTTTTAATCAAATAGCAGTTACCATTGTAAGGATACCAGCCTTCAGGACACAAATCTATAAAAGATAATATATATAATGTAGCATTAGTGAACGTCTGAAAAGTAAAGTCAAATGATTTTATGAAGAATCAGAAAATTAATGAAGAAAGGTGGCAAACGTTTTGTTATTTTTAGGATTCCGTGAAATTAAATTACATATCCGCGATTGAATAAGTAAAATCACGGGTGATGAACATATAAAGTTCCGGGAGATTGACCGAGAAATTTGAACATAAATGAATATTTATCTAAGGATTGATTCTTTTATGAGATAGAAATAATCTATTAGAAAAATCTGAAATAAACCGCTTCGCTTTTACTTTAGCAGATAAATCAAGTTATGCCAATTTAAATTACCCACAGATCAGTGTCAACCTGGTTTTTTCTGTTTTAGCTAAAATGTTATACAATATATTCCATACATACAGTAAATGGAACTGAACAGAGTGCTTAAATATAAAATAAAATTGAGACAGGTCAGGTTTTGTTTGCGAAATGTTTTGAATATATATTGTTGTCTTGTGTAACAAAGAACATCACCGATAATTAAAGTTTAACAATACATTTATTTTCAATAAAAATATTCAAACAACAACTGGCTGTGAACGGTAAAATCAATGCTTAGTTAAGCTTAGGATATTGCAAACCAGAGCCTTGTGAGAGCCCGCAAAACGTTTTATGGTCCTTATCGCAATATTAAAGATTATAATGATTTCTCTGTGTCCAGGAATACCCTGGATATATTTGACGCCCAATATTATTTTCAATTTTTGATAACACACGTGACGGGTGTAGCTAGCTTAGTAGGAGGTGCTTACCTCTCTGTAGGACCAAGCCTCACTTCCCTGGTGAAGTTCACGTGTTTACTCTATTATGTCAGTGATGGAGTTTTAACTTTGATTTAGATTGTGAATTGGACATAGGTTAGTGCTTGGTTATTAATAACAGTTTATAGTATCAGTATTTTTACATTCATGAGAGCACCCGGTCTCACTTCCCTGTTGGAGTTCACGTGCTTGATCAAACTTCTCATTTCAAAGTTTTTACTTTCCTTTGGGATTATGATGTGGGCATAGATTGGTATGTTTGTTTTTGCTTTGATTGATACATATATTTCATGTTTTATATTTAAGATAAACATTATTATTAATTTCAATGGTTGTAAAATAAATCCGATTTTAGCGGGGTCATTCCCGGAATAAACGTCGTTTTTACAATAAAATTAACATTATTATGTTCCCATGTCCATTGCAAACTTTAGAGGGCAACTCGTGGTACAACATGGACTCCTATTAATAATACCTACCTTTCTGACACCTGTAATACCGCGAACCACTAGATATTATAGTCGAGCTAGTATCATTTAAAACTTCATAATGAAGCTGACATCTTCCACTATTGTAATTATAGAAAAAACTTGAGCAAAATGCATTTAAACAACAAGAATTAACGCACTGGTTTATAGAAGTACTGCATCCGGTGTACGATTCTAGTTTACTTTTCCATCCTAATTTATCGGAAAAATCGATATTTCTTCATATTCAGAAATTACAGTATTTAATCCAAACACACAGCAGGCACATCCAATTTTCCATGATTAAATGTCTTCAAATAAAATGTGCATGCCCTATTTATATAAAAAAATACAATTGTCATTCAATCATGGTGTTTTTTGTTGATTTGATATGAATACCTGTTAAATTGTAAAAAGACAATAAGATCGTTTAAATCAATGATGCTATAATTTACACGTGACAGCTATAATGTTGGCTTTAATATGTTGAATAAAAAAGAACAAAGTGTTCAAATATAAAATAAAATTGACACATGTCAGGTTTTGTTTGCGGAAAGTTTTGAACAGACATGTTTTTTGTTTTGTTTAACAAAAACATAATTAAGGATTAAAGTTTTACAAAACACGTTTACGAACTCAAATATCCAAACAAACAACTGATGTTAAATTGAACGGTTAAATCGATGCTCAGATTAAATATACCGGTAACCAAATGTTATCAATATTTTATGTATTCATTAGAAAATTGAAGTTCAATTGTTTCAATTATTTTGTCAGTTTTGAAGGTTTTTCTGTGCTTTAAGATTGTAATTTAGCCGTGGATTGGAATTTTTCTTTTTGAAAATTGCAATATGATCCATCAGACTCAAATCCAATTAAGGTTATATCTTATATCACTGGCATTATATGTAATCGAAAATTAGTTGCCATGACTCATTTTTTTTTACAAGCGTTAACATTAGAGAACTAGAAAGCCGATTAAGAATACAAATTCCTCATCAGCAATATTCTGACAAATTGAGAAAACAAAACTTTTCAAGGGATTGAAAAAATATCCAAAAAGACCAAAATATATTCAACCAAATTTAGCTACGGCAATGCATGTACTTTGTATGAGTTTTTGAGGATTTTCGACTTGACCTATCAGCAAAATTGGACAATAGTACATTTCTGACAATACAACATTATTGCCTACTGAGTTTTCGGTGCCTACTACACAAGTCGATACCTGTTCTCTGAAAACCTTACGACAGTATCTCAATTTTTGACGTCTTTGTATGACCTTCAGGTGTTCTAACACGAGTACGCTCACGACATGGTGGACGCACACGGCTAACATGAGCAAAGTGAAGTGGATAACAAGATATGACGGAAAGGTTTCCCGAGTATTCCATCAGCAGTACTTCAGCACATAATCATAATATTTTATCTGCTATTGCTTTATCACCAGTTGCCATGGAAACAACCAACAATCTACAATCAAATATCGATCATATGAAGTTCCAATCAAGCTCAAAGTAGTTGAGTAATAATTGAAGGAATTATATTCAGAAAATTCCAGATAAGATAAGCCAGATTCGCAAAATTTCGATCTTTTTATGCCTTTCGGTTCATGACCTATTAAATATTAACATGTTTTACTTTTTAATGTCATAGTGACCATTAATGTGCGCCAAGATCATCCAGCAATAAATTAAGTAAAACTTTAGCGGTCAGAAGAAAGCACACGTCCATGCAAGACTGACCCTTCAGAAATTATTAAAGCCCGACATTCTACACTTTACTGCTGTGGTAAAGCATAAACTATTATTATGTACAGGCCAGCAAAAATATAGACAAATACTTTATTTTTATTATTTTTTATTTGTTTATGTATATAAACTTTCTTAAATGCATAGAAATCTGTAAATAAATATAACATTTTAGTTGAAAGACAACAAAGTAACAATTAATTCTTCAAGATATAAACTGTTACATACAACATATTGTTATTATTCATTCAGAATTTATATCAAACAGGTCTATTAGTAAAATTATTAAGTCATTATGTTTATAGCAATTAAACACACACAGTAAGCCTGCTTTGGATCAAAATAGTTCAAACTTAAATTGTATTGCAGCGTTAAACAGTGTTAATCTTATTAGACCAATAATGACCCAACATGAATAATCAAGGTTAGAATTTATGAAGTAATTGGCATCTGCCTCATAATAAAATTGATAAATATATGGAGCAAAAATAGGTATTTTTCGAGCCAGAATTTATTAAAATTGAGGAATGACAAAGCTAAGCCTGTTTTTCCCAGGCACTCCTTAAATAACATTAGCATATAAATAAGCCTTTTGTCTAAATAGTTCCACAAACAGATATGAAAATATACCAAGGAAAAATAGTAGAATAATAATCATTATGCCTCACTTAAAGATGGCAATGTTTTCTATAAATCACCATAAAATACACCCATTTAAACATAGAATAATAACCAATACTAAAGCAAAGTATTCAGGCCCCAGTTTCACAATCACTTTTATACAAGACTTTTCTTAAATGACATCCTATACTGGTGTATTTTAAATCTAAATAATTGTGTCAATATTTTCAAGATTTTGATGAATTAATGGTATCAATTTGAAAATCAGTTAAAGCTAATTAAAGCTATTTTATATTTTTTTCCAAAACTTTTTATTTGTAGCAGTAACATAAAATATTGCCATAATTTACCAGATTTAAGTTAAGGGAAATCTAAGTTAGGGAAAAAGGTGAAACTATGACCAGTCCCGTAAACAATTTAACACTTGTCACTATGCCTTACTTAAAGTACACTTAAATATTACCCCACAGTACTTTAGGTAACTGTGGCTTAAATAAAGATACACTTAAATACTGACTTACAGTACTAACAGTACATGTGGTCAGGATTGAAAGACAATTTTTATGCCAACAACTTTTATTACCATTGTTCAGTCTAACAGAAATTATTACCATAAATGTTTGTATTTATGACACTTTTTAAACAATAAAACCAATTTCTTAAAAGCTACTTTGGGGACATAATGTTTTTGTCATAATCTCTCCAAACAGTAATGAGTTACTATTAAATTTTTTGTAAATGTTTATATTTGTCCATTTTATTTTGCAATATAAAAGTAATGTCCCATATATGACAAAAAATAAACTAAGGGCATGATTTATAGTGATTTAAATAAAATCTGAAGCTTTATTAAAGATTCCAATAATGTGTCTCAAAATTTAACCATTGAGAGCAATCATTGTACACTATAAGGGAAATAACTCTTGGAAAATATTATTTATTTTAATACAATAACCATCCATTATTAGGCCAGTAAATTTTTTCATGTTGTTTAATATATAAATGTACAAGTCCTACAATCAGATTGTTTAGCACTTTGTGACATACACTTGGGTTAAAGTAACAAAGACATTAATTTCTTTTGAAGATGAAATGTAATTTTGAGATCAGGATTTGTAGAACCCTGGCAGTGTAAAATCTTTATAAAATCCTTGCTTTGCTCGCCATCAAAAATAGTGAGAAATGTTCCAACTCCTTGACCAAAGATTAACAGTGAAACATAATCAAAAATTTACAAAACCCACCTTTTGCTAAATTGTGATAAAGCAAAACAATAAAATAATAACAAATAAAAACAAATCTATAATGTTACAACATTTAAATATTCATAAAACTATTACTTAGCACATTTTAGACAAATTAACAAGTATGTATATATCTTCATATATCACATGTTAATGATGACATTCACCCATATGATGAAATGAAAAGAAAATGCAAGACATAGAATGCTTAATCTTCACAATTTCCCAATACTAGTAACCATTATTTAAGGATGAAAGTTCACTTTTACAATACCCAGCATGTGTAATCATAATGGTAATTTTAGGCCAAGTCACCAAAATAAAAGTTCATCTTTACCATTCCCAGCACATGTAATCATAATGATTTGAGGTGACACGATATTACCAAAATGAAAGTTCACCTTTACTATTACCAGCATTAGGTATCCTGATGACTTCAGGTGAAATTCTATAATGATAGTTTGTTTTCACAATTCTGAGCAGGTGAAGTCATGATAAATTCTGGTAAAACTCTAAAATGACAGTGTTTCACCATTTCCAGCACCTGTGATCATGATGCCAATATTTAAGGTGAAATCACTTAAAGGACAGTTTGTTTTCACTATTCCCAGCATGTGTAATCATGATGAAGTGTAAAAAGTGAAATGGCTAAAAGGACACCGGATGATGATTCACCATTCCCAACATGTGTAATTGTGATTTAGGATGAAATCTTCCACAGCTGGATCAGCTAATCATGAGGATATAGTGTCTTTAACCACGGTCTTGGTAAATACTGAGCACCATCAAATGTCTCAAAATAGTCATCCATACTGGGATGCATTATCTGAAAAAAAGGATTTATTTTCATATCATATTTATTTACATTTTTCCACCTACAATAAAGCTTGCAAAAGTATATTAACTTAAAGTGTTATTTTTTCTTTATATAAGTCTCCCTGGATTTATCATCAAAACATCTTCGTAATGTAAAGTTATAATTAGTCAAACGATGGCAATGCATAGAGGCTTTACTGTATTGAACACACAAACAGTGGTAAGGTTTACTGCACTGACCAAATGGTAACAAATGAATAAAATTTTATTGTATTAAAAATTGGTGGCAAAAAATTGAGGTTTTACTGTATTGAACACACACAAACAGTTGTAATAAATTGAGGTTTTAATTTAATGCACTGAACAAATGGTAGCATTGAATCAAGGTTTTATTCTTTTGAGAAAAAAATGGTGGCAAAAATTTAAGGTTTTTCTGCAATGAAGGTTAAAATGCATTTGAGATTTTGTATATAAATTATATGACTTTTCTTTAAGATGAAAAAAGTGGTCACATATTTCAGTTGTATTTTAACTGTAGTTAATTTAGTGTGACAAACAGCCAGTAAGTAACTGTATCTGATATGACAGAACATTTCTACATGCATGGATTACTCTAGATAAGTGATATTGATTACAGAGATAATGTTATAACAGCTGTTACACGTGTACAGTCTATACAATCTAGAAACAACATGTTGTCAAACAGTTAACTTATTTTTCAGACTTTTTGTTGTAAGGTTGTCAAGCAAATTCAGTGAATTGGGATCCCCCGCCATCATGTTTTTTTGTTTTTTGTTTTTGCATTTTGCACTTATGATCAAAGGGCCATAACTATGAAGAAAATGAGTGAAACAACTCCAATAAAGTTATACAGATGTTGATACTTTGCACCAAGTTTTGTGAAATAGTTTTGGAGAATTTGTGCAGACAAGAATTTGGGACAGACAGAAGGAAGTTAGATGGAAACTTGAATTTCATATCCACCTCTTTCTTCGAAAGGCAGGGGATAACAATTTCATGGAATTTTATGTTCCTATCAAGATTATTTCACTTCTATCAAGACAGTTACTGTAGTTTTGAAGTGGATTAATAGTATTTCATGCTTCAGTCAAGATATTTTAACTCATATTGAGGCAATTAATTCTGGGATGGTGGAGGAAACCAGAGTGTCTGGGGGGAAACATTGACCTTCGGAAAGCATATTAACAAACTTTCTCACATAAGGATCAGCCCTAGCCAAATTTGACAATTGGTTCTGGAATAAAGGGAGTCCGATTTCTCCCAAAAGAAACACTGACCTTCACAAAAATAAATGACAAATACATCATAGATGCAAACATCCTGTGAAAATAAACAGGTTGTAGATTTGAATTGCAGGAAAAAAAGTTATGCTGTGGAAACTTATTCAAACTGCCCCAGATGTCTTAGATGAGATGGTTTTCTTGTTTTTTTTTTATTTGCCCTCTGTAAGCAAAGAAAAGGTCCATTAGGACCATCTAATCATAATGCAGAAAACAGCAAATAAAATAAATATAGTCTTTTATGAAAACATGGAATTGTATTTCAATTGTATTTAGACCATTTATCCACAACTACTGGGGTGATTCCACATTTTTTTAAAATTATGTTTGCATAACCCAATGTAGCTTCAAATATAACATAAATTGAAATTCGCCAATTTATTACCTACTGGCCCTTTTTTGTATGGAATGATGGTCATATACATGTAGAATTACATAACCGGTTGAGTTTGGATCACTTACTTTCATATTAGAAATAACTTCTATATTTTCCTCTGGTATATATGTCATTTGTGGTGTCATTCTATCTCTTATATCTACTAGTATTGCATAATTAGGCATTTCCCTCCAGTGCTGTAAATACATTTTTATATATATTAAATATTAACTTATGCACCACAGCGTCAAATAGATGTAAAATTGAATATCATTTTTTTTGGTATAATCTGTCCCAAAATCAATATTATAAAGCCATGTACATTGAAACAAAACAAATATTACACTACCTTATATAAATGGTGCCCTTTGTTGAGGGAAATATGGAATCCAAAATATATTGTCAACATTCTGACTGCTTGGACATCTAAGATTCAGGGTTTAACACAAATTGTTTTTAAGACCTGACAAATCAGGTTAGTTTAGTTTTTAGAATTTTTACTATCCCCAACATAAATTCTACTAGTCCATAACATAGTAGTGGTGCAAAGTTTTTAGCTTCACCCAAAAGCTCCAAAACAGAGACATAATCAAACTGATCATGTTGTTAATGTAAACTAAAAATCTGAATACCAGGAAACAACAATTATACATATATGTATCATATCAGTGTTTGAAAAGAGTGTGATTATTAGTAAAGCACCAAATTGACCCTGATTAGTTTTTATTTGTGACTTCCGGGATTAATGCTGTTCCCTTTCTTGTGAAATTAATCATCTAATACTAACATGACAAGTCAAGAGTATTTAGCAGAATTTTCCCACAACCAGATCCAGATTTTACCAGTCATCTAAGACTAACATGACAAGTCAAGAGTATTTAGCAGAATTTTCCCACAACCAGATCCAGATTTTACCAGAGACTGTTGATCAGACATAGATTTGTGTTGAACCCTGAGATTTCAAAATAATTGGAGACTTTTCCTTTTACATGTATTCATGTTCATATAATACTAAATTTAATAAACCTCTCACTTCTCATTACATCTGCCCTCAGACAACTGATACTAGAACAAAAACAAATTATGTAATATGGACTACAGTGAGTTAACTTGGATAAATACTCACAGGTGTATCTTTTCTATGATTATGTTTAACCCATTCTTCAGGTGCCTGCAAGTAAAACATCATATTATAATATCATGAATATAGCAACAGACTTCAAACTAAATTATCAAATCCCTTACATATCCCACTAAGGTAGGTTAGCTGATAGAATGCTGACTTTGTATGTGGAAAGTCTTGGGTTTGAACCCAGGCTTGAATCTGACCATGACTTGAAAAATAAGTAGTGACTGGTTTTTTTTGCAAAGCATTCTGCAAGACATTATGCCCTGTATCATGGTAGGCATGGCATGCTAAAGGAACCAACCCCCACAATGCCCTCAGTGCACTGACATATAACTATTGGATGGTCAAGAAAAAGATCTTTTTTTAAATTATGTAGTTTGCTAGAGCAGCTATGAGAAAACAGAAGTAAAGTCAGGTTCTCAGTATCAGAAGAAATGTTGTAGGCTGAATCTGCTATGATCTGACTGAGTTTATATAGTTATATATTCACAAAGTAACTCAGTAACAAAGTAAATACAAATTTATTGCTTGGATGACCATAATTATTCTGCATTATTCCCCATGACACAGACAATATTGCGTTTTATCAAAGGTTAATTGATTTTAATTTGATTTTACTTCCTGTTACCATTTTAAACAATGAAATACATAAGACCCCCAAGCAAAATCTGTTCTCATACTGAATTACCACATTGCCCTCCATAAAATCTTACTTACTCCCTATAAAACAAAGGAGGTCAATAGTGAGACAATCAAAATTGACAATGGTCACTACATCAATAAAATACTATGATTTCCACAACCATACAAAACAAATTGAGCAAGGAACTTACATTGTCAGAAACACTTTGATCTGTAAGATGGTGGGGAAATCAATAAATGCAGCTTAAGCGAAAGTATACTAGTATATGAGTTTAATTTTGATAAAGTGCAGTGTGCCATTCAATAGACCTTATTGATGTTAGTATCATTTTCATCTCTGTATACTTCAACTGAAGGATTACAAAGACTACCAGGTACTTACAAGACAGTGTAATATGACATGTTAACGGTTCCAGCCAACTTACCCTGAGTTTAGGATCCCAGCCTATTATAACGCCTCTATAACCCCATTTTTTATGTCTTATAACTTGACCTATTCTATATTTCACTTCTGGAGGTCGAGGCGTCCTTGGTTCTGGTGAAGCTAAAATGAGCATTGAAAATAAACTTTATAATTTGTTTTATACAATAATAAAGTTCAGGCAATTCAAATTAAAATAAAAACTTCTCTCAAACATCGACGGTAACTTTTTTCAACACAACCTCATAATAATACTGCTGTGGTGAATTTAATAAAACTAAGAAGCAACATATAATGTAGCTATGAATAAGCCATAAACCATTCCATAAGACTGAATATTGTATAGCTATGAAACATATATGGAAGTTGTTTTATCAGGCTGTAGTTGGTTTTCCATTGCTATTACAGAGAATCAGTTTATATTCTCTGGGCCTCTGCCCAATGACCAATGTGTGTGCTTCCAGATCATAGTGCCTTTCACATCCTATGTTTGAATCTTTCTAAGGCCAGATCTTAGGTTTATGGTTTTTTTTCAGGCACTCTCGTTTCCTCCATCATCCCTGAACTAGCAACCTTGCAATACATGCAAGTGAATGAATCTTGACTAAGGACTTAAACGCCATTATTTCTCTTCATTCTTTGTTCTGGTTTGTAAGTGTGTAACCTGTAAATAATGCCCACAATATTAAACAAAGAAAACTGAACTATGGTACTAGTTAATAGCATAAATATGAAGTGATCTATATATAGGAGTTTAGATTCAGTTGAAATACAAAGTAAAATAACTTTAAAAGATACTAGTCTATCAAGAGGAGGTCAATACAGCAGGTTTATCTTTATATGACAAGACACAAAATGAAAAAAAAAATCAAGAAAGCAAAAAAACCTGAGAGAGAGAGAGAGAGAAGAGAGAGGAGAGAGAGAGAGGAGAGCTAGCTTGAGCTTGAGCTTCTGATCTTGAAACCTGAGAGAGAGATAGAGAGAGCTTCTGATCTTCAAACAGTGAGACTTTCAGAGAGAGAGAGAGAGAGAGGAGAGAGAGAGAGAGAGAGAGGAGAGAGAGAGAGAGAGAGCTTCTGATCTTCAAATAGTGAGACTTTCAGAGAGAGGGAGTTAGACAGCTTTAAAGAGAGTGAGACCTTCAGAGAGAGAGAGAGAGAGAGAGAGAGAGAGAGAGAGAGAGAGAGAGAGAGAGAGCTTCAAAGAGAATGAGACCTTCAGAGACAGAGAGATTCAAAGAGAAAGTGAGACCTTCAGAGAGAGGGAGTCCTATTACCTCCGAAATATCCATTAGGATCTTTATACTTTAAAACTTCTACTGCAGGAGATTCACCATTTAAGTCGTCTTGACCCCCGTAAATGTCTGAGTATTTAATATTACCGATGATATCTAAACACCACTGATGCCACGACTGCCAAGATAAATATTTATCCTTAAATCCAGCCGCACTGCTTACTAAACTAAATAAATACAAATAACATCAAGTTAAGAATCATCACAGTGTAATACATACATGTCACAAGGTCATGAAACCAAACCCCTTGTTTTGTGAAAATCGGCAATGTTATGGCCAAAATTATGTACAAATGTCATTATTGCTACAAAACTGTAAAACAGACAGATAATAGCATGTACAGTGAACTAATTATTTAACTACAGTGTTTATAATAGTGTACAAGTTTTATTTGTTTAAAATTTGACCAATTGACATTAATTTTTTCTTGATTTCTATTTTTTTTTCATTGTGACCAAATCAGTTTAGTTATTTTGAAAATAAAAAAAAATCTGTAAATGGGGCCAATATCAATATAAACATATTGTCCACCAAGAACCCTACATGATAAGTATGTTATTCTTTAACTTTCAATAAATCACTCAGCCAATCAAAGAGTGGAGCATGTCAGTACCGTACCAAAGAAATGCTTACAAGACATGAGAGACGAGCAAGTGAAATTGTGTAGCTTTTTGTATATTTTGTGAGATACTTTTATTGATAATTTTTCTTAACATACAAAATCAGCTTTTCTACATAAAATAAGCATATTTTGTAATCAAAGTTTTAATTTGCACTTACCCCTATTGGATTTTCAGAAGCGCCATGTGGTAAGTTTTTTTTTATAATAAAATGACATCAGAATATTTGGACGCACTCATATTGGGTCAGTTTTTTCATATTGGCCTAGTTTTTACATATTGACCCAGTTTATCTCATATTGGCCCAGTTTTGTGAATTTATTGGTGAGGCAGATTTTTACATATTGTATCAATAACACATGTTGTTAATTAATAATAATCTTTCATGTACATGTATTACTCACAATGCTTTTTTAAACAAAATGTATGTAACTTGTAATTAAAATTATCTTTAGTACTTTATTGTGACAAAGAATCCCATTAAATCTAACAGTAATCCATTGAACCAGTTGAGAAGCTACAGTAGTAAAAGTATAATTTTCATGATTGTTCCAAGCTAATAAACTCATCAGCCTGGTGGTAATTCTAGTTTCAATGATGTCACATGTGTAGCAGCTGAGAGTATACTATGCCCCTTGGATGTGACATCAGTCAGTTTTAAGGGTAACTTCAAACATATTGCAAGTATCCATTCATTTGACAGCTGAACAGATTGAATCAAAGTGAAACTAAATGGGTTTAACTTTTCTCAAAACACACCACACACTATGGTTGGGACTCAAAACCTCTGAATCACGAGTCTGCACGCCACCTTTAACAGTTTAACCACTTATGTCTTATTAAAATGAGACCCAGCCATGTCTGGATACATAATCATGATAATTATGGACTTACTTCCTTATGGCATAACTCCTCTGAGCATCAGATGTTGACATAAACCGAGAGACTAGATACTGTACTGGTAGAGCTAACAGTAGTAAACCAAGCTGTAATGCTGCACGTCTATCCACTGGCATTGTAAACCTCTACACAATACATCTATAAATTCAAAGCAGATGTAAAGATTTTATTTTAATATAAATGCTATAAGGCAAACATGAACAGTTAAATCAATTTACACATTCAAGTACTGGATTATGTTTCCATTCTCGGTAGCCAAAATCACACATTGGGTACTAATTTCTGAGGAATTCTTTAAAAAAACTATTTTAACAAAGCATTTAACAAAGCAAAAAAATACTTTTACAAATTTTGGAAATTTGACTAGTGGCTACTAATAATTTTAATTTTTTGGAAACCTAGCATTACATGAGATTTGTATCCCTTTTAGGGCAGATCTTTGCTTGAAAGAGTCTGTCATTTCACTTGACAAATCAACAATATAAAAAGCTTTCATTGAAGTTTTTAAATATTGAACAAAAATTCTATAAAAAATTCTGAACATATGTGCAAAAGCGGAAAAACTGTGACCTACATACAACTGTTATTGGAAATTACTAGAAAATAACCTGATTATTTTGCTATATTTCACATTTCTTTTTTGGCCTTCAAATAAAAAACTGTTTTGAACAAAATGATTCATTTTTAAAACCAATTGACTTTATAAATAAATGATTTTATAAATAATAGTCTATATTGACTATTTTACACAAAACACTAAAGTGTAATCAATAAAAATCATGTTGTAAAACAATTAAAAATTTATACTGCTTAGGATTGAATTTCAAATGTTACATCAATACATTGCTGTAATAAAAGATGATTCAGTAGTCATTTATATTGTTTGTAAGTGCAAACAATAAATTATTTACAGCTCATGAAACTAGACTAAAATTTTGGGATTTTCAATAAAGAGTTGATGTCACTTGCACATTCACTACTATTCTTCCAATCTCAGCATGATGCTCCACAAAACATCAAAACAAGAGTACAATGGACCTGAATTACTCACTTGGATCTGCAATTTCTAAGATTTGACATTGTGACCTTGACCCTTGTCCTAATTTCCCTTTGCACTCTAATTAGATATGTGACACATTACCCTTTGGTCCAAGTTTGTCAAAATCCATCCATAAACATGGAAGTTATGTAGTGGAAATTATATTGGAACTAACAGTCATGTATTGGAACAACTCAAGACGTGATGGTTATAAAATACCAGCTTTATTAGATCCTGAAGTGGATGTTGATGTGGTGTGTGCTCAGGGATGTGTGTAGTGCCAGTGTTTATACATGGTACTTGTTTACCAACAACCTGGAGATGACCAACATCATATTCATCCTGTTTTGTTTATCACCAATGTTTACAGGATTTGACAATGATATGTTGTTTTATGAATCGTTAATTACTAACTAATTACGTCTAAGTTCACATTAGTACATTTAATAGAAATTAACCAAATCCTAAATGGCTGAAAGTAAGAATATATTTCATTACAGTCATATGGACAAAGAGAATGATTAATAGACAGAAAGGGTGATTCCTATATATACTTACATACATTATATATGAAAGTGTAAAGGTTTGCATATAGATGCCCCTGCAAACAAAGTTTAGTGGTTTATAGAAATTATAATGTCGATCTCAGGGTTTAAAATTAAATGTGCAATTGTGCTAAATTTGACCTTAATTTTATTGTGACCTAAAAGTTGACCCCAGGTAATATATTTACCAGTAGTCATAATTTAGTGTGAAAATAAAAACTTTCATTTAATGTTGGAATCCATGAGAATCTGCAGGAAACAGAGATTTTAATGACAAACATGAAATGTATCATGTATTTTGTTTATTAATTTGAACATAATCACCTGCAACTAATTATTTATTATATTGTTCAGTCTGTTTTAATTGTTTCTAGTTGTAAGCATCCTCAGTAGCTGTAGTCTATGCTATAATTATTAATAAATTATGGTAAAAAATTACCTTTAAATGGTATAAAATGTCTCAAATATGGTACAAAATGACATGGGACAAAAATTCCTATGGGACAAAATCTCTGTTATGAATTTTAAGGCATGTGCAGCCATCTGAAAACGTTAATTGTGACACCTATGTCTGTCCATGTCAATATCAAGTCTGTTCCATATCTTTCATGTCTTTAGATTGATTTTGAATAAACTTGGAATAAATATGAACCAACATAACACAATATGTCGGTGCATAGGTCAAGGGTCAAGGTCACAAGGTCAAATCTTAGAAATATCAAGGCTTAGAAAAAGGGTATTTGTCTCTTGAGATTACTCTTGTTATTAAAGAATCTGGACCCTGTGATAGTGATAAATTATTTTGACATGTCATATTATATATGATTACACATTTGTACAAAATATGTAGTACTAGAAAGCGAAGCTTTTTCGCTGCCATATGATAGGCCGCGAAATTGAAGCTTTCACTGTAGACAGTGTGCGTGTATATATATATATATATATATATATTTCTTAAATCAATCAAATTACAAAAAGTCCATTAATTCAACACAACAATACATATATTTCATGTATTTGGTGAGTTGAAAAATTTGTGTCAAATTCACATGAATTTTCCCACAATACGTCACCATATTGAAACCCGAACGGAATGGGATCTTGCAAGATCATTCTTTCCTTTCGGAGATCTTGTCACTGTCTGGTGCACCACTGCTGACAGTGTAAAAAAAACAGACAATGTGTATACTGTCTGTAACTAAAATTTTCGAATTATTTCAGGATTTTCCCTAAGAAATATAGAAAAATATTTACATTTATGGTGTTTGATTGTATTAAACTCTCTTTTAGACCAAATGAAGTTATAGAACTATAATAACATTTGCTAATGTGACGTCACTCATTTCTTGCTGACACCTATGTCCGTGACGTCATTGATAGGCTGTTCAAAGAATTGAAATTGCATGTCGTACACGACAGTGTTTTAAATTTATTTCAGGATTCAAAAACAAAAATAAGATTTTCAAAAAATGCGAAATGTAAATATAACCATTGAACTGTCTAGAAATGGCGTTTATAGTGCTATAACTTCCATTGTCGTGCAAAGCAAACTAGTCATAACGCGCTAGCTTTGCACGACAATGGAAGTTATAGCACTATAAAAGCCATTTCTAGACAGTTTAATGGTTAAGTAAATTAGAGTTTTGAAAGGTTTGACCTAGTTAATCATCTGCATTTGGCCAATGGCTATGCTGAAATTAGAATAATAACTTCTATTATAGAACTTTGTCTGCTGTGCTTTCTTAATGGTCACACCGTCAGTTATATTACTTGCATATAAGCAGTGTCTAAGAGAAAATCAAATAAAACGATTCCTAAATGGTAGGACTAAGGTTTATTATTATCTTTATGAACATTACCAAATGTTTCGAATAGACATATACAGTACAGGCCTGTCAAAAGTTAAACACTTTATTGCCGAAATAGTGCCGAACGTCAACTCATCTTGGCTTCTCTGCAGTTACATCTCGGCCCCTTAATTGTCTATAACTCTGCACCTTTTCTGCTGTTGCTGTCCACAGTTTGGCACCTTTATTGGCCTCTTGGCTCCTCAACACCTTTTTGGCCATTCCATTACTCATTCACTAGAAATCGTTGGTTCAGTAACAGTCACATGTAGATCGCCATATTTTAGAGAGAAAATCGTGAAATTACCTAACTCTGGAGTTAGTCAAAGAGAGGTTAGTATGATAAATCAGCAGAGAGGATAAAATTCATATCCCAACAGTGTCTGAACACCGAAAAGTTGGTAAAAGTCGTGTATTGATGCCAAGTATTGGATGATGACAGCTGATTAACAGATTATATTAGGATTATGACACCTGATGTTTACCTGTTTCCATACATTTAATGACCTAAAAATTAAAATTGTGATGACATTTTTTTGTTTTTAAAATACCTTACATAATAGAATGTACACATGTAAATTCTGGAAATAATGTGGTACTCCAGCCTTTAATTTATTTATTATTAACAGGTCTGGGATCCGCCCGAAACGGGGATAAATCGAAATCGCCCGATTGGGGGATAAAGGCTAAAAGCGTCTAAGCGTTTTTATGACTATAACATCGCGCATGCGTATTTCATTTGTTTGCCTAGAAACGGGCTTAAAATCGACTAAATTTGATGAACTTTTATAAAAAACAGCTGCGGGGATTCATTTCTTAGTAGGGGGACTTAAAATTTTGAACAGTTACAGTAAACTTATATTTCTAAAGATCTGTCGTGCGGAAAAAAATCTGTTGTGCGGAAAAAAAGTTATAAGCTCCTAAAAATGCACTTCCGGTTATAAATGTTCCAGTTAAAAATACATCGTAGTTACGGGTATAGAAATGTTAAAAGGACTGTTTCTTACCTAGTTCAGATGTGTGATAACCAATTTTTTTTCATTTTCTGTCTGAATTTCGTCTCCCCCCATTTAATACCAAAATGTTTTTTTTTAAGAATTTTGACCAATCTACACATTCTTTCATGAAATAACTGTTGTTATAATTGTTCAGGATAAAATGTCCAGGTTGTGTCAGAACTTGTATTCTGTTGTAAAGTCGGGTGAAAAGCTTGTAAATATGTAGCTAATAATAGTATATGTTTCAATTCTCAATCCAATGCTACAATATACTAACTAAGCTTTTAGTGGCAATTTGATTTTTCAGTTTTTACCCGTGTAAATGTAGCTATATATCGGAATGTCGGGAGTGTAAGGTAAATCTATATCCTGCTTTTAGTTTCAACATTATTATTCTAAACTGAAGAAGATTTGTCATTTAGCCTCCTGTTCTTTATTTCAAACAAAATAATCATATTTACTTATAATTAAAAAAAATAATAATAAACAAAAGCGGTATTAACTATTGCGATTGATTATATCATCAAATTGGCTTTGTAGAACCTTGCTTAAAACTCCGAACTCAGTTTATACTATATACAAAAATTCTTCTAATTATTCAGCATTTACACTAAAAAATAAAGGGAAGAAAACTGACAAAATGAATGTCGTCCTCTGATCGAAAAACAAGATAAAATAGTGTATTAATTTTTTTAATTGAGTAAATTCATAGATTTGAATTAGCAATCAATTTGTGTTTTAAAAAAAATCTTCATTCAATTGTTTCTTCTTTTATTGAATCTTTCATGTCATCATTGGAAAACACTGCCATATGTCTGTCATTATTACCTGCTGCTGTAGGATTTACAAAGCTTTATTGACAACCGCGAGTATCTATGTACGATCTACCGTTTGTTTACATAAGGTAGTATTACTCGCAATCATTGGAACTCTTCTGTGTACTCGCGTGTACACCCACAAGAATTACTTCCCTTTGACTGTCCCCCGTTTCGGGCAGATCCCAGACCTGATTAATGGAATATAAAAATAGATTTAGGAAATTCTGAAAATAGTCAGTACTCCATCATTCATTTTACGAATTAATTAATTCATTAATTGATTAATTTAATTATTAACTGCTTAATTAATTCATTAATTGCTTAATTAATTAATTTTATATATCAATATTTTAATTTTTATTTAGTTTTAATTAATATATTAATTTTGATTTTTAATTTGACTTAAAGTCCTGATCATTACCGAATGAGCTACCCAGGTGTGGACAACTCAAAGTACCGAGGGGCCGAATGAGTTGCCGAGCTGTGGACAGTTTTAGTTGCCAAGGAGCCGAGAGTGGGCAGCTTTCCGGGCACTACCTGTCTACAGCTCGGCCCTCGGCGGCAGAGTCTCGGCTCCTTTTCGTTAGCTCGGTGTTAAACTTTCGACAGACCTGTACTGTAAGTCCACATTCGCTAACATATATAACAAACAATACAAGAAGTCGGCATTTAAATTCACTACTCAAATTGCAAATAATTTCTTTTTTCCAGGTGACCGCTGAGACGAAAAGTGAGATTTAAAATACATAAATTCTGTTACCGTTTGCTAAAATGACAAATGCATATTGTCTTACCTCAATAAAACGATTGTCTCATTTGCAATGCACTTTTAACAGGTCTGAATATACTGTTACCATTACGTGTGATATTCACACTTAGCAAATCGAAATTTGCCACGAATGTTTATTTACAAATCAACTTCCGGTTAGTTCTAACGTATCCTACCGATAAAGTGGTCGACTTAAACGTACCCAAGACCGGAAAAACGTTTTGCATGTTGGAACCTATTTCAATTTAACGGTCTGCCTAAATCATGTCAAGGGAGGATTCCATGCCAAGGTAGACGCCAAAGGAAATGAAATGCGCCAAGGAAGTTTGTGTGCAATCTTGAAACTTATTTTTTTGTATACTGAATTATTAATGAATAAAGTATATTTTCTGAAAAAATGGAAAAAGCCGAGTTATTCCATTTTTGACCTCGTCTGTGTAAATTCTATGACGAAAGAGAGGTAACTCTAGTTTTTCTACATAAATGTATAGAGTCGAACTGGTTTAACAATGGAATGTCATTGTTCAAATTATTATTAGTTTAAATTTAATTTAAAATTACCCATGGTATATAAAAGTAAAGGGGTAAAAGGAACCAACTTTTTTACGTATATGTGCTTCGACAAAACTTGTTATTCTACGATACACGTATCTCCTCTAATTCGTATATAGGTGTCATTTTGTTCTATTTATTTGGTAGTCTATTATCTTTTTCTTCTTTTTTTTCCTCTTACTGACCAACTTCGTCTTGTCGAAGATTTTGGCACTTGGTGCGCATGGTCAACAACAGTTGTACAAAATTAACAGGTTAAAACAGGATAAAAACAACAGGTGGTGCTGGTTTTATTTGAGGAGGTTGTGCACTCGGGAAGTTGGAAAGACTCGAGTGATCCTGCAGCTGGTATGTCAGGTGGTAGTCTGTTCCATTCACTTGCTGTCCGGACGAAGAATGAGCTTTTGCGGTGTTGTGTGCTGGCGTAGGGAATGTCTAGTGTGTGTTGGTGTACATGTCTAGACATCCTTGTCATTGGTTTTGTGTAGCTGTTGGGGTCTATAGCAACATGGCCATGCAAGATTTTGTATAGCATGGTCAGTCTACTTTCTTGGCGTCTCTTTTCCAGGCTCTGCCATCCAAGTTCTTCAATAATGGCAGTTACACTTGTTCTCTGCCTGTATATTGTCCGGTGATGAATTCGAAGCGAGCTGCTCTACGCTGAACCATCTCTAATTTGTCTATATGGCCTTGTTGGTAAGGGTCCCATACGGTTGCAGCGTATTCGACCTGTGGTCTTATCAGCTTTTTAGGCGCACTCTTTTATTTTTGGATGATATGGAAAGCCGATTCCTCTATTTGCTTTTGTGGTGATGTTTGAGATGTGTTTCCCCCAGTTTAAGTCTGATGTTATGGTTATTCCTAAATATGTTGATGATGTTTCATGTTCGAGGATGTGTCCATGTAGTTTGTACTGGTGTTTTATTGGGGTTTTCTTCATACTAATGGCAAGAACTGTGCACTTGTTTGGGCGGAACTCCATCTTCCATTTCCTTTCCAAGTCTGCCAGTTTATCAAGATCTTGTTGTAGATTCAAGCAGTCGCTGTCTGAGGAAACGCTGAGGTACACTATGGTGCCATCTCGTTTTGAACGCGCAATCATTTAAACGTGAATGCGATATATCCATTTTTAACTTACCCGAACCGAAAATTGTCATGTCTACTCAGAAGATGGTCAGTTTTATTCAAGCAGTAAAATCATTTCCCATCAGCACATCGAGTAAGATCTTTAGTTGTGCTTCGAATTTGCAGAAAATGTAGATTTTGAATGAAATTGCCTTGTTGTATAATGCGATCTCCATTATAACACGCTCCTGATTGTTTAATATGAAAGGGCGGGGTTTTAAAGCAAGTTAGTAAATTTATGTATGTTACCACCCAAACAATGCCAGGCGGTGTACAACCAAAGTACACATGTATGTATGAGCACATTTTAACCTATTTGTCGAGTAAACTCGTACGTCTACATAAGACTATATTTCAACCATATCATGAGCCCCAATGAAACGCCTAATTCGCCCTTTTCCAGAGACTACGATTTCAGGAGCTGTTCCGTGTGACAATTTTAATTTTTTCATCTGTTGTGGCGAACTAATTTTAGTTTGTTTCTGCGTTGATCAGTGATGACACTGGTGGTTAAAATTGCTGATGTCAAACTTTGTAATAGTACCCCGTTTTTCTATATAATTGTCATATACCATTTTTTGAATTTAATCATAAAATACATTAAAAAATTACTGTGAGTACTACAAGCATGTCAAATACACAACCTTAATTCTCTCAGGAGACATAAGCAAGAAGACAAAGACATCTCTCTTCAAGAGCTTAGTACTATCAGTTCTCCTCTATGGTTGTGAGACATGGAAGTTGACCAGAAGTAAGGAACAACAACTGGACGCCTTCCAAACCAAATGCCTCAGGAAAATATACAAAATTAGATGGCAGCAACACATCACCAACAAAGCAGTCCTTGAAATGGCAGACGTGGATAAGATCAGTGATGAAGTAAGGAGGAAGAGATGGAATTGGATTGGGCATGTACTGAGGAAAGGAAAGACAGACGACTGCGTTGTTGCCCTTGGGTGGACTCCTGAGGGAAGAAGGAAAAGAGGTCGCCCTAAAACAACTTGGCGGTGGATGATAGAAACAGAAAGGAACGCTGCAGGCTGGAACACCTGGAATGCGGCACGTCAAGTAGCCTTAGACAGACCAACATGGAGGAATGACGTCAAAGCCTTGTGTGTTTCCTGGCACTGAGAGAATTAAGGCAAATACACAACAGGCCTATTGAAATGTTAACACTGAGATAACGGAAGAGTCGAAGCTCGGCTGCCGATCGCGACTGGCCGAGATATCGGGATAGCTAGTGACCGAAAAGCTGCCGAGATATATAATAACTGTTGAGATACTAGTATATAATAAGTAACCCCTATAGAGGCTAAGCTGAACTGCCAATTCGGCACTAGTGTTAAACTATCGACAGACATGTACTATTTGTGAGTTCTCAAAAGTGCATATTCATTATTTTCAACCTTACATTGGACTTTTAAACAATGCACATTCCTATCAGTTAATGAGTGCAATTAATGGGAGAAGGATAAATGTTATCAGTAACTTACTTAAAAGTAAAGGGATTTGGTACTTATTGTCCACTGAGCATCTATCGTTCAAATTCAAACATTAAACACATGATTGGTTTTACTAAAATTAAAATATACAGTACAGACCTGTCGACAGTTTAACACTAAGCTAACACATTATTACCGAGTCGACAGTTCATCTCGGTCCCCCGTAAGCTGTATCTCGACAGCTATCTTCTAATAACTTTTTGGAAACAGCTATATCTCGGCCACTTGGCAATGGATCTTCGACGACTCCTTTTTTTTTGAATGGAAAAATTTCGACAGTTTTGTTTTGTTAACATACATGTACCTTAATTATATCGAGAACTTCGGCACCATTCAATTATACATATATAATTAAATGTCGCTGCGAGAACATAATAATTATATAATCTATATTCTTACTCAATTTTTAATTCTGAAAGTAATTTTTATTTTCACTTTCTAAAATATATTTTGTACTCGAAAGGCCTGAACCGGAGGTCAATACTGAACCGTAGGTCAATACATCATACTGAAAATGTTAACATTGAACCGTTTAAAATTTAATTTTCTCTGTGAACACAAGCATTAATGAAATATGTCAATATACTGAATGAATTAGAGTACCTATACCTATAGTTACCACATGTTCGGTCTCATGTTTGGTCACATTAAGAGTTTTTACCAAGGGCAGGCAATACAATTTACTTTTTTGTTTGTTTTGTTTATGGTAAAATAAGGTTTATAAAAGGATTAAATGTGCATATTTAAAATCTTCTGTTTATAAATAAATAAATAAATAAATAAATAAATAAATAAATAATAATAATAATAATGGAAAGAAAGAATGGCGGTTGACCTGTAGATATATACATGTAGGAGAGGAATCTGCGTTAGAAAGGTACTGAATAACTTATAATACTACAATTTTGCTTTTAGTATTTTTCCATGACAACGCCATTTACTTTTTAATTCGAACAACGATTAGTATATAGCTATCTTAACAGGAGATGCTTATAACTCCGAAGCACCTGATCTCACTTTTCTGGTGGAAGTTCCCGTGTTTAACTAAATCCGCCAGTTAATAATGTCTTTACTCTGTTTTGGGAATGTGATTTAAAAATGGACGGGTATATTTGTTTTTGATTTGGATAACGGTAGCTTTAGATGTGTTAAACTACAGAAACAAAGTTGTGTTGTTTTTGTGTTTTGGCCTGAACGTGTGTTGTTTTCAAATACGTCAGTATTAAACAATCACGGAGCCATGGTGAGAGTCTATTTGACAAGTAATCCAATGTAAGCTAGCCAGTCATTGGTTTACCAGGAACACGTGATACAACAACCTGTAACTGCTAAAACCTTTAGTACTGACCTGTCGAAAGTTTAACTCTGAGCTACATTTGTACATGTAACAAAAACAGAAGTCGAAGTTCGGCTTTCAAATGGCCAAGATATTCACAGCTAGTGACTAAACAAATTGTTGATACCTAGATAACAACTGTCACAAAATGGCCAAGATATTCATAGCTAGTGACTAAACAAATTGTTGATACCTAGATAGCAACTGTCACAAAATGGCCAAGATATTCATAGCTAGTGACTAAACAAATTGTTGATACCTAGATAACAACTGTCACAAAATGGCCAAGATATTCATAGCTAGTGACTAAACAAATTGTTGATACCTAGATAGCAACTGTCACAAAATTCCCAAGATATAGCTAACTATGACCCAAGACAGGATGAATCCAGTCATTAACCAAGTGTTAATCTTTCGACAGGTCTGTACCGTATGTCTGGTATGAAGCATATACGTATGTACCAGGTACATTTATCAGCTTCCCACGGGGAATGACGGATTTAACGCATGTTAATTATTGACTTCTATAACAGACTTTCAACTTTACTTAGCTGTTAAATTATTCCGTCTGATGAGAACAAAAATTGAAATTTTATGATATAAAAAACATTGTTAACTAAATTTATTCATTTGACATCATAATTGTAATTGATATTTGCGTGCAAATCAACGTTGCAATGCATTGATTAAAAAAACAATTTACAGTTCTTTGGTATGAAATATATGACATAAACGATCGCATATAATTATATAATATACCAAGTCTTGTAAAACTAGAGACAATACCAAAATAGCGTATGCAAGGAAAACACATTAGGAATGGAATCGCATTTTTACAGCTTATAAAATTTGTTATAATTCAGTGGACGATATTTTATTTAAGATGGAAATTAAGAAAAAATTTATGTTTTTGTGTATGCTTGGAATAATATTTATACAATCATGTAAGTAATATATACATTGTATATATATATATATATATAAAAAACAAAAAAGTAACTAAGATAATATTTTGTTAACGTTTAACAAAAAAATATAATAATAATAATAACCAAGATAACATTTTTGCTAAATATTTTCTACCGTGTGTAAGACATTATTTCTAATTTTGGATATATATATATATATATATATATATGCCTTTAATTTTATTTTTATACTTAAAGAGAAAAGATTAGAATAATAATAATAATAATAATAATAATAATAGTGTTTTTTCAGACTTTATAGGTCTGTTTTTTATTTAAATTTCGGAGTCATCTCTATCTTTATGAAGAACCCAAATCTTATAGAAATGGTTGAAGTTGTTTGAACCGTTCATAATATTATAAAAAGTCAATAGGTACATGTTGTTATGTTTTCATGGTCACGTCTAGAAAAGGGCTACTATAATGGCGTTGATTTGTGTATCTAGTAAGTTCTAATGACCCAATAACTTAGCCACTACCACTCCAATCACCGCTACAATATCTTGGATTTCCAAGTCAATTTTCTTCCTTCATTTTTTCTTTTAAATCATTCCTAGACTTATCTCCAATCCTCGTTGAGGGGGAAAAGTTAACCGAACAAATTATGATGAATAGATTCTTTTACTGTCATTTCTTATATTTTGCTGTTTAATATGCTATTTCAAACTAACACGTCGACTTTTCACACTAAGAATGAAGTGATTTCGATTTTAGTGGTTTCTTTTCACTTCATCTATGTACTTTAATATTGTTTAGATACAGTTGATGGTGGATGGTCAGTTGTCTTCAAAGCCTTTACAAACAGTTCTACAGCGCTAGGGGTGTATGACCTATATGCGGGGAACACCGTAATGAATGCCAACAACCCAAATGCTCAGTTGTTGGACATGACAGTCAGGGACCATTACAAATCGGACGACGTGAATAGATGGGGAGATCTCAGCATAACGGAGGTATCTTTAAATTTCATCTTGTTTCATATTTGGGAAGTAATGGGTTCGAACCTCGACGGGGTTTGTCAAAAACTTGAAAATAGGTCGCACAGCACTCGAATTTAGAAATGAAAGTCAAGCGTATTTCGGAAGAGACCTTACAAACCGATGCTCCTTGTCAAGGCGGGCGTGGCACGTTAAAGAATCATCCTTGCCGGAGCGCACATCAAAGGTCAAAATTTCTGTCGCTTCACCTACAGCTGGTGAAGTTTCGATATCAGTGAAATATTTTTAACCGAGACTAAAATTTCATTCAACCAATGAATTTAAATCTCATATTTTTATTTACATTCACATTATAATACATGTATTTAAAGCTGAAATTAACTCCACACGCTAAAATGTTTACATAATGTTACCGGTCCATTTGTAGCATCTGGAAATTGTTGGCAATGTTTCAATTAATTCATTTCACTTCGATTAACGTCGAGTGATTCATGATCAACTAAGACCGTCTGTGATCATGAATTACAGCGACTTACATCGCCAATGTTTGAATACCTTATCGGGACAGACCCTAGTGTCAGAAAGTTTGTCAATTTGCCTCCCGAACGCATCAATGTGTTTACATTTTAGTATAATAAGTTTGACTAGGGCGTGACAGTTCACGGCTTTACTACATTTTAAAGGTTTTATTTTTCTAACTCTGAAAAAGACGGATGGTTTAACTACTTTTCCCACTCAGAAAGCTAGCGATTTACTATCGCTACCAAAAAGTGACCGGAATTCAATACCTACTAACATTCGCGACGATGAATCAATACGCGTTTTCAAAAAATATTTTGACAAACGTAATGATGTTCCAAAATACTTTCAAAGCGGTTCACGTCTACACAATTTACCACGCCAGAATAAGAATGGAATGTAGCACTCTCAATGCACACCTATTTAACAAAAATATTATTGACAACCCTTTTTTGTAGATGTGGTCATATTGAATCCTCTGAGCATTCTTCTTAAATTGCCCACTTTATAGACAATTACGTCAACAAACCATTTTCTCTCCACCCTATAATATAACTTTAAATTGTTTATTATATGGTGATGTTGTAAACCTTACTGTTGATGAAAATATCTATGCTTTCGAAGTTGTTCAAAAATAGATATTGTTATCCAAACGATTTTGTAAGTAACTCTCTCTCTCTCTCTCATCATCATCTAAATTTAACAATATTATATGCGATATTTAATTCTTCAACTTGCTTTCCTGATCTTATAAGTTTATGTATTCTAAGCAAAGACTGTGATCGAAGATTTATTATTCCTATCTGAAAGTGACCGAAGATTTATTATTCCTATCTAAAAATGACCGAAGATTTATTATTCCAATCAAAAAGTGACCGAAGTTTTACTATTCCTATCTAAAAGTGACCGAAGTTTCATTATTCCTATCTAAAAGTGACCGAAGTTTCATTATTCCTATCTAAAAGTGACCGAAGTTTTATTATTCCTATCTAAAAGTGACCAAAGTTTTATTATTCCTATCTAAAAGTGACCGAAGTTTTACTATTCCTATCTAAAAGTGACCAAAGTTTTATTATTCCTATCTAAAAGTGACCGAAGTTTCATTATTCCTATCTAAAAGTGACCGAAGTTTTATTATTCCTATCTAAAAGTGACCAAAGTTTTATTATTCCTATCTAAAAGTGACCGAAGTTTTACTATTCCTATCTAAAAGTGACCAAAGTTTTTTATTCCTATCTAAAAGTGACCAAAGTTTTATTATTCCTATCTAAAAGTGACCGAAGTTTTATTATTCCTATCTAAAAGTGACCGAAGTTTCATTATTCCTATCTAAAAGTGACCGAAGTTTTACTATTCCTATCTAAAAGTGACCAAAGTTTTATTATTCCTATCTAAAAGTGACCAAAGTTTTATTATTCCTATCTAAAAGTGACCGAAGTTTTACTATTCCTATCTAAAAGTGACCAAAGTTTTACTATTCCTATCTAAAAGTGACCGAAGTTTATTATTCCTATCTAAAAGTGACCGAAGTTTTACTATTTTTACCAAGAAAAAAGACATAGCTATTCCCCAACAGAAACAAAATCTGTAGGTTTTATTATAGAAAGCGAAAAATGCCGCCAAATGTTTTTTCTACACAAAAAGAGACAAAAGGTTTGCCTTTCATGCCCAAAAGCGACAAAAATATTACTATTCCTACCGAAGAACGACCGAGGTTGTACTATTATTTGTCGATTATATAATGTTATAACCTCAGACATAACCAAAATCGACCCAAGTTTGACAAACCCTACTGAGAAAGCAAACAGAGTTTTACTATAACCGCCCATAAAGCGACTCAATATGTACTATTTCTATCTAGACAACGTCTAAAGTTTTACTTTTTTACCACCAATAAAGCGACCAAAATTTTATAATTCTTACGCCAAAAAAAACCAAGTCTTACTATCCCAAACCAGAAATTGAAAGATAACGACGGCTTTAGTATTTCTGCACAGAAAAGGACCGAATATTTACTTTGTCTTATTAAACGCGACCAAAGTTTTATTATCCTACACAGTAAGCGACTGAGGGTTTACTATTCCCATCCAGAAAGCGACTAAGGGTTTACTATTCCCATTCAGAAAGCGACTGAGGGTTTACTATTCCCATCCAGAAAGCGACTGAGGGTTTACTATTCCCACCCAGAAAGCGACTGGGATTTACTATTCCCACCCAGAAAGCGACTGAGGGTTTACTATTCCCACCCAGAAAGCGACTGGGGTGTACTATTCCCATCCAGAAAGCGACTGAGGGTTTACTATTCCTACCCAGAAAGCGACTGAGATTTACTATTCCAGAAACCGACTGAGGGTTTACTATTCCTACCCAGAAAGCGACTGAGATTTACTATTCCCGTCCAGAAAGCGACTGAGGGTTTACTATTCCCATCTAGAAAGCTACTGAGGTTTTACTATACCTACATAGAAAGCTACTGAGGTTTTACTATATCTACATAGAAAGCTACTGAGGTTTTACTTTACCTACATAGAAAGCTACTGAGGTTTTACTATACCTACATAGAAAGCTACTAAGGTTTTACTATACCTACATAGAAAGCGACTGAGGGTTTACTTTACCTACATAGAAAGCTACTGAGGTTCTACTTGAAAGTTTCGGAGGTTTTACTTTTCCTTTCAAGAAAGCAGCTTTAATTTTACTATTTCCACCATGAAAGCAACCGAAGTATTACTTTTCCCACCCAAAAATCGACAAAAGTTTTAATATTCCTACCCAGTAAACGACCGAAGTTTTACCTTTCACACCTAAAAGAGACCGATAATTGACTTTTCCTACCCAAATACGACTGACGTTTTACTATTCAAAGTTAAAAAGTGACTCAGTTTTATTATTCCCACAAAAAAGCAACCGAAGTTTTGCTTTTCCAATCTAGAAAAAAACAAAGTTTTATTATTATTTACTACCAGGTGAACGGTATTCATATTCATTAATTACTATTCCTAAAATAACTTAGTTTTACTATTCTCACTTAGAAAACGACTAAGTGTTGCCATTCCGCACAAAAAGCGACTGAAGTTTTGCTTTTCCAACCCAGAAAAGGAATTGTGCGACTGGGAGTTTAATATCATGGATTTAGTTAACAATAGCAGCCACATATTTATTTATACTGTTAGGTACGACTTTCAATTCATAAAGACAACGCTGAAAAAGCATATTACATATTTAATGGAACTGGTACCGATCGTATGAACTGGATGTCACGTGACAGACTCCTCGCAACAAATTATCTGGACTTGATAGACCCAACGACGCCAGTAAATATTTTTTCCATATACGGGCAAGTAGTTATAAATAACAAAATATTTATTCATTTACAATTACTCACTATGATAGCTATAAATAGAAGTATGTTAGATATTTTAGAAATTTGCATCAATTCACATTTCTTTTTATTTTTATTTTAAAATTTAAAAATATTGGATCTAACATAATTTTTTTTAATATAATTTTCTAATGTGCTCGAAGAAGCTACACTCCATTAAAATGATAATCATCGCAAATTCTGCTTAAATTACTAAGATCACATGCTCTGTCATTTCTGTCAACATTTCCTCATCTTATCTTATCAATTAGAAGAAAATGGTTTTGTGAAATCGAGCAAATATTTCCTTTAATTTGAAGGCAACATTTCTAAATCTACTATTTCATGGCCGTCATCACAGTATTGTTGATAAGATCCAGGATTGCCCTGGGTATATTTGACGTCTCATAGTTCCATGTTCCTTTCACAGAATTTTGATTACACACTTGGCGGGTGTAGCTAGTAGCTAAACAGGAGGTGCTTACCCTTCCGGAGCAACCGGCCTCACTTCCCTGGTGGAAGGTCACGTGTATAACCTGACTTGTCAGTTCCAAAGTTTTTGCTTGTGATTCGGACATGGATTAGTATGTTCGTTTTTGATTGTATATTCTATAAATCACAGCCTTGATTGAATTTTAAATTATGAATTTAGGTTCGTTTTTGATTGTATATTCTATAAATTACAGCCTATGAATTTAGGAATACCATGTTTGTAAAACGTTTAGCAGCTTTATACAACCAACTTTTATAACGCTTGACAATTCCAATTATAATTAATCTTCGTATTGTTTAACAAGTTTTTGATTTTTGTTATCCATTGTATATTTTTATCATTATTGTTCATAAGAAAGTGTTCTGTAAATATAATTTGACAATTTATCTTCACATTATTTTGAAAATCTACCTAGCTCGCCATAAAATTTATAATTTAGCGTAGTCTTTTTATGTTTTAAAAATCTTTCATTAAGTTTAAGATGAAGTTTTTTTAAAGCTCTTTGTTCTCAAATTCCCATACTGCAACCATATAACATAATTGGTAAATCATCAAATAATCCTAACTGACATTCTATCGATAACTGTATTTTATATAGTGCCTTATTTCCTTGATCTATTAATCTTTCCCTGTTGTTTGAGCTAAATAAAATTCCTAAATAACAACAGACATCAGTTTATACTAGTATTTGTTTAACACGCCATCTGTACCTAAAGACTTACCATTTTTCAACTTTTTAACATTGTCAATAATTTCTTTATCTGTAACATCACCATTAACATCTACGTAATTCATTCATATCTAGCTTGTAATTAAAACTGGTATAATATGTAATTGTATCTGCGAGAACTCCTAAAATGTTCCATAAATTCCCCCAGAATCAATATTTGCATTTTGCTTTTTACTAACATTTCTATGTAAAACCTTTCAGTAATCCTTTAGATTAGTGGTACGTATACTCTTCCATTTAGTTTATTTTTTTTGTAAAATCCATAATGTTTAAACTGTGTTCTTTTATAAAATTTACATTTATTTTCAAACAAAGGTAGATTTTTCATTTCTTGCTATTATCCTTAAACTCCAAAAGATGTGCCCTAGCAGAATTAGTAAAAACATAACATATTTTCCTAACAACAGTATTTACAAATACTGTAATATTTTTGTCTGTCCATTATTAATTGACTGGAAATATTTACAATATCCTCATTAAAAACATTTTAAAAACATTAGATTTATCTGAACGCCATTTTACAGGAGTTGTGACACATTCTGTATTATTTACACAACTTTCTTTGCATGAAATCCATTTGCGCCATTTTAACGCCCTTTTCCGCCGCCACAACCCATTTGCACCAGTATATCATTTCCACTACCAAAATTTTAAAAAATTCTTAGTCCTTTGCGCCAAAATGGTACCCGGCTGTCTCTCTTTATTGGGAATGCGATGGAGATATATAGAAACAATAAGTATGGCTTTCATCCTCTTTTATCGACTAGGGACATATAGTTAAAATCCACAAATAATCTAAAATTACTTCACATAAAAATTAAATATTCGAGACATTAATATACAATCAACGATCATATCAATGAGTGGAAATTATAGCTCATCACACACACGTAGTCTCGGCGACTGTTTTCAATATATTTATGACAGAAAATTTCTCTTTCTCGGAGTTATGTCGTTCCTGACAGCTGCTGTATTTGTACTTCGGAGCTTTAATAATGTATGTTGTAGTCTGAAGTTTGAAGCACTTACCTACATAAAATAGCTCTGTACAGGTAGACTGGCGCAAAAGACCTCCATTTATGGCGGAATTAAAACACCAGAAATTTAAATTAGTGGCGGAAATCATACATCTAAAATATGTAATTGGCGCAAAAAGGACGCATCCCCTTTCTTTTACAGACAGATTAGCTTTAACCTTATTTGACAGTGTATATCTAAGCAGATTTAATAACAATCATCCTTTCCCCAAGTGTGACCCTACTAAGCATGGGTTAAGGATTCGATTAGTAAGTACTTTGAATCGATTGATTCTTAACCGAAACTATTGTTATGATTAAAAGATAACACATTGTTTATGGGTTTTAAGATGTCATTTTTGAGTGGTACATGTACCACCCACCGATTCCGCCTATTCTGACATTGATTGTTTTACTGAACTTGTACTACTTTCTTTCTTACTCGTCTCTTTTCGGTTTCTCTTGTTCTGTTTTCCTTCGACACGAGTCGCTTTCGTTTGGTATCTGTATTGTCAATTGAGAAAATAAGTCATTAACATGTTGTTGTAGATCTCTTTTTGTATTTTTTTAACATTCATGTTCACATCGCTCATGAGAGCATTTCTGGATCATATAATTCTTGAACTATATCTTCACTCACACAGGTAAGTAAGACACGTTTGGTACCATTGGAATTGCCATTAGATGTCGTGGGTGTACGAGAGGAAGTCAGAAAGTTCATAGAACAGCGTATTCAGCCAAGCGTAACACACGTTTTCTTTACTGATTTAGACAATACAATATTCCGCCATTTTAAGCATATCAAGTTATTTGTCACAACATATTTGTGTAATTCTCAAAAGCATTCAAAATTGGTGACCATCAAGCAATGATGGAAAATCAAAATGTTGAGTTTAGGGCAGTAATAAAGTTCCTCACAGTAGAGGATCAAATGCCAAAGACATTTACCGGCGAATGGCCGAGGCGTACGGCAAAATGGTCAGCTGAATTTAAACGTGGGCGCACCTCACTGAAGGATGGTCCACGGTCAGGTTGGTCAGCTGATGCCATCACAAAGAAAATTGTCACGTCTGTGGAGACCCTCATGAATGATCGTCGAATTGAGATTGATGACATAGCTAGGGAGTGTGATATTTCACATGGAAGTGTATACACGGTTATCCACGAGCATCTTGGGATGCCAAATGTATCCACAAGACGGGTCCCCAGAAACTTTAATGTGCAGGATCGCTTTCAAAGACCCCAGTCAGGTCAGGAGCGTCTTGGCATTTATAATGATAACCCGAAGAGCTTCCATTTACGTTTAGTAACTGGTGATGAAACATGGATTCATCATTGGGACCCAGAAACCAAAAACGTCCATGCAATGGAAGCACCCTGGCTCACCCCCACAAAACAAATTCAACCATCAGCTGGCAAGGTCATGGTCACTGTGTTTTAGGATTCTAAGGGTGTTCTGTTAATCAATTATAAACCTGCTGGAATCTCTATCAATGGGGCTTACTATGCTGATCTAATGAAGCAGTTGAAAGCTGCTATTAAATTAAAAAGGAGGGGAAAGTTGAGCCGAGGGATATTGCTTCTTCACGACAATGCTCCTGTGCACAAGTCAAGGTTTGCACAAGCAGCGATTCGTTAATGCAAGTTCGAACAACTTAATCACCCACCCTACAGTCCCGATTTGGCACCCAGTGATTATTTCCTATTTAGAAATTTGAAATCCCATTTACAGGGAATCAGATTTTCTGATGATGATGGACTGCCACAGAGGCATGGTTTCAGGACCAAACCGAAGACTTCTATTTCAAAGATATAGACAGTCTGAAAGAAAAGTGGGCTAAGTGCATTGGGGTAAATGGGGACTATATTGAAAAATAATAATAAAATGTATGGTTTGTTGCGGCAATATATACCCTTTCTATGAACTTTTTGACCTCCCCTCGTATCTCGAACTGGGGGTACTGACCAGACAGTATTTGCATCTACACCGGGTTCATTATATAATACAGTATATGCACGTTCTACACTCTCACTCGGATTCACAATTGTGTTATCTTAACTCATACTTTGCTTATTTTCTATGTTTGGTAACACAATATTATTGTACCGGCAACTATATACAGATACATGATTGTGTGTACATACAGTTCAATTGATACAATTGCATTGGTCTAAACCATATTCATGATTACTAAAATCCCGTTTATCAAAGATTGTGGCAACATTTTACAAAACTTTCCAATTTTCTCTAGTGACATCATTATATTATGAAATGACCTTATGTTCAATTTCAGTCCCTGCTCAAAATCTTATTTCCAATAGTCTGCGTATTGCGTAAAATTTTAACTCCAAAATGAAAAAAATCCATGTCCAATGACTCTAACTTTTTATCCTTTAAAGGAATAATTGCTAGCTAAGTACTATATCACAAATTATCTGACCAAATAATAATGATAAAAGAAAATGGTATGGGACAACTGGTTACGGGCTTAAGGTTGACAGGTGATTAATATCACCCTTTTAAAGAGGACACTTATAGCTAGAAGCGATTGAAACAGACTGAGGAAAATAAGTGAAGAAAGTTTGGATAAAAGAAAATTACAGTAATCCTATCACTTATCATCCAAATCATCTTTTTGGAAGAAACACATTCGACAGTCAATATTTGACCTTATTGAATACATTTTTTTCATAGATTGCAGACTTATGGTTTTTTGAGACCCTTCCACATCAATAGAAATTATGGTGGCTGCTCTGTTGATGCAGGCTGGCTTCTTGTTTTTGATGTTGCTGCTACCAGCTCGTGTCCTTGGGAATCAATACTTCCAGTTCGACCAATCATCATCTTCAGTCCTCTCCCTCAAAGCGCTAGCCAGTATAGTACCTTAAGTAAGTATGAATTAAAAGGATTTTCTGTTTTCATACCCCCGCCTCCAAATAGAGGAGGGGGTATACTGGTTGACCATTGTCCTTACGTCTGTCCGAAACAAGGATATTGGTAACAGTTTTCTTAGCAACTACTAAACACAGCCACTTGACATTTTGTTTGCGAATTCAGTATGAGGCTCTATACCACCAGTACCAACTTCAAGTCTGTCGGACATCTACTGTATTTCCACAAATTCAGTGCACATGGAAAATGCAAGAATTAAGTAGTATTTTCCAACAAACTCACAAAAATTGTCAAAACCTAATATTAAATATACTGACCTAATAGGAAAAAATATTTTTCATTCATGAAAAAGTGAACTTAATTTTTTAACTTTTTAACAAAACAACAAAACAAATATGACTATGTCAAAATTATCGCTTCTGTACATTCTTACTTGGAACAACTTTAAACGTTATGTCATTATTGGAATATTCATGATTATCACACCTGAAAAAAAACCCGAACAACAATGACCCACTTGACCCTAAATGCCCTGATGTAACTTTGAATGAGGCCCAATTGGTGTATAAACTTGATCAAATTCCCAGAATTTTTGCAAAATTTCTCTATGTACAGGAAAAATGATCAATAATGTTTTTATTTAAAAGTATAATTTAGTTAGGTCATTGCATTTTAAATGCATTTTATTGATAGTTTAATGGAAAAATTTTCAATTGAAAGATATATACATTTGTATAATAAAAACCATGTGCACTCAATTGATGGAAACACAGTAACTGTTGTCTTGGTTTATTTTTCAACATTTATGGTCAATGGTTAAATTTTTGTCGCAAAAAAAAACATACCCACTTGAAATTGTGTATGTGAGCTGGTACTAGTATGAGGTCCCATACCAAGTATGCCAGACATCTACTTCACATTTTGTTGGTATCCTAACATATGTTAAAAACAGCGGTATATTCAGTGAGCTCATAGAAAAACTTGTTGAATCAAAACCTGCTGTTCGACGTAGTTAACGGAGGTCTAACCAAGACTTGAAAACAAGTAGTGACTGTTCTTTCGCCATTTACTCCTTGGTATTTTAGAAATGACAGTCGCGGGAGAGACCTTAAACAGATGCTCCGTGTCAAGGCAGGCGTGACACGTTAAAGATCCCTCACTGCAAATTTCCCTAAACACACGACCGAGGTAAACAATTTCTGTCACTTCACCTATAGATAGTGTCGTCTTAATATAAACGAAAGATTATTGACTGAGACCTAAATTTCTATTTAATGAATGAGTGAATGAGTTAATAAATCGACATAATGATGATATTGGCATATCACTGATCGGTTGATTGTATACTTCATTACGTTATGCTGAGCACCTGTTACATATAAGTTCTTTTTCGATTGCAATTCGATTTATTTATCTGAAATTAAGTTACGGTACGTGTAACGACATTGTTACCGCTATGCCAGAAACCAAAGAAGTTAACATGACATTGAGGGCAAATCGGAGTAACTTGTTCAGACTGCCTTTGGGTTACACAAGTAAATTTGAACGGTACACATGAAACTAATGTTGTTTTTCCAGACTGAGGGCTAGCCTGTATCTTCGAACCTTGAAGGTGCATAGCGACAAAAATGCAAATGCAAATGCCAGAGATAATCTTTTGCCATTATCTATGGGGATCCAATGACCAGAGTTTCACAAATATTCCTAAACGATAATTGTCTTTAACATAAATCTTACAAAATTTCATTTCATCCGGAGCACTCGGCCTCACGTCCGTGTTGGAATGTTACGTGTTTAACTTAATTTCAAAGTTTTTACTTTGCTTTGGAATTGTGATTAGGACATGGATTTAATATTTTTGTTTTTGATATATTCATAAATTAAAGGTGTCATTTAGAAGACCATTTCGAGCTTTAAACATAAATTTTATGTTCAGTTTTGCCAAACATATTAATCAGTAGTTTCAAAAAGATTACCAAAATATCAAAAAATCAAGTTAAAGGAAATCTTTGTTAAGGAATGATTGCGTAACTAGGGTCAGGTTTTGAATTTAGACAAGAGTATACTCAATATTGTTAAAATGTCAAAATATGTATTTTTTTTAAATTCCAACTGCGTTTTAAACACTATATATGTGGGAGATTTTGAGGATAAATACAAGGGTTTCTATTTTAGGACTGACTGGGATATAAGGCTTTTCTAAATTGTATCGATCAAATAAGTTTTATTAACAAGTTAATGTAATGACAAAACTTTATGTACAATGCGCTTTGACTTTCAGTTTTAGCCATCTAGTCTGGCGGACAATGTTAAGAGTCACAGGGATTTTATTAATTTATGCACTCTGTAAAATTCGAGCAATTAAACGACAAAAACACTGCGGAATATTTTTACCTGGAACGCCCAATTCTGCACAAAATAATCATTCGACTATGGGACTTTTTTGTTTATTTATTTCCTGTAAGGTATATTGTATTGACACAGAACAATGGCAATCGATAAGACAGTTTACAAAATTAAAATAAACAATAAATATAACCAACTGAGCCAATATTATAATGATCAATATAAATAAATAATAATTGTTTACTCTAATAATAAATATATCAAATTTATATAACTCTTTTTTCTTCACAAGTGCAAGTTTTCTCAGTTAAAGCTAGCAAAGGGACAGTGGGTTGGAAAAGTTATTTTAAACAGTCCTTTAAACGGTCACCAAACTCTTCGATTCATTTGTTTTAATTGTTATTTGTTTCTGTATGATAAAATATTCTTGAAAGTATAGTTTTAAAGAAATCATTAATTTGTAATTTCCCCTTTTAATTTTCGTTCTAAAAGTGTACTTTCTGACCGAAACACACGAAAATTTAATAGTTTTTAATACGTTGTTGGTATAAACAGTATATATTTTTCATAAATTACACAACAGTGAATGAATTAAATTTACAGAAAGCGAGATTCCGAGACAAGAGCAAGCTCTTATATCAATCAGCCTACCAACAAATACAATTAAATATTGTACATGTGACTTATTCAATATATTATTTGTTAAATTTAGTATGTGAATGCATTTTGTTTTATTCGCTAGTTTTTAGTGATAATTTATCAACCATTCTCAGTCCGAGTATATTTTGTAAATTTGTTTCAGGTCCACCTGGTTATGTGGCCGATTTTTTGGCTATACAAAGTAAGTGTACTATAATTGTAATGAATTATAACTCTATTTGAGGCCAAATTATAATTATAGGAGTATAATTGCCTTCATTAATGTGACGTCACTCATCTCTTGCTTATGTATGCAGGAGTGACGTCAATGATTGGCTGTTCCAGCAATTTAAATGCATGTCGTACACGATAGTGTTTTAAACTTATTTCAGGGTTTAGACACCAAAATAAGATTTTCAAATGCCTTATTGTAAATATAACCATTGAACTGAAATATCGTTTATAATGCTGAATCTTTTGCCGCGCAAAACAAACTAATCATAATGTACTCGTGCGTGTAATTCAGTTTGCTTTGCAAGGCAATGGGAGTTTTAGCGTTATAAACACGATCTCCAGACAGTTAAATGGTTAAATAATTACAGTCTATTGGACAAGATATAGAAATTATATACAGAAAATATTTAGAGAAGGTAATTTTAAAAACCTGATTTCACCCAGGGATTTTACACACCACCACCACCATCATCATCATCTCTCTCTCAATGTTGAAATATCAATTAGCATGAATAGAAACAACATTAAATGACATGACAAAACAATTATTTTTGACATAATTGCATTGTGAAATCTGTATTCTGGGACCAGATAGAACTGCCGTAGAAAGAAGTTGGCTTCTTTAGAAGCAAAAACTTGAAAACTAACACACACACGCACACACTTGTAAGTTGTATCATTATCAATTTGTGTTTTAAGTATACACAGAAGAGCCGGACACTACAGTAGCCACAGAAGAACCGGATACTACAGTAGCCACAAAAGAGCCGGACACTACAGTAGCCACAAAAGAACCGGACACTACAGTTGAGATACAAACAACGCCGGAAATCAAATCAATGAGGACGAACACATCCGGGTATTGTCGATGCTTTAATTGGCCTGAAGATTCTGATCCAGATGAAATCATCAACGAAATTATTAAAGATCTAAAGATTGAAAAGACGTCGACATCCAAATATTTCAGATCAAAAAATTCTATTATGGACGACAGACCGTCTGCTCAGTATGTAGGCTACACTGGTATAATTATATTATGTATTGTACTGGGATTGATTTTGATAATTGATACTGTTACTTTTTGTAAATCAAGACAGTGACCACTGTTACAGTTGCACCACATGGTACACGATTGACAGCCGTATGCATGTGACTATGTTGAACACACACACACACACACACACACACACACACACACACACACACACACCACATTACTCTTATATCGAAAGGCAAGAATTTAAAAAAAACCCCAAACAATGACCACGTTCTGTCCATCTCATCATGATAAAACATTTCGAAACTACGGGGAATAAAATATCACCCTTTAGGAAGGCAAGTTAATCCACATCCTCCATAGATTGCATATCACTCTCTCGTCATATGACCAGTGTGAATTAGTAAATTTTGTCATGTAACCGGCGTGAATTAATAATTCTCGTCATATGACCAGCGTGAATTAGTTATTCTTGTCATGTGATCATCGTGAATGTAAGATTTCCGGGTAAAAAACCAATTTTTACAAATCGTGTCAAGTCCAATGAAACAATTTATAATTTGACATAGCCAATGGCAATCGTCTCTTTAATGACGTCAATTTGCAGGGGCCACTTTCATATTCAGGAGAGAAATAAAGAATATCAGACAAGACTGATTCTTAAGCATTTAATGTGGTTCGCCTCTGAACCACATGATACCCCATAACATTTGTGCGAAACTTTCAATGCATGTGGAATCGGATAAGATGATGTTTTCAAGTGGAAACGGCGTTATTTTGGGAATTTGCGGCGGATCACATGGTACAGCGAGGGAATCCCATTAAACATCGACCGATCTAACTATATAGGGTTATCGAATCTATCACAACTTGTGGTGCCAGATAGGGAAATCTCAAACTGAGTTCTAATATATTTTGTCTAGAACGAGGCTTGCCGAATTAGAACGAGCTTGAGGGTTGGGGTTTTCTTATCTGGGACTACAAGTAGCGATTGATTCTATTCCTTGCATCAGAAAATAAAATTTTTCAATTTAAAATCAATTTCAACTTATCGATAGATATAAAATTTTGCGGGAAAACGGCGTGTAGGCTATCTTGCACAAGGGGATACAAGATGGAGATATCTTGCACCTCTCCTTTTATGGGTTTTTTTCTATCTGGGGTGCAAGAAAAACTAATTCATTATTTCAAGTTGAGATTATATTTAACCTCGAATTACTGTATGCTTATTTCCGGATTGATGTGTGAAAGTTCAATTGATTATGTGTCTATGCTGGTTGTGATCATGATGGGGGTTTGCTACGTGTCCATAATTGATCTGTTTATTAAGAAGGAAACAGTTTTGAGGTGTTAGGTTCTATATTACTTTTTAATAGGAATAACGGATAGCAAACAAGAACACTGGACACTAAACAAAATAAGAAAGTAACCAAGTCTCAAGATTAGCACATTTGGACCACAGAAGAAATTTGTAAACTTGACAATAGCGAACGCAGCCAACAACACAACACAATACAATACAAAATTAACATAGGTGACAGCAACATTTAAACAACACCTGATATTGGGACCCTGGATTAATAAAATCATTTACTGTTGTTGAGCACGGGTTTTAATGTATAGCGGTGTAGTTATGCAGTGTTATAAACGAGCACCATCCCACTTCCCTATTACTGAATGTAAAAACTAAATAGTCTATTGATCCGCAGCCTTTTATTTCACCTGACCTCACTATCAATTTATTTTACAAATCGGACCACTTTACACTTATTGAATCCAGCGCTTTAGATGAAGCATAACCAAAGAAAGGTAACTCCTGTCCGTATGTGGCACGCCAATTTAATTACAATATCGAGAAACTATGTCCTTGACAGGAAATATAGTTTCCCGTACGAGAAATAGGATTTCTCTTTGGGAAAAGTAGTATCCCGAACAAGATTCACTTTGTCAAGTTACGCGAGAATCAAGTATCTCGTAGAGAGCCGGTCTGTTTGTGATAGTGGATTTCGCCTTTTTCCATAGAAAATCATTTTTTTAATAAATCTAAACAAAAACTTATATTATTCACTTGTGGCTTAAATTTAAACGGAAATTGATATTATTCACTTATCTGTGCTTAGTTGTACATGCGCATCCGCGATTGTCAAAACATATTTCTGTAGAAAGAAAAATGTTGGCGCTATGGGGATTTTATATGGTGAAAATGACATTTACTCCGGAAGTGATGTCTTATTAATTAAGTGACGTTTTACGTCATATGCGCAACAAGGTCCGACATTTGCTTGGTATTTCGACGTGTTAAATCCCCATATCGCCAACATTTTGCTCTGTATAGAAATATTCTAAGTTAATCACGGATGCGCATACAAATTTCCTGTTACAATTGTATAAAAGTGAGTGAATAATATCAATTTTATTTAGATTTATCAGTTGTTTTCCTACAGAAATAAAGCGTTATTCACTGTCACAAACAGACCGTCTCTGACAGTAGTTTCTCGTTTTAATTAGTGAATCCCGACCGGGATATCTAGTATCTCGTACGGAAACAGTTTCTCGTCGAATCACTTTTTCTGGGCACATCAATTTCACAAAAATGCGCGATACTTGGCTACTCATTCGGGTTACCGTGTCTGCCTGCGATAAACGGGAAAACTATATGTTTTTCGAATGTACAACATGTTTGTGAAGTTGGCGTACTATATATACTACTACTATAGTTTTATATAATTGACTTTTATCGAATGAATTTTATTATAGCAAAGACGCAATTAAGATGATATCGTATTGTTATTATATAAAATATGAAGAATAATTTGATGCATGTATATATGACTAATACTTATTAATGCAAGTGATAATCACCAATTATTAAGATAGTCGTTTTTTCCAGTCACTGTATTCAAATACGTAAATGTATATACACATTGTGTTATTATGGGTAAGATGTTTTATTTCATTAGAAATAAAGTGAGTTGTAACATTTTAAATAAAGTTTGAATATGTGAATCAAACATGTTTCACAATAGTTCATGAAACCAATTAAAAATGTCTCTTTGTGCAGTATACGCCTGTTAGAAGTTTAACACTAAGCTAACGGATAAGTGCCGAATCAGCAGCTCGTCCCGGCCCCTCGTTAGCTATATCTCGACAGCTCACCCCGGCCCCTCGTTAGCTATATCTCGACAGCTCACCCCGGCCCCTCGTTAGCTATATCTCGACAGCTCACCCCGGCCCCTCGTTAGCTATATCTCGACAGCTCACCCCGGCCCCTCGTTAGCTATATCTCGACAGCTCACCCCGGCCCCTCGTTAGCTATATCTCGACAGCTCACCCCGGCCCCTCGTTAGCTATATCTCGACAGCTCACCCCGGCCCCTCGTTAGCTATATCTCGACAGCTCACCCCGGCCCCTCGTTAGCTATATCTCGACAGCACACCCCGGCCCCTCGTTAGCTATATCTCGACAACATTAATCTTCTGTAGCTGCTATCTACCTCTCGGCAGCATTTCGGTCATTAGATATCGATATCTCGACCCCACTTGACATACCCCTCTTGGCTAGCTCAGTGTTAAACTTCAACAGGTCTGTAATTTCGCTGAGAAAGGGTCGATCAACAGGACAGATCAACATATGTGTCAGCTACTGCTTTAGTGGAATTATCAGGAAAATGAGCATATTAATACTATTATCACCAAAAAATCTATATCAAGTCGATAAACTTTTTGTTCTGTCCGCTGCCAAATTGAAACGTCTGCGTCATATCTGACAAGGTGATGACTTCATTCTACACGAAATTTAAACAACAGTAAACACACTGTGACCAACAAGACTCCAATATTTGCCTGCAGCGCTGCTGCATTACCTGAAATATAAAGATAGGATTAAACCAAGAATGTAGTTAAAGTCACGTGACGCAATTGCGCCTACAATACCATAAACGTATTTATTTTCGCGGTGTACTATTTTTCGCTGATTTTGTGGTTGTTTGTTTTGCGCAAAAAGTAATACCTAGCGAATTTATATCATGCTTATTGTGTTTTAGTGCATATTTCAAAAACGCGAAAATTTAACTACACGGATATGTATAAATTCACTATATCCCGCGAAATTAAATACGGTTACAGTAGTATTTGATGTAACAACCGGTATTGCTGTGTTAGGAATTTAAACAATAGGGATTTACGAGGGCCGTTCAAAAAGTCTTGTCCTTCATAATAAAAACACAAATTAAGACGTTTTATTTATGATATTCACCTTTCACGGCTACACACTTTTTAAGACGCTGGATCCATTTTCTAAATGCATTTGCATATTCTTTTTTGGATATACCATTGAGAAACTGATGAATTGCTGAACCATGCGATGAACGAGATCTGTATCGACGACCAGAAAGGTGTTTCTTAAGTTTAGGAAAGAGATAAAAGTCACACGGTGAAAGATCAGGTGAATAAGGTGGATGAGGTAAAACAATAACACGTTCCTTGTACAAAAATTCAGTCACCAACTTAAATTTGTGAGCAGGAGCATTGTCATGGAGTAACCGAATACCACGAATTCCTGATTTTGGCCTTTTCTTTTCATAATTTTTTTTCATTTTTTTAAGAATTTTATTTTTATAAATGTTTCCTGTGATAACCTGGCCTTTAAGGATGGGAATTTGGGCCACTATGTCGTTAGTATTTAAAAATATAGCATAAAGAACTTTCTTTGTGCTCTGTGCGCCTTGCATTTTCAGGTCGTTTTCCTTTTCTGGTTAGCCATATTTTATTATTTATCTTTCTATGTGGCTAAAAGTAATATACCCATGTTTCGTCACCTGTAACTATATCAGCCATACGCCTGCTGTTACAATTACCATATATTTTCAGCAGATTTTAGCCATCTTGACCCGTGTGAGCTTTTGCTCTTTTGACAACAAATGAGGGATCCATCTAGCACAAATCTTTCTCATGACTAGTTTTTTCTGAGAATGAAATGTACGGCCCCATTGATAAACCAACGACTTCAGCTATCTGTTTAACAGTCAACCTTCCATCCCTATTGACCAGTTATTAAATTTTTGAAATGTTTTCTTTGGTGCATGCTGTTTTTGGTCCTCCAGAACGGGCCTTATCAGAAATGTCGTTAACACCATTTTTAAATTTACGTATCCAGCGTGATATGGACCTATATGACAGCTTTCGCTCACCAAAAACATCTTGCATTTCAATGAATGTTTGTTTGGGCGATTTAACGAGTTTTGCACAGGCTTTCATGAAGCTTCTCATTTCAATAATGTTTTTACCTGTCATGTCCGTCATTTTCCAAGCAGTGTAACGAGTGTTATGAGGAAAATATGGCAAGAAAAAACGTATTCTTTAGCATATATAATCTAAAAATGTTCCACGTGTTTGGGAATGAACTAAGTCACCCGTGTAGTCCAAGAGATCATGGCTAAATTCCGGGTGAACGAGGCCAAAAGGTTTGAAGGTTGATTCTTGTAGGAAAATGTCCCTAGTTACTGAAAACCCATTTCTTACGCGTCAAATCGTTTCCGATTTTTTAATCAAAAACAGTTTTTGAAGAAAAGCCTCTGCAAATGTTAAATTTTGGTAAAAAATAAAAACTCCAGATTTTGAAGCATTTTGTGGCAAAAACAACACAAAAATGTTCATTCTATCTTTCATTGTGGACACATGATAGATTAAAATGCAAAACATCCTGACAGTTTTCCGATTTTGTGTCAAAATTTTAAAATAAGCGATAAAATCGATGCTGTAAACTGCGTTTTTATCATATCTACCGTCTTTCGATTCTTGTAAATCTGTTGTTTATGCATTAAATATGAGAAACTATATATTTTTATAAAGCCTTGGTAGTGCTGTAGATAAAAATGTTACAAAACTTCGGAAATATGGAACCTTAATACCGTAGCAAATTATTATGTTTCCCCTACCCCTAAAATACGAAAATGTCAAAAATTCATTATTTTGGCCCATGCTTGCCGATAAGTGTTTAAAACAAATCATTATTGTTTGTTACATCTCCCCACTGTTCCCGACATATTTATAAAACACTTATATGTAGAGTGTTTGGTGATTTTATATGAAAATTTGCACTTTTCGTGTAACAGTAGTTTGGAAAATGAGTTTTCGTTAAATCATTTGTACTCTACTTCTTGTAATTTTGTTATATAGGCATTAAATCTCGAGATTTATATATTTCTGTATTGCCATGGTATATTTGAGTCTGACAACATAAAAAACTATCGGAAATACCGAAGTTTATAGACGAAACGGATAAATTTATTTCCCCTAACCCAAAATTGAAAAACATGTGAAAATCCATTTTTATGCAATATATGCCGATTTGTGTTTCTAATGAAAATATCGAGCAAAAGTACCCGCAACAATGATAAAACAAGCTTCGAGGATTTTAAATATTTGTGAAATGCTTTAGCTTAAGGACAGTTAGGACTAACTAATATAATAAAATTGCTTATTTTATTCATTTATATGTAAAATGCTATAAGAAAAAGGAGCTTTGCCTCTTGTATTTTTGTTATTTGGGCATTGAATCTCGACTGTTATCTATTGACGCAATTCCTTGACATATAAGAGTCTAATAGCACCAAAATCTGTCGGAAATGGCAAAGCTTGTAAATAAGGCCTATAAATTTATTTCCCCTACCCCAAAAGTGTGAAAAAACTTTTTAGGCCATGTATGCTTCTGGTGAAGGTTTTAAGCAAGTGTCCATGCAACAATTATGTTTTAATGATTCAAGGTCATAGCAAAATGATTTTTTTTAAATTAAGGAAAGAAATTATGAAATATTCATATTTAAACTTGAAAATCAAAACAAACATACCAATCCTTGTCAAGATCACAATCCCCACAAAAGTAAAATCTTCCAAAATAGCAAATTTGGCGGGGTGCTCCTTAAGCACCTCCTGTTTAGCAATTACACCCGCCTAGTGTTAAAAATAAAGAAATACGCATATCTTTTCGAACAACCTAATACTATAAAATAATAATTGCAAATAATGTCATCTCTAGTGAAACATAATATTAAAATATGGTAAAACTTAGTGTAAGGCCTTTCTGGTTATGGTTTTATATAAAGCTATTGGGTTTTATAAGACATATCTCCATTCGATAAAGTTCAATCAGATCCATGAGCTTTATAAACCATACTCATTATTATCAAAACCCGTCTATCAAAGATTGTAGCCACATTTTACAAAACTTTGCAATTTATTCTTGTGGAATCATTTAATTTTGAAGTAATGTACATTGTCGGTCTCCATTAAATATTATTTTAAAAAGTCTGCACACTCCGTAAAATTTTCAATTTCACTTCAAACTGACAAAATTTCTATGTCCAATAACTCCATCTTTGTATCTTTTAAAGGAATTATTAATAGCTATCACATCACAAATTGCCTGGCCATATTATAATGATAAAACAAAGTGGTATTGGACACCTTTCAACCTTAAGCCTGTTACCAGGTGCCCAGTGCCACGTTCTTTTAAGAATACAAGTTTTTGAGCAGAGACTGAAATTGTACATGAGGTCAATTCTTAATAAAATGATGGCACCCGAAAAAAGTTGCAAAGTTATGTAAAATGTGGCTGCAATCTTTGATAAACGGGGTTTTATTAATAACAAATATGGTTTAGTAAACTTCTTTTGCCATATAATCACGAATAATAGGTAAACACTACTACATAATATAGCCGAGGTCATAGAAAACCAGAAAAAATGCGCTGTGTAAATCAGTAAACATAAACACAAACATACTTATTATATCACAATAACAAAAACGAAGTTAAAAAACTGGCAAAGTTAAACACATAAACATTGGCAGGGGAAAAATCCGGGTGCTCGGGAAGGGTAACCGCCTCCTGTCACCACATGTGAAATCAAAATTGAGAGTGAAAGTAGTAACAAGAAAAGTCATTTCAATTCAGACCGTTTGGAAGGAAATTGAACAAACTAATTAATTGTTAAAGATTAACAGAAACCAAAGAAGAGCTGATCATGGTAACCACTCTCTGCCATCCCATCAGGTACTGTTCGACAAACAGATGCCCTCAACACCTGTCACCTGTCTTTTAATCATTTTTTAGAGGAAGGATGTAGATTTTATATGCATGTCCAAGTAAATGGTTTGTATTTTGAAGATGATTTTAAGGATTTGTCCAAAGAATGACAAAGTGTTGATTATTTTAAATGTTTAGAGTGCACTTACGCAATTATTTTTGCGCATTGTCTTACTTGCAAATATTTTGGATTTCTATCAATTGACTTTTAGTCTTTTGCCAGAGGGTCCAGTCGTTGTTTTAATAGTTACGATGTGTTTTATTCAAATGTGGTTCAACATAAAATTTAGTGCCTTTCATCCTCACTTTCCATACTTGACCCTGTATTCTATATTTGTAGTTGTGATCTAGTATGTTTCTTAACTTTAATGCGGCATTCATACTGTAACTTTTCAAGTATAGCAATTTACCGAATTGCTAGTGTTCTTCTTGTCATTCTATGAATACAGAGTAGAATTTAAATGCATGCATATGGTTCATGACATTGTTTTTTTACCAATCTGAAAACATATCCGTTCACTTACATTTGTACTATTATTTGCATACATGCCTCAAATACTAGTATACCCTTTTGTGAATTCATATGACAATTTTTTTCTAATGCAAAAAGGTAAGCTATGACTTCTTAGTCTGGAGAGGGTTTCTATGTTTTCATATTTTTGAGACAGGGAAATCAATTGATTCATGACAGCTACCAAAATTGACATTCCCGAAATATTTTCATGTTTTTAATGATTTTAGTGTAAGCGCATTGAATCAATATCTGATATTTGAAAGTCAATGCCTATATAACAAAAATACAAACAGCGAAGATTCTTTTTTGCCAAGATTCTTTTTTGCCATAGCACATTGAATTGAAAATGAAAGAAGTAGGCATTTTTCTATGAATAATTAGACCAATCTGCCATGAAATGATGAATTTTGTAAATTATTTTGTATCCTGCAAGATTCTTTTTCCATTCTTACATGCACATTTGCTTGAAACTTCCATTAGAAATACTAATTGTTACATACTGGCTAAAACAGGGTTTTCACATTTTTTGCAATTTTGGGGTAGGGGAAATAAATTTATTTGCCTCATCTACAAGCTTTACTATTTCTGACAGTTTTTGGTGTATTTAGACTCTTATATGTCAAGGAATTACATCAATAGATAACAGTCGAGATTCAATGCCTAAATAACAAAAATACAAGAAGCAAAGCTCCTTTTTTCTTATAGCATTTTACATATAAATGAATAAAATAAGCAATTTTATTATATTAGTTAGTCCTAACTGTCCTTAAGCTAAAGCATTTCACAAATATTTAAAATCCTCGAAGCTTGTTTTATCATTGTTGCGGGTACTTTTGCTCGAAATCTTCATTAGAAACACAAATCGGCATATATTGCATAAAAATGGATTTTCACATGTTTTTCAATTTTGGGGTAGGGGAAATAAATTTATCCGTTTCGTCTATAAACTTCGGTATTTCCGATAGTTTTTTATGTTGTCAGACTCAAATATACCATGGCAATACAGAAATATATAAATCTCGAGATTTAATGCCTATATAACAAAATTACAAGAAGTAGAGTACAAATGATTTAACGAAAACTCATTTTCCAAACTACTGTTACACGAAAAGTGCAAATTTTCATATAAAATCACCAAACACTCTACATATAAGTGTTTTATAAATATGTCGGGAACAGTGGGGAGATGTAACAAACAATAATGATTTGTTTTAAACACTTATCGGCAAGCATGGGCCAAAATAATGAATTTTTGACATTTTCGTATTTTAGGGGTAGGGGAAACATAATAATTTGCTACGGTATTAAGGTTCCATATTTCCGAAGTTTTGTAACATTTTTATCTACAGCACTACCAAGGCTTTATAAAAATATATAGTTTCTCATATTTAATGCATAAACAACAGATTTACAAGAATCGAAAGACGGTAGATATGATAAAAACGCAGTTTACAGCATCGATTTTATCGCTTATTTTAAAATTTTGACACAAAATGGGAAAACTGTCAGGATGTTTTGCATTTTAATCTATCATGTGTCCACAATGAAAGATAGAATGAACATTTTTGTGTTGTTTTTGCCACAAAATGCTTCAAAATCTGGAATTTTTATTTTTTACCAAAATTTAACATTTGCAGAGGCTTTTCTTCAAAAACTGTTTTTGATTAAAAAATCGGAAACGATTTGACGCGTAAGAAATGGTTTTTCAATAACTAGGGACATTTTCCTACAAGAATCAACCTTTAAACCTTTTGGCCTCGTTCACCCGGATTTTAGCCATGATCTCTTGGACTAGTGACAAGTGACATTATAATAAATTACGGTGTTTTATCTACGGTTTACTGGAAGGGACAAGACTTTTTGAACGACCCTCGTATTAAATACATGAATTGCTTATTGTCGAAAGATCAATTTTGAGTAAAGTTGTTTAACGTTCCAGTCAAGAATTTTTCAAATATATCGAGTCGTCGCCAGCTATATGCGAAGGTTAAATAGTGCGTTCCGCTGGTGGCGTTATACAGTAGGGCTCTTTATCGTGCCACGACACCTCCTTTATTTTAGGTTCCCGAGACCTCGGTTATTTTAGGTTCCCTGGACCTCGTTTATTTTAGGTTTCCATCCGAAAGAATTGTGACTTTCATTCGTAATGTCGAGTGCTTGGCGAAAGAACAGTCACTACTCTTTTTCTAGTCTTGGTCAGACCCGGTGGGGTTTGAAACGTGCTACGAACTCACACTTACAGAATGGGCATTTTAGAGAGACAGCTGGCTTTGTTAGAATTGTGACGGCTTATCGGGATGCTTGGTCATGAGACCAGTTAATACAGAGACAATATAGGATGCAAAATACCTATCAAATTTAATAAAAACAGAATGATTAGTTTGCGAGAACGTGCCGGGAAAGTAGTATTAATGGCGGGAAGAGCAAATTATGAAAACTATTAATACAGGAAAACAGTACAAAATCTTAAAGTCTCCCAATAATACTGTAAAAACACATTTATGGGAGTTTCAATTTTGCTATTTTCGTTGGTTAGTATTCACAAAAAACGCCGACGTAAAATTTTATTTACCAACACTACCAAATGCAATGGGATATATTTTCACAAAAACCATTTCTAAAATGTTTTAATTGCATATCCACGACATTTGAACTCCACGAATATGAGTGATTCTATAATAATAATAATAATAATAATAATAATAATAATATATAATAATAATAAAAATAACTGACCACCTATTAGAGTGAAGTATTTCCCCGCTGATCCCATGATGGTAGATGCTGTACAGACGTATGTTCCGTTCATCGTTTTGCTTTCAAAGGGACCCATTGGTAGTGTCTGCCCCACAGCCACAAGTCGTCTGTCTCGGTACCAATGATAAGTACAGTCAGGATAACAGTTAGCATTGCAGTATAGTTCATTTATCTGGGAACCTTCTGAAACTTCCATGGAGCAGTTACGGCGTCTAAGACATCGTCTTAAATCCTTCTCAGCTAAAGCGAAATAATAAAACTTAATATATCATATGTACACCGAAGCAGGCTGCTTGCAAATAAATTGTTGACTCGGAGATGTTGTAAGTCTAAGCTTATCAAGGCCCTCAAACCGTTTTATGGCCGTCATCACAGTATTGTTGACAAGTTTGATGTCTCTGTGTCCAGGATTGCCCTATACATATTAGACATCCTATAGTTCGATGTTTCTTTCACACAATTTTGATTACACACGTGGCGGGTGTAGCTAGCTAAAGAGGAGGTGCTTACCCTTCCGGAGCACCCGGCCTCACTTCTGGATTGTTATTCGGACATGGATAAGTATGTTTGTTTTTTATGTATCAGTGATTGAATCTCACATCAGGGGCGGATTTTTAACTGGTCCAGGTTTCACAATCATTCCTTTACTGAGATTTTCACTAACTTAAATCTGACAATTATATATAGTACTTTACAGTACTTAAAATAATAAGTTTCAACAAAATTAGAATAAATATGTAATACGCTTTGCGTGATCTTCAAAACTACAACTTAAATTCATGAATACATTGTATCTTGAAAAGTAACAAAATTATTCAGGTTTTAAATTTGCTAGATTTCAGTTGATGAAAATCTTTGTTAAGAAATGATTGAGATACTGTGGCCTTGTCCTGAAACAAATTGAGCGATGGATTTATAGGACCTGTCCGCCCTGAAGTGTTTTCTACATGGAGACCCTTCATACAAAACTTGATTTCTATTTGTCAATTGTTTCCAGAGAAGAAGATTTTCAGAAATAAAGGTTATTCTTATCGCCGAACCACTGAACTTTGTAAAATTACGGAAATGACCGCCAATCGTATTACAAATTGGCTAAAGATATATGCATTTATTTAATACTTTCCCTAACAGACATTTGTCTGCTTTTTTGTGATACAATAACGACGGTCTTTGTTCATAAAAAACTAAAGTGCATTTCATCCGAAATTCGATATCAAAATTGGTTTAAATTAGCCCAGTGACTACTGTAAAGCTTAAATATTATTACCTTTTGTTTGATTTCTACTGTAAATTCTGACATCTTGTGGTATATCCAGACAAGGGTTATCTCTACTGTTCCTATCAACATACTGAGTACACATCACGGCACCAGCCCATTTCCCACCCATTGCTTCCAGTACATGCTGACATCTGCGCTGTACTTGCGTACAAAGTGGCATACATGGTCCAATTATTTTGACATAACGTTCATCGCATACTGGTGTGTAGATCGCACAAATTAATTTCGCTGCGTATTCCGAACAACCGCTTTTAATCATTGAGGCATATTTCATGTTCATATCCATACGTGCATCCATGACGTTGAAACTATTTGCAAAATTTGGAAAAGTTGTAAAGTTAAACCCTATATTTTTGCAATACTCTATTGAAACCTGCTGACATAACCCTGTTTGTGATACGGCAATATCTGTCAACATAGCAACACAAAACACGTGTCCTAACAACTGTGTCCAAAATAATTTCATAGTGATTTTCAGTTAAAAAATTTTTTTGTAGATGATTAGATAATTAACATCAGTCCTTCACAAATAATGTGGAAACTATTTTTGGTAAAATTGAAATAATATAGTTTTTGCAAAAAGTTATTCCCTTCTTGAAAACAAACAACCCTTTTAAATTACTGCGGAGATAGAAAGCTTAATAAGATAAAGGTAAAATAGAAAAACTATTTTATAGTTATAAAATAAATTAACGAAGAAATAAATCTTTTGATATATCGTGACTGGCGTTAGTAAGAGGTCAGGTGATATTTGTCTGCCTTGGGTAATACCTTCAGCTTCAGGTGTGAGTTGCTCTTAGTATGTTACTTGTATATCATTAATCAATTTCCTAGTAAGGGGAAGGAATGATCGCTCTAACTGACGTTAGATGAAAAATAGACCTTTACCCACCAAAAGAATGCCTTAATAATAGCCCCAAGATGAAATACTAAAAAAAATAATAAATCGTAGTACATGGAAAAGTTAAGTTATTTAGATGAAATAATTTGTGATGACCTTATATGTAAATAAACTCATAATTTATCCGTTTATGCCCATTTTAATATTATGATGTCCACTATAAAATTTAATTCAGTTAAGTCAAAAATCTAAAAACACATAATAATATGTGAATTCAATCCTAATTTGAAATTCAGATGATTTAAAGTTAAACATTACTGTAGAATACAGTAGGGATAGATCAGCCATTCGTCCATTCAGCCGATTGCTAATTTTATTAATTCTGGGTCCAAAAATAGCGAATGACTAATATTTTAGCTTCGAAATTTTAATCAATTTCATTATGGGTCAGACGCGAATTCTTTCTCGTTTTTCTTTTCTACTTTTTTACACAAGTATAAAAAAGCAACACGGGTCTCAGAAATTCGTGATAATCAAAGCAGATTCGAAAAAATACATTCAAGACATTTTTGTCGCCAGTTTAATTTTCCTATTTTTTAATTGATCCTTAACATATAAATTGGTTCCTGAATTTTAAAATCGTTTATTTACATGTATTTATTTTGTTGTTACTTCAACGTAATGAGAACCAGAACTAACCTGTTGAATTAGATATATATATATATACCTGCCGACTTAAAGCAGCTGTCAGGACTGAAATGGCAATGTAATGTAAATCAAGCTTTTTTTTCAAGTAATATGTCGGATACATGTATGCATTTCTTCTCAAAATGACAACCGATTCTGGATTACAAAGTAGGGTTTATTGTAACTATTAAGCTTTAGGTCAAAAAGCATGTATTGTTAATTAAAATGATTTTTCTTAAAGTGATGTCAAGGATATGATGTGGAATGTTTTACATTGTTTAATTTGTATTATATATGTTTGGTTCAGCAAAGGTCAAACAACAAAGTTCAAAAGGTATTGTTGCCTCTAGTTAAACAAGGGTACCAGTTTATATATGTTGTGGAATATTTTACCTTTAGCAACATATATATAATAGATATATATGCCTTTTTTTACAAATGAGATGTAAGATGGATTAAAAAAAAAAACAAACCAAATTCCCCTTAAATCCATTAAATTCTATGTAAATTGTTGAATTTTTATTTTTCAAAGAAATTATAAAAATGATTGACATTTTAGTTCTTTTCAGTCAAAATTATAGAGAGAAGACTGAAATGGAATCTCTCCTAATCGATTGATGAAGTTTCTGTTTCATAAAAAAAAAAATATTTTTCGGATAATACTCATGTCACATTGGGTAACAACGCCAGATAAATCAAATATATAAATGATTTAGTTTAAATTACGTTTGAATTAACCAAATGAGAAATTAAAAATCTATACGAAAATTAGCTTTTTGATGTCCTATTTAGAATACAATACATGGTTTTTATCATCATAGGATTTCATTGAAAACATTTATGGATTAAAACGATAAAACAGACATAAACAATAAAGAATAAATTTCACTGTCAATATTTGAAATTACTGTATCAACTTTATTAAGGGTTGTCAAATGGAATTGGATACCTTTATCGTGTGTAATCACCATTACTCAATCTATCGCGTGTAAAACTATGGTTGTTGGAAACGGTAACATTTAGAAAGTTTGCATTGTACATGTTTATAAAACTAAAAGATAATGAAGAGTACCGGAACAGTGTAGCACAACCACTGAGTGAAATATAGCTGCTGAATGTAGAACCGTCGCTGAGTGAAGGACATCAGCTGTGTGTTGAATGACCGCTTACTGTAAAAGCATTGCTATTTTGAAAAGCCACCGAGTGTAAAACAGCCACTGAGTGTTTTTATCCTTTTCATATTTGAATTTTGTAATAAGAATTCCGAAAAGGGGGTAGTGGATGTAACTTGTTTCGCACAATATGGCGGAAATGCCAGTCAAATTCACGTTACCTTTACATGTAGTGGCCCTATCTTCCAGTTTATTTCAGCGACATTTTATATTTTAACTCGTGTTTTGTGTCATTGATGTTGTTCGACTTAGAAAGGTTCCCTTAGTTATATATATATATATATATATTATATATATATATATATATATATATATCGATTTTTAATATAATGTGTTAAGGTGTTAAGTAACTAATGTGAAATTAAAATTCTATACAAAAATTAGCTTTTTGATGTCATATTTAGAATACAATATATGGTTTTTATCATCATATCATTTGATTGAAAACATTTATGGATTAAAACGATAAAACGGGTATAAACAATAAAGAATAAATTTCACTGTCAATATTTTAAATTGGTAGTATTACTGTATCAACTTTATTTGTTAAGGACTTTAAAATGGAAATGGAAAGGTTTGGCGTGTACAAACTTAGGGTTGTTGTCGGGATAGTAAAATATGAGAATATTGCATTGTACATCTATAAATATGAATGATAAAAAGAATGTGATGAATAATATACTAAAGAGAACAGTTGATGAGTGTAGAACAACCGCCAGGGGTAAAACAATCGCTGTGTAGAACACTCGCAGTCGCTGCATTCAACAAGTGCTGTGTAATGTAGCCGCAGTATGTATTTTCAACAGGTAAAACAATCACTTAGTGTAAAACAGTCGCCGAGTTGACAACCAGCCGAATCTAGAACAGTCGCTGAGTTGAACATCAGCCGAATCTAGAACAGTCGCCGAGGTGAACATCAGCCGAATCTAGAACAGTCGCCGAGTCGAACATCAGCCGAATCTAGAACTGTCGCCGAGGTGAACATCAGCCGAATCTAGAACAGTCGCTGAGTTGAACATCAGCCGAATCTAGAACAGTCGCCGAGTTGAACATCAGCCGAATCTAGAACAGTCGCCGAGTTGAACATCATCCGAATCTAGAACAGTCCCCGAGGTGAACATCAGCCGAATCTAGAACAGTCGCTGAGTTGAACATCATCCGAATCTAGAACAGACGCTGAGGTGAACATCATCCGAATCTAGAACAGTCGCTGAGTTGAACATCATCCGAATCTAGAACAGACGCTGAGGTGAACATCATCCGAATCTAGAACAGTCGCTGAGTTGAACATCATCCGAATCTAGAAAAAACGGAGTAACAGAATAAAACCATCTACGTATACCTTAGGACAAACTTGCTCACACTAGCTAGGAGCTGCCGCAGTGGGAGGGGAGAGGAGACACTGTGTTATACATGTATGTGCTCCCTATAAAACAAGGATGTCCTAGCTTAACAAGAATTGTAAGACCTAAATACGCGGTTCAAATTGCACATTCATTTATAAAAATAAGTTTTTCGATTTCGAAAGTAAGTTTCGCCTCGTAACTGTTAAATAAAATAGCACTTGGTTTGTAAAACATGTAGGACTTTAGTGTAAACAATATTTTATTAATTAAACAAGTTCCACATATTACAAAAGTTACAATAATTAGGATTCTGGAACAAGAGTTCAACTCTCATATTACTAGTTTCCTACAAATTAGATGATTACACAAGTGAAGAAGTTACTATGTACATCAACAACTTAATGATAATAATACTAATAATAATAATAATGATATGTTGGTGGGTGTGTACTAATAATATATAACAATGCAAAAAATTATAGTGGTGTACGTAGGACTTTGTTTATACGGGCCCTTTTTTCATCCATTCATTTTGCCTGTTATATAGATGTTTGGTGTCTGTTGTATGTTAACGTTTTACTAAATGCAGGGGCGGATCAAGTTTTTTTTAAAGGGGGGGTTGAGGATTACCCAGTTCTTTAAAGGGGGGGGTTGAGAATTATCCAGGTTTTTTTGAAAGGGAGGGTAAGCATTTTATCAATGCTAGGTGCGAGCGCCGAAGGCGCGAGCTCCAGAGACCAGGGGTCTAGGGCAGAGCCCATAGGGGCCAAGTAAATAATTTTTAATCAGTTAATCTCTCTCTCTCTCTCTTTTTAAATTTTCCAAAGGGGGGGGGGTTTGCAACCCCCGCAACCCCCCCCCCCCTAAATCCGCCACTGGAATGGTAAATTATATTTCAAAGTAAGTCTTGAAACAAGTAAGTTTTGTCATATCTGTATGCTCATGGTTGAAAACAACTTGTAACTCTGTAGTTAGCAGGAACTGCGCATGCGTGTTTGATGTTGTGCTCTCATGAGATGAGATAGTTTACGTCCATTGATCGAGTCGAGCCTCCGGAAGATTTGCCTATTTTAACAGTAGTACAGTGTGAACGAAAGTACTTACTCAAAACGTAATGAAAAATGCCTAAGCAGTTTTCATTTACTTCTGTACTTTATCAGAAGATGCAGTGCATGGGGTTTGGAGATAAAAAAAAAACAAACTGAAAGTTCCTGAACGGATTAAATATATTCAATGTTTATGGTAACTTGTAGATTATACAATGAATACAAAACAGTCTACCATATTCTCGGAATAAGTAGTGCTAGCGCATTTTAATAAAGAGTTACCTCGCTTATCACTGATAACCTTAATGGTTCGCCGTGTTTTATTATTGTTTAGAGGTATTTATGCATACAACATTGACCTGTTCGCTTGACCTTTCATTTAAGGATTGAATGTCACTTTGAATGATGACAGCATTCAAAGTGACATTCAATCCTTATGTTTACATTATTTTTACCCACAAAAAGGTATGATTAATTTTCCGAAAGTTGGTGTACTAATGTGATGGGAACACTTAAAGCGAGATAACTCTTATTGTAGAACCATATAAAGAGAACAGCCATGTTGATTTGTCTCGTTGCTTGGCGATCGTAAAATATAGTTCCGTAAAACACATTTGAAAATTAAATTCGATTTCTCCTTTTTTCACTAAACAATAATCTGTTTGGTAAGATATTACCATGAATATAATTATTTAGTCGAATAACAAACAGTTGTTCATAATTTAAATGTGGTGTCCTCGGACTCACTAATTTTTTCACTTCGTATCTTTATAGGCCATGGGAAATGGTCATTAATCATTAAAAAATTATTTTGATATAAAAAGACAACAAATATTGTTCTTTTTTATTTTCAAATCATTTTTAAAACTGGTGCAGTATGACAAATTTCTACGTTTGTTACCGCTCGTAAAGAGCGTCCCTGCAGTCGCCGGATAGATTTATGAATGAACCCGCAGGAAATTATGAATGAATAAGTAGTCCCTTGGTGGTATGTATTCCTCCGCTGCACATCGAAAGCGGATTGGCTGAAGATATTAACTGACGTATCGCTTTACACAGAGCGCGCGACACACTGCTGTCATCGAAAAATTAACGCAATGGTTCCAAAGAGATTCATATAAGGCAATGCATTTGTAATGTAAACATTAGGAATTGTCATATAGAATGATCCACCCAATACATGCAGGGTAGTGTTAGGATTGGCAGTTAATCTTAATATACAAGGCATCTGATAATTGTTCGTAATATGAAGAAGAAATAAACAGAATTGATCCCTAGACGCAAATGCACATGATAAAAAATTAAATTAACGTTCAAGTAGACAGGTCAATGTTGTTTGCCTATAAACGGCAGTTACATCCATGTAAGCATGTAAGCGCTCTCAAACTGTTCTTTCGTTAACCGTTCTAAGTCAAAGATCCACGTTTTTCTGTTCTGTTCATTTAAAGGACTACATTATGTCATATATATATATTATAATCCAAAAAATTAAAAGACTTCACTAGAATTTAAAAAAAATATGTATCACTTCATTTTACTCAACTAGTTTCATTGAATGATTCATCAGGAGTACCTGATACTCCTGATGAATGTCAATGAAACTAGTTAATTTTTTGGATTATATACTTACCTTGTGCAAGACTTTTTCATTATAATATATATATATATATAAATATAAAAATATATATCACTTCATTTTACTCAACTAGTTTCATTGACATTCATCAGGAGTACCTGATACTCCTGATGAATGTCATGGAAACTAGTTAATTTTTTGGATTATATACTTACCTTGTGTAAGACTTTTTCATTATTGGAACTATATATATATATATAAATAAAAAAAATATATATCACTTCATGTTACTCAACTAGTTTCATTGACATTCATCAGGAGTACCTGATACTCCTGATGAATGTCATTGAAACTAGTTAATTTTTTGGATTATATACTTACCTTGTGTAAGACTTTTTCATTATTGGAACTATATATATAAATATAAAAAATATATCACTTCATTTTACTCAACTAGTTTCATTGACATTCATCAGGAGTACCTGATACTCCTGATGAATGTCAATGAAACTAGTTAATTTTTTGGATTATATACTTACCTTGTGCAAGACTTTTTTATTATTTGAACTATATATATATATATATATATATATATAAAGACATGATTTTAGGAACATATGTGAAAATGAGAAAGAAGACCTCTAAAACAAATCGTCAAGGCTAAAAATCAAACAAAACTTTCCTATTATTATATATATATTATATATATTATATATATTTATTATTATTATATATATATAAATATAAAAAATATATATCACTTCATTTTACTCAACTAGTTTCATTGACATTCATCAGGAGTACCTGATACTCCTGATGAATGTCATGGAAACTAGTTAATTTTTTGGATTATATACTTACCTTGTGTAAGACTTTTTCATTATTGGAACTATATATATATATAAATAAAAAAAATATATATCACTTCATGTTACTCAACTAGTTTCATTGACATTCATCAGGAGTACCTGATACTCCTGATGAATGTCATTGAAACTAGTTAATTTTTTGGATTATATACTTACCTTGTGTAAGACTTTTTCATTATTGGAACTATATATATAAATATAAAAATATATATCACTTCATTTTACTCAACTAGTTTCATTGACATTCATCAGGAGTACCTGATACTCCTGATGAATGTCAATGAAACTAGTTAATTTTTTGGATTATATACTTACCTTGTGCAAGACTTTTTTATTATTTGAACTATATATATATATATATATATATAAAGACATGATTTTAGGAACATATGTGAAAATGAGAAAGAAGACCTCTAAAACAAATCGTCAAGGCTAAAAATCAAACAAAACTTTCCTATTATTAAGACAAATGGTGATGATGGCCATAAATGTTAATGGCGTCATATATACCATATTGCCCCCCCCCCCCTTTTAGTGATAGGATAAACTCCTTTGTAAAGCACCATCGTTCTGTGACCGACTAGTCCATGATGACAGACAAAAGAAAAGCTTTTTGAGAAAGTTACAGCTTTAGTGCTTGTCCATTAAATATTCGTTTATTTCAGAATTTTATTATTGAAATAATGTCCAGAGCATCATTTATATTAATAGTTAAAATTCGGACATTTCCAGTGTTCAATAATAAAATTTGTTTATTTAATTAATCGTTTTTTTTAAAAATGTTTAATTTTTTTTAAAAGCGTTTTAAGCTTTTGGTAAAACGGTTACCTAATAGCCCGAGAATCGCTCCACTTCACATAATTTTAAAATGTGATAAACGTGTTAGTGATTGCATTTGCAAGTGGGTGTTCCAATATAGCGCGCATATGTATACATATAAAATTATACACCGTCCTTGATTTTTTACTAAATTGGTTTTAAATATTACATGTCAAAATTATTATTGATGGATTTAGTAATTAAAGCCGTGCTTTACCGAAGACTTTTTTATATTGACCCGAGACTTTTACAATATTTGATCAAATATTAACAGTATAACCTTATAATGACGGCTTAAAAAAGCAATTTCCAGTTTGCAATCTGATAGTACGAAAGCTACAATAGAAAATAAAAACACGGCTTGTAAAACAATATTTTTGAACTCGTCTGTGTCAATAATAAATGAGTGACTTTTTTCAAACAGATGATTATTTACACCTGAAGAGGACAAAATCGGATGTATTGAAGATCTTTGTACATTTAATATTTCAATGATAGTCAAATATTCAGTTATTTAAATAAGTTTCACATTACCAACTGTCAAACGGCACACATTGACTATAGAAATAAACTCTTGAGGTCTTCTTTTTCCTTTTTATGTCACATATAGTTATTATCCCCCCAACACTGACGAATTGGAGTACATTGTATTATGAGAGTTATTGTGGAGGCAAATATATAGTCGGAGTCAAGGAGAATTCCTACCGTGTGTGGCATCGATTCAAACAAAAATCAACTAGCTATCTAAATAAAAGGCGATATAAGAGAAATAATTTGGAATTGATAGAAGGGACTTCTGATATTCTTAATTACAGGTTCCATATAATATCGGTTTGATAAAGTTAAACATGGATAATACAAGACGCTATAATCACACAAAATACCAATTCAAACAGAATATGTGTGCATGTATAGTCAAGATATTATACTTGCAATTACAGACTTCCAAGTATCATATACTTGTGTGCATTTAGAATTACTACTTCTTTACAATTTTATACAAGAAAAGGCAAGACAGTCGCCTTTTGGACTGTGTGGGACAGCTATTCTGTTTTGTTCAGATATGAACGGTTAACACTTGAGACTTTAAGTAACTGAATTAAAGGGTTTATTTTTCAAGTAATTCTGAAACACACGGTCCCAGGTGTCATATACTTTCATATATTCGTGCAGGATTACCGGCCCTATTTTACACAAGAGAATCGTTATGTGCATGCCTAGAAATTCGCCTTTTCGGCTGTGTGAAATATCAATATGATATTGTTCAGCTATGAATTGTGAAATCTTGAGATTTAAACTCGTAAATGGAACTCAATTATAAAGGGTTTGTTTTTTCAAGTGACGCTGAATTTTATTCCGTTCACTATCTGCGTACTGTTTTAAGCATCACCACAAAGCAAAATATAAAGCTGTTTGAAAAAAAAGGATCTAAAGTTTGTCAAATTGTACAAAAATATTAATTCCATGTAATTTTTATTTCTTTCTGGAAAAAGATTACTAAAACATCGTCAGGTCAGTCCCATAAAACATCCCATTTTGTGTTACTGCACACAAACATTCATAATGAGTCCTTATTGACAGTTGAATATGCATTACACAAAAATATAATGCAAAAAATTAAAATCTTGAAAAAAAAATCAGAAAAAATATCGATAATATGGATAGAAGGCACCTACATGTATTAATATCGACATTATATATATTTTTTTACTAGATAAATTTTATTATGTGTTAATATCCGCCAATCACATCCTGGATATCTTTAAATCAGGATTGACCTTTGAAAACCGCGGTCAATTTTTTTATTTTAAAACTACTCAATTAATGAAGGCATCAAACTTTACCAAGGTTTTTGGAGCCATATAGCCCACCTGCTACTAATTATATCACCTAGTAACATTAATTTTACACCGTCTTTGTGGCTTCAGTTTTTTGAAAATGGATAAAAATGGCTCTTAACTATCTTAAAGTCACTTAGCACAGGTTTGACGTTAGCGTTCACAGAATGATAGCCCTGCCCTAGGCATGCGTAATGATAGTATTTTTCTGATCAGTTGAATGTAAAATTGACTGTAATGCACAAAAGTGTCAATTAAATTAAGACATGGCTCTTTAAGAGAAAACACTTAACACGGGTATAAATAAGCTTGTTTTGAAGAACCGACTATGTACTAGAAACTGAGACAATTTGCATAAACGTGTGATTGTGTAATTGGCGTTAACAATTATAGGGTATTATAGGGTATTGAGGCATCTTTGATGAAATCATGTCGTGCTAATTGCTGTGTCTTTTTTTCAAAAAGAAACCGACACTCAAAAATAATGTTTTAAAAAACCTCAAAAAGCACCTATTTAGGCTAAAGAAGATTTTCGCTCCAAAATTACAACAGTTTAATTTTTGGGATGGGTAACATAAGCTACTCGGAGTAATTGGCTACATGCAGTATAAAAGTTCCTAGTAGCTAGCTTTACCAACATTGTATCTACGTATCTGGACGTTTAGTTAACCCAATAAATAAACGATAACATGTATAGTATTGTGTTGGTAAATTGTGTTTGCCTATGTTCCATTGTATGGAATTATCAATGTCGAATTGGAGCAACCGTAAAGCAAATGATAGATTCAAATAAATAGATTAATTTTTATTTTGAAGGTTAATTTTTCAAGTTAATAACTTGAAATGTCCATAAAGTATATGTAATACTCAAATCTTTTAAACATTTATGTATTTAATTTTAACAATACTATCTATACAACCAAAGTTGTCATTTTGTGAACATTTTATTAATACAATTTGGACATCAGGACGACAACTTATGTTAAGAACAACGTGTATTTGAGGGGTTTATGGCCCATTAGGTCTTCCAGCCTGTTTCTTCCTCTTCTTATTCTTCGTCTTTTTTCCCTTGTTCTGCTTGTTTTCTTTTTGACCATATACTACATACAACTGTTAGACAAACGACAAACACATCTATAAATCGTTAATTGCGAATAATTGTATTGAATTCTTAATATGTTAAATACCAACAGTCAGTTTTATTCAAAAATGGTCATTTAATTAGCAATACACATACTTATACGTAGCCATAAGGAATTGGAGTCCAGTTATGCCGAGTATCGAGGCGATCAGTAGTTAAATGAATGAGGAAATCTGACCCGCCTTATCCTACTCCCCCCCCCCCCCCCCCCGAAAAATCTGGCATGGGCATTCGTAAGCCGGTGGTTTAAACCACACGAGAAATTATAGGGATATTTTGCATTTTTCCATAAAAAGTAAAAGCCCTACTTATGACTTTGTGATAGAAATGTTCTTTAAAGTATGTACTTTTCAACTTTTGAAATGCCAAAATCCTTGAAAGTCTAGAGGGCATTTGACTTTGCAATTGCCAAAAACGTCAAAAGATATAGCCGATATTGGATACTTATATTGCAAGAAAAATAAGTGAAGTGACATTTTTGATTTTTATCATATTTAGATTAAATGGCCAAAAGATCAAGTAGGGATCACACAGACTTAAATATTAATATATAAAAGTTTTAAACTGTTTTACACAATACATCACGATCTTAACCTTAAAATGCAACACTATAAGTAAAAGTTTATTAAACAATATTAATCATTCTTGATGGGGAATTAATAATCTCTAACTAAATATCTACCATGTCAGCTCTACAGCGGTATATTTAAAACTATTGTGAAAATATTAGATTCTATTCAACAATTTCAATGTCATTTTTGAACACCTGCAGGAAAACAATAACGATAATTAAAACTAGATAATCCCTAACTTAAGCCTATTTAAAAGCTAATCCGCCAATAAGCCGACAAAACAGTTTGGGTAATACACATACTGCATTGCTCAATTGTAAGGATATGACCACAGTATTACCGCAAAGTCAATCGCTATAGGCATACTGATTTAAAAATGAGAGAGAGAGAGAGAGAGAGAGAGAGAGAGAGAGAGAGAGAGATTAATCAAGGCAATGATTGAGCAAAGATGGATGAAAATAAGAAAAAAGTCTTACTCCTTTTGCTAATTATATAAGTTGCATGGTTTTTTAAAAAAAATTTTGTGGAGATAATAAAATGTAAGAAATTTTCAAATACTAGTATGTCTGAACGTTAAGAATGCGCAAAGGAAATAAGATACGATTCTTTATCTTTATTCTCTAATGTAGGTGACAAAGTGCTCAATAAAATCATAACGCGTCGTTATGGATTCAATGTTGCCTTCCAACATACAACGTGATATTTGTGGCGGTTAAAACGGGATAATTATCTACTAGATGGGGCATTGACGTTATCTCGGGAAATTGGCGTTATCTTGTAAAGTCAGCGTTATCATGACAATCGGCTTTGTCTTACGAAAACGACTTCATACACTCAGTATAATCGTCGTTGGCTCTTAGACTCATGGATTTTGGCGTTATCTCGGAAATTGAAGTTATCTTGACAATCGACGTTGTCTTACGAAAATAAAATTATACATTACAACACGGTACGTTGTCTCTTAATGTCAACGTTATCTCGGAAATTGACGTTATCTCGGAAATTGGCGTTATCTTGACGTTACCTCGGAAATCGACGTTATCTCGGAAATTGTGTTATCTTGGCAAAAATATACTGTAAACATTTTCAATAAACAATAAAAAGCTTATTGTATACTGAAATGGAGAACCTAATTTTCCATACTCGTGTTATCGGTAAATGATGGCGGAGGCCGACATGTTCCATAGTGCTATAGTCATTGAACGACTGGAAATGCATTCTCAAAGCAGAATTTAGGGCTTACCACGTTACATTTCTAGTTAACATAACAGATGACCACCACAAGTACCACTTGTAAGCTAAATACACTACATTCGTCAGGAAGAAGAGCACAATTGTTTATCAAAGTTTTTATGCATTCATTTATTTAATTGACTTATTTATTTATTTATTTATTTATTTATTTATTTATTTATTTATTTATTTTTTATTTTCGGTTGATTTGAATTTCGTATTTTATTCATACAACTAAATGTTGCTAGAACTACAAATATTCTCCAAAACGTGAAGCCTCACATCGAAATAAAGTTCAATAAAAATCCTCTGAAAAAACCAACAGTAATTACTTGTTTATTTCAGTCTGTATGAAGTATATGTCCCTAGATTCCATCATAGTTTCATTCTCAATTTGATGTCACAGGTTGCGGTTGTAGCTAGCTAAAATGAGGGTTTTACCCTTATGGAGCACCCGTCACTTCCCAGGTGGACGTTCACGTGTTTAACATGGTTTCCCATTTCAAGAGTTTTTACTTTGCTTTGTGATTGTGAATTGAACATGAACCTGTATATATGTTTTTGATTGATTACGGAAGAAATTTATAACTCGCGTGTTTTTCCGTAAAACATATTGTATTGTTCAATAATATTTTTCATGAAGTTTCAATGTTTTATGATCCACTACAGAATGCATTTCTTAATGAAGTTTGGTTGATGTAAGAAACCCACGTAATCACCGGATACCATTATGCCGTTATACACTGTGCCCGTTCAAATTAAAGCTAGGAGCTTCATATTCAGAGTCTCAATACTAACTAAAGTGTGTATTTACTTTTTCTATGTTCGTTTTTTTTTTATTGTGGCCTGTTCTGGTTTGCTCTGAATATATTGTTCAGTAGTATGTGTTATTTAGCTGTAATATTTTGTAATTTATTTCTATACACAAAGTTCCGGCTATTAAAACTCCAATAGCCAAATCACTTGGTTAGTGAAATTTTGTATCTTGCGTAGAATATATCTACATGTACGAAACATATGTTCAATCGTAAATATATACACTTGATATGATCAACAGAAGTCAAAGTTCTTTGTCAATTATACATATTTGAAACTTATAAAATTTTGGTTAAGCAAACTGAGGTTTGAGCAACAAGAATGTTGGAAATGTATAATATATATATATATACATATATATATATATTTCTTTTCTTGTTTTCTTTAATTTATTGTTCCGTGTACTATGCTTCACCCCTGTTTCTCATTGTACAGAACTGCTACTTTTGAGAATAGGAAAATTAATTGATGTTAGCTAAGACTCAAGATTTCAGACATCATCATTGCATTAACTCTCTCTCTCTCTCTCTCTCCTTTCTCTCTCTCTCTCAATAAAGATAAAACACTGGTATAGTTGTAATAAACATTTATTTACAAACATAAACATTTGAGCACAATTTGTTTGATATTCTAATGTTATATTATATATTGCACATACGTATCATGAAATTAATTCATCAAATCAAAAATATTTTAAATTTTGCCCTACATTATAAAGGTGCACCAAAATATGATAAATCAAATAACAATTACAATTTTCAATTCATTTCTTAATTTCGTTAATCCTTCATTTTATTCACATCTCAAAGATGTTGCTCGTTTTAAAATCTTTTCAAAATTTTATTTTATTAATTACAAAAGCTGCACTAACGAACGTCGTTTTAGAATAAAATGCTCATGGATAGTGCTCGCACCAAAATGGAAATCGAAAATCCTCTCTAGTGAAGCTACGGCCAAAATCTATGGAAATCCAACTAATTTCAAGATGTTGAAATGAGAAAAAATGAAGGTTAAAATTTATTTTCATTTTACCAAAGTAATATTCATTTAATTTTCAGCTTTGTATCAGAACAAACCACTTGATGAAAACCATTTGCAGAATTAATGAAATTTTCAATTCATTACTTAATTCAAAATTTTCAGAAAATTTTAACAATATTTATTATCACGCGCCAGAAACAACTTCAACATTCAAAGACTATTCTTGACTATAGTAGGGCCTATTTTTACTCCTGACCAAGGGATATTTCGGTAACACAAATTGAGCATTGTGTTTTTTCTCAAATACATGTACATACAATCTTAAAGCCGATTAGGCTCCTTTGGTACAATTTATACAGATATTATGCATATTGTATATACTACATATATATATTCTAAAAGACATACATGAATATTGGCTAATATTTAACGTTTAACACTCTACTTTTAACATATTCACTTTCCGTATATTTCAAGTTTAAAACTTTAACAAAATAGCACTTCACATTTAAATCTATGGAACACATTTCAAAAACATAAAATAATAACACAAAAGTGTGCGAATGTCTCGGTAACCATGACAACTAACTATAATGATATGCACCAAGTTTTCAACAATGTTGGCGTAGAATGTCAGTGGAAAGTTTAAAACTTAACATGAAATAAAAATGGCGTCAGTGTTAGACAGAAATAATGAAAACATGTTACTATGGTAGTGGCGGGAATGTACTAATATACTGTAGAACCAAAACAGTATGCTTCGTTTTAAATTTAAAATTCAAAAGCATGAATAATACAGTTAAAATACTCGGTTTTTTTAGTGTCCAAAACTTAAGAATTACTTTGGAAATTTTAAAATTGCAAAAATGCGTTAAAGGGTAAATAAGTGGCCATTTTACTTCCCCGACTTGAAAGAGTCTGCAGAAGAAGAAATGAGTTCCTTTTCTCGCTTTTAAATCTTTGATGATTGCTCGATAATTTATTAATAGAGGAACAAATAAAAGTGTCTTTGAAAAGAAGCTAAAAACAGCTATAGAACTAGCGACCCAAGACGACTTCTTCTACTTGTACCAAAACCAAGTTCAAACTTCTTTAACACAAGAAAAGATATGTGAACAATCCTTGCTTTTCTAAAATGTTAAACTTTAACTAACATATACAGCTAAGTTTTAACACAGATACTTTGACTATTGAACTGACCAGAGTTTGAGAGTTTTTGACTCATAATTGATGAGAAACATATCCGTGTTTATACCCAAGGCGCATACTTGTTACCTCAAGTGAGGCTACTCTTAAAAGAAAACATTTTTATTTTACAAATATCGAATGACATTGAAGGCAAAACATCAAACAGTTTCTGATAAGATCAAAATAGACGCAGTATTAATTCATTTTATTCTAAGGATACTGTTTTTGTTGAAATCGTCTTCAAGTTGATATATTTTCAAACTTTTCGCCAGTTTATATTCAAGGGTTGTACATGGATATTGCATGCACAGTCAAAATAGTTTTGACGGGAACTTTAGCGCAACTCTCAATTTGCAGTAAATGTATTATAGACCAAAAAGCAAAAATGACATAAAAAAACTTTTGAAAATGTTGCTAGTTTTCCCAAAAATTAGAAAAATTATTGATGTTTACGCAGTGTAGTTAGCGACTTATTATACAAATGATTTGGGACTTAGCATATTGATTCTTTAAATTGGTATATGTTGTGGTTATAAATATAGAGTATTTAGAGCCAGCTATAACTTTTTGTATAGTATAAAACTGAATTGAATTAAATGATGGCAAGAATATGTATTGGTATACTTTGGATACCTAATCTTTTTGGTCAAAAACAACCGTACTAGCAAAATGTATGCGATAATCATATAACATGTAATAATTGTGTTGTATTATGCTAGAATGGGGACAACTAAAGTTGACATTACCCTATACTAACACAAAATATTAATAACTGGTCGGAGACTCTAACAGCAATTGTACACACAAAACTTGATCTATTCTACGTAAACCTAGAACAAATTCTGACAGAACATACTATAAAATATGCTTAGCGAACAATAACAAGGTACGATAAAATGTACATGTATTATGCAATTCAAAAATAACAATATTATTATTTAGTTAAAATTTTGACTTTTTAACATTTGCAGTATGTAGGTTTTTGCAAGCACTTCAACACCGTGACTTTTTTTTTATACTATACATGTATAAACACCTTAAATTATGCGATATTATGTTACAATAAAATACTTTACAATTTGTGTGAAAAATAAAGACGAAAAATGATAATTATGAGGACTAGTTCAGAACAACCAGACATTTAACGGAGTTTTCGTTCGTGATATTATGCTCCGAGGAACAAAATTCCACTATAGGTAAACCGAATCGATACAAAAGGCGCGGGTTGTTTTTAAATATGCCAGCAATCAATGAAGTTGTAAAATCAGAAATATTCGTGGAGCATTAAATTTTACTTTTGGGGGGTTATTGAATACCACGAAATGTAATGTCAACATTTTTAAATGATCATGACCGCCATAATTGGATTTATTTTGACAAAATTCATTCCATGTAAATTTTTTGACAATGTTTTTGTTTTATAAAATCATGAAACTACGAAATTTAAACCACACGAATATTAATGGTTCTATGGTATATGCATCATAGACGCATACTAAGTACATCAGAAGACATTTTGTAACACTAGCAATCTCACTGAAGTGTCTGGTTGTTCTGAATAATTAATAGAACTAAATTAAGCTAACTAGACACTTTAGAAGTCATTTGATTTGAACATATCTGTCAGTAGTCTTTCTATAGGTATTGTACCGATTGTCTTTCTGAAAAACAAGTCTGCAATGGTACTTCCAGACACACCTTTAAGTGTTGGTAACAATAGCAACAGTTTTCCGAACCTGAACGGCTGTGAAGGATATGTGGCTTGTATATATTTACTTAATGTCAATTGTGCTTGGTCCTGTAAACTGGCCACTGTATGAAAGTCTCTTAACGATTTAGAATCATTTGATGATGTACTAGGAAATACTGAAAAATAGAATGAAAATGAATATTACAATGGGAGTTCATAGAATAGATCTTTTTTGCGGATAAATAAATAAATAAATAAATAAATAAATAAATAAATAAATAAATAAATAAAGCTCTAAGACATTTACAATTCTGTTTATTTTTCGCTGCTTACAGTTTTGCTAAATTTGCAATGCTTGTATCCACCCTTGTTTGCAATACATTTGATGTATGTGGAATTTTGGCTTTGTTACTAACTAAATGAACACATCCAATCAGACTGGAGATAATAAGATATTTAACTACAGTTTTAGCTATGGGTCTGTTTCATCAAGCTATTTCCAGAACACTATTATTAATTCATTGTGGTTGATTGTAATGGGCCTTCATGATATACATAATTACTCACCTGTTTTGAATAGCACTATTCCTTTTAAACAGGCAAATTCTGTAGGGTCTACTTGAAGTGACTTAAATTTAGACAATATTTCTTGGAAAATTCTTATTTCACTCATAACACTGATGGCTTTCTCTCCGGGCGTTTCTTCTGTATTTATACCTAAAATAACATAAAAATTATAAACAATGAAAATAAAATTTAACTTTTGAATTAATAGTTCTTAAAGCATTGGAATAACTTTCTGAGTACACTTTAAGTGATTTTAATTTTTGGCTTTAGTGATAATGAAAAAATCCTTTCCAGAATATCTATCATGTAAGAATTTTTTTGTCGTCATTTAAAATTTCTAAACGTCAATATAAGAGTATTTCTAATATTAGTTTAAATGTGAGATCAAAATAAATACTTGTATATGATAGTTTCAATAAATAAATAAATAAATAAAAATCTGAGCAACTGTTGACATACCTGCAGCTGCAAGCAATGGTGCAGCTTCAACTGGCATCTGAAACTGTGCTGCTCCTAATATAAACAGTTCTCTCCATCCTCTTCAAGAAGTAACAACTGGTCTCTGAAAGGTAGTCCTAGAAATGCTGGGACATTTTTTGTCCATTTTACACTCATAAATAAAAGTCTAGCAGCTACCTCACACATCGCTTCTGGGTTTGACGAGTATGCCTGCATGATCTCGTGTGGGTACTGAAAATATATATTTTTTTAAATCTTAAAATTGATATACTATGCTATACCTGATGTGGAATATATAGTGACTCTCATAAAATTTTGAAAATTTTTGAAAATTGCAAACTGTTTAGGGACTTTCAACATCTATGTTTAGTAGAAGAAATTGCAAATCAAATAAAAAAACAAACGTACCCTGTCCAAGCATAATGAAATTTAAGTTTATCTTTCGAGAATAGAGATTTTAAAAGGGCTCTATCAAAACACCTTTCTTGCTCAAACAATTTTGAAATCACTGCAATACTGTTAGAAAAAGTTCTCTTACCTTTGGAGTTGGTTGGCAAATAAAAGTTGGCGTTAGCGGTGATGTTGGTTCCATAGTGCTGACTGTTACACCATCTGTGATTGGTTCAATTCCCATACATCCGGGTATATATGGAGATCTAAAAGACGGATGTGCCATCATGGTTCCATATTCGCTTGTTTCTTTCAAGTACATTGCGACTTGACGGCGTATTGTGGAATTTCTAGGGCCACGCTCATGTTGAACAGCTGTGAAAGAAAAACAAAAAAATCAGTCTCATGATACATGAACATAATTATCAATGGTGCATCGCAAGCGAATTAGTGATAGAAACTTTGGTTGATCAAACCATCTTCCCCGCACGTGAAGCATCTCGTGAAGTTTTCATATATAGCTCAAACAGGATATAACCATGTATGCAAAATAAGTAGGAAAATTAATTTGAAATTCAAAAAAGGTTTACAAATAAAAAAAACAAACAAGAGACTGTCGAAATTTTACATAAAAAACTAACAGAAGGTTCTGAAATAATGTAAACCCAATGACATTAGATGACCTTCAATATACTGTTCTAGGCGTCTATCCATTCCTTAAATAGTGGGAAATAAGAAAGTGAATAAGAAATATTTTAATTTCACAAGTGGAGGGTAGGTAACCAGAAAGTGTTTATCCTTCCAGAGCACCCTGTCTCACTTCCTTGGTGGAAAATAACGTGCTTAACTTAATTTGCCAATTATCGAAGTGCATACTTTTCTTTTTGGGATCGTGATATGGACATGGACTGTTATGTTTGTTTTTGATTAATAGTTACTGACCATCTTTGTTCATTCCTGCATCAAAGCATTTTGATAGTCGACAAGCCCTGCATTGGTTTCTGTGTGTTTTGTCAACTGGACATTCTCCTTGTCCGCGGGATTTACAGATGTATTGTCTATTTCTCCGTATTGACCTCTATAGATAAAACAAAAATACAAATAGATTCTTAAACAAACAAATAAATAAAATAAATAAATAAATTTAAAAAGTGATCTTAAAACAAGTAATGAATGTTTTAAAACCTTGACCAAAAAAACAAGTTTCTCAGTAAACATGTTTATTTTTTTTTAATAAATTGTTTATTAATTCGATAGGTCTGTTTTTTTACAAATCATATCCTGATTTTTGTATGTACTAGAATCATAAAACATTTGTGGATTCTAAAAAGCTAACCATCTCCCGTTATAGCTATCAAGGCGGTCACTTTGCAAACAAATTTATTTTAACAATGACCTTATTAAGGGAACGCTATTTGAATATTTTATGTAAGCAAAATAAATTGGCCACAATCACTGACTAGACTAAAATATCCTTTACTTTATAAATAAACCTGACAGACATTTGATTTTTATATAAAATTTAAATTTAGGTTTAAAAAGGACAAATTTCCTGTCCGTTGTCCAGTTCATTAAAGGTGTGAATAGCATTGTTATATACATATATTGATTTATAAGGATCGATATTGTCTTGACCATAACCACACAAGAAACGCCAATGTCCACGTGGTGGTCAACTTATACAAATAATCAACATTTAATTATTTACCATAGCTAAACCCATCTGTAGAAAACGCTGTTGAAAAATCTGATCAATGTCCGTTTGTGTTTTTGGAAAATGATTGTTGACACAAATGTTTCTAGATTTACCGACAGGGAGCCATATTGACTCTAAGTTTATTTGTTGTATCGGTTAAACTTAATTTGAAGACTTTCTGGCATAGTTAGTCAATTATACAAACATTAGACAATTTGTACAAATTGCTCAACCTTACCCGTGATCAAATTTATTTTTATAAAAGTTTCATCCAGTGTCAAGTACAGTTTTGTTTGATGTGACACATTTAAACTGCATTAACGAGGGCTGAAAAACCTAAAACTAAAATTGATACGCGCGTCTTTGTCTATAAAACTCCCGGATTAAAGTTGCTAGCAAACGCTTCTATATTTGTTCTATTTTCAAATATTTAGAGATATGTTTTCCGTGGGATAATTGCCTGTAAAAAGACCACATCTTATCGTCATAGAATTAAATTCTTAAAAGATTTAAAATTATTGACAACTTTGTTTACAGAAAGGTTGAAAATGACGATCTGGGGAATAGTGGATCAGGAAAAGTCGTTTGAAAAGGTATTTGGTTCCCTGTGGTACTTAAAGCGTTATATGACCTATAGTTGCAACATGAAACAGTTTTATACTTTCAAAGTCAAATGCGAAAAATTTACAAAATTTTGCACCTGCATGTATTTGTAATGACACTCATGGGAATGCACCTCAGGTCCCGATTTCATGTTTATTGTTTGTTTGCTCATCTTTTTTATCAAATATTAACAACGTTTTTTATTTTTATTTTAAATCTAGTTTTCAGAAAATCTCTGTTGTAGGCTCCTTAGATTACAAAGATCTTCCAAATTACAGAACAGCGCTTGCACACGTACATCTAAATGGTTTCTTGACAAATGTGCTCATTTTGGTTAAAGAAACGCTGTTGTTTTACTATGTTCTAGTGATTTTTTTTCGTTTAACCAGCAATTTAAAAAAACATACAAAAGTGGCCTTCAAGAATATATTTATTATTTTCTTAAAAAAAGATACTGACCTTAAAAAATCCTGCACATCCATCACAAGCGTATATACCATAATGCTTTCCCGAAGAATGATCACGGCAGACTTTACAAGGGATGTCTGTCAAAATCCTACCTGAAATAATGAAATTAAATCAAATAAAACATTATTTAAAATTAAACTTACGGGTTATTGTAAAAGGTATACCGTCTTTTTTATATACAATAAATAACATAAAATAAAGTTTAGCGTCTTGAGGAAATAAAATTGTATTGAGAGATCAGAATCGAACTGTCATCTTCAATCGAGAAAACGTTGAAAATCACACTTACAGGCCTTTGTAGTGTTTTTCCCCTTTAAGTTAAACTCAAGCTTTTAATAAATTTGTTTAAATGCATTTGTACTAGAAGAAGGTAAAGAGAGAGAGTTCTTATGAAAATGCTTTCCAAAAAAATTAAATTAAAAAAAAAAAAAAAACAAACAAACTATGTGATGTCATTTATGGTGTGACTTTTTTTAAAGAATAAGATATGACTTCTGATTAGATTATCATAATCCATGATCTCACCAGATCTTTTTTTCAATCACTCGGTTTTATGTTCATGTTTTTTGTTTTTCAAAAGCCAGAATGTGAATGGTGTGAAGTAATGTTATGTTTTTATTATTTTGAATTAATTTTTTTTTATTTTATATGTACTATCTTTTTTTTTTTTTTTTAAAAATTCTCATTTTATAAAATTGCTAAAATTCACAATTTTATAAAAACATGACATGGCACAACCACATACATTGTATGCAACAACTGACAATGACACTTGAATAATAATTATTATAATACATGTATATACAAAAGTTTAAAATACCTGCGTGAAACAAGTAATAAAATGTCTTAACGTTCAGCTAAATTTGACTTATGAGACACTGCTATCAATTAAACATTAAGAAAATTAACTACTAAAGTTAAATTCATAAAATGCAACAAGGGGAAAATATGTACCTTAAAATACAGTCAATGAAATGAAAGAAACTACTATTATAAATGTCGAAATATTTCCGGGAGATCATGGGGTGGGTGGCCATGGTAGGGTGTTAGGATAAAATCAATAAATAAGAACCGTTATTTAAACAGTTAGGTATTGTTTCCTCTCTTACATAACCTCGAGTCATCATAGGGACGAGGTTTGATATCTTACGACACAGATTTGTTTTTATTTTCTTAACTCTGACATTACTGACACCTAGACATTATTTTGTTATAATGATGTAATTTAAAAACCTGTGAAATTCGCCAATTGTCTATTTTTCTCACTCTCCTTGAGACTAAAAATGAAACAACAAATCTTGTTATTTTTCAATAAAACTGTTGTTCTTGATAGCTCCATCAGGGATTTCAATCATAAATATTCAGAAATCAATATAGACAGTAGACTTACATTTTGTTCCTTTTATTTTAAAGGAATAACTTTAAAATAAATAAATAAATAAATAAATAAATAAATAAATAAATCACAACTTTACAACACACGACCACGATCAATTAATCATGATCAATTGTAATTCCTAAAAGTCACGATTTAAATTTTAATTAAGTACACGTCACATTTTCGGCATTAACATTTTTTTTTATTTCTGAAAACGACATTGTTCATTTATTTTTCTATAGGTTCAGGTCGCTTATATAATGTACATCAACACACCATCTATACGAATATGCATAATCAAATAAAGATTCGTGTAAGAAACAGTCCCTGTATTGCAATATTGCATATCTATTTTAAATTTTGGTCGCTATAAAAATTTAACTGTTAAACCCAATGTCAGGAATACAGTTGACAAATTGGGTAATTTTGACAAAACTTTTGTACCTGGGTATACTCGAGAGTTAATATTTTATAAAGAGTCAAGTCTCTTATTTGAGGTTTTATCACGCACAGAATCTTTGTTTGTACAAACACGCTGATCCCCCTCAGTTCATCTTTAATCAGTAATTTTAGAAACCAAAAAGTGCGTTTGTATACAGTGAAGTATAATGATTGTTAAGAATGTGTCGTTATTGGCAGATACGAATATTGAAGTCGTTCGTAACATTTTTTTCTGAATTAATTTAAACATAGGATTTATTTAATCGTGACTGCTGGGTGTTTGTGCCATCCGGGTTTTACACATTATTAAATTGCAGTTCGTTATCTTTAATTTTAACTCTGTTTACATAAAAACTACACATAGATTAACTTTAGTTAACTTGAGTCATTTATTTATTTTAAATAAATAATGAAATTTCAATCAGTAAACCAAGTACAAAAAAATTAAAAAATAAATACAAAAAGAAAATACTAACAAATAAGATAAAATAAGTTAAAAAAAACAACTAAAAACATGCCTTTATAATGCTACTAAAATAATAAACAATTTTCAATAAAACTGAATCTTTCTCTTATTTTAGATTTACACAAAACAATTTAAATATAAAAACATTTGACTTGATAAATATTTGATTAAAATCTAAAATAGAGCCACTTAAGGTAAACATGATCACCTGACTTTCTTGATTGAGCATTAATTAATGCGCTATCTTCAAACGAATCTTATTTTGACCAGTAAATAAAATTGACTTCTATATCCTAAGCACGCAGAAAACGCGTGTTAGTGATGTTAGGTATTAGACAACTTCGTGTTAAATAATTAAGCTGTTTTGTTTTAAAACTAACCTCCCAATTTCCTATTTAGCCCACCTATTTCTTTTGTAGTCAAATTGACTTTCCGGAGTTAGTGTCCTAATGTAGCATCATGCCAATTAAGTGTCCTTTAAATATTAATATGAAATAGAATTTAACTTTGTAGTGACTCGCCATGTTTGCATGCAACATGTGCATTTTTAATCCACCAAAGTCAGATAAAAGATCCGAGACATCCAAGTCGGAAATGTGACTCCTAACATGAGCAAAACAAGTCTATATTATAAGGAAATTTACTAACACATCAACCAAATATTTGATAATCACATCAGTTTAGTTCATCAAGGTAAAAAACAATCAGGTCTTGTATCGTGTGTTGTCTACTGTCTTCTTGTTTACAAATAAAAATACATGACTGTACATTTTATATCACAAAATACAAATATGAAAAATGTTTTTTTAATGCTTGTTTTCAATCAAAATCTTTTACAAACAATATTATGTCTTTTCAATTTGCATATTTTTAATTTTTATTTGATATTACTTATGCAATTTAATTTCATCATTTTTTTTATTTATTTATCCTTTTATAAATTTTAAATGAAACTTATGCCATTATTATATCAGTATTTTTGCGAAAACCCGTTTAATTTTATGTGATCTTCAATATTTTATTTTAACATGTTTTAATTACTTTTAAATATGCAAATCATCATCATCATAATCATCATCATCATCATCATCATCATCATCATCATCATCATTATCATCATCATCATCATATCAACAACAACAACACAGCAAAAACAACATCAAGAAGAAGATAAAAATCAGACCGATATAACAGCAACAACAACATAGTTGTGCGACAGATCTAGAGAAGTCACGTCAGCAACGACAGCAACATAAAAAAACCAAGGACAGTGACAAAACAAGAACCATAACAACAGTTGCAGCAACGGCAACGACAGCAACACGTAACGATTGCAGCACATAACAATAACAATTATCATCTTGAGATAGTCGTGCTAAAATAGTTCGATTTAATCATAAGCAATACTTTTTATGTTTCACTATTATTAAGGACATGATTGCAGCTGCAGAATATCTATTTTTAATAATAATAATAATAATAATAAGAAGAAGAAACGGTGCAAAAACAATAAGTCGCCAAACTTTGTTTGGGCGCCTTAATAATAATAATATAATAATAATAATAATAAATCAACAATAACAATTTTATGACAAAACTATATAATCCCAGAATTTGTTCTATAAAATAAAACAATAAAATCAAAATTAAATTTAAATAAAATTAAACTTACTCGAAGTTCCTGTAACTTTATTCATGTCGTTCATTTAATAGTTTGTCCACATATATCCAGATTGATAATAAAAAATAAACTAAAGAGTCAATTTCTTTTTCAATTTCCCCTCACATCAAAAATTTAAAAACCATCTATCTGTCAAAAGTGTATCTATATCGCTGTATTAATGATGTATTCAAATGTGATGTCTTGTTTACACTCTCCACTCTGATAAGGTAGAAATCGACATACTTGTCTATTACATACCCGATACAATAGCCAAAAAGGCAGGTGATTGGTCGAGACGACACAATACCTTTTTATATGCCCACCTTTCAGCACGGTATTTAACCTCTCAACAAACAAGGTAATATGCGTTTATCGGGTATAATACGACGGGTAACTCCTCTTAAAATTAACACCAACCTGTTATCCGGCAGGATAGTGTAAAACAAAAAACTCACAGTAGGACACTTTTTTGTCATGTCTAATAAAGGGACATAAGGTTATATCTGTAAACGGGGTCCATTTTTGATCGTCGTCACCTGTACGTGGACTGTCTGGGGTGGTCCACAATCAGATCGGATATCTGTTAAATACCTTTTTATGTGTATTTAAACTCATCTGAGTTTATTATTGAATAAGTACAATACAAATACGTAAAATCCGTTTCTTTCCGTTTTTAATTCGTATTTTATAATTTATATTTTTTCTACCAAACACTGCATGTACTTCAGATTTTCAGCTGTGTATAGTAACTTGGAAACATGTAAAGATTTAATAAAATTATCCTTTGAACCACATTTTAGATATTTTATTTTTTATTTGTCCTCTTGAAAGATTCATTTAATTAAATTATCTATTTTCTCTTAAAGATTTAAAACACAAACTATCTATTTATCTTTCACTGACTTTGATTTTTGTGACTAAAAGCTTACAATAAAGTTTTAATACAATGTTTAAATATCTTGAGTATGCAATCGTGTCCTATTTTGAAAAAGTCTAAATATGACTCAATGAAGCCATTTTGGACATTTTTGTATAATTCAATTAAAATATAAATAAATAAATAAATAAATAAATAAATAAATAAATAAATGAATAAATAAATAAATAAAAGATCACAGGGGGTATAAAAAGTTCTTCCTAAATCTAAAAGAAAAATCTGAAGATATTAAAGTTGAGATTATTGATAAACAATAAATTTGAGATACGTTACAACATATACTTGTACTTTCTGCTAAATTATCGTACTTTCAAATTACGTTTAACGTTTTACGTCAACCCCTACATAAAAACAATTACTTTTTATTTTTCAGGAGATAGATGGATATATGATTCTGTGTCCTTTTGTCGATTTTGCATCTGCACATGTTGAATCCAAAATCAAAAACAAAGATATTAACCATGTCCGAATCACAATCCAGAAGCAAAGTAAAAACTTGACAAATTCGGAAAGCAAACAATCTTCCATCAGGGAAGTGAGACCGGGTGCTCCTTCCTGTGAATGTAATTCAAACAACAAAACAGTTATAATTATACAGTGTATACTGCAAGCAAATTGTGCAACATGTTATTTAAGCATTTGACAATTCCCATGTGATACTTTTAATTTTATTTAAATGGTGTGATACATTATTTTATTAAATGCAAAAGGAAACACATGGTAGATTTATTACTATCAGTTAATTTTGATTTAAGTTTTCCTTATTTTTGTAAATTTGAGAATTGATAAATAATTCCTTTTATGGATTCAATTAATATCCAAAAATATATTTTACTATTTTATTATGCAAAAAAATTGCCCCTCTAAGTTGGGATTCCAGTCTAGAAAAAAAATTAAAATCAAATTGAATGTTGTTAATATTTAATTGAATGCCATGGTTGCAATTTATGAGAATTTTTGTGTTTCAGAATTCGCTTTTTGACTTGCGACGGTTTCACCAATTTCAACCACTCGCTTGACCTACAGGACATGCTTACAAACACACATAATCTTTGAAACATGTCAGATTCAATACCCATATTGTTGATACTGAAACATCTCCCCGATCCCTTATGCCATTGGGATTTACAGATTAAATAAAAAAAAAGACAATATCACGGTTTATCATTGCATGTTACATTGTCTTGACTAAATGTTGACAATGTTAAAAAGTGGAATCAATGGAATAACTTTAGAAATGGTAATTAGTATGTTAAGGAGCCAAAAAATAGGAGACGGAAAACCAATATTCCTTTATGCAGTCTTGTCATTCCTTGACTAATTATAGCATACCGTATAACTTTTAGCCGCGATGATCTATTTTTCATAGCTGGAGAATTATTTTCTAGAACTTTTCCACTTTATGTTAAAATGCAATGTAATTATTCGTGTCATTTATATTTATTTTTTAGATAAAAAGAAAGTACTTAGGTTTTTAGAGGCCAGATGTACATATACTATAAAATAAGAACTGGCTAACATCATGTCAAATGTCATCAAAATCAGACGAAAAATGCAACTGGAACCCCCGTTTTAGTACACTGTTAGGTTATTTTGACGAAAATCTTTCCTTATGTTTTGTTTTGTAACAGAGTCATTCCATCTAAGAACAGCCAATTATTGGTCATATACCAGCTTTTTATGAGGTAAAACTGTTATTTGTAATTCTTTTAACACTTTGCTTATTATTTCTCCCCGATAGGCAGTAATCATAAAGATAAGTCTTAGGGCTTATGTACTCATGATCAAATTTCTGTTATTTAAGTATACATAAAATGATAGAATTAAATACAGTCTAACATGTGTATTATAAAAGTATAAGGCTCGTTACTAAACATTATAGTTGGGTATGTGCAGTCGGGCAAAAAAATAAACACAGCTGACCTGATGAACTTTAAAGTTTTAAGGTAAAGTTATTCACAAATTGTCAAACCTAATTGGAAAATATGCATCACTTTTAATCCTACTCAAGTTAAGATAACAAAATTTTAAGAGGATTTTTAAAAAAGAAACAGCATTGTTGTATACAGTCATCTGAACCCAATCTAACGTGTATATTTATAAGTTTTCGGTAGAACTTTCGTAATGACCCTTTTTGCCTATCCCTCAAAAACAGTTATGAGTGGCCGGATCCTTAGAATCATACTGCTATATGTAAATTGGGTAAATTATTTCGTCTTTCCAAACACGTCAAGACGAGTAAATTGAAATATGATTTCTTTAAACACAAATTAAGTGTTTTTTGTTAAGATTTAGTTACAAGTTATTCCATAAACTAGGCTAGAGTAGTAGGCGAGGCATTAATACGAGAATCAATTTCCAACATCAAGGTTGATATTTCAAACAAATTCACTAAAGAATACTGGATTTCAAAGAGTTCAGTAAGACGTTTTTATTTTTTAATAAATAGCTGTAAGACATCCACCAAAAGTTAAATAATTCTATTATAAATGTTAAATTTGATTTTAAGAAATTTCCATTTTAATGTGTTCAGCATGTTTTACCCGTATGCTGCATAACAACAATAATGAATTATACACATGTACATGTAGGTAACTTGAAGGTAGTTTGACTTTGATAAATTAAAAAAAAATAAGAAAAAATTAAAACACAAAATTGGATATTTTAACATTTCAGCATCAGCTTCGAATGGGCATATTTAATTTGATGAACATTCTGATGGCGCAGACAACTAAAACAGTATCGTCATCTCCTTCCAACTCAAGGCACGTATACCCCGTCACTTAATCTTCAAAAGTCAAATTCAAAATTAGAATAAACCATTTAAAAAAAAACAAAAACAAAACAAACAAAAACAACGTCCAAATCACATATAAAAGCAAAGAAAATCTTTGAAACTGTGAAATTAAGTTTTTACATGAACTTTCCACCAGGGAAGAGAGGTTCCGTGCTTCGGAAGGGTAAGCGCCTACTGTGTAGCTAGAAACAACCGTTCATAAAATAATTTACAAAATAACTGAAGTTCAAATTCATGTAAATAATTTCATAATGTGAAAATATAACAAAAGACAAAAATAAATCTTTTATTTCAAATAATACACACAATTCCAAATATGGCCGTTAAGTACAGTAACACGTGTTTTTGTTTATCTTCTAAAATTATTAACATGTCTCCGAACTTTATAAAATAACAATTTACTAATTGAATATCAGATTATATTCAAATCACCAAATGTCACATTTAGACATATTTTGGCAATTTTGTGGTAAATTTACATTTCTATATATCTATGTAAATAATTGAAATGTTTAGGGTTATTTTGATAAGTGTTTCATTTCGTTTATATAATTCTCATGACAAAAGTCATCATAAATAAAGAAAGGTCGCCGGATAACCATCACTTGAAGGAGAATAGCAATTTTCTTATGTAAATATATTTAAAGTGTCACTTTATGAATCTTTTCTTCTCTCCATATTTTTAAGAATGTTAAGTAAAATTGATATCGAATTTTACCCTGAGGGTTAACGATAGCCGTAACTGACCATCTAGTTAGTTTTACACAAGTCACAGATGGACATCAGAGATAGTGGTATTAAGAAAACAAATCACTCCCTCCCTGATAGTGTCATGTCTGATACGGGTGTCGACATCCAACGTTAACTGAACAAAATCAGTTGGTCCATATAGACATGTACCCGTACTATCACAAGCGTATTTTTGTACTATAAAATATTAAGAAAATAAAAAAAATTATAAAAAAAGAAAATATAATATTACTATTATTTTTGGCTAATTAGCGCGTTTTCAAAAACTCCTTTTTTACATTTTGAATTAAAACTAATACAAGATAAATAATTAGATTACGACCCAAGAACAATTGCTCTACTCTGTCTTACATGAAACTTAAAACACTAAAACATACACCATAATTAAGTAACAACCCTCTTTTTCGGCGAGGTAAGATGTAAATTATACAAAAAGTCGGCTGTGAGAATAATGACCAATTATAATAAAATGGTGATGTTGAAAACATTTCAAATCAAGCCAAAAGCAGAGTTTATTTATTCTTTATTATTACAAAATATAGTTAGTGTTTTTCACAAAATTTTAAAGGAAACTAGAAATGATATTCATTAATCTTAAAATTTTAACGGTAACGTTTCTCCTTCGTATGCATTTTTTATTGGAAGGCGCAAATAAGTGACGACGGGTACAACGTCAAAGTAAGATCTACAGACCGTTTTTTACACGTCAATTTACAATTGTAGAACATTTTATATGGTATACGGAAATTAAACCAATTTTAGAATTGCCACTTTTTTGGACACCACAGCCTTTTAATACTTGTTTTCCAGATTAGATTTTCTCCGATAAATTTAGGAAACGTTTGAAGCAATGTAATGATGTGCGTTTACATGCGAAGGTGTCTGCAGCTGACGACGACCCAGTAATTTGGGTATTGTTACTATTAGTTAAATTGTTTCTTCTGTTTCAAAATTTTCTACATATAAGTAGCATGAGTAAATCATTATTAAAATGACAAGTAACATGTAAACAGGTGATTAACAGTTATATGGATTTCATGTTTTGCCTTCAGGATATTTTTTGAAATATTTTTAAAAAGTCTACTTGAAATTTTCAATAAAATAGCAGATCAGAATCGTTAGGGATATAAAAAGGGGGGAATTCTGAGTCATTTATAATGATCAAACGAAAATAAACTGCGGAGGAAGTAATTGTATACGAAAAGATTTAGACTTTAATGAAGTTAAACTTTTAGTTTTGAACACAAGAGTCAATCCCCAATGCCAATATTTAAAATTAAGCATGTCACTGACCGCGGTAAAAAGTTATAAAGAAATTCTGCTTATTTATTTCTAAGTATGGTTTAATGACAGACAAGTAAGTTTGCATTTCTCACCGTGGCTATTTTTGACGGGATATTATTTTTTCAAAAGTTAAACATTTTTTAATAAAAGTTCCGGATGGAATTTCTAAAGAAAAATATTTAAACATGTTAAAAGCTATATTCATATATTTAAGATACGTATAAATGTTCAGGAACATGACAGAAAGTGACGGACCAGAACCACAGCTAATAGTTCATCGTTCTATAGTTTGACCCTACATGTTCATTTTGTCTTAGTATTCCTGACACCCCGTCCCTGTTTAATTGGTGATAGAAATGCCCCCTGAAGAAGTCATACACATAGACAATGTTCTTTTTGATAACAAATAGAACGCAAGTTTAACAATGCGTTTAAAGACAATACACAATGCTCTGATATATGAACTGAGAAGAACAGTTATTAAGAACAACCAATTCAAATGTTGGTTTGTTATACCGATCAACCAGATGGATATCTCCAATGAAGCGAAACATTTACCAGAACTTTATTAAATGAGGCATTTTATGTTCAACATGATAAAAATTCTGTCGTAACTTTGAACGGTGTTAAAAAACACATTTTACTTATAATTAACGTGTTCTGGTAGTCACGAATACATTTGCCACGTGCAGAGACATATAAAACATATATATGTCTCTGCCACGTGTAAGGACAGAGACAAATTAGCATGTTCCAAACCGAAATTAAACATATTTCTATTGACTGGCCGGATGGCAACGGCGGGGAACAAGTTATCGTCTCAAGTTTAAGCGCTACAATGCAAAACGAACAAACGCAAGTGAGATATGCTGCAGAAAAGCGACAAAAATTATGCCTTTTTTTACAATTAAAAATGTATCTATCTGATTTTTTTTGTTTTATCTACCAAACTACCTTTACAGAAGTTTTAAAGCTATTTTTCACTTTTTAAATCAGTCGTGTACCTTTTGTTAAGTTTCTGTAAATAACAAAGATGCTTTTCTCTGCGGAGAACTAAGCTACTTAAGAAAGTTAACCGAATTTGTTTCCAAAATAAATGAAACAAATTAAGCCACGGATCACTGAGTTGATAATTTTAAGCCTCTGGTGTTTCCGTTTCTAGATTATCTCCCCTGACTTTTGTTTTTCTTTCATTTTCTTGTTTTAAACTCCAATGCCGTTTTACATACATGATTAAATATACGTCTTCCATATAATGACGCTCCTAATACATTAAGTAGACAATAAATATAGCTGTATTGTCCAGAGCTTGAGATTCTCACGTTTTCGTGTTATACCACCTTAAGGGCTATCACCCCATATTTTTCTGACTTTAGCAATGTTAACTTCGGTCCCGGATAGTGATTTTGGGACTGGCATTATTAATATCAAGTATTTATTTAATATTTTCTAATGAATATTTTTACTTATTCCACATTGTTTAATATATTACTTATTGACAATACATTATTTTAAATAAAGCATTTTATTAATTATTTCGCAAGTGATTTTTTTTAAAATTATTCATACTTCCAACTTGTATTCCATTTATATATAAAAAACGTACAACATCAATTCTATTCTAAACATATTTTCAAAATTCCAAACGGATACTTATTTTAATGTTATTGTTACCCCTTAAAACAATTTTTGCATAAGCATTATTATACAAAGTATTTCTAAACAACGAAAACCAACTTATTTCTCGAAGTACTACTGCTCATTACATATTGAATTTGTCAGATGTTACTTTGGATTTATATATAAAACATTTTATTCAATTGTGCCTCAAATCTTGAATGGTATTATTTCATTAAGATTAAAAATCATCACATAACAAATGTAGCATAACAATCAACATTATTTCCTTCATGAAATTTAGAAAACAAATTAGAAGATAAATTCATATTTACAGGTACATGTATGTGTCTCAGGAAATATTGTGAATAGTGAAATAGTTACGGTATAAAATTATGATATGAAATTATCATTAATTAAATGCCATGTGGATTATAATAAAAATGAAAGAAATTTTTGTAGAGAATGTCTATGTCTGTTAACTGTATGAAATTAAAAAAAAGCTCATCGAACTTGAATCACAACATATAGCACCAATTTTATACTATGTCGGGTGCCAGTTCAAAGCCATTTTTATTTTTAAATTTCAGCATTCTTCTATTATGTTTAAACCCTATGTCATATTGTTTTGTTTGTCCTGTAATAATATGCCGGATGCCTAACTATTGCTATATGTTTTTCTATAAAATTAATCTTCAACAAAATATGACTTTGAATGGTCTTGTTTCATTTATTTTTTAAAACAAATTTGGTTAACTTTCTTTCTGAATTCGTTTGGACGAAAATTATTTTTTAACTGTTTCGGGGTATTATATCTAGCAAACACCGCAATTATGCATATTTTGTCTATTATAAATGTTTAAAATTGAATGATAAGCATTGACTGTAATGCTTGCGGTTTTTTCAAAATGGAACGAAAAAATTGTGGAAAATTTTATATACCTGGAACATATTACAGGCAATGCTTAGCACTTTCATAAATGTCTATTCGACATACATAATAGACATACATGTACATGTGATTTCACCACTTTTAACGAAGAAAAACTGATTGAATAAAAGATCATGTTTATTTGCAATAAAACAGGAATGGCAGACTCGAAAAGCTTCAGTTGCTGTTCATTCTGATTCCTTCATTCTGCTTTTGGAAGCAGCAGTTTAGATTTTGGCGATCAATCAGATTGACGTATTCAATCCCGCCACAAAATAAAAGATTAGATTCTCCAAAATGCCGCCAATTATAAAAGTACAGGACTATGTCTTCTCAAATCAAGTTTGAATTAATCATTTTCTTCACTCATGTCCAAAAAAGTTTTAACGATTTTTAAGAAAAGAAATATTATTATATTTTAACAAAAACAGTGAACAGAAGTTGAGTATTACTTATTAATTTGAGACGTGGATTGAATGATTTTAATTTAAATTCGGCTTGTAATTGCAATAAATGCTTAAAAAATTATTCATTGTGATGAAGGGTCACACGGGTTGTATTTATTTGCAGTTGTCTCAACGAGAACGCCATTGCTATTAACTTTACATGGTGATTACCGATTCATCTAATACGATTATTTGTTAAAATATTTGTAGATTGTGGAATAATAACAAAATTTTCAATAAATTCCAAACACAAATGTGAGAAGTCATAGATACACAAAAGAGGCGCTAGATTGAGCAACACTGGTTAGAACAAAGAACACGGTTTTTAAACACTTTGATGTGTTGACCCTTACATTGTACATTGGGTGACTTCATTTGGTTCATAGTTACATTTTTCTCTAAGGAGGGTACATTGATCGACATCACTTAAATAAAACTATTATCACAGTTTGGTGTCAATCAGTTCACAACACGGTGATCAAAGTGAAAGTCTCAGATAGGTTACAAAAATGTTGGGTAAGAATTGATAAGTCAAAGAAAGCCGTTATGTTCAAGTTTGGAATGCGCAGACTCAAAGTAATTGAGAATATGAAAGAACTATAATATATACGGTCTCTAATCCATATCGATTTTAAGGTAATTTTTTCACGTTTGATTGTAACTTCGTTATCGCTTCTGTAGATAACACCCTGTATTTAATATTATAGTTAAACTATCTTTATCAAATTTTCTAGAACCGCGAGTTTATATATCGATTATATCCAAACACTCTATACTACTGTAGACGCACCGATGACTTTATAATACTTTCAGGCCCAGATTTCACAATCATTTCTTAACTAAAATTTTCTAATTTTGAAAACTGAATAATTTTGTTAAATTTCAAGATATTCAGGAATTTATGATGTAATTTTAAAAATCACCTCTAAGTTCATTTGATCCTATGGTTGAAATTTTACTTTCAAGAATTATTCGTCTTCAGATGTCCAGTGACTGTACATGTAATCAAACAGGGAAATATTTAGCTATAAACGTCCCTGATCAAATTTGTTCAGGATCATTTTCCAGTTTCAAAGTACAATCTCAACAACATAATTTGTAGCAGCAACAATATTTGCAGTCATGGAAGAACCCATCACAAACAAACCGCCTCATGTTCAAAGCGTAATCCCGAAAGGAAAGTAAAAGCTTTGACAACTGACAATTTACGTAAAACAGGGAAATGGAGCCTTGTGTTCCAGAAGGGTAAGCGCTTCCTGTTTAGCTAGCTACAAACACTATGCGTGAAATCAAAAATTGACGGCAAATATTAGTATATCAAGCAAGGGTTATTTAGGATACAGCTACATCAAAGTTATACATACATTTGTAGTAATAATTATTATTTCCTAGTTTTATTCTATAATTCTAATAGCACTGTTTCTTGCAACACCATTCATAATACAGAACGAATATATGCACCATGTGGTTTATACCCCTAAATCATTGTGAGGGATGTTTTTTGGTAATACAACGTTTACGTTTCCGTTTCGCAAATATTCATAATATTGTCGTTTCTACGGGATAACGTCAACTTATACTATTCGATATTCAGTGAAAATAAAAGGTTAGCACAATCGTTAATGGCTATAACGGGGATTAACTGTCAAAATTTATCCCAAGAACATAACAGGCTCCCTTAAAAGAGATGTCTGATGCACTTTAGCTGCTTGTAAATCATATTTTTGAACTACCTGAAATCGCAGGTTGCTTAATTGTAACTTTGTATCAATATGGCAAAACAATGTCATTTTATAATGACTTTTATATAACAATCTGGCAAACGAACTGTTGCACTTTAAATTAATCTCGTGATTCAGTTATCATAAAAGCTGTTACATGTTACGTTCACCCGGTATTTTTGTTACATTGTGCAACATCTCGCTGTAACACGATATTTGTAAAAGCAATCATAAAATGATAAAAGTATGTTATGTATCAATGAGGCACTAGGAGGATAAGAGGAATGGGGATTTTGTTCTGTAGAACATGACAAGTAATCGTAATTGTCATAGAAACAAAGCATACGGTACAACACGGTACAACATATTAATTAATAAAACACCAACGAAGACTGTTTGGTCATGGTATAACGCATGATTGAACTACACTGAAGGGCACTGAAAACACACGATAAATATAAATACTGCAAGAATGTAATATAATTATATAATTCTCTTAATTATCTGGTGTATCTATTTTTGTTTGCGAAAAATTGCAAAAACTTTGTAAAAACTGCAACCATAATCTAATATCAAATTGAACGAGTTCATTGGTTAAAATATGATAAAACGTTCAGATTATTTTTCAATGACCTGAACGCTAATTAGCCACAACCTCTCACGTGCCGAATGACGTAAAGAGCTGTGTTACGCCACATAGCGGTGTTGCCGCATAAACGTGTTCCAACACGTCAATGAGGGGAATTTCATCGCATAAAGAGAACGATTTTATGCGGCAAAAACGCTGCATTCCGCCGCATAAAAGAAAACATTTACTACCATCACCTACACTTCCATCATCATTATTTACCACTGCGGTAGCTCAGTTGGTAGAGTGCTCGCTCCGTAAGTGGGAGGTCGTGGGTTCGATCCCTGGCCGGGTCTGACCCAAGACTTGAAAGTGGGTAGTGACTGTTCTTTCGCCAGGCATTACGAAATGAAAGTCACGGTTCTTTCGGATGGGAACTTAAAATAAACGAGGTCCCGTGTCACGGTGGGCTTGGCACGCTAAAGAACCCTGCTGTATAATGCCATCAGCGCAACGCACAGGCAAAATTTCTGCACCTTCGCCTATAACTGGCGACGTCTCGATATAAGTGATATATTCTTGACTGGGACGTTAAACACTATTACTCAACTCAACTCCATCATCATTACCCCCTTAATTAAAAACCACCACCATCACTATCATCGTGATGATGATGATGATGATCATCATCATCATATTATGATTATTATTATTATTATTATTTATTATTATTATTATTATTATTATTATTATTATTATTATTATTATTATTATCATTAAGTTCTGCCATATTACAGTCACCATCGCCACCGTCGTAGTCGCGCTCTCATCATCCCCGTCCTCATTCTCCACCTCCTCTTTACAATTGTTATTACCATTATCAAAAAACAACATAAATTCTCAATTGTCACCGTCGTCGTCATCATTAATGTCACCACCACGTCATCATTAATGTCACCATCACCGTTTTTGTCAAGATATAAGCTCTTTTTAAGATTCATACTAGTTCGTTAAATTTAGTCATCTTTATGCGTCAAACAGACACCCTTGCGCCGCATATAAGCAACACATCTTTATGCGTTGAACGCCGCCGCATTAACGTGGCCGACCTCTTTATGCGTTGAAATCCCCCACTTAGACGTGTCGGGCGCGTTTATGTGGCAACACCGCTATGTGGCGTAACAGAGCTGGCCTTTGCTACAGTAACTGTATCATTATGCGCTTTTTTTTCATTTTAATCGTCAAAATTTGACACAAAATGTTCCATATCTTACCAGAAATTTTAATGTATTTTGGGGAAAGACCTGAATGGACACTGAGCAAATTATTTGAAGATGCGTAATTCGTTTTGCTTCGCCGATTACTATATACACAAAATGCACAGCGATTTTCAAGTCATTTCCTAATGACTGGATTAACATCAGATGTAATACTTCTATAACTAAGTTTTCGCCGGGATTTGTTAAAATTATTCGAGTATAGCAATCGTCGTTTTTTCTTATTGATGTATATGGCAATTTTTTTTTATTATATAATGCGGAATGTCATAGGAAAAGAATATTTTACAATTATGGACTTTTTAGTGGTTGTATATGGTGTGATATTCACCGTAAAAATCAATATTGATCGAGGCGACAGTCCATAACTGCTTTATTATATAATTTAGCCACTGTAGTGCTTGGTTGATAATGTTTTCTCAAACCTGTGACCAGACAATCTAGCTATTTAACCGATGTTAGATTTCCCTGTTCGTCCTGGTTGAGACCGGCAAATCACACAAAAAATATCCCGCATTAATTGGATCTCTCTGACTTTTTAAATCTGATTCTATGAAAAAATAAATGGCATTCCGGATTCAATCATTTACACACTAAATTGCTGATGCTATAACGTCAACGTTCTATGAAAAAAAAAAAAAAAAAAAAGAAACAAAACCAGACATCCCGGATGAGACCCAATCACTTGCACACACTTAATTGATGACGTTATAATCATTTTACGCGAGAACGTCAGCAAAAATCGATAACGTACGTGCCGAATTTTATATTCACCGGAATTTTCAGAATTCCGTGGTATATCATGTGAGATCTAATGGTCATGTGTCACCATTTTAGCCAATCATAAAGATAGAAATTATGAATTATATAATAATATATAATATCTAAAATATTATATAAAATAACTATGGACTTTTGACAAAATTAATGCACGCGTTTGTTCTTATGAATTCTAACATGACCTGCGTATGAGACATCAAGAAAACAAACATACGATATATTATTGCTGTTCTTATTTTAATGACGTACTCCCTTATTCATGTTCACCATGAATGTCATACTATATATGGCGAACAATGGTTGTGGCGTAATTTCAATTCATAAAATCATTAATTTCAATGGGTGTATTCTAAACAGCCAAATTGTTTCAATGAACTATATTTTGCAAATAAGTAGTAAAAAAGAGGAAGTGAGGCTGGGTGCTAGACCCACCCGCAAAATTGAGTGAAAGGAACATGGAATTATGGAACGTCAAATATATCCAGTGTAAATGATTCGATATTTTATTTACTGAAACTGGATGCTCTTGTAAAAACATTGATTACATGTTTTCAAGGTATGATTTAATTTTCAAATGCTCTTGAATTATTTATACCAAAGTATAAGAATGACATGTGCATTGCATTTGTATGACAATTGTTTTGAAACACGTCAACTCAACATGTTATAACAAAATGCATTATTTACTACGATCTCATTTTAAGATCTTTTTATGTCCTTCTTGAAATTAAAATATTTGAGGTTTTAAATTAATATAACTTATGTATACAGTTTAAGTCATATCCATATTTTCGTATTTACTAGTCCGTCCTTTTATTACAAGTTTAACGATTAGCCGAAATCTCAAAGTAGTATGACATGCAATTCCATTTTATGCTAAAATTATCATTTTTTGTCTATTTTGAATTAAGTGATATTGGGATAAATATCTACACTGCTCATTAACTTGGCCCGTTAAAACATTTTAAATGTTTTGACTCTCAGATGAATGCAAACAAAATTGTTCTTCTAATACAAAATCCTTTGAAACCGTTCATCATTTAGTAATTTAGTGACCTCATTAAAAAGTACATATGCTCAACGTTTTGTTAAAATCAAACTTTTTGTAAAATGTTTTTTAAAATGTATGTAAGTACCTTAAATACTGAAATTAAACTAACAATTTTGAAGAAGGTACATTTAGTAAAGAAATTGCAACTCTTTGAATCTTTTAATAGTTTCTTTAAAGACTTGCAATTGAGCAGATTTACTTTGTTAAGTCTTCAGAAGGCTTTATACAATTTTTGTCAGATTTCTCATCTTGAAACATAAGTAGAATTGACTTTTTGATCCTATTTACAGTCAGTCAATAAGTTACATATTACTACGATTTTCATATAAATGAAACACATTTTTATTTAAGTTTATTTAAACATAGACTAGTTAATTCTGAACTAAATGACTCCAAATTCACATGGTGATTGTATCTAGTTACTTATTCGGTACAGACCTGCCCAAATTTCAACACTTGGCTAACGAAAAGGAGTCGAAAGTCGACTGCCGCATGTCCGAGTTATGGATAGCTAGTGACTAAAAAACTGTCGATAGAAACAAAGCAGCTACAGAAATAGAGCTTACGAAAGGCCACAAATGGGCTGTCAATTTGGCACTAATTCGTTAGTTTAGTGTTAAACTTTGGACAAGTCTGCACTGTATTTTTCTAAAAACCTGTCTTCTGTAAACGGAAACAGATTCATGATTTTTTGCCTTTGAAGCTGTGAAAATCTATTGTGTGTTTCAAGTTTGTTTCAGGACAAAAACCGAAAATAGTGCAAGTTTAAATATATGTAAGTGTGTAATAGATTTGTGATATTTCTGTCTATTGAAATGGTGTTTATTTAATTCTGTGTTTTGATGATCAGTAAGTGATTTTTATAATATCAGTATTCATTTAACAATTGCTCATACAGTTCACTATATAACTCTAAAACTCTTTATGAAGAACATTAAATATAAACTAATGCATTGCGCTTTTATTAATTTTTATATCGGAATAGTTAAACAAATAAAAGTATTTAATTATTTAAAGCTTAAATCTATTAGTGCAAACAGTTAAACATGTCTGGTAAGCTCTGAATAAAAGAGTTACTCTGATGTACATTTTAAGATAAATGCTGTAGCCTTTTTATGTTGTTATTGTTTTGATAATCCTCCTCCTCCTCCTCCTCCTCATCATCATCATCAGTAGCACCACCACCACCACAACACCACTATCATCATCATCTGCAACAGGAACATCAACAGCAACATCATTATCATCATGAATGACAATAGAATAAATTCATTAGCAATGATGATGAAGATGATGATGATGATGATACAAACTAATTAAGCTGTTGGTTTGTATAATATATAACTGTAAATGAAATGGCGACGGTTTTTTGGATTTTTTACGCAAACGAAATATGCTCTTAATATATATCCTTATTTACAGTTTATTCAATGGATTGTTAGACCAAAGGTCAAAATTTAAGGATTGAAATGCCTTGGAGAATTAAGTTACCGAAAATACCGTAAACTTATGCTGACCTTATCTAATAAATCAACATATGAATTGACTTAAATAGGATTTAGACAGAATTATGATTTGAAAGTTTTAAAGCTACAAAAAACCAAGAAGTCTTGTGTATAAAGCCAGATTAGGAGGAGATTTTGTTTAATGCTAAATAAATAATCTACTAATCCGTCCAGCCACCACAAATGTTATAAAATGTCTTCTAAAACTGGAGACTATTGGCAATGTAAAATGATACATATCTGGGGATACTGCGTTTGTTATATATTGTTTGAAGCAATCTGCCAAGTAAAAGTTTAATATTTGGACATTGTATTTAGCTTTTTAGTGTAGTAAATGTTGTCTTAAAGCCTACTTATCTTGTTGAGACATTGAACAATCCTTAGTTGTGTTAGCCACCCAAGCCCAGTTGCCATAATGTCAGCAAATGCCTCCTTGATCCTGAGATGTGTTCTATATTCAATGTTATGTCAGTTAAAACAAAGGGATAGTGAAAATTGCAAAGTATTAAAATTACAAATATTTTGTAGACATACCATTTGAATCGATTTATATATTATATATAATAGCAATTATATGCACTTATTTTTACGAGACGTTAAGACATGCAATACTGCTCAATACACAAAATGCATATATACTAACTGTTAGGTTAACGGAGCTTCGTACAACTGGATTCAGTAAAACAGACTGTCCTTATAGTTTTAACAGTTTAGTTGTATATTCGTGTTACTATTAATCAATTGATGTTACTTGTGGCAGAACCTTAAGCTCACCACGCCACCACCAGCAATTTTTAAACTGGCATATTTAACTACAAATCTAAAAGGACTTCTTTTCGCTAGTCAATGAACTAACAAACTGACGTACTCACTTATTAGAAAATGCATGTAACTGTAAAATCATAATATGCATGAAGGACAGTGTTGCTCAAATAATGGTCAAACGATGGTTTGGCCGTCTTGTTTGTATTTTTGGCCAAATTTTACATCCGCCAACACAATGCACGTGTCAAAATAACCTAAAGCTGCACACACTAGCTTCTATAGCTAATTACATGAACACTGTAATTGAATTTATCGGATCCGGATTTTAGGTGTGTACGCTCATGCTAGGTGTTATGATATAATTATGCTACATTTTTTCAGTATCGTTATCAATGAGATCTCTAGGTATGTTATCCCGATATAATCTCTATTGGCCTGTCTGTCATGGCTCCATCCATCTCTGACCGATGATACCTTTATCACCAAACATTACATCAAGTTGAAAATACCTGCTATGAGAATTGACAAGAAGCTATTACATTATTACAAAAATTAGTAGATTATCAAATGAAATCAGTTCTATTGTAATAAACAAAATAACATACCGGATATTGAAGTTGTTTGGTAAAATATCGATGATTTAAATCACACAGATGTTTTTGGATCACATCATTTCAGATATAGAGAACAAACGGCATATTCTGGGTTTTTTATTTAATCCAAAGATGACTGAAAAACTATTTTAAATTTGTCAACCTACAAACAAGCATGTCAATATTAATAAAGTAACTTGGAAATTATCAAAGTTGAAATTCGAAATAAATCATACCTCAAAATACCTGTTGTTTAAGATGTATTTGTATTATTAGTTTGTTTACAATTTAGAACGGTCAGATACTAGAAATGTATTTCGGATGAGACTCAAAACCGTGGTTCCATGTTACAATGTACGCTAAAGACACTGTGAAGGTTAAAAAGAGTAAGCCATTTGTTGCCGATACAGAGGACACTTACAACTACAAGCCATTAAAACAGTCTGAGCAAGATGTGTAAGCTTAGTAGTGAAATTTAAGCTGATTTAAATTTTGGTGACGTGACCAAGTCGTTACGACAGCAGCAGCGATAACTACGGCGACGACGAAGACGACACGTAATCCACGATATCATAAGACTTATGGTTGCATATGTTAGGTTTCCACAATTTTAGAATTATTGCTAGCTAAATTTAAAAAAAGATGTAATAAGTTCATAAATATGCTAAATTGGTTATATTTAGAAATAATTTCTCAGAAATCAGTTGCCAATGGCAACTTTAATTTCCAAGAATGGAAACATATCATACGTTACTTGTATTGGATGCTGAAGCCGGACATACTTTATTTTTAGATATTATTTTTAATAATGTCATCATTTTTTTCCACGTAAATCAACTCCCGGATGTTTTGAGATTTATCTTTTTTTGCTGATAGTTCATAAATTCGGTACAATTCAGAGGACATCACACTGATCGGACGTCCTTTAGACTTTTTTTTAATGTAGCTTTTCAAATTGAATAGAAATTGAAATGCATTCTGTTCAAGACCTCTTGAAGCACAAAAATATGAAGAAATTGACGAGATTACGTGAAAAGAAACATATCTGAAATCAACATCTAAATACGGTGGCTTCAATCCCCTACTTTTGACAAACTCAGTTATGTATTTGCGGTATCCAAACAGATTCACAACTTATGTTGTCCAGTGATCACCCTTCGCTTATTTGGACCATCTTTGCACAGAAAAATAAAGCAATGGGGCAGGATTAGTAGAAAATATCTCGGGGCTTTATCATAATATTTCTATAAGCTTCGTCTCGGCATACGTTTCAAGTCAAAAGGTGTCAAAAATTGTCAGTCAAACGATTTTGTTATTTCTTTGGATAAGCCCTCTGAGAAAAGCTGAAATATAATAATTATATATTGATATACAAAACACAATTTCAATACTCATTTATTCCACTTGATAAGCATAATCTTGGATCTAAAACCAACATATTACTTTAAACAAATTACTTGTTAATTTGTGATTGAAAGAAAGCAGTGATTCTAATCAAGCGTCCAAGAACCAACTATTATCTCCGGGTGTGTAAATCTTCTCTGAAAATCAGCTTAACCGACTTTGTAAATATTTTTATTTTGTAACAAAACTTTTCCGTAAAGGTATTAGGATTTCCAGGTCAAATGATCAAGAATTAGCTAGTGATAATTACATCAGCCTCGATTGTGTTAAATCCCCGCTCCTCTTCTCACAACAGGTATTTCCCCTACCTAACCAAAATGTTATACAACAGTTTACAAAATTCGCCTTGTCTTCAAGCTTTCTGATTTCTTTATCCGGGTAGGTCAAATCGACCCGTGAAATTAGCCAATTAAAACCAGTTTTAGCTAACTTCTACAAAAGACTATTAAGAAGCCGAATAAAAACTTATTAGCGATTTAAACTGATATGGATATTAATAATGATATAACACATCTACTCATAAATACTAATTTGACTTTCTCCGCATTTAACAAGAGGGTGGGTAGGTCGGGATAAACTAGTTAAGGTTGATTTTGTAAATCTTTATTTAATGAGTTCATGTGGTTTTCTGGACTACATACCTAAGACATCAATGGTAATCAATATTTTACCTGTACTTTTTCCTGAAAGGGGGTTTTGTCCTTGTTAAAGGGCCGTGTATATTAAAACAAGATTACCCCTTGTATTGTGACATTGGTAATTATTTATTATATAAGGTGGATTTTACTCACGCTGTGATTCGCTGTATTTGATGTACTCTCACCCGCTCAGTCTACAAATCAACAGTTATAACAGTAAAAATACCGAATATATAAGAAAATAGTAATAACTATCCATCCAAAACATTATACATACCCTTAATAAATAAAGAGCATGCGGTGGTCATTCTATATGTAATGTGTACTGTACGATATCTCAAAAGCATTCGACTCAACACAAGACCAACTCCCTCATTTTAGGCTCTTTAAGGAATCCTTTAAAAGATCCTTAAAGATGTCCTTAAAGATCCTTAACAGTTTCTTACAACCCCCTTAAAGTACTACCATCTTTAATTTCTCTTCTTTAAGGACATTTTAAGGTTCATTAAGGCTTCCTTATAGATCCTTAATGAAACTGAAATTGTGCAAATAATGAATTGAACATTACATCCCTTCAAATTACTCTCCGCGGTTGGAAATACATATACATATAATTCCAATCTCTGAATCCATGTCTGGAATGGGTGACGGTACGCTGATTTAGGTAGATCTCTGACGAATGAATTTTGTTTTCCTCTTTGTCTTGAACACTTTCTTTACTGATCTCTCTAATATTGTTTCGTTATTAATAGGTTTATGCTTATAATGATAATTTCCATGAAAGGATTAAAACGTTCTACAGATAAAGCATAAGAAGAAAGCGAATTGAAGAGTTTGTTAATTCAAACCTTTACGTTGGTTGTTGCCTTTTAGCATTTTAATAATTCGCTTATAATTACACATTATACCAGTTTTAATCTTACAGCACTAGACAGCCGTTTCGGAATACAATTCCTCATCAGTAGTGCTTAGACCAAAATTATGAAACCAAAATTATTTTGAAGATGTTAAAAAGCTGCCCAAAGGACCAAACTATATTTTACCAAATTAAGCTAAGGAAATACTTTGCATGAGGGAGTATACCTTAGTTTTTGAAATAATATGAGATATATCTTGGTCATTGCAGCAAATAAGCCTCTTTGGTATTTGGTATTTTCAGTTAGACACCAGCACAAGCTTGTAACTTCATCCTTTATTTTCTAGCCAATGCAAGGACGGACACACAGTCGATGCAATACCGACCAACATTCCAGCTAACACGCGAGCATATATGTAACCACGCGTAATTCAAATTTGGATGGGATGGGAGATCGTAGGATGTATATTGTTGTCAAACTGTTGTTGACGTACAGTTACGAATGATATCATTTGTTATACCAAGGTCAAACAGCATGACCATATTGAATTTGAAACTAGGGTGGCAACCGCTCCTGCTCGTAGTGGGTGGGTTCCATCAAATGACAACAGGTATTTTTATTACATGCAATTACTGCAAATGCGGTAGATTGACAAAACATTGCTTTTCCGTTTTAGTGGAAAAATCGTGATGAAAATATACTTATATACACATTAAGATTTTATTTCATTAGACAGAGTAAATGGTTATATTCAAATGATGTTTTCGTAAAGTTTATAAAAATAAAACATTTGTTTTTAAATTCATTAAAGTAAAAATCAAGTTATTTCCGAGATAATTACGATTCGCAGATGTGTCCGTGTTTTTTCTGCCCATCAATTCATAAAATAATTGACTCACTTCCCAGACAATATAAAGCAGGGTGTTTACCTCGGCTCCGAGTGATACAAATGAATAAATGTTAATACTGACCAACTGAGTAAACATTAGTAAAATAATCAAGTTTGTTCAGTCGCCCACCACGGTAATTTGATATTTACACTACTGGACAATTGACTTAGATGGATAAAATAAAGACAGGAAGATGGACGTCGGATATTCTATTTTATTTTCACTGCCGGTGCCGTCAAGAGAATTCAAATGGTTTATATATATATATATTTTTTAACTTTCTGATATTCCTTTGTAATGGGCTCCTTGTATTGCATTTCTTCCTTGGACTTGGGTTTGTGTATAAAATGAAAAAAAAATAATAAAGTATAAAAGCAAGGCTAATGTTTCGGGCTCAGCGTCCCGCAGAAATGATCGAACAAAACCTTTATCACCCTCGGTTTGATTGGAGATGATCATTAACATCATGACAAAGTGATCGATAAAGCACATGATACCCTTCATATATTATGCAAATGAGCAAATGGTACAGGAAGCTTCTTTTTCTGGCAGTTCTCAAAGTTAAAACGCATACGACGATGTTCAGGACATTTAGCTAGGACCTATTAAGAGCAGTTCACTTTATTTTATCCTTTTTAAGGTTTCTTCCTACTTGTGGTGAAGATCGCTTTATCTTATTAAAAAATTCCTTATGTCTGACTAGATGGACATATCCAGTAAAATCAATATGTGATAAAGGTTTTGTAAAACATTCTGCTCAATTTAAGACCTTATTCTTTCTCTTCCAAATATAGAAGGATTTCAAACGAATAGTAATCAGTATATTTTATTGTTTTTCTGTGACCTTAAATAAGGAATAAAACAACGGTGTCCTCAATTCTAAAGGTGTCATCAATTCTAAACGTGTCAGTTTAATCTAATATTATTAAATTAAACACAGTGGTAATTTTTATTATTTATTCAGAAATAGTTTTTTTAATACATCATTGAAAAATGTATAAAGACAAAGAATTGTAAACAATTAATAAAATGATATTTTGGTATTTGAAACATAATAAAACAAGTATGGTAAAAATCAAATTTAGTTAGAATTTGTATGTGATTTATTATTGAACAGTATAAGCACATTTAACCTGTCACACAATTGAATTGAGTTGAGTAATGTTTTACATCCCGGTCAAGAATATTTCACTTATGTCGAGATGTCACCAGCTGTAGGCGAAGGTGCAGACATTTTGCATGTTCGTTGCGCTGATGGCATTATACAGCAGGGTTCTTTATCATGCCACACCTTTCATGACACGGGACCTCGTTTAAGTTTCCATACGAAAGAACCGTGAGTTTCACTTCGTAATGCCGACTTGGCGAAAGAACAGTCACTACCCTCTTTAAAGTCTTGGGCCAGACCCGGTCATGGCTCGAACCCAAAGCCTTCCACTTGCGGAACAATCACTCTATAGCTACCAACTGTTCTGCCGCAATTAAGAGACAAGTTAACGAATAAGATAATAATAATAATAATAATACAACAACAATAACAATAATAATAATAATAATAATAATAAAATATATATGTATATAAAAAAAATCCAGTGTTAATAATCTAAAGTTTTAATCATTTTACGCAGCAATTGACTTTAGTAAAAAGGAGCTTGACTTTATGGAAAGACATGGGAATATCAACTTATAAAATAGGAAAAAAAACAAATATGTTTCTGACCTCCAGCCATACAACTTATCATTTAAAGTCCACATTTATACAAGTATTCCCTAGCCAGACGTTTGTTTTTTATTTTTAATACGGATTTAACGAACTTTTTACCTCATATTTAAGATATTAATTTAAAACTTTGACAAAACCCAAGTGTATAAATCAGCTTAAAAAGGGGATCATGATTTAGTCCTGTAAAGCCCCCACTTAAACAGGTGTTCTTTTGTGTTAGTAGTTGAAATTTTGTCTATAACTATGAAAAATTCAAAATAGAGTAGGTTTTTCAACTGAACAACAAAACAATTAAGGGTATATATTCCTCATAGATTTTATGAATGGAATTTAAATATTTGTGATGCCACTACAGTCAAGCTAGCATTGTAATAAATAGTTAATCATTCTAATATTCTGTCTGGGATCATATATTATAACAAGTGTCATTTTCCTTCGTTGTGATGACACCTCTTTATTTTTATTTTTTCATTGTTTGGTGTAAGTATGTACAAAAATGTGTTTATGCTTATGACCTTTTGTACATGTTTGTGTTAAACCTTAGCGTCAAGATTAAAATATTTCAAGTCAAAATTAAAAACTGAATACAAACTTTAAAATAAAATGTGAAATTAATTACAAATTTAATTAAATACATCCAATATCTCGATACAAGAACTGAAAAAATATTCTGAAATCTGTTTTAGTAAATAGAACCATTGCCAATTATGTAACACAAATGACATACAATCTCTGGATGTGATAAGACAGAACCTAACTAATTATGTTTAACAAAGTCCTTACTATCTATGGTATAATAAAACAAATATCTAACCATTTCTGGATTCATTGGAGATGTTGCACTAGTCTGTCACTATACAATTAAGATCCAAGAACACACAACGTGGCGTTGTGGTAAACACGAACAAGTTAAAATGACGTTCGGTTAAACAGTAAAGCAATTCTTTCATTTGGTCGTATCAGTGTTGTAACAAGGTTTTGAAAGAGAAAGCACAATTTAATATTAAGAAGTCAACTTTAACATTCTTAAGTTTAAGATATTGTGGTGTTATATTTATATTAGAAAATCGACTCGACATTTCTACCTGAAAAAATGTAACTGTCAAGAACAAAGTGACAGCCAATGTTGGATCGATTACTATACTCAGTAGCTTAATTTGGTCAAATATTTTCGGTCTTTTAGATATTTTTTTCAGTCCCTTGAAAAATTTCTGTTTTCTAAATTTTGGTCTAAGCACTACCTTCGAGAAATTTTATCATAAAACGACCTTCTAATACCAGTGCCGTAAAATGAAAACTGATAAAATAGGGAATATAAAACTTCCGACTTTGAACGGGCACTTGGATGAAGTGTATCAGAGATATGAGGTGTCTAAACTACTCTTGTAGTATATGTTCCAACTACTCACATAAATTAATAGATAACACTACATGGGTAAGAGTCCTTAAAATATACCACTATTAGTAAAACCTTTCTTATTCTTAGTCTGCAAAATTAACAAGTTGTACATTTATAATATGGATTTGTAATTTAACGCTACGATTTTTGTGAATGGTATAAAATTAAAGAATAAAAAAACTTTTTTTAAACTTTCACATTTATTTTTTTATTCACCACAGAAAACCCCTTGGTAGTATTATTATTGTAACCACATATCGGTTTTAAAATTAGTCTTATCTGGAAATTTGCACTAAACTAACCGATAAACAAAAAATCAAAATGTTGTAAAATTAAAGATTTGATTAATTAATATGTTTATTAGATGTTACGTGCCATACAATTTTTAATCGAAGTGATTAATTAAAATTAATATCCCACAAAGAAGTCAATAACGAAACCAGAAATATGACCCGGTCCATAAAACAGATATCGCCTATCACTCATAACTTCTGTCACAGAATGAAGTATTAATCAATAAAATCTGAAAAGATAAAGGCTGTATCGGTTTAAAATAAAATTGATTTTAATTGGATAAAAAATTACACAGGGCAAAAAATCTTTTAAAAAGGTATAAAATTATTTTGAAAGAGCGTCGTACTTTAACAAAAGCTTTCGTTAGGAATCAATTGTAATCCTCGTGACACGTGCTATAAACCATTTCTAAGTTCCCACTGTGAAGTAGATATTTCGATAAATGGATGTAATATTCTGAGACAAAACAAACAACATTTTCTGATATTTTGTATCTGTTATATTAATCACTGTCTTAAATTCATATTTCTGTGGCGACATTTCATTTTTCATCAGTATGGAAAGTTTATGTATAGCCTTTTTAAGCATTGATTTGCAGTACTGTTGTGAAATAGTTTCATCAAATTAAAAAGGTAGATTACTTTATTTGTGATTGATTTATATGATATCAAACACAAACCCGGTCCATGTCTCAATCGCAAACATAAAAACAAAGTAAAAAATTAAAAAAAACTGGTGATGCATCCCTCAAAACCAGTCTACAAAAAAGTCCAAAGAAACTCGGTAACTGAAAACAAACTTGATTCAGTATCCAAGGAGAATATTTTTCTGCATGACAACATTCAGCACCGAATAAATGGGAACTATATAAACTACGTTTATTTGATTCAAATATTTTGGTAGGGATTTTGGTTGCAATTCTAATCAGCCTTTGATTTTGGTGTTCCCAGATCGCATTGCATTTTACTACCTTTAGTGACATTAAAATCATACATGTGTCAGAATATTAATTATAGTTTGTTTATAAATACCACGGGGTATTGAAAGACATCATACACACCGACATCATCTTACAATATGTCCTTGTTTGTCTTGTTGAAATCTTTAGACAAATTGGATATTTCGTCCCTTTTATCCCATAGTCCCATGCTCATTTCATTCTCAATTTTGATTTTTCATTCAGCGAGTGAAGCTAGCAGGATGTGCTTAACCTTCCGGAAAACCCGACGACCTAAATTTGCTGGTAAACCACGACTTGTTTTCTTAATTTGTCATTATTCAAAATTTCTACTTTGCTTTTGGGATTGTGATTTGAACATGGAGCGGTATGTTTGTGTTTGATTTTATAACTGCTCTTTAATATCCCAATATTCGTATCATCGTGTACAGTACTGCCTCTCCAAAGTGTAATTATAAACTCACGAATAATTATAATATAAGTACCAAAACGGCAGCTCAGATTGGCCCCTAGTTCCTAAAATCTCGGCAGCTGTTATCTGTCCATTTCGGTATTTTTCTGATCACAATATCACAGCCACTCGGCAGACGAGTTTCGACTCTTTTTCATTAGATTAGTGTTACACTTTTTTACTCGTTTGTACAGTATGTATATTAGTAAATATTCATTGCCATTTTGTAAATTATTATTTTGTGTGAATTTTGTTGCAGATATTTATAAGCTAAAGATTTAAAGAATTGGAGTAGTAATCCTCTCCAGCCCCCGCATCCGCATTTCGCATGGAGTAGATAATTGAAGATATGTATAAGACAATATTTTTCTTGAAAATTAATATTTAAGTTTATTCTGTAATTGTTTTTATAGGTATATAGAAAACGTCTCAATTACCTGTATGACACGGCGTTAATATCAAACTGACCACATGAGCCTGGTAATGATGATACACACCCGTATCGGTTGACCATGACTTCGCCATATTAAATGGCGGATCTACAGTGCAGACCAGTCGAAAGTTTAAGGCTGAACTTACGAAAAGGCGTCAAAGCTCGGCTACCCAGTGACTGAGATTTAAATACGAAGCAGCGGCAAATTATACTGCTGTGAGATAGTTCTCAACTTGCTTTAAAGCTAGTGAGAGGCCGAGATAGGCATCAGCTTTATTAGCTTGGTGTTAAACTTTCGACAGGTCTGTACTATATTATACGACCGCCATCAGATAACACGGCCCAGACGACACAATATTGCTTTCTTGTTTTCGTTTGTTTTGGCGTTTGGACAATTAGGATTGGCGATGAATGGAAAGCATGTTATCTAGATGAAGATACTATTTATGTATTTATATATGTCAAATGTCGCTTGTTACTTTTATGACATTTAATAAGGAGTTCGAATTTATCAAAATCTACACGTCTTAAATAGAGACCAACATGACAGAGTGGAGGGGAGTGTAACGGGGTGCTTTAAAAATGGTGTTTTACGTACCAATTAAAATTATTTCACTTATATTGAGGTGGAGAAACTGTAGTATAGCCATAGAAAACCACAGACGTTCGGCAAACGAAATGACATATTGTTCCACAGAACCAGCCCCAATGGGATTCGATCCTTGGTGTTTAGAGGCCATTTTATTCGTAAGTGTGAGAACTTGACCACCCTGCCGTTCAGGCCCCTTCAGAATGACTTAGAATCAGTGACCGATTCTAAGGACTAGAAAATGCATTTTTGTCCATGGAGCGTATATGCATTTAAAAAATAAAACATAACGGAAATCCATACAGAATGATTTTATTAACGACTTGGTGTTGATGTTTTGCCAAATCATATCACTCCCTATTATGTCTAAGATGTTTATTTGAAAAAAAAAATTAAAGACAATGTTTTGTTACTTTTTAATGTTTTTCAATTTTTGGATTTATATGTAACATTCTACTAATATGACGCTAGATGACATCGAGTTATTTATGTCAAGGGGATTTTACGTTTAAGTTGGACTCTTATAAGATGGTTTTTCAGAGTGAGAGAGAAAGATAGAAAAAAGATATTTTTAAATGGCACTTTTAGAGAGAGAGAGAGAGAGAAAGAGAGAGGGAGAGTTTTAAATGAAGCTCAATATGTCAATGCTTGTTCCGTATTTTTACAAAAAAGTTGAGGGTATTCTAAAATCACTATGACTATTTGTACAAGTCTTATGAGAATAACCCTCAATCATATCGTTTATACGGTACACACATTTGAGTTAGAACAAACAAACTGAAATTAAAAACAAGCCAATGACCGTAGAGCAGATGCAAATTTTAGTCAACTCAATAAGCAATAGTTGGGCAGCGGTTTAAAACAAATTGCAGATCTTTCTTTGTATAAGCAATAGTGTCATGTGATAGAGTACTCATATTTTGTTTAATTAGATTGTCAGTAATTTCTCAATTAAATTTAGGTAAGCTCAACTTATCTAATTTTGAATTTACTTAAGATATTCTATATAACATGAGCAATTGTAATCAGCGTCAGCTGTTGCGGCCTGTGTAATTGTTAGATAGGAAAAGAAACAAATCTCATTTCAGGCACGACTCTCATATTATTCTTTGTAATAATTTTCAGAGATACAACCCGGCGTTTCTTTTTTATTAATAAAATGTTGCAACAACTGCAAGCTGCCTTAAACTAATTTTAAAGATAAATATGACGTATTTACACAGTTCAGTTAAACAATATTAACATTGTGTAATTTATCACTTTTAAATATAATTATCTTCAGTTTTAAGTTACAACTTATAAGGGGACTTGTCGAGAGAGAGAGAGAGAGAGAGAGAAGAGAGAGAGAGAGAGGAGAGAGAGAGAGAGAGAGAGAGTTGATGCATGTTGTCTGCGATCAATTCAATATAATTACTTACAAATACGTATTAACGTATGGTGTAAACTAATTGTCGGGAAACCCTATAGTATAGGCAATGGAAACATGGTTAGCATCAAATATATACGGATAATATTTTTTTTATTTAACATATAATTATATCCATAAAATTGATCAATTTAAGTTTTCAATTCTGTGATAACAGATATTTTTCGAATAGTACTAAAATGACCATTTAAATTTGTTTCGTGATCAACTCCCACATGTATATGTATATCATTTGGCACATCTGTTTCCTGAATTATATTGTATTTATACAGTCCAACGTGCCTTAAAGGAGGACTCTATATATATAATGGTCGCCTGCTTATAAAGGCCAGTAGAATTGTATTCCAATCGTTCTTTATTCATATCATTTGAACCTGTATATAAAGGCAACCTTCCCATAAATGCCACTTTTACTGGTTCCTTTGGGTGGCCTTTACAGACAGGTTTGACTGTATACATACAAAATACAATTTTGTCATTGAACACATTAAAAAACGGTAAATGAAATATCAATAAAATGCATGTTTCGTACTGCTTGTTTTATCTCTAAACTACTAGGAATTTGGACAAAGCTGAAACTTAGACGAGTGGTTAAGAGGCTACCTCGTAAGACTAATCTCTTTCAATAAAGGCAACATGGTTATTGTTGATCAGTAAGTATGTCTAGTATGAGTGATGAAATAACTTCTATTGACACCATCTGACTAAATACCTGCACTGTTTCAAACTTACCAGAATACAATAAAACTATAAAACATCTATAATTTACTTTGACATTTAACACGTGGTTTTATTATTAAAAAATTCCCTTAAATTCCGATCTTGAAAACTGTGAAAGATTGAATCGTTTAAATTAGCAATGAAATCTTCTTTGATGGACGCTATCGGAGATCTTCTCACTTTCTGACTCCGTGTCAACTTAAACAAAGGTCCACAACTGAATCGTCCAATGTCCAGTCTCCTTCTAATTGGCTTATTTGACTGGACATGTAGAGATAATAGTATTATGACCAGTACAAGAGAGCTAATTACGGTCATCACCTTCTAATGCATGCTGATACTGAACCCAGAGGATTGCCTGGTGAACCATGAAAAGAAAGAGGTTTTTATATTGAAATTGTAAAATTCCGAAATTAACTTTTTTGACAAGAGGTTTTAGTGAGAGTTCCTTATTAAACCGTTAAAATAATTATACTGTAGATATGCATGTAATCCGAGAACACATGTGACGGCAAGGAACCATTTTAAACACCAAGATATCAATCAAAAATCAAAATTTTTCAAATAGTAATGTATGAAAACAATGGCGTATTAAATGTACCCAAAACCGTTTTTGTAGTAATGTTACTTCAGATTGAACCGCCGATTCTAATACATTTGTTAGTTTTAGATCATTTGAAGAAAGTAAAATGCGTTTTTGCAGTGGCCTATATTTTTAAGAAAACATATGCTTGGGCAAATATTTGTTTTTCTTTGCTGGCATTAATTTCATCTGGGATATCGATTCTGGTATTTAGTTTTGGTTGTACAATGACCGATTTTCAAAATCAAAATTTCACGCTTAAATGTTTTACAAGATTTTAATGTGATGAGATATTTATGACACGGTGTTCTGGCATAGTGATTCATGCCAGTCATTTCTGTTTGTAGATATAGATAGGTAAAGTTAGCTACTAGTAACTGGCTATATCTACTAGTAGCTAACTTTTTCTTCTACAGGTAGCAAGCTACTAGTAGGCAGTTACTAGCAGCTATCTTTATATCACTTAATGTGAAAAAGGGTATATGTGATGTACGAGTGTTGTTTAAATTGAATAAAGAGGTTCCAACCTGAACCAAACACGTTACAATATACCAGAAAATATAAAAAACACGTTTAAAGTGACGTTCAAGGCAGGAAATATCCAACAATAGTGAGAACAAGACTGGAAAGAGTGCAAAAAATGACAATACAGTAGACGCAATTGGCGAGCCACAGACAACATTTCATTAAAATAAAAAAAAAAAAAAAATAAATAAATAAATAAATAAATAAATAAATAAATAAATAAAAGACCCCAAATTGTAAAACGTTCTCGACTATGAACAACCAGTAGCCTCAAACCTTAGATTTTACTAGTGTATAAGTGACCATATATATAAGCAATGATTTAACCCAAACACGTTATGAAAAATTGCTTCCAAAGAAGATGGTTCACCACGACAAATTGCTAGTATAACAACTCACATAATATTTCGACGTTTTACTTCTATAGCTTTTTCTAAATCGACCAAAGAAGCATATTATTATGCCTTGTAATGGATATTTACATTGGTGAGTTTTATTCAAAGTTTTGAATTGGAGGAACATGTCTATATAAATGTAAAATTATAGTGTTAATTTTGTAATTAACTCCGTCAAGTAGCGTGATATGATATTTATACGTTATAATTGAAGAAGTACAAATACTAACTTTGTGTAACTTATGTTTAGAAGGACTATTTTGGAAGTTTGTATTGTTATAAATCAAAACGGACATGTCATTTTCAAGTTTATTCCAGCTACTTATAACCTCATTTATGTGTCTATTTTGGGTAGATTTGCTGAAGATCTGTATTGAATTTACTTGTAAAGTGTCGTCTAAAGCATGCAGTAAAAAGCATGTAGAAATTTTACCCCACACCTGTGAAAATTTATGTCATTAAGATATTAGACTTTCACTTGTTAAAGTGGAATAATGAAAGACAAATATCTCCCTCAACTTTCAGACTTAAACAACAAATATTAACTTAATTTGTCGACCAAATATTTAATTTAAGTTAGCTTTTGAGGAAATCTGTTAAAAAGGCAACAACAAAGGACTTATTTCACAGTTTTTATGTTGACGTAAGATTTTTAGTGCCACTTGATTCCAAGGCGGTGTTTCTAATATGTGACGCTTTATAGCTTCTACGGTCAACCAGAGTAAACGAACTTTTTTGGAATTTTTCACGTCTGTGGTATGAGAACAAATGAATTTGTAAACTGATATGATCAAATAAGGGACTTTTGTATTTATTGATATTGTTAATGACTTTAAATGTGTGAGGTAAAAATTAAAGTCACAAAAATTGGTTGGTTAAAAATTAAGCTCTCGATCAAATATTGGTTTGGATATTTTTATAAAACATCGACAAAAGACTTAACTAGACGTATTTTCTAGGCTGTGTTTGGATTTAACTGTTGTAAACAATCGTGAACTTTTTTGTAATGTAAGTTTAAAATTTCCTGCAGATATAAAGTACATATTTAAAGCCGAAGATATAAATGCAGAATGGGTACACATGTAGCAAATATAGATTATATTGGTAGGAACACTGGCGCTACTGAAGGGAAATTGTGATGAAAGGAAGAAATCAAACACAAACCGGTCCATGTCCAAACCACAATCCTAAAGTAAAAGTAAAGTCTTTGAAATCTGACAAATCAAGTAAAACACGTGATTGAATGAATGGAACATAGAACTACTAGTATTTAATGTCAAATATATCCACAATAATGTTGGAAACAGAGGCATAGAAAATAGAGACAGAAAACAATATAGAATTTATTTGCCTGGTTTTTGTGTGTGTGTGTGTGTGTGTGTGTGTGTGTGTGTGTGTGTGTGTGTGTGTGTTATTTTCTGGTTTTTTTTTACATTATTATGAATAGAACTGCTGCCTTGGTCTGGTCAGGGTTTCATTAGGTTACACAAGATATATCTAGTGATGCCTGTGACGCAAGTTGCCTCCGAAAATAGAAATTCATGTTACACTTTTTTATTTTCCTTTATTATATAATATTACTACGCGACTATTTGGTATTTTTATTAAATATGTGTCGTCCCCGAACTGTTTTCTTTTATTTTATTTTCTCCTGCTTATTTGTGTTTTAGATTAAAAATGGGATTGTGTCAAAAACTAAATTGACCTTCACCAAAGTTTGATGTGCTGTCAAGTTATCATCTGGAAAACAACAGGGACCGGGAACAGAGGAGTAGACACATATGTACAACTGCCAATGAAACAACGTTTGTATATTTCACAACGTCTCCTTCTGGATCTAAGACAGGCTAAGTCAGCTCATGTCCATCCTGTTACAAAACATCACTGTTGTAAACACAGTAACACCAAAACAGAATGTTACTATGATGCTTTGACAACCTGCCAAAATTCTTAAGTAAATTATACCTGGAACCTCAACAATGTAACTAATTCCTAATTAAAACTCAAGTTACAGGATTTGAATGATTACGACTTATCATATCTACCTGATAATAAAGCAAACAGATCCTAACAAAGTCTAGACAAAGTAAGATGGTCAAGCTGGACAATGGTCAGATAAGCCGTATAAATCAGTAACGTCCACTTCAAATTTACCTCTCATACTTACACGTGTCCACTTGACCATTGTAATTATTTTTTATTTAAAGGGACACGTCGTTTTACATTTGGAAAACAAATCAACTTGACATCGCTGCCCATCAGTATCTATAATCCTAATACTTTTGATATTAAAACATACAACAAACGTCTGTCTATTCTCAGTAAAATTATAAGTCTTTAAACACTAAGTCGCTATGGTGCAGGTGTTCAAGAGGATTACGGTAAAATAGACCACAATATCCTTAGTTCATCAATAATCATCCTTGTTTTTACCGGTGGTCAAAATAATAATAATAATAATAATAATAATAATAATAATGTAATATACCATTTTTTAATTTAATCATAAAATACATTTAAAAAATGGTATATGACAATAAAAATACATTCAAAATGGTATATGACAATAATAATAGTAATAATAATAATGCTAATAATAATGACGGACATTTTCATTAATTAATTTAAAGGGACATGTGCTTTGGTTTACATGTTTTAAGGTTTTTTGGTTAGTTTTTAATAATGCCATTTTCGTGTGTTTTCGTTGTTGATGCGTCGTCTTCATAATTGTGGTAAACTTGCGTTTGTACCGCCCACTTACAAAAATAAATAACGGTATGTTTATTAAATATATCTAACAAATGATGACTAAAACTATTGACATTTTATTATTCTGTTTACTTTCGGAAGTCCATACTAGCCATAGAGAATGGTTAATTTTTTACATGCGCTAATGTGAAATATATAATACTGTTTTAAGTCTGCAACAATCAAATTAATGGTTCATACGTAATATTCCTGTTCATCGTGCACCTCTAAAAGTTAAATTCACGAAATTAAAGTGGATATTTAACATTTAACATTCAACATGTTTTCAAAATTTTCCCCTTTGTTATATAAAGTAATTTTCTTCTTGAAACCTCTGTGTGGAAAGTAAGACATCGTAATTATGCCCTGGATAATTTTGACAACATGTTTATGTACATACTATTTTGCAGTCCCAAAACTCATTTCTTATAATACATGTAAACTTCCTCGATTATCGCCAAACCCCTTTATAATGTCAAAATCTGACATAACAGTCGATGACAATAAATTAAGGTGCTACTGTACCTGCAACATGCAGTTTAACCCAAGCACAGGAAACAAGAAAGTGTGACACGTTAAGTACCGATGTGATTGATATAAATAAATCAAACACAGTCATGCCTACCCGTTTTTAAAAAAAAGTTTAACACGTGGATGTGGGATCGGATGCCCCGGACGGGTAAACACCTCGTATGATTAGCTACCATTGCCAGATGTAATTGAAAATAGAAGGAACATAGAACTATGTAACGTCAAATTTATCCAGGATAATTTTAGATACAAAGACATCAAACAATTACTGAAACTCATTTATTATTACATGCATATATATTGTTACTTTCCCACAGTACAGAGGAAAAATTACGAGAAGTGAAGTCTGTCGTTAGGCGAATCATTGACACTTTGACAAGTAAAACTTTTAAGTTATTCTTTGTAGTGAAAGTGATTCAAGATATTACGATGTATAGAATGTTAAACACATGATTCTCTGATTGATGTAGGCAATGTTGACTGATTTTTGATGTCAACATTCCATGACCAATACAAATTCTTCAAGACAATCGGTAAAAGACAGGGTGCTTCTTTAACTAACATAAAAGGATTTAAAAACAATTTGATCTACTCAATAGGAGAGAAAGTATTGATTCTTTTGAAAAATATCAAAAAAGTTAAATGTTTAATAACGAATTTAATTAATCCGGTAGATTATCACACTCTTTACGACGGTTATTTGACAATCGTTGTAAGGATAAGCTAATCTTTGATTACAAGATATCAGTAATACTTTCGATTTTTTTTTGTTAAGAATTTTTTCTCTTTTTTAGAATGTTCTTCTAAAAAACAAGTTGATTCATTTGACTTTGTTGTAAAAGTATTTGACGTGATCTGAATTTAACCAAGGACAAAGACCAACTGTGCTGTTGAGGACAACAAAGACAATTTAGTACCTATGTACGCATATTAAAAATAGTTACATTTTATTATGGACATTTTGATACAATTATAGATGTGTCATATACCATTTTTTTAATTTGATAATAAAACAATTAAAAAAGTGGTAAATGACAATATGGTATCAGATTCCATTTTAATGTATGTTATGATTAAACTCAATATATGGTATATTACAGATGTAAAATCTTATATTTTCATTATTTTGTACTGTATGTGCAAGTTGTATTTTTTGTGCAATAAAAGATTAAAAACAATACATTAGAATCAAGCTTGTCATTTTTTCGAAAACAATTCTTCAGTGTAGGACGTTATAAAGTCATTTCCTTTCTTATACACGGACTTCTTTCATATTAAATGGCCGTCATCAAAGTAGTGTTGGTAAGCCTGGATATATTTGACGTATCATAGTTCCAAGTCCTTTTCGCTGAATTTTGATTACATACGTGGCGGGTGTAGCCAGGAGGTGCTTACCTTTCTTCCTTGGCGGAAGTTCGCGTGTTTAACCTGATTTGTCAGTTTAAAAATTTTAATTTGCTTCTGGATTGTGATTCGGACATAGATTAGTATGTTTGTTTTTGATTTACCCATGCATTTTATATATGAAATGCAATATCCCCAAATTGAATGTGTATTTGACATTACCACCAACAGCAGTCAGAACTCAACCATATGCCGATTTATAGATTTAAATTGTCAAGTCGCCTGGATTTGAATAAATTTAGCGATATGAAGATTTTACTTTGATTTACAAGATCTACATCTCTAATAAAACCGGACATTCACTCTTTTATCTACGTCATACGCTATTCGTTATATACGTTATTCCCGTCATACGCTTTTTTCTTATTTGTAACCAGTATCTGCTCAATGAGTTTTTATAATATATATGCGAGTTTGCTTTATTTCGTTCGATTGTTTGTTGTAATATTTTGTCTTCCTTGACATTTATACAGACGCATTTATCTGCAAGCTTCTTTAACTCAATTATTCATAGTTAAGCATGCAGTCTATATTTCATGTACAGAAATCGAGGTCCGACCGTATACCATTGATGCGTTTAAGACGATGGTCTCATCACCTGTATTAAGTCACCTGTGCGATCGCCAGCCCGTTAAGTTATAATGGGAACTAGATATACCCGATTTTCAAATTTAAATTTCACCAATAACAATATTATTTTCTAAAAATGTCTGGTTCTCAGTGAAAAATACATACTGTCACGAATATTCAAATATAAAAATGATTAAAATATCTTGAAAAAAATCCATTCCACTTTTTGGTTTAAAATATGGTGACATTTTACTTAATTTCCCTATGAAACTCATTAGAAAGTGCACAGCACTGTTTGTATAAACAGCTTTTTTCTTATTAAAGATATAGAAAAGTGAAAATGTCTGGTTTTCATGATAAAGTTCACATCGTGATGAAAATTCAGTTATAAAAATCTTTGTGGTACCTTTAAAAAAATCCATTCCACTTTTAATTTGAAATTTAGGTGGTACAATATTTATATCAATATTTCAGTCAGTGGATAAGGGCCAATAGATAGACTACCGGTATGTATATACTATGGATATGTATAGACTATCATGGTCAAATACTAGCCTACTGGATCTAATACAACATTGTGCCCTTTTCTATTTAAAATATTATTAAAGGATTAAATCAAGTTAGAAAAAATAGGAAGTAATGAAACGTGCACATTTTTATTTTCCATTTTATTATAATTCTTATTTACTCTTAGTATGAGACGTTAAAATAACAAAAGTTCAGAAAAAATATGCACATTTTTATTTATTTTATTTCATATAAATAATAATAATAATAATAATAATATCTATTAATAATATCTATTTTATTCAAGTTTCAAAAGTAATCAATGCCATAAAACATTTCACAGTTAAACCCTAAATGAAATACAACATGATTATTCCCAGCCATGTTATTATTATTAGGAAACAATTAACATTTAATTCTTATGAACTTTTAGAATATTATATCGCATTTGACCATGTCCCGATAATGCCTGTAGTCTCACTTAGCATACATTTTGAATTTCAAGGTAAAAAGGTAGGATTTTTATGTATGCTAAGTGAGACTGGAACATGGTTGTGGACCATGGAGAGAACAATAGAAATTAATTACAGGTAAACTAAAGTCTGTTTCAAAATAAAATGGCATTAATGCAAATCATACAAGAACCATACAACCAATTTAACAAGAATTAAATGTGTTCATTCTATTTTAATCTGAATACTGAAAACTGTTGAAAATGTTAGCCAATATCTGTGTAGAAATTTTATAATAATAATAATATCATCAAAATTATTTTTTTAATATTTACATTTTCAAAGTGTGAAAAAAGACAGAATTTTCACTATAATTAGCAGGTTATTAATTAAAAAGAGCTAAATTCATTTACCAATAAAATAAAAAAGTACGGAATACTTCAAACAGACAAAAATAACAATTTTTCATAAAATCCATAAATCTCACTACATAAGGGAAATTTTAATGGCAGAAAAGCAAAACTAAAAGATTTTTTATCAATAAAGAACAAAAGTTGATATTGTTATAGTTATTATAGTTCTCCTAGAAATTGCTAGAAATCCTGGTGTAGTTTATTAAAATTTAGTTTTCTAAAACTTAACCATATATAATTTCCGTTCATAAAACAAATTTATTAATCTTTTTTTATCTATTTATTCCTTTACTTGATTTTATTTATTTATTTTCAAGTTTTTATTTATTTTATTCACTAGTTTTTATTAATGAACTGATTAAATTATTAATATTTCTTATTTATTTATTCTTTTACTGGTTTTTATTTATTATGAATGAATGAATGAATGAATGAATGAATTTCTTTATTTAAAAAGCTGAGAATATTGTTTTTTAAATATTGAAAACATGAAAAATATATTCAGCTTCTTATGAAAAAAGTGAACTTTCAAGTCCAGAAGTCTATTGAAGTAAGATATCCAAGTTTGAATCACACCACCAAATCAAAACATGTATGAAAAAAGTGAACTTTCAAGTCCAGAAGTCTATTGAAGTAAGATATCCAAGTTTGAATCACACCACCAAATCAAAACATGTTTTTTCTTCACTGAATACATGATCAATTTAATGATATACTAGTACTTATTTTTTAAAATTTCACTCATTCTTTTCCTGTTTTTTTTTTTTTTTTTTTTTAATTTTTTACCTTTGAATTTATTTATTTATTAATTTTTTTATTTATCATTAATTAAATGATTATTATTTTTTATTGATATTATTTAGTTGTTATTTTTTGTTGCTTTTTAAAAAAAAAAAAAAAAAAAAAAAAAACCCTAAAATTTGACAATGACGATAATTATACATATTTAGGAAATGGACTATAGCCAGGTGTACATGTCTCAGGTAAAATTGGGTGATTTTAAAATGTATGCTAAGTGAGACTATGGTTTTTTAAAATGTATGCTAAGTGAGACTAAACCCGATAATGTCCTGATTGTTAAAATAAAAAGTAATATTATTGTATATTGATCATATTTATTGAACAATATTTGTGACTTGAGAGTGATAATTCTCTCTCTCTCTCTCTCTCTCTCTCTCCAAAACGTTACACATGGCTTTGTCCTTACCAGTGCCAGGTTTATGTTGCATTCTTTTCACAATTCAGGTCGATGAATAAAATAAAATAAAATATTGCAGTTAACTATTCAGCATTGGATTTGTCGGTTCAATTAGATCAATCAAATCACCTAGTTATAAAAAATAAACATAAGAAAAATCATAGTATTTATTTATTTATTTATTTATTTATTTATTTATTAATTTATTTATAATCAAGCTAAAATGAAATGTTTTAAAAAACGAAGATTTATTATTTAAATCTCTGCTAGATTGCATTGTTGAAACTGAGAAAATATCTTATCAATATTTATTTATTTATTTATTTATTTATTTATTTAGTATTTATTTAGTATTTATGTAAAACATTAATATAGCTAGAATGGAATATTTAAAAACGCTGATTTAATTTTTATTTAAACTTGGAGTAAGCATATAAGACCCCGACAAAACGTATTTAAAACAAATACTTGAAACATTTATAAAATTATGATTTCGTGCAAATTTTCAATAAGCTAGTACATATGCATGTTAATTTTTTTTTCATCATTTCATTACGAGATGCATTCAGGTCATTAGTGTCTAAATACTGATTATAATCCGCCTGCGTTTAGCCAGAGACATATAAAACCCCGATTAGATTTTTATTGCTCTCCCAAATTGGAATTATCTAACAGGTCACGCTCGACTGAACTACCGTTATAACTGTAAAGTATATCACACCTGAGATGGCCAGTATAGGACGACTTCTAATGTAGGGGCAGATAACCCTTCAGATCGGGCCTCGATTTCTGCGTATGTCTTGAAATAAAATTATTAATAACCATATCCCGTTTACAAAACGTTTTATGACTATAAATGCGTAAAGAAAGTTTTGTTTGATATTTGATTGAGCAATGAAATAGGAGAAGAAATTTAACTTTTTTATAATATTATTCAGCATGCTTTAATATTTCTTTTGACAACGGGGCTATACTTAATTCCAACAAAAGATTCAATAAATGGGGACCCTAGTCCTCCAGTCATTTGACTAATAGTCAGTGATAACATCTAAACACGATTCTAATACACATAATTATCACAGCGTGGCTCTAGACTGTTCTAAGGTAATCCTCATGATTGCTATATTATCATAAATAGCCGCCATTGCTGTTAAAGCCCATTTTCAATGCGGGATGACAAAAAGAGTCAAGTTTCAAGAAACGTCACAGACGACAAGTCGACATCGTGGTGTGCAAGGTCACATTTCAATGTGAGATTTGAAATTTTAGAAGAAAATCTGATATGTTGAGTAAGAACAGATGGAACACAGAGTTATAAGTATAAGGTTTACGTGTTGTTTTCTTTTATAAAATGTTTCTTTCTTTAAGGCTAATAAAAAGTCTTACAGATACATAAAATTATTGAAGTAATTAATTAGAGCATTTCCCATTAAAACTTGATTTCAAAACTTGTCTGTACAATCTGCAATTAAAGGAAGAGCAAGAGCAATAATGTTTTTTATAAATGTCATACAACGTAATATTAATGTCTTTAACATTTGATTTTAAGAATTGTTTTTAAATCATTCGTTTTTCGGTGATAAAAGAATTATATAATAAACAAGTGAACAATTGCAATACAGATAAAATTTAGCAAACAATATATGCAATGCAATGAAACTTATGACCAAGCTTTCTTGGAATTCTGTGATAACCCGTTAGCAAGGTTTTACTATGAACTATTTACTATCCGAGAAAATGTTAAATGATTGAAATATGAAGATCAACATTTGTCATCAGTAGTAAAATAAAATAAAATAAAATAAAATAAAATAAAATAAAATAAAATAAAATAAAACCTCAACCGTTCAAATGATCTGCGTACCGAGTAATGATGTCAGTGGAGCTTCAGTTACATATACAATAATTATTTTAAATGCCATGGCGCCTTTTTTTAAACAAAAAACAATATCATCAATAAAATGCTTTAAATGGTTTTGCCTGTTGCCATAACCATATTTTTAATGTATTTATAAATTATAAATAAAACATGATTATGACAAGGGCAAGAAAATAGCCCAAAACATTGTTACAACCGGTAAGTTTAAGAGATGAAAAATGTGTTATTTATATTATCGTTGCTATGGCAACACCTTTATGCAAATTTTAAATAATCAAAAGTCAATTAATATGTCTTTTAAAAACGTCTTATCGACATTTAATTTCTTTGTAGATCTACTTGTCAAAAATAATTTTGGTAAATTTGGGTCTTTGCCACACGGATAGCTCAATATTCCATTTCATTATTTTTTTGTTACGCGAATTATAAATACTATTCAAATCTCTTACTTGAGATATCAATTTCCATTTTAAGTCAACATGATTCATTTCAATAAAATATTTTTCAAACATAAAAACTTGTGTTTGACAAGTTATGCAATATGAAAGTCTACCGTTTATACAATAAAATTAATTAAAATATACCCTATAGAATTGAATGTTGTCATTGAAAGTCAGACCAGATATATATCTGCCTTTTCAATTTTCTAATGATGTGATCCCCAGGATATTTTTTCATTCCAGATTGTTAAAATAATTGGTTTTATTTTTACATATTCTCAGAATGACTTTGTTTATATATATCCGCACACAATTAATTTCGGATTTCAATACAAATGTAAACTCATCATTCAAAATTGCTTGAAAGTCATATCCTTATGAAGAACAAAACACTAAACAAATGTTGATTATATTGTCATTTTATATCAGTTTAATAATCTATGGACAAGATTAATGTTTTGAATAAATATTGAAACAAAAATATTTGATGGACTATTATCCAATAGTCATATAATCCGGAAACATGTCATTTCCGGTTTTATTGGAGATATTAATCTGCTCGGATGGTATGAAATGTTCAATGGTCTTGAAATGGTAGAAAGGCAACTCGACTCCCCTACCATCACTAGTAAAAATCGAAAAAAGTGCATAAAGGAAAAAACCTCTTGCAATTTGCCAGTTTTTACTTTGCTTTTGGGTTGTGACTAGTAGACATGGATTAGTATATTTGCTTTTGTCAATGTGGTCCGTTCCCGAACTGTCCCGGGTAGGATTCAAAGAAAGCACAGGATAATAATAATAATAATAATAAGACATGTAATAAGAATAATAATTTCCTAATGAAAAAATCTAACGCGACTATAGCCGTTATTTATATTCTTGATCTTTTTAAAAGCTTGGACGAAACTAACATAAGTTCATCCAAAAATTTTTTTTAATTTTATTTAAATGAACGAATTTTCACATGTATACCTGCCTCATCTGTAGGTTCCTTAATAAGAAATTAAATGTTTATTTTTCAATTTCAATCTTCTACACAAACAAAGTAGAGCAGAGATATGAAAAAAATAAACCCCGTTATCAATTACTTTACATTGTCGTCAGAATAGTACCTGTTTATCGAGCTAGTCAACCTTAAAAAATACCATCTTCAATACCAAAGACAGTATTTCTGCTGTTTCATTTTTCGCTTGACTAGAAAAGGGCAATTGAAAAGTTAATGATTTCTTGTTCAACTCTGTTGATACAGTTTACGAAGGCAAATGGCCAAAGAAATTGAAGCTATACCCAGCCCCGCCTATTGTCAACTTCAATTTTCTCTCCAATACAGAGACAATTGGCAGACCACCCCGCAGTAGAATCAACATCGAGTTGTTTCACAGGTGTTAGGCATGTTCCATGGAGAAAAACAAACAAGATGTGCGTGACACTTGGTTCTTCATATCGTCAGTGAATTGGTTACGGCATTCATTGATGACTTTATCCTAGAGGCGTTTAAGAGGGGTCGCACGTGTTTAATAACTAGATAAACTAATTTTCAATTTATGACGAGAAATCTATTGGCCTTACCTAAATATCCAGGTCTGTATAGAGAGAGCAAACCACAAACATCTCAAACGCTTCAAACAAGAATGTGTTAATTTGTTGCGGTAAGCATTTACAGAATTAAGTGACATGTGAAAGATATCACAGTGTCAGTATTATGCAACGCCATCATTTCACTATTTTAATTTAGGTTAACCGCCTTCTTGAGGTAGATGGGCTATGTTAAGGCGGTAGGTCTCAAGGTCAATAATTACGAAATCAACGAATTTTACGACACATTAGCATGTACTTTATACTAGCTTTAGCAACCAAGAACACACCAAATTAATACAAACTAATGAGAATAAGATAACAAATTAGTTACATACATGTAAGAAAGTCGCAAACGATTGATGCCTAGACTGACTCAAAAGACCCTGTCTTTAATTTGGACAGACAGTGTATACGTAAGTAAGCTTCGACATGATGTCCCTTATTAAAACATCCCTGGCTTTGGACATTGGTAATAATGTAAATACTAATTAGTATTGCTATTTATATATGTTCTTTGTACTTCTGTAATTGCACCACGGTTGGGTTATGCTTTTGGCCGTTACTAATGACGGATGCAAAACTAGACAAAACAAGATAATGTCGTACATGAGCACAAAAAGACCACGTTTGCCCTGAAGTTCAAAGCATAATTGACATCACTGCTTATTCTTTTTGTATGAACCCAATGACCTTACAATATACGAACATACTTTATGTATGTTTCTTACTCGAAAATGAAATGTTTATTTTTATTTATTTTTATTTTTCTTAATTCTGATTTAATTTTAATTTGTTTTGTATATTTTAGAATTAAAATTTATTGATTGGTTTTTATTAATTGCAATTTATTTCCAAGTGAGCTACATTCTACACTTTTTATATTTTACAATATAATTCCGTTCACACCACACTGATGTTCAATACAATATGAAAGTCACACCGAAGAACGGTTTATCATGTTGACTTTGACACAGGCAACATCTGAAACCGGAAATATTAAGGCTTGGAGAACACTCGGCGGTTTTTCTATCAGACTTTTATTTATATATCTATCTTTTTATCTTTTATTTTTATATTCTTGTACAATGCAACCTTTCCAAATGTATCTACCAAACAATCCTAGTTTTATTACACGATAAAGGTTCCAATTCCATTTGAAAACCCTTAAAAGTTGATACAGTAATACTACCAATTTAAAATATTGACAGTGAAATTTATTCTTTATTGTTTATGTCTGTTTTATCGTTTTAATCTATAAATGTTTTCAATGAAATCATATGATGATAAAAACCATATATTGTATTCTAAATATGACATCAAAAAGCTAATTTTTGTATAGATTTTTAATTTTGCATTAGTTACTTAACACATTATATGAAAAATCGATGTATAAACTGACAGGGCTATCCGACACCAGTTATAATTACTACAATAGAAACAAAGGGAACCTTCCTAAGTCGAACAAAATCAATGACACAAAACACGAGTTAAAAAGTAAAATGTCGCTGAAATAAAATGGAAGATGATGCCACTACCTGTAAAGGTAACGTGAATTTGACTGGCATTTCCGCCATGTTGAACAAAACATGTGACATGCATTAAAACTTTTATCTTTATTACAAAATTCAAAATTTGCCATTTAATAAAAAAAACTTTCAGAAATAGTATAGTCTCTAATGTTGGTGAAATGATGTTTTACGTCCTACTTTACCGAAGTAACCGGAGATAACCTACGTCTGCTTCGGCAGCCAAAATGCACTTTCTCACACTGCGTGCTCTCGAGAGTGGAATTCAATCCAAGGCGATTATAGGCATTAAATTTTTAACTTCAGTATAAACCGAAACCTTCAAAATTAGCACACGTGGCATTCCAATGATACAAACGTCTTCCGGAACAGCTTATTTCTAATAGAATCTGACGCCATAGATAGAGAACTGGTCGAGGTGTCAAGGAATGCCCCGTTGGAATACAGTAGTTAAATGTGCATTTGTAGCGATTGTAAAATCCAAATCGGATAAAGTCATTCCTTATGGATCTTTCGGTTAAAGTTCGGCATTGGGTTAGCTGTGGAGAAATAAAAGGAGAAATGATAGATTTCTTACGGTTTTGTCAACAGACAAAGCGACAGCGGCAGAGTTATCTCTATTTTAATAGAATTTATCGTGTCTTAAGTTCTTTGGATTTGTTTGAATATATCTGCAAATCAAAAAAGAAAATTGTCAATATCAGAATGACACAGGAATAGTTTCTATCACCCAAGAAATTGTTAACTTACGAGGGCTAACTTTTTAGACGCACTACACATGTGCGTACATCGCAGAATGTACACTGTTTACCTTCGTAGCTACTTGCATAACCCTGTTCCCTCGGTGTACTCTATCCCCTTTTGAGAGAGCTGCGTATGTAAATGAGTTAAAACGGGCTGATGGCGATGTCATATCTAAATTATATGCTCTTATATTGCTAACCGAATCATGTGACTATTATTTAAATTGTAACATCTTATTTTGTTTCGTCATTTGAGATATTGTAGGTCAAAGGGCTTCCCAGGTGCTTCTTTAGAAATTAAAGACAGTAATTACAATAAAATGATTTCTTTTGTTAATGCATTCCAAAATTTGACAAGAGCTGGAGGCGATGTTGAAATTTCTTTGGAGTTCTCAGTTAGAGTCAGTAAGTTGGACGATATGGTATAGGCGTAAAGTGGGCGACGGGTATGATTACATCTTTATATGAATAGACATTGGCTTATTTAAATGTGATAATTGGAATTTTAAACCGAGAAATAAGTCAAGGGTTGTGTATTATCAAAATTTATAAATTAAATCAATTAAAAATCTTTGAGAAAAATCTTTTTGTAGTCGTTTTACTAATTATTCTAGCACTTGGACGGAGACACACTCACAGTCTACTCTTAGGTTGTTGTTATTAAAGACATGAATACGTGTTTTAAGTACTCTTTTTCCTAAATGTTTATAAACATCATTGTACAGGTAAAAATAGAATGGAATAGTGTTTTACGCCGAAGTCAAGATTTATTTATTTCATTTATATCGAGACTGTCTGTCATGCAATAGTCGCAGAAACTGTATTGCTTCGACGCAACCACCAAATTTTGATTTGGTTTTCCAAAAGTTTATAAACAAAAATAAAGTTGTTGGGACATCGCGGAAACTGGGATGTCTGGAGAAAACAATCGACAACCCGCTTTGGATTCCAACCTAAGCGATGAATGGTAACCTTCGACAAGCAAACTGACGAACGATCGCATTCGAGAATTACCAATACTGGATACAAACCTAAACGATGATAGGCGACGTTATCCGTGAGAAAACCGATACATCACAATACCAAAAATATGAGAAGAAACACAATGTTAACTACGAGCTTTGTACTTATCGATATCAGTGTATGACATTGGTTTTTACATGTCGATATGGAAGTCTTCTGTGTACATGGTTTTAGTATTATTTAACACAATTTTCGATCAGAGAAGCTGCTTAAGTTGGTCCGAAATGAACAGCTCTTCCCTTAATTAAAATAAATACTTTATTACATACAAAAAAGAAGCATATTCTCTTAAAATATACAAAATAACCAGAGTGAATGAAGTGTCCGAGTTTATATTTTTGTTTATGAACCGCTAACTGTAAAATGAATGGGATAGCTAATTAAAGACCCTCCGATAGCATTACAGCAATACCCTTAGACACCATTTTTGCATTAGATCAGATGCCTGTCTAAAATAAGGAGTTTTCAGTCTATGGCCTCAAGATGTATCACATCTCGTTTTTTGTTTCTTCTTTGTTTGTTCTTTTTCGTGTTTGGTGTTCGAAGTTGCATTGTATGTGTTTTGTCAAGTATATCTTTCAGAAAAGATTGTATTCTTCCATTTTGAATGTACTTCATGAACTAGCTAATTATCATATTATAACATTTTATATTTATTATGTTTTCAACGTGTATTATAATTTTTTGACAAATTTATCATTCCAATAACGACTAGATTATATAACAAATTTACAGTTAAACATAATGTCTATAAGATAATTGCATAGAAATATAACTGAAAATACTTCTATCTTGTCCAGTATCAAAACATAGCTGAATAACAACAATGTTAACAACGAGATACACATGTCCATTGCTTCTATCCAAAAAATAACCATAGCATTCTGAAATGCTTCTAGATGTATAGCGTCCTTGAACATTTAACCACAATTTCTTGAAGTTGAATTAACGATTGTCTCTTTGCATAAAAACACAGAACATTGGCTTCAGGTTGTTAAAAAGAAGATTATAAAAAGAAAAAAAGAAAAGAATTGTGAAAAATTCCCTGATCAGGGGATGGAAATTCAGTGACGTTTTCACACTACATTTCCTCAGATTTAAATATGTCAATAACAAGTTTTTCTATTGAGTTTACACCAACAGTCTTTCTAAAGAAAATGTCTATGATTGTTTGACAGGAAGTAGATTGTAAAACCGGAAGTAGGAGGAGTAATTTTCCAAATCGGAAGGGCTGTGTAGGATATACTGTCTCTATGTATTTACTGAGTGTGAGTTGTGCTTGATCCTGTAACATGGCGACGGTTTGATGATCTCGTAATACCTTGTCTTCACTTCTGTCTCCTTTTATAGCTGGAAATACACAAGGGGTAAAACTTATTAAGTTAAAGCAAAAAAATAGAGGAATAAAATAACACTTACTGGTAGTAAAGATTGATTGATAAATTGATTGATTGATTGATTAATTGATTGATTTAATGAATCATGCTTTACAACACAATAAATATGTCTTCAGCTATAGGCGAAGTTGCAATGATTGAATAACTTACTGAAATCAACAAAATATGTTGATCAATATGCATGCAATTCCGTTGTAAAAACATAAAAATTTATATCTCTATAGATATGCTGTTTTACAATTTTGTCCTTGTTCGTAAACTTTTTAATCGTATTTATGAAACTAACCTGTTTTGAACAGAACTATAGCTTTCAAGTATGCGTATTCTGTGGCATCAATCTGCAAACCGACAAATTTTAGGATGATTTCTTGTATAAGGCGTATTTGTGAAAGGAACTGTGAAACTTGACATGACGTTCTGGCTTCGTTATGGAGACCTAAATTTTGAAATCAAGATCAATGAATTAAAAAGTATGTATATGTCACTCTATATTTGTTTATTGTGGTATGGAAAACAACATTAGTGCTTTGTTTCTATATATACCAATTGTTTCAGAGGAGCTATGTCCAATTACACTCACATTCACTTCTATATACATCTTTATATTTGGGTTTAAATGGAGATGTATAGAAAGTACATCACACTGTGGACTGTGGAATACCTAGAGCCACTGGCAAATTAAATCACAAGTTAATTTAAACAATCTATGGAAGGAGAATTTCGGAGACAGAAATGTTGAAAATTCCAGAGTTTTTATAGTTACCGGGCATTATTACAATAGTGGTATAATTCCGATACATGTAACTTTGAAAGAGTTAAAAATTAGGAAAATATGTAAAATCTGGATACACATACACAGTTAAATCAATAACCAAATGTAAAAATAAATACATAGTCCTCACTTCCCTTGTGGAAGTTCACGTGTCTAACCTAACTTCTCAGTTCTAAAGTTTTTACTTTGCTTCTGGATTGTGATTCAGACATGGATTAGTATGTTTGTTTTTGATAGCTTACCTGCAACAGTTAAGAGATATTCGGATTCCACCGGGAAACGATATTGGGCAATATTGATCATAAACAGTTCCTTCCAACTTTCTTCTAGTAACGTGATCTGATCACGTGATGGAAGAGCTAAGAATGCTGGGATTGTTTTAGTCCATTTAACACTGATATATAAATACCGAACTGCAAGTTCGCACATACTTTCAGGACTACCATAAAATGTTTGCATCAGGTCGGTTGGATACTGTCAATTAAAAAGACGAAACATACTAATATATATTTCACCAGCTTATGGTGTATTTGTTTTCCAATTAATACGCTACGGTAGAGTTTGTTCCCAGTATGGGAACTTTATACAACGAAGCAAGCTGCTTACAAAAAAGTTGAGTCAGGGATATTGCAAACCTAGGCTTATCAGAGTCCTCAAAAAGTTATATGGTCGGCATCAAAGTATTGTTTTATATAGATTTATGTTTTACGCATTGTCAATTCAAAATTTATTGTCCTACATGCACTAATTGGCCAGAATATGAAACTTGCATGAGAGAAAAAGGTATGCTGATATTTTGGAAAACTAAACTTCACTTACTCTTTGAACGATAATAGTAGCTTGTATTTATTTCAAAGTTCATTAAAATTTAAAAAAAAAAAAAGGTTATTGATATGCTACAATTTTCCATATTTGAGGGCATTTGAGAATGGGACCTACTAATAAACAGTCAGTCCGGCGCCCTTCCAAAGATAAGAGTTTTATAATCTTCATCCTAATGTGCTTCTATTCTTGTTTGGCTGTTTCTGCTATTATCTTGTATTGTTTTGTGATCTTGGTTATGTTGTTGTCCAAAGAAGCAATTTTACGAAACTTAATTCAGAATTTTTAAAGCTCATCAATTAACAAAAGTGTTATAATTTCTCAATTCTTCTAGCCATAAGTTAAGGAAAATCTTAGTTAAGGAATAATCTTTATTGCCGAACAAAACAGAAACAATAATTAAGACAGAGTTTTAGAAAAATGACACAGCTTATTCAGTTGTTTGTTTAGGTGCTTTATCAATTATTTTAATTCAGGAGTAATCTTACATACCCTTGGTATGGGATGGATGACAGCAGCTGGTAAACAGGAAAGGTTCTCATGTATGGGACTAGAGCTCCTGGTGCTGGTTCTGTGATGTGTTTGACATCGTAATAATGTGCCAGGTAATGATGATGAAAGTGAGTAGGTGCAAAACAGCACCACGTTCAGAGGAATCCCGGGAGGTACATGGCTACCTGTCTTCTCAATGTGGATGATCGGGCGTCCTCTCTCATGTTGTACAGCTGCTCAAAAAGAAAGAAAACATGTTTAAAGGGCACTGTGATTTAATTGTCTCAAGTTTGATGTCACACGTAGTAGATGTAGATATATATGCAGGAAGTGCTCAATAAAACCTGGCCTCATATATGAAAATGAAGTAATGCATACTTAAAACCAAAGACGTATATAGTAACAAAAACTGTTTGTTATTACATATTTTAATCTAAGCGTTAATTTCAGATCTTGACTGACTTTTGAATAGTTATTTACATATTTAAAACAAACAGGTTTGATATTTAATTAGTACTTATAGGTAACATTGAATTAGTTTTCTAGTTGATGTAGTCTACAGTTTATTTAATATTTATTTTATGTATAAAATTTACTATTTTATTGATATAAGTTGCTATTTTTACATAAATCAAACAATTATAATTACATATATAACATAGTGCGTCATAAGATATAGAATCAAATTGTTTAATAAAAAGCTGACTTGTTTGTTCTTTTACATTTCTGAACAATAATTTGGAAATTGTTTCCTTTCCACAGTCAGACTTAACTAGTATTTTATGAATGTATCTCTAGTGCAAACACTGGGCAGATCCTAGTGTGAGAAAGTTTGTCAGTTCGCCTGAAGGAATGATTTTTTCGGACACTCCAGTTTCCTCCACATTAAATGCACTGGTATAAGTAATAGTTCAAAAGTTCAAGTTCAAAATATTTTATTTAAGTGTCATATATAAAAGCTACAATATACAGTAATTGTATCTCGAATGGTGCGTAAAACACCAATACTCAACCCTTTTATAGCAAAGTAAACAAGCACAACTTATATTTACCGTCTTTATTCATTCCAGCTTCCACACATTTCTTCAATCGACAAGCTCTACATTGGTTTCTGTGTGTTTTGTCTACCGTACATTTATCCTGTGTTCGTGATTTACACACGTATTGCCTGTTTCTCCTGACAGATCGCTGATCAATAAAACAAATTTAAAATTACCTTTTAATGTATACATTTGTATTTCATAAAAATAAACGATTTGATAATGTTTTTACATGACAAATGCATGAAGTAAAAAAAAAGAATCGAATTAAAACAACGGTATCACAAGTTTAGTTTGTGTTACATCTGTAAAGGGTCTTTTGCATCAATTTTCAAAATTTGTGAATTCATTGATCAGAAAATTGACGCCCATTTTATGGTTTTATCGATAAAAATATATGTATCTATTACTACATTACCTAAGCACAAACTAATGATAATTTTTATTTTAATCTGATATATTTAATTTCATGAATTTGAAACTTTAGCTCTTCACAATGTCCAGTGTTAAGTATTATAATCAATGAACCGATATAATAAGGCCTTTTTGTCTCGTCATGCAAATCAGAGTTAATGACTTTTGTTACAGGAACGATTAGCGTCATTAGAAAAACCGCAACAATGATGTCAATATACAATTGATCGTTCGACGTTATCAGAGACAACGTGTTCTCTGGCGAGGTGTCATATAACTGGGGACATTTTTTATATCTGGATACAAAAAATCAAAACAAGACTTACAAACCCTCAATTAATAGTACGTACCTTAAAAAATCCGGCACATCTGGAAATAAAAATGATTATTTTGTTTAAACGTGTGTCTAGAGAATGCTTGGCAGTGCTAGATAACATTATAACAAATCACATTCCATTTCAAGTGTCCCCTAAAAAAGAATCCCATCTGGGGAGTCATAATTCTAACCATGTAGTAAACACTGTATTTCCCCACTTCGGGGGTGTAACAATGCAAGACAAAATAAATAAATAGCCAGGCAATTTTCAGAACAAGCAAACAAAAATAGCTATAGGACTCTGAAGCTTTGGTTTTATAAAGTGCTATAATGTAAACCCCAACTCTCACTCATTAAATTAACAAAACTAGAAAGTTTAGTATAGTACATAAAATAAAATTAACATATTACCCATCACATGCAAATATCCCGTAATGTTTCCCTGAGAATGGTCTGTACAGACACGACATGGTACATCTGTCAGTATCCTACCTCCTACCTGTAATCAAAAATATACGAATTCATCGCAGTTTGGTACTGTAAAGTTGGACATTCAAAGAGAAACCATTAACAAACTGTGCATCTGCAAAAACCTGACTACATTTACAACACACTATATGTTTTTTAATTCAGACCATTGGATTCCGGGAGTACCTATGGAGAATAACTAGATGGCGAACATGTGCCAGTTGTAAATAAGGTCTTTGAAAGTATTAAACCACGGCTCTGGATACCATTTTATCATTCTATTCAGTGTCAGACAAAAAGGTTTTTTGTATTCATTTATCTAATACCATTTTGTCATTATAACAAGTGTTATCCATAGCCATTTTTGGTAAATAGTAACCTGTCCATGTCAATGGATACCATTTTGTCGTTACGTACATTGTTGCCCAGAGCTAAGTGTTTGTAATTAAAGTAACTATCTTGACAAATCATTGGATACCATTTTGTCATTGCATTCGGTGCCTCTCGAAGGTCTGGGACAACATCACTTTTTTTTAAGGCACGTGTAGTTCGCTCAACATGCGTTTATCTTGTAATGTTTGTCATGTTATATTTTAAACAACCATTGTGCTGCAATTTTATTTAAGCAACCTTTTAAAAGAAGTGCCATTTTAATTTGTTTTTAAAGACCCGTCCTTATATTTATTTCAGTTGTTACATACTAATGTCTCGACCGCATTTAAAAGTTGATTGTATAAAGCGATCAGTAAATGTGATCGGCTTTTAAGGTATTAATCGTCAACTTTGTATACACAAATTAACAACAATTTAAAATTCAATATTGTTTCAAAATGACCTTAAACATTCTATTTATTAAATTGACCATAAGCGTCAATTCATCAAGTTTATTTAGCGTCAACTAAGACGAACATAATAAAACCTGATTTTTTAAGACTTCTAGAGATCAATATAAAGAATTATCATTTGAAAAATATAAAGTCGAAAATCTCTTAAACAAACTGCATAATAGTAAGCACATGTTTCTTTAAGTTTGTTGTTTTAATTTCAAAATGACTTCAATATAAGATATGTGCGTATTATACAAATGGCTCTAGAGAAAATAAATTGTCCTACTGACCGCTGGAAAACCCGGACATTACTTTGTTTGAAAGTCAAAAACTCGTCTGTGTTGGTTGTTAATTTTTGATTTTATACGGATACATAATATCTGACTTTTGTCCTGTTAAGTCAATTTAATATTATCCGAAATAAGTCAAAAACCAACAAAACGAAACTTCGGTGTAATTTTAGTTTCAAATGTGTAGTAAGTCCGGGTTAAGAAAACACTTGACTAACACTTGAAGCAATAATAAGAATTAGCCGATTTTACTATTATTGCATGGATTAAAAATCGTCTCGGTTTTTGTACCTTATGTGTACTTTTGCAATGAATTTATTGTTGTTCCTTTGATTTTTCGGCCTAAATGTACTGTAATCAATCACGCCACTGAAGACAGCAATATGTTCAGAGTCTATCCATATTCGGTGTTTTACAATCAGTGCCCATCCACAGTCGGCAATTTTACGATCATTGCCCGTCCACAGTCGGCAATTTTACGATCATTGCCCGTCCACAGTCGGCAATTTTACGATAACTGCCCGTCCACAGTCAGCAATTTTACAATCAGTTCCCGTCCACAGTCGGCAATTTTACGATCATTGCCCGTCCACATGTACAGTCGGCAATTTTACAATCAGTGCCCATCCACAGTCGGCGATTTTACAATTAGTGTCCGTCCACAGTCAGCAATTTTACAATCAGTCCCCGTCCACAGTCAGCAATTTTACAATCAGTCCTCGTCCACAGTTGGCAATTGTATAATCAATGCACTTCCATAGTTTGCAATTTTACAATCAGGTCCGTCATAAGTCGGGAGTTTAACAACCCATTTTCGTTCAGTCGGGAGTTTTACAGTCAATGTTTACTACAATTAATGTTTTGTTACATTGGTTATAACCATGGTGGACTACAAAAAGCATATTAATATGACAGTAAAGCCTCGATTGTTTCTGATAATTTTGCCATCTCGCTTTTTAAAAATTTGAATACCCAAAGTCTATTTTGTTTTTTCTTTAAGGTCAATCCCATTATAATAACACTAACATACTGAACAAATGGTGGCAATGAATTGAGAATTTTGTTGTACCCTTGATGCCGTTTTTGTCTTTGGCATGTATATGTTGAAGTTATATAATTCTACAAGCTTAAATTAATCTTAAACAGAATTACATATCAATACTTTTGATTTTTTTCTTTTTTAGGTATTTTAATTTTTAAAGTTAATTTTAAATATCCTAGATACTCTCTCACAGCGTTTGACTTTCATTTTAATTTTCTCCTTAAAACCTTAGAAATAATATCAGTACTTCGTTTCCCTTCTCCTTTAAAACAATTTAACATATTAAAGCGTACTTAGATTTTACAAGAATATATTAAGTTCCAAAGATTTCACTCGATATAAATTGGTTTTAAGCATTACAAGTTGAGCGCTCTGAACACAACTTGTACATTCCTTATTTCTCTAAATTTGATCATTGTTTTTATATATGGTAATCTTTGAAAAATTAAACAAACATACCAGTTATTTAAAAGGGATGTGTTTTAATATGAATAATGCTAAACAGATCCCTTTACTTAAGATATATATGACGCGGTATTACACAACAAACGAAAGTATTAATCGCATGAAAATATTTAAATTTTTACAAGCATAATAAAACGACAGGTACTTCAACATAACTATAACAGCATTTCACGAATTTAATTATGGATGTAACTTTTTGACATATGACAATTTTTTTTAATTTTACCTGTGATTTTTGAAGAGACGAGTGGCTTTTCTCGAGCTCATAAATTCGTATTTATAGTTAGACAATACTTGAGTGTATTTAAACAAAGATACAAAACATTTGTGTGTCCAGATGATTTTTAAGAAGATGTCGTCGGCCGGTGATTTATCACACTATACCGGTATGGGGTACGTTTGTTTTGGGACTTTATAGCTTGTTTAATTACATTTTGTATTCAATGTAGACTTTTTATTAAAATTGTGGAAGAAATTATTGTATTTTATTGGTAAAATCTCATTGACTTAACCCACCAAATGTCATTGCATCCCTTTCATGTGTATCATCCTTAAAATATATTTTAGTAATTTATGTATCTGCTTTAAGCCCTAGAAAAACATCATGTATTTGTTTATGGATAACTGTAACAAACTTCCGCGTATCGCTTATATAACCGATATAGATCTAGAGACACGTGTGTGTGTGTTTGTGTGTGTGTGTGTGTGTGTGTGATAAAAAATACAAATACAAAAATTAATAGATATAAAAGTTCTGTTTTAATACATGTTCTAGTGAGTCTACAAATTGCACAAATTAAGAAGAAAATGATACGCATATTTCAATTGCTACTTTTTTCTTTTTTTAAATAATGCATTCAAACATATAAAACGTTACACTTGCCTTCAATATATTGAAATTTGTGCCCAACAATAGGAAATCGTACCTCAAAAATTAATAAATACAAATAAAAAAGACCTAAAATGAAACTGATGTGACACAATTATAGAAAGTTAAAAAATATTTAAAAAATGAGAGAGAGAGAGAGAGAGAGAGAACATTTTTCTAGAACGAAACGTTTGAACATTTTGCCCAATGTATATATTATATAAACTCACTAGGTGTTGAAGTCTGTCCTTTGTTCATTATTTCTTAAATAAACCAGATTTTGTTGTATAACAGAGTTACCTGGTCGGGTCGGATCAGATTGGAATACACATTTACGTTTAACGAAGATTTTATTATCTCAAATGACATTAGATAGATTCATTTAATATTGCCTCACTCGGCTTCCACCGTGTGACATCGGGTATTGAAATGTACAACATATATAAACCAATCAGGAAGCAGCTTCCCTACCCGACAGATTTAAACTTGATTAATTTAAATGTGGATTTTAAACAAACTCTATTATGATATATATAATATATATTGATCAACTTACTGTTTGTTGGTGGTCTGGAAGCCACCTTTATTTCAGGAGGAGTTAAAGTATAATATGCATATAAGAAAATGATTAAGGAACTGTCTGTAATTTTAAAAAGATAGATAATTATTTTAAATCCGAATTTAAAGATTAAACTCGGTTTTAAATTTAACAGGTGTCAATGATTGATTATTTGAATAAATTCGTTAATACCAACATTCTTGTCCATATAAATAACCATCATTGTCACGAAAACGAATTCTTGTTATTTTTATGACAATGCAAGATTAAAATGATTTTAAAGTATTAAATTTTAATCAGTAAAAGATTTTGAATCTCAAATAATTTGTTTTGTCAATGAACAATTTTTGAAAAATTAAAATTCCTCTAACCATAGATAAGATGGTTTTTAATGATGACGTAAACCCATGCATGTGTAGGAGGAATAAGACAATTCAATACGTCTTATAAATGTTTGACATGATACACGCCTAAAAAATGGAATTTGCTTGTTTGGGCGCGTTGCATTACAACCTCCACCTCCGTTGGAATTGATAATCAAAAGGTATCGCGGAAACTAATAAAAAAAAAAAAAAAAAAAAAAAAAAAAAAAAACAATGCGGTAAAAAGATAAGGAGAAATTTATTTTAGCAGAAAAACATCATATCACATTAATTGAAATGCCCTGTTTGTTTTTTTTTATTAAAATTATAATATTTTTCATTTGGAAAAAAGGTTATTCAAAACAATTTGGTTTCATCCTTATTTTTTTCAAAACATGAACTGAACAGTACTGAATATACAAGTAAGAAAAAATCTCAGGACTCCGTAGTTTGAAATAAGAATGCTATTCGTAATTGGAATGATGCAATATAGAAATATGTTGCTTAAAATAAAACAAATACTAAGTTCCAATACTGGTTTCTGAACTGAAGTTGTTCTGTCATCTGTCAATAATTGTGACAGTGTAACTATTTTGCAAGTAACAAAATATTGTCGAATGTGTATTGTGTTTGTTGATTATTGCTAACTATGTGTGGCTGCATATACTTAATCCTGCTGGCTATGACTGCTAATGGTTAACTGCATGTTGTTGTATGTACTCAGTGATGCTAGTTATTGCTTACAATACCCTCATGTTGTTGTGCGTATTTAGTATTGATATTTATTGCTAGCTTCGTGTCGCTTGGTAATGCTAACTGCCTGTTGTTGTCTGTGTTTGATTTTCCTGATTATTGCTTACAACATGCTGTTTTTGTATTTGGTGTTGCTGGTTATTGCTAACTAAATTTTGTAGCGTATTTTTTCGCAATTTTGCAAGTAACTTCATGTTGTTGCATATGCTTTGTTTTGTATTGCTGGTAATTTTTAACCTCAAAATGTGGCATGGATCGGTGTTGATTATTATTGCTAACTACATTTTTATGGCGGATGTTCAATGTTGCTAGTTATTGCGTACTGCTATTTGTAACGGGCATTTGGCGTTGTTGGTTATTATTAACTGTAAATGGTGTGCGTGCTTAGTTGCTTGTAATTGCTAACTGTTGCGTTTGCTTGTTGTCTTTGGTTAATTCCAGTTGGCTGCAAATATATTTTTTTTTTCAAAAGAGTTACGATTTACAGCAAGGTAACACAGAACCTATGTCATTTTGGCACACGGTAGGAGTATGAGAATGTTATACAGGTTACGGACTGGGTCAAGAGAGGGATAATCTTTGATATGAGGATAAGATGACTTTTTAAATGTAAGTTCATCTACGAATCTTGACCTGTATCAACACTATGTATATATGTCTTAAACTGTAATAATTGAAGTCTGAAGCCGGGGGGAGTGGGTTAACGTTATTTTCTTGTGATTTAAACTTTTTTCTCAGATATTGTATCCTTTGTTGTGATTTGATAAGAAGATTATGTGTCTGTAGGCTGTCAGTCAGGCTGCAAACATCAACTTTTCTACAATCAGCTGATGTGTCCTGCAGTGTAACTCACGACAAACACTACATTGTATCTTGTCAATTTATTGAACTTATGAACTTATATATTTAGTAAAACTTTTGTGTTTTGTTAACATACTTTGTCTTTCATCATTCTGACCTTTACACGACATCATTATCAAAATTAAGAAAAAATAATGATTGTTTCATTTGGCAAATCCTGGCAAATCCTGTCAAATTATAAGTTTTATGAAGGTATTTTTGCTAAGTGCAAAGATGTTAATATAAGTTATTGTCATCTGTTGCTTTTGAATGCATTATAAAGTTAAAAAATAGCACATGACAGTATGACAAAAAGTTATTTTGTTTCAATTTTTTATACTTAGTATGTCACACTGATATCGTCAAGATCTTAGGCGCTCAAAAATCTGTATATGTTTCTATATTTGAACATAAGATCACTATTATGGTCTTTTAGATTGTTAGGTTGGTTGATCATGAAAGTTTGTTGTATGGTCTGTCTTGTACCACCGCGCACTCAGGGCGACTTGAAGGTGCTAGTTCACAGAGTCAGTACGCCGCAGACAAGAGTACCACTTCAACAGTCACATTATACTGAAACCGGATGAACCATTAAAGGCCAACGGCAAGGAAAATTCACTTTCCGTCAGGACTCGAACTCACAGTGGTAAAAAACCCTGGATTTGTAGACTAACGTCTTATCCATTGGGGCCACCGCGGCCTCTTTTAGATTTTTAAGGCACTACCCGAACATCCATATGCATCCTTCTTACTTGTGTGTGTATGTTTTCTTTACATGCGCTGTGTCATGGTGTTTGGCACATTGTTAATTTGCAGAGACGCAAAAACAATAGTTATACATGTAATTAAAATAAAAGAAAATTTTATCTTGTTGCGACTTTTTAGCTGAAATTCAGATTTTGTTGGGACAGATGCCAATCGTGATATCTTTATACGTCATGTGAAGTTCTGTTGCTGTCAATATAAAGTTACACATCAAAACCATCAGGCCCCTGTTTCACAATAACTTCTTAACTAGGAATCTTCTCAATCTAAACTTTGCAATTTGCTATAATTGCTATAATTTTAAGGTATCATTTTGAAGACGAATTTAAACTTATAATATCTGCATTTAGTATTGTCAAACATGCTTACTCGTAGTTTGGAAAAGAAGATTGGCAAAACTTGCTTAACTTAACCGTTAGAAAATCCTTGTAAAATGATGATTGTGAAACTGAACCAGAAACCTGAGTTTGATATGCAATACAAATTCGGATCGTATAGTTTTGATTTCTTATTCATAGTTATACTATATAAACAACAACATTTAGTGGACCAAGGGCTGGACGCCACGCTTTCAATAATAATTGAAGTCTAAAACAGTTTTTCGAATTATTGTACGACCTAGCAATGGATTAAAGAATGCTTTTAATAACATGTATACTAGTTTGATTGATTGATTGATTTATTGATTGATTGATTGATTGATTGAATGGCGTTTAAGTTCCAATCAAGAATATTTCACTCATATCGAGACGTCAACGGCTTAAGACGAAGTGTCAGATTTTTACCTTTTTTTTGGTTACTTTCATTTCTAAAATGTTTAGTGCTTGGCGAAAGATCAGCAACAACTTGTCTTGGTCAGACCTTGCCGGTGTTTGAACCCACGCACGGAGTCCGTATACTACAGTTGGACTACTGAGTACCGTTTACTTTAAAAATAAGTGGTGCTTGGTGATCTAAGGTCAATTGTCATGCACAATATCTTCAAAACTCGTGGTACCTTCCTATCAATGTGTCAAAATTGAAAAAATAAAATATGTTATCAGTGTTTTTTTTTATGTTAATCGTTGCTGAGTATTCTTGGAATACGCTTTATTATACAGTTAGCATTTATAGTTTAACTTAATGATGTACATATAGGACACAGCGTGTACTTGATAGTTTCGCGTGGAATCTGACGGAGTGATGTTGGGGTTTCTTGTTCTTAACTGACTTAGATATATCATAGTGTCGTCCGATATGAATAGAGGTGATGTGATCTGTAAACCGGCAATTTAGACCACTGTGCCACCAACTCCTTACTTGTTGGTTTTGTCTAATATCCAGAACGCATTTTTTTCAGGAACAACAGTTGACCGATTCTGACATATTTTGCCTCTCAAGTTCACAGTTCACAATTGGATATTGACCTGGTATAATCTGAAAATCGTTCCTAATCGTTTTTACTACGTTCGAAATGTTGCAAATAGTCATAAAGGCTGAGGAAATGATCAAAAGTTCAAAATAAGCTAGTGGCTACGATTATCAGTTGCCTTCTACAAACCACAGATTTATGAAATTAAGGTCCACTATTTGTTAATCTTTGAAGGAATTCCCCGTTGGTAATAACCGTAATTATATGAATGTAAAATTTTAATACACGAATTTGAAGCAGGACTGAGATACAGGTGTTAGGAATTATCGTTAAAATTAATACTCTGTCGTAGTCTTAATGTTATTACTAGATTAAAATGCGCCCATGTGTGTGGGTTCAAATCTGAATAGGGCACGACTAATCCTTGTTTCTATTGACGGATCTAATAAATAAATAAATAAATAAATAAATAAATAAATAAATAAATAAATAAATAAGTAATAATACTAATAATAAATATGATGATGATGATGATGATGATGAAAAAGAAGAAATTAGAACCATCCGTATTTTAAATCATGAGGTCGCTAAGTTGGTTTCTTCTCGTATTTTGAATAAGGAAATTGAATAGATTTCGACTTTAGAATTATATAAATGCTTAGTAAAAAAATCGAAGATTAAGTCATGCCTGGTCTTTCCCGTTCTGGATGAAGTGTCATGTGAACATGGAATTTCAGGAGTAGATTCACCAATGTTAATTACACGTTATAAATGTCAATGTACACGTAGGTCTGGTACCTTTGTACAGCTTATGTGTAGAAAAATCTTTTTCCATACTAATCCATGTCCGAATCACAATCCAGAAGCAACTTAAAAACTTTGAAACTGACAAGTAAGGCATAACATCAAGTTATATCAAATAAAAGAGAAAATGGTAAATTTTCTGTTGTTTAATTTTCTCTATTTTTGGGATTTCATTCATAAGAACAAATAAATAAATAAATAAATAAATAAATAAATAAATAAATAAATAAATAAATAAATAACGACGGAGCAACATCATATTATTGTAAAGTATTTCACCGTAGTTGGGAGCGCAAAGTATCAGTAAATTGCGTGTTTCACTAAATTCGATCTTAGTGACATACAAATTGCAATATTTTTACCTTTTTTAACCAAACTGAAAAAAAACTTTACTGGGCCTTTGTAGAAGGCTCACCTGTAAATTACGCCCTTGTTATAATTCATAAACTTCAATTTGAATTATAATTTTAATTCGGTTCAAAAATAATATCGCTCATTGTCACAATGAAAAAACAATTGTCAGAACTGAAATATTAAAGCCCCGCTCAAACCAGCCGAGGCAACCAAAACATCATTTCGGGAAACACAAATGAAATAAATCGAACAAAAGTATAGATTGTCACGTGATGCCATTGTTCTAGTGATTATGACGTCACGAATGTTCTAGCATTGTGACGTCATCGATTCTGCATACATAGAAACGGAGTGTTTATCGAAGTTCATAGCGGTAATTTTGAGAAGAGATTTTACAGCAATGGCTTTGAAACCGTTGATAGTGTGTGTAATGTCAAATTTCTTCAGGTTTTTTAATACTTTTCGCCTCGCATTTGTGTTTTACGTTATATTGACAGAATTTTACGGATATTACATATGGTAAGTAATTATATTAGTTTGGGACATTATGGATTTTGAGGAAGTGCCGTGTCAAATGTTTTTACATCCTGGAATTTTCTGCAAATTTTTATATCTTTCTGGTCTTCATCTCGCGAAGGTATAAACGTCAAAAAAAGACGAAGCGATTTCCGTCGATCTTAGAAAATCATCGTTGTAAATCACAGAACCAATTACAAATTATCTAAAATAGTTATTTCCCCAGTAATCATCACACTTTGCACAATTGTCAAAATTTAATCTGTGGACCTGTTATTCACCTTTCTATAATAGGAAATTGTCGCATTTTTGTCAGTCGTATTCAACTCAGATTTTTCAAAGTAACAAAAATTAAAATATTCTAACTTTATTTTAATAAAAAATAAATCAGACGATGTGGGTTAGTTAACGTTATTATCACGCGTTGCTATTGTTCTATTGTTTGTGACGTCATTGAAACAAACGTTATCTTAGCAACAGACAGTTTATTAGTTTGAGAACAAAATGTCTAGCAATGGTGTTGAATCGAATTGCTGAGTGTGTAACAATGAATTTATTCCGGTTTAATAAATAAATAAATAAATAAATAAATAAATAATTAAGTAAATAAATAAATAAATTAAATAAATAAATAAATAAACAGACAGACAAACAAACAAACAAACAAACAAACAAAAAAACAAATAAATAAATAAATAAATAAATAAATAAATAAATAAATAAGTGTATTATTAATAATAAAACGCACACGTATAAAAGAAAAGATTCTGACCACCTATAGCTAGATTCGAATCATACACATGCATATCTGCTGTTAGAAACTTATCGAAAGTGGTTTCTGTAGAATCTAGTTTCCCCCCACCATTCCCGACACAACTGACTACTTCGATACAATTGAAGAAATATTGACAATTTCTCCATACTACTTCCCCATTTGACAAATAGAACAAATTCACTAGTTGAGCACATTAATAAATATTTATACTAATTACAAAATGTATGAATAGTGCTGTAAAACTATTTCTGATTAACTTTAAAGTTTGACAAAAATCCGTATTATCGTATTATCTAAATAACATAAATTGGGCTTCGTTTATGATTAAAGTACATGTAAGTAATAAATTTAAGTGATAAAGACTGGTCATATTGTAAAGTTATCTCGTTATCTGAAAAAAACTGAGACATACATGGAAATATGAAAATAATTCTTTGCTTTGTCCCTTTCTTTTTGTATTGTTAATATGTCACATCTAATTCATTTTCAACTTTTTTATTTCACGAACGAAAAAAGCGCTTCAAAAAGATTATTTGTTCCACCATTCAGTGGTCACCTGTTTTAGCAAAAAGAGGTATCCCCATTACCGACCTACGTCTTCAATAGCATTGTCATATACATGTATACCATTTTTTTTAAAATTAATCATAAAATGCATTCAAAAATGTGGTATGTGACAGCATCATTGTAAATTTTTATGCAAGTTTATGGGGCAACTTCATTCAATTAACGCATCCACACAAATCAGCTAGATCTGATGTCATTTGCCACATTATGGTTCATGAATAACCATTACATGCTGGGTTGTTGAAAAAATTGGGTAATATGTAGTGAAAGTTTCTATGCAATACAAACTGCATCATTCAAGTCATTTAGTCCGTCTTTTGTCAGTGTTCGCAAAATGTGTATAAGAAATTTGCCCCGGACACGTGTTACACCTACCTACATGTTCTTTGACGGCGGTTTATCTTATTTTGATTGACCACTCGAGGTTTGACTATGAGGTGATGCTTTTGCCAAATGGCGAGTAGAATAAAGTAGAGTAATTGTGTCTTACGTCACAGTAAAGATTTCTTCACTTATATCGAGGCATTAAGTTTGAACTGTTTTCAAATGAAACTGATGCAAAGCCTAATGGTTGTAATAATTATGTATTTTTTCAAACTCTTTTTAGCGTGGAGAAAGAACCAACAATGCTTGAATATATTTGGCTTTTCCTTGGATATCCCCTTGAACAAACGTGCCCAGTTTTTGAAGTGATTGTTTGGGTAAGTTTTAACCCATATTTTAATTTATCATTGATGATTGTTTCTGTCATATTCCAATTTTTTAATTTAATCATAAAATACATTCAAAAAGTGTCATATCATATACAACTTTTTGAATGTATTTATGATTAATTACAAAAAAGTGGTATATGGCATTTCTGTGAAAAGCATCTAATCATTAATGTCATCCGATTAGATTTTAATGACTCCAGTTGTTTTTACAGAAAATTATGCCTTATATGAATTCCGCCGTTGGCTTACACCGAATTTCTGTCGTCATCAACGGCCCTTTTTGTGGATGATATGGGGCCTTGGGACCACAGAACCTGTCCCCATACCAAAATGCGGGAATTCGCCGCTTCCTGTCCGAGGCATATGAAATCTGTGTCAGAACTGATCATCATATCTTTAGATTTTTGCTTTTGATGGCAAAAATACTAAGAATACATTTTGGTTCATGACCTCTCGAAACAACGGCATGGGCTATCATTAGAAAGGTACGTCATGTTGTGTTCGGTTCGCAAGCATTCTGACATAAGCCGAAGTTTCATTCCTTATTTAGAAAAAAAAAATGTTTTCTTAATCTTAAATGAAATAGATTATTATAGCGATAATTTTGAAACATCTGATATCCTATTCCTGAATCTTATTCACAATACTGATTGAATACCCTAATACAATGTTATATCTAACTTTGATATGTTTTTAATTTTTTTTTCAGCGCATAGGTAGCAAGCTGGCTTTCGTTTTAATACAAAAACTCCTGACAAAGACTATTGGACAATTTATTGTAGATCGTATACGAAGAAAAATAACGGCGATATTATCAAGGTGAATTTTTTTAAACATTATCTACTAATTAGTTTAGTTTGAGATGTAGCATTCTTCTCATTTCTGCGCTAAGTCACAAAAGTTCATGTATACCTTATAAATCAATTGGCTCAACCGTATTAGCTTTTTTAGATATTCAATACAAAATGAATAATGTCCTGGCCCCGGTTTCTGAATCATTTCTTAGCTAAGATTTTCCTTAAATTTAGCAAATGTTTGTTATCTCATGTTGGAACTACTGGTGAATAGTTTTGTCAAAACTAAATGCAAATGTTTTAATATAGATGTGATCTTAAAACTGACACCTTAACTTCCTGAATATCTCGAAAATTTACAGAATTATAAAGATTTGAAAATTTGCAAGATTTAAGTTAATGAAAAATCTTATCTAAGAAATGCTCGTGAAACCGGGTCCTGGTATCAGCAGTTATGTCGATATATGTCTTATTAGTCAAAAGATTTTTTTTTATATTTTAAGCTACAAATGTAACTTTTAACAGAAGTTTAAATACTTATCAATTTGATACTCAAAAGCATGTATTTGGCTATGAATATACTGTTTTCTTAGTATTTATTTATTTATTTATTTATTTTTATGCAGCTATTCAGCTACTTTAAAACGATTGCTGGATAAATTCGAACTTACTGATTTCGAGATGAGATCTGACGACGATCAGGAGGGTTTAGGTCAATCGGGAACAAGAGGCCGAAAAACTGCAGCTACACTGTGAATAAAGAATCTTGGACTAGTACTGCGTGGCTTATCTAACTGTTGAACACAAGGTAGTAGTTTGTCATCACCCACAATGTTGATAAGTAGCCAAGATGGGGATGAGTGATCACATTGTTGAACACAGAACTAGAATTCGGCATTCAAAATGTGAATAATAAGCCAGAACCAGGAGTTAAAATGTAGATAAGGATACAGAATCGCAGTGAGCTATCAATTTATTGAATGATAAATTCGGCTTTAAGCATGGAAAAGAACCCAGGATAGGATAGAGCTATGGAAATGTCAAACGTGTGTCAGGGGTGCGGTATTCAAAATGAATGAAGAGCCAGAGACAGATTGTGTTATTTGTCTGAATATTGAGTCTTCGAAGTGAAATCATAGAGATTCTGTATGCTACATGATTAGCACACTTTAGTACAATAGATAGATAAAACACTTTTGCAATCTGATTGATCACGGTGCCAAAAAACTTTAACCCTAGTTAACAATAAATCATAGTCAATGGATTAATGCATACCTGTATGCAATGGAACAAATTATGAATAAATTGTATCATTGCGATCATTAAAAGAAACCGTTGTGTCAGTGACATGGGAAATGCTGAAATATAATATTTCTAACAAAATAAAACGATGGAGCAAATTGATAACTGAAAAATGTCATGTATAGCGCCAAACAAACGTGAATCCAAATCCAGTAAGAGTTTCCACACAGTTGCCTCTCATATCGACCATCATTCGTTTTACCTCAATATTGGGGATATAATTACATATTGGTTATAAATAGCTTTCACGGGATTAAAAAATAATTAATGTTTGAATATATCTTATATGTTTATTTGATACACTTCTGAGAAAATATTGATATATTATTGCAAATCGATGTCCAATGATATATCTGCTGACGGTTCAGTCATAAAATGCCATTACTCACGAGTTAGCATTAACTAATGACCTTCTTTGTTTGTGATTGTCATGTTATAAATACATGTTATACACTTCTGTCAGTATTACAAGTTGTAGCTTAATACAATACGTGCATAAAATATCTCTATTTTACATGAAGCTTGCTATACAAGAGATGCTAACCCTTCCGAATTCGAAGTACCTGACCCAACTTCCTCATGCGTTTAGCTTAATTAACTTGTTTTCAAAGATTACATTTATTTATTCAATTTTTATTGTGATTTGATCATTGTTTGTTTTTATCTAAAGACACACCACATGAAAAAGCATGAAACGATAACCAGATATTGAGACCACTGATTACTTGTATAACAGTCACCATTTTGAATAACATACCCATGGTGTGGTTGAAATAATTATTCAATTTACAAATTATTTAATTACGTTTACTTAGTCTTCCGACGGCAAACTAACAGTCAGTTGTAGGTCATTTACAACCTGCGATTGCGTTCTGACTCTGTGGAATGACATGATATATGACATCCATAGTTGTATTCATCAGTGTGGTTGCCTTTGTAGTAAATTGAATCTTAAAAATTATCTCGTGTACCACACGTACTTGACAACAATAAATGCAATAGAGATAACAAAAACAGTAAGTGTTTATTAACAAACAGATAAAAATTAAGGAGACAAACATATTGATGTATTTGTTAAAACATATACAAACAGATATCTGATATTTGAGAGTGTGTGATCATGTAAAACATGACATTAACTAGAAATAAAAAGTTATCGACTGAGGTTCAAACGCCCTAACCCTTCTGTAAACTATATCCTTTACTTTCTAAACACATCGTTACTCCAGTTAAAAAAGAAAGCAGACCAGACCAATTCCTGTAGTGATTGTCGCTTTACCATGAATTGTGTAATCAGTATAATGGAAATGAAAGAAAGTAGAAAAATATATAAGATGCGTTGTATTATTCATTTTTTCCAAACAGACAAAAATGAATAAAATTCGTCTTTTGCATAAATTTTGTTTTAGAACGAAACCGGAAAATTGTTAAAATGAAATTTTTTTTTTTTTGCTTTAATTCCGAAATAAAAGCAATATATTTCGAATAAAGATATTTCATGGTATGCTTTTTGATCCGATTCATTCTGGATCAATTTTAGATTTTTAATATTAACAATTTAAAATGATTCCGTTCTGTAATGTGTTACTTCGTAATGCATTATTTTCACAAAATGTTTCTTTTACAATTTTAAACATATATTGACTCTTTTGTTCTACAGTGAACTTTCTCATCCACAGTAAAACAATGGGACATAAAGTAGAAGCTCTTTTCAATGTTTGTCAAAACTTGTATTTAACAATATATAAATGGCTAAAAATCTATATACCATTGTTAACAAACAACATTGTATGACTGATGAAATTAGAAGCACAGTCCAATTATACAAAGGCCTTAGCGATTTTAACGAGATAGGTTGTTCAATTTCCGGTCAATAATTGTCAGAAAGGAACAAACGCAGACTTTTTGCCACTTTGTTTTATGATAAATTCGTGTCAATATTTAAGGGATTGCTTTTTGAGAATAAGTTCGATTTTTTACGATAACGTGTCGAACTTGAGACATGAAATAGATCTAGAGTATAACGTTTAAATGAGATATTGTGTGTCACAACAGAATGATATGCGTTTAGAACACAATACCTTATGCAGTATTCATGAAATTAATTAACGAATGCGTGATGACTGCATATGTAAATGAAAGTCTTTAAAACAATTCCCGGATAAACATGTAATGGGTATTAGGTTTTCTTATATTTCTTTAGAAACATCAATACATCTATACTGCGATGACAAGATTCTTTAATTTTGATCAAAATACAATTAATTTATTTTATTGTTCATGACATGTTGCGAAAAAAACTCATTCCAAGTTTCAAATTTAAGACCAAATTAATTTTTAATCAGTTTAGTTTGTTGTTGCTGATATAACTTCAGTTCATATGACATTTAAACTGTATTCACTAACAGTATTTGTATTTGAATTTCAGCTGCTTGGTGCATATATGCGTGAAAATAATGGTTAAATTATACGAAATGCGGATATGTTGAACAAAATAAAATTTAAATGTGTAGTATAACATGTTCTGGTTGCTACCAATAACACACCATGGTTTGAAAATAATTTAGTTTCATAATTTTGGTGCAAGCACGACTGATGACAAATTGCGTTCCAAAACGACCGTCTGCTATTATATGTAATTTAAACCGTTGAGTTGATGTCTCTGTTGGTGGATGTTTCCACGAGGACATCACAAACTCAGTAGGCGACAATTTTGCATTGTCAGAAATATACATGTACTATTGTCTAAATTTGCTGCTGCTAGTTAAAATCTGAAATTCCTTAAAATCTATGGTAAACTCTCTCACGTACAGCATTTCCTAAATTAGCTTAATTTGGTAAAATATACTTTGATATTAAAAAAAAAACATCTGAAAATTTTGGTTTCACAATTTTGGTCCAAGCACCAGTTTTGCATTCCGAAATGACCGTCTAGTGCTTTAAAATTAAAAGAAGTATAATATTTAATTTGGACATGTCCGAAACATTATATCTTTATCATTAGAAAAGTATCATTTGAAGTTTAGTAAGGAAATTAAAATAAAATCAGGTCCCCTAACTTTTCAGATAATTACACATAATTGAATTACAAATAGGTAACTTAAGAGTATAATGCTTTGTGTCTACATTGCTAGGACTAAAACACTTTTTTGTTGGCAATTCTAATTAAATGAGAAAACAAGACAAATATAATATGGTTAGAGAACAGAACAGAACTTTTGCTATGGTAAAACAAACATTCCTGTTCTTCATGTTTTAATATCAATCTTAAAAGCAACTTGAGGTAAAACATAGGAAACTGGCAAATTAAAAAAAAACATATCAACGAATTGAACTTCCACCAGGGTAGTAATGTTGTGTGCTCAAGAAGCTAGCCCCAGCCCAACGTGTGGGATCAAAATTGAGAATAAAACAAACATGGAATTACGGAACGGCAAATATGTCCAGGATTATTGTGGATTTATTAGAAACATCAAATTTGTAAACATTATTTTGTTGTCATAGAAACAAATAAACGAAAACACATTTCCCGGGAGAAACCATTCCATACCGATTGAAAAAAACTACTTGAGCAATTTGTCTCCTTCAAATTAACACCTTGCGGTTCAAATTAAAACGTTAGGTTTAAATGACTTCTTAATCCATGTATTTATGTTCACAAAATTTTCAAAATCATAATCTTTAAATTAAAGGTTTAGTTTAAATTTGAGGAAGAAATATTTCATATTTAGTAACTTCTTAAAATTATCACTCTTATTAAAATTTCAAACCATTCATTGAGGTCTTTATCTTAAATGATGCGTATGAAATAGCGTTAAAAACCACTGATATCAACTCAGTATTTTTATACTTCTAAATACGAAACGTCGCCATCCACAAAGCAGACCAATTGCTGGTATTCTTGAAGTCCATTCAGTTGTGTAATTAGTCTTACAGACTGACGCCTGAAAAGTTTAGGATCACGGAGTTGAAATACTTAAAGTTTCAGACTTATTTAATAAGCTAAGACAATCAGTATTAACTATTTTATTTTTAAGTACTTTGTTATGTGTGTATTGCGCTTTTTGTACCATGTTGTATGCGTGTGGTTTCATAATTCCTGTCTATCTTACTGTCATCGTATTTTGAGGATTATTTTGGAATTTAACATCCTTCTTTGTTTTCTTTTTTCTTCCTTTATCTTTTATTTACAAATCTGTCTGGGTGTTGTGGGTAGGGATACACGTATACCTTACAGACCCTTGTACTAGACAACAATGACTGCTGACCAGACGGTTAGAATCCCGAGACTAGACTTCTTAAAATAAGGATTTACATTTGATATAATCTTTTTGTAAAAAAAATATTTTATCTTCAACAAATACTGTAATGCAGTAATTACAATGGTCCAGTTGTTCGAATCTTAATTAGTTTAATCAATTGATTAGTCAAAATTTGATTTTTGCATATATCAAATATTTTGTTTTTTATATTGAAAATACAAGTGATTATATTGTATTTATATTGATACATATTGTTAAACTACTGCTGAAGAAATAAGGATGTGTTTTTTTATCTTTTTTTCTGTGAAACATTGATTGTATCAATCAAAACATGTTCTCTCTGCAAATTAATATGCATTGAATAATTAAAGAAATTTTCGTTTTTGATTTGTTAATGGTTAATATCACTTTTTAGATTGAACCATTTCTTTGTTCTTTGCTTGTTTGTTTGAGCTGAAAAATGTTTTTGATAGTAGCAAAAAATATAATCAAGAAGGACACAAAATAACAAACAAACAAATAAGACAAGAATTACATGTAAAAATACAAAATAAGCATTTCGATATTGTTTAAAACAAGTTGCAACACTTAAGACTTCAAACGTTTTCTATGAAAAGAACGCACATTGTATATGTAGGTATGATGAGGATTCTAGAGTGACCGAAAAGCGATATAGATGAACCATTAATGGCAAGCTGTTCTATTGTCAATAGCGTCTATCTGAATTGTTTATTACTAGTATGCATGTACTTAAAATGCAAAAATGAACTCCCAAAGTAACAAAGTCATTCGTTAACGAATAATGAGTACAATATGGATTGGGAAAATGATATAACTAAAGGTGACATGTATAAAAAGAACAAAGTGATGATACAATAGAAAACTCTGTGTCCCAGTATTCACCAACACAGTTGCCTCCCAAAGGCAATATACAAAGTGGCAATATCTTAGTGGGCAGGGCTAAATGTTGACTACTGTCTTAGCGGTTTGAGTATTTGTCTGGCCTTAGAGGGCAATAAATGTAAGGGGATTACGTATTTATAAGATTTAAATTTTCCACCTCACAGAACCAAATGTTAAACATAATGCTTGTTTTGTGCCTGTTGTAGACAGTCGACTATTCCTAACCATTGACTCGGAATATTTGGAATCTCGTATCAGTCTGAATATAAGGTTTAAACAATTGGACAAATCTGTTTTACGATTGTGAAGTGTATTGCTGTAATTCAATTACCAATCGACTAGAAACATTGCTCTTGGCTAAGATTATGTGCATGTTTAGTTCACAAAACGAACCATTTATGGTAATCCCTTTAGCATTATAATAACGCGTACTAATCACTTTAATCAGTGTCTCTTCCACACTTTTGGTTGACTTGTCATATAATTTAAGATTTAAAAAAACGAAAATTTATTATTTTGTTTTTCCAAAAGTAACATCGGAATATTTTTTCTAATAGGTTTTTCAAAACCACAAGTTAAAGTGGTCAAAAATTGCTGTTATAAGTGATTCCATATGCCCCTTTTTTAATTTTTATTTATGAAAATGCAATCAAAAGTAGCTAGTGACTAAACTAATTGAGTATTCACCTTAAACAGTGTCTCTTCCCCGTCTTTAGATGGTATTTTCGGTTGATTTTCTCATATAATTTGTGATTTAAAACAGACATAACTTGATTTTGGTTTTTCCAAAGCTGGCACTGAAACAATTTTTCTAATTAGTTTTTCTTTAAAACCACAAGTTAACATGGTCAAAACTAGATATTATAAGTATTGTCATGTCGACTTTTCAACATTTATAAAATAATGCATTCAAAAGTATCTAATGACAATTACATGACTACTTTTAAATGCATTGTTAAAAAATAAAAAAGTATTAATATTACAAACGGAATTGACCATATGTTTGTGTAGAGAACGATATTCGCCTGATTTAAAACGGAAACCCTCCACTTGCCGTCAACCCTCTTTTTTAAATACTTTATTTGTGAAGGATAATTTTATAGAATACATTCTAAAATACGCCTCATTTTCATTAAAAAAATCATTTTTACAAAAAGGCTAAAATCAATTTTATCTTTTTATGTTGATTAGATCAAAGTGAAAGAGATGTCACTTAATTATTTAATGTGTCAACTCTGTAAAATGTTATGTTAAATACGAACAAAGAACATGAAGGGAACCTCAAATATTTCTATGACTGACAACTTGTGGAAAACCACAGAATGAAGGGACCACCACTGAATCTCTGATAAGCGCCTTAGATCACCGTAGTCATTAGAACGCTTTACAATGTCAATTATTCATTTTTTGAAAGATTAAGTTAAATGGTTGCTTTGATTATTTGGGTACTTATGTCGTAACCAATCATATAATGAGATTTAATATCTGTATGTCGATATTGGCGTGGCACCAAATGACAAAACGCCCTTCTATCTTTAAAAATATCAAAAATACTTGAAGTTCGCGAAATGGCACTTAGTAAAGAAAACTTAAGTAATCTGTCTTGGCACTTTGTGATACATTAAGGGCTTGTCTACCTATAGCTAGTTGGTTAAAAAGGTAGTTTCTAAAACGAACAAAGCAGAGCAACTAATGTAGGAAATGCTAAAATTCACTTAAAAAGTCACACAAAGTCTTACAACGACGCAAGAAGTTCACCATACTGCAGTCATGGCAGAAGAAGAGACTATTAAGACCTTTTGTAGCGTCGTTATTTTCAAAATATTTCCAAAAATCATGTTTGATGGCCTTTGAATTAAAATTCAATTGTTAAATGTAAAACTTTATTTGATTATTACAATCGTATCCAATCTGTTCCTAACGGTACGTCGTGCTCCCTCAGGAAACTAATAGGTATTCATTCTTATGTATGTATAAGTGTTATTTGTACTAATCTTGCATTTTTATATACAGTGATGTTGGAAGAGGCATTTTTGGTTGATTAAAACTTCTTTACTTGTTTGTTAGCTTTTAATTTTCAATATTTAAGGGAGAAGCTTTTGAAAAAATGCCCGATAGGAAAAAAATCCATGAACTAGCGATGTTAATCAAAAGATTGCCATTTTAATTTTTTTTTTAATTCAGATTTTAGATTTTCTGAAATTGATTGCGACTTTTTGAAAAGTCTTGTACAAATGTCAATCTTGACAGTACTATTCGATACATGATTTTGAAGTGGTCCTTAATTTTCCATTTGTGTAAATAGTCATCAAAAAGTCGCTGATTGATCAAAGAAAAAATTGGTCATTAGGGAACTAAATTCTGACAAATGATCAAAAATTCATTATATATATTTACTGAGGCCAAGGTCGATACGCACTTTACCTTATTTATGTTTATATTTGATTATGATAACCAGAACAGTTATCGATTTTAACTAGCACGCACCTGTCAATTTTCTCTGTCAGGTAACGTTTTTGACGATTGGTCAATGCTTAAAAGTGAAAGGCTTCTTTATTAAGTACAATCAGATAAATTAGATCATTTTTCTTCGAGTGTTTCTTTTTAAAAATGTCTCGAATTAGTCTTTGATCATTATAATTGTTGATGATTTTCAATTTTTTCAATTACATCCAATAAAAATTGTTACAAATGTAACAGTTTTGTCTGTCTGAAACGTTCCAATATGATTAACTTTGTCAGGTATTTAATGGTCTACCTCTATATAGCATTTCCATATTTCTGTTCGTTTTAGATGACAAGTTTGGTGACAGTAATTACAATCTGTAGGGGTAATTGCAATATGTATAAAACAATTAGCAGTGTTAAGTTCCATAACGTTATCTGTCTATGTTTTGTAACATCGATCACCTGTAACTAACCAACCCTATCACCTGGTCTCACTTGTTTAACTTTTATTTTATTGACAGTTTCTGAGGTTGTTTTTTTTACTTTGCTTTGGCATTGTAATTTGGATATGGATTGTTATGTATGTTTTTGGTTTGATAGTCTCAGTTTTAATTAAAATATAACTCCAGGTCCACCTTATAAGTAAGTTTGTGTAAGTCGCCAAAACAGGAGTTATTAGAACTAAACACTTCCACCAGTGCTAACACTGACCAAAAACATAACATATTTCAATGCAAACCAAACGGCTGAAATACCAATGTCACGGTAAAAGCCTTTTCTCAAAAAGATATTATAACCATCTATCTAGGAACGATGTGTAAAAGCTTAAAAGTATTGCGATTGACACATTAAAAAAATTCAGGAAAATTATATTGTATGTCCCAAGAACAATTAAGAATCGAGTTTTGTATCAATTTGTAAAAACACGAGATATTGAGGTGGTATTTGCAGGAAGCTCTGATTATTTTTTTTATTGTATATATTGTTATTATCCTTGCGTTACGTAGATTTTTTAAAAGTGCAAACAAATACAACGATATGGATGGGGCAGGTTGGGTGTAGTTCGAAAGTACTACACTTGGTTGTTGAGTTATCTTGCGCTTTTTTCTATATCGTTTATACTACTACTACTACTACAATAGTATAATATATGGTGCCAAATGCCTATATACATTCAAATTTAAACATTTAATATTTACATAAATTATTGACGCCAAACCGCAATTGGCTTATGAGACACTTATACAAAAATCTATTTATAAATTTAATCACTGTATTAATTTGTGTAGCCTTTTATACAATATTTCTTTTTTAATATTTTCATCTGTAATCGGTGCTCACTATTTTGACTTTTTTCCCAAACTATGTTTTTAAAAGTGGTCAGATACAAATTCAGATAGTTTAGTTGTCCACTTTACATGTATGCAAAACATGCTATTTCTGAGTATTGACCAATACAACATTTTATCTATGTTAATTTGGAAGGATCGTACATTTGACCCATTAACGTTTCTAATTTGGACCGAAAAGAGTAAAAATGACAGATACAAACCATTTCGAATTTTTTTTAAAGAAAATGTTTTAAAAGGGTGAAAGTATAATAGGCAATCTTACCATTTATATTCCAATTTACACACATCTATCAGGAATTTAAAGTTTATTAACATTTTATTTTCTACTATTTATCATCCACTCCATATTGAATAACATGATTAGAACTCGTTTAACACGTACGATGAAAGGGAAACAACTGTTTCAATGTCTCGTATTCTCAATTTAAAATATAAAACAAAATTTACAGTACATGAATAAGATTAAAATGATTCCCGAAAAAACACCTTCTAGTGTGGTTATGATGTTTTAGCATCAGTAAATATTTTTCACTTACATCTAGGCGATAATTCCTGGGATGGTGGAGGGAACCAGAGTACCCCAACAACCACTAGCCTTCGACAAGCCAACTGAAAAGGTTTTAGACACTAGTATCTGGCAGAGTTGGATTTGGTCCTTAGCAATGATATAGCACGCAACTTTCACAAAATTTCGAGAAACATAGTTTCTCCATATGTTTTTCGACCAGAAATCTAGTTTCCCTTGGGAGAAACTAGGTGTCTCGCCAAGAAAACAGTTACACGAACGAGAAACCCAGTTTATCGCATTTTTGCGAAATTTGCATGCCTAGAAAATGTGACTCACGGCAAGAAGTCAAGTTTCCATTGCGGGAAACTATGTTTTCCGTGTGAGATACTAAGTTTCACGATCGGGCTTCACTAATTAAAACGCAAGACTTAGTTTCTCGACGATCTACCTAGTATTCCGATCGTGATTTGATTCTCGCCTAACTTGACAAAGTGAATCTCGTTCGGGTTACTGCGTTTCCCGACGAGAAATTTAATGAGAGTTTTAAACCATTTAGGAACTTATGCCCCAAACGGAATACAATGTATGTCAATAAGGAGAATATCATCTCGATAAAAACACAAAGAAGAAACATGAAAAAGAAAATAAATATTAGAACAAAATCCATAATATAGTTAAACAGTCGTGTAGAAACAAATGCAATATACATAACACTGAGTTTTACTTTTGTCCAAGATGAAATATACCACTCGACAAAAAAGGCCAAAATGGTATAATGTCTTTATTATATTGAGAAAAGAAACAAAACTACCATAGTTTATTGAAATTAGAGTTAACCATACTCGAGTTACTTCCCTTTCAACACAATAAACCGAAATTATTAAAATCCGTCTAAATCATTTTAATATTCCATACAAAATACTGTTAAAATTGCGTTTTGTTATAGTTGTGATGCATGTCCTGGTATCACAATTGTATCCTCCGATATGACCAATTTTGGGTACATAAAATATGTATACCTTAACAATTTGTAACTAAAAATGGTTCCTGAAAACGTAAAATCATTGTCATATATAATGTTTAATAATTACGATTACTTGTATATGCTATATAAGTATGTGTATTAGAAGAATCTGGGATGCAATTCATCGGAAGCTTAAGTGTACAAGACAATTGTAATTACAAAAGTAAAAATCACAACAACAAAAAATTAAATACAGTCATGTATTTTTGGACGCAGGACATTTTGAGCGACTTTAGTGAACATTTGAGCGACAGATTTTAAACATTACCTTATTTTACGATTGAAATTTGAGCGACAGTTTAAATCTACTTTCTGCTCTAGTATGAAGGGTAGAGAGAGAAAAAGCTGAATATTAGCGAAAATTTTATCAGAAATATGCAAATAGTGATGTCGTTTGCAACAGATTTACATGAACCCTAGAATTTAAATATCGGGCTAGAAAAGATATGTTATTTTACTTCGTACTTTATCCTGTAAATTTTACCAAGTTTTTACAGTTTTATGAAATGTAGTGCTACTCTGTTAATGGATTTTATAAATTTTAATTTGGTGCTTTTCAAAATCTTTATCCCTGCTCAAATCACTACACCCACAGCATTGGCCAAGGAAAATGTCGCTCAAATGTCTACCATATATTTGGAATTTCACTTAAATGGGTTAAAATTCTGTCGCTCAAATGTCCATTACTTCGTCCCTCAAACGTCCGTTAATATTTGCTCTTTTGTCCTATGCTTTCGCTCAATTGTCCAACGCTGGTATTTTTACACTTCACCCCGTCAGTCTCTTATGGAGTCTCGAAACATTCATGAGTTCAGACCAGCACCCCTTTTTTTCTTTTTCCACTCAGACCAATCTCAAGATCCACAAAAAAGAAACGATTAGGAGAAAAACGTCATGAGCTAAGGAGAAAGAAAACGTCGTGAGATTAATCCCTATGCTGACTGGCAGGTAATCATATATGAGAGTAGGGAATTCGAATGGTTTTACAATAAAACGAAAACATATTTACCAAACAGTGTGTATGATCCCCAAATTTAACCAAAGGTGACATTATTAACAATGTGTTTGCAAAAAATTAGCGATAAGTTTGAAATATTTTCAAGAGTTAAAAAGGCAACACATAATGAAAAATCATAAAGATAAATGGATTATAACACGTGTAAATACTGGCAAGTCGAGCAGATTTGACGGGAAGAATTGAATTGATTTTACGATTATGTTGATTGATCGGCTATATATTATGTGTTATTGAAAAGAGTTACTTCCCATAGTACATGCACTTGCCCTAAATCATGAAACATATTACAATTTCGCGCACGTGAGCTAAGGGTAAACTGTTTTTCTAGATACTTATGTTTCACCTGTTGTACCAGAACCGTCCCAATCGATATATGTATGAAATAACGGTAATTTGGACTTGGGCCTCAAACTACATCATATTACACTAATCGTTTCTTTTTACATCACCATGCTACTTTTGTAGTCATATACATTTGACTGTCACAATAATGACATATTTGCAGGTCTTTCCTGTAGAACTATAGGCGTTAATGAATGTCTTAAGTAAAATTCATGATGTTGTTTAATCTTGCGATCTTGAACTTTGATATCAATTGTGTTTATGATACGTCCAATCGTGTAAAAGTTTTAGTAATCTGAAGCATTAATCAAAATGGCATTTGTTACCTGTTTTGCACTAATGTGTACTTATGGCGCCAGTTGAGTCCTAGTACTATTATACTGTCCGATATGCTACATATAAACATCTCAAATAACTCAGTCCAGTATCTTGATACCGAACCAATCAGTAAGGACCTACAATCAAAATAAAACTCTTAAACCTCTCACATGTTAAACACAAAATGAAAAAAACGCTTTAGTTTTTTCTAAGTAACGCTATAACCACTCGGATACTGCTTTTGTATACATTTTTTTTCAATGCTCCCTTATTTTTTTTTTTTTATTTATTTTTTTTTTTTTTTTTTTCTTTTTTGCTTCAAATAAAATATGAATAATCAGTACGAATTAACTGTGTAAAGTTATTTTAATGACATTCAAAGTGGAAATAATAAAAAAATGAATGATAACAAGGAGTCATAAATTATAAAGTAATAAATCATGCAATGTCTGCAAAATGGACAATGATGTATACAGTACTCTCAACAAAATGTGTGAAAACACACTCCCAGATGCACTCCGAAACAATGGTAATTGTATCAGCATAATACGGTATTTTGATGCATTAACTGTTATGAATTGATGATGTTGTCAATTTTCATCACCATGGTAATGTATAACTTACTCGTGTTACTTCCTCTAAAGTGCTAATATCTTCACCTTAATCTAATTACAATACTTATAAATGATAAACGTCTACAATGATATCAATCATAGCAATTCAAATATCAGATAAGGTCAACTTCTGGATTGACCTCTTGAGTAGATAGGTAATTCATACAATAATAACAGAATAAATGGCTACACGTGGAATTATAGCCATGTGGTTAACATAACATTTTTTTACTAGTAGTATCTGGCAAAACTGAAAAACGCGTATTTTGCAACAGTCAACGGACCAAAACACGGCGTAATACTATACAACCATAGCAACAATTTAAGGTCAATATATGGTGTATTTGCCACAGGATAGCAATATTGACCAAGGGCTTGCTATCCAGTGGTCAATTAAACATATATTGACCTCAAATTGGTGCTATAATTGTTTTATTATAAAATTGGTAAAAAATTCCATGAAAGGCAAAACTACTTGATTTCAGCTAATTTAAATGCTTTATAACAAGAAATTGAACATTGACAAATATTCAATATACAGATATAAGATTACTTCACTTTGAAAAAATGTTGTAATTTATTGTAAAATTTTGACAATTGTACAAAGCTTCTTTTTCATCAGTCAAAAATGACACAAAATTTCCACCGTTTGCTCCCATTATTGTTATTTACTTCCAAATCGTCCTCCTATTTTTGAAGCACCATTAACCCGAGTAAATAAGTAGCTTCTTTTCAAATCTTACATAATCAAAATTGAATCGATCTCCGGCCAATAACAATTTTTCACGACGACTTTTAGAACAATGAAAGTGCATGAAAAAATATCATGTTATATTTTACATTATTATACCTTTTGTAAATTTCTAGCAATTTGATTGGTTAATAAGCGTTTGGGTAAATTTAATGTCACCCTCGGGTTTCAGAAAATCTTACGTTACAGGGTGACATTAGCTGAGCGGTTGACATTAAAAAGAATGTCACATGCGCAGAAAAACTGCGTATGCGGTTCGAACGCATCCTTCTTCTAAATCAGTAAAACGTTTATCTACAGTAATGTAACATATGGTTATATGATTTATGTTACAAGCGTCAAGATGAGTAGATGAGTTGTTTACCTGACGACAGCTGACTGTCGGGCCGAAAATATAAATAAGTAGATTTGCCACTGTTAACGAAGAAACCCTTAAGCAGTTAACTGAACAGAAAGATGCCAAAAATACACAAAGAACAGTTAAAAGGAGCGTAAAAACAAATGTTAAAAATGATGTTTCATTAAATGTTTTCTAAATGTATTTCAGAATCATGGTTGTCATATCGGTATACTTTGATTGCACAGTATAATAAAAACCAACAATCGGTATAATAAAATAAATATTACATTTCTGATAGGGCGACAGTCCATATTGTCACCCTATCAGAAATGTAATATTTATATAATAAAAGTTAATAACAAGCCAAAAGAAACCGATAAAGAAAAACACATATTTGGACTTTCTGATTTTCAAGGGGCACCTGAGTAATGTCCATTGATGGGGTTATAGTATTATCAGAGGAACACCAAAATCCCACAACCAGTTGTCCGTATATACATAGCCTCTGCCATTTTGATATTTTAAAAATTAATGCAAATTCTTGTCATTTATATTTCATACTTGATATTTTTCATAACAATTTGATGTTGACATTGATAGGCATTTAAAACTGCATCGTAAGAATTTAGATTTGCTTTGTAGCGATTTTTTTAAGAATTAACTAACTTGGAATGAAATGTGTTTGTTTAATTTCAATGTTTTTTGAAAAATAGAAAGAAATTCAAGATTTTAATCAAATATATTTGGTAGTCTCAAGACCCTGTGACTACTTATCAAAATTTTTGAAAATGTTTTTAACAGTTTAAAAACTTTAACATATTAATTCTGAAATGCACATTGACTTACGTTTGTATGTCAGTCATGGGAATAGCAAAAAATCAGTTCAAGTTTAGGAAAACTGTACAAATAGTAGTAAATTATGACTGACGAGTGGACAGTTAAGAAACTGAGGCAGAACTTTTTATTCTACTTTTAGCAGGTTATGCACTAGGCCAACTTTCAGACCCCAGATCTATTTCGCTGCATTTCGTAGGGGAAATTCTGAGATCCTGTTATTGAGATTATAAAACGATGTATTGGAGAAAAATCCACGTGCATATGACACAAATGTTTTAACGCAACAGAATATGCATAGTTGTGATTTAGTAATTGACTTTTTGAAATTTGGTTACTTTTAGAGCTACATGCATGTATGTATACAGGTTATCTGTGGTAAAAGCTAAGTTTTTCTCGGACTTCGGTTGCGGAAAAGCTGCGCTTTCTATTACACTATACCTGGGTCCAGCTTAATTAGAGTTAATTAAGTTACTGCAACAGTAAATTATTTACTAATTGTAGTTAAATTAATCGCAACTTTAATTACACTTTGAGCAATTTGGTTCTGGATATACATGTATATCGTCATATTTACGTATTTATCTCCATTGTAAAATCAATTTATTTCTTGACAATTTAATGACGATTTCATATAGCGGAGTGGTGGGTAATACTCAGGTGACTCTATTTTACGCCTATGTATATATAATTTTAGAAAAAGATCACATTTCAAGAAACGTGAAATTATATTAAATTTTCTCATTTTATGGTTCACGATTTTAAATCCAGAAGGAATTAATGTTTGTTGATTTTAATGATGACAATTAAATTTTATACTGTAACATAACAAAATAATTTATTATGTATTTGTTAAAAAAGAACAAATCGTGATTTAGTACAATTGTACTAAGATGCTCAAGCGAACTTGTATAGATCATCTCGTTACGGAAAAATTAAAATGCTGTTTGGATAAAAGTGGCCAATCTATATATAATATTCTGTGCCTTTACGGTCTAAAGCGTCAAATTATAAATCAAACAAATCCACAACATCTAGGATTGACTCTCTCTCTGACAATTTTAAGTGTTAAAAAATTATCAGCTCAGTTACCGAAGTTCGGTGGTTTTCCTCAAGGCATTCCGATGCCCACAACTCCACCCCGGTTAGAAGTGCGTGTAATAGAGAAATTGGAAACTAAGAAATGTATTATATATTCGGTTCGCATAAAATACAGAGCACCTTTTCAATTTTATTGAGTGCATTGTTTGCGAAAAGCATCAATATGACAGCAAAATTTTTGAATATGAAACAGAAAATTAATTTAAAAATTAAAATCATATTTCTTCAAATTTTATACGGGTTTGTTTCGAAATGGTGATGTAATGATACAGGCTTTGACGATAGAATGCAAACATCAATTATGTCAATAATGAAGAACACCGAACTGTATCAAGGGTTACTTGTACTTGACGAATTCGTTCTAAATGATAAAATGTTTGACGTTCTGCTGGTTAAAGTTGTTTTGTTCTTATATTCCTGTACAAAACTTACATATTTTAAGAAGTCGTTATTGCGTTTAAGATGGAATTATTCATGTTTCTGTAAAATTAAAACTGGTAAAATATGCACAAACTTAAACCACTGAGCCAGAATCTCTGTTGGTAGCTATTGCTCCGAGGATATCAAAACTCAGTAGGTAATAACTAAGTATTATTGTCAAAAGTATACTATTGTCTAAATTTGCTGCTAGTGAAAATTTGAAATTCCTCAAAAATTAAGGTATACTCCCTCTGTGTCCAGGGTTGCCCTGGATATATTTGACGTCCCATAGTTCTATGTTCCTGTCACACAATATTGATTAAACACGTGGCGGGTGTAGCTTTTTGAATAGGAGGTGCTTACCCTTCCGGAGCACATCACTTCCTCACTTCCCTGATGGAAGATCATGTGTCCAACCTACCTATCAGTTTTTACTTTGCTTCTGTATTGTCATTCGGAGATGGATTAGTATGTTTGTTTTTGATGTACACTACTTTATGCAAAGTATTTCCCTAGCTAAATTTAGTAAAATATATTTGGTAGTTTTGGTATCTTTTCAACATCTTGACAACCATTTTGGATTCAAACTGGGAATGAAAACATCAATTTTGATGTTCGGTGTCCAGCTAGATGCACAAGAAAAAGAAAAATGCTGGTTTCTAAATACTGGCTGTGTTATGATCCAATCAACATTTTTTCGAAATCTTTTTAAATATTTGGTACAAAGTGGCACTGAAATACACAGACATTTAAATAAAAAGATAAATAGAGTCGGAGAGTTATTGGACTTCTGTAGAACAAGTTCGATTGCTTTATGTTATTTCATGTGAGTTTATGTTTGAAAGATCTCTTTTCTATTCAAAACACACGTTTAATCATACAATTAGTTAATATAAAATTGTTCTAATGCCTTACCGGCTGTATTGAGTTCTAACGATTTGAGACAGATAATCTCCCAAGGGGGGTTAACTTCTACAGTTAAGTGAAATTCACATGAAAAATGGGGGATTTTTGTTATTGTAAGAGAATATCTATATTTTTCATGTAATGATGTTAGGCTTGCCCAGTCTCCACAGAGAAAAATAAAACAAAATAATGTGTATTAGAATTGAGTTTTTATTGAAACTCAGAAATAAGGTTTATCTCATATATCTTTGAAAGCGACAGTTATAGGCAATTTTAAAAACTTAATTGATAACATGAGTTATATATATTAGGTGGTTTATAGATGTTAAGGCTTATTGAAGCTATATCCTTTTGCCATAATGTCGGAATACCCAATGGCTTTATAAAAAATTTAAGTAATTACTAACACTTCTTTTACATTATTAGTCTATTATATATTTGGCACTTTGTGGATATTAGTGTTTCATTTCTTTTCTTTACTCTTTTTTAATCGTTGTATTTATTTCTCTTTGTTGAACATATCGTTCAAGCATTGTAACTATTTTAAGCCATTCGTTAAGCGGACATAATATGCAAACATTCGTTCAGCATTCATTGTTAAATGATGCATATGGACTAAAATGTATTGTTCATAAAAGTACTCGTAAAAGCGACATTTGCTAGTACAGTTACCAATTCTGTATTAAGTTTCTTTAAGTATTTTAATATTGCTAATAACGTTACGCTAGATGCCGTTTTGTATTTTTGTTAAAAATGAACACTATTACTCCAATGACTTCTTTTACAATGAATGACTTAGCAAGAAAACAATAGCAGTTAACCCAAATACAACATTTCTTACATGAAAACATTCGGAATGTTCTTTAAATGGAGCAGTTGTGAAAAAGGTTTTTGTTTTGAACTATTTTATTTCCTATTGAAGCAAAAATATACAAATAACAAATATGTACTGTATAGTGATGACGTGACTTTTTTTATCTTTTGTCAGTAGTATGTAAGAATGTGTTACTGACATTTGTTGCGTGGGTTAATTAGCTTCAGTTACTTGTCTTTAAGTCTTTCCATAAATGTTATAATGATCTTTAAATCATAAATCTAATTTTCGTTGCTTAAATATATTGCTCCTATAGGAGAAATAAACCGATGTGTTTGGTGCTAAAATTACCTTGTGGGAGAGTACAAAATTACCTCAAGGTATTTCCCTTTTTCCTATATTTCTCGCTCCTAACGCACTTAAATGACCTGTTTTCGTCATTTTTCTTGTATAATGCAGTGTATCTGCATAATACCAACGCTTAGTTTCGTATCAAGATATCGAACTCACTTAGGACATTATAAAAAGTCATTCTAATTTAAAATGTCCACTTTAAACTTATTTTCTACTCCTATGGAATAATGTCAGAAATCCAGAACCTTAAGAGTGTACTTTTAGAATATTTATCATATTGTCGTATTTGTTATCCTTTTATAAGAATGGTTTGACCTCACAATGTGGTATTTTTATACAAAATACTTGCACCATTGGATAGTTTTTGCTAAACCAGATGGTGACCTAAAATCCGGTTTTATTCTTATGGACATCATGATTAAACAATTGAACTGTTTTAAAATTGTGTTCATAGTCAATATGAATTCCAAAACTAAATTAATTACTTATTTTAGGTCCGTTTTAACTTACCAATGTTGGAAATTTCGCTGCGCTCTAAAGGTCAATCCAGAAAGTTTTGAGCCCCCCCCCATTAAAAACGATTCATAGTTAGACACGAATTCGTAAGCTATAACAAATGTTGTCATGCTTTATCAATGATTTGTTTTATAGTTTAATACATGTGACATACCGCTAGATCAAACCGATGTAATTTTGACTAAATAAAATTGCAAAAGACAAGGTTATCTCCCTTTATATATTTCAAACACAAAAACTGCTGTCCTTTGGAAAAAATATTTAAAACGCTGAGGACAAAGCAATTGTTCCAAAACATAAATAAAATTCTTTTTCTACGCCAATAATGCTATAAAACATCTTTTTGCTGTATGAAATGGACGTTATACAAAAATGAAAAAAATCGTTAAATACATTAACCAAAAAATCTAATTTTACTTTATTTTAAATATTTTAGTATTTTCAATACATAATAACTTGTTACAGATTAAATGACATATTTTATTTGGAAAACGCTTGGTAATCACATGGAAGTAAGTTTGTACAGACCCTTTCAGTGTTTTTATTAATTAAGTACATATTTGAAAATTGGATTTTACCCAAATCTTTCCATTTGTTTTATCACTTACAGTTCACATAAAACTAAAATAAAATCTTTTATCAATAATGCCATTTAAAAAAACGTTCTATGTAGTATATAAAATTAGACCTTCGACAATAAAAAACAAAACATCAAGTACTAAGACCGTCAAAATTGCTCTTTTACAAAGGTTATATAGGAGGGCTCAAAACTTCCTGGATGGACCTGTACATGTATTTCGTTTTGCATTCCCATCAAATTGACGCCTGTGGTTTCAAGAATACTTTACGATTAATTGCAAATAATTATAAAGCTAATCAAAAACAAACATACTAATCCATTTCCGAATCACAATCCAGAAGCAAAGTAAAAACTTTGGAACTGACAAGTTAGGTTAGACACGTGAACTTCCACCAGGGAAGTGAGGTCGGGTGCTCCGGAAGGGTAAGCTCCTCCTGTTTTGCTAGCTACACCCGCCACGTGTGTAATCAAAATTGTGTGAAAGGAACATGGAACTATGAGACGTCAAATATATCCAAGGCAATCCTGGACACAGAGACATCAAACTTATCAACAATACTGTGATGACGGCCATAAAACTTTTCGAGGGACTTGATAAGCCTAGGCTTCCAATATCCCTGAGTCAACAACTTATTTGCAAGCAGCCTACTTCGTTGTACAAAGTCCCCGTAGTGGGAACAAGCTCTACCATAGCGTATTAATTGGGAAACAAATACACCATAAGCAGGAGAAGCAGGTATATTGCTGCATAAAAAAGGAAAGTTGACAATAGAACAATTGAAGTCATCACGTTTGTCATAAAGTTTCAAATGTAGCCTTTCCTGTGCGTCATAATTCAGGTATAAGTCTAAATATGAAGCAGAACTTGAGGAATCAGTCGTGTCTTTTACTTCAAGCTCACTAGGATAGATGACATTTACATAGTCTCCAAATTTAGGATTGTTAAGAGACAGAACGTCATCTATATATCTGTATGTTGAGTTGAATGATTTGGCGACAGTTTTCTCTCCAGATTTAACAAGGTTCGTAAGAATAAAGAAACAAATCAGCAAGCAATGGTGCACAGTTTGTACCCATTGGTATACCGATTGTTTGCTGAAGAACTATATTACCAAACACAACAAATATGTTATCTATCAAAAACTCCAACATTTTGTTGATGGTATCTTTAGTATATTTTTGTTTGGAATCCGTATGGTGCTTGGCAAAATAACCAGAATCCCTGTTAGCACCAGCTAAGCAAGACAAGAGCTAGCAGTAAAACAATATTTCTAACACAAAAATGGTAAAGGGTGTAAGGGTGTAACAATTGTTCTGTGAGCGGAGTAGTTGTGATAGAGGTTTGTGTTCAGAACTATTTTATTTCCTCTTGAAGTTTAAATATATGAATAAAATGTACTGTAGAGTGATTACGTGACTTCCTTAATTTGATAATAATTGTTAAAATTTACAGAACAAGGACATGTTATTAACATCTGTATGCGTAGGTAAATTAGTTTTAAGTATTTACATAATTGTTATAATGTTCTTTAAGTCATGTAATTGTCTATATTTAAGTATATACTCCCATAGGAGAAATAAACAGATGTTTTCGTGCCAAAATAACCTTTTGGGGAAGTACAGAATATGTTGTGTACCTGCATAATGTCACACCTAGTTTCGTATCAAGATATCACACAAACTGAAGGCACATATTAAGTCATTTTTATTTTAATGTCCATGTATATTTTTAGCTTTAAACATTTTTTCGACCCTTAAGGAATAATGTCATAACTTTAGAACTTTAAGAGTGTACTTTTAGACTATATCATTTCTTAGAACTTTTAGAGTGTACTTTAAGATTATATCGTTTCATGTTATTCACCATCCTCTTAAAAGAGTGGTTTGGCCTCACCATGTGGTATATTTTATCCCAAAGATCAGACAAATTGGATATAGTTTATATACCAGATGGTGGACTGAAATCCGATTTTATTTAGAGTGATATCCTTGTTCTTATTTGTATGTTCTTTTTTTGTTATTTCTTTATACTTGTAAATAATGTAAAAAAAAACATCATGTCACATAACTACGGCTGTTTTTTAATTCGTTATAGAACACAGGCATACAGACATCCTATTTATGAATAGACTAAAATCTTTCCGTTAAATGCATGGCAAATAAATATAGAGCAAATCAAAGTCACGATGCCCCATGTCACGGCAGACGGTAAAAATCACTGCTTTCACATTGCCCTGGGCGCACCGCAAACATCAAAATATCTGCCACTACACCTATAGCTGGTCACATCTGGATATAAGCGAAATACTCTTGAGTGGGACGTAAAACCCCATTCAACAACTCAACCATCTGACGTTAACTACCAGTTTACCTAACACAAATCACAATTTGTGTTGAAAGGAACACTTAACCATAAGCATTTATAGCCAGCACAAGACAAAGTGAAAGTAATCAACTTTCAACAAGTAATAAAACTACAGCTGCAGATCACATTATATATATTGTATCACACAAATTAAGATTTGCTAGGAAGAGAAAAATGTGTTTGAGTATTCACTCACTTGAAATGAATTGTGTTTGTAAAATTTTAATAATGTGATCAAAGTTTGTGAAAAATAGGGTGAAATTCAAGATTTTTGCCCAATATATTTGGTGGTCTCAATACCCCTGAATTTTTAGAGATTGATTTGTTTTGCAACTATGTAATCGGGTTATCTACACTTTTTAATTAAAACTCTCCTTACTCGGATTTCGGTCGAAAAATTGTGCTTTTAGTATTCCCTAGAAATATCGTTCCATTTAAGCATTTGTCGCTCTTGTATTTACTAAAATGGTTTATATTTAACAAAATTATTCCTGTGCTAATTTTAATGATGATTTGACATAGCAAAGAGGTTTGTAATACTCAGGTGACACTATTTTACGCCTATGTAAAATGTGCTTAAAAGATCATATTCCAAGAAACGTGACAGAATACTATTATATCTTCTAATTTTATAGTTCGCGATTTTAAACCCAGAAGGACCCCTTAAAGGTCAAAAGAATATTATTTTGTTGATTTTTATCAATAGAATTAAATTCTAAAAAACGACATAACAAAATATTAATCTATCAAAAAGAAAAAAAAATCATGATTTAGTATAATCGTACGAAGATAATAAAGCGACTTTGCAAAGGACATATACTCGTTATTGACAGATTGGAGGCTAATTCGGTAAGAGTGGTAAATCTATTTACAATATTCTGTGTTTTTACAAATGTGCCCGAGTGGCTTAAAGCGTCAAATTTACAATCACACAGTCTCACAACGTCTATGTTTGAATCACTCTCGGTCATTTCTTACAAAAGATTATCAGCTCAGTTATCGAAGTTCGTAGGTTTTCTCCGGACACTCCGATGCCTGCAATTCCACCCCAGTTAGAAGTTAATGTAATAGAGAAACTGGAAAATTAAGAAGTGTATTATATATTTGGTTCGCATAAAATACAGATCACCTTTTCAACTTTATTGAGTGCATTGTATGCGAAAGGCATCAATATGACAGCAATATTTTTAAATATGAAACAGAAAATTAATTTAAAAGTTGAAATCATATTTCTTCAAATTTCATACGGGTTTGTTTCGAAATGGTGATGTAATGATACAGGCTTTGACGATAGAATGCAAACATTAATTATGTCAATAATAAAGAACAACGAACTGTATCAAGGGTTACCAGCACTTGACGAATTCGTTCTAATCAAAAACAAACATACTAATCCATTTCCGAATCACAATCCAGAAGTAAAGTAAAAACTTTGGAACTGACAAGTAAGGTCAGACACGTGAACTTCCACCAGGGAAGTGAGGCCGGGTGCTCCGGAAGGATTAGCACCTCCTGTTTAGCTAGCTACACCCGCCACGTGTGTAATCAAAACTGTGTGAAAGGAACATGGAACTACGAGACGTCAAATATATCCAAGGCAATCCTGGACACAGAGACATCAAACTTATCAACAATACTGTGATGACGGCCATAAAACTTTTTGAGGGCCTTGATAAGCCTAGGCTTGCAATATCCCTGAGTCAACAATTTATTCGCAAGCATCCTACTTCGTTCTAAATGATAAAATGTTTGACGTTCGGCTAGTTAAAGTTGTTTTGTTCTTATATTCTTGTACAAAGCTTACATGTTTTTTATAAGCCGTTATCGCGTTTAAGATGGAATTAATCATGTTTTTGTAAAATTAAAACTGGTAAAATATGTACTGACTTAAACCACTGAGCCAGGATCTCTGTTGGTGGCTATTGCTCCGAGGATATCACAAACTCAGTAGGTAATAACTAAGTATTATTGTCAGAAATATACTATTGTCTAAATTTGCTGCTTGTGAAAACTTGAAATTCCTCAAAAACTTAGATATACTCCTTCTATGTCCAGGATTGCCCTGGATATATTTGACGTCCCATAGTTCTATGTTCCTGTCACACAATATTGATTAAACACGTGGCGGGTGTAGCTTTTTGAATAGGAGGTGCTTACCCTCCTGGAGCAGATCACTTCCTCACTTCCCTGATGAAAGTTCACGTGTCCAACCTAACCTATCAGTTTTTACTTTGCATCTGGATAGGGATTCGGAGATGGATTAGTATGTTTGTTTTTTATGTACACTACTTTATGCAAAGTACTTCCCTAGCTAAATTTGGTAAAATATATTTGGTCCTTTTGGTATTTTTTCAACATCTTGACAACCATTTTGGATTCAAACTAGGAATGAAAACATCAATTATGATGTTCGGTGTCCAGCTAGATGCACAAGAAAAAGAAAAATGCTGGTTTCTAATTACTGGATTTACTGGTTGTGTTATGATCCAATCAACATTTTTTTCGAAATCTTTTTAAATATTTGGTACAAAGTGGCACTGAAATACACAGACATTTAAATAAAAAGATAAATAGAGTCGGAGAGTTATTGGACTTCTGTAGAACAAGTTCGATTGCTTTATGTTATTTCATGTGAGTTTATGTTTGAAGGATCTCTTTTCTATTCAAAACACACGTTTAATCATACAATTAGTTAATATAAAATTGTTCTAATGCCTTACCGGCTGTATTGAGTTCTAACGATTTGAGACAGATAATCTCCCAAGGGGGGTTAACTTCTACAGTTAAGTGAAATTCACATGAAAAATGGGGGATTTTTGTTATTGTAAGAGAATATCTATATTTTCATGTAAGGCTTGCCCAGTCTCCACAGAGAAAAATAAAACAAAATAATGTGTATTAGAATTGAGTTTTTATTGAAACTCAGAAATAAGGTTTATCTCATATATCTTTGAAAGCGACAGTTATTGGCAATTTTAAAAACTTAATTGATCACATGAGTTATATGTATTAGGTGGTTTAGAGGTGTTAAGGCTTATTGAAGCTATATCCTTTTGCCATAATGTCGGAATACCCAATGGCTTTATAAAAATTTTAAGTAATTACTAACACTTCTTTTACATTATTAGTCTATTATATATTTGGCACTTTGTGAATATTAGTGTTTCGTTTCTCGTCTTTACTTTTTTTAACGTTATATTTATTTCTTTTTGTTAAACATATCGTTCAAGCATTGTAACTATTTTAAGCCATTCGTAAAGCGGATATAATATGCAAACAGTCGTTCAGCATTCATTGATAAATGATGCATATGGACTAAAATGTATCGTTCATAAAAGTACTCGTAAAAGCGACATTTGCTAGTACAGTTACCAATTCTGTATTAAGTTTCTTTAAGTATTTTAATATTGCTAATAACGTTACGCTAGATGGCGTTTTGTATTTTTGTTAAAAATGAACACTATTACTCCAATGACTTCTTTTACAATGAATGACTTAGCAAGAAAACAGTAGCAGTTAACCCAAATACAGCATTTCTTACATGAAAACATTCGGAATGTTCTTTAAATGGAGCAGTTGTGATAAAGGTTTTTGTTTTGAACTATTTTATTTCCTATTGAAGCAAAAATATACAAATAACAAATATGTACTGTAGAGTGATTACGTGACTTTTTTTTATCTTTTGTCAGTAGTATGTAAGAATGTGTTACTGACATTTGTTGCGTGGGTAAATTAGCTTCAGTTACTTGTCTTTAAGTCTTTCCATAAATGTTATAATGATCTTTAAATCATAAATCTAATTTTCGTTGCTTAAATATATTGCTCCTACAGGAGAAAAAAACCGATGCGTTTGGTGCTAAAATTACCTTGTGGGAGAGTACAAAATTACCTCAAGGTATTTCCCTTTTTCCTATATTTCTCGCTCCTAACGCACTTTAATGTCCTGTTTTTGTCGTTTTTCTTGTATAATGTAGTGTATCTGCATAATGCCAACGCTTAGTTTCGTATCAAGATATCGAACTCACTTAGGACATTATAAAAAGTCATTCTAATTTAAAATGTCCACTTTAAACTGATTTTCTACTCCTATGGAATAATGTCAGGAATTCAGAACCGTAAAAGTGTACTTTTAGAATATTTATCATATTATCGTATTTGTTATCCTTTTATAAGAATGGTTTGACCTCACAATGTGGTATTTTTATACAAAATACTTGCACCATTGGATAGTTTTTGCTAAGCCAGATGGTGACCTAAAATCCGGTTTTATTCTTATGGACATCATGATTAAACAATTGAACTGTTTTAAAATTATGTTCATAGTCAATATGAATTCCAAAACTAAATTAATTACTTATTTTAGGTCCGTTTTAACTTACCAATGTTGGAAATTTCGCTGCGCTATAAAGGTCCATCCAGAAAGTTTTGAGCCCCCCCCCCACCCCATTAAAAACGATTCATAGTTAGACACGAATTTGTTAGCTATAACAAATGTTGTCATGCTTTATCAATGATTTGTTTTATAGTTTAATACATGTGACATACCGCTAGATCAAACCGATGTAATTTTGACTAAATAAAATTGCAAAAGACAAGGTTATCTCCCTTTATACATTTCAAACACAAAAACTGCTGTCCTTTGGAAAAAATATTTAAAACGCTGAAGACAAAGCAATTGTTCCAAAACATAAATAAAATTCTTTTTCTACGCCAATAATGCTATAAAACATCTTTTTTGCTGTATGAAATGGACGTTATACAAAAATTAAAAAACGTTAAATACATTAACCAAAAAATCAAATTTCACTTTATTTCTAAATATTTTAGTATTTTTAATACAGAATTACTTGTTACAGATAAAATGGCATATTTTACTTGGAAAACGCTTGGTAATCACATAGACGTAAGTTTGTACAGACCCTTTCAGTGTTTTCTATTAAGTACATATTTGAAAATTTGGATTTTACCCAAATCTTTACATTTGTGTTATCACTTACAGTTCACATAGAACTAAAATAGAATTTTTTATCAATAATGCCATTTAAAAAAACGTTCTATGTAGTATATAAAATTAGACATTCGACGATAAATTAACAAAACATCAAGTATTAAGACCGTCAAAATTGCTCTTTTACAAAGGTTATATAAGAGGGCTTAAAACTTTCTGGATGGACCTGTACATGTATTTCGTTTTGCATTCCCATCAAATTGACGCCTGTGGTTTCAAGAATACTTTACGATTATTGCAAATAATTATAAAGCTAAGCAAGACAAGAGCTAGACGTAAAACTTCATTTCTAACACAAAAATGGTAAAGGGTGTAAGGGTGTAACAAAACAATTGTTCTGTGAGCGGAGTAGTTGTGATAGAGGTTTGTGTTCAGAACTATTTTATTTCCTCTTAAAGTTTAAAGGTATGAATAAAATGTACTGGAGAGTGATTACGTGACTTTCTTAATTTGATAATAATTGTCAAAAGTTATAGAACAAGAACGTGTTATTAACATCTGTATGCGTAGGTAAATTAGTTTTAAGCTAGGATTTACATAAATGTTATAATGTTCTTTAAGTCATAATTGTAATTGTCTATATTTAAATATATGCTCCCATAGGAGAAATAAACGGATGTTTTTGGTGCCGAAATAACCTTTTGGGGGAGTACAGAATACCGTCAAGGCCTTTTTTATGTAACCTTGAATGATGATTTTCATGCTTCTAATATAATAGAATGGCCTGTTTTCGCCTTTATTCTTCTATGATGTGTTGTGTACCTGCATAATGTCACACCTAGTTTCGTATCAAGATATCGCACACACTAAGGGCACATAAAAGGTCATTTTTGTTTTAATTTCCATGTATACATTAAGCTTAAACATTTTTTCTACCCTTCAGGAATAATGTCATAACTTCAGATCGTTAAGAGTGTACTTGTAGACTATATCATTTTTTAGAGTGTACTTTAGGATTTTATCATTTCATGTTGTTCACCATCCTCTTATAAGAGTGGTTTGGCCTCACCATGTGGTATATTTTATCCCAGAGATCAGACAAATTGGATATAGTTTATATACCAGATGGTGGACTGAAATCCGGTTTTATTTAGAGTGATATCCTTGTTCTTATTTGTATGTTCTTTTTTTTTGTTATTTCTTTATACTTGTAAGTAATGTAAAAAAAACATCATGTCACATAACTGTAGCTGTTTTTATAATTCGTTATAGAACACAGGCATACAGACATCCTATTCATGAATAGATTAAAATCTTTCCGTTAAATGCATGGCAAATAAAAATAGAGCAAATCAAAGTCACGATGCCCCATGTCACGGCAGACGGTAAAAATCACTGCTTTCACATTGCCCTGGGCGCACCGCAAACATCAAAATATCTGCCACTACACCTATAGCTGGTCACATCTGGATATAAGCGAAATACTCTTGAGTGGGACGTAAAACCCCATTCAACAACTCAACCATCTGACGTTAACTACCAGTTTACCTAACACAAATCACAATTTGTGTTGAAAGGAACACTTAACCATAAGCATTTATAGCCAGCACAAGACAAAGTGAAAGTAATCAACTTTCAACAAGTAATATAACTACAGCTCCAGATCACATTATATATATATTGTATCATACAAATTAAGATTGCTGTGAAGAGAAAAATGTGTTTGAGTATTCACTCACTTGAAATGAATTGAATTAAATTTCAATAATGTGATCAAAGTTTTTGAAAAATAGGATGAAATTCAAGATTTTTGCCCAATATATTTGGTGGTCTCAATAGCCCTGAATTTTTAGAGATTGATTTGTTTTGCAGCTATGTAATCGGGTTATCTACAATTTATTTGTAATTAAAACTTCCCTTACCCGGCTTTCGGTCGTGAAAAAAATTGTGCTTTTAGTATTCCCTAGAAAAAATCGTTCCATTTACGCATTTGTCGCTCTTGTATTTACTTAAATGGTTTATATTTAACAAAATTATTCCTGGGCTAATTTTAATGATGATTTGACATAGCGAAGATGTTTGTAATACTCAGGTGACACTATTTTACGCCTATGTAAAATGTTCTTAAAAGATCATATTCCAAGAAACGTGACAGAATACTATTATATCTTCTAATTTTATGGTTCACGATTTTAAACCCAGAAGGACCCCTTAAAGGTCAAAAGAATATTTGTTGATTTTTATCAATAGAATTAAATTCTAGAAAAGACACAACAAAATATTTATCTGTCAAAAAGAAAAAAATCATTATTTAGTACAATCATACGAAGAAAATAAAGCGACTTTGCAAAGAACATATACTCGTTATGGAGAGATTGGAGGCTAATTCGGTAAGAGTGGTCAACCTATTTACAATATTCTGTGTTTTTACGAATGTGCCGGAGTGGCCTAAAGCGTCAAATTAAGAATTACACCGTCTCACAACGTCTATGTTTGAATCCCTCTCGGTCATTTCTTAGTGTACTAAAGATTATCAGCTCAGTTATCAAAGTTCGAAGGTTTCCTCCAGGCACTCCGATGCCTACAATTTCACCCCTGTTAGAAGTGCGTGTAATAGACAAATTGGAAATTAAGAAATGTATTATATATTCGGTTCGCATAAGATACAGATCACGTTTTCAACTTTATTGAGTGCATTGTTTGCGAAAGGCATCAATGTGACAGCAATATTTTTAAATATGAAACAGAAAATTAATTTAAAAGTTGAAATCATATTTCTTCAAATTTTATACGGGTTTGTTTCGAAATGGTGATGTAATGATACAGGCTTTGACGATAGAATGCAAACATTAATTATGTCAATAATAAAGAACAACGAACTGTATCAAGGTTACCTGCACTTGTTTGACGTTCGGCTAGTTAAAGTTGTTTTGTTCTAATATTCCTGTACAAAGCTTACATGTTTTTATAAGTCGTTATCGCGTTTAAGATGGAATTATTCATGTTTCTGTAAAATTAAAACGGGTAAAATATGTACTGACTTAAACCACTGAGCCAGGATCTCTGTTGGTGGCTATTGCTCCGAGGATATCTCAAACTCAGTAACTAAGTATTATTGTCAGAAATATGCTATTGTCTAAATTTGCTGCTTGTGAAAACTTAAAATTCCTCAAAAACTAAGGTATAATCCCTCTGTGTCCAGGATTGCCCTGGATATTTTGACGTTGCATAATTCCATGTTCCTTTCACAAAATATTGACTAAACACGGGGCGAGTGTAGTTTTTTGAATAGGAGGTGTTTACCCTTCCGGAACACATCACTTCCTCACTTCCCTAATAGAAGCTCACGTGTCCAACCTAATCTTTCAGTTTTTACTTTGCATCTGGATTGTGATTCGGAGATAGATTAGTATGTGTGTTTTTGATGTACACTACTTTATGCAAAGTATTTCCCTAGCTAAATTTGGTAAAATATATTTGGTCCTTTTGGTATTTTTCAACATCTTGACAACCATTTTGGATTCAAACTAGGAATGAAAACATCAGCACCTTGACATTCGGTGTCCAGCTAGATGCACAAGAAAAAGAAAAAATTCTGGTTTCTAATTACTTGTTGTATTATGATCCAATCAACATTTTTTCGAACTCTTTGTAAATATTTGGTACAAAGTGGGACTGAAATACATTTATTTCTATAACAAACATTTAAATAAAAAGATAAATAGAGTCGGAGAGTTATTGGACTTCTGTAGAATAAGTTCGATTGCTTTATGTTATTTTATGTGAGTTTATGTTTGAAGGATCTCTTTTCTATTCAAAACACACGTTTAATCATACAATTAGTTAATATAAAATTGTTCTAATGCCTTACCGGCTGTATTGAGTTCTAACGATTTGAGACAGATAATCTCCCAAAGGGGGTTAACTTCTACAGTTAAGTGAAATTCACATAAAAAATGGGGGATTTTTGTTTTTGTAAGAGAATATCTATATTTTCATGTAATGATGTTAGGTTTGCCCAGTCTCCACAGAGAAAAATAAAACAAAATAATGTGTATTAGAATTGAGTTTTTATTGAAACTCAGAAATAAGGTTTATCTCATATATCTTTGAAAGCGACAGTTATAGGCAATTTTAAAAACTTAATTGATAACATGAGTTATATGTATTAGGTGGTTTAGAGGTGTTAAGGCTTATTGAAGCTATATCCGTTTGCCATAATGTCGGAATACCCAATGGCTTTATAAAAATTTTAAGTAATTACTAACACTTCTTTTACATTATTAGTCTATAATATATTTGGGACTTTGTGAATTTTAGTGTTTAGTTTCTTTTCTTTACTCTTTTTTAATCGTTGTATTTATTTCTCTTTGTTAAACATATCGTTCAAGCATTGTAATTAGGTTAGCCCATAAGTAAAGCGGATCTATTGGGAAACAGCCGTTCAGCATTAATTGATAAATGATGCATATGGACTAAAATGTATCGTTCATAAAAGGGAAAGCGACATTTGCTATTACAGTTACCAATTCTGTATAAATATTATGTTTCTTTAAGTATTTTAATATTGCTAATAACACTGCGCTAGATGACATTTTGCATTTCTGTTCAAAGTAACACTATAACTTCAATGATTTTTTACAATGAATGACTTAGCAAGAAAACAGCTAGCAGTTAACCCCAATACAACATTTCTTACATGAAAATATGACACATTCGTAATGTGGAGCAGTTGTGATAGAGGTTTTTGTTCAGAACTATTATATTTCCTCTTGAAGCAAAAATAAACTGTAGGGTGATGACGTGACTTACTTTATCTGTGATCTTTATCTATTGTCAGTAGCATGTAAGAATGCAGTATTGACATTTGTATGTGTGGGTAAATTAGCTTCAGTGACTTGTCTTTAGTCCTTCCATAACTGATATAATGATCTTTAAGGCATAAATCTAATTTTCTTTGCTTAAATATATTGCTTCTACAAGAAAAATAAACTATTTGGTGCTAAAATAACCTTTTGGGGAGTAAAAATTCACGTCGAAGTCTTTCCCATTTTCCTAATTTTCTCGCTCCTTACGCACTTAAATGACCTGTTTTTACCGTTTGTTCTTGTATAATGTAGTGTGTATCTGCACAAAGCCAACGCTTAGTTTCGTATTAAGACATCGCACTCACTTAGGACATATATACAAGATCATTCTTACTTATATTCAGTCTAACCTGTGTAAAAGGCCACTCTATATATGGGTCACCTGCTTATAAATTTTATCCGAATTGCTCATTATTCATATTTCTCGAACATGTATATAAGGGCAACCTGCCTATAAAGGCAATTTGTACTGTTTTCCTTCGGGGGCCTTTATAGACAGGTTCGACTGTATTCACTTTAAGCTTTTGTTCTACTCTCACGGAATAATGTCAGAACGTCAAATACTTAAGAGTGTACTTTTAGAATATTCATCATATTATTGTATTATTGTTATCACTTTATAAGAAAGGTTTGACCTCACAATGTGGTATTTTTATACAAAATACTGCCATCATTGGGTATAGTTCCTTTACCAGATGGTGACCTGAAATTCGGTTTAATTCTTATGGACATCATTATTTAACGATTGAACTGTTTTAAAATGGTGTTCATAGTCAATATGAATTCCAAGTCTTTGCACGACAGACTGAATAGTCCAAGCGCATTGTGATACGAGCTATTATTATATGTACACGTACCGGGTGTTTTGACATTAAGGCTTATTGAAGCTGTAATCCTTTGTCACAATGTAGGGATCTAAATGGCTTTAAAAACTAAATGAAATAGCTTACATTTAAAGGACCAGTCTGCAATATATAATATATAATATATATATATATATATATATATATATATGTATAATATATACAACTTGTAGGTATTGGTGTTTTATTCCTTTCTCATTTTTGTCTTTTTGTAATTATTTTATTTACTTTTTTGCTAAGCATCAAACACAATATTGTTAAGATCTTGGCCCGTGTGTACAGGGGACATAATTTTGGAAATACCCATTCAACATCATTGTGATAAAATTTAGATGCTAGCAGTAAAGCACAAGCTAAAATATATCTTCGGAAATTGTCATAAAAGTAAATAACATCTGATATTTCAGTTCCCAGCTTTGTACTGATTTTATGTCTGTTTTAACCTTCAATTGCTGGTAATATCATTGCGCTATATTTTTTCTTTTGCATTTCTGTCACAATGGACGCATGTGGTTTCAAGAATACTTTACCATTAGTTGCAAATAAAGTAAAACAAGACAATTGCTAGCAGTAATACATCTTTTCTAACACGAAAATGAGGGTTCAAGGCATGTTTGAGCAATTGTTCTGTAAGCGGAGCAGTTGTGATAGAGGTTTGTGTTCAGAACTTTTTTTATTTTCTCTTAAAGTTAAAATATACAAATAACAGAAATATACTGTAGATTGATTACGTGACTTCCTTAATGAGATAATCTACTATCAGAAGACTTAATTTTCACATCTATATGCGTGGGTAAATTACTTGTCTTAAGTCCTTCCATAATTGTTATAATGTTCTCTTAGTCATAAATGTAATTTTTATGTTTAAATATATTGCTCCTATAAGAGCAATAAACCGATGTATTTGGTGCTAAAATAACCTTTTGGGGGAGTACAGAATACCGTCAAGGCCTTTCCTTTTTTATTTGATATAACCTTGTAGGATAATTTTCTCACTCCTAACATAATTAAATGACCTGTTTTCGCCGTTTTTCTTGTATATTGTAGTGTGTACCTGTATAATGTCACACTAATTTTTTTTATCAAGATATCGCTCCCACTTAGGACAAATTATACGTAATTGCTGTTTTAATGTCCATGTATATATTAAGCATGATTTTTTTTCTACTTTTACAAAATAATGTCATAACTTCAGAACGTTGACAGTGTACTTTTAGACTATATCATTTTATCTTATTCATTATCCTCTTCCAAGAGTGGTTTGGCCTCACCATGTGGTATATTTTATCCCAAAGACCAGGCAAATTGGATATAATTTATATAGCAGATGGTGACCACAAATCCGGTTAAGTGATCTCATTGTTCTTAATATTTTATTATTTTTTTGTTTTTGAGGACTTACAGATAAGTATTGTAGAGTACATCATATTATTCAACTGCAGCTGCTTTTCATTGTAGAACAAAGACATCATGTCCATGAATAGATTAAAATGTTCCCGTTAAATGTATGACAATAAGAACATTGAAACTCAGTATATAACAAATCAAAGTCACGATATCCGATGTCACGACAGGCGTGGTACGTCAAAAAACCCTCCTCCCACATTCCCCTTGACGCACTGCAAAAAACAAAATTTCTACCACTATACCTATAGCTGGTGACGCCTTGTTATAACGTAAAACCCCACACAACAACCATCTGACGTTAACTATTAGTTTAACATTATGTATATTATAATATATAATCACAATTTGTGTTAAAAGGGACACTTAACCGTCAGCATTTATAGGCAGCAAAAGACAAACTGAAAGGTATCAACTTTAAATAAATAATAAAACTGCAGCTGCAGAACACATTATTTATATATATACAGTATAGACCTGTCAAAAGCCTTTAACAATGAAGTAACGAAAAGCAGCCGACGCTCGTCTGTAGATATGGGCACTGGCTAGCTAAAGGTCATAGAGATATATAGGTATAGCAACTACCGATATATAGATAACGAGGGGTCGAGATAAACTGCCAATTCGTCTCTTATTCTTGAGCTAAGTATTTATTTTTTCGACACAACTGCAAATATTCAAATAAGACAGAAAGTTCAACCAGGGTGTTTTTTAAAATACAACTTTGAACCATTTGAACTTTGTGTTAAGTATCTCGTCTACGTACAAAGACCATTAATAATATTATTTTCTTGGACTATATAATAGCAATTATATATACTAGCTTTGGGCTTCATTGATAATCGTAAAGTTTATTGTTTTGTCTGGGTGCAATAAATAAAAAATGTCTCTGACAATTTATTTACGTTGTATTCCCTAAAATGTCAAAAATCATAACCTAACCTTAAGCTTAGAAACTAAATACATTAAATTTAATCTAATTATATAATAAAATATGAAAAATCCTGAAACGTATATCAGATAATTTATTGCAAAGTAGCATATTTGTCGCTCAGGATTCAACATTTTTGCCATACACAGCATTATTCTGCATATATTTGATGTCCCATTCTTTCACGTTTCTTTATTTTTTACCCGTGGCGGGGGTAGCTAGTAAGGCAGGAGGTGCTTACTTTTCCGGAACACCCGACCTCTCTTCTCTACTGAAGTCCACGTACACGTGTTTCACTTTATTTACAGTTCCAAAGTTTATACTCTGTTTTGTGATAGTGATTTGGACATTGATTAATATGTTGGTTTATGACTACGATTGTGATTTTGACTTGTTCATTATTGTATATTACAATAAACAAAAGAAGTAAAGAAAACAAGAAGATAGAAACACATATACTAGGACCGGTACCGCTGATTGTAAAAGTCCTGTCCTCAGGAACTTCCGGTAATGGCAAAATGATGTCAATTATTTGTGGAGGGTTCAAAATGCAAACACCCCGTCGATTTAACAACCAATGTATAAAGAAATATTTGAAAAGAGACCGTAAAGACCGATTTTCCATGTCACAAGAAGTACGGAACGTTAAGACCATTCCCTGAGCATTGCTCTGCAACTTAAAATACAACCGAATAGATATACGCAGCGTAAAGGTATGTGTTTCGAAAGCGACTCCTTTATATACTTTTAAAACTGACTAAAGAACACATACATTTTTGACACAGAAATTACCACAGATAGATAAAAAACAATTTCAAACATTCTAATCCATGTCCGAGTCACAATCCAGAAGCAAAGTAAAAACTTTGGAACTGACAAGTTAGGTTAGACACGTGAACTTCCACCAGGGAAGAGAGGCCCGCCGCTCCGGAAGAGTAAGCACCTCCTGTTTAGCTAGCTACACCCGCCACGTTTGTAATCAAAATTGTATGAAAGGAACATGGAACTATGAGATGTCAAATATATCCAGGGCACTCCTTGACACAGATACATCAAACTTATCAACAATACTGTGATGACAGCCATAAAACTTTTTGAGAGCCTTGATAAGCGGAGGCTTGCAATATCCCCGAGTCTTCAATTTATTTGCAAGCAGCCTACTTCGTTGTACAAAGTCCCCGTAGTGGGAAAAAGCTCTACCATAGCGTATTAATTGGGAAACAAATACATCATACGCAGAAGAAGCAGGTATATTGCAGTATAAAAAAGGAAAGTTGACAATAGAAAAATTGAAGTCATCACGTTTGTCATAAAGTTTCAAATGTAGCCTTTCGTGTGCGTCATAATTCAGGTATATAAGTCTAAATATGAAGCAGAACTTGAGGAATCAGTTGTGTATTTTATTTCAAGCTCACTAGGATAGATGACTTTACATAGTTTTCAAATTTAGGATTGTTAAGAGACAGAACGCATCTATATATCTGTATGTTGAGTTGAATGATTTGGCGACAGGCTTCCCTCCAGATTTAACAAGGTTCTGCATAAATTCTGCTTCATAAGAATAAAAAACAAATCAGCAAGCAATAGAGCACAGTTTGTTCCCATTAGTATACCGATTGTTTGCTGAAAAACTATATTTTTGCTTGGAATCCGTATGATGCTTTACAAAATAACCAGAATATCTGTTCAGAAACAGACATTTGTATCTTGGGTTACCGTTTTTGTAAAAGAAAGACAAGTGAATAATTTCTTTAAGACCATCTTTTCAATTTAGAATGAGGGATAGTGGAGTATATTGTAGAAAAATCTTAGTTCTTTTTCCGACGATTTTTGACTTGCTCCAGCTTCCTCTAACATCCAAATATCCAATCACCGCCTCAAATTATACAGATAGGTTCTTCACTCGGGCATTAAATCACATTACCCCCCCCCCCTCTCTCTCTCTCTCTCTCTCTCTCTCTCTCTCTCTCTCTCTCTCTCTCAGTACTTTTTCATATGGATGTAACATTATTCGATTGTGTAAAGGAGGACAGTGGTATACTAGTTAACTTCTCCTCTTAATCTTTAACCTAGACTTGACTTCCAAAGTATGAATATTTTAGACAATGAGATCAGAATATAACATATAATAATAATTTGATGACGAACTAGTCAATGATTTTTTACACGTAATGCAAAATCAAGTACATTACAGACCTGTCTAACGAATGAAGTTGTTCAAAGCTCGGCTGCCGAGTGGCCGAGATATGGATTGCAATGACCTAAATATTGCATAGAGTAGACAACAGTTGAAAAGCTGTCGAGATCCTAACATACTAACGTCACGAAAGGCCGAAATTTAGCACTAATTCGTCAGCTTTTTGACAAGTCTGCAGTCCTGATATTTTGTAGATAAAATTGTAGATATAAAGATGGTGATATTATCTAAGAACAGATTTATCCCTGGAATGTATGGAATAATTGTTATTTTAATATCCGATGTAAGATATATGCTACTATAATTTGGTTTGTACCTAGATACTCCGGTCCGTATTTGTGTAACAAAATAAATTGTTTTCCACCTCCATACAAAAACCGCCTTCAGGCCTTAAATATTAATGTTTTTTTTTGTCATGTTCGAGTCGTCTTAACAGTTCCCTTGAGCATCACATGAACTCCATCGCCTAATCGGGCAGATTCAAGTGTAAAAAAGTTTGTCATTTCGCTTACCCAGATCAGTGGTTTTCCGGATACTCCGGTTTCCTTGACACCTCGGAATTGACGTTCTTGAGATATATGTGACTTTTGGCATAAAGCACTATTATTCAACTCAATGAGACATTTTTATATTTATTTTTTATTTATTACTTTTCTTGTTGCCTTGGCTATCGCAAAAGACACATGTTTCATATACATATCCCTATATAATTATTGTATTGTTGTTAAGTCTGACGTTTCTGTGTCTAGGATTGTCCTGGGTATATTTGGCATCCCAAGGTTCCGTGTTCATCTCACTCAATTTTGATTACATGCGTGGCGGATGTAGCTGGCAGAGCGGAATGTTTTTTCTTTCGGGGAACCCAGTCTCGCTTCCCTAGTGGAAGTTCAGAGGTTTAACTTTACTTGCCAGTTTCAAAGTTTTAACTTCGCTTCTTGGATGTGGTTCGGGCATGGGTTGGTGTGTTTGATAATTACATGTGCATAATTACCGTATATTCTGTTCACAGTTTCTATTAATTTCTAGAAGCTTGAAAAATTCAATATTTAACATTGAAATTCATATTATGTAACCTGATAAATGTATTTGTGTTTTGCGCTTTGAACTGTTTAGTTAAGCGCCCCAAAAGTGCAAGAACACGATTGGTTTCGATTAAACATTCATTTCATGTACATAAAACATCTAAACACATACTTTCAAATTACTTTCTAAAAATCATTTGTAATGAATTTATTATAAAAAATATTAAATTATAACTATTTATGAAGTATTAATTATTTATTGGAACGCAGTGTTAAAAAGTAAAAAATGTACAATTCCATTTCAAATGTTAATTATATAACTTCAAAGCAAATCAATTGAATTTTAATGAAAATAAATCATTACGGCGAACATTATTTTACATATAATAGTTCAGTTTATACATATGGTAATTTTTCCCCATTAACATCACCTATATTCCTATAATGAAACACAAAATGCATGAACATGTGTCAGTATATGTATGTATGTCATATATATTCTAGGATAAAACATGAAGTTGGTGTTATTTATTTACATACGTGGGAGTGTAGCTAGCTAAACAGGAGGTACTTACCCTTCCGGATAACTCGGCCTCACTTTCCGTGTCTAACTTGACTTGTCAGTTACAAAGTTTTTACTTTGCTTCTGGTTTGTGATTCGGATATGGATTAGTATGTTTGTTTTTGATAAACAGTGATTATCATTCAATTTCCCGAGGTCCTAAGAGCGCAGTGGTAACTGAATTACCGCCACAGCCCAGATAGACCATGAGCTAGAACTTCCGAGGTGTACATGTACAGTGGAAGCCTTACGAAAGGTTACCATCAAGCTAAGGAATTGGCATCTCACTTTGGCCCTTCCTTAGCTACATGTATATTGCGACAGCTTTTTGGCAGCTGTTATCTATCCCCTGAGTCAATAGCTGAACATAACGGCTCCTCGACACCTTTTCGTTAGCTCAGTGTTAAACTTTCGTCAGATATTTACTGTATATATGGCCCATACCAGGACAATGTTCACAGGCGTCTAACACTGCCTCAAGCGTGTCAGGGAACTTGATGTCTCCACCTAGACGCTTCATGTTTGTAATATGTATGCTCCTCCTTATTCACTGTATCAGTAAAACAAAACATCAGTAAAGTTTAACTGAACCATTGATTAATCAAACTGAATACAATTCAATTTACGTATTTTCTTGAAATACGTTTTCAATTTGGCAATTTTATTATTTACCAGTATTTTTGTATTTTGTTTGCTACGATTTGTATCAAAGCGTGAAATATACTGTAAAATCATACTACCATCAACAGTGTTACAGCTGGAAAAATATATATATATATATATACTTTTTCCATAAAATAGTTACAAAGCAAAACAACAGCATAAAATGTACCTTTCAATGAGAAGTACATTTATAAACTGATTATACAAGGATAGTCCACAATACAATTAATCCAATATACATAGCACAAATTCAAGAATTTATTAGCATGTCTGGTTATTCTCAAACGTTTTAAGTTTCTATTCAGTACCTAAGGTAACCTATCCTACATCGTATGGGGCCTTCTTTAAAAATTGCAAAGACGCCACGGTAGAACTTGTTGCCACTGTGGGAATCCAATACAACGAGGCAAGCTGCTTCCAATGCCCAGACGTGTGTTAGGGATAACGAGGTTTTTGGTAATTAAGACACTCGATAATTTTTATGGCCGTCATCACAATATAGTTGATATGGTGTCTCTGAATACAAAATTATCCTGGATGAATTTGACGTTCCAGAGTTTCATGTTCCCTTCATTCTCAAGCTGTCTTTCATGCGTAAGGAATACAGCTAGCTATACAAGGCGTGCCTACTTTTCTGGCGCACCCGATCTCATTTCCCTGCTTGAAGTTCGAGCATTTAACTTTGTCATCTTTTTTAAAGTTTTTACCTAGCTTTTTAAATTGTGATTTTTACATGGACTAGTAAGTTTGTGTTTGATATTAATCTGCCCACTGCAATAGATAATAATTTTCTAGGACAACTATTATTATTGTTTTTATTTTAAAATAAATTTAGCGGATATTCATTCCTTTAACTAATGTTCTTTAAACACTTAACATCGTTCCAAACAGCAGACAAATTGTTACTGTAGTTATTTACAAATGCAATTATTTAAACAAACCCAAACATACAAACAAATGCCGAACTAATTCGTCTCTACAACCCTGTCAATATCTTGATGTTGCTAGTTGTTGATGGGGAGTCTTTGGGGGACTTCTGTTGATTTAATTCAGATTAACTGTGGTATCTTACATCTGTTGTAAGGTTTTACTTTTTTATATATTATTTCTTATTTCATTTGATCATCAATTTACCCCCCCCCCCCCTCTTTTTAGACTTTGGGTAATGATGTTTTATGTCAACGTCAAAAGTCTTTCATTTATTCTATGCGTTCAGTCAAGGTATGGCGAGTGCAACCGGAGTGCCTTAAAACAACACTGACCTTATGTCAATCTTTCCTTTACTAAGATCTGTCTTGAGTGGGATTCGAACGAAGCCGTCTGAGGACCTGTGGTTTATAAGTCAGCACTGCGCTTTAGATCACTCGGCCATAAAGGCCCCTAACAAGTCCTTCTTGACCCTCAATCTTGAAATAGTAACGTGCATGATAATGGTTAAAAAAAACAGTGATAAAGATAAGAACTGCCCCGTGGATGAATGTTCATATTGTTTTTCAAAAAAATTAGTAACTTGTTCACATTTACTGGGTCATTAAGCAAATAGCTGATTGTTCAAGGCATTTTCGGATCTTTGTTAAGTGTTTTGGTTTGCATGTCTACAATATTGGATATTTGAAGTTGCATCTAATTTACTCCAGAGCTGAATGGAAAGAATAGAATGAAAATGGAGTTCAACGCAAAGGCTATAGTTTATTTCACTCAGTTATATCGAAATAATAAGGGTATCCTCTCATTCACGTATATGGTGTCATAATGTGATCTAATGCTCATGTATCCATTGGTAAAAGAACCAAGTTTTTTTATCAGAGTCCATCGTAGGTGACCAGTAAGTATTGTAAGTATTAAAACCTAATGGATTTTTATTTTCAATATCGGACAGACATTTTGGTCAATCCATTTCGTAGTCGAGTTGATTTACACGGATTTACAGGGATATGTAGCTAAAGAAACATGCATTATGGAACTTATATAGTCCTTAAGCGATATTGTGGCAGGGCAGTGTTTATAACCATATATCACATAACCCTTCTGTTTATTGATGGAATAAAACGGTGTAATATGTTCCGTATTACACAGGTACCCATGTAATACCACTTTATTGTGACGTAATCAGTTATCACTCTTCTGATTTACGTAGTGGTCGTGCCTAATGACGTCATATGAAAACTGTGTCAGTCTGTTGTTTATTTTAAGACTTTTGAAGACTTTCCGATTCTTTGAAAAATAATTTTGATGCATTCGGAAAAATATTATGATTTAAACTTACATATTGATTATGTTTTTTCTAGATGATTAATTTACTTTTACTATAACCAAATAGAACTATATTCTTACTTGCGCAGTTAATTTGGAGGTGATTTGTCTGACCTAGATAGAAATCGTCTGTTTCTATATGACATCAAATAATATGTACATGTCATTATGCCTCGGTATTTTGAGTATGTGATATATAGAATCTTAGACTCGTGAGGGTTTAATATGAAATTTATTAAACTCGTTCAATAATTAAATATGCCTACTCGCCAAGGCTCGTGGCATATTTAATTATTAAACTCGTTTAATAAATTTCATATTAAACCCCCACTCGTCTAAGATCCTCTATGAACGAGTCTATATAATGTAAATAGACATATATAAAGGTGATTTTGACAATATATGCACACCGATAACACGGTTGCAATACCCATTTTTTGTAGAATAGACCCGTTCATGCTTATAAACTCTCTGCGCTGCCGGTCTATACAACGAAGCAAGCTGTTAAAAACTAGATGTTGACGCAAGGATATTGGAGGCCTATGTGTATAAAGGCCCTCAGAATTTGTTATGGTTGTCATCACAACATTGTTGATAAGTATGATGTCTCTGTTTTTAAAATTACCCTGGGTATATTTAATGCTCCATAGTTCCATATTCCTTTCATTACCAATTTTGAATACAAATGTGGCACCCGGCCATAGGAAGTTCACGTGCTTAACCTAATTTATCAGCTTCAAAGTTTTAATTTTGCTTTAAGATTGAAATATGGGTTTGAACATCGATTAGTATGTTTGTTTTTGATGAGTAAAAATGGATTGGTATTTTTGTTTTTAATGAACAATAATGAAATCAAGGTTTTATCCTTACTATCTATTTACTTACCTGGAGAGAAAGCAAATACCTAAATTATTCACCGAATTTCAATAGAATGGTTAAAAACCAATTAATTATTTACCTTCATGAGCCGAGTCGTTCCTAAAAATCCCGGTTTGGCCTCCATCGCCTAATTATTTTTCATTCTATACAACAAAATGCCTTTATGGTGGGTGTTTACAATGGTACAAAAATTGACAAAATGGCGGTACCGTGTGTGTGACGTAGTCATGACGAAAGAGTTGAATATTTACGTAGGTTAGTGCAGCTCAAGAACGGATTGTTTTTTACGTAATTAGGATGACCAAAATTGATTTCATAACGTAAAATATTCAACTACATTTCTGCATCATCAAACTTTTGGAAAAAATGACGTAAATTCGAATTTTTAAACTAACTCGACCTTTCAGCTACCCTTCATTGTACCCCTTGCGAACCTACGTACATAATAAATTCTTTCGTCATCATTACGTCACACGAAAGACACCGCCATTTTGTCAAAAATTTTACCATTGTCAACACCCATCCAAAATACGTTTTGGTGTATTAAAGGAGTGGTGGATAATTTAGGTATTTGCTTTCTCTCCAGCTGAGTAAATAGATATTAGGTTATATTTGTTATTTTTACCTAACTTTTCAGTTTCAAAGTTTTACTTTGCTTCTGGATTGTGATTCGGGCATGGATCAGTATGTTTGTTTTTGATATTCTTCTAATTACCTCAATAAAAATTCAAAACAGCGATGGAACTTTAAAAATCACGGCTAAGGTTAGTGACCACTAGTTTGATCCTCCACGTAAAAAGGTCAGAAGTTGATATGGCTGCAGGGGATTTATAATCAATCCGTTTTGTTACTGATAAAGTTAATTGCCACTATTGTATTCACTATAGAAGTTTTTGTTTTTAAATCAAAGACTTAATTGGATTTAGTTACAAGATCTAATAGTATCAACAGAGCAGATGTTATGTTTGTAGTATGGCCTGTTAAAAAACCAAAGAACCCTTCGGCATATTGTGGAATGGTGATACTATTATCGACAATACCTGAAATGACCAAAATATGTCAATCGGTCAACAAATGGACATTAAAAATTATAATTAAGCAACAAGGCTCTGAAGATTACTTGATAAATGTATATGGTATGACAGGCAGCTTACCATCTCTGGTTTGACGTACCAGAGTCATGACTGAAAAAGCTTACCATCAGAATTCGAAGTTCATCTAGCGAGCGTTAAATGAAACTATTTTTCTTCTGCGCTTATAAGACACATTAAGTTTGAAGGCGTTCAGTGGTCCATTGATCTAAGTTAAAGTGACGGATTTCAATTACATAGCATGTCATATCTAAGCTATGTTCGAATCCAGTAGGATTCTTTTGTTAAAAAATGAATATGTTTGTTTTCATTGCTTACAGTGGATAAATCACGACTGGGGAGAAAAATACAAATGAATCCAACGTACCGCCATCTTGATGTAGAAGTCAATCAGAGATAAAGGAGTGGACAATGAAATAAAGGCTCTTATACAAAATTAACAACTTTATTTTAGATTAATATAATAAATAATTAAAGTTTATTAAAATAATCAAAACACATAAATGAATTCAATATTTATTTTATCACAGAAGAAGAATAGCCAATCTCAAAGTAGGAAGAAATGAAGAAAAAACCTTTCAAATATAGATTAATTAGAAAAAATACATAGCATGTTATCATAAAATTGTCATGAAACAATATGTTCTGAATACTATCGGAATATAAATAATTTTTTTTACAATTTGAATTTTTAATGGTAAACCAAAAATGATTTATATTACACCCCTTCTCTAATGTTTTAAAAGTTCGTCTTTTATTTTCCAGCATGGTGACGTCACAGGCACGTTCTTCACATGATGTCGTCACGTGATTGGCACTTGATTATGACATCACGTTGTCATGTGTATCATGTATATTAACCAAATGTGAAAAAAAAGTTTGTTTACATCAGTTTCAGTTCGATAACATGCATTCTATTTCATTATTGGATACACATGTCATTTTGATAAATTAAACCAAATGAATATTTAGGGTTTTCCCTTTCTAATACGTTACAGTCGCTAATAAGATTTACAATTTATTTTTGTTGACAACATCTAGACAAAGCTTTTTCCTAGTCGTCGAGTTCATTTGTCTGTCTGCGATTGTTTGTGTGTAATACCGTATTAAATTGTCGGTCCATGTTGTTTTATATTAATCAAAGTCCTTATACCAACAAAACACCATACATAAAAATTTGAAATGCTTGATATAACCATGATTCTGGAGTATAAAAACAAATTAATTTGTATTTTATTTCATAAAAATGCTATCAATTGTTCATGATCAACAAAACATGTTGTTTTGGTAGTAAAATTAAATTTCGATTAAATGACCAAAATAGTTTTTATACAAACAAGTAGATCAAAAAGAAATGATAACAAAAATGTTTGAGTTAGTATGACATTTAAATAGCCAGATAATTAATAAACAACCCTGGTTGTTTTTTGTTCCATGGTGTCTGGAATCCTATGTAAGGTCTCCTTGTTGTGTGGAGTCCTATATAAGGCCAGCATCTCTTCTGTTAAAGCTCTTAACCTTTTTCTGTACAGCTGAAAATATACAAAAACAAGAACAGCTTTAATATAAAACCAATACATATTATATATACACATTGTATATGATTTTTATTATCTTACATTTCTAACTAAGTTATTTTTAATAATAAAAACAACACTTTAGGTGAAAAAAATACAGAAAACACAGAACTGTGACGCATGACTGTATTAGCGCAGTAATTTTTCTGTAATTTGACACATCGAAGGTTTACCCATAACGTCACAAGCAGGAGTGGCACTAAATATGCACGTGTACTTCATATGTTCGATAAAACTTGTTTTTCGTCAAATCAGGTAGAAAAGAACTAGTTCAATGTTAGATATAAAAACAAACACACCAAGCCATCATAAAATCATTAATTTGCTAGTTTTCAAAGTGTTGCTTTGCTTTTTGGAGATGGCATGGTAATGTTTGTGTATGATATATGAATTAAGACGAAAAACCTATATTTAAACTTCAGCTAATATAAACCAGCAATAAGCTTAAACCTATCGAGTACACAATCTGTCTTACAACTCTGTTGCTTTAAGTTTTCTTGCATTATATAGTTCCGAAAGAGTTTGGTTATGGTTGTTAACGTTGTACAAAATTACGGAAACATGATGATAGGGTCTGCTTTTTCTTGGCTTGTGCTTTCGATATTTCACAAGAGCATGGCAATTGACAATTTCAAACACTTAATTAAGGCCATTGAAAAAAAAACAGTCATGCTAAGGATATTTCGGACCAATATACTGGGCATTTATAATACTTAACTGAAGACACAATCGTTTACAATTTATTTGTTCATTGTAAACGTGATCTACTGGAAAATAAATTGCGTGATTGATACAAAAATACATTTACAAAACAAAAAGTTAAGGAGTGGGGTGGGTGTCAATTTGTCAATAGGCTTGGATCATAAGTGGCATCTGCAAAACACATTTCATTGTACTTTATAAGGTTAGTGTATAATCAAATTTAATTAGCCGTTTTTTCGTGAAGGAGGCTTCAATCTCGTCATTCAATAAACGTGATATATTACTATAACAATATTTTTGTTTTTAACACTATTATATCCCAGTGTAATTGGACTTACTAACGGGAGCAGAACGGAGTGATGGTGTTTTATGATCAACCTCACCAGGCAATCATATTGACGTCAAAAGTGTATAAAACAATAAAAAGGTCAGCTATGTCGTTATGTGCTTTATACTCTATATCCATTTATTGTGCCATTTTTATAAGAAAATAATTTAATCATTTCGTCACAGTGACAATCTTTATAGTTTTTATAATCCCCATCCTATGAATTGAAAATGAATTATTTTGTCCTTTGTTGTTCATAACCCTTTATTAGCACATAAACCAATAATAATTCGTGTGAAGGCTATGACTTTAGTATTGTTCAGAGAATAATAGTACTTATATTTTCTTATTATTGATAAAAATCAATTTTACAATTGGGACAAGGCTGGAACCATTTTCATGAGCAGGATGGAATTGATGTGGAACAATCTGACAGTTATATTCTATTGCAGCAACATTTTTGTTTTAAGTAGTAAACGTAGGGAGCATTCAATAATTCCACTGAGAGAATTTGTTTATCAAATTATTTTTACCAAACTTGCTTACGCCTTTTTCTTTTTTTTTATAAAAAACCTGCTAAAACCTAAATAATATGGCATCACGGACAGAATAAGAACCTTATGCAGCCAAGAAGGCGAAGGATGTAATTATAGAACAAGAGAAGAGAAACAAATACGCAAAATATTAAACTTTTTGTACAACCCAAGTCCCTGAATTTGCTCACTTGGTGTAATTTGAAATCATATTCAAGTTTTTACTGACGCTGCGTTAGCGAACACACAAGTACATATATTGTGAATTCCAAGCATATCTTTATATCACACTCACCGCTAAAATAACATATTTGTATCTTATGGAATAAAAACACAAGGACTTTAACAGATTACATAACATCTCTATCGCATTTCAAACGCTTCCTTCATTCATAGAAACCTCTGTTGACATTAACATATTATTTAACATTTCATAGAAGTTAATTGCCAATATGAAGGTATCTCGTCCTGTCACGCCTTGTTACGCCCTTTCGCGTCCTGTCACGCACTGGCATAACCTTAATTACCTCCCCGATACCTCACTCTTTCGTACAATTAATTATCTTGACGAGGCTACTTCACAAAGACAGGGGTATGTATTAACAGTGATAAAATCAATATCACATTGTTTACAGAAACTACTCCAATTTGTGACTGCCTATTTGTGTTTGCATACATGAGTATTTTCTGTAGATTTTCGTTACAGAATTGCTTAGAAAACATTTAAAAAGGTTCACGAAATTGTTGTATAAGGCAGAATTGAGGTAACATTTAGGAAAGGACCGAGACGCTACTTTGTCATCACAGTTCATTTGCTGTCATTAAGTATTTCAAATGATAAATCATCACCTACTTCCCATCAATAAACAGAAATGTGACAAAAAGCGTAGATTGTGGGAATTTTAACAATAATTTGCATGTATTCTAATATGTATTGTCTGCTGTGGTTGATAACTCTATCTGTTCATCACACGTGGGTTATGATATATTGTGTTCTATTACATAATCATCAGCCAGCATTCAGAAGCACGTTAAACAGCTATTATCAATAAAGCTCTCTATTATCAACCTCGTCCCAACGTTTTAAAACTTAATCACATTGTACCACGGGCGCTTATACAGTCTATTGTTATTTTTTTCTGGACGAAAATGACAAAAAAATACCAGCTTAGTATTGTTAAAAAGACAGAGATTACAATGAAAATAACTGATATAATTATATATAAAGAAGATTAGAACGAAAAAGTAGACGGAGCTTAAAAAAGAAATACATGATTCATCGGAATATTATATCGAAAAAATATCTCTGGCTTTTTCATCAACCGCACCAGCGATCAGGATTTACAGGAAGTGACTTCATTGATTACGGCCAACCACACGTAACAACTTTGTTTCTGTTTTTGTCTTTTTCTTATAACTTATCCGTAAGATCTGATTGTACGAATTTTATTTTAATAGGCTATTCTATCAAATAGTATATTTACAGTTTAAAAAAAAGAAGAATGAGTAATTTGTGATACAGACGAATTACCTGAAATGTTTTATGAATTTGCTATATTGGAAACGGATGATAAATGTTATGCTTCTACAAGTAGACGCAATTCACGTTAAATTTAATCGAAACGTCAGTTTACAAGAAAATGAATGGCATACGATAAATCAACATGGTTCTTAAACACGCCACAAGACTGCAAACAATGAATATTATCATATACAATTTAATCTTTTGTGTTTGTTGATATAGTTTTACGAGTTAGCCATTTTATTTTGTAATAAATGAGACAATTTGACTATTTTTCCGTTAATAACTTTTTCCTACAGATGATTGGTTTTACCCCAAACTACTGTGGACCAGAATTACGTAGAGTAGTTATTTATATGCTTATACTGAATGTCTGTCATTTTGACTACAAAAATGTCTAGGTTTCCACATTTTTAAAATTGTGAGTAGCTTCATCTCGAATTTACTTCAAAACATTTTCCTTTTGTAAGTATTTTTTTATAACTTTGCTGAAATCAATTACCGTACTTTTTGAAAGATTTTCTCAGAAATACCAGGAATGGAAAACTAGAAATATACCGTACACGTAATCTTAAACTTCCCCAATATGAAAGAAAGGATATTGCAACCTAGGTTTATCAAAGCCCTAAAAAAGTCTATGACCGTCATTACAGTATTGCTGACAAGTTTGATGTCTCTGTGTTCAGCATTGCCCTGCGTATATTTGAGGTCCCTTAGTGTCATGTTCCTTTCACACAATTTTGATTACACGCGGTGGGTATAGCTAGCTAAACAGGAGTTGCCTACCCTTCCGGAGCACCCGGCCTCGCTTCCCTGGTGGAAGTTACGTGTTAAACCTGACTTGTCAGTTCAATGTTTGCTTTGCTTCTGGATTATGGTTCAGACAAGGATAAATGTGTTTGTTTTTGAACATGTTACTTCATATCAGGGATTTTCCAGCTATCCCAGACGAGACAATTAATATTATGAATGGATCTCACACAAATTCATGTTGCGAGTTTTTTTCTGTCTGATCTTCTGTTTACCTTGACGCAAACGATCATATTCATTGGAGGCCACACAGAACAAATATACTAAAAATCGAGCCGATTGGTAATCTATACGACAAGAAAAGTCCCATTTAACAACTGCTGTTGACGGGGATCTATCTATCTAGCTAGCTATCTATCGAGAGAACTGACTGAATTGATTTAGACTTTCAATTTTGATTTAAAAAAGTAGTTTAAATCAAATTTGATTTATTATGAAAATAATACAGGCTTTATAGTTTTCAATAAAAGTGTTCCTAAACTGGACGTACATCCATATACATATATGCATATATGATTTTATTCACAGTTGTAATAAAAACAGACATACTTATTCATGTTTGAATCACAATCCAGCAAAGTAAAACCTTTGGCACTGACAAGTTAAGCTAGACACATAAACCTTTACTGGCGAAGTGTGACCGTGTGCTCCGGAAGGGTAGGCACCTCCTGTTAAGCTTGCTACAACCGCCACGTTTGTGATCAAATTTGTGTGAAGGGAACATAAAACTAACCATTTGACGTCAAATATACTCAGGGCAATCTTGGACACAGAGACATCAAACTTACTGTGATGACGACTATAAAACTTTTTAAGGGCCTTGTTAAGCCAAGGCTTGCAATATTTCTTTGTCAACAATTTATTTGCAGGTTCGACTATTATATAAAACAAAATTACTTTAACTACTTCTAAAACTCATAGTATAAATGATGTATTTTATAAGATATTGAGAGATTTAGCAATATTATATTTTTGTCTATAAAACTTATTTAGTTTATTTACAAATTCAATTAGATAAATGAAAGTGAAAAAAAGAATGTTGAAGTTGAATAACGTGAATGGAGGAGAAGTAATATTTCAAGCATAAATTCAAGAATAATATGAATATTTACTACACATGTATCACAAGATCGACGAAGACTATCGGAGAAAACTTAAGAGATTTACCATTAACCGTAATATATGAGAGATCTGACAAATTGTCTTGCTAGCCAGATAATTAAGTTGATATATCGCTGTATAAAGAAGCTGAAGTGTCATCAATACAAAGATATATACTTGATTCTGGGAAATATTTAAGTCTACACAAATGGTCAGACCCTACAAGCAGACAAATTATGTATTTTGTAAAAGAGATAGATTTTTTTTCTTACCATGGTCTACGATACTTAAGCTTAATTTGCGGTTGTATTTACTAAATCATCTGACAGTATTACATAAATTTGAGATTTGTCATTTTAAAGTATTTTTCTACTTTAATTATTATGCATACATAGAAAAAAGGAAACTATTTTAAAAATACATATTAAAATAAGTGTCTGTCGAATAATAAAGTTTAGTTTGTATTTTGTTCAATTCCTATACTTCAGAAATGGTAGACGTGTTAAATGTCGGGATACTCTAATTCCAGACTCAGAAATGGAAGACGTGAGAAATGTCGAGATACTCTAACTCCAGACTAATCTAGTTGCTCCTTTCAAAATATTAATTCCGTACTGAATACATTTTAATCAATGAATAATTTCGAACAAATATATTTAATTTTATTTAATAAACTTAATGCTTTTACATTTAATTCCGAAACATTTTCAAAAGCGAATAAATTTCTGAAACACATCTTGCTTGCTTAGTCTAAACACTCGGATTTTAGGAGTGTCTTTTTTAAAAAAAATACATTAAAACAAAATATGCAACTTTACAAGAAAGGAAAGTGTATTTAGCAATACCAAGCGCATCTAAAAACACGATACTATACAAGTAGAAGAAAGAACCGACCAAACATGAACAAAAGCAAAACAAGTTTTATAAATAAAATCCACGACTTGATTACAGAATGATGTCAAGTGGCGTATATTAAGTATTGTTAAATGACCCTAACAATCGGCATTATAATCAGATTTGTATAGTTATGGATTTCGCAATTTGTAATCTGTATTAAAACACCTGTATCAAACTGTTTCTAAAATTCTGAAACCAGTGATTATTTTTCACAGTGTTGGAATATTAAGTGTTTATATTCATATTGAGACTAATGCGCACATTAAAATGTTATCAAGATAAAATATAAAGTGTTATCTAAGTATTTTTGGGTATATGATGTAAACTGACATTAGGCAGATGATGTTTTGAAAACCATTTATTGTTTGGTATTTTAAAAGCTTTTCTGTACAAATAATGATTAAAACAATATAAAAATATTATGTATGCAGGGAATGATCTAAATCCTTCTTAGACTGTTTTGAAAAATTCTGAATTAATAAAAAAATATTATTATAATGAGTGATTGTACTATATCTGTATTTTAATCGTTTTATCTCGTATTTGTGCAAAGGTTAAACATATGTTGATATAAATAACATGCTAGTTGTAAAAACAGAATTATGCAAGTTAAATTTAATTATATACTGAATGCAATACTGTTTTAACTAGACATATGAGCAATTAAATACTTGGTAGAAACTGGCAGCAATGATGAAAAACGACAACACCAGAGTTTGATTGTTATGTACACCTGTTAGTATTGCAATCACTTAATTTAATACTACAGTATATTTGTGTTTTCTTACTAAACTTGGTGTTTATTTTGCAGCACTAGACAGCCCTTTCATCAGAAAATTTCTCATCAGTAGTGTTCGAACAAGGATAGTAGAAATCCAGATATTTTTAAGATGTTCAAATTAGAAAAATAGAAGAAACAACATTTTTAACCAAATCCATCTATACTAGTTTATAATTAACCAATATAAAATCGATGTCGCAGATATAAAATGTTTCATAAACATAATGAAAAAGCCAGAAAATGACAATTTTAGATCATTAAATCTAAATATGAAACAAAATCTAGTTAACGTACAACAATGACAATTACCTCCCACCACAGAGGAAAGAGACTTAATGAGAACTGGACAGTCAAAGATGGCTAATATAACAATCTAAAGTCTTAGTAATTGAATTACTTTGTATCCCTGGAGATAAAGCCAACGGTAAGTCAGAAAATGATATAAGTAATATTATTTCTGGACATTAATCAACGAGTTGATATCTTACTGTTCTTTCTAACTAATTAGACAACCGTCAAGCAAAGTTTATCAGTATATCGACGTAATGAAGCCGAACACTGATGCTTTGGGAATTCTGCTGGAAAATATTATTAATTTTTGTAGCTCACGAGTGTCAAAGCTCGGCTTATTTCTGCTCTCTGAAGGGTACTCATTATTTGTTATTACCAATACTTGTTTCTTTATATAACATTCCGTAAGTAGAACATTTAAACGTACTTTTGATTTACTTGTTGTATATACGGATTAAGTACTTTCCCATTATTTTTTTGTTTTTGTTTTATTACTTGGTAAAACAATTTTATGTTGTTTTTTTGTGTAAAATATGCGTATTTACAGACCACTGTAAAATAGTATTAAGTTTTCCAATAATATAATATCATCGCCACTGGACATTCGAGTACCTGCTAAGAGATCTCAAAAAGTACTATAAGCAAATTACTAGATATTAACTCTAGAGCCCACCCGATATCTTGTAACATTACTTTGATCAAATCACTCGATATTTACTCCAGTGCCCTTCAAGGACTCTCCAGTAACACTATACCCACACCAATGAACGTTTTCTCTGGTGCCACCCGAAGCTTAACTTGAAAACAAAACTAATTTTATCTAACCAAAATGTTTGTTACATTTTCAAACGAACGGTGTATTTGAACACTAGCCTTAATCTGCTTGTTTCAAATGTATTTATGACCGTATTTGTCTGCATTTAAATATTTCTAGTACACATCTAAAAATGTTACTAATTAACTTTAACTTCCTAATCTTTGTATTTATCTATTGAGAGATTGGCTGTTCGAAGTTTTGTAAACTATTTATTACATTGTTCTTGATTGTTAATTAATAAAATGTGGTTTATACTAATATTTTATGTCAATAAAAAAGCAGGTTTTATATAATAACTGGTTTTGAATGTTTTTCTTCGCCCGTTTTCTTGGTTGATTTGGTTTGTTGCCCATGGCATGAATTTTATCTAAATGTTTATTTACTATTTTGTCTGGACATTGTATAGTACTGGACTTTGTTACAACATTTAGCAGGTAATTTAGAAGGTCAGATGTTTAGATAAGTCGATGATATTAGATTTGATGTAATTAATCATATTTACTTCCGACGAGGAACATTTATGACAAGAAATCGACATTCTATTTTGAGTTTCGAGTATTTATGTATAGATAGTGACATCTCATTTAAGAAAGAAACATTTACAGATATATAAACTGACACCTTATTTGAGTTACATAGATAAGTATAGAGTTCATTTAGTAGCACTTCGTTGGATGAAGCACTCCTTCTTGTGCTTAATTATAACCGTGCACTTAATCTTTGTTAACCGAAGTTTTTGCACAGTACTTCTTTCATTGTTTCTGTTTGTCTGTTCTTCAGAACAGCTTCAACAGAAAATTTGTTTTGTTTTGACAGTTTTTATCTGAGAACCATGTACTTGGCAATTATGTAATGACAGAAATAGCCATATCAGAAAAAAATGGATCACTTCTAGTTTACATTTTAAGTCGTTACGACCAAAATGTTTTAGTTTTAAAATTTGTTATGTAAAGGTTTAGGGATATTTTACTCGAGCTGAGTCTTCCTTGATATTACAAAAGAAAAAAATGAATAAAATTTACAGGTTTTATTGATTTTTACTAAACCACTGGCATGAATGAAACTTTAATAATTTCCTGAAAATTTAAATATCTCGACCTTTGTCCAAATCCAAATCCAAATCTAAAAAGCAAAGTCAAAACTTTCAAAATTAAAATCACGATAACATGTGGCCTTCCACAAAGGAAATTAGGCCAGGTACTTATGACTTGGGCACCTCATATCTAGCTACCTACAGCCGTGAAGTGTACAGTAAGTACACTTAGAGAAATCATGTTCAAGTCAAATAACAGTTCGAGTAAACTTTGCTGTGTGAATTATATATAGTATAAGTATAATCATTTTAAACGCGTCTCCTACATTATTAATCTTTTCTTAATATAACCTGTCGGTCCGTTCCCATGAGACATATATTGAGTTGGTTCCAAACTTTGTTAAACGAAAATGCATCTTATTTTCTACTTTAAAAAGTGTTTGGATAATAAAAAATTATACAGGTTAAATAAAGCAGAAATCTCATTATATCAGCATGATTTATTGTCTTGATTGACTTTGATTTAGTTACATGCAACAGTTTGATTTTATTTGAAAGGAACGGATAAATACAGATGTCTCTTAAGATTGAGTTCTGCACAATGTAACCAATTATAATGTAATTGTTACTATTATTAAAATGGATTAAAATAACCTTCAAAATAATAATCTTACACAAAACCCACTTAAGTCTTCAAATTTCTTACTTTGGTTTTGGGATTGCACATACATGTAGTGCAATACGGATGCTTTTGAATGTCACTTTATATTCCTTATAATTCAGAACACGCAACTTAAAAATTACAATTAATGGTAAATTGCTCTGTATGAATTTGATGTCCAGTTGTTCCACCTTCCTTCCACTCAATTTTATAACACACGTAGCGGCTGTAAACAGGAGGTGTTAACCCTCCCCGAGCAACATGCCTCACTCCCCCGTTGGAAGTCCACATGCTTAACCTAACTCGTCAGTTTCAAAGTTTTGTTCTTTGGTTTTGAATTGCGAATAGCACATGGATTAGTTTGATTGTTTTTTTTTTATTTTCCTAAACTTGTATTTTGTCATATTCTAAGTCGTGTTGATTGTTAACAAGCGTACGAGTTTTAGTTTCATTTTCTTGAAGATATATCATATTTCTTTAAAATTAATAATTTCTTTTCTTTTTCGTTTCAGCAACATTTTATTATTGCTCAATGAGAAACAAATCACAAGACACATATAATTTTGATTATGAAATTTTTTTAAATAATATTATGGTCATGACAACCAAAATCTGCCATTTTGTTACATAATTGTTTTAAGTTGTTGTTACCATAGGAGGTATTTTACACAATGAAATGTCATCAAGTACAACAAGTTTTAACATATTTTAAATTTATTACGCGGAACGCAATTATATTGCATGACAATTTAAAATTAAAAGCCGACAGTTAGTTGCACACAGCATAACAAAATTCCTAAAAAGCTATATTAAAAGCACTCGGTTAAAATGTAGATACCAGCTGTTAATGAGCAATTCTGTGTTGTCTTGACCATAGGAAATAGAAAGCTCTACGAATCTAAAGTGAGAAAGACGATATTTGTAAACTGAAAAAACAAGTTGATCCAACGGCGTCGAAATTAATAGTCTGTTAGACGGAAGGCGGGAGAGTCATGATATCACAAATAAATCTGAATCCCTCATGGTTCGCTAATGATACACGTTGGATAATATCAGCGTGCAAACTCATTTGCCATTTCACACGAAAACCAGCTCACAAGTCATTTGTTTAATAGAATTTTTCTTAAATGATATCTTTTTACATATCAATTTTCTTTGAATGTGTTGTCTACTGGGCTTTCGTCTGCTATTCCAATTTTACAGATAATTATGTCAGAGAGATATATTTATATATATATATATATATATATATATATATATATATATATATATATATATATATATATATATAAGGTTATATACTATCTGCCTTTTAGAATGTCAAACAATTAACAAGAAAGGTCCCATATCAAGAACTTGTTAATACACTAGTATTTAGGCAAAAGAGGTTAACAAGTTAATATGTTTACAGCTTAAAGATATTTTAATTAAGTAATGATCAAGTCTGACATAGCAACATGTTGGCGTGTATAATACGTACAATTTCTCGTTAACCATATCTGCCTTATGGGAAAATATCAATGAAATAAATATAGAGGCTCAAAATCCAGATAAAAACGAAAACATTGTATTTGAACCTTTTGCACCTGCACTGGTTGTACAATTCTTGAGTTATCAAATACAAAATTATAGAAGAAAAGTTGTTGAAAGATTAATCTAAATCTAAATTATTATTATTATTATTATTATCATTATTATTATTATTATTATTATTATTACTATTTAATATATTTTATGGACTGCACTATAAAAACTGTATTAAAGACCACTTTGTACGTTGTTTCATGGTTGTTTCAGCCACAAATCACTTCATTTTATTTTGAACGTTATACTAAAATGAAAAACACTAAAATTTTGTTTAGCAATCAAATCGATTACCGCATAAGCCTAAATATTGCAAAAATATAAAACAACATGAGGTATTGTATGTAACATAACAAGAACAAAACATTTTTAAAATATAAAGTGTCATTTGAAATGCATACAACAATCCAATCTGTCTCTCTGACATGATGTTATCTTTCCTGATCTTTTTTCTTTGTTTTCTAAAAAGTTAATGCTAAAATGGGGTACCGTATATTGTTTGTTATAAATAGATTTCCTGGGATTTTGTATGTAAAGATTAAACGTGGTATTCGCCTTATATTACATTTAATAGGACTAAAGACTTGACAAAAGATGACCTTCATTGTTTTGTGATTTGATCTTCACATGACCGTGATTTTCATAAGATATCGTTCTATTGTTAAAAAATACAACATTAATTAAGTGAATCAGAGCTTGCCATTAGACGTGCGTGGATATTATACAATAAACAGTTTATAATGAAACCATTCTCCGCAGATTGTATAATTACAAATATTACACAATAAGGAGTGAGAAAAGAAAAACGAAAAAACCCGGAAAACAATGATACATTGATAATAGTTTTTGTCGATTTGTATATCATAAATATAAATTTAATTACTTTTAATGGATAGCATATACGTGTCGTATTGTTTCTCTTCGTTTTGGCATTTTAGAATTTACATGTGTTTATCTTTTGAAATGTGTTTAATTTTGGGATAACAAATCAGTTAACGTAGGACATATAATATTATAATGCAAGTATCAATTTTTTTTATCATTTCCTGTTTTATGTTTAAACCTAAATAATGTCGCCCGTGAAAGGCTTTGTTTAAAGCTGTATGGCAATATTTTTATTGTCAACTTTCCTTTATAAGCAGAAAAATACCTGTCCCTACTATATTGGAAACACTTATTTCACAAAAAAACGTAAGTATTGAGCCTGTTCTTACCAGAAGCACAATCTGCTTCAAAATTAACAGTTAAAGTTTGTTATTGCCCTTTTTATGGTTGTCATTACAGTATTGATAAAAAGAATGCATTCGGTATATCCACAGGTTATTATTAATTTTGACTTTCTGGTGCCTTTACACATCTTAATAATTATAAGCTGTTCTAATGTTTTATATAACTGTATGTCATATTTTTTATAGGCGACTACGTATGTAGAGTAACCATTCTGAATATAGTACCAATCTTCTACACAAGGAAATAACTCATCAGAAAAGGTCAATATGTACTAGATATATCAACACAAACTACTATAACTTTTTCCCGATCATATTGCCCGAATAGCTCTTATTTCTTTACCAATACCAAATACAATATAGCAGGTGTTCTATATATACATATATGTGTGTATATATATATCGTCGCAATATCATTCCGTAAAACATTATTATAAATGTCTTAATGGGGGTATAAAATATATATAATTGATGTAACCTAAATGATTTTGTACTCGAGGTCTAGGTGCATTAGTTTAAAAAATGGGTTCGCATCTGTCAAATAAAGTGGCTTTAAGTATGACTTCATACGCCGGCCTGCCGTATTTTCACATAATGTGTCAATCGAAAATTGGTGCGTTTTGTGGTTCAAAGATATAGAAATATTTGCATTTTACTAAGTTATTCCTAAATTGATTTTTTGCGACTCTTGCTATTTTCGAAAAATTCAGCCATCTTGTGGTTACGAAAACTTATTTCATTAAATCATTATTTCAATAATACTAACTTCTGATCATGAAATCCAATATCTAAACCCTAGCCACAAGAACGAACACAGGCTGTTTTCATATATATATATATATATATATATATATATATATATATATATATATATATATATATATATATATATATGAATGTTGATATAATTAGACAGCACGAGATCTAAAAACCATCTGACGCCTACAGCTTTGGGACTTAACGGTTACGCAACCTGTCTTGTAGCATTTCATGATGACTCGTCACGATTATGTTATTCCTACTCAACATTCGCAAGGTTTACAATAGGAATAAAAAGTAAATCTAAATGTTGAGATAATTTTAATTTCTACGGAATTTGGTCATATAACGCTGTAGGAAAAACATTTCAAAGTATCTGAATCTGTATCTGATAATGGGCTTGTTGATCAAAGACTGGCTTATAAAACTGACAAAAACTAATTAACCTAAACAACGAAAACTATAATTATATTTGAAATCGAATGAAATATACCAGTTCTTTGTAAAACGCAATATTAAACTACCACAGTACAGACCTGTTGAAATGTAACACTAAGTTAACGAGTTAAGTACCGAAACGACACCTTATCTCCGCTCGTCGTAACTTATATCTCGACGGCTTTTTATCCAATATCTCTTAGCAGTTTTCGATCATTGGCTATCCGTATCTCGGCATCTCGGCAGCCAGGCTTCAACTCCTTTCGGTTAACTCAGTGTTAAATTTTTGTCAGTCCTGTACTGTATTTGATAGATTCATGTCTAGTCTCTGGTTAAGTAAGGGTATTTTAAAATTATCTGATAGACTCTTCTTTCCGATCTTTCGATTGATAACGCTATTCCATTCCACGATAAATGCACTTAAATTATACAACTCAAAATTAAGCAATTGTTGTTAAATAAATGCATTATTATACAACTCAATAAAAAGTATCTCATAAAAGATGTTTGACAACAGACGTTGATATTTAGCCATGTATTTCAAAGAACATTAACTTTTTAGAAATCTGGAACAAAATAGAACGTATAAAGCATATTTAGTAATTTTCAAAAGGTCAGTTGTTCCATGACATAGTTACTAGAATATAAAACATAAAGAAAATAATAAATATTTATAACTTAGACTGGTTTATAATCATTTGATTCTATAAAGACAATTAGTTTATACTCAGAAAACATATGATTGTTTATTATGATTATTTAACAGTCTAATGCTATAATTGTTTCAATATGCCTTGTGAAAAAATTAACAACATAACCAGTATCCTAAACTGTCAAGAGCTATTGAGGGTGAAATGGAATGTTAAATAGAAATGTCGGTAAATGTAATAGTTCAGAAAAGTAAGTTTACCAATGGAAGCATGTAATATAAATATAGATTGCAAGAATGCATAATTGGTATCAGCATAGAAAAGGATAATCTCACTAGTTTTGCGTATTATTTCAATCAAAGACGAGTCTCGTTCCTGTCGAATCTCTGTCTGAAAGATTCCAAAGTTAAAATTCGCCTATCCTACATGTATAAATTATATAATGGATTATTTTTCTTCAATGTTAGATTTCAAAATACGATTTATATTCAACATAGGCGCCATTATTTTTTACACAAAAGTAAATATGGTCAACAGAAACGAAGTGCATAATTTTGTTTAAGGTAAATAGTATAGACTTAAAATAAAGGTGTTTATTCTAATTTCTCAGATTTAACATTTGAAACGCATTGAAAATTTCCCGAAGTCGAATTCCTTCAAGCGAACTAATTTAAATCCAATGGTGACATCATGCAATTATGTTTTGATTATGACGTCACAAAATGTCAAGTGGTCAAGTGAATTATTTCACATTACATTGGACCTTTATCGATGTCCTAATCGTGCTTGTAAATGACACCGATTCTCCAAAACTAGAGTTTCCTTATGCTTTCAATTGTTAATTCTGAGCAATGAGAAAGAATACTTTTATCGTAGTTTATACACTTTGCATTAACGAACAGTAGGTACAATATTTTTGATGATCATGTTAATTTTAATATAGAACAATGAATTACAAAGTTTTTACAAACATGGCGTTGATGTCTAAATCGTAAGTGACGGAATTCGTTGAAAGTGCAACAAAAGGAGTTGATCTATGTAGTATAGAGGAATCTCGCCATCAAAAGTCAACATTTTGTGCCAGAGACGAAGTATGTAATCAAAAACAAACATACTTATCCATTTCCGAATCACAATCCAGAAGCAAAGTAAAAACTTTGGAACTGACAAGTTAGGTTAGACACGTGAACTTCCACCAGGGAAGTGAGGCCGGGTGCTCCGGAAGGGTAAGCACCTCCTGTTTAGCTAGCTACACCCGTCACGTGTGTAATCAAAATTGTGTGAAAGGAACATGGAACTATGAGACATCAAATATATCCAAGGCAATCCTGGACACAGAGACATCAAACTTGTCAACAATACTGTGATGACGGCCACAAAACTTTTTTTTTTGAGGGCCTTGATAAGCCTAGGCTTGCAATATCCCTGAGTCAACAATTTATTTGCAAGCAGCCTACTTCGTTGTACAAAGTCCCCGTAGTGGGAACAAGCTCTACCATAGCGTATTAATTGGGGAAACAAATACACCATAAGCAGGAGAAGCAGGTATATTGCTGCATCAAAATACTTCTCGGATGAAATTTTTACATGAATTGTTATAATCACCAAGAGTTTTGAAATTTCGAATAGTCAATTTTTTCAATCGAAAGTTTAATTGTAAACATTCACTTCTTACATATGTAAATGTTATTATAAATAAAACACAAACTAAGTATATTTTAGACAATGATCCAGTCTCGTCAAAACATTGCATACATCATACATAATAATAATAGTTGCATAGAGCATGAGTTAAAAATTCAACAAAGAACTGTGCATCGGTATTGCTGTGCGTGAAATTAAATATTTTTAACTGTATCGCACACAATTAGCTGAATCCGTAAACGTATAATATATCATTTAGCCCTAGGTATTAGTTCCGTTGTTCATTACAATATATGGTTTTAATAGCATGGACATTTTTTTGGGCATGTGGTGGGAAAATTAAAAGCTAATATGTTACGAGTCTATGGTTACGTGTAAAATACAGATACATTGTATTATCAGCCTGCTATCCCCAAAAATGATTCCCTTATTTCTCCTAAACTACAAGACCAGAAAACAAAAAATAAAATGCTGTTATATCATTTAAATTATGATATTATTCCAGCATGACATTTATGATTACCTTTAACAAATACAAACAAACCAGTCAAATATGGGGGATATTACCTATTGTAATTCACCTGCATTAGCCTATAAATCGCTGAATTTATATACCTTTTCAATATTAACAATGTTATAGCATTGGTGAAATATTTAACATGTAATTTAGAAAAAAAATAAGTTTGTGTCAATTTGATCATTTTGCGGAAACAATGTGCTTTAGATACGAATCAGTGCATGGTGCAATAACTAAATATTGACGATGATATAAGCATTAATTAGAGATTTATTGCTTCACGGATAATTAGTTCTGTTGAATGTTATCGCAGCAGCAAATCAGATACTTGCGTAATATAACTCGTATTTGATTTTATCTAGGAAATGTAAACTCTCAATGCTTAGTAAAATTTAATGATTTGGGATGAAATGTAATAAAGCATAAAGTACACTTGAGTCTGACAGATGTATTATTTTGTTTATTTATTACTCTTTTCTATAAACGTGCATACACAATATTTTATTAATCAGATACTGCTACAAATCAAACTCATGTATCCCGGAGGTATTGCACTTTCCCTTAAAACAAATTTATTTCAATTCCAAGTTATATACCACTTTAAATATGTTTCAAACTGTCTACAATAATTTTGATATTCTTGTGAAATAAATTTAGCCGAGAACTTTTCATATTAGGACAAGGATAAGCTTTCAGAAGTTGGAATTATATATCGGGTAGAATTAAAAAAAACATTATTAATCATCTTTTTTATGAAGTGTGAGAGATTTTACATAGACCGATTATTTGAACACTGTCAATCAAACCGTAGATAGTGTGGTGTCTCTTTATTTAAAATTAGCCTGGCTATATATGACATTCAATAGTTCCATACTCCTTTCATTCTCAATTTTGATTACAAGCATGCAACTATTTTAACATGCGTCGCTAACCCTTCCGTACCACCCGATCTCACTTCACTGGCGGAAATTCGTGTGTTTTACTTTATTTACTAGTTTCGAAGTTTTTACTTTGCTTTGAATTGTGGTTTGGATAGTATTGCTATATATAGCAAGCCTATGCTTATCAAGGCCCTCAAAAAGTTTAATGGCCATCATCACAGTATCGTTGATAAGTTTGATGTCTCCGTGTCCAAGATTGCCCTGGATATATTTGACGTCCATTAGTTTCATATTGCTTTAACACAATTTTGATTACATACCAGACGGATGTAGCTAGCTGAACAGGAGGTGCTTACCCTTCCGGAGCATCCGGCCTCACTTCCCTGGTGTTCATGTGTCTTACCTGACTTGTCAGTTTCAAAGTTTATACCTTGCTTCTGGATTGTGATTTGAACATGGATAAGTGTGTTTGTTTCTTGATTATGTTTGGTATTTGATGGTTATCTATGACTTCAGTTTAACATATTTTGGAGACTTCTCTCGTTAATAAAAAAGAGTGTTCGTTTACATATGGACAGTTATGTAAAATACAAATATATTTGATAGCTTTCAAACATTAATGGTTATAGTAAATCATGTTAATGTTACGGGACAACAATTTAAAAACAGAAGAACAATCAGGATTTCAATGTATTTTGTTTGTTTGACTGTTTTATTACTATTTTGAAATTCCAAATCAACTTCTTCGATAATCATTCTACTATTAACGGATTTATTGCTTAGCCCCTTCATAATGCCAACATTTAATTGGACAGATGGCAATGGATCCAGCTTTTACTATATTTTTTTTCAATTGAATTTCCTTCTTACTTATACAATATTTGATGAAGAGATATGCGCAATTGCATCCGTACCATCCTGTATTAATTAAATATTAAAGGAAATGTTGCTGCATGTACACGCTAATTAGTGTACCCGTATTCAATTCTTTTGTATATTTAACATAAAATTTGCACATCGCGAAATAGAGGAAGGGTTTATTTTATCCCGGTAACGGTAATATAATTTATTTATTTTTCAAGGATTTTTTCCTGATACATGCTATTAATCCAATCAGATATATTTTCAAACCAATCAGACTCTAGTGTTATTTTTAATATTTATCACCATGGGTGACAAAGAATACGCGACCGAAAAACTTCGATTACAAGTTTAATACTAAAATATTCGTTGAATAAAATGATATACTTTTTCCAAATCTTTGAATTTTGTTGTAAACATGGTACACACAAAGTTTATATCAATAGCAAAATAAACATTATAATCCATGCTCGAATCACAGTCAGAAGGAAAATACAAAATTTAAAACTGACGAATTAGGTGAAACACGTGAATTTCCACAAGGGAAATGAGTCTGGGTGCTCCGGAAGCGTAAGCTCCTCCTGTTTAGCAAGCTCTCGAGTGCCATGTGTGTAATCAAAATTTAGAGAAAGGAACATAGAACTATGGGACGTCAAACATATCAAAGGCAACCCAGGACACACATACTTATCAACAATACTGTGATGACGGACATACAGCTTTTTGAGGGCATAAATAAGTTTAAGCTTGCAATATCCCTCGGCCATCAATGTATTTGTAAGCAGTTTGCTTCATTGTATAAAGTTCCCGTAGTGGGATCAAACTCCAACATAGCGTAATATGTTTCAAACAAAAGACCCTGGATATATTTGATGTTCCATAGTTTCATGTCCCTTTATTTCTCAATTTTGAATTCACATATCTCGGATCTAGCCAGACAAACAAGACAGCTTGTCCTTCCGCAGCATTCGGGTTCATTTTAATGTGGAACTTTTCGTGTTTAAAAGTTTTTTACGTTCGTTTTTGATTACATTGCTTTTGGGATTGTGTTTTGAAAATGGACCGGTATGTTTCGTATTTAAATTTTTATATTTTAAAGACAATCATTAGTTCGGGTAGAATTTATTAAATATTAACATTAATATACGAAACATCAAAATGTTTATGACGTTATACGTAATTAGTTCTTTTTGAAATAAAATTCATAAACTTATTCTTCCATCAAATAAAGAGTTTTGATTCAGCCCCAGAGAGTTAAACAGATGAATTCGTAAATGTTTTATGTGTTGGGATTAATTTGAACGACTTGTGTGATTCATTTGAATGAAAGACTCTTTATTAATTTTCATTAGGTATGTCATTTTATTATGCAATCGTGCTTTTTAATTTTGTATGTTATAATCACCGTTTTTGCACTTTTGGGATTGGCAATTAGTAAACATATTTATGTTATATGAAACATTTAGTAATATGAATGGTTTTGTTTTAAATACCATTTGATAAAACAGAACCATAGCTGATTTAATAAATCAAATAGCTTAGCATGTTTGGCGGAGATGATCGACCAGGGTGTTTTGGGGATTTATTTCTGTTGAACACGTTTTACCTATACTCATAAAGTTATTATTTTGAGATTTTGAAACAATCAAACTTAGCAATAAACATTAAATATATTTAGTAATTCGTATAAAGTAACCAGTCTATGTAGAATAATAAAACGGTATTACAAAAGTTCATATTATGTAAGTTACACTAAGGAATCATTAAAATTAAAATGGAAAATAATTATCTTGTGTTATTTGTTTAAATTTTAGGATTGTTTTATAATGAAAAATTATTGCCTTGTTGACCATAATAAATTTGAAAATAACGAAGTTACGCAAACACGCAACAATTTATGCAAAACACAAGAACTAATATTAAAATTATTTAACTGTACACGTCATTATGTAGCCCATTTTAATTTATTGAAAATCAGTGAGGCCTTAATAGTATTTCTGAAATCCATAAACGATTTTTATGATTGATTGATAAGGAACATGTTGGAATACAGTTCGTGGTAATAATACAGTTGGGAACATAAAACAAATCTTAGATACAATTAAAACAGACAAAAATACTGTTTTCACAATGCCGAAGGAAGCTGCTTAATAAAGAAATATGTCACCAATGTATATTGCAAGACTAAACTTACCAAGGCCTCAAAAGTCTTAAGACCGTAATCACAATATTATTGAAAACTATGATTTTTTTAGTATCCAAACTTATCTTTGGTATATTTGACGTATCACCAAAAGTGAAAAATGAGGTCGCAACGTTTTTGTCAAATTCATTAAAGTTAATATCCCTTTCGAAGTGAAAGCGACCATTATTTTTAATCATTGAAATAAGATTGTGTGAAACTTGCATGATTTTCAAAGATTTGTGTTATATATCTCTAATCTATGATTTTGTCCTGAATAGCCAATATTTTCGTAGCGATTTAGATGACTTTTAATAAAACAATACAAAAGTTTATTACCCAATCTTGCAACGGTCAGAGGAGCATGTGAACAAAATCAGATAAAGAGTTCAACGTCAAACAACAATATGAACATAGACAGAATTCCTTGTCTAAAAGTGAGAAACACTTATACCAAATTTTAGAAGCCAAACTTTCACAGAACATTTTTTCCTTTAAATGTAGAGTAAACCTCGTTATGGTGTCGTCTATAACTGTGCCAGTCTGCTTATTGCCACTCTTTTTTCAATTCGCAAGAATCTCTATTTTCATTTAGTTGTAATAAATTAATCGATATATTTAGCCGAAATATGGCAGCAGCAGAATGATTGGGAACAATAAATCCAGGTTTAACTGTACTCTCTCTCTCTCTCTCTGTCTCTCTTTAATACTTACATATTCCTGAACTAGATCTGATAGTCTCTGTAATTCTTCTTTTGTCCAATCTTGTTGTTTTTCGTTTGACATATTGATATCATCATTAGTTTGTACAAGAGTCGGGTATAAATCTTCTAATTCGCTATAACTGTCGCGTACTGGATCACTGTTCTGAAATAGTATCCGTTTTAGTAAAAGTCCTTGAGTTTCGTCACTGTCTGTAAGTGGTGCTCCGGATCTTTTTCCGTTTCCTATAACAAAAATATTAAAATGTATAAATTATTTTATTTGTCATTTTGCCATGATTGCAAAAAATATGAAGTAGGTATGATTAATTATTTTACAGAAAACGTTGATTCACTACATCAAGTATAATGTCTCTGTATCACAATTTACCATAGACATGTTTGACGTCCCATAGTTCCTTTCATCCCAATTTAATACCTCTCATGTAGCTCACTAAGTAGAAGGTATTCGCCCTTCCGGAGCACCCGGACTCACTTCTCTGGTGAAAGTTTAAGTGTTTAACTTAATTCGGCAGCTTCAAAGTTTTAATTTTTTAGAATGGTAGTTAAGACATTGATTGGTATACTTGTTTTTGTTCAATTAAAATTTTGGACAAGAATTCATTCTATTTAAGTTGGAAGTCTTACAACAAAGTCTATATCAAAACAACAATATGTAGGTGATCAAAAACAAACATACTAATCCGTGTCCAAATCAAAATCCAGAAGCAAAGTAAAAACTTTGGAACTGACAAGTTAGGTCATACACGTGAACTTCCACCAGGGAAGTGAGGCCGGGTGCTCCGGAAGGGTAAGCACCTCCTGTTTAGCTAGCTACACCCGCCACGTGTGTAATCAAAATTGTGTGAAAGGAACATGGAACAATGAGACGTCAAATATATCCATGGGAATCCCTGGACACAGAGACATCAAACTTGTCAACAATACTGTGATGACGGCCACAAAACTTTTTGAGGGCCTTGATAAGCATAGGCTTGCACTATCCCGAGTCAACAATTTATTGCAAGCAACCTACTTCGTTGAAATAAATACATGTATGTTGGTTCAGAGCGGTGAAGTGATTGATAAACGATATACATTATAAAGAAAGTTTATTGTTTAGTATAATTAATGGAGTCTATAATGAAGTTTTATCAACAATGGTCACATTGCCTTTTTAAATTTAATATATTTGATGTAAGTAAAACTGTTAGGGGTCTGATGATTCAAATTTCAGAATGCTGGCTTGATTGGTCAGTAGTATCGTATTCATCCTATATAGATATTTCTAATCGTACATAAATCGCGTCGTCCTTAGAGTTCAGATATAAACGACGTCGATTAGTATTCCTCTATATTATAGCCATAGAAATAAATTGTTAATTAGCTTCCGTGTTTAATCATCAGGCAATGAAATTAGTATGTGAAATGAATTCCGATTTTATATGTTTACGACCCCCAATACGCACATATATTACAATCAAGGCTTGATCGCTATTACCCTACTGTTCTTATAACTCAATTGTGTTCTTTCCTAATTGCATATCAATAAAATGACATTTACACAAAAGCTACAATTTATTTCGCCTTTGTGATGGTATAATATTGCGCTTTTCATCATCAAGGTACCATCGATCGTCTACTCAAGTGCCTTGATAGGCTTTCTGAGAAAATATAATTTAATATATAAAAGACAAAATTTCTACAAAAAACTACTAAGGAATTGACAATTATATTTTCTTTGTGAATTGTAAGTCGCTTGATTGTCGTAAATGTCACGGAATAATTATTATTATCGGACAAAAAAATCGAAATAGAAAATAAAGGCGGGAATATTATTTTGGAACTTTTAATAGATTATTGTCTTTTAATTCTTTCAAGGGATTGAAAAATGGTTTTATTATTTCGACTGCGTAACTTAAATATCTTAAACGACATGTCACATGTGTGACTGTGCATTTTTAGTTTATAGTCCCAGTAAAAACAATAGAATCTATAGCAAAATAATAAAAGAAACCAAAAAATGTATCATTACTGACAGCGTCTTTTCACCACACATACATTTCCCTTAAGTTGTCTTTTTATTTAATATTGAAAAGTTGCGCTATCTTTAAAAAGCTATTTTTAAAATGTTTATCAGAAACATCCATACAACTGTGTTCAACGATGAACTAAATACATGTATTAAATTGACTAAACTATCTGCATCGAATTACAAATAAATTTGTATCACTAATCAGTGTCCGTACAAAGGCATGTGATATATCGTACGTGATTTCAATATCTGCCTTTCTTGTCCTGTTTTAGCAACAAATAGCGCCAATCTAAAAAATACATCACGTTTTCTATTTCATGTTTTAATATGCACAAATAAATTTGCTGCTTTTAGAGATTTTACCTTAAAGTTTTGAACGTACTAGAAATACATCACAGAGAAAATGTATTACGACTCCCTAAGCAAATTAGAAACTTTTAAAATGGCAACCCAGATTAAACACCAGGAAAGTCATGCCGTGCTCTTAACGGGTAAGAACCTGAGTTAGCTAAATCCGCCACATGTCTAATAAAAATTTAGAGTGAAAGGAGCATGGCTATATAGGACGTCAAATATATTCAGGACAATCCTTGACATATAGACATTAGGCTACCAATACCCCTGTTTCAAAAATTGAGGAATTGTTATACAGGAACCTCAAGGTTCCCAGTTTTAAACAATAAGAATGTCAAGAATGTATAGGAGTTATTTAACAACTTTTGGGACACTACTTTTTTCATTGAATAGTCACATAAATTGTTCAGAAGTTTATTATAAGCGTGTGCTTTAAGATGCAACTCCCTATATAAATTTATCTTGATTCCATTTATCGTTTGCTGTCTTCTTGGTCACTTTGGTGATTTATATTTCGCAGCTCAGCTTCACATTGTATGATTGTATGGTTAACTTTCTTCAATTTAATTCACCTTTCACAGATTCGTAAAATGGTGCCCAGCTGAAACGAGTGTTGCAAGTGCTAAGCCTTTGAAATTATTGAATAAAAATCAACCATACTGATCCATTTCTAAATCACAATCCAGAAGCAAAGTAAAATCTTTGGAACTGAGAAGTCAGTTTAGATACGTGAACTGCCACTAGGAGAGTAAAGCCGGGTCCTCCGGAAGGAAAAGTACCTCCTGTTTAGCAAGTTACACACGTCACGTGTGTAATCAAAAATAACATAATTATGTCAAGCAATGTGGTCACAAAACGGAAAAAAAATCAAAGCATCCAATATGTCTCTCTCATAAACTATATATTGCTTCATGTTCAGTATGCATCACTTGCATGCAAATGTCTACGTGGTTTCTTTTACATGCATAACATTTTACAATACTCCTATAATTATAAAAAAGCACGCGCATTCTAGATGTTAAGTTTTTTTTAAATGTTTAACCTAACAAAAGATATTGAATAAGTGTTTTCTGTAAAACAATACATTCATGCCATAACTTGATATTAAAGCTGATCAGAGTATTTAAGCCTTATTTCATTGTTTACTAAAGAATAATAAATGCCTACATGTATACAAGATTTTACCCATCATTATGTTCCTTTCGGCGGCACAATTGCTTTGTATTTTTATCTAATTTGATACTTCTTCACTAACTTACATGAATCATAAGATTATATTTAACACCTGTCATATCGGTATTTGGTTTCCTCGATAAAAAAACTATCAGCGCAACATGTATTCTTAGCCAACAATGCAGTGATAAACATGGGGAAATATAGACGTTTCTGAAATTGCAGTGAATCGTTAATCTGCCTCTACATACACTTGTATCTTTAGATTACTTTTATTGGCTTGGTTTGTGAGAAAGATATTTTAAAAAGTAACATGTCTTTTCTCCCACTTTCTTTGTGATAAAAGTGAAACAAGCCTCAATCTATACGTCTGTGTTAAGACTACCAGGAATTTCCATCATATAAAGTTTCATTACATATATACATGTCCTGAGATGAATCTTAAATGCATGAGTTCACGTTTTGATTGACGTTTAGATAGACTTAGTTAGGACATAATTGAGTTACGTATTTCTTGGTGGGTTGGAAGTGGATTAGAAATATGTTTACGCCTGCACAAAATCAATTCTCTTACGATTACTAAACATAACTAACATCAATATAGCCCCCAACTTTTTCTGCTCATTCACCTTTATAAATAAAAATTAGACAGACGGTTATGTGACATACGTAAATAATTCTCAACAAAGTATTCCTATAAGTGGCATAAATGTATTTTTGAGTTTCTAATCATTGGAAACATGTTTCCGATGCAGCAGGAAAAGTGTACTATGTTCTGACTAAAAATTTTCTTAACCTTTAATTAAGGAAATTTCTTTTCCCAAAATCTAAGATTGCGCTCATGAGTAATATACATAACATATCCCAATTGTATATTATAGCTTCAGAAATGATGGTCTTCATATATGAGACAGACTCTTGACTGGAGCATAGAACAATGTTACTCCACTACACTACACTCTACTCTTAAATCGGAGGTTCAAAATTGAAAATAATGTTTTTTTCAACTAAAGTAAAAGAAAAATAATTAAAACGCTGCATATATATATGATCCTTAAAGTTAACAACTATTCGTTGTTGTTGTTAAAACCAAGATTCAATAACATTCGCACGACTATACAAGAACATGGTGGTGTTATACCGTAAATTATATATAGTTATAAATAGGTCAGAGTAAAACGGTTATTGCTTCAGAATTAGAACTGTGACACACAATAGTTATTGCTTGAAACTCGATTGTGAATTACAAAATCCAATAATCACCTTTTTGTAACACTGATGAATAAGGTGTTCTTTATTATTCTCTTTTAAAGCTCAACGTAAAGCGAAAGAATATTTTTTCTTATAAATATCAATAAACCTAAAGTACTTTTTGCTCATACTACTCTAATACATATTTTATCATTTTGTAACTAGACTATACATCCAGTATATTGAAGGTACTTAAATCGAGAAACAATAATACAAATAAAATTTCTTGTTTCCATTTTGATTGTAGGTAATACGACATATTGGAGAGGCTTTGTAAGGCACGCAAAAGACACTTACCCTTCCGGAGCACCAAGATGTAAGTTCACGTGTTTAACTTTTCAGAAGAAACTGACAAGTTAGGTTAAACAAGTAAACTTCTACCAATTTAGTAAGGCTGGGTACCCCGAAAGGGTAAGCACCTCCTGTTTAGCTAGCTACACTTGCCACATGTGTAATCAAAATTGTCTGAAAGCAACACATAATTGTGGGACGTCAAATACAGTCTGGACAATCCTGAACACAGAGCCATCACTCTTATCAACACTACTGTGATGACGTCCATAAAACTTTTTAGGGCATTGATAATAGGCCTGCAATATCCCTTGGCCAAAAATTACAAGCAGCTTGCTTCGTTGAACAATGTCAATTCTTCACAGATCTTATGATGAGATTACATCCTAAATATGCAAAAAACTACTTTTTGTGAAAGAGGTCAATTACTTTTAAAATGCGAGTGTTTTTTCATGAATTCTACAATTAGGTGTAGTCTTATATATTGTGTATTTATATTAACCACTGGTTATAAGACGTGGGTTGGTTTAGCTCACCTTATGTACTGTAAATATAACTTTGGACAGTTGTTTGACCATCAAAACTTACAGGAAGGTATATAGTTTGTAATGTCTCTATTTCCTCTTAAAGTAGATTTGTTTTATATCGTTTGGCCGATGCTTACATCGATAATAGGTATATTCATGATTTTAAGCAACAATTTGCTTTTTTCATGAGTAAAAAGCCCAGTTTACCTTACTACTAACCCGAAAAAAGTAAAACTTCATTATTCATATATGAATATCAGACACAATAAGGAATTTTCTATTTTACATTATGGATAACTATCAAAAATGCTAACAAAGACCTTTTGGGGCTATTCAATGCCCCTAGGTATCAGTAAACACACTTAAGCAATACTGTTTAATTCGTTGAACTTTGTGTATATTGCCTCTCAAAACGGTCAGATATTGATTTGTAGGTATTTTGTGAATCAATGGTATATATAGTTGCTAACACTGTCGCCGGAAGGACTTTTAATGGATTTTCCGGGAGAGTATGTCTTCACCTTCTTTATATATTTGCAAACGTTTATACTGTTCACATAAATATTTTAATGAAGGTAATGAAGATTATGCCCATGCATAAAACTTTCCCAAGGTCATAATTATACTCGCAATCCACCAACATATTTACTGGCATTCAAAAAAGAACCATTTCAAAATCGCAAACTAGTTAAAGGGTAACTTGTACCAAACCCAAACCATTTTATAATCGAATACGAGTAACATATTTACCAATATTTATAATCGAACAATATTTTTAATCGGAAGCTAGTAACAAATTTACTGGTGCTCAATAGATTACAAAATTTATTTTTAGAAACTATGATACATTTTCAAAATTAATGCTGGAAATGGATATGCTTATTGAGAGAACATAGCCACGTCATTCGAAAAATAAACAAACGAGAACCTAGTCTCGGGATACATTCTATTACATATGTTTAATCATCAAAATAAACATACAAATCCATGACAAAACCAAAATCCCTATGCAAAGAAAAAATGGCAAATTCGGTCAAACACGTGGACGTCAACCAGGGAAGTGACGTCGGATGCTCCGGAAGAAATGGTTTATGGAGGAGATATTTTATATCGCCAAGTCTCATTTCAATGTTGATATACCATATATATATTAGTCTTACCTCCGAAACATACGTGACTTTTCCATTTTCCTTTACATTTACCTGAAAAAATAAAAACATTATAATTACACACTTTTAAACCATAATCATAAAACTTTTAATTTCGGACCTTTTCAAATAAAATAAATTGCCCACACTTTCACTATATATTTTTCTCTCTGGTTCTCAAATGGTTCAAATTGTATTTTACACCTATACTTTAGTTTTACTATGTTCAAGTCATTTCAAGGACCCTTTGAATGTTGTTATTTTAAGGAACTTACCTTGATATAAACATAAAAGTGATAATATGTTTGATCTTAATCAAAACAAACACACTAATCCATTTCCGATTCACAATCCAGAAGCAAAGTAAAAAATTTGGAACTGACAAGTTAGGTTAGTCACGTGAACTCCTACCAGGGTACTGAAGCCGTGTGCTCTCGAAGGGTAAGCACATCCTGCTTAGCGAGCTACACCTAACTAAATTATTTTAACCCGTGTTTTAGTGAACTTACTCTTTTCTCTTTTAACAATAAATAGAAGTACTGTAAGTACTGTGCGTTGTTTAATATTTTCATGAACTGTTATACAAATTTCAACTTTCTACCTGTTAATGATTTCAGTTAGATGTGATACACGAAAGGTGAATAATTTCCTTTTTATTATCTGAGATGGGTTTCATAATTTGAAAATGAAAAAAAACTTTAAATGTTTGTCACAATTTGAACTATAGCATCGCAGTTCGAGTTATATAGAAGCAACAAAACCTCGACTATAAAAGATTTTAATACAATGTGGATGGTTTATAACTAGAGTAAAGCAATGAACTAAAACAAAATAACCAAAAATTGACTTTATTTTATCACAAAAATCTTGACACAAGTTACCATTAACGATACTGAAATAAATCCAGATGATTATTGAATTTTTATTTGAAGTTTTATTAGTCAGGGTATTCGTGATGACTATAACCTTTATTAACTTTTTATTGCATTTTATGAACTAAACATGTAACGTTAAATTAAACTTAAAAGATAAAATTGATTTAATTACCGATAACAAATGTTTTGTTAAACTGCATGGTTTCAACTAAATGATTAGTATTCTCATTTAATGACTTTTTAATCAAATGTAGTTCCGATTCTAAATGGAAAACACTTTTGATTTTCACGATTCCGATGATAATATTTACGCAGGATTTGACAATTACGCGTATTAACGCATATTGTTTCCAATATTTCCGTATGATCTCAGTTGTATTGGTATTCTTGAAAACTATTCACATTATTACTTATCTTCATTCATACGATTAATGTGCTATAATAATTTTTAATGTACAGATTTAAACGAATGAATAATGTTTACAAAAATCTATTATATTTGATATTACAGTTGTTTCATCTATCTGGGGAGAATGTTTGGATGCGTTTTACACGCCGAATGAACCTAAATAAACTCCTATTTCAATCCATTGTAATGTCCAGAACGAGGATATTTATTATCTCCCCTGTAGTTTCCAGCGTGTCATTTCGTAATCAGTTACGTTTTGTTGTATTGTATCACATGGCTCAAATATAGTTTCTGAACACGAATTTCCGATTTTTTAAAATCCTATTTAAGGTTTTGGGAGATGAAATGTGGGCTAGCCAAGCGACATTTTTAATCACTGTTTAAATATGTGAATAAATATCTCATTGTTTAGTTTTTAATATACCGGCGTTTTGTGCTTATGTCATTTATATCGATTTTGGCATTGTAAAACACATGTGATGTACCAAACCCAAATTAGTGTTGTAATGTAAGAAGTTCATAACAATATAAGCCTTAGGTTAAAACTTATAGTTATAGTTTATATGTAACTTATTCAGATAATGAATAGCCTTAAAGCTTGACATTTGCGTAACTCGAATTGAGTAAAATAGAAAATGTCACCTCTGTTCAAAACAAACATTAAACATTTTTAAACAATACTTGAAATTAGCATTAGAAAAGGCAATTGTTAGATGTTAAAAGTTATGTAGAGAATAAACTTGAATTAAAACATTAAATTTAAGTGAACAAGTTAAATAAGAATAGCTATTGTTTGTACTGTAGGATATATAAAAGGAATAACGATTATTCTAACAGAATAAATATCAGAGTTTACAGAATCGATGTTAAAGTTATCTAGTATTTGTCATTATTATGTGTAAAACTGATGCATTTTCAGATTAAATATCAAAATCTACACAAAAAATCGAAAGAAATCAGCTATAGAAACTGATCTCCGGTTGGAATATTAAATGCCAGCACGTTACCAAACATACTTTTGTAACCACAACTTGATCACTTAAATACTTGATAAAGACCATCATATTCATATGCATGTTTTATTGTTCAGATTTTCTTTGTATTATCAAACTAAACAGCCAATGGCTTAGTATCTTGTCACATTGTGTAAACCTCACTTTGTGTATGCTTAACCCGAAGTTTATCGTTCGGACTCTATTAGAAACGTTTTATTGTAATATTAAGGGTCCGCTATATGATGTTTACTAATTGGTGGCAGGACTTGATCTAAAAAAAGACATCACATCAATCCCATTTACTTATCAGTGCTATTAACAATCATTCAGTTTAGTTTCAGTATCGACTATAAGTATAAGTCTCCATTTGATAACATGAAAATGAACATATCCTTCCATGCCCAAATCACAATCCTAAAGCAAAGTAAAAACTTTGAAAATTTGTAAATAAAGTTTTACACTTAAACTCACACCAGGGAAGTGAGACTGAATGCTTCGGAACGTTAAGCACCTTCTGGTGACTTGCTTCACTTCGCCACGTGTGTAACCACTGCGGTAGAGTGCTCGCTCCGTAAGTGCTAGGTTGTGGGTTCGATCCCCGGCCGGGTCTGACCCAAGATTTGAAAGTGGGTAGTTACTGTTCTTTCGCCAAGCACTCGGCATTACGAAATGAAAGACACGGTTCTTTCGGATGGGAACTTAAAATAAACGAGGTCCCGTGTCACGGTGGGCTTGGCACGCTAAAGAACCCTGCTGTATAATGACATCAGCGCAACGCACAGGCAAAATTTCTGCACCTTCGCCTATAGCTGGCGACGTCTCGATATAAGTGAAATATTCTTGATTGGGACGTTAAACGCCATTACTTAACTCAACTCGTCACGTGTGTGATCATAATTGAGAATAAAATAAACATGGAACTAAGGAACGTCAAATAAATTCATGGTACTTTTGGATGTAGATAAATCATACTTATCAACAGCAATGTTGTGTTGACGACCAAAAAACTTTTAAAACTTTTTGAGGACCTTGACAAACTCAGGCTTGCAATATCTAAGAAATTGTAATAATTTGTTTTATTTTATTGTTTGTTTTATATGTATTATTTTTATTAGATATGTTGATAAATAGAATATGACAACATTAATTACGAAACTTGTCATTAACTGAACATGTATTACAAACACTAAAAGAACCTGTTTTAAAGTTATTAGATATTGATTCCTTGTACGATTTCCAGGTAGAGCGTGAATATGCAGTAATTTTTGCTGGTCATATTTCTACAGAAACTTCTACTAATTGTTAGTTTATTATGTTGTATGACTATTTCTATTTTTGTAATATTAAAACTAATTGTAGTTTTTTTATATGTTGTATGACTATTTCTGTTTTTGTAATATTAAAACTAATTGTAGTTTTTTTTATGTTGTATGACTATTTCTATTTTTGTAATATTAAAACTAATTGTAGTTTTTTTTATGTTGTATGACTATTTCTGTTTTTGTAATATTAAAACTAATTGTAGTTTTTTTTATGTTGTATGACTATTTCTATTTTTGTAATATTAAAACTAATTGTAGTTTTTTTATGTTGTATGACTATTTCTGTTTTTGTAATATTAAAACTAATTGTAGTTTTTTTATGTTGTATGACTATTTCTATTTTTGTAATATTAGAGGATGTATTACTCTTTTAATTAAGTTCTTCTTTAGCTTTTCGTAACATATCTTTTGCTTTTGTAGGTATCTTGGAAAGTAATTTTGGTTTCACAAGTTTGACCCAAGCACTACTGACGAGGAATTGTATTCCAAATTGGCCGTATAGTGTTGTAACATTAACACTGGTATAATATGTAAACTATGCCTCATACTATAAAACTAAACTTGTCGACTTTCATAAATAAAAATTACAAATACTTGACAAGCTAAAAGTACAATCAAAACAAATTGTTTATGGCATGTTTTATGACATTTGTACTAACTGATTTGAATCAAGAACTAACGCATAGGGTTAAGACACGGAAGTATAAACAAACACACAATCCCATGCCAAAATCACAATCCTAACCGCAAAGTGAAAACTAACAAATTAAGTTGAACATTTGAATTTCCACCAGGTAAGTGAGACCGCGTTCAAGATAATGCCTTTGATTAGATGCTTTTATAAGACAGGTCATAGATTGGAATTTGAGGCCGTTTCAGCTGCTTTATAAAGGTTTGAAATGTGGTATAACAAATTATCATTAGAATCTCCAATTTCTTATTATTTAACTAAAACACGAGTATATTATTGTTGCCATAGGAAACGTCAATGTAATCAACGTGTTATACCAGATAGGTCCTTATTATTATGTACAAGTCTTCCTGTTACAATCCGTGGGCTTGCGGTTAGCTGTTATTTATACAGATTTCCAGTTTCACACGGCGACACTGGAGTTAATTACTTTTCCGGACACCAACATCTTCGAACTGCTTCTTCTCGGATTACAAGTATTTTTGTGTCAATAATTAACCATTGTCTTATTAACACTAAATCTGGGAAATCGTGAAAGTATATATACCCAGAACACACAGAACTGAAAACACAATATAAAATCTAAACCTTGCAATATGCATGTATTTACTTTAAAAAATTCGCGTAACCAATCAAGACCACAACAGAGTAATAAACGAAACCAAGAAAACAACCATGGACATATAAGCAAAGTATGATAAAACAATCAACTTTGAATAGGCGCATTATATTATGAGTTATGTAAAGTACTTTTGGTCCCTATGGTATTTATATGTATTTTAAACTGAAAATAAATATAAGAAATCATGGTAAAACCACAATCTCAAAGCCAAGTATAAACTTGGAAAATTGACAAGTTAGGTTGAACACATGAGCTTTCTCAAGGGAAGTGACATCTAGTGCTGCGGATGTGTTAACAATTCCGTTGTGCTAACTCCAAACGCCACAAGTATACATTGATTTTCCTGACCGAATTGTGCAAAAAGAAATCAACACAAAGATAATAAAGCTACCTATTTTTAACAGGACATAATATTATATGTTTTGTTGTTTAATACTGATGCATATGGAAATATATCCTTAAGGGCGGGGCATCCATATATGAACTTTTATATAGAGGCTAATACAGGGCTAATAGACAATAACACGGAAACTCAAAAATATAGCACTGACAAGTCAATTCTCATGCATTATTCTTCAGCATAATATACTAATGACGTGAAGGGTTTCTATTATTCAAATACTAAAACATTGGATGTCATTAATCATTTTATCTCTTGTATTTATGTATAAATGTATTACATCAATGGAATGAAGATAGGTATGCAACGTTCATTAACAAACAGGTAACCACTGTATCTTGCTTCAACACGCAACCACAAGAAGGCATGTGTATGGATATAAAAACGTTTACTTGTAAATAACAAATAGACTAAGATATATAATAAAAAAATATATTCGTGTCTAAATGAGACTTGTTCAATCCATGTCATTTCGCTTCGCTTAGTTCATATACAAAACAGTTACGTTTAGAAAGTTGTTACCTAAACTTCTCGTTTTAGCAAATTCGGAAAAACAAATCTTGGGAATATAAAAAAGCAAAGGATCCTGTATATGTTGTCGCACTAGACGTCCGTTTCGGAATACAATTCCTCATCAGTAATTCTTTGACCAAAAATGTGGAATCCATTTTTTCATGGGTTTGAAAAAACAACCATAGGACCAAAATAAGGAAATTTTTGCATGAGGAAGTATATAAAAATTGAATATCACGGAAATGCCACTCGATTTTTGTATTTAAATAATAAACCCAGATATTATACGTAATCAAACCTGGCCGTATATATCGAAAATTATTGTATAGAAAGCAATCCGCCTAAAGACAGAGATAGACAGACTAACGGACAGAGAGCTTTGTTTGCGATGACTGTATCAACCGCACATTGAGTCAAATCGCTTATAATAAAGGCAATTATCGACAGTCACCTAATATTGACCCATTATCATGTCCTCATAGATTGTTCTTCTTCAGCCACTAATGAGGCTGACTTAATGCGTGTATATATGAAAAACTCCAGATGTAAAACGACTCGTATATAGTCTTTGGGCGTTAAAACTGTATTTTACCAAAGGCACTTGAGGTCGAGCTGACCAATATTTTAATTAGTTACTATGACACTGTGTACTTAGATAAGTGATACGTTTGAATGTACTTATTCAGATATTAAGACACTACATAGCAGTGTCAAATTAACATTGTAAAATTTATCTCTTTGAAAAATTAATATTATAAAATCCCTCAAAAAACAACTAAACTATGCTTAATCGTTCAGAGTATGTTCTTAGATGGATTTAGTAAAATGAAGTGTGTTAATTCTATTTTTCTCACGTCAACATCTTAGAAATATTAATATTTTAATTTCTGCAGTTTTGGTGTGAGCACTACTGATTTTATTCCGAAACGGCCGTCTAGTGCTGCCAAATGAAAACTGATTTAGTAATATTTATCATGACCATGTGTACTTGGATAATCATGAGAAGGAATGCACTTATTCAGATATCATAATTAATGCCATTAATGCCAACAATGTCAGTGTTATATTCTAAACAAACAAAATGCCATGCGACTTGTAGTATAAAATATTGACAAAAAGATAAATTATTTACAACCATGAAACTAATTATTCGGCTGTCAAGCAATTTCCGTTACAAATAAACGCTAAAAGGTCATTGACTATATTTAGTAGATTAGTGTTGTTGGAAGTTATATTAATGCAAACAAATTTCATTCATTAGTGCTAAAACAATTAATTTAGCCGTGTCTAACTTTTAACACGAAAGCCGATTGTCATCACTTAAGTGAACTATAGTTATGACAGGACCAGTGTGTTACATATTATACAAGTTTTAATTTTACAACACTAGACGGCGCTTTCGGAATACAATTCCTCATCAGTAGTGCTTGAACCAAAATTTTAAAATCAAAATTGTTTTCAAGATGTTGAAAAAATTCCCAAACGTATTGTTAATGACATTGGCCGAAATGATTGAGGTTGACTTTTGGGATTGTAGTTAAGACATTGACTGGTATGTTTGAAGTTGACTTTTGGTATTGTTATTCGTCATTAGTCGGTATGTTTGAAGACAAAAAACTATTTTACAAAATTTAGCTAAGGAAATACTTTGCATGAGGAAGTATACCTTAGTTTTGGGGGAAATTCAAATTTTAGCTAGCAGCAAATATAGAGTGGTCTATATCGCGGGCTTACGGATCACAACGGTCCTCACCGCCTAGGTGTACATATACTTGTAAGTTCGCTTGCTGAAGATTGGTAGTTCTACGGTTCCCTCCATCATTCTTTATCTGGCCGTCTCGATATTGGTGAAGATGGATGTAAAACGTCATTACTCCATTTCACATTAATCCACTCCTATACTATGATTTATTGTTTACGACCTACGATAAGAATTCCTTTAATTTCGGAAAAATTTAGAAAACTTGTAGCTGAAAAAGTATACTGTGTAATTCTTAATATTGGCAGGTACAACCCTACTGTTCTTGATCAAGAAAAAATTGTGATATTGTCATAATAACCCACGATTAGGTGAAATAACACACAGCGAATAGCTATACCCAAGTAAATACTTTGGTTTATACAGTACATCCTGCTCTAGTGCCAGAAAGAACACAACGCGACGCCTTTTTATGAATGAAGACAATAAAAACAAAAATGCAATCTGTTCTAATGCACAACCTATTGTTTTAGTGGAAAATCAATTGTGGTTTACACGCTTGTCTGAAAAATACCTACTTTAAGACATTATATTATTTGCTACAGGAGATTTTATCACAGACGCTGTCATTGTTGTCTGGGAATAAAGACAACCTGTAAAACACATCTAAGGCAGTTTTTAGAATCTATTTTTAAATTAATTCCATAGAAATCATTCTTTCAGTCCGATTTTGGTGTTACGCTGTAGGGGATTGGCGATAAAACAAGGGGAGACGTATAAAAACAAATAACAAGACAAGTGGACTTCAAAATACTGTGACGATAAGGGAAGACACAAATTTATCAAGGGGTATTATAATAGGGTTTACTGTATATACATGTATATAATTACACATGCGACGTTTTATTTAAATCGTCTCAGAGACCAAATGTAATTACAGCAGTATAATTAATATTGTTAAAATGACGTCACTCATGCCTATATGCTTGAAATCATTGGTATGCTGTTTTAGCGAGTGAAAATGCGATTCCTACATGGCAGCGTTTAAAATTATTTTAGGGGTTAAAAATATTTTTTTCGGAAAAATGCAAAAAATTAAATATCTATCAATGGTGCTATAATTCCCCATGCTGTGCAAATTAAAATGTTCATTACGTGCTAGCATAAACGTTATAAAGATTGCTATGCATGACGACGGATGTTATATCACTATTAACGTCATTTATAGACAGTTCAATGGTTAAAAATAAGTGAACTGCAAGACCAGATTTATTTATGGCTATCTGAACCTACGTATAAATTAAAATAAGCTTGATTTTTAATGATACACCTTGGGGTTATTCCATTCAAATCTGCTTACAAACTGCTTGATAAATTACACAATAAAATAATAATTTTTACTCAGTTAAACAAAACATTACTATTTTTATGATCCAAATTAGTTTTCCCAATTTAAATGCCCTCAAGATGTTTCATTCTTTGTATCATTTTGAAACTGAAATATAAAATAAAATGCAATTTATTGAATACGCCATATTAGATGAATAAAAATTGTATTGCTTTGGGGAACTGTTAAACAATGACCCGTACATCCCGTGCGCTGAAACGTGGGAACAAAAATGTAAATGACTCTTGAAATTAGTTTAAGAATGAATAAATATAAATACAATTCAAAATTTAATTAAAATTTAAGTAGTTACTTACTGTGTGTAACTTAGTGTTAGATCAACGTCGAAATAAGTTACCAAGATCAAGCAAATAGGCATATCCTAACCTAGTAAAGATTAATCGCATAATATACCCGTTATTTGAAGGTACCAATAACATAGACAAAATGTCACTAGACAGACACTTTAGTATTATCTTAATATCTATATTAAAATTGCAAAATAAATATTACAAATGAATTATAGAAATGACATATTATCACAATATTGCTGATAATTATAATGTCTCGACATCAACTTTTATTCTGAATACATTTGACGTTCCATAGTTTCGTGTTTGTTATTTTTAGTTTCGTTTTCATACAAGGCGGATGTAGCTAATTAAACAGGAGCACCATACCTTACTTCCCTGATAGAAGTTCACGTGTTTCTTATTCAAAAGATTTACTTTGCTTCTGGTTTAGATCGTAGTTTGGACATTGATCAGTATTTTTGAGGTTGACATTTGGAATTGCTATTTCGATATTGACAGGTATGTTTGAGGTTGACTTTTCGAATTGTAGTTTGGACATTGATCGGTATTTTTGAGGTTGACTTTTGGAATTGCTATTTCCATATTGACAGGTACATGTATGTTTGAGGTTGACATTTAGAATTGCTATTTTCATATTGACAGGTATGTTTGAGGTTGACGTTTTGGATTTTAGTTTGGACATTAACTGGTTATTTAGGCTGACTTTTGGGGTTGTAGTTTGGACATTGACCGGTATTTTTAGACTGACTTTTCGGATTGTAGTTTGGACATTAATATTGACGGTATTTTAGACTGACTTTTCGGATTGTAGTTTGGACATTAATATTGATCGTTATTTTTGAGGTTGACATTTGGAAGTGGAATTTTTGGACTTTCGGGATTGTTTCTGGACATAGGCCGGTATGTTTGAGGTTAAGGTTTTCGGTAGTGGTTTGGATATGGTCCGGTATGTTTGAAGTTGACTTTTAGGATTGTTGTTTGGCCATGAACCGATATGGATATGTTTGAGGTTGACTTTTGGGATTGTTATTTGGACAATGACCGGCATGTTTGAGGTTGTGGTTTGGACATGGAGCGATATCTTTGTGTTTAATGTTACTCATCAAACTGCTTTTGTTATCAATGCCACAATATACCAATTCACCGATGGCATCTGATTTCGCCATGAATACCATTGTAAAATTGGCAATTGTGTCCTGGTGTTTGTTAACTAGAGGCGACATTTGTGGTACATCGTTAAACACAAGATAGCTTTAAGGCCTCCCGGTATTGTAAATTGCCAAATGGTTTTGACAACTTATACAAAAAATATGACAAACATTGTGTAGATTCTGCCCTCTATGTTGCATTGCTGAAATTTATAATCACATTGACTTCCATTCTCTCTTTATATAATCATTATTCCTGAGGCGTTTGATCAGTTTAAAATCAAACTATTGTCAAAATAAATAAAATATGCAAGGGTTGTTACGAGATGTGTCAACCCTTAGGCTGTTGATTGTAATGATGTTATGATTATAGTTACTCTCATTGAAAAACCATGCTGTGTTTAATTGAATTAGATGTTATATAAAATTTTGTTTTTTAATCACCACGGCTTGGTTATGACGTGTTTTGTGTTAGATTTTATTATCATTAGAATCGACAAGTGTGCGTTTCGGTTTTTTTTTTTCTTTTGCGTTGTCTGTTTTTTAGTGGTGTACAGTGAAAAATGTTGTGTTCTATCACTTGTATCGCTTGTTTCCAACTGGTCATGAATTGTGCGAATGGAGAGTTTGCTTACGAATTGCACTGCTTCTCTCTACCATGTGTCGGGAATAGCTACTGAATCAGGTGTTGCTTTCCCTTCCGGATTACCCAGTCTCACTTCCCCGGTGGGGTATCACGTGTTGAACTTATTGTGCCAGTTTTCACTTTGCAGTTGGGGTTGTATTTTGGACATGAAATAGTATGTTTGTATTTGATTTGAATCTCACTCGGGAAAGTTTTGTCTCTTTGCTTGGTCTTTGCTTTTCTTAAGCATCTGGTATCTTCATTTCACGTTTTGCATAGCTTAGTTAGTCGGTGATTTTCTCCGGGCATTATTATCTTCCAAACATTAGGGATCTAGATCTTTAGTAACTATAGTTTGGATTATTTATAAAAAGCTACAATATTGTCACGCATACTCGCCCCATTATTCATTTAGAGTAATGACTATTTAAGGGCTTGTAGACAATCAAAATGTTATTTCTAAAACTGTTTCTTGAATGAATGCGTTGAGATAATCGTTCATACAGGATGCAAATGTGATACCTTAATGCAGTTTTAAATATATTCTGGACAATTAATTAGCCAAAGAATATGATCTCTTAATGGAAGTTAAACTAGCTTTAATCTGAAGTCATTTATTTACATTTAATGTTATTATATAAACATTCTACTTAGGATAACGATTAATTGGCGTCATAAACAAACTTTGTTATTTACTTTTAAGACAATTAGAAGAAACATGTTGATCTGTCTCAATCGTTATGTTGACACTTCGTGGCAATTTATTCTTCATTATTCTTATGCCCATTAGTACTTTTATTCAAATGAATTAAAAAATCCATTCATGACTTTGTCTGAAGTTGTAAACGTATTCTTGGATTTGTTCGAATTAAAAAAGGCATTCGTGAATTTGTCTGAATTTAAACGCAACATACGAACACTGGCGTTTTGGTCCAACCTAAAACTGATGAGACCAAGTCTGATTGCTTCCCCTACATAATATTGGTCTGATGGACATTGAAAAGAGAAAAGACTTGAATTAAATAATCCAAACAACTGCAGGGGTCCTATCATTCCTATATTTCCCTATATTTCCTGTAATTTTGGACCTTTCCTATATTTCCCTATATAATTTGAAAAACCTCCTATATTTCCTATATATTTTTTTAAATAGTTGTTACTAGTAGCTTCAGGAATTTAGAATGGGGATATTTTTCCGCATTTAGTAAATATCTGAAGCAAGATTAACATTTTTGTATTTTTTAAGCCGGAAGGGTATATTGCAACTGCCGATATTTTATGTTTATTAGTAAAAGAAGGAAAGGGGATGGCTGAAGGGGAGAAAAGGAGACCATGAATGTGTGTTTTATATGTAAACTATTTAAAAATATCCGTATGATTTTAATGAAAACTCCTATAATTTCCTATAAAACTCCTATAATCTTGACAAAATTTTTTTCTATATCTTTTCCCAAGACTGGTAGGACCCCTGCAAATGGTATTCTTTAAGCCGTTATTATTAGCGACTGTCAAAAGTCCGGGACATGTACATCCGATTATGGTTCACACAAATCCTGCATACTAGTGTTTTAGTGAATGAAGAATAAGTCTTTACTTTGATGTATCTATATTTTAGGTTTTTTTTGTATGAATTGATTGGAACAAGATACGTTGATGTAATACATTACCTTTATTCTAGAAAATGGCAAAATAACAATTTAAGGCTGTAACAGAAAAAACAAATTGATCGGGTTTTCACTTATATTGAGACAGTCAGTTTTTGGATGGAGGATGAAACCACCGATTTTCGACAAACAAACTTTGTCACAAGGATCAGTCCGTTTTGGTTTCTAATAAATGCGACAAGAGGCGCGTGATCCTTAAGAGTGCGCATTGACCACTTGACAACCTAAGCACATCATTGGCGTTTTGGGTTGAATTGAAAGATATTAAGTATATGTTTTCGGGTCAACGGGATTTTATGTAGAGTTTCAACTGATTGGTTGCTACGAAATCTTAAATACACTTTTATGCATACCAAAACAAGCCACCTTAAATTTTATATCATGTAGTTTTCTAAACACCTTCGTACAATGAGCTACATAATTCGATGCACGAAGGCGTGCATTGGACCAAGTGAAATTCTTTCTAATGAAAAAATGTCATTCACATAAAGTGATCTTGACAGCAGGTACAAGTTTTCATTTCCAGATATCTTTTAATTTTAACAGTTTGAGCGAGATGACACAAATAAAAACTATTATTTAATGATATATTGATCAGCCTTGTAAATAGCAAGATGTCGATAACATTTCTTTATCATTTGCAATGAAATAAGATCTTTTACGTTTATCTTTGAAACGTGCGTTCGATACTATGAAAGCTAAATTGAAAGGTTTGGATAGTCTATCACCATATCATATTCACATAAAAAATAACAGAAAAATAATTCCAAAACCGTGTACAGAAAACTACATTGTCGTAAAATACAATACTTGTATGAAACCACAATCCTATATCTGTAGCAGAGTACACACTTAAAAACGAGATGAGAGATAATAACGTTATGTTCTGATGTCTCTGATAGTGAAATCTAAAACTTAAACCATAACATTTAATGTTAAAATATGATCTGCTGAAATAGCAGTATAAAGGCAGTAACTTTGTTTGACATATCGATTGGACTGACAAGACATTGTTGGTTTTATTTGTCCGGTTTTTTATGACGTACACAATTATTTTTAAGAGTTTTGAGAGTGTATTGTCTTACAAAAAAACAAGATCAAATTTCAACTTATAAAGCTATTACGTCCTTTGTCATTTTTAATATCGTATAGTATCCTTAGATACAGTTGGGTGTAGTAAAGTGGTATTATATTTTACAGCTCGGAAAAAGATGTGGAAGATAATTGTAATTGAAGATAGATTTAAAGCTTTTGATCAAAATCTTCTGTTTCAATTGAATACAAACACGATACAAATAGTCAAAGAGACCATGCACTAAAATCCGGTTGAACTAGACCAAAAGGTCTGAAGTTTGATTCATGTAGGGAAATGTTTATACTTATTGAATGTCAATTCGTTTCTGATTAAAAAACAAAAAATAGTCGTAAATATTATAATTGTTTCAAATTGAAAAACAGCAAGTTCGTTAAAGTAAAGGTGATTCAAGAAGGCATTATAGATGTGTTTATTTCATCTTGCTTTCTAACTCCACGTGTTTGTTGGTTTTGTTCTACCTTACATTACATTTGTCAAACAATTATTTTAGCTGTAAATGTCCGCTATTGTAATCTTTCCCAATTTGATGAGAATACATTGTGCCGTAACATTGTGTACGCTTCCACTTCCATTGGGACGCTGTCGATATTAATATAAATACAGATATGGTGAATGTAAAAGCAACGTGCAACGTGTATGGGAATACAAATACCATGCTAGATTCTTGCAAACAGATATTGCTTCATGTAAAACAAACATTTATAAACTTATTACTTAAGCAATAACACATTGGTGGAACCACGGGCATCCTATCATTTAAAATACATATACATTGTATATCGCGAACCCTGTGATATAGGATGAAATTAATGAACCGCCTTAAACAACGAAACATTTGAGAGGTCCGTTAGAAACGTTTGATATCCAGTCTTGTGATCTGTGGTCTGCGCTGCAACTGTCATGCCAGAGAATTGGTTCGAACATGGCCCAGTATGTTTGTTTTTGGTAGATTATAAAAATTTACCAATGAATACTTTGAGAGGTTCATTAGAATTTGTAATATCCAGTCAAATGCCCTGCGTGTGTATATCTGTCAAATGGGTTTATATTAAACGTACAAAATCTTGCTGAAAGGGTTTTTATTTTTACAGTTGCAGCATATCTAGTTACCATGTAAAGGCGTGATTTGATTTGAACTGGAGCAAATGCAATACCCATGTTCCAACACAATGAAATAATGTAAGTTTTTGTTCCCTAGTATAATGAGCCTAGGAGTGAAAATGTAACAAAGAGTTTGATCGAAGTTTTGCACCAAGACTCTATAATTGTACTGGGTTTTTTTTTTTCAAACACCCTAGATCTGTAGAAATCAAAATTGGCACATGGTCTGTAGTTAAGATGTGATAAAACACTTATGCTGTGTAACCGCATTTCTTTGCAACGTGTATATACATCACTTCACAAGACAAACATGCTTCAAACAAGGTGAACAAGATGGGTTATGCATAATAGTTGTGTTTACCAAAAGCTGAAACATGTAATTAACAGTTTGTGCACTTGACACATTATCGTACAAAACCCGTAACGTACAAAGTATGGGAAACACTGACCCAGTGACCATTATATGTGGGACAAGACAACTGGCCACTGTAACATGTATATAACATCATTGACCAACGCATATATCGTGTACATTTTTGTCATGCTTTGACACTGGTAACTCACCATCTCGAATAATTATTTCCATACTTTCCAAATTACCTATAAAATTGACATAATGTATAAAATATATATTACAAATATATGTTATAAGTTTAATATTTGATTCAGAAATTGCCCTTTTTGAACTAAAATGATGACCGCGCCCGATTTAAAACAATCATTTCCTAAAAAAAATTAATGATACGTCTCGTACCTGCACATGTTTAGGATCTCGTGTATATGGGACAACCTTTTTTCTAAAAGAAAATGTTTACTTTCATTTTATTCTTTCACATGTATTTCTCTCTCTCTCTCTCTCTCTCTCCCTCTCTCTCTGTGTGTGTGTTTGTTCTAACCGAATGAAAACCGTCAATAGAAACACTCATGATGCCCCGTTATATCTTTAAGTGGTCGTGGTTGGTCTTCTATTTTTCATAAGGAACCAAATATTAATGTCCACGATTGTTTCTGTTGACTGACATGATATACATAACCTGTTATATAATGATTTAGCTTCATTTAATCCTAGTTATTGTTTATATATATAAGGTGTATAAGATGTTCTTCACAACATTTGTGTTTCCATTTAAAAAAACAATTTGTCGAATTTTTTGTTGAATGATTTTATAGCGATATCTAAAACAATTTTTGGTCCAAACAACATCATATTATCAAATTCGCCAGTACGTTGACTTAAAAAACAATTAATAAAGCTTTTATTTTTTCATAAAAAGACAAAGTATTTCACACAAAATGTTCTCAAGAGTCTTTAACCTTTTTTTTAAAAAAAATATTTTTCATTAAAAGTTCCAAATTCAATTGGTTAATATAAATACCACATTCTAGGCAGAATTGATCTGTTTAACTGGATCAAACTCCCGTTTATGTATCTAATTTTATTTATAAATGATTAGTTGTTCGAGGTATAAGTATGGTTCAATGCTGACACTCCACGTGTAAGTTAATTCCGGTATCAATGGACTAAAAAGGTACTTTTAATCTGAATGAAACATATCTGGCAGAATTCAGAGATGCTAAGGTGATACTTTTATTCGCCTTTATTGTCGTTAAGCAGAAAACTTGATAATGTTACAAACGTATAAATTTGTATCAGTGTGAACTTTTCTAGGCCATAAACATCTAATTGGGTTACTATCAAGTATTGCAGCCATCAATTTTGTGCAGTTTTCACTGATGAAAACACATCATGCTTTTAAGAATTAAGGATTTCAAAGGGAAACAAAAACGGTTACTGAAGGGTAAAACTTATGTAGTTAATCTAAAGTAAATTAAAAACATTAAAAAGATCAAAAACACAATACAATTAAACAGAAAATACATCTCAAATTAGTATAGGATTAAAGCACTGGGAAAATGAAAATTTAATCTCAAAAGCAGATATTTTATATGTTAAATCTTTTTTTCTAGGCAAAACATAAGACAACTTCTCTTAAGAGGAATGCAATTCAGATTTAGTGTCTAAGATTAAAAATTCTGAAGAGAACCACACTAAATAATGCTGCTTTTAAACAGTATAAATGATAGTACTGCATATAAATTTGTTTATCTGTATGTACCGGGGCTTTATCGTCATGCGAGGGGTACAGTGTACATTGAAAGGTTTGGATAAAGATCACCATGATAACAATTTCCAACTTTGGCTAGGGATTCATTGAAGGGTAAAAGTGTCTGATTAAAGATTGAACAGGGTCCAGTGTAAGGTAAAATGATTGGAATAAGATATCAAATGGTTCAGTAAAGGTCAAACTGTTTGGATAAATATCAGCAAAGGGTAATAGTTATTATTTTTTGATGAAAAAGATTGCGCGTGGGGTTAGAAGAATGAACAAGAACAACATATAAAACAGCTAAATATACTCATATGTTACGATTGTTAACAAGAAAAGCAAAACGCTTGTTAAGTGTAAAAAACTAAACGAGAATTCTTGAAAATTAATACAAGAAGGTTTAATTTTACGTGCAAGACCTATTATTGTTGTGATTTCTTATCTGGCCTCTGAGAATGTAAACCGCCTACCACATTTCAATTGGATTTCAGTAATTAAAATTTAGTTTGTGTGTAACAAATGTGCATATTTTATGTATGTATGCATGTTTCGTCATTCAAGAATTAGCAACACAAGAAGCCTCAAGGATTGGTCATGACGTCATTGAAGGATTGGTTAGTCACGAGGAAGAGTTCATGCAAATATATTTTTGATTACAAAGGGGGAACTTGTCTATTAAAAGTACATGAGTATATGTACTTTTATGAGTTTTAATAGATGAAATAACTTTAAAAAAATAAATAGAAGTATTTGAAATTTATAAATTATTACTGAAGACGCATGATCTATGTTTGTCTAAAGAAACTATTAGATCTGATACATTCTGAAGAATTTAAAATACATTGAAACCACTGAAATGGAGAAGGAGTTTATCAGAAAATGTACTAATAACAAAGTTTAGACTGTCTTATGTTGTGTTATCATTGTTTTGGAAATTAAACAGTGTAATTGAATTAGCATTTAGTAGCTCGTTGGCCGCATTGACTAAAACACAGAAATACGAATCACTCTGACTCTCATCGCATAGATTTGAATCTCACTTGGGGTAGCTCCAAGGGTGACGAATTTTGTTAGTATGATTGCAAAGGTCAGAATGTAGTGTCCTATGGACATTCCTGTTACTTAATCTATTCAAGAACTGACCACCTCGCTGTAGTGAAAATAACCTTGTCTTTGTTGTAACACTAATACGTCACTTAAATTCACTTCACTTCACGTCACTTGAATAAGCATTCTATTCAATGTTAAACCCTACAAGGGTTTTGTAGAATCTTATAAGTCCGAGCATCTCATATTATCTTAATTTGTCAATTTTCAAAGTTTTAACTTTGCTTTTGTGATTGTGATTTGGACATAAATTGGTTCGTTTGTGGTTTATTAACCCTATCTGTCTCTTGATAGTAAATCGACCCATGGTCATTTGCACTGTCAGTTATTCCACAGAGAGTTACAGATTACTCTGTTGTTGAATTGCCCTGATTTCGTTACTATACAAAGTCGATAAGCTTATGCTTACATGTATAATGAGTTTCCTACATTTTTAATACTTTTAATTCTTTAATTTTGAAATTCATTTTAGAAGTATCCATTTAGTCTGGATTAAAAGAAATGAAAAAAAGATCCTCTTAACTTCATTAAAGAAAATAATGATGACGTTAAACAGTCGTGTTCCGTCCATTATATATGACATATTATCGGATGAATATCGTCAGCATTTTACATACTATTAGCTCAATTAGAATAATGAATACAATATTCAAGAATTCCATCAAAACACTTCAGTATCACATATATTCAGCAAACAAAATTATCGGCGCACTTTAATTCATTCAGAAATGGATTAGTGAAAGTATGTATGATCACAAAAACTTGTATAATATACCGGTGTTAAAACAAATCTATGTAAATATAAATGATTTACTACTTAAAATTGTTACTACTGAATAGAAAAAATCGATATATTTAAATGCAAGAAAACATGGAAGTTTAGCATAAATCTCAAAATTTAAGTATGATTTAACTATTTTACAAAAAGTATCTTTTTATAATTTTCATTTATAGCGTGTATTTATTAAAACAATTTCCAGCTTGATTTTTTATTTTTTATATTAACCCTCAAAGGGTTTTACTTTTTATCTCATGCCGATTCAAAAGCTCAAAACTAATTATAAAACTGTTTACGCCGCTGATGATATTACCTATAGAATATGTTTCTCTTGATCTTCTCTAAGCACGGAACAGATTAACAAATTTTAAAAATGAATTGAAACCATCTCTTCATAGTTACAGTACAGACCTGTCGAAGTTTTAACACTAACCTTACAAAAAAAAGCCGAAACGTGGCAGCCAGGTGTGACCAAATAATTAGTAGATAGTGACCGACAAACTACAGAAAGATAAATAGCAGTCGTCAAGATATATATCTAACATGGCGCCAAGATGGGCTGCTAATCCGACACCGATTCGTTAGCTCAGTGTTAAACTTTCGACAGGCCGGTACTCAACAACATCTTTCTTTTTAAAGCGCAAAATGAAATCATATTCATTATATTCAGCATTGAGTACATTTCTATACACTACCGATCTCTCTATAATAGAACCCAGTTATAGTATAGTAACCATGCGCTCTTTATGACTGTAATTGGATGTACAAGCTTTAAGCATTAATCATGTGTAAATTCTGCTGTAATCTCCTCCATCGTATGACGGTATATCATGAGTACCCTTGATTAGTTTAAGCCATTTTATATTGACATCTACGATCAACATCGATACGCTGTATCTATTGACCAGTATTGTTTTATATCAACTGTCTATTTTATCATCATCTTTTTAAACATCTCGCTTATAATTTTGTAAATTATTTATGTTTTATTGCCTCTTTAAGCAAAACCGTTTCCTGGAAATAGACCGTTGGTTGAATTACATATGTTTTAGTACTTTAATTAATTTATTAAACGTTTCACTGCTTCTGAATAAGTATTTAGCTACATGTGGTCATGTATTGATCAAGATTATTAACTTTTTTAACATTTCGCTCATATTTCATATATTTTATGAATCATTCATAGTTTATTGCCTTTTAGCAAAACTGTTACCTGGAATTAAACATGGTTGTGTAAATATGCTTATTAGTACTCAATCAAATGCATTTAAGCATTTTAATGTTTCGTTTCGAGTTGATCTTTAGCTAGCTATGTATTGATTAAGATGTTTAACTACCAAATCCTCCCAAAAATCTGAAAGAGTGGGACGGCGAGAGGCGCTTTTGGCCATCTTGTACCCTTCTTATATTTACCAACACCTTAGCTCTTGCTTTCAGTATTCATTGAAATATAAAACAAAAAACATGTATCTTATTTTAGACCTATGCAATGATTAATGTTTTTGTTAAAATTGGAATATCTATTTTCTTTAATAACTTGCAATCGATATGCTTCTATTGTCCTTAAAGTTTTCATATTCCAAACTACAGCCATTTAAATGTTACGTTTTCCAAAAAAGTAACTTGTTGCAAATATTAATGGTAAAAGTGGCTATAATTTATGGGTTTTTTCGACTAACGTATTCAAATACTATTATTAAATATTCAATTCGTTTTTGTTCGGTAATTGAAAATATTGGCAGGAATAATTAGCTTATGGAAATAAAACCGTTTTCTGTGAAAAATAAATTGACCAGTTATATAAGCGAACGATAATTTACTCTATAAATCTTAAAAATGCAGATTTAATTGACTAAAGAAGAATATGGTAATTCTGAGAAGAAGAGTAAAATCGGTCACTTAAACAGATGTATTATTTATGGTCCATCCTTTTAATGCGCTTCAAATTGTATAATGGAAACTTTACAAAATTAATAAAGATGTTTATTTTAGACTTTGGTGCATTTCAATACCAAATGCCAAATTCAAAGCAACTCTTGCTCTAATTTAGAAACTTCGATACACGAATATACACATGAAAATATCTAAAAACAATTCATAGAAAACAAAAAAAATCTACAAAATTATTTTTAAAAATATCTATGAAATAAGTTGAGAAAATTAAAAAAAAAGTTTAATGAATTACTTACCACTAACAGAAGAAATGTTCACAGAGAGATAGAATAAAAACGTTGCCGTTAGCCACAAAGAACAGCGATGTTGCATCTCCTAATATGAATTAATATCAGTTCTTAAAAAAATTAACTATCAAAATTTTCCAACGTCACACGTACAATAACTGTTCTGTTCTCGAATCGTTGTCTTGGAAGTTTTACTTCTATCCGATATTTTAACTTTATTCCAGTTAAATATCTGAACCTTATCCTGATGATGATGATGTTGATACTTTGGTTTTTAGAATAGTACGCCCCCGTGACAACCCGTCTACAAGCCTCACTCGTTTTAAATGTTAGGATTGATCAAGACACTGTGTTAATCAGTCATTGACGATACTCAGTCGTGGTATTGGATATTAATAGCTCTGGAAGGATGTGCCCAGTTGCTGTTTTCACGGTTAGTGATAACTAATTGTTAGTTAATCCACCCAGATCGTTACGTCACTCTTCTAGGATTGTGTGTTCATTGATGTATGCCCGTGTGTCATAGAGTTAATCATATACACGTGTTATGTGTGTATACTGTTTTTCCGAGTAACAGAAATTCTACTATACGCTGTTTGTAGAAAATACGATTAAAATCAACGCGACGATTTCCTGATAATTATTTTAAAAGTTTGAATAAACATTAGGAAATGTCACGTGACACCACGTGTAAGGGTGTATTGATCAGTTATCACTCCTTTTTTAATATGTTTCTACATTTATTCACCTGTTGTAACATTTCTTTACTCTAACGATGAATATTTTATTAGCGATTGGATTTGATTTTTAGATCATTTTTTTTCCTAGACGATGAAAGTAGTATAACTTAACTGCTAATAACTGACCATTTAAAAGGTCTCATTTTATGGTTTTACAAAACGACGGTTCAAATAAAAAAAACATGCTTTGTTGCTAAAAAGGGTACTCGATTGAAGCCAGGTAACCTTGCATGAAACAACAAAATCATCAGCAAAATATGAAACAATTCAATGAAAAACATGCATTGGAAAATTGTTTGTAAACGTCTGGCTGTCGACGGGCACTCGGAAAACGGCAGAATGTTAAAGTACTTTTATCACAATACGTCTCACTTTTGTAATTAATTTGCCAACCAAATTTAGTAACTTTTAACGAATTGACCATTAACTGAGCATTATACATGTATATGAATGTTACCATTTTTCGTATCCAATGTGTAATGGAACTGAAAGGACGATGATGGTATTGGGGGTTTTCTTTTTCTTTTTGGGGGTCTGTCCTACTACCAAAGTGGAAGGGCAATGTGGCACATGAATAATTCAATTTTTATACCTTAATGTCTTGCTTTCTATTATGAAACTGTAGTTAACTGAGGTGATGCTTAATGTTGTGCGGACGTCGTCTGTAAAAATACTGATAGATTCTTTCGATTCTTACACCCTAGTACATGTGTATACAAACCATATATACTATTATTTCTGCAGCAATGGTGTTTAACATCCTACTCAAGAATATTTTACTTATATCGATACGTCGACAGTTATAGGCAATGGTGCAGGCATTTTGCCTTTGCGTAGCGCTGATGGCATTATACAGCAGGGTTAAGCCTGTCGTGAACGGGACCTAGTTTATTTTAAGTTCTTAAGATTTGATTGCGATGTTAACAGTTTTGAACCAAGATATTTGTTTATAGTAAAACGTTGACATTTTCGTAAAAGGTAAAAAAAATATATATAATGTTCTTATCATGACGATATATAAAATCTTCGTTTAATTTCATAGCAAACAACACCCCAAAATATATTTATATCTAATTTCCTGTTGGTTTTATAAAGTCTCTAAGTTTGATAAATTGAACTTTTTTAACATTTATTGCCACATAAAAAGATACAAATAAAATACCCTCTAGTGGTATGTATAAGAATTATTGCGCTTTTATTGTGATATTTTTTCATGTCGCCCCTGCGTAAGTGAATTACCTTTGATATAAAAAGCTTTGAGTGCGAGTTGGTACATTGTAAGCTAAAAGGAAAAAAATATTTCCATTGTACCTCACATGAGCCATGCAAACTGTTTTATATCATGAATATTGAGGATGGCTGTTGGCATGATTATTTTCATTATTTATTACACAACAAAACATACTAAATACATTATTTTATTTACAAAAATGCAAATACAAATGGGAAGGGTTTACGTAATTAAACTTTCTATCAATAGTCCTAAAACTGTTTTGTTACACAGTGGCTTTCTAAAACAGGGGGTGCTTAATCGCCTTGCTTTCCTTACGGACGTGTACGTGTTTAACTTGATTTGCAAGCTTCATAAAATGTACTTTGATCTGGTGTTTTCGTTTAAAAAACTAACTGATGTGTGTGTTTTTATGATTACATTATTATTGTTAAAATACCTTCGGATACGTAATTGTATAAAGTATTTGTTAATATTTCGGAATTAAAAATAATTCCATAGGAAAATATACACGATTACCAAATTAAAAAGACACGAAATTCACATCGTCACATTAAAAAAAAAACTAGAAAAACTGTGAGCCACAAGCTCACAAAAATCCCCCCGCTCCACCCACATACAAAAAATCCATCGGATCAAATTTTTAAATAGGATATGCACATCTACATTATATCACAAAGATTGTGTGAAAGTTTCATGAAAATCCATTGAAGGGTTTAGGAGGGGTTGCGGATAAGAGATAGGTACCCTAAGGTGTAACAGAAGGACGAAAGGACGGACGGACACCCATATCACTATATAACCCCCCCCCCACACACACACACACACTTTTTAAGCGGGGGTATAATAACTTAGTGAAAGGTTTTTGGTAAATACATAAGCTTAAATTGAAGTAGCGCCGAAAGTGATGTTCAAAAACATTGAATAATTAAACCATGTTATGGCAACCTGTATCATAATTTTGGACCTTTGTAAATTATTTGTTTTTACTTACAGAAAACTCAATCGTGGTTAACAAAAAAAAAATACATTCAATATTGTTTGTGGCAAGGTCCTTGTCGGTACATTTTTAACAAATTTTTATTTTATCTTTAATTTTACAGGAAAAGATAAGAATCAGAACGTGTGATTTGGTATCAAACAAAATTGCGCAAACAAAACAATGATTTTGTCACGAACTTTAACTAGACAGAATAAAAAGCAAAACTGCCAACCTATGTAAAGATTTACTATTCCAAAGCAAAGCAAAAACATTGAAACTGGCAAATTACGTTCAACATGTGAACTTCCATTTGAACAGTGAGTGCTTCGAAAGGGTAAGAATATATACTAAAACACATAAAAACAAAAACAAAAAGAATAATGAAATTATCTTATTAATATGACCAAAAACATGAAACAGTAAAATAAAAGAAGCAAGCGAGAAATGGCAAACATATATTTTGGTCAATGATTACAGATACCCGGACTTTGTGGGAACATTGGATAAATAGACAACAACAACAACAACAACAACACCACCAACAACAAAAAAAAAAAAAAAAAAAAAAAAAAAACAAAACAAAAACAAAAAACGCGTGCTTTAGAATTATTCGAGAGTCACGATTGTTCCAACACCCGATTGTTAATTAAGTGCTTTATGTTCAATCGCGAAGGACAGTTTATGTGTGTAATTTTATAACTGATACTGAAGAAAAATGATACCGAATGACCACTGAATACAATACAACAAGTGGTGATTTTACAGCTTCGATACAACTGTCATGTCCATAATATGACGCTTTACCTTGTTGGTTACAAAATAAATGATTTTAAAATAACATTTGGTATAATTTGCCTTAAAATCGTGATAATAAACATAATAAACGTTTTTATCTTTGTTAATGAAACTAACTAGTGTTATAAAATTGGAACAGAACATTATATATACTTGACTTCATTCAAATACAATTATGACAATTCATATTAAATTCATTGATTAACAAATGTAAAATCTGTTTAATCTGAAATGAAACAAACTACAGTATCATAATTTCACTAATAAGTGTCATTATAATATCAAAATGAAAATCAAACATACTACTCCATGTCCAAATCACAATCCCAAACAAAACATTGAAAGACCACTGAGTAAAACAGGTAGTGCTGTATCACAAAAATTACAACATGACAAACAACACACATACTAAATATCCATATAAAGACAAAGGCAAGTTTCTGAAAGGAGCTAATATTGGTAGAACGCGTCACAAAAATATAAATCGACATTTTATAAAAGATGTTCTCCTTTCCAGTCAAGATAAAATGTTCTTTATTCATATTAAATAAACCCTTATAGGAAAAAATGTTTAAAAACAATGTTTTCTGAGCATCACCATATAAAAAAAAAACTGGCATTATCTGTAAAAAGAATGGATGCACTTGAACAATTTAATGTCATTCAAAATTACTTTTTATTTCATTTTACTTGGACTATTACGAGTTAGACTTAATAAAACATAGGTAACTGTTCAAATAGCAATATTCAAAGCTAAATTACAAAGGCAGCTGGTAAACTAAGAGAAACACATGCTCCTCATCCAGGAAAGTGAGGATGGGAGAATGTCTAAGAAGGGTCAAATCTATCTGTATAGCTACATTCGTCACGTTGAAATTAAAATTAAAATGTGAGGCAGGTTATTATGTTTTAATGTCTCTTGATAAACCTAGGCGTTCCAATATACCTCCGAGTCAGTCGTATTTGTTATTACTGAAGTGTGTTACATTATACGCATTCCCGTGAGAACAAGCTGTACCTTAGCGTACTGTGACACAAATACATCATAAGCAAGCCAAGCCGGTTTATTGCTGCATAAAAGTACAAATTGAAGTCATTGCGTTTGTGATATATCTTCAAATGTAGCCTTTGTTTGGTGCTATAAGGTGTTAGTCAAAATTTGATAATTTGTTTGTAAATTACAGTTGTCAGTGTAAACAAAGTTGCAGCATCGTGTTTTAAACGAATTAATATGGTCATGACAAAGACAAAGGTTAAATGTTTATTGCTTGTTTTCCAACCAATGAGTCGGATTTTTGTACACAAATCACAGAATAACTTAATATGTTAATGTTGCATTACATTACCAAAAACAATCTATATGACAAAAGACTATGAAAAAACCCATACCAATCCATTTACAAATCAAAACTTCAAAGCAATAAAGCTTTATATAATGGCAAATTAAGTTAAATATATGAAATTCCACCAGTAAAGTGAGGCTAGTTGCTTTAGAAGGGTGAACAACACCTCTTGGCTACCTATCTGCACACGCGCCACGTTTATTATCAAAATTGAGAATGAAACCAACATAGAACTTTGGTACATGAAATATATCCTGGTAAATCTTTGACAAAGAAACATCAAACTTATCAACAAGATTGTGAAAATGGCCATAAATCTTAAGGGCTCCATAACCCTAGGGCTGTTATATCCCTGTGTCGACAATTTATTAGCAAGAAGTTTGTTTCGTTGAATCAAGTTCCCTTAGTGGGAACAAACCCATAGGATGTAAATTGTGGTACAAGGACATTCGCAGAAGAAGCAGGTATAGAAAAGGAAAGTTGACAATATAAATATTAAAACCAACACGTCTACCATACAGAGAATTTTGCTGACTGCACAGGCTGCAGAACTGCCCAATCACTACTCGCTGCTTTTAACGGTTTGATAAGGGCATTGGAATTCAAGAATTAAGCAATACTAACTCACTTTCCTCCAACCGCAGTAGTTGTTCACTCTACAACGATTACACATTTGTTAATATTTGAAAATTAGAAATTACTGCAAACAGCAACTATACTTGACGGTGGATAAAGTAGACAGGAAATTGAAATCACCACGTGGGAAGAATGGTCGAGAAAATTGTTTTTAGACAAATCATTAAAGCAATTTCCTGAATAATTGTTAAAGTTTCCTTTTTCTAAATAATATACCGAAAGAAATCGAAATAGAGTACTTCAGACGAGAAATGCACTGCGCGTTTAATGTTTCATATTTTTGCAAAATTTACATTTCTAAAGCACAAATTAAAATCTCGGCGTTGTAATCTAGTCCATTCTTAGTTCAATATATTAAAATAAGGCATTTTCATGCAATTGACATTTTCAAACATTCTTAATTATTAGGGCAAATTCACAAATGACGTCATAAAATAATATGGATCCATATTTATATCATTTGATAAAGAAAAAATGCATTAAAATTCGATAATTAAAACTATAACTAACCCGCTCCAAAATAACATTTTGATCGTTTATGTTTAAAAATAAGGATGGTAACAATGAAGATATTTAATTACCAGCGTATTATTACTACTCAGACACAAAAAATCGTGTTCTTGTTAAACGCAACCAAGAGCACGAATTAATAAAAATTAATGATAAAATGACGAAACAAAACAATATATTGAAAAGAGAGGAAGAAGAAAAATAATACATATTAAGACCACTGATTATTGCATATCCTTCTTTGGAATAAATTTTAAATTAAACCAATCTTAGAAAATTAATAGTTGATACTACATATGTGCGATTATTTTCGTGATTCAACTATGTTTAAGTATTACATAAATAGAAATTTGTTTAAAGTATGACACCACATGATACTCTCACCATGTTGACAGAGTACGGAAATAGTGTGTTAACATGTAAAACATAAATTGTATTATTGTTTCATGTGTGATGTTTTGGTATTCGTTTGATAGTTCTGGTTATTTCTATATTTATGTTATTTAAAGGGAAATGGTCCATATGTCATTTTATTGTTGTGAATTTGGTTTCATTTATTTAATTGTTTATTTATTTATTATTTATTATTATTATTATTATTATATTCGCTTTTTAGGGCGCCGCTTTATTGCTTTGCTAATACTGCCTAGATATAATTACAACTTTGTTAAAATGGCCACAAGTAATTAAACCGGTTGAATTATCGTCGGTCTGTACAAACTCTTGACAAAAAATGATTATTGTGACGTCATAAAAGACATGCATATCAAGCTTGTCAAATGGAACATTTTTGTTGTGGCAAATACATTTTGCTGTCGGTTTGTATTGCAATATATATCAAAGAAGTAATGAATGATCTTTAATAAATTCATTGTATTTCAGCTGAACATTTTTAACTATCGAGTCTATATGTTTAACTTAATCTGAGAGATTCAAACTTTTTGTTGGGTTTAGATTTGGACATAAATTTGTATTTTTGTTTTTGATTTATTCATTAAGTATTTTTATTATTCTTGTTAATAGATTACTTAGATATATTTAGAAAGAAAAATGTTTTAATTTCTTTGTTCTTAAGTTAAGATTAATCAGGTCATTCAGTGTAACATGGAATATAATTATTAGTAAACACGTGCTGATGTTAATGAAATACAAGACAACGTAAATATGTACATATATAATTATCGTAAGTCTTAGTTAATGTATATGATATTCAATAAAGATTAATGGTACCATTTAATATCAGTCACTGGACACAATTGCGTGACAGTTGTGGTCTTCAAAAAGATAATTTAGGTTGAATGACGCATGACACTCGATTTGTGTTCCTAACTAATGCTTGTTTTACAACTAACTCACTCCTACAAATATTAGAAAATAGTATTTTATTAGCCGCCTTAGTTGATATCAGTTTCCAAAATCTGTTGTGACAAGTATGAAAGGTTGCAGGTCATGACATACGACATGGTGGCATGCCTTTGATTTTAATTCATGAAATCAATATATGTTCCATAACATTTAACATGTAGCTTACTAAAATATTTACACATCTACTAGTATTTATTTTATAAGCTATGTTGCTGCAAAAAAGTTTATTGGTTTAATATTCTTACACATAAAGATGACAATCATACCCTATTAATATTTGTAATCACAGAACACTACATAAAAACAACATAAAGAAAGCATTAATGTCTCGTAACATATTCACTCCCACAACATACATGGTGCAATTGCCCGCAAGACTAATGAATAAGAAACAAACAGACACGCAAAAACTCCCACAACATATAAATGGGTACGACAGCTGGTACTTCTCTTTACCTTTGAGAACTTAGTTATTTTGAGATTTTATTACTTTTATATAATTATAATGTATATAAAATATTTAACAATGTTTTTCTCCGATGTTCCCTTCCTCCAAACTTATATGATTATCACTCCAATATGTTCAAATACAGATTTTGAAATGCACTCAAGTGATAAAAGGGAATTAAAGTTACAATTATGATGATAACAAAGCAAATAACATTTTTAAAAAAAGAAAATATAGAGTAGCACAACATTTTTTATACGAAATTGTATATACGTTCACAAAACAATAACTCTTTTGCTAAGTACATGCATGTTCTTGACAAGGTTCAAATAGCCATCTTTTCACCGAGTGATTGTGTGTAATTTAGGTCTATAATGATATACAGCGTGACCGATATAGTAATTGTATTGGCACGCAAGTATTCCTACCATGAACGTATAAAACGTCTTGTTCAACATGGTCAATATTTAGAAAATCAATATGAAAAGGAATCAAGGATATATATTTGTTTAATTGTTTCTTGATAGTGGTTAAATAGTTCAAATGGTCGCATTTAAAACTGCAGATATATCCTGATATCCATGTCCATCAAAGCTTTCGATCCACAACTAACATTAATATGGTATAATTTCACACAAAGGTACACTTTTTTAAGAGTATTAGCCATATTGTTGAACTATTAGTGTCCCTAAAGTACAAAACCCGGATGAGAAGCAGGAAGTAAAACACGAACCATATTTTTATGTGTATAAAATCGGCATTCAAACAGTTTCAAATTACTTTATCTTATTCTACCGGGTTTACGTACTTTTGATACGAGTTACCAACGTTTTACATGACCACTGGTATAATATATGATTTTATTGCTTAGATCTATAGGCTATAAAATGTCATAATTATATTATTCTGCCAATAATACTCGGCATCTTTTGATATTTCTAATTGGATTGGCGTTACTTAAATCTAATATCAGAAAAAAGGATAGGTTTTTTATCATACGGGATAAAAAAATTTTTATTATTTTTATATTTTTTCAAAACAAAATATTAGACAGTTAAACTCAATAATGTACTAGAAAATGACAAAATTTACCAAATCAACCGCAAATTTGTACACTTTAAAATACTAAATGATATTAGATGAAAATCATAAAATACTTTTAACAAAATGGAATTATTCAAAAACAAATTTCAGATCCATGTCAAGATCATAATTTCAAAGGAAAAGAATTTTTTTGAAAAAGACAAATTAAGTTACACACGTGAATTTTAACCAGGCAAGATAGATCGGTTACTTACAAAATAACCAATATTTAAGATAATAACTAAACAATTGTGAACATATCACAAATTAACGGATATATAGAGTATATACTGTATGGATATTGGCAGGAAATGTTAAGGGAGCCAATCTTCAATATATTTTGTTTTGTTTTTGATTATGAATATGAGACTGAAGTCCCCGTTTGTAAAACTAATTGCAAAATGAACATTTTTTTAAAAACTTCCTACGGTAATTAAAACTCGTTACATTTGATAAAATTACTTCTGGAATACAAAATGTCTAATGACATTTGTATTTAAAACCACCAATTTCATAACATTGCTAAATCTGAGGAGAAGACTAATAATAAAGCATTCAGCTCTTTAAACAGATATATAGATTATGTTCTATCTATTGATAATCCTAAATTTGAAGACTATGAGAATGTAATCTAATCTAGTGAATTTGAAATAAAAGATAAAACTGAATGTTGAAACGATTCATATTTAGATTTATACCTCAAATTTGACACACACGAAAGGCTACATTTAAATTTGTATGATAAACGTGATGACTCTAATGTTACTATTGCAATCGTTCTTTTCCATGAAGCAATATAATTATCTGCTTCCCTTAGTGTTGGTGTATTTGTGTCCCAATTAATACGCAATGGTAGAGCTTGTTCCCACTACGGGAACTTTATACAACGAACCAAGCTGCTTACAAATGATTTGTTGACCAGGGAGTATTGCAAGCATAAGCTGATCAGGACCCTCAAAAAGGTATGAGCGTCCTCACAGTATTGTTGATAAAATTGATTACTCTGTTCCAGGATTGTCCTGGACGTCCCATAATGCCATATCCCTTTCACTTAATTTAGATTACACAGGTGACAGGTTTATCTAGCTAATCTGTAGGCGCTTACCCTTCCGGAGCTATCGGTCTCACTTCTTTCTAGAAGTTTACTAGCAGTTTCAAAGTTTAGACTAAGATGTAGACATGGATGTGTATGTTTTTGTCTTTTCTGGGCTAACAAACCTATTCGAAAAGCAAACTAATACAATTTCTCCTAGCATTAGATTCTGTGTCTGATTCGAACCTTAGCGGACACCTACTTATTAGTGCATTTAAAATCGTTTGGCCAACAAGACTCAGCACAACGAAAAGGACAGTTTTATGCTGTAACTTGTTTGTGCATAAAATAATTTGTTTTACTTTAAATCCATGCGCTTTACAATCAGCTCATACATTTCGTGCAAGTCAAAAACATACATACAAATCCATGTCTAAACTACAATTTGCAAATGCATTTAGTTTCACCGAGAGTTAGACTTGGGAATATTTTAGAATAATTTCGATTCTATTTGATGATACCGATATAAGTTGCTCGAATCTTTTATCACAACACATCCAAATCTTGCACATAAGCTTCACTAATTTAACGTAATTATTTCAACAAATATCCACAGAGGTATAAGGCGAAATAAACAAAGTTTTAAGTCCTTTATAATCTACAACTAAATGATTTATTATGTATACGGGAATCAGGTCTCTGTTCGTAAAACTAATTACAAATTAAACAAAGTTTTCCCAGGGTAACATAGTAGGTAAAACAAGTAACTGTTGATAAAGCATTCAACTCTCTCCACAAACACACACACACACTATTATGTTCTTCTATTCGTTATCCTAAATTAGAAAACTATGAAAATCCATCTATGCTAGTGAGCTTGAAATAAAAACTACGAGTGAATGTTCAAGTTCTTTTACATATTTAGATTTATACCTCAATGACGGACACAAAATGCTATATTTTAAATTGTGTGATAAACGTCACCTATCTCCCTCTTTGCAGCCTGCTTTTCGTGCGAATGGGTTACTTGTTTAACAATAAATACGCTTACAGTGGAGCTTGTTTCCAATACGGGAACTTTTATACAACCAAACAAGGTGCCTGCAAATGAAATGATGATTCAATAATATTGCAACCCTAGGTTTATTAAGGCGTTCAAAAACTTACGACCGTAATCACAATATCGTTAATAAATATGTTGTACCTGTATCCAAAATTACCCTTCCATATATCTGTGTATTTAGGATGGAGGGTGCAGCTGCTTGTTATTTTAATTTTATTCCAAAGTTTGATAACATACGCAACGATTGTAAATGTCAGTTTCATAGTTTTAATTTACATCGAGATTATGAAACGAACATTGGTTAGTATGTTTATTTTCTATTATTTCTAAACAATGACACAATTTCGTTTATAATCCTATAATTAAAACGGAAATTAAATAACATAGGGTATTAGAAATATTTAATGGAATTATAGATAAGTAGTGACATCGGGTTATAGATTGTACTTATTTTGTTTTTTATGAAAAAGGGTTAAAACTACCGATTACATTTTGCATTCATTGACAATGTAATCAATTTGTCTGTAAAATGCAGTAAACCAATTTACAATTTACAAAGTGATTAGATATTTACTTGTAAAAGCTATGTTTCAAGCTGCAAATTTGAAATGTAAAAGTTAAACTTCAAAAGTTAAATAAAAGTGAACTAATATGTTTTATGCATTAGTTAAGAATATTTTATATATATCGAGATTAATTCGGGGGTGAGGATAATAGAGGAAACAATAAAAAACGCTCACTTTTGAAAAGCGAACTGACATAATGTCTTACAATAAAATTTGTCAAAGTGGAATATATATGAGCGATGAAAGGCTTGGCTTGACCACCGAACAATTCTCTCTGCTGTGAAATATGGGGAATTATTTATACATATTGGGAAATAGTTCTACAAATGGTTCAGGGACATTATAGTTACGATGGTATTTACAAGCTTGATTTGTCGATTGCAATCTCAAATGTTTGTACCAATTTGTTATGGTTATCCAACATTAGTTAAGCCTTTGCACCTAAAGGTCATCGACTTATTTTTTATTTACTTAATTTCCGTTATTGAAATCCACAAAGGTATGCGAAGTAATGAGGAACCTAATGAGTTTCTAAAACTAAAACGAAAATAATTGTCTGAAATGTATGTGAGCTCAAATCCCAGTACGTTAAGAAATTTTTATACGATGAACACATATGTAGCTTAAAGATATCATCAGTTCTCATGGTGGTCAAGTAATTTACACTCATTACGTGTAAAATCTATTCCTGCTGGAATTTATATTAAATTGTGGAATGACATTCATGTTACTTAGAATTAGATTGTAGATTTTTATACAGAGTGGTATGAATTTGCGTGGAACACGTGTATTGGGTAAAAGCAAATTTGAAAGCAAAAACCAACAGCGTTAAATTAGGGTAAACATCAGAACAAAACACAATATTTACAAAAATTATTATGAAATCCAAGAAATTAGTTTGGCCTTGGATATGAGAAGTATGTCTCATGATCTTTGAAATAAAAAGTGTTAGAATAATATTTTGTAACAATCAAAAACAAAATATTATGATTAACGACAAATTGGTGTCTCAGATAATAATAGCAGAAAAAATATATCTAAATAATATATATTTATTTTTCCAAAAAGTTCAAACATTTGTAACTTACAATGCATTGTACTATGGTAGAAGACACAAATACATCTAAAAAATGTTTCACAGCAAGAGACATCACGACTACGTCGGAGAAAGTAAACATTCTCTTTTCAGAATTGCAATGGGGTGGGAACAAATCAATAAGTACACTTGCTTTATATCGCCTTTTACGCGGCAAAATAAACTTTAATAGTACAACTTTCGATTGTATATTACAAATGTATTTGCTTTGCTTGCATATTCTTTTATTTGTTCATAGCATTAGCAGTGTACAAGTGTGTTTGCCAAAACATTACAGTATTATATTAAATAGTAATTTTATTCTTTGATTCTTGTTTTCAATTGCGTATGGTTTTGTTAAAAAATACAGCATATATCAATTAAGTATTTGGTTTTATATGGTAATATTTGATTTTAAAGCTAACAGAAAGTACTTTTCGAATTCTTTGTGTATGTTTTGCGATTGCAATATTAGCATTTCTTTGCATTTGCAAATGACTGGTAATTTATTTTGCTTGGAATTTCAAGGTCAGAAACTCTCGGGATAACAAAATGTTTTTCTTGTAATCAATGAAAAACTCCGTTGGTCCTATTGAAGACCAGAATTGTACTTAAAATCTATCGTCAGAATATAGAAACAATTAGCTTTTTCGTATTGTTAAATATCCTTTAACTTTGAAATATTTTGCAGTTGAGTAAAACTTTTTCGCACGCCGTTTCCGGAATAATTGCACACCCACAACGAATCAATATTGTTTAAACATTATTGTTTTATTGTATGAAGTCGATCTGGGCAGCGTTGGTTTTAACAATTGTATATCTTTCATTCGTTTAATATAAAAACTGATACATAGATTTTTTTCTTTAAAAGATATACCAATATCGCTTTTTGACGTTCTTTTTGTAGTTTGTTATTGTATTTGACGGAACAACTATATTTATTGAAGTTGAGAGGAATAGTACGCCCCATTAAGATATTATCACTTATTACGAAGCATTAAATTATGGAATGTTGGGACATACTGATGTTAAATAATAACACAGGTGGTGGATGTAGCTAGCTAAACAGGAGAGCTTACCCTTTCGGAGCAGCCGGGCTCACTTCCCTGGTGGAAGTTCACGTGTCTAACCTAACTTGTCAGTTCCAAAGTTTTTACTTTGTTTCTGGATTGTGATTCAGATATGGATGAGTATGTTTGGTTTGAGTATGCCAGAGTCAAGATCAAAACAGCAAAAATAATTATCCATGCCCAAATTACAATTGCAATCCAAAAGCAAAGTTAAGGATTCAAAACTGACAAATAAAGTTAAGCACGTGAACTCCATCAGATAATTCGAAATAAAGTTGTGTTCTAATTAACTCTAATATTGAGACGGTCTTTTCTTAGAATATGTAGAGAAACATAATTATCTTAATCATCTCTGTATTTAGTGCCTGCCTTACATTCTCAATTTTACACGCATATCGTGTGTATTTACCTTAACATGTAGTGCTTACCCTTTTGGAGCACCCAGCCTCACTACCCTGGTGAAAGTTCACATGTTTGATTATACTCTTTTGGATTGGTATGTATATTTATTATTATTATTATTTTTTTAAATATAATGACTATCAAGAATTCTTTACAAATTTAATCTAAGCTAAAACTTTTATTCTTTCAAGATACCCGGTCTAACCTTAATATCCAAGATTGGTCCAATGCGCTTCCCTAATAAGTTTCATTCCTTGACTTTCTATATGTATATTTAAGAGAGATGTAAAATGTAGTGTTAACAATAAATTGATATTCTATATTTAACTGATTAGAACAGCAAGTGTTCGTAAATCAAAAACTATTCAAAAGTCACCGCCATAAGTCGATTGGTGCATTTAGTATCCACTAAATTTTTACCAAACCTATACATGCATTGTTATGATATACAGTAAATAACGTTTATAACGAAGCCCTCGGGACTCTATTTTTTAACTTCTTTATAAGCCATTTCGTTATATTGTTATATAAAATTGATATAGAGCAGCGGCCGGGACTAATATTTGACTTCGTACTATACATGTATTCGCTGTAAGCGTGTTCATTATAATCGTGTTTTACTGTACATGTATGCAAAACAATATTTCTTACTCTTATAGTACTCGTATTTCCATGCAAACGTCTTCAATGTATTTCCATTTTAGTCATAATTATTGTAGTTTCCCTCAAACTATTTTATTGAAGAAAAATGATTACATTTAAATTATGTTATTGCTATGTCTATGATCGGGTTATTAACCGTTTGTTTTTCATAATTCACCATGCATGTGGGAGATCTATTTTCAAGATACTTTCATCAGCCGTTGAGAGAAGAAGAAACGAAACTAAATCTGTTAGGAATAAGAGTCAATAATCGGTAAATCTCAACAGATTTCATTACAGTAGTTTCATGAAAGAAATCAATAAGACAAAATGAAATAATAATATATAATAAAGAACTGCAATCATATCAAGAAAACTCTCTCAAAGGTTTGTAGGCACACTGTTTAAATGAGTAGTTTATGTTCACCAACGTCCGTCTTTTCCCATTAACTATTAGAAAAGGACATAACCCGGTCGAATGAAACAGTGTATGTGTGTGTATGTGTAAAAACTTGATTTTCTTGGATTTTATGAACATTCGTGCTAAACGTTTCTATATGTATAGGCCTTAACCCAAACCGAATAAAATGTGTGTGTGTGTGTGTGTGTGTGTGTGTGTGTGTGTCAAAAACGATTGAAATTGAAACTGAATAACAAATTTTGACCGTGACAATTTATTGATTAAAAATTAATCAGATATCAGCAGAAAATAAAACACAAACCGTAAATAATCAGTCGCAAAATAATCTTAACATCACCATAGCTATATTGAATTGTTTTACCTTTAACAACATAACTTGCTTGTGATTATGTGTGTTATTTTAATTCGATCATTACCTTTCATTTTCAGGTATCACAATGAAATGCCTTCATTACCCATATCACCATTTTATTATGTTACACAAACCGATATCAGAAATAAAGATTTTGTTGTGATTAACCAATTTACATAATTTTAGTTTGAGTATAAGACAAGATATGATGTATTGAAATTAATACAAAACATTGATGAATGAATTCTATAAATTAAATAAATGTTTGTTGTTTTTAAATAACTTTTATTCTAAACCTTCAAATCATTATTTAGATTCACCATTTTTATAATCAAATTTTAAACGTTTAAAAAAAACGAACATGTTATCTTCTTGGAAGAATCTTCATATTTTGTTTCCATTTCTTCTTACTGGTTTGAAATATTGAACCCATTATTCGTCACCAGCTACACTATTTGCATATTGTTTTGGTTTTTTTTTATTTGTTCTCGTATTCGTTTTTGGTCATCTTTCAATATATGCGGGATCCATCTGGTATACAGCTCTCGTATCTCTCGTCTCGAACTTTCAAAATACCCTCAAAATAAAATGCACCCGGGGTGCTTTGGTAATATAAAAAAGTGGTACTTGTCATAATTTTCAATTATTTTCCTGACTTTTGCCTTGCCTGTTGCAGTCATAGGTCGGTCAGTTGAAGTTGTAGAGCTGTGGACTCGTGTTTGCAATGTTATTACAAATCAAAAACAAACATACTTATCCATTTCCGAATCACAATCCAGAAGCAAAGTAAAAACTTTGGAACTGACAAGTTAGGTAGACACGTGAACTTCCACCAGGGAAGTGAGGCCGGGTGCTCCGGAAGGGTAAGCACCTCCTGTTTAGCTAGCTACACCCGTCACGTGTGTAATCAAAATTGTGTGAAAGGAACATGGAACTATGAGACGTCAAATATATCCAAGGCAATCCTGGACACAGAGACATCAAACTTATCAACAATACTGTGATGACGGCCATAAAACTTTTTGAGGGCCTTGATAAGCCTAGGCTTGCAATATCCCTGAGTCAACAATTTATTTGCAAGCAGCCTACTTCGTTGTACAAAGTCCCCGTAGTGGGAACAAGCTCTACCATAGCGTATTAATTGGGAAACAAATACACCATAAGCAGGAGAAGCAGGTATATTGCTGTATAAAAAGGAAAGTTGACAATAGAAAAATTGAAGTCATCACGTTTGTCATAAAGTTTCAAATGTAGCCTTTCTTGTGCGTCATAATTCAGGTATAAGTCTAAATATGAAGCAGAACTTGAGGAATCAGTCGTGTCTTTTATTTCAAGCTCACATTTACATAGTCTCCAAATTTAGGATTGTTAAGAGACAGAACGTCATCTATGTATCTGTATGTTGAGTTGAATGATTTGGCGACAGTTTTCTCTCCAGATTTAACAAGGTTCTGCATAAATTCTGCTTCGTAAGAATAAAGAAACAAATCAGCAAGCAATGGTTCACAGTTTGTACCCATTGGTATACCGATTGTTTGCTGAAATACTATATTACCAAACACAACAAATATGTTATCTATCAAAAACTCCAACATTTTGTTGATGGTATCTTCAGTATATTTTTGTTTGGAATCCGTATGATGCTTGACAAAATAACCAGAATCCCTGTTCAGCACCAGATATTTGTATCTTGGCTTACCGTTTTTGTAGAAGAAAGACAAGTGAATAATTTCTTTAAGACGTTCTTTCAATTTAGAATGAGGGATTGTGGTGTATAGTGTAGAAAAATCAAATGTTTTTATACTTTTTACATGAGATAAAGTATTAGAAGCAAGATCTTCAAGTAATTCTTTAGAATTTTTTAGAATCCACATTTGGTTGATTTCAGATGTAGAATATACTTTTTCTGAATAAGACTGAAGACCATCTTTGACGATTGTCAAAATTTGTGTTAGAGTTACCGATAATGATTTAGTAGTACATTTAGATGAGCCTGCTATATATCTTTCCTTGTATGGATTTTTATGAAGTTTAGGAATCCAATACAAGTAAGGAAGATCAAGATCTTTAAGATACAAAGGTATTAAATAGAGCTATTCCTCATCAACGAAATCTTGCAAAGCCTTATCGCGCTGTGGTACAATACACATTTCATATCGAACAGCTTAAATATCATTTTAACACATGTAAAACTAATCTATGATTGACAAAAGTTTTATAAAGTGCAATGTTTTTACAGTAGGATAGCCAAGTCCAAATTGTGCGTTAATTTTAATTTTTTAGACCTTCCGCGGTAAATAAAAAGGGATTACTTTTGGCAAGTGTCTGAACCCTATTTTCAGAATCGTTTTATACCATAACATTAACATTAACATTAACATTGCATATGATGCAAGCGTGTTAAAATCTCGCAGTGAAATAAATATTATATAATTTTAAGGCAATGAGTGAATTCAAATTTTTGACAATTTTTTCACTTTGTCTGCGCGTGAAATTTTGTTTGATAAATCAATACGCTGACCGGGTTGGCTATCCTACTGTATGTTATTGTAAAATTATAATTTAATTTATTGCCAATCATGAAAATTGGTTTGTGTGTCAAAAAATACTTTATGTTACATGTAAATGTGATCATACATATAATAGAAAGAAATAATTTTCTTGATAAACATATCTACATATATTTTAATACTACTATAAGACAGATATGGTGTATTGAAATTAACACAAAACATTGACGAATGCATTCTATAAATATATTTTATATAAGTTGTTTTCAAAATACTTTTTTCACTCTTAATTTCAAAACCATGATTTAATTTTGATACGGCATTCTTCGATCTTGATAGGAAAACCATACAATATGTTTCATTTTTATAGAATCTTCCTATACAACTGTAACAATTTTATCACGAATGGAATAATGAAATATGCTGTTGAAAAAAGATAAAGCCCTAATACCATCACAATCATACAACTCTTGATTACTATGGGCTACATACATAACATCAACACAAATTCTACTGCGTTAGTTTTAAGCACTTAAAATATCAATTGTATATTTTGAAAGCTCGTATACGTTTTTTTCTTAGTTCCAGTCACTTTGGTCGTTTTATGATTGTCCATATGTTAATGCTTGATTAGATGAGAATGAAACCCACTTTTATAACATTGCATATCAGAAATTCAATTTATTTATATCAATGATGTACTTAAAGTTCTTTCTTTAATATTGTTTTTCACTTATGTTTTTGATCACAGCGTCTCTTACCTGTCAGATTCCAACTCAACTCGGGGAACTTTAGTGTGAAAAAGTTTGTCAGTAATTGAAAATTGGTCGTTAGTTGTGTCCGGATACTCTTGTTTCCCGCCACTATCCCAGAACTACCGGCCCGATATGAGTGAAAGAATCTTATCAATCACAATTGTTTGGTCAAAGTTTAAAGGTAGAATACAATGGTATTATAAGCAAAATAATAAATCATTGAATTGTTATCTTCTTATGTTCAAAAACTTATATGCTAAAATTGAAATATTGTATTAATATAAGCAGTCTCGCTCATGACAGACATGAATGGTTTTAGGTGCAATGTGCTCATGCTTTTGTCTGATATAATTACATTTATGCACAATCATGAACTGAACATTGTTCGATATATGAATAACACAGATTAAATGTACATTAACAAAAGCAATTGAGCAATCCCCTTGAAACATTTCTAATGTCTATTTGGACAATCTGATTAAGCAATTTGAAAGCACGTATGTAATAAAAGCCCCACCGGTACTTGTGTCGCGAATAAACAGCGGACCATTGTCTCATTAAGGGCACCTGTTTTATTCCTTCATTCCCAAAAGCAATGCATCAAACACTCCTAAATGTGTTTGTTTCATTTATTAAAAATGAAATGTACATAGATATAATGTTGATCAGAGTGATTTGATTTTGTCCAACTGTGTGAATGTTTTAGTTATACAAATGTAATTGTAATTTATCAGCCTCACAGCTTGATTATAAATGCATAGTTTTATGGTGTCATGTTTGAAAAATAAATATCAATAATGTTTTTATATAATTATCAAATATGAATTGTGTTTGTCAGCCTCACCAATGAAATTAAATCCGCATATTAAGTTTAAAATCCACATATAAACATTTTGTGCGATCGCATTAGTTCTTCTAAATAGTATGGGCTTTTCCTGCGTTTTTAATAACAAAAGATAAATTTGCAACTAACATTGACAACACCGAACGCAAAAAAAAGAAAACAATACAAGCAAAAACATAGAAAAAGAAATACAGAAACACATATTTCATTAGAAAATGCAACGTTGCGTGTTTACCTTTGTAAATATACAACTATATTTCTTGATTAAAATGGTATCCAGAATAGCAAACAATGAATAAATACAGCTGGCAATCTAAATCTAACCTTGAAAATAAAATTAAAATAAATTGTTTTTATTTTTTAATCGTTAATGGTTTTACCAGTTTTGTATTATATCATTTACAGTTTTCTATCTTGTGAAATATACCTAGGAATGTGATCTTGCATGAAGATATCAACGAAACAATGTATCATCATAAAGACACCCATTTCGAAAAATATATTATAACTTCAACACTCATCTAAAAACTTAACTTATATGTAGTTATGATATATATTAATTGAAATTAAGTTAGGAGTGTTTAATTTCATGACTTTCTCTGAAACAACTTTGAGAAGAAAAATAAAATTGATTAAAACAACAATGATTTGGAAACAGCATTCCATTTTGATTAACATTTTAGATTCATTAAACAATTTTAAAACCTTCAATCATTCCACAACAAAACAATGTATCTTGTATATCGTTATGGAAAATAGTAAGTGAAATTTAGTAAGGAGTGTTTAATTTCATGACTTCCTTGATAATAATTCTATTTGAGGAAGTAAAACAAAATTTTTTAAAACAACAATGATTTTTTTCTGGAAACGGCATTCAATTTCAATTATCATTTTTAGTTTCATAAAACATTTTTAAAAACCTTTAATCATTTCACCTTTTTGAGTTGTTTCACTGTAGTAAAAATTATGTTACGTTGTTCTATGTGTTATAATTTCTTTCAGAGGTTATAATTTAATCTTCTGAAATTTGTTTCTTTAATTGTTGCTACAATATAGAACTGTCGCACTTATTTAAAGAAAAGGGGTCCAAGATCAAAGGCCGAGATATGGATGCTATTGTCCGAAAAGTTAGCTGAGTGTTAGACTGTCGACACGTCTGTACTGTATATCTGACCCAGACCTTATTTCGTACGTATGGTCTTTAGCTGTTCTATACAAGAAATATAATTTTATTAAAATATCTTATTGCCATATCTAAGATCATCTTATTAACTTTTGTTTTTCACCATTCACCATGCAAACGCAAGTAGTTATCGATATCGGGAAGAAAGGGAAGTAAAACGTTTACAAAAGTAGTCAATGATCAGTAAATTACACTACATTTGATTAAAGAAAATATATAAAAGAAATCGATATCACCAAATGAAAGGCAAAATTATTCATTCAAAACAAAAATACGATAAATATAGAACATATATACTATTTAAACGATTATTTATGTTCATTAACCATTGAAACGTTAAAGGGATCACTACAAGGTCAAATGAAATATTAGATTTTCTTCCATGGCATAAGTGCTGATCGTGTATCCAAAACTGGTCAATCGATTTATTAACTACTGTGATATTTACTAGAAAGTACCTGCGTTAATATTGTCATATCAACATAGCAGACAACACCCTTTGTATTCATTGTCTCTGAATACGTATATTACAGAAACCTCTTTTTATTATTTTTCTTTGTTTAATTCGACGTTTGATGTAACGTCTCTTCCGGATTAATTATCAATAAATATTTAAAATATAGAAATATCAACTTACTTTTTCAGTAAGTTTAGGGTGTATCCTATGCATTGGTATTAAGATTAAAATTACACTTCAATATAGGTGTATGTAATTGAGAATATAAACATAAAAAATGAACAATACAGACCTTTTAAGCCTATTTAATCGTTTCAGACGGATCAAAACATTAGCTCAAACTCCATCTGATTTTATATATATATATGTAATAGTTATTTTCGATCTATAAATGTATTTTAAATTACATTTTTAGACGAATTATACTTAATTACCGTCTATAATCGTTGTCTGTTATCCTTTTGTTTCATGAATACAACCCACGTTTAAGTGGAAAATAATATTAAAAAATATACTATTTGTTTCACATTTGGCTTAGGAAAGTTTTTTCTTCATATCTTAATGTTGTATCAGATAAAACTCAATTTGGGTAAATACGTCAAATATTGCAGGTGTGTTTTCAGTTTATTTAGAAATTGAAATCAATAACCACTGATAGCTTTCTTTTATATTGTCATCAATGAAAATTGTTATTAAACACTGTCGTGCACATTGAGGCAAAAATGTATGACCAAAACATATTTTACAATGCATTCCATATTTCAAAATATTAGTAGCAGTTTTTTAAACTATCCATGAACGTAACAAAGTCATATTTCTCATTAGTAATAAAAAAACTTTCTTCAAATCTTTGATGAAGCAATACCCTAGACCATAATGTTAACCAAATCCTTGTGAACTGTTACTCGGACAAAAATTAGCATAAACGCGTTTACTTTGAAATATGCAACAATGTTTAATAAACAGGAATACGTCGCCGCTGTTCATGCAGGTTTCGAGGTGTTGTAAGCGAAAATAATTTTTTAAAAACAAAAAAAATTATGCGTTATATACATGTAGTATGGTTTACAAAGTGTTGTTAATCCATTTTCAAGGATTTTTTAATCGTGCTATTTTAAAATTGTACTAAAGATTTTTAAAATCTTATAATCGTATAATCAAAAACAAACATACTAATCCATGTCCGAATCACAATCCAGAAGCAAAGTAAAAACTTTGGAACTGACACGTGAACTTCCACCAGGGAAGTGAGGCCGGATGCTCCGGTAGGGTAAACACCTCCTGTTTAGCTAGATAAAACGATTTTCTAATTTGTTCAAACGATTTAAAAAAAATGGACTAACGATTTTTTTAACGTTCAAATGATTGTTTAAACGTTCAAACGATTGTTTAAATCGTACTAACAGTTTGATATCAAATATATCAGAGCCAGTCGTGGATACATAATAGACATCATATTCATTATACATAATTTGGTGGCATTGAAAAATGACTTCGATTAAACTGCAAATGAACCTCAATGAATAAAACCTTTAACAGTTTTATTTCTGCAAAAAAGATAAAATAATTCATGCCATATGTTAGAAATAGTGGAAAGGGTTCTTAAAAAACAAAAACGATTGAGAATAAAAATATATTTAATTGGTCATGGACTGGTATATTTGTGTTTGATTTTGGTTATGTGTTCCCGACAGTTTATTATTATGACCTTCGTGTTGTTATCTCTTTCCGTTTTTTTTCTTCTGTGTTTACTTCGTCTTACTAGTAGTGGTATTTATCATTATGAGTAGTAGTAAGTATTTAAACTATTTAACATAAATTTGAAAACCTTGACAAATATTGGTCTTTTACAATCAACTTTGACTTTCAGTAACTTATATTTGTTTTAAAATAAATGCATATAAGTTAATAGTTGAATAAAAATTGATTTTTCAGCATATCGCTTATTTGTACTAGCATTTTCGACAACAAAGATTTTACATCTTTTCATTAAAATTTTAATCTAAATGCGAAGGTTTGTTTATTCATATAATCTTACACAGTTGACATTTAATCATTTCACATGCTTTAAGATCGCTAGTGGCCAATACTCATATAACCTAACACCAGAAAAGCTTATACTTCAAAATATGGAATAAATCATTCGTCAAACTCAAAACAAAACATTGATACGAGTAGATATGTTTTGTTGAATAAGTTAAATTTCAAAAGTGTTCCTTAAGCAGTTAATTATCAATCTTGAAGTTATTTCTTTTAAACGCGCATATGTACAATATAAGGAGTGAACTATATTTGGGGTGATAATGTGCATTTACTTTTAAATATCTCCGATTTCAAATTAAATATAGATATTATTCTAGAAGAAAGCCTATGTATGAAATGTAGATGTCATTTAATCTTCAACAGCCAAACTCATTATGTTGCTATTCTGGTAGGTATACAGTAAAGGTTTTTATCTTTTATATATATCAAAATCTATTGAAAGTATCTTAACAAAGTTCAGAATAAAAATGAAATTTTAGTTATATACTATATATATACCTCAAATGTTTTGTAGAATACTTAATAACTACATAGTTCAATATTTTTAAGACATTTATTACATAAACATTTTTCAATTGGTTTTTCTTTATTTCATTTGACGTTTGATCTTACCTCTCTTTCCCAGTTAAATATCTATAAATATATAGCCATATCAAAAAGTAGAAAGTATCAAAGGAAGTTTTAAAGTGAATTTACAGGGTATATCGTTCACAAAATCAGTATTCAAATAAAAAATACACTTGAACAGCAGCGGTAAAATTGTATTGAAATCATTTACATTGCTCAGTTCAATAAATGATGTAAGTTTGTGGCAATGAGAAAATTGACTTTTACAAAAATGAACAGTACAGATGAGAAGATTTTCAAATATTACATATCAAATATAATTATAAGCTTATTTAATCTTTCAGATTTCAAATATTAACTCAATTCAGTCCTCATCAGTCTTTGGTATCGTATTGACAACTTGCAAATTAAATTTAATATATATAAGAATCAAACAAACCTGTCTTTGTTAGTTTTTCTATTCCAGACATAAATCATGTTATTATGATGGAAAACATTGAAAAAAGTATTAGTTTTACCATTGACTCTCTCTCTCTCTCTTTCTCTCTTTCTGTGTGTATCTATCTATCTTTCTCTCTCTCTCTCTCTCTCTCATCGTTTAACACATTATTTTCAGCGATATCAATTACGATTACCTATAAACTTACCGATTCATAATTCAATCACCAAAATCAAAGTAAAAACTATTTAACCTGACGCATTTAATTAAAGAAGTGACTACCCACAAGGAAAGCGAACGGCAAATATCAACTCTCCCTAAAGCTACGTACGTAGATTGTGTAAAATTGAAATTGAGAATCAAACCAACATGGAACTGGGAGACTTAAAATAAAGCCAGGGTTGTGTTTGGTAGAGAGAATACATGCTTTAGTTGATAAACTTATGTAAATAGGACTGTAAGCAACTTAAGAAAGTTTCCTCGTAAAAAACCCTTCTTGTGGAACCATTCTTTCCCATAGTGTGTTAACTGTGAAAAATATAAACGATGCACAAAAGCAGCAGTTACATTGTTAAATATCAAAGAAAGGTTGACAAAAGAAAAATTGAAGTTATCACGTGTTTGACCTGTAATTTAGCCTTCCTGAAACTGAAATGCATGCAAACATGCAATAGAAACAGCCAATAAAATATGTCGTATAAACAATACAACAACAAAAACAATTTACTAAGAGATTATATTATATATATCATCATACTTGTTGGTCTATTTATATATTCCATTTTAGACGAATTAGACTTAATAAGACACTTATTACTGTCTGCCATCATGGAAATGTTTTTCAAAAATACAACCTACGTTAAAATGAAAGTAAGTTTATCAAATATGATATAAAACGCACCTATTTTCGTTTTTTCAACTAATTTGGCAATTATTTTTATCGGAGTATAAATGTGTTTTTGTCACTGGATCCTAATTTTGTTTAAGCTTTTTACTCCATTTAGATAAATATAATAAATATCGCATGTTAACAATCAATGACTTATATCTTTAAATTTTATTTTTTATTGCAAGTGTTTGACCACATGTTTTTTTCAATACATTTCCTACTAAAAAATATTGATGTTCGCAGTGCTTGGAACTAATTACCTATGTAACAAATTTATATTTCTCATTAGTATTCAAAAACATACTTACCCATGTCCCAATCACAATCCCAAAGCAAACACTTTGAAACTGACAAATTAGGTTAAACACGTGAACTTCCAACAGGGAGGTGAGACTGATTGTTCCGGAAGGGTAAACTCGTCCTGTTTACCTAGGTGCACCCAGCAATGATGGAAAAATGTTAAAAAGTTTGATAAACCAAAACCATAATATTAACCGATAACACTTATTGACTGTGGCTTGGATATAAGTATCATTTGGCCAGTCAATATGGCATCATTTTCAACGCAGTGCATTTTATAGCAATGAATAGTTGACTCCATTCAAGCAGGTTTTGCAATACATTAAAAACAAATAAATTAAAAATGCATTTGCTTAACACGTTACTATTTTGAATTATCAGCATGACACAATGCTTGTTATAAAACAGTTCAGTCAAACCAAACGCGTTGAACCGAATAATACTTACAATCCACTGATGCCAAAGATCTAGAAATATGGACTATATTCAACAAACGAATGAGTCAATCATAAATATAACGAGGTATGTTCAAATATCAACCCTAAGGAACAATGAAAAAACTTGAAATCAAGTCAAACGTTTTAACCTCTTGTAACAACAGAAAGTTTGGTTTGTTCGAAATGGTAATCATATCCTCTCTTGCAAGCTTTGTAGACGCGTGTTAAACGAAAATTAGAAATAAAAGCTCATGGAGCTGTGAGATATCAAATATAAGTTCGCTCTATACTTCTTTTATTGCAAACTTTCATTGCACACGTGGCAGTTGAGGCAAGCTAAACAGGAGGTTCTTACCCTAGCTTAAATATGTAAGCACATGTACTTAATTTAACTTTGCCAGCTTTAAAAGTTTTACTTTACTTCGAGATTATGGTTTTGACATGGAATGGTATAGTTGTTTTTAAATATATACAATAAGGTTTTGGAAACATATACACCATACTCATCAATAATGATTTATGACAGACTAAAAATTGTCAAATTTTCTCTGTGTTGCATTCCCATTCCTTCGTTTCTTATATGATTTCTTCGTTCATGTAGTAGTTATATTATCATTACAATTAGAAGTGTAGTACTAAGCAGTTTTAGTTTTAACAAATCCGTTCAAACCTTGACCAATGTTGCTGTGTTACATTCAGTGTTATTATAAACACCTTTTAATTGTTTTAAATTACCTATGACAGAGTAAAGTTTGTCATTTGAATCAAGTCAATTTTTCATCTACCATCTAGCTTTCTGTCTCTTAACAATCCTAAATTTGGAGACTATGTAAATGTCATCTATCCTAGTGAGCTTGAAATAAAAGACACGACTGATTCCTCAAGTTCTGCTTCATATTTAGACTTATACCTGAATTATGACGCACAGGAAAGGCTACATTTGAAACATTATGACAAACGTGATGACTTCAATTTTTCTATTGTAAACTTTCCTTTTTTATGCAGCAATATACCTGCTTCTCCTGCTTATGGTGTATTTGTTTCCCAATTAATACGCTATGGTAGAGCTTGTTCCCACTACGGGGACTTTGTACAACGAAGTAGGCTGCTTGCAAATAAATTGTTGACTCAGGGATATTGCAAGCCTAGGCTTATCAAGGCCCTCAAAAAGTTTTATGGCCGTCATCACAGTATTGTTGATAAGTTTGATGTCTCTGTGTCCAGGATTGCCTTTGATATATTTGACGTCTCGTAGTTTCATGTTCCTTTCACACAATTTTGATTACACACGTGGCTGGTGTAGCTAGCTAAACAGGAGGTGCTTACCCTTCCGGAGCACCCGGCCTCACTTCCCTGGTAGAAGTTCACGTGTCTAACCTAACTTGTCAGTTCCAAAGTTTTTACTTTGCTTCTGGATTGTGATTCGGAAATGGATTAGTATGTTTGTTTTTGATTATATCATATCTCGTCAATAATTTTTTACAACTTTTGAATTTAAATGTTAGGAGTTGTTTATCCGTATAAAATAACTTTAGTCAGTTGACATTTAATCATTTAACATGTTTTAAGATTACCGGGAGTCAATACTTAAATAACGTAATAACAAAAAAGCAAATCTTTATTGAGATACATAGTTGCCAATTCAAATCGAAGAGACAACAAATTGAACTGAAAACCTTCCATCAAACCATAAAAAATAAAACATTTCCATGGATATTTACAATTTAATTTGTTACATTTTGCATATCACCAGATTGGAAATCAAAATTGATGAAGTTGTTCACTTACATATCGCGATATGCTTTTTCCAAGTTTCTTCGCTGTATGTGTTATCAATGAAAAACTACTAGATAGACGAGTTGAGTTGAGTAATGGCCTTAAATGTCTTAGTTAGGAATATTTCAAATATATCGATATGTTGCCAGCTATAGGTAAAAGTTCAAATATTCTCTATGGGCATCGCCCTACTGGCATTTTACAAAAATTTTCTTTATCCTGCCACGCCCACCGTGACACGCGACCCCTTTTTGAAGTTTCAATTCAAAAGATCCGTGACTTACATTACGTAAAGGCGAGTGCTTGGCGAAAGAAAGTCACTGTTGCTTTGAAGTTTTTGGTCAGTCCCGGTCGGGTTTTAACCCACGACCTCCCCCTAACGGAGCGAGCACATTATAACTGAATCATTAGAAAAGCGAGCATAACAGAGTAAACAATAATAAAACAGACGAAATACAGAAAAATATTTAGTAAACTATTTTATGTAATTCTGAATAATTCTTTAAACATTGTTTTTTAATCGCAAAGGATGATAGTAAGGAATATTAATAATGTAACAAGAGGTTCTTGAGGAGCTCAGTAGGACTTGAACTGCATATATATGTAAACAAAATGTTTGTTTTAAATTCTGGTTTAATTGGATCTATTCATCTGATCGGTGGTTATGAAATCGTCAATGCTTCTAAATTCAGTCCATTGTTTCGGTTGTCAACCTAACTGTAGTAATTCATTTTCATGCGGTGAAGTTAAATATGATCATCTTCGTTTACAGTGAAACTTTACTTAAAATTCAAGGCCAAATAATGAGGATAGTTTTCAATGGATTAGCTTTCATTCGCCTATTTCATTTCAAAACTATCAATTATCCCAAATTTCTGTGTTTTTATACATTAAGTTGGCATTTTCAATTATTGTAGGTCTTCATTACTTGTATGTTTTGTGGATGGTGCTTAATCCCCAGATCACTCTGATTCACAACACTGGTGACAGATTGCGATTTTATTGAATTTGAGTTTTGAAAGTGTTTACGATGCTTTTAGGTTTGTCATTTGGCAATGGATCTCTATGCGTTTGGTTCATTGGTTATATCCGATGGTGTTGAAATTCAAAATTTATCCATATTCTTTAAAAAATAAATGAACAACACAGCATATATTTTTAACGCACAAATCTGAAATATTTTGAGGATAGAAACAATATTTGGTGTAATATGCATCAGTTTTTCCTTTACTTTTAAATATCTCTGATTTCAAATGAAATATTTTTTTTATATTTTTTATTTTTGTAAAGCAAACATGAAATATCATAATTCTACATAATTGTTATATACATTCATAATACAATATATACAATATACAGATTTTACTGCATGGTTATTGAATACATGTATATAGTGAAAAAAATTAAATTAGAACACTGTAAATATATTTCCAAAAACTATCAAAAATTTCCAATTTTCCCAAATTGCTTAATCTTATTCTTTCTAATGCTATATTATAGTTCAATTTTGTTCTTAAACTGTTAAAATTTAATTTGCTATCATTTGATCTGGCGTTGTATATTTAATTTCGTACTAGGATAAATATGAAGTTTTAAGGTTTTAATTTTTCCGAAATGTATGGGTTACCGAAGATAGCCGTTTTAGGATTTATTTCTAAATTTATTCCATTATTTTCAAATAAATTTTCTAATTTCTCCCAAAGATTATAAACATGTTGACACTCCCAAAACAAATGTACTATATTTTCCGCAAATGTGTTAAAAATTTACATTTATCATCTGTTCTTATTCTATTTTTTTCAGATAACTATTTGTTGCTAAAATGTTATTATTTATTCTATACTGAAACCATTGGAGATAAGTATTTTAGGTTGTATAAAAAGGTATGCTATTATAAATTTTCCATTCTTTATCTCCAAAGTTAAACTCTGATTTCCATTTCATTTCACTTGTCTGTATTTTGTTTGTCTTAATTAAACATAAGTACATGTCTTTAGCGCCTTTTTTAGATTTAAAAATTATTTTTAAGTGAAACGGTATAAACGGGTTTATGTTTTAATGTTGTTGGGGTGTATCTTAAGTGTTTTTATATACTCTTTAATTGAATTTATAAGACTTTTATTCTCTAGAAAATGTGTTTTGATGTTGTATTTTAGTTTAAAAGTTTCGTAATTCAGTAATTGTTGATTTTCATCTATTAAATCTTTTATGAAAACGATATTGTTTTTCAAATATTCTTTATAAAGTATTGTTTCATTGTTTATTTTTATATTTATATTTATATTACACCATATGCAATGTCGTTCCAGTTTTGAGGACAGATTTTTATTTGTAAAATAGACCATGCTTCCAAAACATCTTTCCAAAATGTATTTTTAATATTATGTATTTTCTTACTTAAATTTTCCACTGCTATATTGGCAATGTCATTACTTTGAAAATTAAAACTTCTAGATAACCTTAAACATTTAGAATCACTTTGTAAGAGTCTTCGTATCCAGGTCATTTTTAAGGCTTTGATGAAAGATGTAAGATCGATCATTTTTAACCCTCCCTTCTGATAATTTTGAATTATTATATCTCTTTTGATTCTGTCAATTTAATTGTTCCAGATAAAGTCATAAAATAAAGTGTTTAATTTATATATAAACTCATTATTAACAAATGAAATATAGATATTTCTCTAGAAAAATGCTTAGCATGTAAATTTGATCTCAATAATACCTAAATATCAAAACATCAACCAGTCTAAGGGACAAATTAAACTTTGTTTTATGTTTACTTTTCTTTGAAGTCGATTGTGTTACTATCTGTGTGGGTATGCAGTTTAAATTATTTTGATCTTTAATATATATATATATATATATATATATATATATATATATATATATATATATATATATATTAAATAAAAAAAATCAGAAAAAGTAATTTTTAAAAAGTTCAAAATAAAATGTTAGAACATTTTAGTCATAATAACGTTTATTATTAATTTCGAATTCTGGTTATGAATTACCTAAACAAAAATATACTTAAGAACTATCAACAAAATGTAAACATTATTGATAGACAACATACTTGTTGTGTTTGGTAATAACATTTTCCAGCAAGCAATCGGTATAATAATGGGCAAACACTGTGCATCATTTCTTGCTTTTTTGTATGCATCAGAATCACATTTTAAGATAGGTTAATAAATATTTAGATTTACATCTCATTATGACGCCAACGAGAGGCTACATTTTAAAGTTTATGACAATTTTACTTATGTAACTTTTTTATCTATGCAACATTATACTTGCTTTTTTTGCTGATGGTGTATTGTTTTCACAATTCATACGCTTTTGTAGAGCTCGTTCCAACTACGGACATTTTATGCAACGAGGGACACTTCTCACAAAAAATGTTGACCCATAATATTGCAACCTAGGCGCATAAGGGCCCTCAAATATGTTTTGGCCATCACAGTTTTGTGATAAATTAGATGTCTCTGTGTCCAGGATTAACCAATATATATTTGACGTTGCATAGTTTAATGTTCCTTTCTCTCTAAATTCTAATTACACAAGTGGCGGGTGTAGTTAATTAGCCAAAGAGGAGGTCGCTACCCTTCCAGAAACCTAACATAACTTCGCTGGTAAAAGTGTACGTGTTTAACTTACATTGCAAGTTTTAAAGATTGCCTTTGTTTTTGATTGCGATTTGGAAAGTGATGTGTTGACGAAATGAAACCAAAAAATACAAGTCTTTACTAAAATCAAAATGCAAAACAATGTTAAAAATTTCAAAAGTAGAAAATTCAGATTAGCACTTTACATTGTATTTAATACCTGCGTCTCATGTTTATGGTGTTTTGTGTCAAAGTTTAAAACGCTAAGATAGAGCGTGTTCACACAACAGTAGCAAGCTGCTTACGAATAAACCGTAGGAATATAGCAAGCCTAGGCTTATCGAGGCAAACAGTTTTATATCTGTCTTAATATTCATAAGTATGGTACTTATGCATCCAAAATAAGCCTGAAAATATTTGACGATACAGACCTCCATTTCGCTTTTATTCTTTATATCTGTACGCACATAGCTATGCTATGCAGTTTTCCTTTTTTTAAAATATGCTTTTGCTTCCTCTCTGAAGATGAGCAGCTGGAACCTAATCAGAAATTGAAACTACTTAAATCAGACAGAAATATATAAATTATGCTAAAATATGTCCAAAACACAACCCCAAAGTAAAATTTAAATTTTAAAACTAGCATATTACGAAGGGAAGTCAGAAAATTGATAGAACAGCGTATTCAGCCAAACGTAACACACATTTTCTTTACTTATTTAGACAACACAACATTCCGCCATTTTAAACATATCAAGTTTATTTGTCACAACATATTTGTGTAATTCTCAAAAGCATTCAAAGTTAGTGACCATCAAGCAATGATGAAACATCAAAATGTTGAGTTAAGGACAGTAATAAAGTTCCACACAGTAGAGGGATCAAATGCCACAGAAATTCACCGACGAATGGCGGAGGTGTAAGGTGATAGTAGTTCTGCCTATTCCGCAGTGGCAAAATGGTCAGCTGAATTTAAACCTCACTGAAGGATGACCCACGGTCAGGTCGGCCAGCTGATGCCATGGCAAAGGTATTGACACGTCTGTGGAGACACACATCATGAATGATAGTCGAATTAGAATCGATGACATAGCTAGGGAGAGTGACATTTCACATGGAAGTGTAAAGACGGTTATCCATGAGCATCTTAGGATGTCAAAATTATCCGCAAGATGGGTCCCCAGAAACCTTAATGTGCAGGATCGCTTCCATAGACTCGAGTCAAGTCGGGAGCGTCTTGGCATTTATAATGATAACCCGGAGAGCTTCTATTTACGTTTAGTAACTGGTGATGAAACATGGATTTATCATTGGGACCCAGAAACCAAAAAAGAGTCCATGCAATGAAAGCATCCTGGCTCACCCCCACCAAAGAAATTCAAAACCCAACCATTAGCTGACAAAGGCATGGCCACTGTGTTTTGGCATTCTAAGGGTGTTCTGTTAATCAATTATAAACCTGCTAGAATCTCTATCTCTGTGGATCATTATGCTAATCTAATGAAGCAAATGAAAGCTGCTACTAAATTAAAAAGGAGGGGGAAAGTAGAGTCGAGGGGTATTGCTTCTTCACTACAATGCTCCTGTGCACAAGTCAAGGATTGCACAAGCAGCGATTCGTGAATGCAAGTTCGAACAACTTAATCACCCAACCTACAGTTCCGATTTGGCACCAGTGATTATTTCCTATTTAGAAATTTGAAATCCCATTTACGGGGAATCCTATTTCCTGATGATGATGAAACTTAAGGCTGCCACAGAGGCATAGTTTCAGGACCAAACCAAAGACTTCTAATTCAAAGGTAGAGACAGTCTAAAAGAAAAGTGGGCTAGGTGTATTAGGGTCAATGGGAAATATATTGAAATATAATAATAACATGTTTGTTGCGGCAATATATACCCCATTCTATGAAATTTTTTACCTCCCTTCGTAGTTTAAAATTTAAACTAATATTAGTTTAAAAGAAACTACCACCAGGAGAGTGAGTGAGACCGGGTATTCTGAAAAGTGTATAGTTTTTTGTATTCGACTATGAACCATATTCTTTTTTATATTTTACAGAATGGATATTTGTTTAGTTTTAGTCTTATTTATATTGTTTAAACACTGTTGGATTAAATTCTAGTGTTAAAATAATTTTAATCGTTTTATGTTTAACTACGTAATTAGTTAATATTTTATATTTTGTCTTCCAATAAAGATTGTTTGAATGACAAGTACAATTAAAGTTTACTGTTAATATAGTTTTTAAGGTACTCTTTTCTAATACGTTGTCAACATGTCTGGTATTTATTAAATTAATATGTTTTCAGACATTGTATGTTCATTTAGAAAATGGACAGACAGCTTTGAAGAAATAGTTAGGTCAGACAAACTAATGAGTTCTGTCATGGTGATGTGCAATTTGTCTTGTGATACATGTTTAATTTTAAAATATCTTATTTCACTATGTCTTAAAATCACATAAACATGAAAAATGGACCTTCAAACTTTATTCAGCCCTCAAGGTTAGTACAGGAATTAGTTTTTTTTCGTGAAATATTATACAGTTTCTATTTATGTAACTATTTATCACTGATATTTTTTGTAGTACTTTAACATTTGATTTATTTTCCGTTAATACTTATTTATATACTAAAACACCAACTTCAGGTATTTTTGTCACTTTTTTTTATTGCGACTTATCAGATGAACATCTCCAATGAAACAGTAGATAATAATGGGTTTGAAATTCAGTGAAATGGTAATTAATGATTATGTTTCTGTTTTCAAAATCACCCTTGATATATTTTACGCCCAAAAATTCCTAATTCTAAGGAGCTTACCATTTCGGAGAACCCGGCTTCAGTTCCCCGGTGGAAGTGCGCGTTTTCACCTAAATTTGCAAGTTCAGAAATTTTTTACTTTGCTTTAAATTTGCGATTTGTACATTGATTGTTATGTGTGTTAGATATATATTTTTATGTATTTTGAATACACACATGGCGTGTGTAGCTAGCTAAACAGAAGGTGCTTACCCTTCCGCAGCACCAATCCCCACTTCCATGGTTGAAGTTCTCGTGTTTATCCTAAGTTGTCAGTTTCAAAGTTTAACTTTAATTCTGGATTGTGATTATGACATTTTACCTCAATCTAGACGTTAATTAGATGATGCACTGCGTGCATTGATATTGATGTTAATTGGCTATATAAACATTTTCCCTTCAACATAATTCGGTTTACATAATTTGCAATATATTCATGATCAACCAAACATATTCCAAGACACACAACTTTACACTTTACAATATAAAATATGTAAACGTATGTGCATTAAGTATAGTCGATGTTTAGTCCTTAATGACGTTATGCATGTTTGTAAAGAAAATTTTAATTTTAAGAATTGAGTTGTGTTGCAGACTTTTTTAAATCAGCATAGATAATCCCTTTGGTTGTGAAAAAACGTTTGATATTACCTTTATAAGTCAGATCCATAATAGCGATTTTAGGTTCTTGACTACCTGATAAAGGAAAATTAGCTGTAAAAATACTATTTCCAGAAATTTTATACTGGCTCAGCTAAAATAGGAATTTTTAAATATGAATTAATTACCAAAACTTGATATCATATTTCAAATCAATCTTCATACCCTCTTGCTAAATCTGAAATTTAATAATGATATAAAAATATTATGATATTATTCCCAGGTAATGTAACAAAACGTGTTTTAATGACAAATTATTAACTTACAACGAACAGAGCTTGAATATAAAAGATTAAGTTAAATCTTCGTAACAAATGGATGTTGCAAATGGATCAACTGGATCAGCCTAAATGATAAGAATAATTGGGTCATGAGAGCATTTACAAGAAAACATTATACTTTTATGAAACACTTCTTTTAAGTAACATAATTATAATTATAAAAGTTTAATATAGATATTTTAAATCCTTTTTCGAATATATAGTTAAGTTACCGGAATTGAAAACATGTGCACTATACAATAAGTACATAAACTTTCTTTTATTGAGTCCATTTGTACCAGAAGGAAAAATAAGGAAAATAAGGAAGTAATCATTATTAATCTTCTTATAAAATACGGAAAATGTTTTCTTTTGTTTGAAAATCATTCCAAATAAACTGTCACCTATTTCAACTCAAAACATGTAAAAACTTTAATTATCTGTAAAACCATAATGATAATTTATTTTTTTGTTGTTCATGTTTATATCAAATTCACAGTGTTTATAATAGTTTCCTGTTACTGATTGAATTGGTATTGTAAGCAGAGTGAAGCAATTTTGTCTTTTACGTTCCAAAAGATTTATGTCCCGCCTTTATATGTGATGATTTAGAACACCTTAAGGCTTTGACATACCCAAACGCCTTTTTCAAATGAACACAAATTTATCTTCAAATGTCATTGCAGTCATTACAACAATCGAATACGCCAAGGTGGTATTAGATTAGTGAAATTGAAAAAAAAGAACACCGCTCACCATCAAGTATTCAATCCATCCCATTAGATTACGTGTAATCAATCAAATCGAAACATACTATCAAAATAAAATATTCTAATCTAAGTCAAAATCACAATGTAGAAGCAAAGTCAAAACTTTGAAACTGACAAATTAGGTTAAACAAGTAAATTTCCACCGAGAAGTGAGGCTGGGTGCTCCGGCATCTCCTGTTAATCTAGCTTCACCTGCGGCGTATGTAAGCAAAAGGAACATAAAACTATTAGACACAAAATATACCCAAGGCATCCTTACACAGAAACATCAAAGTTATCCATAATATTGTGGTGGCGACCATAATTATTTTAAGACCGTGATAAGCCTAGGTTTGCAATTTCGCTTGTTCAACACTTTATTTTTAAGCAGCCTGCCTTTTTAATAACGCTCTCGTAGTAGGAACAAGCGCTACCATAGAGGATTATTTGTGAAATAAATACACCATAAACAAGAGAAGCGGGTATGTTGATGCAAAGAAAAGGAAAGTTGACAAAGAACAAAAAAACGTATCACTTTATCATGCAGCTTCAAATGTGGGCGTAAAAAGGTGTTCTGGTCGTCATCACATTATAACTAATAAGTATAAAGTCTCTGTATCAAAATTGCCTTGGATATGTTTGACTTCTTATAGTTCCATGTTCCTTTCATTTCCTATTTTGATAATACGTGTGACGCAGTTTTGTGAGGAATTTTTTGTTAAATTATTAATTTCCGCCATGTTTAAATATTGATTGTTTTCATGGATACCCATCTTCACGAATTTACATATGAACGAAATAATATTTATTTTAAATATACCTTAAACAAAAACCACAAACCACGAAATATTGACCAAAAATATCCATTTTTGCTTGATTATCAGAATCTCTAACACAAATTTCGAAAGTCACACAAGTATGGTAGAAGCGATACACTATGTCGTCGAAATGCCTAAAGACAATACGAGTTAGAAGTAGCTGAATCCGCTTTTCAGTTTGATTCCCTTTTTAAAACATTTTATTATTTGAACATTTCATTTAAAATTAAATAATGATTACAAAAATAAGAATATGCTTTTATAAAATCAATTCTAAAATTTCAAAAACTACGTTGCACTATTTCTGTTTATCATTTGCGTGTAATATTTACTTTACGTTTACAGCTATTCGAGGACATAAAACACACATTCTTGTATTTGATGACATTATATTCTGTACATAAATATTCTGTAGGGAAATCTGCATTGATAAGTGTACTATATAGATTGGCATTTGATTCTCTGGCGACAAAAGGCAGATGATAAATACTTTGTTTGTTCTGACATTTCTAGAGAAAAACAAAATAATCCATTTGTTACAGATAGCAATAGTTCGGTAAAAGTTTGCCAAATATAAGAAAAGCATATCTGTTTCGTTTCAGTGTTTTAAATCAAAATTATTTGCATTTGGTTAAAACAAATATTTAATCCAATATATGTCAGACAATAACATGTCTTCTTAGCAATTACTCTGATATCCCACATTTAAAAAGTGGTAGTCTACACATAATCTCGATAAATTTGCTCAAATGACCCATTTCACTTTCACGAAATATCAACTAGCAGTGGCGGTAAATGCTTATACAATATTTACATTCACATGTTAATATAGAGGTGTGTATTTGAAATCATACCTGCTATTTAATCTAAAGAAACAAACAAAACACTACGTTCAACGAAAAAAATGTTAAAGCTGAAATCCTGGTACAGAAACAATTAATGCATATGCTTAGAAAAAGTGCAGGAACAATGGGTAAAACAACCCGTTCGTGTTGCCGCAATACATCCATAACACAAGCATACCTCTATGTTTTATTAAATACAATCGTAAAATTAGCTGTCTTGTTCTACTTTTGTACAACTCTGTTTAAAATGTATAAAATGTTTAGTTTCGTTATCTCACTATTGTTAATTGAGCAAGACAATGAAGAAATAACACGAAACAACAAATCAAAAACAAACATACCAATTCCTGTCCAAATCACAATCTAAAAGCTGTGTAAAAACTTTAAAACTAAAAAATTAGGTTAAAAAGATAAAATTTACCCTTCTAATAGATGTTTTAAACCTAATTTGCTAGTTTTCAAAACAAATATTGAGATTTGGATTCTGTCAAGTTTTATACCTACGTAAATAACGAAAGAAAAAACATATCTTTACATTTGTTATTACATAATTAAGTAAAAACTTAAATTACCGAACTAATGTACAATCGTTAATGATATATCTTTTTTCCAGTATGAATTGTTTATTTATTTTGTACACATGATTTAAAAAGTTTTGTCTTTTTAAACTTTACGAAATACCATCATAAATGTTTAGACTACTAGTTTGATATGTGATATAAAAGGAACAGCTGCTAATCAACAGGATGTGGAAGTTCACGTGTCTAACCAAAGCTGTCAGTTCTAAAGTTTTTACTTTGCTGCTGGATTGTGGTTCGAACATGGATTAGTATGTGTGTTTTTGATTTATAATAACATTTATTTTTTATTGCAAAATATTTCGCTAATGTATATTTTGAATGTATTGCATTGTAGAGTTTGTAAAATATCTGTCAAATATTAAATCGCCTAATGACCATTGTAATATTAAGGTGTATTTAAATATATTACAATATTCATGGGAAATCGGTATTAGTATATAAATACCTATAATCGGCTCAAAATTCCAATCTTGACGTTGGATTTTCCAATGACAATTCCATGGAAAAGGCCTATTTATGATATATTTATTACTGTAAACCGCTTTATATTGGCGCATACTTATTTTAGCGATTGTTGACTGGTAAACATATTAGCGCAGTTTAATTTTAGCGTAATCGATTCCAGTCTGAACTGTTTAATACCTCTTTATATTGCCGTATTTTCTCGCCTAAAATCCACAACTTTTAGCCAAAAAAATAAAATTTGAGAAGGGAATGCCAGGTTACAAGATAATAATAAAAATAACTATGTAATGCTTGACTTTTACTGAGAGAAAATCTCCGTAACTGACCCAGGAAGGCACTAGACTGACAGATGTCTGCAGGAAGCTTTCATCATAATCTGGCCCTCTCGTCGATTATACATTTTACTGAATAAATATTTAAATCAATAATAACATATTTTATTTTTTTTTTCATTTAAATACCAACTGGTTTTTTTTAATACAAATGTTTCGACACACTGTCGATGTATCCCCGATAACAGCCGCTTAGATCATTATAGAGGTCAATAATTAGGATTTATATTATGTTGCCGACACCACAGAAAAAATAAACAATTTTCGCATAACGGGTCTAATTTGTTGATATAATTGTTAATATTTTAATGGTTGAAGCCAACTACTGGTAAATTAAATTAATTACCTGAAAAGGAGACTTGTCAGATTGAACGTATCACATACAATGGCCAGTAATTAACAGCTATGCCAGTGTTCCCTAATTTATCTGTTTGTCGGTGGTCAGTCTACCGGGTCTGGGTAATTAATCCCTAATTACTTATCATATGCGGGTATATTGATGGAAGCCATACCAGTGTCATTCAGAACTATTATTATTTTAACACTGACTATATAACCATTTAACGTGCGTCCATATCCATTCATAGTCACAGCCTTGATGTACAGCACTGACCCTTTTTTTGTTGTAATTTTAGCGGCAGTTTTATTTTAGCGCTGACACTCTTATCGCCAATTGCGCTAAAATAAAACTGCCGCTAAAAAAACACGGTTTACAGTATTCAGACAAGTGGTACTATAAGATTCAAATAAAAACAAAAATTCCATACATTGTTGCCAAAACAAATATAAAAATAAATAAATAATTGTTAAACTTAAAACATTTTTGTATGTTCGAGTGACAACTTTAAAAGCTTTTGTTTTTTATCATTTATATCAATTCAGAGCAATAAAAGTATAATACGACATAAAACACATAATACACAATAATGTGGTTAATATAGCCAAATTTAAATTGTTAATACTACAACAGTATAGGTAGTACTATCTTTATCTTGTCAAAACACTGGACGGCCTATATACGTGATCATGAACTTGTTAATCAATATATAACAATGAAAAACCAGTTTAAAGACAGGTCACCAAGCACACATATGTCCGTGATCATAGCTATTGGTCGCAGCTATATCCACGTGGATATTATATGTAGCATTCGATTGTATATCTCTTGCAAAGTTTTGGAGTTTTGGCTTTTGGAGTTTCTAAAAAGTTTGATTTTGCGACAGATATGTGCTTAATTCTGTACATTAAGTATACACGTGAATACAACATAAGCGCTTATGACATTTACGAGAATAGAGGAAGCCATTTTTCATAATTACATATATGGGCTGGTTTCGCAAAAACATGTATATTTTTCAGCTCTATACATAAACATATAATGTAAGGATGACACTTAGGCATTCAAAGACAATTTTCTCTCAACACATCTAGTTTTATAAATATAGAATTTTGTTGCCAGAATCAATATTTGTTCTATAATGATGCTTTTGCTAAGTTTTACAAATAAAAATGTGTTTTGTTATGATTAAATTCTACCTTTCATTAAGCCGAAATTAAGAAAGTAAAATTTTGTCACATACGTTCTGTTGCAGGACATTCTGTAAATAAATGTTCAATTGTCTTTGGGTGATTCTTACAAAAGAAGCCCTCCATTTATACAAGACTGACTCAATACATCTCTTTTTGTTTTGTCCGGTTTCCCGTCCCTAATTAAACTATAAAATAGTTTTATTCATTGCTTTAAAAAGGTCGAGCTGTGGACTTGGTAACAGTTATACCTAAATGATTAAGAGTAGGAAGTATTAGATTTTTTAATAATGTTATTTTCTATATAAAGTTACCTTTCATTTTGACCACTGACTAACCATTGCCTTTATCTTAATGACTTTTTTCATAACTTTATATTTTATCATATCTTCTAGATGCACGTTACAATCCTTGTCTAACAATGTGAATGTTGTTTTATCCCAGTCTAATTTAAATTTTGTGCATAATTTAAGGTTCATGAATATATTTTTACCAATCCGTACATTTGTCTTTTGAAAATTAATTTAGAGACCAAACATACTACAAAAAGATATACATAATACAGATATTTTGTATCCCTGGTTATCTATAGTGAATTTCTGCACACAGTAGAAAAACGTAATTTGAGAGTGGGTCGCCTTGGTGACACCTACGCTAAATAGTAAAAAATGGACAGCTGGCAGTTTTGAATAACAGAAGATGAAATATTAGAGAAATAGAAAAACCCATCAACAAACATCATCCCCAAAACCGAAAAAAATCTAGTACTTTATTCATTAAAGCCTATGATATTGTATCAAATGCTTTTTCAAGGTCAATTAAAAGTAACATTCTAGATATTTTCTTGTTCTGTATATTGAATAAATCATGTTTGATTTGAAAACTTAATTTATTTAAGGACGTGAGGTGTCACCAAGGAAGTAAGTCCAGGTGCTCCGGAACAGAAAGCACGCCTCTCTGGCTGGCTACATTTACCATCTGTCACAGAATGGCACATGGAAAGTATGCGATGTCAAATATCAAATTTCAAATATCAGTGGCAGCATTGGATGGATACAAATACAACATACTTATTAACAAAATTGTGATGACGGCAATTAAAATTATTTGATGTCTTTGAATAGCCCCTGCTTGCAATGTCCCGAGTTAACGATTTATTTATAAGCAACCTGTTTCTGTTAATTAGTTTTCTATTGTGGGAACAAGCTCTGCTATAGCGTATTACCTATGTAACAAATACACTATAGGCAAGTGAAGCAGTTGTATTCCTGCAAAGAAATAGAACGTTGACATTAGAAAAATTGCATCCATCAATCACCTTTGCCATAAATGTCCATAGGTGTCATAGTTGAGATATAATTCTAAATATGAAAAAAACCTTAAGGGGTTAGTTATATCTCTTATTTCAAGACCGCTAGACAGATATATCTCATTTTGACATAAGTAACACGTCATAAATATAATTTAAGTTTCTATAATACCATGAAAACGTGGTCCTGATAAAATGTTGCCTTTCGGTTTCTTTTTATTATCATATCCAATTGTGTTTGTTTATGATACCTTTCTTCTATTGAATGTGTTATCTTTTGCACACTTATTATTCCAGCCTCCATTAAATCTCCTCAAAAATAGGTATTATTTGTGGAAATTGTAAATGAATTTAGTAATTATTACGATCCCATTAAATTGTATTAAAAATATGTATTTATTATATGTAGATTTTTTAAATTGCAATTTGCAAGTTGTATGACTAAAATAGTCGAATAGTGTGGACCAGAGTATGGAGATTTTTGGGTAGATCTACACAAATTGACTTTACAAAATTAATATGCAGCCCATATCTATTTCTGCTTTTCAAAACCTTTGGTCTACAGTTTTACAATCATTTAATTAGAGTAAAGCTGTATTAAAATTGTTAACACTTACACATAGCTTTTTCTTCCTTATTCAAATTTATGAGTGCTATCTCAAAGGGAAGAAGATAATAAAATAATACGAATTTAATAGAGTCATTTTGATTTGTAAAGATAATACCTCAAAAACTTAGTAGGTCCATACGTGTGCCATGACCTTTATCCAAGGTCATATCGGAAAGGTCAAGACCACGGGATAACATTAAAACCCTTCTAGGTGTTGGGGGTGGGGGTATTTAGCTTTCAAGAGACAGTTCTAGTTAATATTATATAAATACAGCGATATACAGATCCATCAGCTCAAATTTCCTTCTGATACTACCTTATCATGATTCATGACGCATCGTTTAAGCAAGTCATCGGAGGAATAATATTACAAAATGACGGTAATGAACTACGTGATATATAGTGTTGACTTATTGGCACTGGCAACACTTTCTTTCAAATATAGTGATACTTGGTGACAGAACCGTGATACATGTATTGATTTATTCGAGAATCAATAAGTGCTTTTCATAAAAAAACATAATTATCAATTTTATTGTTGGTCATTTTTTTTCTATTTTTATAATATCGTGAAGGTAAAACGGCTTGATAATGTAGTAACATGTAGTAACAAGTAACAGCAGTTCACACTCCCTTTGATTAAAGATGATGTTGCCAAAGATTCTCGCTACAAATATATATTTCTCAACCAATACTATTTATGTGCTACAATTTCACTAGTTTTATTAATTACATCTAATACCTTATCATAAAAATATCACTCTCACAAACAAAACTATATAAAATAATGACTGCAAGAACAATACCGGAATTATACATGTAGTACCTGGTTCTTTGTCCTAATCTACCAATACGTACCACTATAAATTATCAAAGTATATATATCAATATATAATTTTAGTATATTGATGAGATGGATATGAGATTTTACAGACTCGACCAAAGTAATATTAACTGTGGAACTACTTTAATCAGGTCAGTTATGTTAATTCCTCAAACATTATCAATTTCTTTATTATATGACACTTCAAAATATATTTAAATTCTCATTTTAGTCAGCACTATGATCTTAACTCCGGCATTATTGAAAATAATTCTCGCAGTAAACTTTCAGTGACCACTGAGCAAGTGACTAACTTCACTATTCAATATGTATGTTCTATCGAGTTTATCAATTAAAGCAGTCATGTAATAAATCTGAATATTTTAAAATTCACCACATTCGATATCATTTAAAACTTCTAAAATATGTTTATCAATAAACCGAGGATTGTCAAAGCTTTGCTCCATTTAGGATATTCCACACTTACAGGGATTGGTTCTTTTTAATGCATTCTTGTAGCTGTTTATTCACAATTCAATATATCCCTTTTTTGTAAAAAAAAAATTAAAAAAAAATCCAAGGTCGTGGTACTTACAAGAAACATTCTCGTTCAAACTTAGATGGTTTAAAATTATTATTTTTTCGTTTGTTAATATCAATATCTCTGGCCATTGAGAAGTTGAAAATTTAATGAGTAGTTGCTGATTCATTGGATGTTTTTCAAGAAGTAAACATTTCATAGATCCCTATAAAATTCTGGGATTTTTTTTACAATTAATTAAAATAATTTGCAGTGCATCTTTTATGTGCATTTGCATAACATTTACGTGTTCTTTACTGTGTTTAGGGAATTATATTTTTTCACCTTAAATTAAAACCGATTAAGTCTAACTATATCCCCTAATTACATAACCTGTGCACATGCTATATTTCAACATCATTGTATTTAGACTCGCGTTGCCTACATAGGTACAATTCTATAACAAGTTTTAATGGGGTCCTTTGTGAATTCGTGCTTACAAATTGGATACACATATATCGTGACAGCATTTCACAGATCATCCCTCTTGAGGAATGATTGTGGCTTATTAATTGTTTAACTTATATCAAATATTAAAGGAAAGGTGTGACTGAATAACAGGCATTAATCACCACACCAATTGCGAACAGTCCAAAATATTTAAAACGAAATAACAAACAAAAATAGTCGTTTCAGCACTTTATCTTGCAAGTGTATATCTTGAAAAGTCATTTAGAAGTTTAAATGTACGGCAGCAGTACAGGGTTTTTGTCAAATTATCAATGCATATGTATAGACCACACATGGACTTCTTGTGTCGGCAGGCTTCACATCACGGAAAACAATGTCATATAAATATTGAAGATAATCCGAATCTAGACAAATCTTTGTCTTCTGTAATAATGACGCCATAATAAAACAAGCAGTATCACATTCACAGAAATGAAAAAATGGTTTCAATGGTTTGAAATATTTTGTCTCTATGCCTCTGGCCATTGACAAGTTGAAACTTTTATTTTTCCAAGTAAACATATAAAAGATCCCCAAAAAACTTATGGATAGTTCTACAACTAATTACCATAATTTGTAGTGCATTTGTATGTGTATGTGCATAACATTCACGTGTTATTTTCTGTTTCACTTTTAAAATAAAACTGGTTAAGTCTGACTATTTTCCCAAATGCATAACCTGTGCACATGCTATATTTCAACATCATTGTATTTAGACTCACGTTGCCCACATAGGTATACTTCTATAACAAGTTTTAATGGGGTCCTTTGTGACTTCGTGCTTACAAATTGGATACACATATATCATGACAGCATTTCACAGATCACCCCTCTTGAGGAATATTTGTGGCTTATTAATTGTTTAACTTATATCAAATATTAAAGGAAAGGTGTGACTGAATAACAGGCATTAATCACCACACCAATTGCGAACAGTGTAATATATTTAAAACGAAATAACAAACAAAAATAGTCTTTTCAGCACATTATCTTGCAAGTGTTTATCTTAAAAAGTCATTTAGTAGTTTAAATGTACGGCAGCAGTACAGATTGTTTGTCAATTTATCAATGCATATGTATAGACCACACATGAGCTTCTTGTATCGGCAGGCTTCAGATCACGGAAAACAATGATCATATAGATATTGAAGATAATCTGAATCCAGACAAATCTTTGCCTTCTGTAATAATGACGACAAATAAAAACAATCAGTACCACATCCACAAGAATGAATAACTGGTTTATATGTTTTTTAAAACACTTTTTCTTTGATCCGTAAATATCAATTGTCTGACTATTGATAAGTTGAAAATCTAATGTGTAGTTGCTTATTTTGGTTTTTTTCAAGTAAATATTTTAAAGATCCCTGTAAAATTTGGCGAGTAATCTACAACTAATTATCACAATTTGCAGTGCATCTTTTATGTGTATGTGCATAACATTTGCGTTTATTTTACTGTTAAGGAAATTATAGTTTCCAATCTAAATAAAATTGTTTAAGACTTACTAAATCCCACTAGTGCATAACCTGTACCCATGCTATATTTCAACATCATTGTATTTGTCACGTTGTCAAAATAGGTACAATTCTATAACACTTTGTAATAAGGTGCTTTCAAATTGGATACACATATTTTGTGACAGCATTTCACAGATCATCCCTCTTGTGGAATGTTTGTGGCTTATTAATTGTTAAACTAATATCAAATATTGAAGGAAAGGAGTGACTGCATTTTCATCTTATTTTAATGAATAACAGGTATGAGTATCAATGTCTCTGGTCATTGACAAGATTAAACTTTTATGTGTAGGTTTATTTAACCAAGTAAACATTTCAAAGATCCATATAAAATTTGGGGATAATTCTTATTATTACTATTATTTCTGTGCATCTTTTATGTGCATTTGCATAACATTCACGTATTCTTTACTGTGTTACGGGAATTATGTTTATTTCGCCTTAAATTAAAACCAATTAAGTCTAACTTTATCCCCCAATTACATAACCTGTGCACATGCTATATTTCAACATCATTGTATTTAGATTCGCGTTGCCAAAAAAGCAGTTATGTCAACAAGTTTTAATGGGGTCCTTTGTGACTTCGTGCTTACAAATTGGATACACATATATCGTGACAGCATTTCACAGATCATCCCTCTTGAGGAATGTTTGTGGCTTATTAATTGTTCAACTTATATCAAATATTAAAGGAAAGGTGTCACTGAATAACAGGCATTATTCACCACACCAATTGCGAACAGTCGAATATAACAAACAAAATTGTCGTTTCAGCACATTATCTTGCAAGTGTATATCTTGAAAAGTCATTTAGTAGTTTAAATGTACGGCAGCAGTACAGGTTGTTTGTCAATTTATCAATGCATATGTATAGACCACACATTGGCTTCTTGTATCGGCAGGCTTCACATCACGGAAAACACTGATCATATAAATATTTAAGATAATCCGAATCTAGACAAATCTTTGTCTTCTGTAATAATGACAACATAATAAAATAATCGGTATCACATTCACAGGAATGAAAAATGGTTAAAATGATTTGAAATATTTTGTCTTCATCCGTTAGTATCTATGTATCTGGCCATTGACAAGTTGAAACTTTTATTTTTCCAAGTCAACACTCAAACGATCCCCAAAAAACTTATGGATAGTTCTACAACTAATTACCATAATTTGCAGTGCATTTGTATGTGTATGTGCATAACATTTACGTGTTATTTTCTGTTTCACCTTTAAATTAAAACCGATTGAGTCAAACTATATCCCTCAAATGCCTAACCTGTGCACATGCTATATTTCAACATCATTGTATTTAGACTCACGTTGTCCACATAGGTATAATTCTATAACGAGTTTAAATGGGGTCCTTTGTGACTTCGTGCTTACAAATTGGATACACATATATCGTGATAGCATTTCACAGATCATCCCTCTTTGGGAATGTTTGTTGCTAATTAATTGTAAAACTTATCTGTAAAATTTAAGGAAACGTGTGACTGAATTTTTATCTTATTTTATTGAATAACAGGCATTAATCAACACAACAATTTTGAACAGTCCGGTATTTCTAAAGCGAAAAAAATCGTTGCAACATCTTCACACAGTAGTGAGTTAGCTTATCTTTTAATTATTGTATATTTCTAAAAAAAAAAGTCATTTAGTAATTAAATGCACAGCAGCAGTACAGGTTTAATTTATCAATGCATATGTATAGACGATACATGAGCTTCTAGTATTAGCAAGCTAGGCTTCACATCAAGGAAAACATTGATCATATGTATATTGAAGAGAATTCGAATCCAGACAAATCTTTGTATTCTGTAATAATAAAACAGTAAAAAATCACATCCATATGAATGAATGAATGCCGATCAGTTGTAATTTAAATCATAATTAACAGTAGGATAGCCAAGTCCAAATTGTGCGTTGGTTTTAAAATTTGAGACCTTCCGCGGTAAATAAAAAGGGATTACTTTTTGGCAAGTGTCTGAACCCGAAAAAAATTCGCCATTTTCAGAATCGTTTTTATACCATAAAATTAACAATTCTATCTATGAATATGATGCAAGCGTGTGAGGAATTAACTAAACATTCTAAATGTATCAAAAAGTCCGAGATAAAACGCCACATTTACTTAAAATTACTGATATCCCGAAGATAACCGATTTTTCTTGAAAATCAACAGAAATTTCTTCTCCATTTTTGAAACTGGTACGTTTTTTGTGTAAAGAATACTTTTCCTAGAAATTTTAATACAATGTCAGAAAATTATTATAGTATAAGCCAGTAAATTATCGTACCTGGTGCATGAGGGTTAAATATGCGAAAATCGCAAAAATCCAACAGCATGATTTCAGTACGTCTTGTTGTCAATGAAAACAAATATGGCCGCGACCTTGATAAACATTGTTCTAACGTAATGACGTAAACAACGTTCCCCGTGTCAAATATATAGGTCAACTGACTACTGTATACACAGTACACGCAATGTACAGTACAGAACTGTCGAAAGTTTAACACTAAGCTAATCAAAAGAAGTCAAAGTTCGACTGCCCAAGGTATGGAAAGGTAGCGGTCGAAAAGCTGCCGAGAGATAGGCCTAGATGACAACTGCTGTCGATATAAACACCAAACGAGGAACCAATATGGACTGTCGGCACTAATTCGTTAGCTGGATGCTAAACTTTGTAAGGTCTGTACTGTATTTATCGATTTTTTTGCAACAGGCATCCTCATCTGGCACACATCATATGACATGTGTTTGTTGATGGAGATACTTTAGGACCCCAACAGGAATAAATAAATAGGGCCTACATTAAAAAAATAAATAAATGATAAATAAATAAATAAGAAATTCTACAGAGAAATAAGTTACAGCTGGGACACAGTAATGTTGAGCAGGTTACAAAATGGCTAGCAGGTTAGAGATGATAAATAAATAAATAAATAAATAGATAAATCAATCAATCAATCAATCAGAAATTGTTCAGAGAAATAAGTTGGAACTGGGACACAATATGTCAGCAGTTAATAAATAAATAAATAAATAAATCAGACATTCTACAGACAAATAAGTTAGAGCTGGGACACAATATGTTGAGCAGGTTAGTGTCAATAGTGATAATAAATAGGGTAAATACATAAAAAGAAATCCAAATAAGTTGCATTTTATCTTTCCTCAAGGTACTAACATGAAATGGATGTGGTATGGGTACCATGGAAAGCAACCTCAGATATTTTTTGGAAAAATAAAACAAATATTTTTGTATGAACAAAATTAACATTTAAAAAATAAAAGATATTGAATTACTAAAAAGTTAAAAAAAAATTATGAACAGGCAGATAGTTAGAAATTTTGTCATATTGTTGTTTGTTAAATGAATGACAAATGGGCCATAATAGCATTTAAAAGGACTAAAATTGTCTAAATTATCAAATTTATTTTATAAACTACACAAACAGGTTGTTTTATGGGGGACAGGTATTTTCTAGTTGTTCTGGCTGTGATAAATAGATAAATCATTTACAAATAAATAAAAAACTATGGGATCATATGGCAGTGTTCATTCTAGAAAGGGGCTGTTGATCCTTTATTTTGCCAAATGGCACCATTGTAAAGGCCATAGTGGGCCACATTTGAAATTAGATTTCATAAGTAAGTTCAAAATATTTGATAGCATTGTCATATATAAAAGCTACATTATATGAAACTTTTAAATACTTCATTACAAAAGCTTTTACATCAGCCTAAAAGACTACAAGTCACATCAAACATTAGATGTATGCAAAATTATTGATGTTATTCAACTTATTAGAAGAATTTTATTAGAAATTAACCCATCTGAAAAAATCCTAGAATGAACACTCATGGTTATTACTGTTTACACATAATGGAACATTTTTCAAAGAAAAATGCATTATGTGTGACTAAACCAACTTTGTAAATTGTAATAATGTTGAATGTCTCATTTCATGTAAAATTAAAACATAACAATATCTTTAATACACTAGGAATTAGATATAATCAGACATTTATGAATGTTTCATTTTATATAGAATTAAAAAATCAACACATATCAATATCCTTAACATACTGGGAAATATATACCATTACACACTGAATACCTCTTTTTTCACCACATGAAATGCTTTTCATGCACCCTTGTCTGAAGTGTAGCATACAGGTAACAGCATAGGTTAAAATCTTACTATGTCAGAAAGTTTGCCAGTTCTCTTGTTGAGGGGTGTGTTTTACCTCAGGGATGAAGCCTAACTATTTTGAGCTAAGGGCCAGCTCACTTCATAAAAGAATTTGTAACAGTAATAAATGGCTTAAATGTGTAAACATTTAGAGACCCAGACTGGATTTTAGAAGTCATTGGCTACTTGGCCCCTGCTTATCTTCATCCCTGTAACTAGTTTCCCCCTTAATCTCATTTACCTGATTATAATTGAAATAATCTTGAATTGAGTGTGTTTACCAACCAATCAATTCTAAATTTAACTGATAAATCAATAAATCTGGAATAGGCCTGTGTGTTACAATTATTTTGAATTCTTTCAAACTAATAATGCCCATTTGGATACACTGTGTCATGAATTTCACTGCATTTGCATAAACTTATTTCTTAATGTTATTATCAAACCAGTTCCCATGACTTTTTCTGAAATGTGATATTTATTTATCAGAATTTTACAAACTGAAATTCCTAAATATTTTACAGATCTGTATTAATCATTATAATATGGAGTTAAATTTTTAACCAAGTCAAATGAAATCCACATAATTGGTATTCACTTTTCCTCTTTCCTACTTCCACATATAGTCTATTTTAAATGTTATTTGTGCTATGTCAAGTTGACTTAAAACTTTTAATGAAGCAAAATAATCAACTTTTCATGTCTAAATCGTACTAAAATAATAATGCCGGGGTTATTGGCATCAGAACAGAAACAAAAATTTAAATAATAAAGACCAATGTTGTGTTGACTCTGTCTAAACTAACATGGGAGATGTTTCCTCATTTTGGGAAATATTTCATACAGAAAAATCCAGTCTAACCCTCTTTAATGATGTTAGCTTATTTATCCAATGATATGTACTGATAAGACAGACAGGTCCTGTTTATATTTTGCCAGCAAAGCAAAATCAGTAGGTAATTTTCAGTAATTCTGAGTTCCTAACTAGCCCTACATGAGCAGGTTGCACTGTACACTGTATTGGTAAAGATCCCAAGTCCATATGGGTAAAATTAGAACACATGCGTATCTAATGTGTTCGACAGCCATGCAGATCGATCATACATGACAAATAAGGCAAAAAAGCTTGACTATTTTGTCCAAAATACACGATGACATTTTCTGCATGCTAAAATTGTGATCGAAGCGGGACGAATGCTAATCAAATATGTCCGACTGGAAGTAGTTCCAAAAAATCGGCAGATTGGACGAGAAATGAGGTGAAAATACAATATTTTTAAGGAAAACTTACTTTATTTCAACAAAAATATCTCCACAGCGTCTCTCGATTATCAAATTTATACATTGCATACAATAAGGAAGCTGTCTTAGCATTTTTTCTGTGTCAAATTAGCCGGAAAGGGGGCGGCCCATGATCGAGAATCCGACAATGTCATCGATTTTTTCGACATTTGAAACTGGTACGTTTTTTGTGTAAAGAAAATTATTTGACAAATTATACATCAAAATAACCGTAAGAAAAAGTTCTTTCCGTTCATGTAAAAACATCTTTGGTGCATGAGGAACTGCGTACACAGAATGATATTTTTTAAAGTTTCAATTTTCAATTTTTCGCCGGTGCCTAACATTCAATTACGATTTAAATTGTTAAATTCTCACCGAATTTGATAAAAATCGTCTTTAATGACTTACTTTTGTCCTCAAAAATGATAAAATACTACAAATAGTATTAAAAACTCGCAGTGAAATAAATATTATGTAATTTTACCGCCTCGAGTGAATTCAATTTTTTGACAATTTTTTCACTTTGTCTGCGCGTGACATTTTGTTTGATGAATCAATGCGCTGGCCGGGTTGGCTATCCTACTGTAAACATGAAATGAAAAATATATAATTATTAAACTTGTTCCAGACAAATATCACTCTAAAGTATTTAACTATTAAAAACGTATTGGTGTGTATGGTAAAATACACACAAAGAGAAATAGCTTTCGATAGTGATCGACATCAAAATTATTTCCTCATTAGAATGACAATTTAGTGGGTTTTTATTCCGATTGAATAACAACACAACTTATTTCTGCTAGTAGATGTTTCCCGTGTATATCACAATGTCAGTAGGCAATAAATATGTACCATTGTCAGATATACTATTGCTATTAATTAGAATTTGAAATTTCTCAAAAACTAAGATATACTCCCTCATACAAAGTATTTCCTTAGCTTAATTTGGTAAAATATATTTTGGTCCTTTTGGTAGCCAATCAACATCTTCAAAATAATATTAGTTTCATAATTTTGGTCCGAGCACTACTGATGAGGAATTGTATTCTGAAACGGCCGTCTAGTGCTGTAAAATTAAAACTGGTATAATATGTAATTTGAATATCTTTTCTTGAAAAAATTGGGTTACACAATTTTCGTCCAAGCACTACTGATGAGGAATTGTATACCAAAACAGCTGTATAGTGTTGTAACATTAAAACTGGTATATTATGTAGTATTACAACTACCGGTAGCTGTCTATGCTTACGTAAAATTAATAAATTAAAAATGAAAAACATCGTATATGTATATCTGCAATTTAGGACTATTATTATTATATCACAAAGTGACTTTTTATATGAGAGCTAACCCTAGTTATAAATAGATGTTAAATAATCCCAATTCTCCAAATGAAAATGGATAGGGTAAGGCTATTTCTGAACAGAGATTCCCCCTAGCCTCTTTACTAGACCAGAAATCCCTTACTATAATTTTCCGTTTTAATAACATAAGGTTTCATTAAACTTGTGTAACCTTGTAACGATAAGCATAGAACCCAGATATACAGATCGAAGTAACTTAGAGTGTTAGTTGGAGTCTCTTCAGACATTAGTTTTAGATAAACTGCAATGAAAAAAATACAAACTTTGCAACAAAACATCTAAATAAGACTACGTAATGGTTGTTTTAAACTGTCTTCCGTTGCTAAAACAAGTACATGTTTCAATATTTGACAATGGGTATTGCAATAATAAACGTGATAAAACGTAAAAAATACAATATATGAAAACAACATAAGACAAATTAGAACCATGGAGTATAAAAATTCCCTTCGGGTGAGTTCTGCCATATGAACATTTGCTACACAAACTGGGTATCATTTAGTAAATATTTCAGGTGCCCATGCTCAGTCAGGAGTGAATTTTTATATTGGTTCACTTTTATGATTTTCTTCTTTCTTCATTCGCTCGTCGTTGTTTTTTTATTACATATGCTATAACCCCAAACGTGATTGACAGCTTTAACAATTACATTAGTATTTCATTTTTCTAGGATTTATATGTGAAAAAACGGTCTACCGGAATTGTAATAAGCCTCACAAAAATGACCACGTGATTCAAAGGATAAGTATCTTCGTCACGGAACACTGTTTATAATTAGTTGTAACTAATACCAAAACATCATGAATGGATTTACCATTCCAAGAATGCATTAGCCTGCTTATCATTTGCTTCAATTGCTAGTTTACGTGTTCTTGGACTATTTTGAGAACCTTCAATTTATCTACTGATTTTCTCTTAGAACTAATTAGAGTGTTATGCTAAATAATTCAGATATCGTATACCTTCGTCACATTCAAATATTTTTTTAGTGTTTTTGCTATAAAGAAAGAAGGCATATTTAGTTAAGACAATATATATTTTAACCGATACTAGTTGTTTGCTATTTTCCTCTATAATCTTCTTATAAGATACATTAAAGAATAAGTTATTATTATTATTATTATTATTATTATTATTATTATTATTGTCTAAATTAATAACAAAGTGTCGTTAAAAAAGAAATTATTATTAAATTCTTCTAGGAAAAATTGGATATTACTACAATAGTAGTATATAATTGCAATATTAGTAATATATGACGTATATCCAAAGAAGAAAGTAATATCATTTCACGTCATTAACTATACAGTGTTTGAAATTTTGTTAAAAGTAATGTTTTGGGGTTATTTTGGTATCCTTCACTGTTAAGCAATTTCTTTTACATTGTATTTAAAATTACTAATAATACTTTTAAATCTTTCATTCAATCGAGGTCAGAAAAACTGAGACATAACCATCAAGGTATATTATCACTACCTTCTGTTTTGGTATGTTTCATGAAGACATTTAATATATGGATGATGATTTCTGTGTCCCACTAGTCGGATTCGGCGTTTTTGTCATATGGCAATGATATTTATCTTGATTTTTTAAAGAAAAAAGGACTTTGTTACGCCGTGTTATGTAATAAATGCCAAGTAGTGTAATACCTACATGGTAGTGAAGTATTTTTTTCGTGTAATATAATAACACCTTGTTATGTTATAAAAACGAGATGTAATGTAATAAAAAAAGGTTTTGTGTTTTGTAATAAAATTCCCGTATAACAAGGTGTTTTTACATAACTCGAAAAAAATTTTACACTACAAGGTGGGTATTACATTACTTGGTATTTATTACATAACACGGCGTAACAGACCTCATTTAGATATCACTGGGTTTCTACGAGGATGTATATTTAACGCTTATATGGATGCTTTGTCTTTTTGTGTTTTCCCATGTTCTAAATCAACACTACAAGTAGTAGTAATTCACAAAATAGAAATTAAGAAATCTTCAATCCAATCAATATGTAAATAGGTATAAAAATATTATCGTATATTTGTTTATTAAATTTTCTAACAAAATGTTATTGTGTAGCAAATGCGTTCTGATACTATTTCATGTTTATATTGTTCATTTACTCTAGTGTCAGTCAAGCATCGAGCGTTTTACTCGTACTATGAGTAGTGCCAAAAGTATAATAACCACGCCACTGGACATTATTTCCAGTACCTGTACAAGGCTGGAATTTTATAATCAGTTACCACAATAAGTGTTTGTATTGTCTTGATTAACCGTGTTATAATTAACTTGTATAAGTTTGTGATCTTGTTTGTACAGGCTGTTGTCAAGTATATTTTTCTGCTATTGCAAACTTCCTCATGACTATACATATTGTACGTCGTCCTTTGACATGTGGAGAAGTACATTTCTATTCACAAATAAATTACATAAGTATCTATATAGTTTAGCTTGGTCAATTACAAAATCAGTTTCAATTCCATTTTATTACATTCAGAATTGTTTTTTGAAGCAAGTAAGATGTGATATTATGTCATACATTTCGCAATCAAATGAGAAAACAAGATATGTTTACCACAAAATCGCATTCGTATAAATCTTTTGAGACTTATTATGACTTATTCATTTCTGTAAATTATACCTCTTAGAAACAACATGACTTTTTGCACGAAAAGTCAAACTTTGCATCCTAAATTATTATTGAATATATGTGGTACATTATAGTCATTATGCTTAATCCAAGAAAATACTTTTTAATTTGTTTATTTTGGTTTATAGAGGGATTGGTTTTATATTTGTACGGTTACAAATGATCTCAGTGTAGCATTAAAGTTTAACTGAGGTAACAAATTTATATCCTTTCTGCCTATTATTTTATAAATAAGCTATTGATGAATATCGGAAAAATCTAAATAAAAGCTCTATAAAACTGGACGAATTTATTAGATTAAACCATTGACTAAAATGTTCATTTATTTTCTTTCTATTTAATCATTTCGCTCATTACAGAACTATTATGGACTGAATTAGATATTTGTGAATAGAATTGTAGACTAATATTATTTCTGAACGTTTGGATATTTCAATAAACACAGCCTTTGCTTTTTTGTTTTTAAAGAAACAGAATTCAGACTGGATTTTTAAAACCCTTAATTTTGATTCATTTAACAAATCTTCTATGTCCGTCTCGGTATTTAAACGCAGATAAACTTTTGTACACAATGAACATAATTTCCGATGTTGGTTTTTTGATCGACGAGAGAACCACAATCCAGCTATTAAGATTGTATTCGACATATGAAGAATAATTGCATCATATTGGCATTCGATTTAAACTGGTGTACAATATTTATATCTTTTTTGTCTGTTCTTGTAATATAAATATACTATTGACGTAAACCGGAAATATCTCAAATAAAAGCCTTTTAAAACTGAACTCAATTATTAGATTTATCCATTCAATAAGAAATAATGTGTAGCAACAATACTTTCTATTTTACTATTTTTTTCTTTGCAAAACTACTATGAGTTATAATAATTTAGATATTTATTTCTGAACGGGCTTGTACACCAATTGCGTTGCTGAATGTTTGGATATTTCGATCAAAGCAGCTTTAATTAGTTTTTCTTTTAAAAGGATAGTATCAAATCGTAATAAAAAGACTCTTAATTTCGATTGACTTAAGCAGTCTTCCAAGTCTGTCTTGGTTTTCAAGTGAATCTTAACGTCTGTACACAATGAAAATAATTCCCGATGCTTCTTTAATTTTTTTCGATTGACAAAAAGGTAACAGTTTAGCCATTAAATATTGAATTGTATATATGAAAAGTAATTGCATCAAATTTACTATTTCAGTTATAATAGTTATTTTGCTAACATACAATAAAAACAAATGCTTTATTGGGATAGTCATATGAAAATTGACAGTTCCTAAAGAGAAATATTGTGTATGAATAGCGATATCGGCGTCATAGGAATAAAATTTAAAAAATTGTAAGATCAAACAAAATAACAGATAAACGACTCTATTTATTCTATTTCTATTTTGAAATTTTAACTGGATAATCATAGATTGTCTTTGGGATTTCTCGATTGTATTGTAACAATATTCAAGAAAACTAACATGATTAAAGATGAAAATTAATGTTTGAAAAAAATGACAAGAGCTAACGAGAAAAGAACACAAAACAATGTAAGTTAATGAAAGAAAACTAGACAAGCAAGACGGGAGATAATATGGAATACTAATTGAGACAACTGATTGTGAATTTTCGGACATATAATGGGCACTGGAATAAATGTCCAGTTAAGATATTTGGATAAGTATATAATTTGTTTATGTTTGATTATAGTATTACTGGACAGCTTTAATTTTCATGTAGTACATATACAGACACGTGTTGTTAGTTTTTGTTTCATAGAAAAGGCGGCGTATCTTTTTTTAATTTCTAAAGGTGCGTATTCGTGGATCGCTGATTATCGAGGGACCTTCAATAGTACCATCACGCTAGTGGTCATTTACTCCAGTGTCCATCCAAAGTCAAATATTTTAGTCAGAGGTCCCAATAATTATGTTGGTCTTTTAACTGCAATGTCCATTTTGTCATCAACTGGTATTTTTTCCTGCATTGGTAAATTTTATGAAACTCTCCAGGCCCTAAATAAAACATAATAGTTTATATATTCGAAAATTAATTTAACAAAACTGCACTGGATACTAGTATTTCATTATCCATTAGTCACATCATGAAATTAATTTTGATAATATGTTCAGTGCATTTTCATTTGCTGCGTTTAATCATTCCATTGGGGAATAACGGGTTTCTTCAAATGTCAAAAATGGGAATAATTACACTAAAAAGATTTTACTTTAGGTTCAACACAGTACAGTGATATTAAAAAAGAAGAAATGTTGTTCATAAATACTGACTTAGTACAATTCTGTATTTTCGTCCGTAAAAGGAGCCGAATGATCCACTGTTTTAAAGAGCGCACTAACCGATCTAGGCTCAAACCCTGCTGCGGTTAATTGTAGTGTGAGAAAGTTTATCACTTCGTTTTCTCCGGTCACTTCGCTCTCCATCACGATCTAAGAACTGACTGTCTCTATAAAACTCTATTTTTTAAATCCAATACACAGCTACAAAGCAAACGTTCGAAATATTATAATTCTGATGTTCAGGTAGAAGAAACCCGAGTGCCCTGAGGAAACAACCGACACTGGACCAAACTACATTGGGATTCGAACCTAGGTAGTGATAGGTTTTATGATCCGTTATCTTGTGATCTAGACACTCGTCCACCGAGGCCCTACCAATACTTGACAAGATTCCCTAACTGGACCTCCACGGTCTTTATATCAATAATTCAATTTCGGTTTTAAAACTAACAAAAAAGTTGTACACGGAATTAAATTTTAAAATGCTGATGCAAATAGAAAAAAAATAAATATCTTGTGTATTACAGAATAATTCATGAAGACAAATTTTAGACGTCGTTTGAGTCGCCCAATTAAAAGCACTTAATGTCTTAATAAACAATTAATTAACAATGATTAGTTGTAGGAACCCCTCGTCATGAAATGACATTAGTTGTATCGTCACAAGTTAATGCTATTAATTCAGAGCTCATTGTGTATTCAAACGAACAGTACAAAGATAAAGATGTTAAATCGCAACTGCAAAAGGCTGAAGTAAAGAAAAGGAACCTTTTTTTGAAATTGGTTAAAGAAGCATACTGAAATAAGCACTAAAAACATAATCATATGACTTAAGGTAACATTTAATAAACACATAATTGTTAAAGGTATAACAATGTGTTTTGATGTGGTAAGAAATCCAGTTCCGTAAGGCGATATCCGCCATGCATCAATAACCTATACGACTTAAAGTATAATGCTTCTGTTATTCATCTTCTTTACACAAAATTTTTATTTCTAATGTTTATGAATAACATTTATATGCCATATTTTGTAAGTATTCCAAAAAATGAGATCTATTGGTTCGTGAGAGTGAACGTAATGCGGTATACGCCATGTGATCGTAATTCATTGTGTTTTGTGAACACGTGCGCGTTTTGAAGCAACAAGAAATCTATATCTATACCATTTGTAAAATGTTTTACATTTTCTACAAAAAAATTGTCTATAATTCCAATCTATTCCTTAGATTCGGGATACTAAAATACATGTAAAACAACTTTATTATGTTCATACGTTGTCCCAAGTAAACGTGTTGCATGGATGGCGCTTAAACAAATATATAAAATGTCTTGTTTTTACATTGAACGTACTTGACAACAGTCAACGCAACCAAAGACACCGTAAAGTGTATGGAATAAAAACCAAAACAAGAAATGGCAAACTTTAGCTTGTATGGGGCCCACTGATACCAACGGCATGACTATAAAATGCAAAGTAAAAGCACATGGTGCTAAAATGAGCTTTATGTCTGTACCTTCACGACCATGTTTATAGCCGGAAGTGTTTAATCATTGGATATAGTATATCTATATTGCTCTTTATTTTACTTCCTTTTGTAATGTTTCTTAATTGTTCTGTCTAGAGTCATTCCAAGTGCATATGTACTACATTTAATTATTAATAACCCTGTTTTAATTTTCCATCATTAGACGGGCGTCACTCAGACCAAAATTACGAAAACGATTTGTTATGAAAGTCAGTCAGTTTGAATTGATTGCAATTGTCACGTGCTGTTTTTGTGTATTCCATGATGTTTTGTTTATTAGACAAACTTAATTCAAATCGGGTATTGTTGCGACATGTAACCTGTTGTATTTGTCTCAATGTAACATGTTTGATATTTGTTATTGTAGGTGTTACCATAATCTCAGAATAAACAAAACTGCTGGGTGGATACTGAAATGTTCTTGTTACAACATGAAAATGCATTTTGTCACAAATTATCAGCAAAATAATGTACATGTAGTTATGAGAGATGACATGTCATATGACACTATAAAACTTCTCTACAGGATGAAGTTCTACTTTCAATACATTCTAAATTTATTGTTTCAGGATACTAAAATAAAACCACTTTAGGTTCATATCTCATGTCAGAAGGAAATGTTGCATAGATGATGCTTAAACTAATATATTGTCAAAATTTTGTATTTCTCACACTTTTATTTCTTATTTCATTTTCATCGTTCGTATATTCTGTCAGTATCTATTGTTGTGAAGCGCAAGTTTCGAATTCCTATATCCCATCTAAAAGATTCCATTACACGGGCATGTGTTCGGGATAACACACGCATAATTCAGCCGATTTTTGAGCGTAACAAAATGTTTCGAATAAAAACATTTATAACAGATCTTTTCTTTATCTCTTCCCCTTTGTTTATTTGGGGCCCCAGTTCCTGAATGTTTAACCAGCGTTAAGAAGTGCCTTTGTTTATTTGGGGCCCCAGTTCCTGAATGTTTAACCAGCGTTAAGAAGTGCCTTTGTTTATTTGGGGCCCCAGTTCCTGAATGTTTAACCAGCGTTAAGAAGTGCCTTTGTTTATTTGGGGCCCCAGTTCCTGAATGTTTAACCAGCGTTAAGAAGTGCCTTTGTTTATTTGGGGCCCCAGTTCCTGAATGTTTAATCAGCGTTAAGAAGTGCCTTTGCTTATTTGGGGCCCCAGTTCCTGAATGTTTAACCAGCGTTAAGAAGTGCCTTTGTTTTTTTCGGGCCCCAGTTCCTGAATGTTTTAACCAGCGTTAAGGAGTGCCTCTAACTGCCTAAGTTCAAACTGCCCACTTGGGACATATCCTAGTCTGATTGAGTTTGTCAGTACGCTTGTCAGAGGTAGGGGGTTTTCTGCAGGAAGTACAGTCACATTCACAATCCTAGAACTGATTGCCTCGATATAAGTAAAAGGATCTTGAATTTTCCCACTCTACTCTATTAGATTTTGTTTTCAGGTTCTTGTTTAAATTGGTTGTTGACAAATAGGCCATTTTCAACTATATCAAACAAATTACTCTGTTTCTATGTGTTTTTGTGTAAACTTTTATTTCTCATTCCATGATTAAAAAAATATACAAAAATAAACATTTCTTGCAGTTCCTGAGAACATTATTTGTGTGTTTGTTTAAACCTATTTTATGCTGAATACATGCATATGTAAGGTATCGACTGTAATCTGGCTATAAATACTGATTTGTATGGTGTAGTAAGTTTATCAACCGATATTTGTCAATCCAATACACCCTTTAAGTGCAAATCTATACCAAACAAAGTAAAAAATGGTTTATTTAGTCTGTAGAGTACTATTATGGTAACAAATCAGAAACAAAAAATATTTTAGATATATATGTAATTACAGTACAGAACTGTCGAAAGTTTAACACTAAGCTAACTCATGTTCACCAAATGTCAGCTCATCTCATCTTGGATATCTTGGCAGTTTTTCAGCGGCAACTACTATCTTACTATCTTTCCCTCTGCACATGTAGCTTTACGGCCACTAGACATAGATATCTCGGAGGCCTAACTGATCAGACTCTTTGTTAAAGTTTCGACAGGACTGTACTGTATGAAGGACAGCAAGTGCAACAAAGATTTTATACAAAGCAAAACGCTATATTAAGTCCGTGGTACTATCATGGTGACAAAGCAGACCCAAAAGAATATATATAGTAAAGACCTGACACAAGTATAACACTTAGCTAACGAATAATCAGAACCGCATTGGTAGCTCGTCGTGTTAGCTTTATCTCGACAGGACAGCTTTAAGGCAGCTGTAATCTTTCTTTCGGTAGGTTTTTGGACACTAGGTATTCATATTTCGGCCATTTGACAGCAGAGATTCGGCTCATTTCTTTGAACTTAGTATTAAACCTTCGGCAGGCCTGTACTGTACATTGTATATATTGTAATTATGAAGGACAACAAGTACAACAAAATAAAGTTAAGATTTAATTTACTATTTTAAAAAAAAATGCAAGAAGCAGAACGCACAATTAAATAAACTTTTCCTGCCAAATCAATGTAAACGAAATATTTTATAATCAAACGTAATCAAATAGATTATATATACAGTAGGGTTTTTTCTAAAAGACAGAGACAGATAATTTAAGTACTGCTTAAATCCTTTATGCTATGATAGCAAAATTTTATTACTTGTTGGAATACTTTGATTATTATCCGATATAGTTAGCCTCTTCGGTCACTGGAACCTGTGTTTACAAAACATAATAACATGTCAGATATGATTTATCAGTTGAATACATAACATATCAAAAATGATTTTTCGCCGCATAGATCGTGCCCCTACTATCAAATACAAACATACCGGACCATGTTCAAATCACAATCCCAATAGCAAAGAAAAAACTTTGTAAACTGGCTAATTGGTAGGGGCTAATTAAGTTAAACACATGAACTTCGACCAGTGAGGCCGTGTGCTCAAAAAGCTTAAATACCTCCTGTCTAGATAGTTACACCCGTCATGTGTAAAATTGCCAAATAAAATCGCAGAGCATATAACAATTTGAGCAATTGAAATGTACAATGTCTTCAAAACTTTATTAAGTAGTTACATCTAGATATTGGGGTATCATGTGGCACGTACACGAATGAAAGACCAAGCATTTGAAAGTACTAGTGTGGCTCATGTTAGGCATTTCTGAGTATAAAATAAAATAAATATTCATACGGAGATAATTAAATAACATATCTACTATTTAATTAAGCCCTACAAATATTTACTGATTATTAAGGTGCCGCTGATATCGCTCTAAGTGCAGATAGTTAAGGATGAAATTGTAGATGAAAGTCAAAAATATAGTTTTATGGGTAAAACAAATATCTAATATTTACAGTGTTATTTTGATATCGATGGAAACAGAGATTTATCCCAAGGGATGTCAAAATATGACGATTTAAGTAAATCTCTGGTCCTAATTAATCCATTATACAAACAATAAACTCATATTTTATGTTGCTGTTTCTGACACTCCATTCATAAGTTATGTTATTAAACCTAAGGGATTGGATAATAAACAAAGAGTTGTGTATCTGATTTTTTAATGACCCTTTTAAAGGAATTCTGGTTGTTTAACAAAAAATGGGACGGATAGGTCTCTTCAATAGTACCATAAACATACCAATGTATGTTTACCCGAGTGTCCGTCTGAAGTAAGAGGTTTTAAATCTGTTGTATTTTTATCTTGTCTCTTTTTGCTGTGGTATTTATTTATATAGTTGGTTTATATATTTATTATTGTTTTTAATTTGTCCTGTTTTTGTTTGTGTTCGTTTTTGCAAAATAGATGTTATCAGTAATTGCAATTTTTTTCTTTCCGAGTTACATGTTCTTGGTATCAGTTGTAGCATCATAACAATTGCACGTATAATTGGGAACAAATACATATATATTTACATTCTACACAAGTCATTAATATGACAGGTTTTTTTAATGAAGGCTTCGAATTTACATTTATACCTGTTAGTCAACAAATTGGGATAATTTTACAACCTCTTTTAAAACCAGATTGGTATTTAGGTCTTATAAGAGAGTTCTGACAAACCCAAACTCACCGTCCAACGAGACAGGAAAGGTGTGATTCAGTGTCGTTGACTCCCCATAAATTACATTTTCTGATTATTTGTTACATTTTGCATGTTATATAACATACATATGAAGTCATTATAAACACTTTATCAGGACGAAACTTTAATTTTATTTTGCATTTTATAACGTACTTCATCTTACACAGATGTGTGCACTTTGCTACTTATTGTTACTTTTGGCTCTTAACTAGATATTGCTACAGCAGAAGTTTCACTCACAGATCGCACGGCGTTTTCTGCATGAACCGGTGTATATATTCTAGGTTTCTTGGCAAATTAGAAGCAATTGTCATGTTAGTGACGTCATTGTGTCGCCATATATGCCAAAAAACAAAATACAGTACAGACCTGTCGAAAGTTTAATACTAAGCTAACAAATCGGTGTCGAATAGGAACCTTATTTCAGTCTCTCGTTCGTTTGGCTGTTTGTCGGCAGCTGATATTTATTATTTCTCAGCGCGGTGGCCTAATGGATAAGACGTCAGTCTTCAAATCCAGGGTCTCTCACCGCTGTGAGTTCGAGTCCCGCTCGAGCCACATGTGGGAAAGTGGATGTTCCTTGCCGTTGGCCTTCACTGATTCACCTGGTATCAGTATAATGGACTGGGGGAGTGGTACGCTCCTCTGCGGCGTACTGACTCTGTAAGTTAGCACGGTAAAGTCGCCCTGAGTGCGCACTAGTACAAGGCAGACCATACAACACACTCGCACTTCACATGCATACACGAAATTGTTCATAGATTAATCCATAGAGATTAATTAAATAGTTCTCGTCGCGAATAGCTGAAAAATTGCTGATGCGACGTTAAGCAACATTCAACCAACCAAATCTCAGCTTTTCGATCGATATCTGTCAATAGCTCTGCAACTTGAGAGCCGATCCTCGATTACTTTTTGTTACCTCGGTGTTAAACATTCGACTGACCTGTACTGTACATGCACCTGTTATGAGCTACGAGGGTATAAATTAATAGCCAGTCAAACGTTAGACGTCTGTGTCCTTTTGGTATTTTTCATACCTACAGCTTTTATGATATAACTTACTTTTTTTTTTAATTCAAATGACCGTTATTGCGACTACAGGTTATGACACAAGACTATTCGGAATACCACTTTATTCACTTTTGTCATTGTAGACTACTGCATTTTATAATGTATGGTACATATCTGATGTACATGTATTTGTGGCGTGCCTTCGATGGTCTAGGATATTCTAAAATTGATGTGTTCCCGGTACAACTCTGATTCCGATTTTCTTTACATTGTTGATTAAAACGTATAAAAATCACTGAACGTGAAACAAACAATGGAAGACAAACTGGCAGGGTGCCAGAAGCAAATACTAAAAGTGTACATTTAAATCAATAATTTTGATAAAATATCTTTTTGCACTTATAATTATTCTATCAAATTAATTTTATTGACCAAAATAATCATACATACAACATGCATCTACTATTTGTTAATTTAATACCCTCTTAAAAGTCACGCATGCATTTCTCGTATAAGAATCTTAACCTTACAAATCTTGTGTAGATAATCTCTTTATTACCGAGTCCGTATTGTGTAATAAATCAAGTCTATTGGGTAAACATGCTCAAGAATTCTGTATAAATTGAGAAGTGGCGATAAATCAACGTTGTTACTACTCTTCTAACCTCTCAACATTTCTTGGCAATAAACATAAAATCTTTATTTCTATCAAATACCAAAAGTTATGCCCATGCGTAATCCTTGACGGGTTTGTTAATTCCTTCGATTTTAAGCGCACTATTTCGCAGGAATGACGATAAACTCTTAACCTTATTTGTCAGAACGCCCTAGGAAATTAAGTGCTACTACGAATGAAATACCATGAAATAGATGAGAGAGACAGACAGCTCATCAGAATGGGTTAGCAGCGAAAATCGTACAATGATAAATTGGTCTAATGAAGTGTGCTAAACAGCATTGATTTAAATTAATTTTGCCACTTCTTGACAGTTAAATATTTTCACAGTTTTCATAATTGTCAGACTTGATTGAAATTATGATATGGCTGTGTTTGTTCAGTAAATGAGAATTTCTGTACGGTTTATTAACTTTAGAACATAAACCTATTTGAATGTTATAAATCACGGGCTACAGTATCTCGGCATTATATCATCTGTATTAGCAGAAATGTTTATACAAGTTTAAATAAGTGTGAAATATTCGATCAATCTGAGCTGTTTACTCTCGTCTTTCTGTTAAACAGTTAAGAACATTAATTTTTCACAATTACAGGTTCTGTTTTATTACATTTTAAGAATTGTAAATCAAGCATTTGTACTTTATAAGACTTGCTTTTAATCTTTTAATTTTGCGTGTTTAGAAAATACTATATATGCGGCAATAAGCAAGACAAGGGATGGGTTTTGTCAAAATAATTATCACCAAACAATCTAAACACTATTTATCAAATAAATTGCCAACGTTCGTCCAAAACAAAAAGCGATTTTTAAAACCAATGGTTTTAATAATTATGTTGTATTTCTGTCTTGTTTCCTAAAATTATTAATCGCGTTTTTTGCACAATTTACGCTAATTATATCCAAATTGTGAAATCCTATATTTTTGTTCCAATTTTCAATGTTCTACATATCTGTTCCAATTTTCAATATACAATGTATTTGCTGTAGCTTTTATCAACAAATTTACATGTCAATACAAACGTATTTTTTTCTTTTAACTTTTTATAAACTTACAATGACAGATGCTTTATCTGCGAATTCATCATCCAGACCACACGTGGTAAAGTGAATTTCCTTGCCATTGCTCTTTACTGGTTTACCTGGTATCAGTATAATGGACTGGGGGTGGTGCGCTTTTCTGCGGCGAACTGACTCGGTGAGCTAGCACCTTAAAAGTCGCCCTGAGTGCATGTTAGTACAAGGCACATCATACAACACACTCGCACGTCACAGGCATACACGAAATTGTTCATAGATTAATCCATAGAGATTAATAAAATAGTTCTAGTCGCGAATAGCTGAAAAATTCCGGATGCGACGTTAAGCAACATTCAACCAACCGACATATATAATATCTATATAATTTGCTAGTCTACTAATTTGGCAAACTCATCAAAATGGTGCAAGTTGTTGTGGAAATGCAAATTTGTTTTAATGGAGTCTTTGATAAGACTGAGAACATGAAAAGCTAAAGAGAGAAAACAGTGATATAACTTCAAAAGCAAACATATCAGTCTATGTTAAAATAACAATCCAATAACAAAAGATAAAAACTGGTGAAAACGACCAAATTAAGTGAAACACGTGAACTGTCACAAAAGTCCAAGTATCAGACATGAAGACATGTACAAGTGACGTTTTTTAATATTCAACTGCTAAGATATTGTTAACATGAAAAAAAGTGTTAACATTCAAGAAGCCATTAGGAAATTCCTATACGCGAAGACACGTGACAAGTGACGTTTTTTAAGATATTGTTAAAGTCCATTTACGATCCTTTAGTCTCTCAGTTTTTCGTAAAATTCTCTAAAACGAAACTTTTTATTGTAAAAGTAAAATTGTACATTTATTATAAAAATCATGCCGTAATTAATTCTTAATATTTCTATTCTTAAACTTTTCTCAGTTTTGCCCCGTACTCCGTAAATTTTGGTCAATTTTGAGCAACGGCTATTTTGTCTAAGTCCTACATTTCGGTCGAAACCATTTCGGACAGGAAAATACTGAGGTAATTTGCATAAGAAATACTTATCGACAAGATGTTGATACGCAACACTACACATGATTGACAAGAACGGATATTGTTTTCATAAATTTGTTTATAATTAGTTTATATGGTGTTATAATGTTGCACGTACGAGTACGTCATGTACTAATTTATTTTGTTTACAAGATTTTTGTACGAAATAGCATTCTTGCCACAATTTACGTGCGAATAATTACTTGAGACAACGCTCTCTCTCTCTCTCTCTCTCTCTCTCTCTCTCTCGCTGTACCATAATTCTTACTGAAATTCATAAAAGAACGGTGATACTTAACCTTGACAAACTTAAAACAATAATTTGAGACATTGCTCTCTCTCTCTCTCTCTCTCTCTCTCTCTCTCGTTGTACTATTATTCTTAAATGGTAAATTAAGGTAACTAATTAAACTTAACAAATCTTGTATACGGATAATTAGAAAGACTGCAAGAACTTTGTCAAATCTACTTGGTGGTTGATAAGAACTACCATATTCATGATCAGGTGTACACGTGTTGTAAATGTCGGTCAACTTTGACTTTAGCCATTAGGTAATTGGATTATAATTAGAGGCGTATGTAACAAATATTTCTGATTGTTTTAGCAGAAAATATGAATTAAATAATAACGATAATTCAACAACTGTGTAGAGTTTTAAAGACATTAACTCAAAAAAGTTTCAGGAAAACTGCCTGTGATATTAATATACACGTGGTTGTTGGGGGGGGTGACTATCTTCGTAGAATCAAAGAAGATTGTGTAAATGACCCGTAACAAAAACTGATTAGCATATGAAAAACCCTCTCACTCCTGTTTTTGGTATCGCCGCAAAGGTTAAAATAATTTACATAGCGATATCGAAGGCGATATTAAAAAGTTTTAATATGAAGTAAAGAGAGTAGATTAGACACCGGTTACAACAGGCCAAATTACGGCATAGGCTTGTTTTCACGATGCAAAAAGCTATGATTTTTATTCACACGTTAACCCCATGAAAAGGGACAAAAACAAAGAGACTAATTGGTTGTAAACAGACTTTAACATGAAAAATGTGTTTACATTCAAGAAGCCATAAGAGACTTTATTCCGCTAGTGATTCTGCATCGCTTGAAAAACTATGAGACAACAACAGTCATACGATTGTCGTCTTTGTATTTAAACTTTGATATTTTTCGTATAAATTGCAGCTGTATGTTAATTGGGTGACATATTACATTCGATTGCTTTAGAAAACGATACCGTTCCTGACATGCCAACTATTCTTAAGGTGAAAAGCATGGTACGAGGGGAAGGCAGAAAGTTCATAGAACAACGTATTCAGCAAAGCGTAACACACATTTTCTTTATTTATTTAGACAACACAACATTCCGCCATTTTAAACATATCAAGTTTATTTGTCACAACATATTTGTGTAATTCTAAAAAGCACTCAAAGTTGGTGACCATCAAGCAATGATGGAATATCAAAATGTTGAGTTTAGAACAGTAATAAAGTTCCTCACAGTAGAGGGTAGAGGGATCAAATGACAAAGTAAGTCACCGGCGTGTGGCCGAGGTGTACGGTGACAGTGGTCCTGCCTATTCCACAGTGGCAAAATGATCAGCTGAATTTAAAGTGGGCGCACCTCACTGAAGGATGACCCACGGTCAGGTCGGCCAGCTGATGACATCACAAAAGGAAATTGTCACGTCTGTGGAGACCCTCATCATGATGATTACGTCGATTGATGACATAGCTAGGAAGTGTGACATTTCACATGGAAGTGTATACACGGTTATCCACGAGCATCTTGGAATGTCAAAAGTATCTGCCAGATGGTCCCCAGAAACCTTGATGTGCAGGATTGCTTCCAAAGACTCCAGTCAAGTCGGAGCTTCTTGGCATTTATAATGATAACCCGGAGAGCTTCCATTTACATTTAGTAACTGGTGATGAAACATGGATTCATCATTGGACCCAGAAACCAAAAAGAGTCCATGCAACGGAAGCACCCTGGCTCACCCCCCACCAAAGAAATTCAAAACCCAACCATCAGCTGGCAAAGTCATGTCCAATGTGTTTAAGGATTCTAAGGGTGTTCTGTTAATCAATTGTAAACCTGGTAGAATCTCTATCACTGGGGCTTACTATGCTGATCTAATGAAGCAGCTGAAAGCTGCTATCAAATTAAAAAGGAGGGGAAAGTTGAACCGAGGGGTATTGCATCACGACAATGCTTCTGTGCACAAGTCAATGATTACACAAGCAGCGATTCGTGATGCAAGTTCGAACAACTTAATCACCCACCCTACAGTCCCGATTTGGCACCCAGTGATTATTTCCTATTTAGAAATTTGAAATCCCATTTACGGGGAATCAGAATTCCTGATGATGATGGACTTAAGGCTGCCACAGAGCCATGGTTTCAGGACCAAACCGAAGACTTCTATTTCAAAGGTATAGACAGTCTGAAAGAAAGTCGGCTAAGTGTAATGGGGGTAAATGGGGACTATATTGAAAAATAATAATAGAATGTGTGGTTTGTTGCGGCAATATATACCCCGTTCTATGAGCTTTTTGACCTCCCCTCGTATTTGTGATATTATTTCCAGTGAAAAAAAAACATTCAAGCAAAACCAAGATTTCGCAATCAAATACTATTTTGTCATAATACCCCAAAGTACCCTGTGTCAGTTGTACGCGTATTTGTTTTGTTAATCTAGTGCCTTGTTCGTTCATTTGGATTTGTTTTGGAGTCTTCAAATTCCTTTGTCTTTTCTAAGTACCTTGCAGACGTTTTAGCTGCAATTTTTAATTTCTATTTTCATTTTGTGTCCTATCTATTTCTTGTTTGGTACTCATAATTACAGTTGCTATTGCAAAACAAAGCACATTTCCCGCTCTTTTTGACTTTTTGCTTTAATTTGTTAAATATTGGACTAAGCTAGAAATCAAAACAATAACAAAAATGTGATGCTTAGCAATTCGCCGTTAACACAAATGTTTTCATCGAATACATGAAAAAAAACATTTAAAATGGTCACTTTTTAACACACAACGTTATAGGTATATTACTGGACACCATTGTATATGTGTGCCTCGTATCATTATCAACGGACACAATTCATATATGCATTGTTCGTGTCTAACATCATGTTAATTCATAGAAAGCTCTTGCCCACTATGGCTGTCACCTAGTACATGTTATTCAACCACAATTATACTTTAAGTCCGCGAAGAGATTCATTGTACACCTGTCTTGTAACGACAAAATAGAAATATTGTCTATTACTTTGAAGTATGTTAGTTTTTGCGAACTATTCATTACATTATGTGTCCACATACAAAAACAAAACATGAACTTTCCCTAGAGTTATTGGTCTTTGTTATTGCCAGACCAGGCCTTCGGCACATCTCGGAACCTATTGTGATTTTTCCTTTGATCTCAATCAGTCGATATTTGTTCATCTCTTAATTAATTAACAAAATTGTACAACTAAAGAAACCTTTGTTTACATTCCCTCTAGGATATTATCCTCCAAAATGAATTTTTATAATTTACAACCCGAAGTGAAAAACTGCCAAAAATAATATCGTGATGTCATTAAATGAATTTGCAGTTCATATTGAAAAAAATAGTCTGAAAAAAGGTTTGGTGGACCAGAACCTTAATGCAAAATAAAAAATTCTAAACATACTTCACTCTTCTGATTCATTGGTCATAGTAAACTAGCTGTTGTAATATAAGTTATATTTTTGTTTCATTTAATTTCCAATTTGTGATAGGAAATTACAGTTCATTTGTCACTTCCTGTATGTTCTATAACCACGTGGTGTGCTACAACTGGTTGTCGTAAAAACAAAATATAATTCATTTAAAAAATCACTATGATCCAGGCATCACAAGAGATGTAAAATTGAGTCAGATATATACTTCACGCTGTTTATTATTTTCTAGATAAATATAATTCAATGTGACACATAGTGAGTAATCGAATTGTTTTATGAAGAACTTTTACCCAATATCTGACAAAATAAAATATATATTAGAAAGTTTACATTAGGCATACCAGAACTAACTCTGATTCAACGATTCTTTGCTTTGTAAAATTAATACGTAATGGTGTTTTACACCAATGGCCAGTCAAGATTCATTTATATTGAGGGGGTCATGTTTAGGATGAGTGTCATAGAACACAAGAATCTTTGTCAAGCGACCTGACAAGCTTTCACATTCAAACGTTGATCTTCCAGGATGAGATAGCTACATGTAAGTGTGAGAGGCGTTCGCTGTGATTCCAACGCCGTCAGTTTAGATCAAACGACTATCTATGTCCGAGAGATTTATTTCCTTTATTTCAGTAACTGTTGGTGATATATTAAATTAAATTAATCTTGAGTTAATAAATGTTCAAATATGTTCCGACTGACCAAACTCGTTGATTAATAACAATTTGCTTGACCTTACTTATTCCTTGTTTGTAAAACAACAAAAATCTGTAATGTGAAAAACAATATTGTTGGTCGAAAATGGAAAAGCAAAAAAGAAAAACAATTAAAACAATCTACATTTGATAGATGTAAATGGCAGATGATATTATTGAAGTACATAAACACATGGTTATATAATGAGTTAAACAACAAAAGCCGGCAGAGGTGGGGTATTATGTTTATATAGTCTGAAGAACGGTCGGCTTAATGATTATGTGGAGGGTTAACATCAACCACTGGTTAGGGGTATGTTGTTGTGTTCTTGGGTGGTATATGTTCCACTTGGTTTCAGAAAGGTGACAAATTATGTACTGGGGTAACGATAACAGCTGGCTGGAAAAGGCAGACAAGGGCGTGTTGGTGGTCGGAAAAACCACTCAGCTTAACAGTAGCTGGTAGATCAAGAGAAAAATTACTGGTGTGTTGTGGTAGTCTGAGGTAATCTGCAAATCAGTCTAAGAAAAGTTAACATATAATAATAATAATAATAATAAACTTTATTCCGAAAGTTTTACAACTTATAGGATATATAAATAATAATATAATGAAATACATGAGTACATACAGATAGGCAGTGGTACAATAATAATAATAATAATAACAATAACAATACAGTGGTATAATAATAATACTGAATGATTAATACGCAAGTAGAAAAATAGAACGGGACTGTAGAAATATACGGAGAGATGTCCAAGAGATAAATTAAATGAGACATCATATAACAGCTCTTAACTTGAATGCATGAGACAAATATTTCCCTAAATTTGACAGTTGTTTGACGTTGTTAACACGTAATAATTCTATAAATTTAAACATGGAAGGCCTATGCCAGTAGTATGGTTTGATAAACTTATTTCTAAGACATACATATTTTTGACATATTAATACAAAGTGAAATTCATCTTCAACTTCATCAATACAAAAAGGACAACACCTGTTACTTCTTGATACATTATTATAACGACCTGTTTCAATTGCTAAGCAGTGCGAAGACAACCTGATTTTGCTGATATATTTTGTAAAACGAGTAATAATTGGTTTGGTTAAGTAGTACTGTAGAGTAAAATGATCAATTAAATGTTTATATATAATGCATTTGGACGAATTATTTATTTCAGCTAGGAGAGACTGCTTACAGCAGTCTTGTAAACGTTGTCTGATGACAGACATATACATATCTGCACTAATGCTGTGTTGATTAAACCATAAAAAACTTAAACCTAAAGAGTCCAGCTCATGTTTGATAACATTTGTAAATATTGACTTATTGTTTGGGTATTTGTCACACAATTGTAATAAATAAATATAAGCAGATTTCAAAATACAATTATTTGTCTGTAACAGTTTAAACCAATATGCAAACATTCTTATTTTACGAACTAAAACCAGTGGGTATCTACCAAGTTCAAAATAAATAACAGAATTTTTTGTAGTTGATTTAACACCCAGTATGGATTTACAAAAATCTAGATGAACTTTTTCAATATCATAGGCACTATGAGAGCCCCACACTTCACATGCATATAATAATATACTAGACACATAGGTATCAAATAAAGACAATAAAGTATGAGTAGTTAAAAATAATGATTTAGTTTTGTACTTTAAATTATACATTGCTTTTCTACCCTGTGTAGCTAGTTGTTGTTGTGAAACATTAAATTTACCATTAAAGTTTAAAACAAAACCAAGATAATTAAAACGATCAACAATTTCTAATATGTTATTACAATATGTCCAACTTTCAGAGTTGTTCACTTTACCACCATTTCTAAAAACCACAATTTTTGTTTTATTTATGTTAACGTTAAGATGCCATGTGTTGGAATAATCATGCAAAGCATGTAACAAATTCTGTAGACCTTCGGCAGACTCTGAGAATAAAACCATGTCGTCAGCATACATTAATAAAAACAATGTAAGTTCGTACAATTCATAATGATCTACAGTTTTGGATATAAAATCCATTTCACAATCGTTTAAATAAAATGAAAATAGTAATGGTGAAAGTACTTCACCCTGCATCAAACCCATGTTACTACAGAAGTACTCGAAATTAAATCCGTTAAGTGAGACACATACTTTAACTTCGTCATACATTGATCTAATTATACTTAAAAGTTTGCCAGTTATACCACATTTTGCAAGTTTAAAAAATAAATATTTTCTGTCGACACTGTCAAACGCCTTGGTAAAGTCGACAAAACAACAATACAACCTTTTTTTATTTGTTAAAGATTTAACAATAGTGAAGAGCAAATATTGCGTCTCTAGTACCCAATCCAGGGCGAAAACCAAACTGGGAATCTGTTAAAATATTATTATCTTCACACCAGTGAAGTAACCTATTATTTAACACAGCAGTAAAAAGTTTACAAAAATTACTTACAAGACTAATACCACGATAATTGTTTGGATCGTCAGTTGATCCTTTTTTAAAAATTGGGATAATAATAGCAGAAGACCAAGATTTAGGGAAAAAACCCGACTTCAAGATGTTATTGAATAATAATAAAATATAAGGCATCAAGATATCTTTAAACACTATGAAAAATTCATTTAAAATGTAATCACTACCATGTGATTTATTACGTTTTAATGATGATATTGCCGAATCTACTTCTTCTGATGTGATATCCACGTCTAGTTCATCAAAAATAGGTTTCAAATCCGGGTTCGAAATTGTATCCGCGTCGCTTCGGTTTTCATTATTGTCACTATAAACCTGATGGAAATATTGTGTAAACGTGTCAAGTGAAATATTTAAGTTTTTATGACTTTTTTTCTTCGAAAATTTGGAGAAGAATTGTTTAGGATTGGAGTAGCGAAGACTGTCTAGCATGTTTCCTTCTTGACGGAGGTAAGAACGTTTCAGTTTATTTTCAAGAGATTTGTACGCATTTTTATCAGAAAGTAATTGTTCGTGATTCTCCGCACATTTGTTACGGTTGAATGCATACAATGAAAATTTATATCGCCGATATAGCTGTATACACTGGTCATTAAACCATGGTTTATCGTCTTCTACCCGTTTATTAGAGCGTGACTGCCTGGGTACATTTAGTTTTATGCAAGATGGCTCTAGAGTATTTTGTAAAATATCACAAAACTTTTTAACACTTGAATCCATTTTAGACTGAGTAGAGAAATCGAAGCTTTCATCGTTGTCGGTGAGATCATTGAGTGCGTTCATTAACGAGACGCGACAAATGTCAATATTTTCTTCTGTCCATCGGATATTATAATGAGGTTCACCTGAATCGCTAGGGTCAAGGCCGTGAACTCGTTGTTTGTCCAATCGACAGCAGAGAACCATGTGTAACGGGGCGTGGTCACTGAATGTAAGAAAGTCGCCAACAATAAACTGTTTTACCAAACTGAACATTTCTTGATTTGTTATTAAATAGTCAATAACACTACAACCTCTTGGACCGTTGTATGTATAGTCACTATCCATTCCGTCCGATTGTCGACCGTTTAAAATACGTAAACCGGAGGATTTGCACAAATTTAATAGTTTATTTCCATACGGGTTAATAACTTTGTCCGGATTTCTTCTCTCACTCAGTGGAACATCATTTACATATGTAAACAAACTTGACACGGCCATGTAAACTATCTGAAGCAATGTAATCTGGTTTATTACCGGTTCTACTGTTTAGGTCACCAATAATCATGATTTGTCCTTTAGACTGGAGAATTTCGATAATATTTTGAAGTTCATAAAAGATGTCACAATCATAGTATTTGTAGAAGTTTGACTTTGCCTGTGGGATATAAACACATATTATATATAAATCATCATTATTATCAAACATTGATTTATCTACACGTAATACAACAATAGTGTCAAATAGAACTTGTTCAACACTAATGAAATTAGAAAAAGCATTATTGTACATAACAAACATACCTCCACCTTGGGTATGCTTGGAACGAGTTAAGGGGAAACATTTACACTTATAGTCACTTATTTCAATATCACACTCCTTATCTAACCAACATTCTGAAATAAAAACCAAATCATATGTACATAAGTAATTTACAAATGAGTTATTTTTAATTTTTTCATGGAAACCACCACTGACATTCCATGATAAGATTTTGAAGCAATCTGTAGCTAAGGCACCATGCTTAACACTCTCCTGTCCATCCTATGCAGGTGATCCTGTAGTACCACTAACACTGTTTTTTCTGCCTGTAGACTTTGTTTTTGACTTTTCGTTATGTATAATGTTATTGTCACTCTCTTTCACAAATGAAGTATCCATGTCCTCACTATTATCTGATCTCAATGCTGCGAATCTATCCTTTGTTTGCACTTTAGCACTTTACCTCCATTGTGTGATCCTCGTCCACTGATTGCTCCTCGTGTACCTCTCAATCCACCGTGTCCACGTCCAGTCTGGTGATTTTTCTGTGAGTATCTCCTATTTAGAGGCTGTTGCTGTGAAACATCACTTTCTTTAAACAGTTGACCCTCAATGTATAATTTGTCCATGTTTAAGTATGCATACTTGCCATCTTTCCTAGCTTGTTTTAGATGAGGAAGAAGAACTTTTCGCCTCTCCTGGATAATTTTTGGAAACTGTTGACCAACAGCATATTGTGTTCCTTGAAGTTCAGGACCTCTTTTTCTTATGTACTCTCTTTGGTTGTATTTATTAAATTTCACGACTATTGGTCTGTGTTTTCCTTGTTGATGTTTACCAATTCTGTGTGCCCTGTCCAATTCAATGTCCTCAACATTTTCAACTTTGAGCTTATCATTACAGAACTCGAGCACTAACTTTTTACAATCTTCATTTTGTGTTTCTGGAATACCAAAGAATAAGAGGTTTTCTCTCATTGATCTAGACTGCATATCAAGCATCATCTCTGATAACTGATCTTTCTGTTCATTTAGGCTTGTTATTTCATTTTTCAAAGTCAGTACTTAACTTTTAGTTACTAGTTCTTTTTTTAGGGACACTATTTCACTTTTTGAACCTTGTAATTGCACTTTGAAGTCTTCAAATGATTCGCTAATGAACTGAGAACTTTCCTCCATACAGTCAACCCTTTGTCTCAAAGTAGACATTTCCTTTGTAACACCATCAATTTTTAAATCTAAAGAAGCTATTCTACTGTCTATGGAGTCTAATTTACCAGCTTTAGTATCTAATGACATTACTCTCTCGGTTAGAGATTCAATTTTGCCTAATAAATCATTCGCCCATGGAGGGGGGCATGCCTGTTGAATAGGCGAGGCCGGGGGAGGTGCATACACATTCGTCGTTTGTCCTTGTGGCGAGTGTTGGAATTGGTTTAAATTTGCATTAGGGTACATACTGACATTTGGATATTGCACCATTCCCATGTAATGCATGTTTAAATGTTCATTGACATTGTTAGTATTGTTTGTCATTGTGTTGTTCGGTACATTTGCATTGTTTACATTGTCACTTGCCGCCATTTTCTGACTACCAACACCTGTACTGCCTTTACTTTTCTTTCGTTGTTTCTTTTTTGGAGGCTTTTCTGGAGTAATTTGGTTCATCGGTGAATTCCTGGTACCTTTACGCAGCTGCTGACATGAAATTTATATACAGCATATAGTGTTTTAAGTAATTTATCGTGTTTTGTATGAGAGCGCTATCCACTGCCGACCGCTCATGTGACGTCCAATGATAATGATCTGGGTTAATTACAAGAGGCGTGTGAGGGGTACGTCTTCTGTTGTATTTTGAGATACGATTCGAAATGATGTGGATAAGTAACAGATAAACGCCTACATTAATCATCTGGATAACTTTTGTATATTTACATGTAAAAGTCTTTACCGAATGAAATATTTAAATTGTGCCAAAGTGAAGATTAAATTACAAAGTCGTTAAATAATTAGCGACTTGAAAACTTGTTTGTTACAAAGCCTTCAGCCTGACAATAAGTGACATTATAACAAATAACTAACTTACAGCAGGTGACAAAAGTCTAGAGATTTAAAAATATATTTTTGCAAAATAATTAATAAAGGTTGATGTCCTCAACAATTGTCTTTTCGATTGGGGTGGGGTGTTAACTTATTTTCTCATTTTATAATTATCCAATATGGACTACTACTGTTCTTCTTCGTTCCATATACATGTATCTACAAAATACAAACGTAAGATTGTGTTAAAGTATGGCAAATGATTCTTTGTCAGAAAACCATTAGAGACCAGAGGTTTGGCGATCGTATAAATTGATTGTGAGTTTCCTTATTTAAACAGTAATTAACGAGCCTATATTTGTATCAGAACATGCGAATCTGAGCAGTGCGATGATTATATTGTATGCCGTGTCAATACAACGAAAATGAATTAGTTTTAATCACACACGCGTTACAATTTCATCTAATCAAAATGCAGGTGCACTAAGGCGGTTTTCGAAATCTTAACACTCATCGCAATTTTTCTTTGAAATATAGGATTGATCAGTCTTTAAGAATTTTTAAAGTTTTATCTTAAATGTCTCAATTTAAATCATTTTGTTTGACATATACAACAGTTGTAAAATACTGATGGAACAATTATAAAGATAAGAGTTGTACATTAGTAAATTTATAGTATCTTATGACTTTCCGATAAAGTCCATTAGAACATTTGGTTTCAAGTACATTTCATTCTGTTTATAGTTTTTACAATATTTATACATTGTGTTTAAAGGATTTTTAAAATGGTTCATCTGTTAAGGCTTGCTTTTCAATTATATTACTACGAACCGTTTTGTTTCTAGAATTAAATTTCTTCCAAATAACACATTTATATAACTTTAACACAAGGATTGGTTTGTACATGACGTGTTACAATGTGTTAAAAAAATCTGCATCTTTTTGTGACAATAAACATATTGTTAATTTCCCAATAGTTAATAGAAACATTATGCTACTCTTCAAGAGCTACAATTAATATTGGGCGATTGATATTGGCACAACCAAAGATATTGCTGTTCCAGAGGAACATTTCATTGATTGATTGATTGATTGATAGATGGATTGATTGATTGATTGAGATTGATTGATTGATTGATTGATTGATTGATTGATTGATTGATTGATTGATTGATTGATTAAATGGGAATTTTTCGTCCCAGTCAAGAATAATTCACTTATATCGAGACGGCAACAGCTATAGGTTTAGTAGCAAAATGTTGAACCTTTACAGTGCGCTATGGGCAATGTACAGGGAGGGTCTTTAACGTGTCACGCCTGCCGTGCCACGGGACATCGGGTTCAAGGTCTTCATCCGAAGGACACTGTGATTTTCATTTCTAAATACTGAGTGCTTGGCAAAAGAACAGTCACAACATATTTTCAAAGTCTTTGAAACCACGTTTTCCAAAATACGAAGTGAGAACTCCATCAACTGAGCTACCGTGGTGGTCAAAAAGCGACGTTTTATAATGAGTGACGTGTAACGGCAAAACCAGAGCATAGATGTCTCTCTTCTAGAGCCTCATGAACATGATTTAGAAACGTTAGACGGCATAATCAGAGATGTTACTCGACCTAGTTCCACAACCACTACAATAGGCGCGATTCAAATCTAGTACTTGATTTTCGTAATTTAATATTAACAGGTAGTTTTAGTGTAAAAATGGCAAAAAATTGAAGAATCGTTTACTGAATATGATATATCTGTGACTGCCATACCTCGTAAAATATGAAATTTATTTAATGATTCTGTATATAAAATTAGCCTGGATATATTTGACGTTCCTTAGCTCCATGTTCCCTTCATTACCAACTATGATTACACATGTTACTGGTGTTACACGGGGAGTGCTTACTCTTTCGGAGCACCGGTCCCGATAACAATTCCGAAGTCCACGTAATTACCTTAGTTATCCAGTTATCCAGTTTTTACTTTACTTTGTGATTGTGGTTTGGTTATTAATTGTATGTTTGTTTTTTATTACAAACAAAACATCTTAAAAGCTTATAATATTTATGTTAATTTCACGAATGTATTAAGCTACTGCCTTTAAATTAAGTGGGAAGGTTAGCATAACAATAGCACAATACCCATTTAATTAGACATCTGCCATGGTGTCCGTCTTTATAATCAGTGGTTAGCTTGTCTTGGCTGTTGTGTCGTATTGTATTGTGCCGTGTTCTTGGTTGTGTTGGTTGTTGTCAAGATGACCATGACTTTGTTTTTACTTTCATTTGTATTTTTTTTCTGTTTCAGGCAAATATGCTTTCATACCTCTGCTACTGCATCAAAATGTAGGAGGAAACTCGACCGATAAGGGACAATAGCTTATATTTTAAATTGACCATTACCGTTAACACATTCCCTTTTCTGTAATTAATTCTGTCTGATAGATCAGCTTGAATTAGTTTGTCAGTATTTTAATTTCAAACCAGACATTTTTAATTATTTCTACCTTCTCAAATTTCAAAGAAAGCACTAAAATCGATCAATTATTTGTCCAAAATTTCTTATTTTCCATCCGAATTTTGTATCGCATTTCTGAATTTACTGAATTTAATTTAAGATAATACTTCATCCTCGATAGAAATCCAGACCTTATTAAAGCACCTTAACAGTATAAAGCAAATAAAAATTATTTCCAGCTAAAGATGTAACGGTTTTACAACAAAACCTTAATTAACAAACGCACTGTAATGTAATGGACATTGATATTCAGCAGTCTGTAAACATAAATATTGATGTAAAAATCCGTAAACCACAGTTAAATAAATGGTACACTGTAAAAAGGAAAAAGACACCACAACAACATCAAATATTTAATTTAATATCATTGCTTCAATAAAGTATTTGACATCGACTATACTTTGCAACTTCATAAAGACATAGCTCCGCGTGTTATGTCAAATAACCTCGTTGACTGACAGGAGACGACCCATTTATGAGAAGTTGCACCAACATTGCATTTCACAATTTTTTTTCAAATTAACATAGAAAATGTGAGACGACAATAACATGTTTTTTATAGGGAGGGGTCACGTGACAGGGCAGGGCAATGGACGTGTTTTTGTCGGCTCTGTAGATTTCGAAAAAAAACTTGGTCAAAATGTAATATATATTACCTAAAGTTAACTAATTTGATATCGAAACTGTCGGAGATACCAAGGAGCATATATATAATATGAACGAGAGAGAGAATAAGAGGAAACGAATGAATAGCGCAACACAGACAGAACCAGAAAATACAGTGAGTACAGAAAATATGGCGACGCAAAATGTAAACAAAGTAGATGAATGCACAAATGTAAATGACACCAATACAGCACAAATATTAAAAGCAATAGCTGGGATACAAGACACTGTAAACAACATTAACAGTAAGATTGACAATAACACAACAAGGTTGGATAAATTACACAATGACATTCACGATCCTCTCGGGGGTATCGAACACAGGTTACAATCCTTAACGGACGAAAAAAACTACTCTGGCGAAGTTATTGCACAGTTACAAAATCAAAACAAGGTCATAATTAATGAAATGAATATCATGAAAGGGTATATAGTGAAATTGGAACAGAAAGTTATATCTCAGCAGAATCAGATCACTGATATGGTAGGGCGTGGCATGCGTGAGAACCTGATAATTAATGGCTTTAAGGAGGAGGAGGGAGAGAATTTGAAAGAGAGGTTCAGTCAATTTATCAAGTCAAAGCTAGAAATAACAGGGGAAAAGATTAAAATAGATAGAATTCATAGATTTGGTCAGAAAAATAAACACCACCCACGTCCCATTGTTGCCAAATTCCATGATTATACACAAAAAGAATTAGTTCTAGAAAAAGCAAAAAGTATGAAGTCAGACATTGAGCCAGTTAGGATATCACCACATTTCCCGGATGAAGTCCGAGAAAAGAAAAAACAACTTTTGAACTGAAAAAACAATATGAAAAAGAAAATGTAGCAACAAAAATTAAAGGTGATAAGTTAGTATTCCCTGCCAGTGGCAATGTCCATAGAGAAAAGGTTCCAATTCCAAAAGCAAGCGAAGTGCTCGATTCAAGTGAGAGTAAATTTGAATTTGAATGCTATTCCGAAAGTACAACAATCAGTGATAGAGGAAATGAATTCATTGGCCGTGCCACTAAAGTAACAACATACAATGAAACCCGAGAAGCTGTTCGACAGATACTGCGAAAACCAGAAACAATTTGCTCAACACATAACACTTACGCTTACAGGTTTACGGATATTCATGGAAAACAACATAACGGATTTGATGACGACGGAGAATACGGAGCAGGAAATAAACTTTTAAAACATCTAAAAGATAATAACTTTGATAACGTTCTGGTGGTTGTATCAAGGCATGCAGGTGAAAAACTTGGACCACAAAGGTTCATACATATGATTAATGCTGGAAATGCAGCTGTTACTAGTATGTAACAAAGCTTATGTGTTCAAACTCATAAACTTAATTTGTTTAATTATCATTACTTGCTGTAAATAAGTTAACTGGTTGAACATTTTAGTAATTTCTTCCTCCTTATTTTGATGCTCCTATGCGTACCTAGATGTACCCTACATTATGGACGCAACACCCTGTATTATAAACACAAACAAAGCTAAGAAACTGCAGCATCCGTTTCTTAAAATAAATTAGTTACGGTAAAATTCAGACTATTGTCGTATAACTACATGTACAATATTTATAACAATATTACAATACACTGAATATAGGTTGGTGCAGTTCCATAGCTCAGTTTGTAGATATCACTAAACCTTTTACAACTAAATTTCGGATAGAAAAATATAACCACGTGCTTGTGTTTACAAAACATCTACTGTAGGTCATTGTTATTATTGCAGGCAACAGTGACCTCCCTGTTTGACCTTTAATTTAAATACACTTCGTATACCATAGACTATGCCACATATAAATGTTTATTCCGCCCATATATAGGGAACAGTAAACACGTGTGTATTAACCGCGAATCCAAACTCAAGGGATAGATAATCCATCAGAATAATTCCTAAGGAAGGGTCAAGCAGATAGGTCAATGTTGTTTGCCTATATGTGAAAAGTCGGGTCCTGAACTGTATTATCAATAATTATAGTGGTCACTATTGTATACCCGATACAAGTCAATACGAGACAGGTAAAAACAGTAGCTTTTGTACGCTACAGGTAAAAATCTTGACTGCGCATGTCTGTTTGTGTTATATAATGTTTATGGATAGATAGAAGATAGAGAGATGCAAAACCAGGACGAAGAGGTGTTTTATTATTAGTATTTTGGAAAATTACGATAAAAACATATATTTAAACAAAAGACTCGCTATTATAGAAATTTTAAGATCAAACAATGGACTTTAAAAAAATTAATTATCGTAAAAACTAAATCGATAAAATACATGTAGTACGTAATGATGAACCGCCTCTCTGTCTGACTCATGCATGTCTAATGATGTGACTGGCAACATAAGTGTAATCAAGATAAAAACATGTAAAGTTCAAAGTCAATATATTTTACACCTAAAGCTTTATAAGTTGAATATCATAAATACTTACATATTTTGTTTTTTATGCTGCTATATTCCATGACTAATTTTTACACACGAGTAATCTAGAATCATCCATTATCCTAACATACGGGTGTTACTTATCTATGGGAAGTACATTCACGGGTGAAACTGCGGTCAATAAATTAACCGAGGTCAAACTCTGTCAATATTATATTATAAATTTCATTGATCAAATTTAAGGACCAAATATATAAATTTTGATTTATTCTATAGAAATTTAACTAAGACAGAGAATATGTAGCTGACAGTTTCTAGAGACTTTTTATAGTATATATTATACATGCCTTGTAACTTGGTTAAAATTATGTTGACCAAACATCGAAAAAGTTGCGTGACTTTAATGACGATTGTCTTTTTGTTTGTTTTTTGTTTTTGTAATGTTTGTCTTTGGTATGGGTGGCGTGTGTATGAAGTATTTATAGGTATATATTGTTCAACATTATTACTGTCTTACTGCATCAATCTTGTATTATCTAAATGCGAATTTTCTGGTGACCTAAAACAAATATATTTACCACACAATGGCTGATATAAAAGTTCTTTCAATCAATTGCAGGGGTCTAGGGGAACAAAACAATAAAAGGCGGGATGTTCTTAACTTTTTAAAAGCAAAGAAGTTTAGTATTTATTGCTTACAAGATACTCATTTCGTTGAAAAAGAGATGAATAAAATTAGAACTATATGGGGATTTGAGGTCTATATGTCTTGTGGGAAAAGTAATTCCAGGGGAGTGGCAATACTTTTTAATAATAATTTTGAGTTTAAAGTTACAAATGAAATTAAAGATAAAATTGGAAATTTACTTATTTTAGAACTTTTGATAGAAAATAAACACACAGTTACTCTGATTAACTTATACGGCCCAAATACAGATGAAGCAAAATTTTATACTTATATAAAGTCTACTATACAAGAATTGAATAATGATTTTGTGATTATCACGGGGGACTTTAACCTGGTCCAGGATTCTAATTTAGATTATTTGAACTATAAGAAAATTAATAACCCTAAGGCAAGACGGGAAGTCCTATCAATGAAGGAATTTTTAAAACTTGTTGATCCCTGGAGAGTAAATAATGAGAACAAAAAAATGTATACTTGGTTCTGTTCATCCCCCAAAAAGAGTGCCCGTTTGGATTTTTTTCTAATCTCCGAGGAACTGATGTCTCTGGTCAATAGAACCGATATCAAACCTGGTTACAGAACCGACATTCCCTTGTAGAAATTGAATTTCGTTTTTCAAATTTTCAAAAAGGAAAAGGATTCTGGAAATTTAATAATAATCTTCTTAAAGATATAGATTATGTTAATAAAGTAAAAAAATTAATTTCAGAAGTAAAAGCAGAATACATGGTGAATACACACCAGGAAAACGATAAGGAAGAATACACATTAATTATTAACGACAACTTATTTTTAGATTTATTATTACTGAAAATTCGAGGTCTTACAATTGAATATAGTTCTAGGAAAAATAAAGAGGGGAAAAATAAGAAAAGACAATTAGAAAAAAAGTTAGGCGATCTTCGAGAATTAAATACACAATTTCCCGATGTAATTTTCTATAAAACAGAATTTGAAAATGTTAATAAAGAACTTGAAAAAATACGTGAAAACTATATGAAGGGGGTTTGTATCAGGGCTAAAGCAAAATGGATAGAAGAGGGGGAAAAACCAACCAAATACTTCTGTAGTTTAGAAAAAAGAAATTATATTAATAAAACCGTAACTTCATTAATAAACGATAAAGGTGACCTTATAACGAACCAAAAAGAAATTTTGTCGGAAATCGAAATGTTTTATAAAAAATTATACAAAAATAAAGATGAATCCCTTGAAGATGTTGACTTAAATCAAATTCTTGATTTTGAAGATATTCCAAAATTAAACGATATACAACGAAGTGCTATTGAAGATAAAATTACATATAAAGAACTTTTGAAGGCTCTAAAAAACATGAAAAATGAAAAGTCCCCGGGACCAGACGGATTCACAGCTGAATTTTTCAAATTTTTTTGGAACAATATATCTCCCTTTTTGATCAGATCTTTTAACTATAGTTTTGAACAAGGAGAATTATCTTTAACTCAAAAACAGGGGATAATTTCAATATTACCTAAAGGAGATAAGTGTAGAAATTATTTGAAAAACTGGAGACCAATTTCATTGTTAAATGTGACATATAAATTACTCTCGAGTTGTATAGCTAATAGAATTAAATCAGTCTTAGACTTTCTGATCCACGAAAATCAAAGAGGTTTTATATCTGGCAGATTTATTGGGGAAAATACAAGAATTATATATGATGTTCTACAGTTAAGTAAGGAAAATAATATTCCTGGAACCCTGCTATTAGTTGATTTCGAAAAGGCTTTTGATTCTGTATCGTGGAGATTTATAAATAAAACCATGCATTTTTTCAATTTTGGACAAAATATTGTAAAATGGACAGAGATTTTATATAAAAATGCTCAATTATGCGTCATCCAAAATGGAATTTTTTCTCAATTTTTCAAAATATCTAGAGGCTGTAGACAAGGGGACCCAATCTCACCATATTTGTTTATACTTGTGCCGAAATAATGGCAAATATGTTTCGTCATAACAGTAATATAAAAGGAATTAAAATAGGGAAAGTTCAAATTTGTCTTTTACAATACGCCGACGACACATGTATATTCTTAGATGGCTCGGAAAAAAGTTTAAAAAGTTCGATGGACCTTCTTTTCCAATTTTCAAAATATTCAGGTCTTAAACCTAATATTGAAAAAACTAAAGCATTATGGATAGGATCAAATATAAATAGAGAGGATGCCCTGTGCCCAGATATAAAATTAGAATGGACTAAAGAAAATTTCACAGTGCTAGGTATCAACTTCTCAACAAATCTAGAAATAATCGGAGAGATTAACTATAAAAGTAAATTAAATGAAATCGAACGCGATATTAATGCTTGGTCAAAAAGATTACTCACACCATTTGGAAAAATAACAGTTATTAAAACTTTACTATTACCTAAATTAATACACATTCTGTCAGTCCTTCCAAAACCAGACGATAAAATATTGAAAGATCTGGAGACACAATTTTATCAATATATATGGAACGGTAAATGTGAAAGAGTTAATAGAAAAAACATGATTCAAGATTACAAATTAGGAGGATGTAGGATGATACATATAGACAGTTTTATAAAGTCAATAAAATTAACATGGTTAAGGCGATTATATGAAAAAAACAATCTATGCTTAAATAATATATTCACGGAAATTACGAAAAGTGATCTTACAAATTTTATACTTTTAGGAGATGAATATTGCCGGGAAAAATCAAAGGCCCTAAAAAATTACTTCTGGAAAGATGTTTTAAAAAACCTAGCAGAATTTAAATTAAATCTTCCGATACTCTCTGAAGATCATTCTGTTTTAAATTCTTGTTTATGGCACAACTCCAAAATAAAAATTGACGGAAAAACTATTTTTTACAAAACGTTTTTCGATAAGGGGATTACAAAAATAAGAGATTTAATTAATGAAAAAAACGAGTTCATAATAGCCCAAGAATTGCAATTAAAATTGAATAAAACAATACCGTTCACTATATTTGAAGGATTAAAGCGAGCTATTCTACATAACCATAAACTTGCCGAAGTAAGTAATAGTAATAACAGTTTAAATTCAGAAATAGAGTATATTTGCAAACATTCAAAAGGTTCTAGACACATATATAATATTTTTGTAAAATCTTTATATATAAAACCAAAAGCTGAATTGAAATGGGAACAAGAACTTAATATGCCCCATGATTTCCACTGGGATAAAGTTTATCTCAACATGATCCAAAATATTAAAGATACAAAACTAAAGTGGTTAAATTTTAGGATATTACACCGCATTTTCGGCACAAATAAATTTCTCAAGAAAATAAATATAGGTCAAACTCCATATTGCTTCTTCTGCAAAAACATTGAAGAAGATATATGTCATCTCTTTTACGACTGTCAACAAGTGCGAGAACTTTGGGAAAATCTTGAAAATTGGCTAACTGAAAAAACAACAATTACTCATTCGATAACTCTTAAAGATGTGATTTTTGGAATTTCTGGACAAAACCAATATATTTTTAATCATATAATTACATTGAGTAAACAGTTTATTAGTTTAAGACGCTTTTATAAAAAAACACTTACATTTTCTGAATTAGAGAAACACATTTTTCAACATTATAGAATTGAAAAAACCCAATACGAACTATCTGGGAAATCGGATGCTTTTACTCTAAAATGGAAAAACTATGCAACACTTTTTGAATACTAAATAAATTAAAATCTTCAAGGATCACCAGATTATTTGTTATTTACTTGACTGTTTATTTACATGAAATTTTATGCTTCATTGATGCCATTCTATTTATGTTTCTGTACTTAATTTGCAGACATTTGTACAAAGTTTTCATGTATGAAAGGTGAATGTAAGTGTGCATGAATGTTGTCTTTGTCTATCTCATATTTTTGTAAAAATGTTAAAAAATCTAAATAAAAAAAAAAAAACATGTTTTTTATAAATATTGTAAAAGTATTGCAAAGTATATTGGGCTGTCTCAATGTTTTGCATAAAGGCGAAGACAACCCATAATACTTGGCAAGTTCACAGACATTGTGAACATCACATCATAAACAATATGTCCGGATAGATTATTGGAGCTAATAAATATGTTCCGTACAATCAATATTGTTTCGCTTTTAAGATGACGGATAAAACCGGAGTGTCCAAAAAAACGACCGACCTTCAGCAAGAGAACTGTTAAGCTTTCTGGCACAAGAATCTGCTGAAGTGGTATATTATTTGAATCCTAGGTGATGAGAGGCACTAAATCTGTAAATATTCGTGGAGAGGATTAAAACCAAAGCATAAATCACCTTTTGACAGAATTGAACATAAACACAGAATAAAATGCGAAATAATATAACTGGACGATGAAAAAGTCTTTGTGGAGTCATGTCTACTATTTTTAATGCTAATTTATGTCTGGTGTCAGTATGACATCTTAAAGTCATGTGTCAATACTTTGGGGTTGATTTTTGTACCGAATCTGATCAGATTAGAAATTAAACATCTGATAAAACATATCGCTTGATGCACACATATTAATAATTTAGGTCACATAGTCTGTCAGTTTTGTATGTCTGGTATCATGTCCCACTGATTATTGTGACTTTATTTCTATCACATATCAAATGTTGTTCTAGATCACGAAATGTACACCGGGTTTTTAGTCCTTTCTTTTCATGTTTTATTTTGCCATAAATTTTTTTAACATAATGTCACGTGCCGATTTGACTTTTTTTGTTGTTGAAATAATGCATTCAAAATAAAAGAAGCAAATGACAAGTAATTGCATCTATGCTTATATCATAAAAATTTAAAAGTAGCACATGACAAAACAGTTAAATGTATAATTATATAGGAAAAAAGCTATCAATTAAATACAAACATAACGACCATTTTCCAAATCGCATGGTACTTACATGTAATTGATGTCTGAATTTTACATCCGAGTTATGATAATTTTGCCAACTTTTGAGGCAACCAAGAATATGAAACAATACAAGTTAATGCTAAAACAGCCAAACAAAACACGTGGGGCCACCAATTATAAAATTCCCTAATTTCGACTGACACTAGATTTAGAGTTGGTTATCATCGATATTGGAGTATTAGAGGGGTGTGTGTGTGTAAGAGAGAGAACGTATTGACGAAATATCAATTAAAACAAAAATACGTGCAGTTTTTTTCTTTTGATTCAAGAGAAAACACTAATTTATTGAAACTTTGAATTTATATGTGTCACTAGTTCAACAGATTAACACCTTTCACATCTCATAAAGGAGTTAATACTATCATACGGTCTCTCGTTTGAATTCACGGTGTCTTGAAAATATAAAAAGAAAAAAATGTAATTGATTAAATGCATTCAAAAATCAATTATAGAAAAAGATATTTTAGTAATTGATGAAGGAGTTTTATACAAAAAAACAAAACAATTTCGTCAGGTTCATATTCTATTGGGATATCACATTTCATGATTATCAACTTTCCAAGCTCATTGGAAATAAGAAATACGTCCAAATTGAAATTGAAATGTCACATATTTTATTTTTTTTTATTTAAAAAAAATCCCTATTGTGACATTCATTATCTTTTTTATTTTCATTTTATTTTTAATCTTTTACACCAGTGATTTTTTTTCAAATATGTAGATAGTAAACCACACCGATAACAGTACACAAAAATACAAAATGCGAGATGAAGTCTGTTTGTACAGTGATATCTTGACTTTGTATGAGAAGAGTTCAGTAATGGTGTTTAACGCCACAGTCAAGATTATTTCACTTGCATTGAGACGTCACCAGCTAAAGGCGAAAGTTCAGAATATTGGCTGTGCATTGCGCTGATGGCATAATAAAACAGGGTCCTTTATCGTATCATGCTTACCGTGATACGGGACCTTGTTTATTTTAAGTTCCCATCAGAAAGAATCGTGACTTTCATTATCGTAATGTCAAGTGCTTGTTACAAGAACAATCACTGTCCACTTTCAAGTCCTGGATCAGACTCGGTCGGGGTTCGAACACACGACCTCTAACTTACGGACCGAGCACTCTACCAACTGAGCCACCGCACTGACCCCTGGCTTCGTATGGGCACTGGATATAATGTTAATGTAACCTCATTTTGTGTTGTTTATGCAGCAATTACCGATAGGTCTAAATTCACATAAAATAAGCGTAATTTAAAAAAAAATGCAATGTACCCTTGTCTTTTAAAGAATAGTTATCATAGTTGTTTTCATGACACTGGTCTTTCATGTACCTCTTTTGAATTTTAATGAAATAATGCATTCAAAAGACGCACATTATGTGATTTTTTTCACCGTGATTTTTTGTGAATTATTTAATAAAAATCAAAAGATCTACAGTAACTACGAATTAAAGATAGTATGCGTGATTTTTTTTTATTTTTCAATTTTTTTTTATTTTTAAATGAAAAATTGCTATTTAATTTACCCAATATCATTGATATGATTGACTTAGAAATATTTTAAATATATTTAAATTAAAAAGGTTCAAAGAATAACTGAACTTTCAAGTAGCACATGTCTATATACATATAACATTACATTGTATCACTTCAGATGGATTATTTATTGAGCAGGTTTAAAGATGTAGTGTTGCTATTGAAGGGAATCTACAACACATCCAGCATTTCAATTATTATTATTATTAGGGCATCTGTGGCGAGGGAGTCTTAAGCGCACGGATCACGATGTATCTCTTTGCCTAGGCTCGAACCCCAGATTCTAGTCTGGTAAAGTTTGTTACTTGTGTTTGTCGAAGGTCAGTGGTCGGTGGTCTCCGGGCGCTCCGATTTCCTCCAATATTCCTGAACGTACAACCTTGATATAAGTCCAAAATTCCTGACTAGGGTGTTAAACACCATTATTATTATTATTATTATTATTATATTATATACATGACTAATTTTTGCGATTTATTATTATTACCATTATTATTATTATTATACATAACTTAATTTTTCATTTTATTATCTTTATTATTATTATGATTATTATTATACATGACTAAATTTTCAATTATTATCAATATTTTATTATTATTATTATTATTATTATTATTATTATTATTATTATTATTAAAGTCGCCATTGTCATCATTGTCGCTGTCGTTATATTATCATACATGTAAGTTGTCTTTTTTCTTTCGAATAGATAAATAAAATTACCAGTCCATTTTCAAATCACAATGAAAACAAAGAAAATATTTCTATTTTATATTTAGGAATTTCAAATTTTTAAAGAAGAAAATTCTTCACATTAGACAGTTATTAGAAAGTTAAAATACACGAGTTGCATGTGCTTATCACATTGGTGTAACTGCAATAATAACAATAAATCTTATATTAAAAATGGGATATGTGATCTGAGACTGTATGTGCGTTAGGACCAACAAGGACTTGATATTCGTGACAATTATTTTAATTTTATTTCTTTCGTCTGGAATAATGACAACTGCCACATGGTCTCTACACTATTTTAATATCGAATTATGATCTTTTTATGCAGCTCATGGAGGGTAATTACTCAAGAGTTGTTCCTGCAGGCTAGAATTACAGAAATCTGCCTTGATAAACAATGATTATTGATGAAATATCAAAACTTCGGAACTTTGGAGGAGATTGTGAAAATAGTCTAACTCTATAAAACATGATTACGAATTCAAAAATTTATTCCCCTCCGGCTTAACGAAGTACATGTAAGTCATTTAAGCATCATGGGAAGGGACCAATAGCGGAGAAAGGGGTGGTTTTCATTTACATTCGGATCCCGGACGTTATAATTACCACAGAGTCCGCAATACAATCCTTTGATTGTAAGAGAGAATGGCGTTACTAACTTTGGTTCCAATAAGCTATAGGCAGTAATACACATACACTTGTTTAGATTACGCGTGCTCTTTACAACTTTTAATCATATCTAACTGGTCGATGCTGCTACACCAGTTGCAATGATAATATTAAATTAGTTGATGAATTCACTCAATCATATAACTTAAGATTAAACTCGAACAGAAAGATTAGTCAATGCAACAAACTTTTTAGACGAATTTTTATACATCTGGGAACGTAAATCAAACGAAATTTGACTGACGCTATGGGACATACGGTGGAAAATATTGATTTGCATAGTGAATGCAATTTCACAAATAATATCACCATTTGTACGATAGATGATTCAACCGGATCCGGAAATGCAACGATGGAAATGGTACCCGGACTTGAAGCGGTATTGGTACCCTTGGCTTTCGCTCTGATCTTCGTCGTTGGAATGATAGGTAATTCTGCTCTTTTATATTACGTCCTACGCAAAAGAACTTGCTCTCCGCATAGCATTTATATAATTAACCTATCAATAGGGGACATAATTATGATATCTGTTTCTATGCCATTTGTTTCAACATTTTACATTTTTAATGAGTGGCCTTATGGAGAAGTTATTTGCAAACTTAGTGAGTTCGTTCAAACTCTTTGTACAGCCGTGACAATTTTTAGTATAACTGCTCTGAGCATAGAAAGATACTTAATCTACTCCGCACAGTCCCAAAAGAAACCAGTCGCATTCGTCGTTGTCTTTTTGATTTGGATGTTTGCGTTTATTTTTGCCATGCCAGATTTAGTTTCATCGAACATTTTTAAAGTTGCTGATAATGAATATTGTCTCCTATACCGGCAAGAATGGGGAGAGATGTACAGTCAAGTTTTAACATTAACAAAACTGCTTTTGTTGTTTGTAATGCCTCTGATTTTAATATTATTCTTTTATATAAAAATTGCTGTAAAACTTTGGACGCAGCCGCAACATACTGAACAAAATTGTGTTGCTGGACCGGAAACGCCAATATCCTACACAGCTATTGATGACGTCAGAAAAAGAAAAATATTGACAATAATCGTGATATGTCTTGTGTGTGGGTTTATATTTTGTTGGTTGCCACGTCACATATATTTAATTTGGTTTCACTTTTTGCCTGGTGACTTTAATTTATTTTGGCATGTATTTAAAACAACCGGGTTTTGTTTGATGTTTGCCAATTCCAGCATAAATCCGCTTCTATTTCTCATCATTGATAGACGATTCCGGCAATGTTTCTTTTCATCCAAGTGTCACAGCAGACGACAAATGTACAGTCCAGATTCTGTCGAACAGACGACATGTATTGAAAAGCAGACGATTGTCATGATGGACATGACTTGTAATCATGAACATACCTTGTTATAATAATTAAACTTTAATTATGTTTTTAATTCATTGTTCCGTTGTATAAAGTTCCGCATGGTAAACTAATTTATTTTTGAAAATCAAAAATGTCTTGAAAACTTGTGCTTAAGTTGAGCGACTTTTTGACTGCTGAAAATAATTTTATACATTTAAATTTTAAGTGAGTTTATTTTCATCACATTTTCAATAATTCACCAAACGAAGCTTTGAACAACCTTGTCCAATTTCGTTTGAAAAAAAATCTGAAACTTTGGTTTTGTTTTAAATTTCAATTTCATATGTGTAAATCATTTTTTTAAATGTCAGTTTTCAATAAAATGTGTCAACATGTTTTGAGCTTTTGAGCTATGTTTTTATCTATTTGTATAAAACTATTACAGTATATATATTTCAGTAGTATTGGGCTAAGGATTAAAGATCATAGTTTTGTTGGTTCGCAGTTTAATATTACAAGACTTTATTGTCCAAATACTGAAACTTTTGTAATGTCTTTTAGCAAATGTACATTAAATATTGATACTTATTCATTTCATTACGTGTTTATTTGTTGCTTAATACCTCACATTCAATGTGTTTACAATTAAAGCTGATTTTCACACCCACCGCTATGCACGTGCTCCGCCTTTTTTAAAATTCATTTATTCCGCAGCATGTTCACTTGTCGTAGACATCATTAAAATCAGGTTTATCGAAGTTATATTTTTTAACTTATATTGTTTTAAAAATTAAAAAAAAAACTATTTAAATTGTCCCTTTTAATTGTGTATGAACAACATGCAAGAGTTGTTAGTTACACATTACACCAGTTTTAATTTCAAAGCACTAGACGACTGTCCGGAATAAAATTCCTCATCATAAGCACTTTGACCAAAATCGTGATATTTTTCAAGATGTTTAAAAAAAGATACCGAAAGGGCCAAAATATATTTTTGGCATTTAGCTAAAGAAATACTATGCATGAGGAAGTATATCTAAGTGTTTGGTAAAAATATTGCTTTTTTTAACTTGAAATGTAATCATGGCCCTTAATAGTACAACATGTATATAATATTTATTTAGTATCTGTCTAAAGTCGGTAATTTTATAACCATTGCTGCTTCCTATATGTTTAGAACTGTGTCTGTATTGTCGTGTTTGCGTTTATTTCATTGACTTGTATCGTTTCCTGTTTTTGTTTTGTTGCGTTTTTGGCAGATAATTTTTTCAGTTGCAAATTTCCTTCTGTTTTACACGAAATGTTACTGAAAAAAAGATTGTTCTTTTTTTCTTAAACAGTAATTTCGACATTCAAAACTTTGTTCACTTAAATGTATACTTTGTAGCAATTTTTCAATGGTGATTCATAATGTCAATTAAATTGATAAATTTTATGCACGCATAAATGCGTTTATAGTTCAATAAATTTAAGAATGTGTCTACATTTGTTTTTATATGTGATATTGTCAAAGATTATATGTATAGCATTAATCTGTCTTAAAGTAATATTTTTAACCAAGAAAATAATGAACACACTTACCTCGTTCAAAAAACTTAAAGTCCCTTTTATCTTCAATCTATATTTGTGATGTTAATAAGTCTGCAATACTAATCAGTCTAATGTTGGCTTTTAATCTAGAAAAAGCATAGTAAAACAGAATCTGCATTTGTCTCTATCGCCCCCAAAAGCGAAAGATATATATGCATTTACAAAACTATTTATGTCATTTTTTCTAGACACATGTTAAATCTCGACAAAGATATCATTATTACTTATTTCATATTAAAAATTAATTTACTATTACAGAATAATTTGCAATGCATGTAAATCAATTTGGTTTATTAAAGGTCATATTAACATGCGCGGTCACAACTGATGAGGGAGTTTTGATACTGAAAAAAAAACTCAACAAATAAATGACAAACATACCAATCCATGTCCAAATTACAACCCCAAAACTTAATAAAAACTCTGAAACTTGCAAATTAAGTTAAACACATAAACTTCAAAAATGAAAGTGAGGCCGGATGATCCGGAAGAGTAGGTGAATCCTTTTTTTGTAGGCTACGTTCACTGTGTGTTTAATCATTATTGAGATTAAAAGTGACATGAGATATTGGGATATGAAATATATCCATGGTGATTTTGGACATAGATCAATCATGCTTGTCAACAATATTGTGATGATGGCTCGATAAGCCAGGACCTGCAATATCCCTACGTCAAGTTATTTAAGCAGCTTGGTTCGGTTTTTTAAAGTCCCTATAGTGGTAAGCAATCTGGATTTATAATTTATAACATGTCGAAAGAATCCAAACTAAAGACAAAGTACACTTGTCCATATACACCGATACTTATTTGAAAATTGTTTTGTTTTTGTAAACAACAACTGTTATCGTATTTCTGTTTCAATGATCATTAATAATAATTCAGCCAAGATAAGATACAGTTCAGTTAGTATTTCATAGACGTATTTATTTCTTTTGCTCCTTCTCTGTAGAAAAGCTGATTATTGTATCTAAAAATATATATTCAGCGTCACATAATAAGAAGTACCTAACAACAACAGCAAACAAATAAATCTTTTTATTATCCTATATTGGTATTTTAATCCTATCTAAATATTATTTAGTCTGACAACCGATTTTCAAAAACGTAATCCCCTAGACTACGTTAATTATGGTATCCATTTCCGTTTTGAAGGGATTGGTTTCATTAAGGTATTGTTGGAAACAATCTTACACGTGTTTGTATTTACGCTAGTGTTTACGTAAATACTCCGCATTTTTCCTTTGATTTTCCATAAATTATGATTTTTTGCATATAATTATGGATGATTTATGAACGGTTTTATTCGTACAAGATGGTTTAAAATTGTTTAATTGGCCAGAAGTATACGCAAATAATTTTATAGTTTAATTTACATCCAAGAAAACTTGACGTAGTTGGACAAATTGTAATATGTATGTACAGTACAGACCTGTCGAAAGTTTAACAGTGCGCTAGCGTAATGAAGCCGAGGAATAGATACCTAGTGACGGAAGGCTGTCAATAGAAAGTAAGCAGCTGCCACATAGATTTGGGTTACGAGAGACAGAGATGAGCTTCTTATTCGACACTAATTCGTTATCTTGTGTTAAACTTTCGAGAGGTCTGTACTGTATATACATATGGAACCTATGCCGAAGGTTGGACAACGTTTTAAACAAAACACTTAAGAAGTAATTTATATACAACATACTTACTCTGGCCCCGGTTTCTTAATTATTCCTTAGCTATGATTTTCTTTAACTTAAATTTAGCAAATTTTGATATTCTCTTTTTGGAATTATTGATGAATATTTTTGTCAAAAATGTAAATGTTTTAATCTTGAAGTCATTTTAAAAATAACACCTTAAATTCCTGAATATCTTGAAAACTAACAAAATTATGAAGATTTGAAATTTTGCAAGATTTAAGTTAAGGTAAATCTTGGCTAAGGAATGATTGTGAAACCGGGGCCTGAAGCTTTTGTTACAAAGTTGATATATGATAGATGAGAGTAATACTAGATACCGGGTTTATGGTAATGAACAACCTGTCTTACCTTAATCACACTGTCTATTAGCCCAATGTTATATCAAAATAAAGGTCAAACGGCTAGGTTAAACTATACCTAGTGTTTTATTTTGTTAAGGGTTTTTGATTGGTGTTGTGTATATGTTCAATGTAACCGTTAGATTAATGTTTTAACCTTTAAGCTTTTAACATTTTAACAACAGTATTATTCTTATGGTTTGCTTGACCTTTAAAAGTTTTTAAAAAAGGTAATTTCTTCAATAGTTTCCGCAAACTTGACACCACCTCACACCAAAACTAACTTCTAAGTATTTGAATCAAATATCTCTAATATCTACAAGAATGGAATATCATCATGACACAAAGAAATTGGTATAATTTCAAGAAGGTGGTACTTCAGAAATCTGATACGTTTTGACTAAAATAAACCATTTAGACGCATTAATCTATAGTTTCGAGTCTCTCTCCCATATTGATAAATATTCCGAGAAACAGGTGTTGTGTATCGGAAATTAAGACGACAAACGTACGTTTCTCCTTTTCATTTTTTTTATTTCAAGCACGTCTATGACATATGTAAATATCATATTATCTTTTTTTTTAGAATCGCTATAAATTCCCTATAAAAAATTGAGTTTTCCTCCATATTGGTAAGTTTTCCGAGCAACGGGTGTCGTGTGTCGGAAAGTAAGACGACCAAAATACGCACATATATCCCTTTCTCGTGTTTTTTCCAGACACGTCAATGACAAACACTTAATATAATAACTTTCCTCTAGTCTAGTCTACATTTGTTTTTCTTCAATATTGTTAAGTATTCTGAGAAACTGGTGTCGTGTGTCGGATAATAATTTAAGACGACGAACGTATTTGTTTTCCATAACTTTGCTTTTAACCACGTCAATATAAAAAAATAAATAGAACTTGTTTTTGCTGAATAGTTGTATGGATTTTAAGAACCAGTATCGTATGTCGGATAGTTTGACGACAAACGACTCTTTTTTTTTTTGTTTTTATTTTAGACACATCAATGATAAAAAGTAAATATCATATTATAATACAATTCTAGGTATCTTTTCAATAATATCGTTTTAAGTTTATTTATAATAGCCAACATTTGTTACATGATGACGGTTGTTAATGAATACAAGCGCATTACGTATGACGCTTGTAGCTTTTTGACTGTTAAGTTTTGAAAACATTTTATATTCATTTAAAGAGATGACATTCTTTTTTTCATTATCGATGCAAGTATGAATAACATTGACCAGTCCAAATTGCATGACGGCGAATCATTTTAACCCCTCCCCAAACTGATGTTTAAGCATTTGTATAACCCGCTTCCCGGGGTTATACAGTTTACACACCGGTTTTGGTGTTAAATGATCAACAAAAAATATCAAAGGTACTCGTATTTCTTAGTAAACTGTTACCTAGAATTGCTTTACATTTGTTTTTCTTCCATATTGGTGATCAAAAACAAACATACTAATCCATGTCCAAATCACACAAATTAAAGTAACAACTTTAAAGCTGTCGCATTAGGTGAACCACGTGAATGTCCACCAAGGAAGTGAAGCAAAGAGCTTTGGAAGGTAGATACCTCCTGTTAACCTAGCTACATCTGCCACGTGTGTAATCAAAATACCATCATAACTTTCTTCTAGAATTGCTATAGATATCCAGTCAATATATTTTTTTCTATCTTCCATATTTTGAAGAATTCTGAGAAACAAGTGTTTTGTGTGGTTGGAATAAAGCAAACAATACTCATATCTCTTTCTTCATGATTTTTGTTTCAGAAACGTGAATGACAAAAATTAAATATCACATTAACATTCTTCTAGAGTCGGTATAGATATCCAGTTTTTATTTGTTGTTTTTTATATTGGTAAGTACGAATATTATGAGAAACAGGTGGAATAAATAACGTCAAACGTATATGGGTTTTTTTATGGTTTTTATTTCGGGCACACCGATGACAAAAAGTAAATATCACATACTAGTAACTTCTTTCTATAATCGGTATATGTATCTAGTCTACATTTGTCTTTCTTCAAATTATTCTGAGAAACAGGTGTCCTGTGTCGGAAAATAAGACGACATTTTTCTTTTCATAGTTTTTATAACAAACACTCTGATGACAAATGGTTAATACCATGTTAACTTGTTTCTAGTTAAAACATGTTCAATAGATAGCTCTCATCCTAAGTAGAACACTGGAACTATTCCAACAATGATTGTCTCTGGCTAAGACCTTCTTACTTAATTAATGAAGATGGACACAAAGTGGTCTTTCACTTAAACTCAACATTTAACAATGTAAATCCTAAGTGAGTTTGGTTAATGCATTTAAATTCGAAACCTCTTGAATGTACAAAAATAGTAAATAAACCCGAATGGTGTCTGACATAAGTGCCTTAATAATGTTTGTTTGCAATTAATTATACATAGATGTAAGTGCAAATATCTTCCACATAAATACATATTCATTACTTGTGGACAACATGATTTTGACATTTAATTAATTCCGAGGCGCCGAGTTGAGTACATATAAACTCTTTTATTCTTATGACATAGCTAAGTCACAGTACACTCTAATTGAAAGTTAACGGGTTTAATATTTTTGGAAGAAATGGGATATAATGGCTCGATGTTTTGTTGATTGAACCACGGGGAAGACAAACACCCGTCCATAGGCAACTAAAAATATAATTGTTCATTTTTTTCCGACAACTGAATTGTGTTATTTTTTAGAATTAGATCTACAGAAACCACAATAACAGTTGAGAAAATATAATAGCCGAAGGAATTTTTACCGAATAATATTTACTATGCGAATGAACCATGAAACAGTTACCATGTTTTAAAAGAAACGAGCAAACACGAAATGAAGAAACAAATACCAATCAGGACCGCTGATTCACCACAATGAGATAATAATGACCAGTGTTATGTTTATATTACTACCGTGAACTCACAATAATCTCACACATTTTACAAACAATGGTTATTAAACAAACACATTTATTTTTTTGATTATCAAACTGTAAAGCAGCAACCCGGAAAGAATAAGTAAAAATTTAAAAAATCTCATTTATTTTAAAATAGACAATAAAGAGTAAAGTATAAAGTATAACACCTATATGCTCAAAGAAAGCTAGTTAAAGAGCATTGTTCGCAGACGATTGCAATCAGACTCAAAGCTTTAATATAGCGTCTTATATCAAACAGGAGGTGCTTACTCTTCCAGAGCATCGACATTACTTCAGTGGTGGAAGTCCACGTATATCTTTTAGCCTGTCAGTGTCAAATCAAAAACAAACATACTAATCCATGTCCGAATCACAATCCAGAAGCAAAGTAAAAACTTTGGAACTGACAGGTTAGGTTAGACATGCGAACTTCCACCAGGGAAGTGAAGCCGGGTGCTCCGGAAGGGTAAGCACCTCCTGTTTAGCTAGCTACACCCGCCACGTGTGTAATCAAAATTGTGTGAAAGGAACATGGAACTATGAGACGTCAAATATATCTAGGGCAATCCTAGACACAGACATAAAACTTATCAACAATACTGTGATGACGGCCATAAAACTTTTTGATGGCCTTAATAAGCCTAGGCTTGCAATATCCCCGAGTTATTTTATTTTATTTTCTGGATTGTTATTCGAACATGGATAAGTATGTATGTTTTAGATTGATTTTGTTCATTGCTATCGATTAGTTTGCACTGAAAGAGTGCATTTAGATTGAAGTTTTTACGCGTTATTATCTTTAACAAGCAACGTGAATTGTTCTGCTTTGTAATGGATTGACCGCAATTGCTACAACTTTAATTATTATAAACACCTGACAAACTACCGAAATTCTCAAGATCTTTTTATTTGCACATTGTTTTCTTACGCGGATTTTAATATAATCTTGCCTCGAGATATGTCTGTGCTACTAAGAAGGCGAAAATATCACCAAAAAAACAAACAGATGCAATTCGTGCTAGAAAGTGAACGAGACGCAAAAAAAAAAAAAAATTATTGAGATATATGGAAATAAATAAATAAATAAATATCGTGGGAACTTGTCTGTAATCGAGACCAGAAGTACTTTATCACATCTACTCTGGGTTAATTATATCTGTTTACAGTAATTAACAATATAGAAATTCTGTAATTAAGAAATTAAATCAAAGATTATGTTACTATCGTTATATGTAACCCATAAACTAATCCTCACATTATCTGAACTGTAACTCCTATGTCAGTTCCGGATTATATCATGAGTAGAAACCCAAGTATTAAATCGTGCAGAAGAATAAAAAGATATACGAGTCTATGATAAAACAGCGACATTGAGGATAATTTATAATTATATCCAAGATAAAAACGTTACTTAGGAACAAGTCTAATGCTTTTAAATCATCCAAATAGTCTACACAGTTTAGAAAAGGTCCTTTGTATTGGCCATTATAAGATAACTTAATGCGTTTTAACTTTCAGTCGGTGTATAATCCTTATCTGTTAGAATGAGTTAAAATATTATTGAAAACTAAGCCTTTTAGAAATAACAAGTTATAGCTGTATAGGAGGGTCTTTATCATGTTAGTGGGATAATGTACAGTATTTATATACTAACAATGAGAAATAAACAGATAAACGTGAGACCGACAACGAAGTCATGATTTTTCATAAACACGAGTAACTATTTTGAATTTAACATTGGGACGTAAGGGCAACGACCGACTGAAAAGGAAAAAAAGATCCTTAGTTTAAATTTAAAAGTGGCAGTTTTAGCTAAGTAGACATGAAATGCTTATCCTTCCGACGCACCCGGCCTCACTTCCTTAGTGGCAGTTCATATGTTAACTGTTTTAAAAGTTTTTACGTAGCGGAAGTAGCTAGTTAAACAAGAAGAGATTACCCTTCCCGAGTACTGGCCTCACTTTCTTTCCTGGTGACAGTTCACATGTTTTAATTAATATGCCAGTTTTCAAGTTTACTTTGGTTGTGGAATAATAATTTTGACATAGACCTAGGTGTTTCTGCTTGATTTCATGGTATCTTATTATCATAACTCTACAAACATAAATTAAATAGACAATAAAAAAGAAATATACGATTCGTATAAATCGAACGTATCAAACCAAACATCTAGTGTATTAAGAAGATACCAGTCGCCAAGGATGAATGTTACTTTTTATTTGAACAAGCAAGATTTACATTCATAAAATCAATGTCTATAAATCAATTACAAATTTGTTATAGTGAACAAACTCCGTTAAATTTGAGTATTCAATTATAATATCAAAACACGCACAATTACTAGAAAAATCATAGGCTATCTAAGTATGATGTATGTTTTAGGCATCAGCAAAATCTAGCTTTATCGACATGTACAGACGCCATAGCATGAAAACTTATTAGAATAAAAAATGTTGAGATAAAATAGAAGAAAGGAGGTTCAGTCCAACCTGCCTTAAAGGTCATCTCAGTTTAAGGGTCACCTGCTTATAAAGGCCATTAGAATTATTTGAATCTGTATATAAAGACCACCTACCCTTTAAGGACATTTTTTACTGATTACCTTGGATGGCCTCAAGAGACATTTGACTATATAGTAGGGTGATTCGGTCGAATACCATGGGTGTATAGTAATGACTTCTATAATTGCCGCTTCGCTAACACGACTTAAGCTATTATTTGAAGAAAATCTGGAGAATACATTACTTTCCGACAATATTCATCAATACCATTGAAATACTGTGCTAAAGTTTAGTGTTTGGTTTGATATTTTGCGGTTTATCATGCTTAACCCAAAACGAAACTGTAAAGCCGTGTAAAACATGGTAGATACCAAAAATAAAATGTGTTTCTTACATAACATAAATTTCTTTTTCAATCTTTTTATTTTAAATGTAATGATTGTTTCAACTTCACAACAAAATCTTGCTATGACATTATATCCTACAACATAACGTTTTGAAACCATTTTCAAACTTTCGTCCCGTTGTGCAAATTCACATATGTACTTTCGCCATAAGCAACTAAAATCACACATTGCACGTCAAACGTGATGTAAAGAGAGACAAAAAACCACAATCTCAAAAGCAAAGTATTTTTTTCAAATTGGCAAGTAAGGTTAATCACGCGATCTTCGACCAAGAAAGCGAGGCCGGGTGCCTCGGAAGGGAGTAAGCACTTCCTGTTAAGCTAGCTACAACCACTACGTACGTAAGGAAAAATATGCGTTGTAGCTTTTCTGAACACCTTCAGATAGAAAACTGTAGGCATGACAAAACATGTCAACGTAAACAGTTTTATGTTCAATCAGTAATTTTGAATAATATCCTAATTTTATTTTCAATATGTTTTTGATCGATTCAAAACAACAATGATAGACGTCATTGCCGATATTGTTGGTCTGTACGCCTTAGTCCAGGAACACTTAATATGACCATGGTCTTTATATTTCAATACGTCACACCACAACCCACAAGTCGTACATAAATGACGTATTTTAAATTATAACTATTATCCTATAATGTTATCTCTTATCTTATTTCCTTTAAACCCGAAGACGAAAATAGTCCAATTCAAAATGTTATAACAAAAGTGAAAGTTCCCTCAGGTATCCATTTTCCTTTGGTTTAGAATTTTAAGAAAATTGCGTAAAAGATATTTTAGAATAAACAAAGTATTTATTGATTTGAATAAATACAAATGAAACTTTAAACGTTAATTAAATATCAGATTTCTTAGACTAATATGAAGCTGTCTGTTACTACAGAGATAATTCCATAACATATTTAATTGACAAACACGTTACTAGCCTAGCCTAGCTACAAACAGGTTATAAACTGCAACAAATTACATGGAGTGTATGAACCCGAATCAAGTTTATTTAAAAGGAGATCTAGTATTAAACTATCTAAATACACACAAATGTTAAAGAGTAAGAGTTGATATGCACTTGCTAAGGAACAACCATTAGTAAAATAAATGACAATAGCAGGAATCTATAAAAATAAAAATTGTATAAAGCTTAGTTTTTATTTTTACATATTTGTATATCGTATTCATTATGTCAGGTACCTTCAAAGATTTAGTAAAGTAAGGCTTGAAATAGAATTCTCAAAATAACATGTTAATTGACAACAGACTGGTGTATAAGTGATCCATGAGATGGTTGGGACGGATCATATGTTTAATTATTTAAACCATGTCATTGATTTTCATTTTTCAACTTTTATCAAATACCCCTGATGTCTAAATTTAGAATCAAAATGTGTTTGTCCTGTTTTGTTATATTATTATCTTTGGGTATACTTCTCTGTCTATTGCAAAATGCGTTTTGTTTTCCCGCTACAATTTTGTTATCATATTCTCTATTTCACTACCATATCTACTGTCATTCATCTATTACTATCATTTATGTTTATCACACCAATAGTTAAAAGATACCAGGCACAGGTAAATCGATAGACAAACCTCACATGCTTAACTCAATTTGTCGGTCTGTTCATGATTGTCCCTTTCCTTAAAAACAGATATTCATTATTGTCCCTTTCTGGGTTTGATGTGCTGTTCAAACAAACAATTATAGTCTGTTCCAACTTTACCTGTAAGAATTTTACCTAGTGGACTTAATGGAAAAAGTTATAACTTATTCAAATGTTACTTTTTACTTGAAACGAATGAAATAAAAATTAATTTACATTTATTTTAATTTGAAATTTTAATCTGTGTAAGTATCATATTATTTCTTATTCTTAAATGTTATTGATTTATTTACTAAAAACAAATAAAATAAGATTAACAAGAATTCCACAAAATTAGATGTAAACTTTTTTGAGAAAAAATACTGATTTCAAATTTTGCATTTATTCAACCAATAAGAACATGAAGAATAACAGGAATTCCATGGAGTTAGATTTATCGCCTAGTAAATATTTTTCGAAGAAAATACTTTTTTCAAATTTTGCATTAATTCAACCAAAACTTACATATAGCCTTTCCGCTCCATATAAATGTTAAATTCCAACTACATTTACAACTTAAATACAGTAAAAATTTAAATAAGTGGAAAAAACATCTGCATTTTTTTATCAGAAATTTCAAGCTTATCCTAAGATTGAATTAAGTGATAAGCAGATATTGCATTATTGCAAACTCATCACATAGCATGTATGCCAATTTCATAGAGGTGTAAAGGAGATTTATTTATTTATTTATTTATTTAAAGTTGTACTTATTCCTCTAAAATTTCAAAACAAAATGTAAAATATTTTCAAAAAACTGATAATATATATAGAATAAAGTTATCTTTGTAGAAGCTTTATTAAAAATTTTAAGAAGAAACATTGAAAATGTGTCTATTAGATTATTCTTTTAAAATTCACAGGTTTTCTCTAAAAACAGTTTTTAAAGCTTCTTTTTACCCCAAAAATGTAAAATATCCTTTAAAACCTGTAATATATGTTGAAGTTCCATGTTGGTAGAAACTATATTTAAAATTTCAAGAAGAAACATTGAAAAATGTGTCTGTTAGAATATTTTCTCAAAATTCACAGTAGTTTTCTCTAAAAATGCAATATACCATTTTTTTTACATGTATTTTGATTTTCATTTTATCTATTTATTTATTTATTTTCATTTTATTTATTTATTTATTTATTTATTTATATGTGTATGTTTTATTTGATTTTTCAAAATGTTTTATTTGATTTTTCAAAATGTTTTATTTGATTTTTTTTAAAATGTTTTTATTTGGGTTTATATTTAATATTATTTAATTATTTATTTAGATACATGTATTTGTAATTTTGTTTAATTTATGAAGGATTTTTAAAAATAAAATGCTGATAATGTAAGATATATTTTTAATTCTTCTTTTACCTTCTTTTCTGGAATAAACTATACCCCAAGCTTAACTTAAGTCCTATTGTTCCCTATTTCGGTTGAATTCATGATTGTCCCTCTTTTTTTAACAAAATTCTTACCTGGATTTTCAAAAAAGGGACAATCATGAATAAACCAATTTGTCACTTTTGTTCCTTACACTCAATTCTAATAACATACGCGGCAGTTGTAGCTAGCTGAACAAGGGGTGCTTACGCTTTCGGAAAACCAGACCGCACTTGCCTGGTGGAATTTCACGTGTTTAACCTAACTTGTCAGTTTCAAAGTTTAACTTTGCTACTGGATTGTGATGTGATTTGGACATGGACTAGTATTATTTTTCTATTTTGGAATTTGTGATTTGAACATAGACAGGTATGTTTGTGTTTGGTAGGTTAATTAAAGTTCTGTGACTAATTAGTATGTTATTTGTTTGACACTACATTATGACGTACAATAGTTCCATGTTCCTTTCATTCTGAATTTTGATTTCACACGTGACGTGTAGCTCGCCAAACAGGAGGTACTTACCCTTTCGGAGTGTCTGGTCTATATTTCCTGGTGGAAGTTCACGTGTTTAACTTCGCCAGTTTCACACGTTTTTACCTTGCTTTGGAGATTGTAGTTTCAACCTGGGCCGATAATTTTGTTTTTTAATATTTATCTCACCAGTAGTTCAGCGATTTAAAGGTTACTGAAAGGTTAATTATCCGGTATTAATGAATACCTTATAAATTGTTCGGAATAAACAATTTTACTAGCATTTTATTAAGGTGCTGTGATTAACCTTATTTCGCATAATTGAACATGCAATTGTTCTCACCAAGATGCCATCTTTACACATCTGAAGTTTAATGTTACACAAGATAAGATATGTTTGGATATTTATTTTTTATATTTTGTTAACATTTACGTTTTTCCTGTTGACATTTCTTATTAATTCTCTCACGTCTCACTTAGCTATGATTACAACTAACGTAAATTCATTTATCTTAATTATCAAACTATTGTCTCTTTGGCTTGTTGGATAAATAATTCAAGTCTGCACGTAAATCAAACAAAGAAGGAAATCTGAATAGCTGATAGTAGTATTGATAAGCTTCAATTTACAAACACACAATAACAGGTTTCTTTGATAAGTTGTGATGTTGATTTATTCTAATTAAGATAAGCTATTGTTTTTATGATTTATATTAGTCTGACATTTAGAGTTTTTTGTTGTAATAATAATATTGATAATTTTACCTTTGGTTCAAATTTAAAATTACCAAATAAAGGTTTACAAAAAGTGTATGAGAGAAAAAGAGGAGAGAGAGAAAATGGTTGATACATTTGACAGACCTTTTTGCATTTTTGTGATCTGATAATTTTCGCAAACAAACACAGACATGGTCATCGTTTTCAACGTTTTCATCGTTGAAACATTCAAAAATCGAAAGCTTGCTTCTTAATACTTGACTTTGTTCGAGCTCTGAATCTAATGAGGTTTGATTTTATGTAAGTGGATTTCTATCACCCGACGAATTTTACAAACATTTATCTAATAACTGGTTTTAGATAATATTTTTTCTATAAAAAATTGTAAGCCAAGATACGATAATCAAGAGCTAAACAGGGATTCTGATTTCTTGGTAAGGCACCATACGAACTCAAAGATATCATCAACAAAATGTTAAAGGTTTTTATAGACAACATATTTGTTGTGTTTGATAACATAATTCCCAACAAACAATCGGTATATAAAAAGTCACAAGCTGTGCACCATTTCTTTTCAATCTGTATGAAAGGATTGTCGACAAATCATTCAATTCAACAAACAAATATATAGATGACGTTCATGCGTTCTATCTATTAATAATCATACATTTGAAGATTATGTGTATACCATCAATCCGAGTAAGCTTGAAATAAAAGATACGAGTAATTCTTCAGGGTCTATATCATATTAAGCGTTGATTATAACGCCCACGGAAGGCTACATTTGATCATTTTCCTACAAACAATCGTTATACCAATGGGTGCAAACTGTGCACCATTGCTTGCCGATTGTTTATTTATTCGTATAAAGCATAATTAGGGCAAAACCAAAGTCTAGCATCAAAAGTTTTATGACCGTCATCACAATATTGTTGATAAGTATTATGTCTCTGTATCCAAGCTTACACTGGATATATTTAACGTCCCATAGTTCCATGTTGCTTTCAATCATTTTTTGTTACACATATGGCGGGTGAAGTTAGCTAAACAGTAAGTGTTTACCGTTCCGAGTCACCCGGCCTCATTTCGCTGGTGGAAGTTTATACAAATGAATTTGTAATTTGAAGTTTTTGCTTTGCTTTTGGGATTGTGGTTTGAATATAGATTGGAATGTTTGTGTTAGATTGAATGTTTTATCAGTTATTTGTGTTGTTGTTTTATCTTGTGATACGTTACCAAGTTCATATTTCTTTTCAGTTGATAAATTCCTTTTATTTCTCAACTTAATTTTAGAGTGTTATAATCAATATACGTGACCCGGCCCCACTTCCCTGGTGGAAATTCACTTGTTTGATCTAATTTACCATCTTCAAAGTTTTTAGTTTGCTTTTGGTTTTGGTTTGAACGTGGGTTAGCATGTTTGTTTTATGTATCTGTCTTTTCACGCCATGTGTCGTTTCTTTTATCAAGTGTATTGTGCCGTGTTTTTGTTGCATTTACGATTTCTCCCATATTCATTTAAGAAACATTAATAATACTGAGTAAATTTTCAGGCCCCGGTTTCACAATCATTCCTTAGCTAAGATTTTCCTTAACTTAAATCTTACAAAATTTCAAATCTTCATAATTTTGTTAATTTTTAAGATTTACAGGAATTTAAGGTGTTATTGTAAGATCATATCAAGCTTAAAACATTTGCATTTAGTTTTGACAAAAATATTCAATAGTTCCAAAAAAGGATACCAAAATTTGCTAAATTTAAGTTAAGGAAAACCTTAGCTAAGAAATGATTGTGAAACCGGGGCCTGGTTATGAAAATAAACCAAGTAGGACAATGATTTCGCTTTGTAAAACACTTTACGAGAGACGTACTCATTTTTGAGAGCACCCGGCCTCATTTTCCTGGCGAAGGTTCACGCTTTTTACATAATTTTCCAGCTTCATAGTTCTTACTTTTGTTGGGAAATGGTGGTTTGGACATGGTTTGATATGTTTATATTTGATTTATTTATTTATTGAAACTTTCAGTCTGTTTGCAATCTTTCAGAGTAAAATATGGAAAATATTAATAATCGTCTCCCCGAAACGTCTCATGATCAGTCGTGTAGGATTACAACTAATGTATAATCAATTAGGTTTAATCTCCTCAGTTTGTTTGATGGATAATTAATGTCTGCACGTAAATCAGTTGTAAACAAAAAAGGAAATATGATCAGTTGATACATGTACTGATATTGAAACTACAATACTGCACCTTTACAACAACACAAAAATAAATCTGTTTATCCGATTCATTTTAAATCCGATTGAGGAATAACTATTTGTTATTTTGTCGGCGGTCAGTAAATAAATTATCCTTAAACAATAATGTTTGTGATTCGCGTTTGTACTGTTAATGAATGCAAAAGGTTAAAATTATTATTAAATATAATTACAGGTATATAAACATACAATAATTGACATGTACCATTATACCAGTTTTAATGTTACAGCACTAAACAGCTGTTTCGGAATACTCATCATCAGTAGTGCTAGGACCAAAATTGTAAAACCAATTTTCAAGATGTTGAAAGATACCCAAAAGTTCAAAAATATATTTTACCAAATTTAACAAAGTAAATACTTTGAATGAGAGAGTATACCCCTAGGTTTATGAATTTAAAAATTTAACAGCAAATTTAAACAAGATTATTTCTGACAATAATACCCAATATGGAAATACCGGTTCAGTGGCTTAAATTACATGTTATATGCACTAGGCCGCAGTTTTCGGAATAAGCCGTAATATTGGACCTAGGACGGGTACCCGCATACACAAAGAATACAGTTGGAAGAAAGTACACAGAAACATTTGCATTTCCTTACCTGTTTATAGTGGACACATCAAAAATATATGTAACGACCCATGCCTAAATCACAATCCCAAAGCAAAACAAACTTTAACAGTGACAAATTAAGTTATACACGTGATCTCCTACCAGGGAAGTAAGGTGTGTACTCAGGAAGGGTAGGCACCTACTGTTTACCCTAGCTAGCTACCTCTGCCACGTGTGCAATCAAAATTGAGATTCAGTAAAATGAAAGTAAAATGTATACGCAGGATAATTTTGGATACAGATCCACCATATTTAAATATTGTGATGATGACCACAAGTCATGATGATGGCATTGAAAGACTGTGCTTGCAAATGTCCTTACGTCAAAGACTCATTTTTAGTAGTTTCTTCGTTGTAAAAACGGTATGTTCATGATTGTCCCTTTCCTAGAAATTATTCCTTATTATCCATTTCTGGGCTTTATTTGATTAACAATTATAGTCTGTCCCAACATTACCTGCAATTTTACTATTGTCTCGCATTTAAAAAGCTTATTCAAAGGCTATTAAAATTCTTTTAACTGGAAACAAATAAAATAAGAATAAAAATGATATAACATTTATTTATTCTTTTATTTAAAATTTTGATCATTTTGATCTGTACCTGTTTTATTTTTAAATTTTATTGATTGTAAACTTAAAACAAATGAAATAAGAGTAAAAATGATATTATATTTATAAATTTCCCCTAGCTTTAACAAGCTCTACGTGGCATATAAACTAAGATAAATTATGACCATAATCAAGAGTAAAACAGACAAATATGTAAAGAATGTAATTGTAAATTTGTGTATATAAACATGTTATATTTAAAATGATTATCTAATGTGTTGTCATTATCTTTTTTGTAAGTTTATTTGGATAATAAACATGCAAGTATTCAAAATATGCACATTCGTAATTGAAAAATGTCCATGACACACTTTGAGATAATTTTATGCATGCCTAATAAAACGATTTGATTAAATATTTTAGGAAATTCAGATATCATTTCAGCAATATCACTGTTAAATTTTTAATCCGGTAATTTGAAGTTTGGACTGTTGCAACAAGAAAAGATATTTAAATTGACGCCGTCAATTTTGCTTAGTCGAAAATTTTATGGTAATCTTATGGTAGTTTACATCATGTAATAAAAATATACACTTCCTAATTCCGAAGACATGTGGGGTGGTCATTTCGGATTCCGAAAGCTTTACTATAAACATCACCATCATCATTAATTAAGCAAGACCAGATGGGTAAGTTAAACAATAGAATATATAGATTCCTTGATGACGTCATACATGTTTACAACGTAACGGACATAATAAGTTGGATGACCAGTAAAATGTAAACAAATGATGTTTTCCAATCTACTCAAAAATTTTGATTTATTTGTTCAGATGGGAGATTCGCCGATATATTTATTTAATCCGTGATATACACGTGGTCAAGTTAACTCAAACACTCTAATTAGTGAGGTTTCAGTGAGATAAGACTTCAGTGTTTTTGTTATATATTTGTTCTAACAGGTCACTTACAATTCCAATTATCGAGAACTAATGTACACGCATCCATATTCTTATCTGAATTAAATTTGTAGTTTCATTTTGAAAAACATAAAAATCATAACGTTTGGCTACTGTATTGGGACTGAACAACCTGCCGGTTGAAGTATTCTCATTCCATTTTGTACTTTTTGTTTCTCGATTTATTAAAAAATATACCTATTCTATAGATCATTAGTTTATTGAATATTTATAATTGAATCAGAGACAAAAATCCACATTCAAATGAAAAAAACCTTTTATAGTTTCCTATCAATTTTGATATCACTCATGGTTGGTGTAGCTAGCAAGACGGTGGATGCTTGCCCACTCCGGAGCTCCCGACCTCCCTTTCGTAGTGGAAGTTTACGTGTTTAAGTTTAATTTTCTACGTTTCACTTTTGGGATTGTGATTTGGACATAGACCAGTATGTTTGTGTTTGATGGAAGCTTGATATATTCACCGACCTAGTTCTAAGCTTGGTATATCACCTGACTTAATTCCGAGCTTGATATATGAACTGACCTAGTTCTAACCTTGATGTATTAAAATAGGATCCCATATGGGGGTAATCTGAAAAAAATGAAAGAATACAAATCAGCCAGTAACGTAATTATAACTATTTCATTACTGACTTACAGGATAGGCGAGGCAACAAATGTAATAAATGTCAATTACGGTATGATTTATTTAGTTTGTACAGCATAATAAGGACGATTCTATTATGATATAGAAAACCGTATCATCAACAAGTGGTTGCTAGGCTGGTTTGAATGTTGCATTAATAATTTTAGCTATTCGCAGCGAGAAAAAATTTTATTTTATAAAATCTCTCCGGAATTTATCAAAATACAAATCTACCCATGCGGTGCGTGAGTTTGTATAAGTTTGTTTCTGGGTTGATTGTAACTACAGGACAATTATTGTGACCTCTGCAATGTCGCAGACCACTACGTGTATTATACAGGCACCGAGCCAACCAATACAGACCAAATACTTTTTCACAATCGCAACAGTTGATAAAAACACAGCACAAAGACGCCTTTTACCTCCCAGCCACCAGAGTATATCATCAAGCAGCGGAATGATAACGATACATAAACAACATAAAAAATAGTATTTTAGTGTCGATGGTATACTCTATGATATCGCAAAAGACACAAAGGTATCAAACCAAACAAAACCTACCGAACAACACATTGTATGCCAAGTGTCATGATCAGTTGTCATGCATGGTTGCATTTTCGAAATAAAAAAGGGTTTAACAGATCATTGCAATTTCAAATGCATTTATTCGTTTTGCCACCGAGAAAATGAACAAAATCTTATCTATGCTCACCGCATTCTAATTTCAGGACGTCATTACCATACATTACATGATAAGTTGGTCTGGAGAAATGTATCCATCATTGTACAAGGCACCTTTGCATCGTTTCAAAAATAGAAATTAAAATAAAATGAAATTTTGTTATTAGAAAGAATTCCGGCTCTGTAAGTTGAAGAACAACAATTCTTATCGTCTTAGCTTGACTTTGTATCCGTAAAAAGTCAGTCAAGATGCCAAGGTTATTGGGAAGTAATATACAAAAGACCATTCCAAAATCTGAAACCTATAAAATTTTGTATTTCAATTTTTACAAATGACCGTGATGGTCTTTTTCAGCATGTAGACAAATATACGGCGGCGTGGATGGACAAAATGTAAAAAAAAAATACTAATTCATCGAACAAACAAAACATTATAACTGATTAAGACATTTCTCCAAGTCTGCACAATGCCGCAACTCTCTTTTCATCTCAAGCGACCACACAATGATTTTTATTTGTACAAATTGGACATTATTTACCAAAGCTTGTTCATTTAATTCAATTAATTAGGGGTTATATTTTTTTCAATTCCGTGCTGCATTTCGGTTTGATATCCAGAAGGGGCATTAAAACTTTTATTTGCTGACATTAATTTAGGAAATAGTAGACATTAAGTCGGTAAATTTAGAAATAATAGTTTTCAGGTCATAGAATTGTAATTTAAACAGACATTTCTTAGTAAAATGGCTGACAATGGTTCACTTGTGGCTCATTTTTTACAAATCTAATTACGTTGAAACATGACAAATATATTGCGATGTCTTCAAGAAAATAGTTTTAATTTTCTCTTTATGAAGATTTAACAAAGGGGGTATGTAACAGGATGAGAGAACTTTCCAGATGAAAAACCATTGGCAAAAAGGTCCGGACCAGTAATGATATCCTATAGCTACCAATATCTCTGGTAAACAAAAGCAGGATGGATATGAGGCCATTCTTATCTGTCATCTTCAAAGTATCGGTAAACAAGTACAATATAAATACCTGACTCTACACACATTATGGAACACACATCATTCTGACATTACACACATCATACAGCACACATCATTCTGACACTACACACGTCATGGAACACACATCATTCTGACATTACACACATTATACAGCACACATCATTCTGACACTACACACGTCATGGAACACACATCATTCTAACATTACACAAATCATACAGCACACATCATTCAGACACTACACACGTCATGAAACACACATCATTCTGACATTACACATCATACAGCACACGTCATTCTGACATTACACACGTCATTCTGACATTACACACGTCATGGAACACACATCATTCGGACATTACACACATCATTCTGACATTACACACGTCATGGAACACACATCATTCGGACATTACACACATCATTCTGACATTACACCCGTCATAAAACACACATCAGTCTGACATTACACATCATACAACACACATCATTCTGACACTACGTACGTCATGGAACACACATCATTCTGGCATTACACACATCATACAGCACATGTCATTCTGACACTACACACGTCATGGAACACACATCATTCTGACACTACACACATCATACAGCACACATCTCTGACACAACGTACGTCATAGAACACACATCATTCTGGCATTACACACATCATACAGCACATGTCATTTTTAGACTACACACGTCATGGAACACACATCATTCTTACATTACACACATCATACAGCACACATCATTCTGACACTACGTACGTCATAGAACACGCATCGATCTGACATACAAATCATACAGCACACGTCATTCTGACACTTCATACGTCATGGAACACACATCATTCTGACATTACACACATCATACAGCACACGTCATTCTGACACTACACAGGTCATGGAACACACATCATTCTGACACTACATACGTCATTCTGGCACTACACACGTCATGGGACACACATCATTCTAACATTAAACACAATATACAGCACACGTCATTCTGACACTACACAGGTCATGGAACACACATCATTCTGACACTACATACGTCATGGAACCGCATCAATCTAACATTACACACATTATTCTGACACTACACACGTCATGAAACACGCATCATTCTGACATTACACACGTCATACAGCAAACGTCATGGAACACACATCATTCGGACATTACACACGTCATTCTGGCACTACACACGTCATGGAACACACATCATTCGGACATTACACACGTCATTCTGGCACTACACACGTCATGGGACACACATCATTCTAACATTAAACACAATATACAGCACACGTCATTCTAACACTACACACGTCATAGAACACTCATCATTCTGACACTACATACGTCATGGAACACGCATCATTCTGACATTGCACACAGCATACAGCACACGTCATAGAACACAAATCATTCGGATATTACACACATCATTCTGACGCTACACACGTCATTGGACACACATCATTCTGACACTACGCACGTCATAGAACACACATTATTCTGACATAACACATCATATAGCACACGACATTCTGACACTACACACGTCATGGAACACACATCATTCTGACATTACACACAATATACAGCACACGTCATTCTAACACTACACACGTCATAGAACACTCATCATTCTGACACTACATACGTCATGGAACACGCATCATTCTGACATTGCACACAGCATACAGCACACGTCATGGAACACAAATCATTCGGATATTACACACATCATTCTGACGCTACACACGTCATTGGACACACATCATTCTGACACTACGCACGTCATAGAACACACATTATTCTGACATAACACATCATATAGCACACGACATTCTGACACTACACACGTCATGGAACACACATCATTCTGACATTACACACAATATACAGCACACGTCATTCTAACACTACACACGTCATAGAACACTCATCATTCTGACACTACATACGTCATGGAACACGCATCATTCTGACATTGCACACAGCATACAGCACACGTCATGGAACACAAATCATTCGGATATTACACACATCATTCTGACGCTACACACGTCATTGGACACACATCATTCTGACACTACGCACGTCATAGAACACACATTATTCTGACATAACACATCATATAGCACACGACATTCTGACACTACACACGTCATAGAACACACATCATTCTGACATTACACAATATACAGCACACGTCATTCTAACACTACACACGTCATAGAACACTCATCATTCTGACACTACATACGTCATGGAACACGCATCATTCTGACATTGCACACAGCATACAGCACACGTCATGGAACACAAATCATTCGGATATTACACACATCATTCTGACGCTACACACGTCATTTGACACACATCATTCTGACACTACGCACGTCATAGAACACACATTATTCTGACATAACACATCATATAGCACACGGCATTCTGACACTACACACGTCATGGAACACACATCATTCTGACATTACACACATCATACAGCACACATCATTCTGACACCACATCCGTCGTGGAACACGCATCAATCTAACATTACACACATCATACAGCACGCATCATTCTGACACTACACACGTCATGGAACACGCATCGTTCTAACATAACACACATCATACAGCACACATCATTCTGACATTACACATTCTGACATTACACCCATTATGGAACACACATCACTCTAAAACCACACACATACAGCATATATCACCCTGACACTAAACACATCATGGAACACATATCACTTTGGTATCAAACACTTTATGGAGCAAACATCACCATGGTGTTACACACATCATGGAACACGCATCGTTCTGGCACCACACATATCATACAGTATATATCACCCTGACACCACGGGACACACATCAACCTGACACTACACATATCACGGAACACACATCACCCTGACACTACACACATCATGGAAACACACATCCCTGTCATTACAGATATTATTGAGCACACATCACCTTGGAATTACACTAATAATAAACATACGTTACTAAATTAGGTTCTACACAGAACATTGAACACACATCACTCTGGCACTACAGACATCATGGAACAACACAGCTCCAAAAACTTAATGAAGTTGATATCAGCATCAACGCATAGACACAAAAACATCAAAACAAAAATATTTGATCTACCAATCCTTTACAGGAAAAACAATGCATTAATATAACTACACGATGCCATTATAATCTTTTATTTCATTCTATCCCAGTGTGCTTCATTTGACATTTTGCTATAAAAATCGAGAAATGCATTACCAAACTGACATAAGTTTAACTCTAAGCTCGCGAATTATCGCCTTATTACTAGCTCATCGGCTACAATTTGTATAGTGACAGCTTTTCGACAGCCCTTATCTATATCCAAGCTGCTATTCGACCAATAGCCACCCATACCTCGGTCTATCGGTGGCTGAGCTTCAATTCGTGTCCGTTAGCAGTGTTAAAAATTCGACAGGTCTGTACTGTACATTAAATTGCCTTTGCTAATTACTACGTGCGTTTTATACGCGAGACGTGCGTTTTATAGGACGGGTCTCCAAAGATCAAAGCAGGAACTGTCAATACGTCGAGATTTTTAAATTGTTCCCAGCAGGCCTAAAAAATAAAACGATTATTGCATTATTATTTTCTTTAAGGTTATATATATAAAGTTATCACCATGGAAATGTCTTCTAGCATTACGCTGATTTCATGTGCTAACTATATCGTCTTTTCACACTTCTTCAGGCGACAAAATAACCTTCAAGTGAGATAAGCGAAGTAAAAAGGTCATCAATTCATAATGGTGTCTGTGTTGTCGTAGTCTCGTGTATAAGACCGACCACTAGCTAAATGTTAAATGTTGGATTCAATCTAACTGTTTTTATCTCGCACTACAGTCAGTCCTGTCTTAAAGCCACCTCTATATAAGAGACGGCTACTTTTAAAGGTAAGAAAAATGCTATCCCCATTGATCTTTTAATCATGTTATTTGTACCTGTATATAAGGGCCGGTTTACTTTAAATTTCACTCTCACTTGTTCCAATGAGTGGATGTATAGACAGGTTTGACTGTTTTATAAACATAGTCTTTCAAAACTTTTGGGGAGAGTGTCCTTAGTGTGGACGTGCATTGAATTTATTGAAAATTATGAGCAATGGTGTGTTTAGTAAAACCTTGACAACTTAACAAGTCTACTTGACAACAAGCTTTTCCGGAAAAAGTTTGTTTTCAGTATGCCTATTACAAAAAAGATAATTTGTAAGTTTTAACCGCTTACGAAATGGATGTTTAATAATTATATTTATATCGAATTGAGTACATCCAATTAACCTCGCTTTATCACACGTCAAGGAAACATCAGCTTGTAAAATTGACGCCATTTGCCAATTTTGCCAGTGTTACTTTTATATCACAAGGGTTATCCCATTTGAAGTGACGTCCAGATTCCAATAAAGTTCCATGAAATGGAATTTGAAAACGAGTAAGATGGCATATCTACATTTCACGTATACGTGCATTCCTTACAGATGGTTGGTTGGTTCGTTTGTTGAATGGAGTTTTACGTTTTTTTCTCTTATATAGAAACATCACCAACTGCATGTATAAGTAAAAAAGCAGACATTTTTACTTTGAAGTGGACTAAGTACAATGTGCAGGGAGGTTTATATAACCTGTTACGTCTGCCGTGAAATGTGAATCAGTTTTTAGGTCTCTTTCCCTAAGCAGACGGTCTTGGGCCGACGTATTTTGTGCGTATTATTCAACTCCAGTATTGCTTTTTTATTTATGGGATTGTATGAATCATGTCAATGTATATACAAGAAATAAACTAATATAAGATTTTGATTTACTATGACATTATTATTATATCTTATACAAAACCAACGATTGTAATAACGTCACTTAACCACATAACGATCTATAATATATTGATATGTCTTTTTATAGATATGGGTTAAGCAAATAATTATAGACAATTTCCAATATTTTAACCCCTGTAACTCAGCAATAGTTATTTTTGATCGCTGATAAGTTGATTGTTATTTATTATGTATCTCATTGTTAAATCATTTTGTCTGTATTTTAAGGATGATATTACTATTAACATTTAAGCGTTCCGTGCTTTGTTCGTGTAGACAAAATGTCGACACTGTGACTCTATGTTTAGTTAATGTTCCTGAACAGGTTACTCCAAGTCCAAACATTGTGGCCCCAATGTCCCTTGTGTCGGAAACATACGACTACATTTTAAGACTGACTTGAGGTATACATTTTTATTATCAACGTTTTTTCCGTTTCGCCTGCATTATTAAGTCTCCATATCATTTTTGGTAAAAACGTATATTACATCAAATGACAAATGTACTTGTGATTTCATATTTCAAGCAATATTTTGCACTCTTGTGTTGATTTTCTCTGTTATTTTTCATCGCTGTTCCCAAGGCGTTGTCAAGGACAATATATTCGTTGATAAAGTAAGACAGAAACTGTACAAAACAGAACTTATGTACATATCCAATCAATATTCTACAATTTATCATGTGATGTATGATGTACTAAAATTTAAATTAAATAAAACTTCTATGACTAGCAATCAATAGTGGCAGAAATTGTTACACGTAGGAGTCACATTCCCACATTAGTGCCTCACAACCTGACAAGTTTCTATCTTTATAAATGGTGTCACAAAATAAGGACACAAAAATAAAAGATGGGAAATGCATTTTATTAATCGTTTTGTATGCCAAGGTTATTCCAATACGAAGCCATGTATGATTTTCAATTTGATAGACTAAAGCATTTAGACAATTGCAAGTCCAAAAAAGTCTACGGGTCACAGGCACCAATAATACAAAGATTGTGCTCGATGGAGTTGTTATTGGGCAGTTGGATTGACCATTTATGGCAACAAAATATTGATGATATGTAAAGTTATTTTAACAATATGAGTCCATTTGAAATTGGTCATTGGGCAGCTGTACTAACTTTCACTAAACCAATTTTGAAAAACTACTATACTTGTGTCTATTTCGTAAATCAAAAGACAAAACACAATAAAAAGAAGTTGAAACTGACAAATGTAATAAAACACGCGAACTGTCACCAGGGAAGTAAAGCCGGGTGCTCCGGAAAAGAAAGTTTTAAAGCAGTTGATATGTATTAAATAGATGTGTATATTCTAACATTCAGGACTTCCGACAAACTTGTGTTTGTGGTTTGCCTTAAGATAAACCTGTATAAAGCCATGTGTTAAATTACCTGTAGAAACTTTTAGTGTTTGTAATAACAACAATCTGTTTAAAACAACCATATATGAAATTAGTTTCTTTCTTTTTTAAATTAAATAAAATCAACTAAAGTAATCAGGTCTTAACATTTCCCTTCTCCCCATGAGGAATCGGTTAAAAAATTCTCAGTGTTATTCTGCAAATTAAAAATAAATTTGTATAAAACAACTTGTCTATATAAATGTTCTTAATTTGTTCACAGTGGGATAAAACAAAATAGCGATGGTCTCCTGTTGCTTTAAAACTAAAACAGGAAAAAATATTATCATATGGAATTATGTAATTCTTCACTCTAACAGCTTTTTGAAATTACACAACAGTCCATTAAATGTATTCGTCATGGAAATTTAATATTGATTTTAAATGGCTATTACTCATATTTTTAAAGTTTAAGTTAAGTAGGTGAACATGCAATGAAAAAGAAAGACAACTATTTCTCGTTCATGTTCACACTTTTTGTCGGTAGTAATTTTTATATAGCAGAAAAGCAATGCCAATTTTTTCTATGTATTTTCACGTCATACATTTTTTTCTTTGTTTCGTTATGGTTAAAAGTCACAATACAGATTATATTTAATCTGTATATATTTCATATTTTCAGTATTTTTTTATTATTTTAATGAAATACTACTACACATTATATTAGGTATGACAGCTGTCAGCTTGAATGTTGATCGCTGGATAACAAGAAAAAATAACGAGTATGTTAAGGATAAGATATACTACATCGCCCAGAATCAAACGTACCCATTCATGTACAACACCAAAAGCAAAATAATAACTTTGAAAACTGGAAAACCAAGCGAAACAAGCGAACAACAGATGGACTCGATTGTTTTAGTGACCATTGGATGCAGTTCATTGTCTTTCAAATCCACGAGCTAAATTAGCTATGGCCTGAATTAATAAATATGCCACCTTATGCCTTTTGGTCTTCTTTTGTTGAGAGTACCCTTTAGAAACTTGAACCCCATCTAAATGGACTAAAATGAGTTTGAGTGCAAAGTCACCGTAGTGCAAAGTCACCGTTGTTATTAATAAAAATACGTGTATATGATTGTCCTTGATATATTTGAAGTCCAAAAGTTATATGTTCCCATCATTATCACTTTTGTTTACAGAAATGTCGGGTAGAGCTAGCTAAACATTAGGTGCCTATCCTGCTGGACATCACAGCTTCACTCCCCTGGTGGAAGTTTATGTGTTTAACTTAATGTTCAAGATTCCAAACGTTTTACTTTGTTCTGGGTATGCGATTTGAACATGGATTAATATATCTGTTTTGACATAAATGGATGTTTGGTTTTCAAGGGATAACTTTTGTTCTAGATGGCAATGCAAAATAAACTTAATAGTATTGCAGCTTTTTTAGTTATATAATATATTATTACACCATATCTAAAAAACAATGTAGTTATTTCATTGGATAAGCATATATAATAATTAACTTTGATATTAAATAAATATTACATTTCTGACAGGGTAACAGTACTCTTACATATTATCGCCTTGAATAGCCATTGTTATGCAATGTAATGTCACTCTGTCAGAAATGTAATGCATATTTTATTACACCGAATGTTTGTTTTATTTTATTTTAAATTATTTAAAATGATCTAGTTTATCATTGGGGATTACTCGAAGCCAAAGTCGCTCGGGCCTAGAAATTGCCGTAAAGTATCTACAATCCGTACAAACAGCTAGATAGTTCGTTTGTTTGACTGGTCGGTGTGGAGTCTAAACTCTAAAAAATTTAAAAGATATTCGTTGTTGATCTAAGCAATCATTGTGCTATTTCAACTTCAATTTTGGCATTGTTGCAAACAATGTTTCCTCGAGGTGATAATATGTAAGTACTGTCAACCTGTCAGAAATATCTGCAGTGACATTGCATTTGTTTGCGATAAAGGTTTTGTCTAATTCAAAATAGTCTGGTGGTGACAAAGGACGCATGACGCAGGGATTACTAAGTACAAGCTTATTTCCTGATAGTTACATGATAAAACGATAAACGCTTTACATAAGCAATCGTCTGTATTTTTGTATGATACAAAATGATTTCAAAATGCAATGTAGTCACATTTCAAGAAAAAGTTTCCGATCACAAAAGTTCACAACTTATTTTATAAAGTGCATTTGTTTGTATCAGCCATGCGTGGCTTGTTTTCGTTTTCAATAACTTCCTATTGAAATAACCATGCTACTTCAGCTAGTGTTTTTAAGCAATGTTAATGAAACGCCAATGTAATGAAATGTTTGAATATGGATGATATATGAACTAGCACTTTCTTATGTAAATAAGCCTAACCGTTAATAAAGTGTGGTGTTTGTTTCTGCTTAGACTATAAATTCCGGAAATTTTAGTGTCGGATCATTTTCCTGAAAACCGTCATTTCAAGATATTTGCGCACTGTTAGATATATGTAGTATACCAATGGACACAAACCATTGATTGCAGATTGCTTGCATTATTTGTATAAAACGGAATTTATGCATAACTTAATTAAATCTGGAGAAAAGACTGTCGTCAAAACTCCACATACAGATATATAGCTGACGTTCTATATCTTGATAATCCTTAATTTGGACACTATGTGAATGTAGTCTATCCAAGTATGTACAAGATATGACTGCTTCTTTATTTTTTGTCGACCAGCTTGGTTTTAGACTTATATCTCAATTATGACGACGCAATAAGCTACATTTGAAGCTGTATGACAAACTTGATGACTTCAATTTTTCTATCGCCAACGTTCCTTTCCTATGCAGCAACATACTTACTTCTCCTTATTATGGTGTATTTGTTTAAAAAAATAATACGCTTAAGCTTGTTCTACGAAGGGAACTTTATACAATGAAGCAAGCTGTTTATAAATTAATTGGTGGTGCAAACATATTGCAAGCCTTGGCTTAACAAGGTCCTCAAACGTTTTATGGTCGTCATTACAACATTGTCGTAAGTTCAAAATAAAAATATCAATTCATGCCCAAGCCTCAATTCCAAAGCAAGTATGATGTCTCTGTATCAAACGTTACCCCCTGGGTATAATTGATGTCCCATAGTTCTATATTTCTTTCGTTCTTAATTTTGCTTACCACGCGGCGGCTGTATGTATTTAGCTTCCCAGGAGGTGTTAACACTTCCGAAGCATCCGATCTTATTTCTCTAGCGGAACCTAATTCCATTTTTTTCTTTGCTTAAGGATTGTGATTTGGACCTAAATGGTATGTTTGTTTTTGTCATTGATTCCTTCCTGTTTTTTCATCAGTGTGCAAGAAAAGATTCTTTGGAAATGGAATTCGGTATAGGTTGCTTTGTCAATTTTCGATGGTATATAAAAAGTGAGCAAATGCTTATTTATAATTGCTAAAATTCTCAAAACACGTCACACACCAAGCATATGAAATAAAAAAATAATACAATATTAACGTGACTCAAACCAAAGAATCTTGACAACACACAACGGCAAAGATGTAATTCAAGATTACTTTATGTCCATCATATTCATATTACAACTACCGGTTGCATAATTACCCAACATAGTATAAACAAGGGAGTTCCTATGATCATAGACGGAGGTAATCACCGCTTATTTTGAGTCTGGTGGAAATTTGAATATTCTAAATATTCTTTTTTAAACGTTATCAATCTCAATTTAATTCCCAGTGTATATTACTATTACGTTAATTTCAAACCTTTATCTGCAATAAAAGTGACAATTAACTGAAGTTTCAATCCTTTATCCAGCTATAAATGTGCTTCTATTTCAACGTTTGATTTAAATTTGTATTGAACATATATAATTTTGAATTGGTTTATTTTGTGATGTTTTATCACATCCTCTACTATTTAAAGTACATTTATTATATAACGCAATGTATTCGCTAGGTTATCAAATGACTGAAAATGTCGAAATGATTTCAAATCTATATACATGCAATAAAGTTCACTAATAAAAGCTAATCGTAATTTATGTACTTCGGGTTTTATTTCAAATATCGCCAATTGTCTTGAATCGAATCTCTAATCAGATCAATAAAAGCTTTGAATATGTGATGAGATATTAGCTTTAAAAATAACGTTTATTTTAAGATACCTCCAATATTACATGAACGTATTGTCCTGGATATGTTTGACGTGTCATAGTTTCATGTACCTCATTTTCAATTTCAGTCACACACATGACGAGTGTAGCTTGCATCTGAATTTCAAGCTTTTTCAACGATAAAAGAGACATATAACGGAAATATCACATCTTTATCCAGCGATAAATGTGCTTTTATTTTACCGTTTGATTTAAATTTACACTGGAAATACATTATGATGTAATGTGCATTAACATGCATGTAATAATCAAAAACAAACATACTCATCCATGTCCGAATCACAATCCAAAAGGAAAGTAAAATCTTTGGAACTCACAAGTTAGGTTAGATATGTGAACTTCCACCAGGGAAGTGAGGCTGGGTGCTCCGGGAGGGTAAGCACTTCCTGTTTAGCTAGATACAATTGCCACGTGTGCAACGTACACCAATAAAAACTAATCGTAATTAATGTATTGCAGGTTTCATATCACCCATTGTCTTGGTAACAATCTTTACTCTGAACAACAAAGACTATAGATAAATACGCGATGAGAAATAAGCGTTACAAACAATTATCATTTTAGGATTGTTGAGGGCACTATAACCACGTCACTTTTGCAAAGTACTTTTCGTTTGGTTACACACCCCTACCTTATTTTTAAGAACTAAATTCCTTAAATTATACATGTACATGAATAACCGAATTTTAATTTATTGTCATCCACGTAACATCTACCAAGTTTAGTAGAAGAAAGAATCGATCAGATGTTTATTTAGATTCTGCTTAGTAGTTTTACGTCTAATTTCGAGGTAAAACATATTGACCAAACAAGAATTCTAAAAGTTATATCTTCCATACATGACAGTTGGCTGAATTTCAAACTTTTTCCAACAATAAATGAGCTTTTATTTTAATTTTGCTTTAAATTTGTACTAGAAATATATATATGTATTATGCTATAAAGGTTTATTTTATGTAATGGTTTATAATATGTTATATTATTAAAAGTACATTTATCATATTAAACAATGTAGTTACTTTGAATTACTTCAAAATGTCGAAGTGATCTCAAATCCACATGCATGTAGTAAAGTTCACAAATAAAAGCTAATTGTATATGTAGTTAATGTTCGTCGGGTTTTATATCAAATATCACTAATTGTCTTAGAAACATTCTTTATTCTGAATAATAAAAACTATAAATACGCGATGAGAAATAAGCGTTAATAACAATTATCATTTTAGGATTGTTGATGGAACCTTAACCACATCACTGTTGCTTAGTACTTTTCGTTTGGTTAGACACTCTTTCCTTACTTTAAAGAACTAAATTTCTGGAAATTATACATGGACACGATTAACCGAATTTTAAATCAATGTCTTCTACGTAACATCTACCAAATAGAGTAGAAGAAAGAATTGATAATATGCTTATTTATAGTGTGCTGGGTACTTTTAACAATTTAATAGTGCTTTTGAGATAAAACAAATTAACCAAACAACAATTCTAAAAGTTATATCCACTGTACATGATAATTGGCTGAATTCCAAACCTTTATCCAGCGATAAATGTGCTTTTATTTTAATGTTCGATTTAAATCTGTATTGGACATATATTATGTTGTATTGATTTATTTATACAATATTTTGTAATATGTTCCACTATTTAAAGTGCATTTATTACATCACACAATATTGTCACTGGTCAACAATCTTTAAAATGACTTCGAAATGTCGAAATGATTTCAAATATATATACATGAAGTAAAGTTCACTAATAAAAGCTAATCGTATTTACTTTGGATTTTATTTAAAGTATCACAGATTGTCATCGACACAATCTCTAATCTAAATGTGTTACGACAAAAATTTTATAATTTGGAATGACGGGTTGATTCCACTTACTATTTTTACACCACTTGATATGTCTTGCTTCTAATTGCGTTAACTATTTATGGTGCGGTCCTTAGTTTTACATTCCTTTTTTCTATTTTACAAGACCAAATATCACAAACCTAAACGTGACAAGTAGTCACTTAGTTTTTATTTGTAATGTTGTAAAGTTTAATGGTTAATTATGGACTTCCGTAAATGTGAAATATATTTCTTTTACATTTTCAAAATTGTTTTCACACGTTGCTAGCGTAAGCAGCTTAAACAGAAAAACTTACCCTTCCGAAGCACTCGGTTTCATTTTCCTTGTGCAAATGCAGCACATTGCTGAATTTGACAGTTGTTTTATTCTACTATTTTTTAGAACGTTATTGTCATTGAAACACATTAAGTGAAAAAAGAAAGTCTAGACACGTTAAGCATGCACAAAGATAACACCGTTAGATTTACCGATCTTTCATTTGATATGATAATATTTGAATCATTTATATGTTGCAAAATAAAAGAGAAAATTAACTTAATGAGTTTTATACTAAACCTTTTTATATCCAAATCATTCAAAGAAAACAGAAGGACCAACAGAGGTTGTAATAAGCTTGTACCTTACATGTTTATAACAAACCCCTTCTACTATAAACCGTCAGGGATCTGATGACAGAGTGCTTATAAACACGGAAGGGTTTAATTATCACATATATCTCTAAGTACCATATGTGTATAACTACGCCTGCTCACGCTTTATTCGTTAGAAATACCCTATATTCAAATAGACTCGCTGTATACTTTGCCATCAGATCATGGACTTAAACCATGAAAGTCATATGTCATGCTACTTTTTATTGATATTATACCGTCCAAACTTCCTTTAAGGCAATTTCTATATAAGGACCACCTGCTTATAAAGGCCAGTAGAATTATATACCAATTGTTCTTTATTCATATTATTTAAAGTTGTATATAAGGGCCACCTGTCCATAAAGGTCACTTATACTGGTTCCCTTGGGTGGCCTTTATAGACAGGTTTGACTGTACTATCCAATCACAAGTTATTAAACATGACAGTGAAACATTTTAAATGAAGCACATTTACTTCTAAATTAATGTTATATTTATTATAGGCTAATAAATTGCTAAGACAATGACATTGGTCTATAAATGCATAAGACAAGTTAGCTTTATATAAAGGGTCATTTTATAATAAAATAAAAAGAAAAATAATTCAGATAAAGGTCGTATATAGCTGGCTAAACTGAAATATGTACACTGATGTTATAGTGTCCACTCAGAAAAGACAGATACTCTGATTTGATTGTGTACCTTTCTATAGACAATAAGATGATAAATGTGTCCTTCATTGTTATGGCAACCGTTAAGGGTATATCCTATTTTCCATTCTGTCGAGGAAAGTTTTAAACTGTGGAGATTTGGCCTGGAATTGTCTGTGAAATTAAGAATATTTCAAATTACCAGCATCGTAATACGACATTCAAAACTTAACTAATAGATCTAGAATTTCGATATTGCTTAAAAACAAAAGTACAAAATATGTTTTTTTCACACGAGAAAAAAAAAGATTTAACCTTTCACTAGAGGCAGTGTAATTAAAAGACAATGTAAATACTAGTTGTTTGACCTTCAGAAGAATTTATAGTTTGCGGTGTAGAACTTAAAGTTACCATATGTTATATAATACAGAACTCAACGAATGTAAATGTCATATCAGATTTTGACGAGAACACTAGGATTACCAGATTTATTTGAAAGAATCTTCTTGGGTTTGTGATGGCGTTTGTTTTCTGTGTCTTGTGAAACTGACATAATCAATTTCGACACATATGCAAATAAATGCTGTATTAAATAAAACTCTTTTAAATATTTTGTAAGTAAACAGCACTTTAACATGTTGAGTAACTCTAAATGCACATTTCATTTTACCCTTGAACTCTAAAACTTCATAACATTTCATTGTTTACCTAATCATAGGCAATACGCAATTTGGATACCTTTAATTAACAATATACGTTGTATCAAACACAGACAATTCAACAAATCCATGCCCAAATCACAATCCCAAAAGCAAAGTAAAATTAAAAAAAACTGACAAATTTTGTTAAATACGTGACACTCCAGCAGGAAAGCGAGACTATGTACTTCGAAAAGGAAGCATATATCCTTTTCAGATAACTATACCCGTCACGTGTGTAAACTAAATTTAGAACGAAAATAATATAGAACTATATCTAGAATGATTTCGAATTACAGAGATTTGATTAATTCTTGTACTTTTACAGATTTCATTTTATTGAGTCATTTGTTACGGTATAAAATCCTCCTTTATCTTCCATGAAAATCTGAATTGCAGTAGACATTCAACGTTTTATATATTTATATTTTGATTTGGCATTTTGCTGAAGTAATCAGTGGTATATTTTTGGTCGAGTTTTGATTTTGCTATCGTCGTTTTGTTATGTACAATTCCTTCATACATGTATGTTTCAGTTGTATTTTGTCCTACTAATATGAATAAAATCGATGCAATTTTTTTTTAAAAATTACGCGGTTTTACGAGTTTATTGTTACCATGACAATTGGTAATGTTTGATAAAAAACTCGAAGTACATTAGTTACAATTAGTTATTGGTGAACTTTATTACGTGCATATGATGCATATACTAGTGACTGCATTACATTACAATATATTTCCAATATAAATTTAAATCAAGCATTAATTCAAAAATATTTATCGTTGGATAAAGGTTTGTAATTTCCGTTGTCTCTTTTATCGCTTTAAAAAGCTTAAAATACATATGCAAGCTACACTCGCCATGCGTGTGACTGAAAGTGAGAATAAAAGGTGTACTTTGGGGCGTCGAAAATATCCAAGACAAGACGTGTCCAGTTGTGTGGTTAATGCCATGTTTGAGGTATCCAAAACTATTTAACGTTATTTTTAAATCTTATGTCTGATCACAAATTCAAAGTTTTTATTGTTCTGATTAGAGATTGTGTTCGAAACAATTGGCGATATTTGAAATAAAACACGAAGTACATAAATTCCGATTAGCTTTTATTTAGGCACAAACAGCAAACACAATTAAGGTCTTATATTTGCACAACAACGTGCTGGTTATTCTAATTAATTTTTTTATCACAAAGTCACAATCTAATGTGTATCTGCTTCTCCTGCTTATGGTGTATTTGTTTCCCAAATAATACGCTGTGGTAGAGCTTGTTGCCACTACGGGAACTTTGTACAACGAAGTAGACTGCTTGCAAATAAATTGTTGACACAGAAATATTGCAAGCCTTATCAAGGCCCTCATATAGTTTTATGGCCGTCATCACAGTATTGTTGATAAGTTTGATGTCTCTGTGTCCAGAATTGCCCTGGATACATTTGACGTCTCATAGTTTCTTGTTCCTTTCACACAATTTTGATTACACATTGGGGGTGTAGGTAGCTAAACAGGAGGTGCTTACCCTTCCGGACCACCCGGCCTCACGTTCCTAGTGGAAGTTCACGTGTCTAACTTGTCAGTTCCAAAGTTTTTACTTTGCTTCTGGATTGTAATTCGGACATGGATTATTATGTTTGTTTTTGAATGAGTGATATCTGGATAACCATGATGATTTAACCAAGAATACATCACAAACAAAAACAAGCAATGCATGTTGGATTAAAATAAATGCACATTTGTTATAATATTTTTATCATAAGTTCACTATAAGAAGCCTGATAATATTTATTACTTTTATTACTTTGAATAAATCAATAAACAAAACAATTCAAAAATGTATAAATCATTTTTACAAAACATTTAAACATTGTATTAGAATTATATATAATCAAGAACTAAATCTAGCATTAGGTGAGTGAAAACCTTCTATTCTCTAATGTTCCTAAATTAATTTTCACAAAAAAGTCTTCTATCTGCCATGGTATAAATAACAGACAACTGAGATACTAGTATATAAACGCACATCACAGCGAAAGTGGGATATTATTTTGTAAATGTAAGCCATTTAAAGTCGGGATTTTTACTTCCGTTTGAGTTTAATTTCCCATGGTGAGTCTATTTGGAAGAGGAAATAGTATTAAATGCAATTGTCTATTGAACAAGTTAGTCTCTTATTCCTAATTTGCAGTAAAATTGCACAATAAACCATGATTTAGTTTTTATTGACCTGTGTTATATACATGAGTTGCATGTTAATCTGGATATTTAGAATATTAAGGTACATAAAATGATACAAAGTGGACCAAATGAGAAGACTGTAGACTGGCATGGAAAGTATTAGTCAAGAATGGTTTATCTATTGTTTTCAAATCATTATCACCAAACCATTATCTAAGTGAGGTTTTATGGTTATAGGCGGTGACACACAGTTAATATGCGATGTTACTGCTACAAAACTATATAATGCATTGAAAAACCACAGGCTTACAAGAATTATTCTTTTAAGGACTCAAAATATTTTGAATTTATACATATTAATGTTTAGGTAAAGACTGAAAATTCGCAATGGAAAAGATGTACCGTTTGAAAATAACAATTTAACCAAGAACACTAATTAAACAAACAAATGGAAACTATTAGTAATAATGAAAAATTAAGAAAATCATAATGCCTGGTTTTATATATAACGCTGATTAAACAAATGAACATGATCGTATTCAATACCACCATTGCAATGTGTTTAACCTGACATTTGTCAGATTTCAAAGTTTTACTTTAGCTTTTGGTTTGTGATTTGGACATGGATTGTTAAAATTGGTTAAATTTTTTTTTTTTTTTTTTTTTGGATTAATTAAACTTTTTATAAAGCACCCTTTTTATCTTGAATACATATTAACCTAAATAGAGTAAGTTGGTACTACAACTAAGAATTTCAGCTTATTTGACGCCAAATCAATATTAGCTTTTAGAGCATTGTGATATGATATAATAATTTTCTTTACAGCATGGGAACACAAAAGTGTGTTTTGGTTGCCATGAACATGTTTTACAATTGTAAATTTATTTATCTTATTATTACATATATCTCTTACACATGTAAATGCATATCATTGAACATCTAACATAAATTAGGTTTAGAAACCATAAAAATTCTCTCCATTCTTATCACAATGTTGAAATCTGATGTTTTTAGATTACCATTCTATATAAATCATCGTCTTTTGATTTTTAGGTCTAAGATATACAGATTAAATCTTTGATGTGGCAATCTACTTGGCATTTCATTATTTTTAAATCACACCCTCTTTGATTAAAGTTATAAAAATCTTTATGATATAGTATTGCTGGTTTCCGATAACACAATATATGCAGGGATTTTGTTTGATATCATTTTTATATTACTTTCAATTTTTAAAGATGAGATAAAATCCATTGTCGACGTCGAGCGAAGGTATGCAATTAATTGAATCAAGCTATTGTTGTACCACACATAATATGATTTCAATGATGCTGATCTTTTGAAATTTTTATGTGCGAGTATGAGATTTCCGATTAAAGTTACGATTAATAATCAGTTGATATATTTTATTCTAGTTGATTAAAAAAGCTCGGTTGGAGACTTATATAAAACATCATCTTACAGATTACAGCGCTTGTCGCTGTGTAGATTTGAGCAGATCCTAGAGTCAATGTTTCAATTTCATTTGCTAAAGATATTTCAGACCATCCAGAAAAAACATTTTGGCTTGGACATTAGTTAATCATCATTAATCTAATCCAATGTTGTTAATTAAAATGTTGAAACTTTATCAATTAACCTAAAAAACGTAAACTAACACCAAAGAAGTAAGGCCTGGAGGTCCGAAGTGGTAAGCACTTCCTGTTCAGCTATGTGCATTCAACATGTGTCACAAATTGTCATCAACACAATCTTAAATCTAAACAATATAAGCTAAATGCGCGACGACAAAAGTTTTATATTTTGGAATGATGTGTTGATACCACATTGCTATTTTTACACCACTTGAGATGTCTTGTTACTATTGCGTTAACTGTTGCAAGGCGCAGTTCTTAGTTCTACATTCCTTTTTCTATTTTAAAAGACAAAATATCACAAACTTTAAGCATTACAAGTCACTTAGTTTTTATTTCTTATTAAAGTTTAATGGCTAGTTAAACGGCCTACTGCAATCCAAAATACATTTTTGACATTTTCAAAGTTGTTTTCACACGTTGCGGGCAAAGGTAGCTAAAACAAAAATACTTACACCTCCTAAGCATCTGGTATCATATTCTATGTGCAGATACAGTACTTTACGTAATTTAACAGTTTTTATATTTTACTTTGCTTTTGGGAACTTGATTGTGATTGAAAACATTAAGTACAAAAAGAAAGTCTAGACACGTTAAACATGCATAAAGATAATACCGTTAGATTTATCGATCTTTCTTTTGATAGGATGATATTTCAACCATTTATATGTAAAAGGATAAAGGAGGAAATTATCTGAATGAGTTTTATACTAAAAATTGTTTTTATCCAAAACATCCAGCAAAAACAGAAGGACCAACAGATTTGAAATAGTCATGTACCTTACATGTTTATAACAAACCCCCTTTACTATAGTCTGTCAGCGATCTGATGTCAGAGTGTTTAGAAATATGAAATGGTTTAATTTTCACTGTATCACCATATGTGTATAACCACGCCTGCTCGCGCGTTATTCGTTACAAATACCCTTATACTCAAATAGATTCGCTATATACTTTGCCATCAGATCATGGACGACCTATATTTAAATCATTTAAACAATAAAAGAAGTCATATGGCATGCTACTTTTGATTGATATGACTATTATAATATCCAATTACAAGTTATTAAATATGACAATGAAACATATTAAATGAAATATATTTACGTCTAAGTTAATGGTATATTAAGTATATAGTATAGGCTAATAAAATGGTAAGACAATGAAATTGGTCTATAAATGCATTAGACAATTTAGCTTTATATAGAGGGTAATTTTATAATAAAATAAAAGAGAAATAATTCAGATAAAGGTCTTGTATAGCAGGATATACTGCAGTATGTACATTGATGTTATACCGTCCATCACTCATCAAACAAGATTCTGATTTTATTGTCTATTTTTCTATATACAATAAGTTGATAAATGTTTCTTTCATTGTTATGGCAACCTTTAATTGTATATCGTACTTTCCATTCTGTCGCGGAAAGTCTTAAACTGTGGAGATTTGGCCTGTAATTGTCTCTGACATTATGAATATTTTAAAATTGCCTGCATCGTAATACGACATTCAGAACATAACTAATAGATCTAGAATTTTGATATTGCTACAAAAACCAAAAGAAGAAAAGATGTTTTTTCACGCGAATATAAAAAAGATTTAACCTTTCACTAGAGGCAGTGTAAATAAAAGACAATGTGTTAATAGTAGCTGTTTGACCTTCAGAAAAATTTATGGTTTGCGGTGTAGAACTTAAAGTTGCCATATGTTGTAAAATACAGAATTTAACGAATGTAAATGTTATATCAGATTTTGACGAGAATACTAGGATAACCGGATTTATTTGAAAAGAATATTCTTGAGTTTGTGTTGGCGTTTGTTTTCTGTGACTTGCGAAACTAACATGATTAATTTCGATGAATATGCAAATAAATGGTTTATTAAATAAAATTATCTAAAATATATTGTAGTAAATTACACATTACGTGTTACGTAACTTTGAATGCAATATTTCATATGTACCCTTTAACTCTAAAACTTTATAAGATTTCATTATTTGCCTAATCATAGGCAATACTCAATGTGGATACTTTTACAATATACGTTGTATCAAACACAGACAATTCAATCAATCCATGCCCAAATCACAACCCAAATGGCAAAGTTAAAACGTGAAAATCCACCAGGAATGCGATGCTATGTCCCTCGGAAAGGAAAATTCATCCTGTTCAGATAGCTACACCCAACACGTGTGTAAACAAAATTTAAAACCAAAAAACATAGAACTATACCTAGGATGAGTTTGGAATTACAGAGACATCGTTTTATTTGATTAATTCTTGTACTTTTTACACATTTCATGTTTTATGTGGACATTTGTTACGATATAAAATCCTCCTTTATCTTCCATGAAAAATCTGAATTACAATAGACAATGTCTGGATATATTCAACTTTTAATATATCATTTATTTTGATTTGGCATTTTGCTGAAGTAATCAGTGGTATATTTTTAATCGAGTTTTGATTTTGCTATCGTCGTTTTGCTATGTACAATCCCTTCATACATTATGTTTCAATGTATGACTAATATGAACAAAATCGGTGCAAATATTTAAAAAAAAATTACGCGGTTTTACGCAGAGTTCTTTACAAAATAATTTCTCAAAATAACTAACTACAAATCGTATAATCAAAACTATGTTAGTTAACAGATGTTGTAATTTTATAGATTTCAAATTATTTATTTATTTATTTATTTATTTATTTATTTATTTTTATTTATTTATTTATTTATTATATGAAATTATCATATTATATCATTTCAATTAAAATTCTGTACTTAATAATCATACGTTCTTCAGTATTTGTCTAAATGCCTAACTGTATAACAAACTGTTTTATATAAGTCATCTCTGATCATTTTCAATTAGGTAATAGACAATACTTGTAAGGACAAGCACTGTGATCTGTGATATGGTATTTTAGACAAGTCTCACGACCGAGCTGTTTTAATCAACTAGAATAAAATGTATACAACTGATTATTTATCGTAACTTTAATCGGAAATCTCATACTCACACATAAAACTTTCAAAAGACCGCATCATTTGAAATCATATTATGTATGGTACAACAATAGCTTGATTCAATTAATTGCATACCTTTGCTCGACGTCGACAATGGATTTTTTATCTCAACTTTGAAAATTGAAAGTAATATAAAAATGATATCAAACAAAATCCCTGCATATATTGTGTTATCGGAAACCAGCAATACTATATCATAAAGATTTTTATAACTTTAATCAAAGAGGGTGTGATTTAAAAATAATGAAATGGCAAGTAGATTGCCACATCAAAGATTTAATCTGTATATCTAAGACCTAAAAATCAAAAGACGATGATTTATATAGAATGGTAATCTAAAAACATCAGATTTCAACATTAAAATAAGAATGAAGAAAATGCTTATGGTTTTTAAACCTAATTTATGTTATATGATCAATGATATGCATTTACATGTGTTATAGATATATTATAAAAGAGAATGGAATTTGCAACTGAGACAACATGTTCATGGCAACCAAAAAAACACAACACTTTTGTGTTCCCATGCTGTAAAGAAAATTATTATCATAGCACAATGAAAGCGAATATTGATTTGGCGTCAAATTGAAGTTGAAATTCTTCGTTGTAGTACCAACTTACTCTATTGAGCTTAATATTTATTATAAGTTATAAAGGATGCTTTATAAAAAGTTTAAGTAATAAAAATAACCAAAAAAAAAAAAAAAAAAAAAAACAAAACAAAAAAATCTTACCAATCCATGTCCAAATCACAAACGAAAACTTTGAAATCTGAAAAAAATCAGGCTTAACACATGAACTGTCACCACGAGTCAGTGAGGTCGCATGCTTGGGATGGACAAACACCTCCTGTTTACCTATACCAGAAACATGCCAAATCATGATCGATAATATAAAGAAAATGGAGTATAGAACGTCAAGTATATCCAGGATACAGAGACATTGTAGTTAAAAGCAATATTGTGGTGATGGCCATACAACTTTGGGAGAGCCTTCATAAGCCTTCCTTGCCTTAAGTTTAACCTTAATTTCTCCTCGCCAAAAGGAACATAAGGCCGTAACGCCATGTTTCCATTTTTGCCTGTCCTTCGCTGCTGTTTTTGCTGTGTTCCAGCTGGTCCATCCTGAGTCGTTTCTGTCCTTTTCGGTCGTACTCCTCCATGTGGACTTATGTCTTCCCCTTTTTCTTTTCCCCTCTGGATGTCACCCTAGTGGTGTCTAGCAGTCATTTGTTCCATCTTTTCTCAGTATGTGCCTAGCCAGTTCCATTTTCTTCTTCTTATCTCATAGCTTATGTTGTTCAGTCTAGCTGTTTCCAATATTTTTACATGTGTGACTTTCTGTTGCCATCTTATTCTTAATATTCTTCTAAGGCATTTTATTTGAAAGGCGCCTATAAGGTGTTTACTTTTGTTATTTCCCACGTTTCACTTCCATAAAGCATCACTGGTCTTACCAAGGTCTTAAATAGGCGTATCTTTGTATTCCTTCCAAAATTTCTGGTACCAAATCCATCTTAGTCTATACAATGATCTTCATAAGCCTTGGCTTGCATTATTCCTGGGTCAACAATTTATTTTTTTCAGCAAATAGTCATGAAAATTACAATACTGCAATGGTGGTATTGAATAAGATGAAGTTCATTTGTATTAATCAGCGTTGTATATAAAACCAGGCATTATGATTTTCTTAATTTTTTTATTACTAATAGTTTTGTTTGTTTAATTGTGTTCTTGGTTAAATTGGTTATTTTCAAACGGTACAGCTATCTTCCTTGCGAATTTTAATCTGTACTATAACTTTAATATGTAATGCTCAAAATATTTTGAGTGCGTAAAAGAATAATTCTAAAGACGATAACATCTACTAATTAATTAACACTAGAAAAATTATCATAAGCCTGTGGATTTCCAATGCATCATGTAGTTTTGCAGTAACAAAATTTGTAGCAGTAACAATAGTAAATCAATAGTGAGTACCCGCCCATGATTCTAAAAGCTCATTTAAGATAATGGTTTGGTGATAATAATTTGAACAAAAGATGAACCATTATTGACTAAAATACTCTCCATGCCTGTCTACAGTCCTCTCATTTGGGCCACTTTGTATCATTTGATGTGCCTTAATATTCCTAAAAAAAATCAAGATTTACATGCAATTCATGTATATAACACAGGCAAATAAAAAACTAAATCATGGTTTATTGTGCAATTTTACTGCAAATTAGGAATAAGAGACTAATTTATTCCATAGACAATTGCATTTAATAACATTTCCTCTTCCAAATAGACTTACCATGGGAAATTAAACTCAAACGGAAGTAAAAATCCCGACATCAAATGACTAAAATTTACAAAATAATATCCCACTTTTGCTGTGATGTGCATTTATATATCTCAATTGTCTGTTTATCATACCATGGCAGGGTTTCTTGTGAAAATGAATTTACGGGATAGAAAAGAATAGGTTTTCACTCTCCTAATGCTATATTTAGTTTTTGATTATATGTAATTCATCGAGATACAACGTTTAAATGTTTTGTAAAAATGTTTTACATCATTTTTTGATTATTTTGTTTATTGATTTATTCAAAGTAATGAAGCACGATTATTATTATGCTTCCTATAGCAAACTTATGATAAACATACCATAATAAGGTAGACTGTACTGAGTGTACAAAAACTCGACCATGGGAAATAAAACTCAAACGGAAGTAAAAATCCCGACTTCAAATGGCAAACTATCGCTGTGGTGTGCATTTATATATCTCAGTTGCCTGCCTTTTATACACTGGTAGATAGAAAAGTTTCTTTTGAAAATGAATAATTGCGAAAGAAGAGGATAAAAGATTTTCGCTCGCTTACGTGCAAAACTTAAGTTCTTGATTATATATATATATATAATTTATCAATGTTTCAATATTCTTATTATTTTGTTTAAACATGTATTTAAATCTAAATCTGTAAATAACGAATACTACCATACTTCGGTTAGGAAATGTATGATAAACATATCATTATAATACAGACCCTATTAATGGGTGAAAAACCTAAACAACCTTCATTCTATTATTCTCACATCTCTGCGTACTGCGCCGAATAACAATGTCAAGATAACATGTGGACTCATTAAATGCTTAGGATTGTGGTGAGTCCTGATAAGTAACTCCTTCGTGTATGGTTTTTATTAAAGGTTATTGTGACCATGAAGGAAATTATCAGCAATTTCGAAATTTTGACACCCTTTCAAGCTCTGGCGCTGCATGAAATTAATTCTTTCCATAACTTTTGCTAAATCTTAAATGTTCATTATTATTATATTGTACTCAGTGAGAACTCGTTTTAAGGATTGTTATAAAACAATTGACATAATTTATCACATGAGATCCATTAAGCGCTATTTAAGTGACCTGTGTTATGATTGTGTTTCTGTTACATGTCTGTACATATTCAATTACTGCGTTCGATTATCTGCAATAATTATTAATATAACAAAACACTACTATACATCTTCCCTATGCATAACTTTTATTTTTTCATTAAATGATATAATCCAAGAAAAACATTAATAGCAATATTAAATGACAATGCTTCCGAACGAAGTAAATAGTGTATAATGAAGGCAATATTCGGCAGGCAAGAGCTTACGTATGGTGTAATGTTTGACAGTAAATACGCTATACTAAATTTAGGGCTCGTTTGCGTTACGTGAACTTTAAAGAAGGTCAAAAAACGTTTATTAAGAATTTGTTGACTCTGGTATAGTGAAATTCTGGGCTTATCAAGGCGCTTAAAATACTTATGGTTGCTATCATAATTGTCTCCCCGTATCAAAATTATTTTGGATATATTTCCTTCCATTTTCACATTTGATTTCACATTTTGCGGATGTAACTAACTAGATAGGATGTGCGTACCTTTTTGGAGCATCCAGTCTCACTTCCTGATGAAAGTTATCCTGTTACCTTAACTTGCCAGTTTTAAACGTTTCTGTTACTTTAAATTTGCTTTAGGGATTGTAATTGGATCATGGACCGGTATGTTTATGTTTAATATTAGTGGGAAAAATAAATGAAATCCCTAGGGTCTTACAAAATACGTTCGGTCATTATATAAGTTATCTGCCCTAAGCCGAGTGATTTTTTGTAGATACTTGGTGGAAATATAAGTAAGATAGGTAAAGCCTTTCGAATGGAATCATAATCAAACTATTGGATATTTACCCCAGTGACCTTCCATTTCATTACATTATATAATCATGGATCTCAAATGACAATATAGGTGATTGTTTTTTCTTTGTGTCGCTGTATTTGGCTATTTTAACATTGACTTGTATTGTGTCCTGTTCGGTGCGTTGGCCGTTGCCAAGTACGTGTTTTTAGTTACAAGTTGCAAGCGCCTATTGTAATCAGTGGTCTCAATCAAACATAAACAGACTGGTCTATGTTTAAACCACAATCCAAAAAGCAAAGTATAAACTTTAAAAATAGGCAAATTGTTTTTTTATTTTTTATTGCAGTTTGGTGTTCTGTATTTTTCTTTCTTGCTTTGGAATACTTTTGATCGCTAATTTATTCAAAAGGGTAGTTTTGTTTTTCTTTTTGTTACAAATTTCTATGTTAGTTGTTATTTGATACAATCTTGATATGCCACTGATACGCTTTACTAGTACCAGAGTTGATTGATTCAAAATAGGAGATATACAAAAAGTCTACAAAAAATCATCATTAATAATTACGATAAACGATATTTTCATCATAAAGTTTATGTTCCAATTTGTTTCATATCCTTGAAATGAAGTACATATGTACCAATAATATCGTACAGTTTTATGGCCGTCATCACAGTATTGTTGATAAGTTTGATGTCTCTGTGTCCAGAATTGCCTTGGATATATTTGACGTCTCATAGTTCCATGTTCCTTTCACACAATTTTGATTACACACGTGGCGGGTGTAGCTAGCTAAACAGGAGGTGCTTACCCTTCCGGAGCACCCGGTCTCACTTCCCTGGTTGAAGTTCACGTGTCTAACCTAACTTGTCGGTTCCAAAGTTTTTACTTTGCTTCTGGATTGTGATCGGAAATGGATTAGTATCTTTGTTTTTGATACACTCAGTGTACTGATAGTTTATGGTGTGTATATCTCATCTAGGTCATTAGGTCAATTTTTCATTTACGTTGAGATGGAGATTGAAAAAAATCGGTATCAATTTTCCTAATTTCAATAACCCTGAAATTTGGCTCGGTATACATTTCATGCATGCAAGCAAGATGAGCCAATAAAAACTTAATCGTAGTTCCGTATTAATTTAAGACTTGTTGCTAACAGACAGATCAGGTTTTGCAGTAAAGAACCGTTTTAGTTCAAGGATACTTGGCATTAGAAATCAAAATCAAATTTGTCTATAATTATGATAAAATAAAATAAAGTATGTTTTTGTCTTTGGTATTGATAATATACAATGTTTTTTCTTTGGAAGTGATAACATACTAGTACAATGTATGCATGTAGGTTTTCTGTTTCAATGTTTGATTTGTTTTCATTTTCAAGTGTTTATGGACCCCTGGTTGTAAAATAAGCTGAATGAATGATCTTGCAATATCATATAACTGCATCATTGGACATTTAATCGAGATGTGTATAATGAGTGCACTATATGTGTGTACCCTTTCTTATCTTATTTGACTGTGTCCATCGTTAACTTGTGTCGTTAAAGATGCATTTGTGTTATAAGTTTAAACGCACGGTGTAGCTAGCAAAACGGGAGATACGTACCCTTCCGGAGTACCAGACCTCAATAGACTTTGCTTTATGATTGTGATTTTGACATTCATAGGTATGTTTCTTTTTATTGTACCATGTGTATGTTTGTGTTAGCAAAAAACATGCTTAGTCAAAAATTCCATTTCATACCATTACTATCATATTGAGTGATAGTTTTGGAAAAATATGAAGCCACACTACATTAAATATATTATTGTATTTGTTTTTTTTTATTTTACTTTTCCTGAAGTATATCATCAAATCGTCATTATAAAAATTAATGTTAAAAACACGAAATTACAAATTAGCTCAATAATTATTAAAATTTGTAGAAAAAATCAGTTGACTTATAAATGTGGAGCAAGAATTTTTTGTTATTGAAATTAAAAAAGTTCAACATTTGCACCTATTTCATCAGGTGCGCTTAATGCCGAATGCTGGTGTGCTCCATGTTAAATTAACCATAATCTGCTGAAGAATAAAACATATCATTATTGCTTTACTGTTTTACTGTTTTACTTTTTTAACATTAACTCGGTTCTTATTACTGGCTGCATTGGCTTTTACCAAATATTTGTTTTTCATTTCCCAATTCCAGTCTTCTATTTCAACCGGTGAACCCTTGATTCATTATGGCAGATAAGGAACTTTAACAAGTTGGAATTAAGTACTTTATCAGAAACAATTACAAAAGCGACAACTGCGACAGGTTACTATATATGTAAACAACTATAACAAGTCTATTCAAATTACCTTCATTTGAATTAAAGACTTAAAGTTTATTGGAAAGTTGGAAGGCGTGCATCAATCTACAAGCTGTATTACTTGAATATGTAATATGATACAAAATTTTATTACATTCCTGTTTGGATAATTAATCCACCTGTTTTACGATTGTGTTGTATCATTTACATGCACATTTATTAACAATGCAAATGATTTAATGTTTTATCTAATGTTTTACTAATGATGTTTCTTAGCCATTGCGACCTTGAACAAAGATCTATTTCATCAGCTTACTTGTACTAGTATACAAAGTTTCAAGTTTCTTTAATTTTTTATTCATGACTAGAAGCTGTTTCAATATTACCAATGAATATCACAGTGACCTCGAGTGAGAATCAAGGTCAGCCAATTTGCAAACTTAAAAATACTTCAGCTTGAAACGTCCTATTATGTTTCACATTTAATGGTTTGCTGTTCTGAAAAAATGCGAAATAGTGAACGATGAAAAAAGAAACTTGGCTCCAAACAAAAGAAGATATCAATGTCGCTGCGAGTCTTGATATATATTTCGTCTTTAACAGGAAAGTCATTTGTTGAATACATTTTATGGCTGTGTTTTTTCTCACATTAACTCTTTGTACCAGTGATTTGTTGTTGTTTTATTATTGTTGTTTTTTCATATCACTTACACGTACATTTATTCTGTTACGTTATCTTATTCAGCAATTTATTACTGAATCTTTAAATTCGTGCAAACAAAAAATAGGAATATTAAGTGCGTTTTCTTGTCATTTACGTGTACTTTTAGTCGATATCCCTTACTGCACTAACGTCTTTCATAATGTATATTAATTTGACTTTTAGATACTAGTATATTTCATGTAGCTGTTGTAAACAAACATAGGTAAGATGGCTAGGCCCTACACAAATGCTTAAACTGCTTTACTGGTTAGTTTTTATACATCATTCTCGTCTCTCTTAAGTACTTAAAGTTACGTCTGTAATGTATGGTAGACGTCTTATTGCTCAATCTGGTAATGTACAACTGAAGGCATGCATATATACTAGTATATATATATATATATATATATGGTTTATCATACTAAACACTATATAATGGTATCGAGCTCGAGTACGAAGTGTAAAAACGAAATAGGAAAGGTCCTACAAAGTTTTTCATCATTACTCTCCCATACCATTTGGTTACTTGTTCTATTTGAATATGGAATTCCAAATTCTCACACATTGTAAATGAAATCGAATGTTTTACTATTGAAAGCCACTGTCGCATTGAACGAAGATTAATTTCAATATTTGCAGACTTTCATGTTTCAGGGTTCATGGAATTTTGTTCATGGCAACCTGTTTAAATGTTTTCCTAATAAAAGTCATTATGCAGTTGATTAAATGCCGTGGTGATCCCATTTTGCAAATTTGAAAGAGCTGTGGCAAGAATGCCACTGTGAATGGTTTATTATTTTGGAAAAGTTGAAAATTTCAAAATTCAACGACAAAACACTCATGACAACAAACGACCCCTTTAATTCACTACCTGTACTAGAATTTTTTTCTGGAAACCTAAGTCACCTTTTTTATGATTGCTTTTCTTCCATATTATTAACGTATACACTTATTCTGTTTCGTTGTCTGTTTATTGCTTATTCTTTAATTCATACAAACAAAACAGGTGAATTCAGTTTTTTTCTCCAGTATCAATTACATGAACAATTATTGTGTTAACCTAGCTGTACTATTATTTCTTATACGTACTGGTACTTTCTAGATGTGTCACATTTATTGTGTAGGGGAAAAATAATTGAATGGGATGGCAAGGCTTCAGTGTGGCACAAAGCGGCCTTCTCCACAAGTGACTAGATGTCGCCTGACAATGCAGTATTTCACAAAAGAAAGATTACAGATCTAAGTTATTTTAACACCACAATTATAGATATTGCTAACAAGATAGAAGCCAATTAATACAAATAAATATGCAATATGCCGCATGTGACCTTGTTGACTATAGATGGACAGACAGAAAAAAACAGAATTTTCTGAGCAATTCTGTCAACATTATATCTGGTACATAAGATCGCTGGTTTAGAGGAGATTTTAAACCATTTCTAAAAATGTCTCGATTATTTACAGTAAATCATTTTCTGAAAAATCATTCCAAGATATAAGTGAATTTAATTTTCAAGTTGTCAGATCGTGGTCATAACAACAGTATATGAATAACAGAAAAACATTCGCATTTTGTTACTCTTACCAATTTATGCAAAATCAAAATGAGTACAAAATTTGATCTTCCTAATCTTCGTTATGGCAATAACTTTTGAACCAATCACTAATTTAACCAGAAAATTAGTTAAATCAATTAAATTAGTGGTACTCCATACATGGGCTGGTATGGTTGGTTTTGATTGGCTCACAAACTATATACCTAAACATAATAAGTAAATACATATAGGTCAAAAGTAAAAACTTCATCTATGCTTAAAGAATAATTGTAAAAAAAACAATCCAAGTAAAGCTTAAGATGAGAAAATATAAAACAACAAGTCAGTTTATATATGTAATAAATCATTTATTTATCTTAAATGATTTTGTCAGATAATATTTGAAAGACATCAAATTCATAATTATACTTTTTATAATATACTGGTTGAACTGTTTGCCATTTGAGCAATACAAAAACCGTGAACACATGATTTCCTACAAGTACATTTGACAAAATGTTAACTGATATAGAAAAAATAAATACAGTGGAACCTGTCTAAAACAAATGTTATACCAAAGTTTGTACATTTTAAACATTTACGTATATTCAGTTTACACATGTTAATTCAACAAACTCTATTAATGGTATGTCGTAATAAAGAACCATAGTTATGTATAGACAGTGACTGGTTTATTCACGGTTTAAAAAAGACAGATGTCTGGTTAACTCAGAGGTCTCTCTGTATCACATTATTCAAGTCATATTCAAACTATATTCATTGCATAAACATTAATTTTTCTTAATATACATATTCATGATAATTTCAACAGTAATACAGCATGTTCTTCTACACATTTTACTGCAATATCGTCAAAGTTAATTAATTGAAAAAAAACATTAATGCATGATTTACACCGAAAAAAAATAGATCAAAAACACCCAAACCAAATGACAGGGTACAGGAGCTCAAGGTAACAAGACATGTAGATACACAATTACAGTACACATTAAACTAGAACTTATATGGGTCAATTTTCAGTTTCATAATTAATTGGATATGATATAAACCATAAAATTTGAAACTATGATATGAGATAAATGAAATATTGGTTTACTTCACAATTTAAAATTCTTTTACTTGCATAAAAGTGGTAAGATCTTGGATGGTGAAATATGTCAAAGAAACCATCCACCTTTGGCAAGATAACTCACAAACATTCTCAAATTAAGGTCTGCCTGGGCAAACCTAGGCAATGAGAGGAACTGTGACCAGTATGGGTATGTTTACTGTTTAGCATAAAGAAAGTTTATAGGCTTGGAAGAACGGCTTTTAAGAAATATTCATTAAATTTAATATCTAAAATTGCTTCAAGTATAATCAACTTACTATATTACAAGTTGCACAATTCTATGTCACTAAAAACAATTGTTTTGTGCATAGCAGCTATTAAAAAGGCACAGAATACTAAGCATATAATAGCAATTTCACAGACAACAAGCACATGTTGAACACAATAAATTGTGAACAATGAAAAGAAACATAGAAATGCAAATCCATTGACAAAATATTACAAATATGTATCAGAAAAGGATATGTACAGTACACAATTTATTCAACGTCACCATTTATTCATTCAAATATTATGAAGGGGTTGGCCAGAAAATCAAGAGGCTAAGAAAGAAGAAATTAGAAGAAATGAGATTAAGTGAGTCGACAAAATTATCAAGGGGAACTATAATAAGTTTCACTGTATTAATTCAATTTCACAGCCATTTTTTTTTTCAAAATATTAAACATTAACACATGCAATTCAATAAATAAATATTCAAAATACATTTATAAAATTAAATTCTCAGTACAGACCAAACATCAACAAAAAAGACATATTAAACATATTTTCATATGACCATACAACAAATATCCTATTTTCCACATACCAAAAGTCCTGTAAACATAGTAATAAATAATTTTTGATATCACAGATCTGGTTTCCATATTCCGATTTACTTCTGTTACTATTTCTCTGGATATATCACACGAAATGTCAGATTTATTCGTGAATCTCTGTCATGGTATTCTTTGGGTATCCGATGCTAAAACAAAAATAAATAAATAAATAAATAAATAAATAAATAAATAAAAAATATAAATGAAAACTAGAACAGTCTCCATAGAAAATTTATTGTTGTTTGACAAAAAATTGACTGTAGGTGATGGTTCTTATGATGCTTCACTTCTGTGTATAGTTTTAGAAAATTGGATTGGATCATACATGATAACAAAATTAAATAAACATCCGAATAAACTTGTATTTTCAGCCAAATTCTAAGTGTGAAAAATTCCAAGTCTGAAAACGGCAATAATTCTGCAAAATACACGTACATCTGATCAAACTGATAACCACAGGTGTTCAGGTTCTTAAATACCGGTCACTCTTTATAATGTTTGTGCATATTTTGAGCAAAATTGGATCATACATAACTAAATAAACCTCTAGTCAAAATTGTGTATTCAGACAGACAGATAAGTTGATTCTAAAATATACCCTAACTTGTATAATAAATGCATGTAATGTTGTGTGACTCTTTGCTAAGTAAATAGTAGACTGTTAAACAAATGAAGTTAAATCCATCAAATCAAAATTACAGTTGTGAAACAAATAGTAGTTCACTATTTATAACAACTTATGTAGCTGAATGGAATACCATTCACAGTGATTTGGAATGGATAGGGGACATAGCGTTTTAAACCGAGTCAAATTCTTGGTGTTTTACACCCAGTCAAAGTTTTTCACTGATATTGAGGTTATAAACTATGGGATGGTAGAAATTTTGAATCAAAAACCATTTATCATGTTACTGACCTAAATTATACAGTCAACCCTGTCTATAAAGGCCACCCAAGGGAACCAGTAAAAGTGATCTTTATGGGCAGGTAACCTTCATATACATGATTAAATATGCATAAACAACAATTGGGATACAATTCTGGCCTTTATAAAAAGGTGGCCCTTATACAGAGATGGCCTTTAAGGCAGGTTGGACATACAATACAACAGAAAGAATTGAGGAATCAAAGACTACAACCATGACACAAAATATAATTTGCCAGTTTCATTAAGGTTACATTATCCGGTTTGTATTTTATTATTACAACAAACAAATTTACAAAATCAAATATACTTCCACCTGACTGGTCATCTATCTAAAACATCACAAGAGTAACACCTATACTTGACAAACAGACAATCTGAAGTAGTTATTGTCTGGTTTGCCACTTACATTACTCTGGTAGCTATGATTTAAATATATCTGTAACTAACCTGCCAGTCTGACTGTGTTGCTCCTTCCATTATTAACAGTGAACCATGTGTTAAAGGAACTTTAATGTGCTCCATATAAGTATAATCACCTTCTTCTTCCTGAATAAGTTACAATATATTTACATGTAGGTGTATTTTATGTGACATGGACTGTCATCAGTTTCAGAATCATTCCTTACCTTATGTTTTTCATAACCTGAATTTGGCAAATTTGAAACCTTAATTATTTTGTCAATTTCTAAGATATTTGGTTTTTTCACTTGTATGTATATCAAGATGGTCAGTTCTTGAATGGTGGAGGAAACCAGAGTGTCTGTAGAAAACCACTGATCTTTAAGAAGCAAACAGACAAACTTTCTCACATAAGGTCTGCCTGAATGGTATTTGATTCCAGACAGTAAGAAGCATTGTGCTACATAAGTGTGTGCTTTAATAAACCACTTTAGTCTGAGGACTTGGATTTCATATGTGGCAGTGGTACCTGTAATGTCATCATAACATTACAATACAGCGCAAAATTCTCAATTCAGTCAATTGTCCGTCAAATTCTAGCAAAATAAAGAGAAAATCTAGCTTGTGGTCAAACAGGCCAATGTATTAAAATACAGTGGAACTTGTCTGTATTCACTACCTTACAGGCTGATAACTTGTTTTCATTTTATACAGGTTAAAATTTTGTAAAAATTTTGTTAAAATGTAGTCTAAAAGGTTTTTAGACAACAGTTTTTTTTAGAGATTGGTTTAGACAGTTTATGCCTCATTGTGATATATTTAAGTTCACAATCTAGAATCAATATTTATATTTATTATATAGCAATATATGCTTCACATGGAAAATAAACAATAAATCCAGAGGTGTTAGAGTGTTATAGGATACAACCATGTGCAACAAATAGTACCATCCAGAGAAAATTATAAAGAAGCATCACAGAGGCAGAACTGCTTACAATGGTGTCAATCTATGTAAGAAACAAAAGAAATAAATATCAATATTTGCAAGCACACTTTGTTCCAGTCCGAGGTTTCCCGAATCAATTTTTCATATTGCTTGCTTTTTCACATGACACTGTCGTTTATGACATTGATTGTTGTTACTTAGCTTAAGACGTCATCATTGTTGTTGTCATATTGCTATAGTTCTTACAGCTGTAATTCTGTATACAAGAATTAGTGCAATATTTATGTATTGTGAGACAAAATGATATTTTTATATGAAATACTAGTGGGAAGTAAACAAATTTCATTTTGCTATATAATAAAAGGGTCATTGAACTTATATTGTGAAATATTGTCCCTTGTTGACTCCAAATTTCCATTCGCAAGCTTGTACAAATGTGGCATCAACTTGGGACAATATTTCACAAGTTAATTAACCCTATAATATTGTCCTGATGCAGAAATAAAGAATTTTTCAGTTTTAAGGTAGCAAGAAACATATTAAATAGTATTTCAAATTGTGCAAATGATATTGATTTAAACAAACCTTTGGTGGTTTCTTTCTCAGCTCAAAATTTCTGGTGTCACCAAATGATATTGATGCTATAGTAGGTTCTTGTCCTAATGAAGTCTCATCATCAGAATGCCAGGCTAACGAGTCGTGGCCATCTCTATAACAATTAGCTAACAAAGAGTTAAACTCTAATCCTGTTGTTTCTTCTAGTTGCTTCTTTATAACTTGTAATGTTGGTGTCCACTACAAAAATATAATTATGCTCAATTAATTACAAGTAACCAGTGATTTTGTTATCTTTTTAACAACTTTCTTCTGTCTTTTGGATTTGGAATATTCACAATTTTCTTATGACATGTGAACATTCGAAAATCTGGAATATGATATGCATGAAACTGTATTATGAAATGTTTACAATAAAATCCTTATTTTAAAGAATTTGTATTGTGACAATATCTAAATTTTTTAAGTTTGGAATTGGGAAATTTTAGTGATTTTACCTCGGCAGTAATTTTAGGCAAACAAAATCCCTGTAGCAATAATGATGATGTTTAGGAAGTATCATAACTGTCTGTACATTTTGATTTTGCTATTCAATTATAAGAAGAAAATATTAAAACACAAAATACCTTACTGTTTTATATATAAAGGGGGATAACTCGAATAAACTACAAAATCACATCTGGGTCTAGAAGAGTACTATTGTAAAGGCTCACTTTGTAGTTTTAATTTTGCATGATTAAGTTATTGGGTTGTAAGTTTCATCATGTGACAAGCTTAAATTTGCAATTTTTATGTACTAGAGCAGTAGGCGTGATAAGAAGTCATGTAAAGTAATGATCATTTCAGGTAACTGGTGACAATGTCTGCTCTGACAGCTAAAAGCAAGAAAACTTCCTATCTGTAAAACACCAAGACTTAAAGGCCTTTTAAATTTTATAAACCCCTAGCCCAGCTTTTACTATTTTAATCATTAAAAATATGTTTAAAACATGCACTTATGGATCACAGTGCCTCTAAATGTCTAAGTTCAAACCCCACTGGTTTGATTCTAGTGAGAGAAAATTTGTTAGTTCACTCCTTGAAGGTAAAAGTTTTCTCAAGTCACTCTAGTTACTTCTACCATCCCTGAATATATGGCCTTGATATAAGTGAAAGAATCTTGATCGGGGTGTAAAACACTATTGCTCAACTCTATTTGACCACTACGCAACAAAAGATGACACTATAAGTGGTCAGTATCTTCAGGAAAGGACCATAATAGAATTATAGACAGGTTTGCCTGTGCAACTATAACATACTTCTATATTTGCATCATGTGTTACTCCAGAATAGGAATAAGGATGATCACCAAACCATGCAGTCAGTCTAGGCTGTAGATATGTAATGCCATTTTTAACATCAGATCTCTGTCGCCATGGTATCTCTACATGCAGCTGTTCTAACATCCAATCGGCTTCTTTGGGGTCAATAAATACTGGGAAAAATTTTAACCTTAAAATAGAAAAATCAAACTTTTTTAATATTCTAACAGATGAATGATTGATTGATTGATTGATTGATTGATTGGGGTTTTACGACCACAATATTTCACTTATATCAAGACATCACCAGTTAAAGTGGCAGAAATTTTTTACCTCTGCAGTGCGCTCAAGGAAATGTACAGAGGGTTTTACAATTTGCCATGTCTGCCATCACACTGGGCATCATTTTCTTAATTCTCTTCCGAAGCACCCTGTGACTTTTATTTCTAAATGTTGAGTAGTTGGTGAATGAACAGTCACTATCTATTTTCAAGTCTTGGTCAGGCATGGCTTGGGTTCAAACCCAAAACCTCCTACATAAAAAGCTAGCACTCTACTCCAACAGATGATACAAAAATTCAGAAAATGAAATATTTATAATGACAAATAGATATTGAAAAAACAAAATGATACTTTTTTTCTTAGACATGTTTTGGTCACTTTAAAGATATTTTTAACATGGGCAAAGAAACAGGACCTCAAATATGAACCTTATCAAAAAGATTCATTATGTTAATCAATTTCACAGCTTAGTGAGCAGTGCTGGGATTCAATTTTAAATTTCAAACCAAGTCATAACACCAATAAGCCATATCTACAGGCTTAAATATACATGTGCCTAATCAGTTGAAATTTTATATTGTGTATCTGTTTGTAACGGAAATTAGGTAGATCTACTCTATCAACTGGAGATAAAAAATTATATTAATTGCTATTTAGTAAATATTAAATATTATTTCATACCTTGATAATCCACTTGGTTGTGTACTCAAGTCATAAACACCAGCTTTCCTGCAATGGATTAAAATATATCAGCATCAGAAATAATTAACCACATGTAGAAACTGAAGTTTATGAGGTATAATATTTAAATATAAAATACATTTTTACAAACAAAATGTGTAGATTTATTTTTCTGCTGCAGTTTGGAGTAGATAAATTATTATCTATGTGTGTTACTTATTCTGGCTTGTCAGCACTGTATCTATTACTTAAAATTTCTGAATTAATAAATTTCCAAAATACTCTGTTATTCTAATTATTCTTTTCATCTCGACAACTAATTTTATTAATTGTTTTTTTTTTTTTTTTTTTTTGTGCAGGATGATGATATTCATGATGGTGTTCCATCCTTGATAAAACTGCTTAAACTGTTGTGCTGGGGACCATTTAGTCATATGGAGCCAAATTGAAGACTTTGACATGAGCGACTAGATGAACAACTCCAATAAAACTGAATATGATAAAAGTTTTGTTACAGGTCATATTTAGCTCCTTTTTCAGAACCCTTTCTTACTGGTATACAAAAGCAGAAAAAATCCAATACTTACGATATTGTTCTCACTGGAGGGGCTACTTTACAATCCTGAAACAAATAATTATATATGTTTCAAACAATTTATTTGCAGGTGAGTGATATTATTTAACATTAATTAACTTATAGCAAGATAGTAAGCTGAAAACAAAAGCTTCTACAAACACCACTAACCCTCCCATGTAAACTGGTAATTTTCTTTTTACACCAAGATCTGTCCCAAGTGAGAATCAAATATAGGTATAGTTGTGAGATAGATACTGTGATTAGTAAGCCAAATGCTTACTGGTAGATCAGTTGACTTTATGGTGATACAAGAGTGAAAAACTAAATATTTTCAATTGTGTCTTGCATCAAAAAAGCTGATAATAAAGGTATACATCGCAAAGTTTGTCCTTGAAGGAAAAATAAATCAGTTACATATTAATTTTTGAAAATATGTCATTTTCAGGACAAACTGGCAGATTGACTGACAGAATATTGCATCATATGACTGTATTTTGAATGAATTTTTTTTATAAACCTATCAGTATTTTAAAATAACTAAGTTATAGACATTAATGTTACACTTTTAACCCCCTCATGAGGGCTATTTGGTTAACCATAAAGATATTAAACAAAAGAGCAAATGTAATAAATTACTTAGCTCACTAAAATGTTCAACTGCAAAACATAAAAGTCAGGGTTATCCCTTGCATTCTTAAGCTTTCTTTGGGAGTCTTAAGGACTCCCAGGGCAATTTTTCAGGGTCCTTGGCCAATATTTGGAAGTCCCATTTATATCAGCCATTCTTCGACACTAGTTGTGTGTGTTTGCTACACTATATCAGGAAATATATAACCATTATCATTGCAAAAAAAGTATTAGTACTATTACAAAACAAAAGTTAAATCAGCTTCAAGCCATGAATATGTTTCAAGCCATTTTGGCAAAAACTTTGTCAACTATAAATAGCATTCAAACATTATACTGTCAGACTGAAAAAACATGTATAGCCCAGCATGAATTTAATTTTTGCATCCCAAGGGATGCACAAAAATATATCTGGGGGTCCATTTAGAAAAACTTGCGTCAGATATGCAGAAAACTTGTGTCAGGAAAAACCCTGAAACTTGAGTGAACAATTGATTTTGATCAGCTCCTCAATATTGGAAAACACTAGGATCCTCAAAATCAAGGAGCTCGGACCAAAGGAAGCTGGGTCTAGAAGTAATACAAGGACTGATGCAAAGCTCCCCTCCAGACACAACCTTTGTATTCACAGATGGGTCATGTATCCAGAATCCAGGTCCATGTGGAGCGGGAGCAGTAATATTTTCACCACAACGGGAGAAAATCCATCTTCACCGCCCAGTATCTAAAAGAGGCTCCATACTTCTAGCCGAACTTGTAGCCGTCCTTATGGTCCTAGAACATGTTATGCAGAACATCTCTGACTTTAACACTTCTCTTCTACCAGGGATTTTTCTGACCTTTTTGGGAAAAGGACCTTGGGATGAAATTGGGAAAATGCTCAACAAAGATGTAATTTTGGGAAAAATCACAACAACATATTAGAAATTCTAGACCACTAGAATACTGGTAATTGAACAAATTATATCGGTGTTCACAGCAAAATAGCGCTGTCTCTTTTGTCTTTATATAAATCATCCAGCAAAACGTGGGTTAATATAGATTGAAATCGTTATCAGAACGAGATATCCTCCGAATATGATGTTGATGATCTTGTGAATTTTTTTTTTCTCAAAAAATTGATAAACATAGCTAATTGGGAATTTTTTACTACAGAATTGGGAAAAATGTTTGTTTTTTGCATTGGGAATGGGTCCCTTTACCGGACTGTGGCAGGTGTAACTTTTATTATCTATTGTTTTTCTTTTAGGTATTAAATAATGTTTTAGTCTTGTGTTGTATTGTAAGTCATTGTATTTCTATTGTCTTCTTTCATTTTGTTGTCTATTGGTCATTGTAATTGTTTATTGTAATTGTGTCATTGTAATATTGATAATTATTATATAATTAATAAATTCCATCTTTATGATTGGCTAAAACGGTAACACGTGACCATTGGATCTCACATCATATACCACGGATTTTCAGGTGAATATCAAATCCGGTGTACGTCATCGATTTTTGTTGACGTTCTCCGTAAAATGATTAGAACGTCATCAATTAAGTGTACGCAAGTGATTGTCTTGTTTATTTTTTTCCGACATAGAAAGTTGACATTATCAATTTACAATGTAGTGTGTAATTGATTGTGTCTCATCCGGAATGCAATTTATTTTTTCATAAAGTCAGATTGATCTAACTAATGCGGGATAATTTTAGTGTGATCAACCATGGTGGGCAGGGAAATCTAACAAGATTGCCCGGTCACAGGTTTGAGAAAACTTTGTCAACCGAAGTGCCACAGTGGCTAAATTATATAATAAAACAGTTATGGACTTTTTAGTGGTTGTATATGGTGTGATATTCACCGGAAAAATAAATATTGACCTCGGCTGTCGCCTCGATCAATATTTATTTTCCGGTGAATATCACACCATATACAACCACTAAAAAGTCCATAATTGTATATTGTAATATTGGATTGAGGTTATAATAAAGTTATGTAGAGTTACCTAACATGGTCATTTTCTTTGTTCTGTTGACCACTCGCTTCTGATTGGTCAGTTTATACTTACTTGTTTATTCTTTTATATACCTGGAAGACATCTTGTATAGAGCTAACTTTGAATTTGTAGAAGACACTAAGATAGTTGCATATTTACCAGTCAGGGTTAATAATATTTCACACAAGCAGGTAAATATCCCATATACATGTCCTTATAACCTTATAGTCCATGTATGCCCAATTTCTCTATAATCCAGCTCTTAATAACTTCAGTCTTGTCTTGCCCTTTGTCTTTCATACTTTTTATTGCACTATTAATTATTTTAATATGAATGTGAGATAGGGGTGAGTGCTCGTGGTTTTCATTCAGTTCATTACATATATCGCGTATTTTACCCTTTATATTTACTATTCGCGAGGGCTGTACATCATGTGTATTTATTGAATTTATTCTGTGCTGGAAGTGTTCATTCTTCATATTTTATGAATAATAAAATATGTATTTATTGTATGTGCCGTGGCACGTACTAAGTAAAATCTTTGTACTCAGTGTTTGTATTTTGTTTCCTAGGAGCGGTACCCGAGACGACTATGTGTTTGGTGAGGGTCCGGAGAGTTCTGTGACCATATCACGGGTACGGTAGTCTATCTATCTATTTATATAATTTATAATATTAATTGTTCATTAAATCTGTACTGTTGTTATATAGTACATTATTCCGATCGAGGCATGTGAAGTTCATGTAGGTCTCATTTTATAGTGCCTTATTAAACGTTGCCCTTAGCTCATAGCTTATGTTTTTATCAGCTTTTTGTAAATAAATGTTTATCATGTTCCGTAGAAATATAATTTATCCTTTTGATAAATTATATCTTTGTTTAATGTACTACGAAACGTAAGCATATTACCTTTTTGTTAATTGTTTCAAGTCGCATGATTATCACGTGATTAGTCTGGTATGTGAAATGTATGATGATTCTATTATGTTATTGTATAGGTAGAACGGGTAAATGTATTTTTGTATTGTCACTCATATTGTTTATTTGTTTTATATGCAGGATGTTTTTGATGGAATAATAAAATAAAGAACCAGATAATAAAACCCAGTCTGATGTGTAATTAATCATTATAACGGCGGATAAAACCCTGTTACAGGACCCTGTGGATACCCGGAAAAATCCCTGTCTACACATATTCAGCGACAGCCAATCAGTGGTGGGAATTCTAACTCTTGGTTGGAAAGAAGAGACATACAAAGAAGTGATTCATAACATCAAAGATCTAATTAAATCACTAGAAGACAACCAAATCTCCACCGTAATAGATTGGACACTTGGCCACAGTAACATCAGAGGCAATGAAGTGGCAGATATATTAGCAAAAGAAGTGGCTAAGGAGGCAGACATCCTTCCAATGGAGTCAGCAATATCTACACTCCAACAGATCAAGATGGCTAGTCACGAGGCCCAACTTCACAGGTGGCAGTCTAGATGGGATTTATCAGACAGAGGAAGAAACTACCATCAATACACACCAAAAGTAAAATTCCGCAGGTTATTAGACTTCCCAACAAAATCCTCATTTTCGGCAGTACTACAACTACAATCCGGTTACTCCTTTCTGAACGGGTACAAACACACAGTCAAACTCGTCCCAGACAACAGATGTGCCTGCAGAGAACCAGAGACCACAGAGCACTTTCTGCTACACTGCCAGCTGTATGATATGCCTAGGAATACCCTGACAGCAAATCTTCAAGCAGAGCTAGGGCTATTAAATCCAAGCCTCCAAGACCTACTGCAAGAAGAAGAACATGAGGAGATCAAAAACTGGAAGGATATCATTCAAGCACAAGTAGCTGAGTATGTCGTTGAGACAGGAAGAACTTCTCCGACAGTAACAAGTACTAATCCGGCGCAACATTGATCCTTGAAATCCCTCATCTTGAATAGTTAGTTTACAAGTGAGACAAGTTACAATAGGGGAAAAAATTACCAGAGAGCAAAGACTACCAAGAGAATATTGGTGCTGTTATTTGGGCCCAGAAACAAGGATCAAGGTTACCATGGTAATTCTGTGTAAATAATTTACTGATTTGACCCTGTAAGGAAATACAAGATTGTGTATGAAAACTTAAACTCTGTCAAATAATTTAGACGATTTCATTGCATATTAGGAAAAAAGAGAATCCACGAATAAATAATTTCAAATAATTTGGAAAAGATGCTTTATTTGTGCCACTGTCATACTGATTTGAACAAAAACAAAATATGATGACCATAGGTGCCTTACAACTGCGATAATAATACCTCCTGTTGTTCTTCATACACAAATTTCTTTTCTACAGGCTGATCAACCGTCTTCCCTAACCAAGCAGGCGCCTGTTCTATCTTTGGTTTATCTCTGTCAGATCTTATGTTTGAAGGCGCCGCCCATCCACCTTGTACTCGGGAGCGCTTTTTCTTTTCCTGACTCATTTGGGATGATTTTACATCGATTGAGAAAATGGACAGAAAATCGTCTACACATAAACTTTAAAAGACGAAATTGTCAACAGAAACTACTCAAACAGGAAATAACTATGGGCGCAGCCATGAGCGAGGAGTTCTGGGAATTGTTTCAAATCCATACCTACTGTAAACTACCCTAGTAAAGTATAACCACACTCGCTCATTTCATAGTTTTTCACCACAATAATTACCGAAAGAGACATTTGATACATATTACCACATCAAGAAAGTGAAATATTACATTTGAAAATAAATATCAATAATAATAATAATAATAATAATAATAATAATAATAATAATTTATAATAATAAAAATTAAGAAATGGGAAAAAATTAAATGATTACTCCTCAAATTATACTGTAATAAAAACAACTAAAAATCACTTTTATTAAAATATCATAATTATTTCATTTTCAACGCCACATGATAAAATCCACATTGTTTTATTGTTATTATTATTTAGTTTTGAAAACAATACCATTAATTTATCGATGTACTTCAGTCATAACCACAATTACAAGTGACCGTTTTGTCGAAATGTCACGGTCCCGCCTCTTTATTAATCAGAGATTGCAAGATCATCGTAACGTCGATTCGCGGAAAATGACATCATCGCATAGCGATATCTATGACGTCATTTGAATTTCTTTCTTTGAAACCAAAACAAAATGTCCGACATCAATCATGAACCGGGATGAAAACGCCAATTTGATGTTATTATGAATGTAGTGGCAACGATATCATTGCTTTCATATTTTGTTTTGTTTATTGTGTGTGGAAGGTAAGAAATAATATGAAAATAGGCATTGCCTATCCCGGGAAATGTCCAAATTTATTATCGGGTTATTGTGCACACACACACACACACCCAAAAAAGGGATGGCACACATTGTTTTGTCTCACCAAATGCACTAGTGGGACTGACTATAGTTAACTACCGCCGAGTTCTTGCCTCATCTTTCAATCATGTTCTGTCACACAGAACTGAGTTTTGGTATGATCTTATCAGGGACACAAAAGGCTATTCAATTACTCAATATAGTGAATATACTAATCCATATCACGACAACATTCTCACGTTGTAATGTCTTCTCATCTTAAATCACGTTTTACCATACCATGTGAATAATTTAATCTACTGATTTATGGATTGCATAAATAACTACTCCTGTTTCTTAAAACAAGACGTGTATCATATCAAAGTTCAAGGTTGCCCCATTCAATTAATGAAGCAGTTATACCAATGAAAAACAAACATACTAATTAATCCATGTCCAAATCACAATCCGGGAGTAAAGTAAGAAAAACTTTGAAACTGACAAGTTAGGTTAAACACGCGAACTTCCACCAGGGAAGTGAGACTGAGTTTTCTGGAAGGGTAAGCACCATCTGTTAGCTAGCTACACCGGCCACGTGTGTAACCAATATTAAGTGAAGAGAACATGGAAGTAAAACATCCAGGTCAATATTGGACACAGAGACATCAAACTTGTCAACAATACGGTGATGATGGTCATAAAACTTTTTGCCGAAGGCCCTGATAAGCCTAGGCTTGCAATATCCCTTGGTCAACAATTTATTCTGTTTGTGACCGCCTTGGTTGCTCAATGGTATAGCATCCTCTTGGAGAGTGGAAGGTTTTTGGTTCCAACCTGACTTGTGTTATACATGACAATACTTCAAAATTTGAGTTACTGCTTCCTCATTTTGCAAGCCACATTTGGCTTAAAGGATAGATTATCGACTGGTTATAGAATTATATTAATTGGGAGTGGAATGCTTGTCTGTGACTCTGTTAGGCAGCACCTTTAACCCACAACCCGATATTAATGCAGTGGTATGAGGGTAAGCTCCTCTTACACCTTCAACATTCACAGGCATATAGTACCATGATGAGAATTTTCTAAAGCACAGACCATTGCAAGTGACAAATGATATGATTAAAACTTGACAGGCTTGTACCGAAATAATGTTAATTTTAGCCCAGCCCCTTTAAATTTCACTGCATGAAGAGCCCCAGCCCCGGAGAGTTAAAATGCTTTTTCACTTATATCGAGATGGTTAATTCTAGGATGGTGGGTTGGAGTTTTTTTTACCCCAGTCAAGATTATTCATTATTCACCTAAATTGAAATGAAACATTCTGGGATGATATACTAGAAAGATGGTGCTTTAAGATTTATATTGAAATGGTCGCTTATGTGGATGGTGGAGTGGAAATTGGCATTTATTCACTTATACCAACTTTTTTTTCGAGAACCAAGTCTGGGATATTGAAGAAGGTAATGTTGATTTTACCCTAGTTAAAATTTTTACATGTATATTCATTCCGAGAACTAAATTATTGGAATCCCCTGCCAGCATCAGTAGTCCAGTCGCCATCCCTGGAGGTTTTCAAGGAGTCAATTCAGACCTTACCTAAGTGGATCTCAACTACAGGCTAAACTCAACATGAATGTTTTATTATTGTTATTTTCTTCACAACTATTTGGGACAGCGGTCCATCTCATTGCACAACATGTACAGTTTCCTCATCAGTTATGTCCAAGTTAGATTTTTGATGAGTGCAGTCATTGTAGTTGAAGTCAGTTTTAGTCAGCACCTTTAAGCCAAACTGGTCCAGCTCGATCAGCTGATCATGATATCCACGTCACATGTAAACAAACAAGAGGATTTGTCAATATTTACATTAAATTCGGAATAAATTCAATAAATTTTATCTGTATTTTCATAAAAATGATTATTGGGAAGAACTGTTAATTAATTCTTTCGAAAAACGCATTTTATTATTTTTCTTAAAATCGATCGTTTGTGAAAACGTCTTTCCCGTCCTGACGAACGCCATTTTTGTTTACACTGCATTCAGCGAGGGTCACAGATGCACTCAAAATTTTGATTCAATTAAGTAATAATATGTGAAAAAGAGTTACCGTAGAAGTCGTATACTGTGGTTATGCTAACCTCGTAATAGTTTTGTGTCAGGTAACTATGGTTATCGATTTATCTAACTTGAAATCGGCAAATTTTGTATCTTCCCGCATTGTATACTGTGTGATCATGGTTGATGCACGTGGGAAAGTCAGTCGCTGATTGGCTTACAGTGGTTATCGATCTGAATTGAACTTTGACCCAATCAAAAGAAATCACGTCATCGCGAATCTTGAAACGCTACACTTGGAGATCAGCCAGAACGGCGAAAGAAACATAAATATTTGGTATTCGATCAACCTATTTAAATTATTACTTGTTTCAATGAATTATTTTCACGATAATCGTTTCTTGGTTTCATTTCTGATGAACGAGACGGGCGAGATTTTCCCCCATATGGAGCTCACTTCCTGTCGATTTGACCCCTTCAATGGCCTTGAGAAAGTGAGAAAAGTGGTGCACGCGCGGCGTCAAATGATTTGGACGTACGGTCTATAGAATTTTTCCACAATTTTCTATGACGTCATAATACATACGTGTTACCTATAGACGGGAAATTCCCGGCGCTTCGCGCCGGGACATTTCCCGTATTATAAATAGTAAACTTTGAATGAACAAAATCAAGTTTCCCCACGTCTTTGAAATCTAAACCGTTTACTCGTGAATCAAGATGGGAGACTATTCAAAACCAAATTAACGTGTTGGTCACTTAATGACATCTCTTCCGGTATTCAAAAACCTTTTGTCATCCGGCGATGCACAAAGAATGTTTGCCTTGTGTTGAACATTTGAAATCACGCAACAAAAACTCCGTAAGACGTAACGGGTTATTTATAAAATTTATTCAAGACTTACTCCGAATTACCTATAACGTTTATGCTGAAAATATGTTACTAAACTGGATGCGCAAAATATTCAATTGAAATTTCCAGGAATGTAACAATCAAGTACTTTTTTATTACGTGGTCTGAAAACCACAAGATTCATTGTCATTTAAATGGGGTTCGCGACGGTACCATGTGATACCCCCTTTCAATTTATGGCCATTGCATATGTAACCATATCAGTTCACTTTTCCAGTAAAACTACGTTATTTCGAAAACGCACATGTAAAAATTTAGGGGTGCTGATCACGCGATACAGCGGTAAATTATGCGATACAATAAGACCCGAGGTTTCCACAAAAACAGGATGCATGTTACAGGCGATTTACCATAACGTTCGTGGCGTGGACCTATTTCAAAGGATATGAATATATTTATGTCGGATATTTCCGGATTATAACGTCGTTTTCTCGTTGTATTGTGCGATTACAAACATAAAGGGATACTTATCGGGAATTGACTCTGGGGTTGTAATTTAGACATAGACATTTAGTAGATTGTTATGCTTGTTTTTATCGAACGTTGGTGAACAGAACATAATTAAGGATTTACTGGGAACGTTTCCGTTTTCAGCTGAATACATTTATGACAAGAAATTCGAAGTTACTGTTGAACCTTATATTCGCAGTATCTAAATTCGACGATTCGTGTTTCTGTTTTGAATATCAGTATATTCTCTCAAGATTCCGTATGTTTATGCAACCGTTAAAATGAGTATAAAACACCATGGAATTGTTATAGGTTTCATATTTCGAATCAAATTATGATTCATGAACAAAGAACTGAAAGTGACGGTTGGAGATGGAACAAATATCAATTGCATGGAAGGGGCATTTGTCAGCATACACCCATACAACCTCATAATGCTTGTGCGGAAATTTTACCGTTGATATTGAATAGCGTAAATTATAAAATGACGTTTCCTGATAAAAAAGATGTTATTACGAGAATTTACGTCGTGAGCGTTTTGCATATCGTTCTGCTCAAACTTTAAGCCGCATTACACACATGGTTCGCTGGTGAATCCCATTAAGGATTGGTTGACTGGAAGACAAAGACTGTGTTGTAGTAATACTATAGAGTAAGTCATTTAATTTCGCATTTATCAAATCTACCCGTCACATCAACACATTTATGGCACCATGAACTATACCTAGCGCCCAATCCATGGCATTGGGAAGTTTTTGCCCCAATCAAACGAATAGCTACCGATCGACTTATGCCACATACTGCCGGGACCACGGGTTAGTGAGTAATGAAAAGGATTAAAAAAAACTATACTGGTGCATTGCGTTAATTATTCTATTTCAGATTTGTCACATCTAACGAGACTACAGATGGATTGGAGGCCACATTTGGAGAGACACTGTTTCTGTCATTATTTGGATTAGATGATACTCCGCCTTGTAAGCTGTGTGGAGGTGACGAAAGTGGAGACAATGTCCTTATTTATCCAGGTATTTTATGTCCATTGTCTCTTCATCTTCTTCTTCTTTTGCTGCTGCTGCTTGACAAATGCATGTTCAATCTAAGTACTAACTGTTGCAGGAAAAGTTAAATTTAAATTCGCCAGATGATTTCGGAGTCGAGTTCATAAAAGGCACCAAAGAAATAAAAGGACAGGATATTGATGGCACCAATGGAATATGAATACATGAAATCTCTCTCTCTCTCTCTGTAACAAATTGAAATAATGACTTGGTTTAATTGCAGGCTTGAACGGAAGCAACATATATTGGTGGAAGAATGGACAACTGTGGGACCCATTCATCAAAGGAAACAAATTATTCTTGGTCATAATAAATGGAATGAATGCAGTAAATATTTGGATTTCCAGTCAGAAATATTGGATGGTACAGCGTCTGGGGTATAGAGTATGCTGTGGTGTCTGTTGTTTAGTTGTCGTCATGGTGCTTTCAATATTCATTGCTGTTGTACGGACAAGGTCAAAAGTTTATAAAGGTAAATGAAAGAGAAAGATAATGAAGTTTTACGCCTATTGATTAATAGAGAGGGAATATTTAATTTGATTTGTCTAGCACACTCCAAGCAAAACTAAAAATTTTATTACATGAACATAAATTTGTTTAAAAATTTAATGTTGTGATAATGTTATTATTCTGAAATCTTGTTTGTTTTACAGACAGAGGTCATATCAATACACGGCAGTCAAAAAGAAGAAAAACCATTACCACATGTATTCCAACAACATACCATTATGCTCAAACACCTTATCTTAAGAAAGAGCTAGGCAACATAAGGAAAATCCACAAGCGTAAGCTAACAAAAGCAAAAGAACATAAAGCTATACAGACCATGATGAAGCTAAAACATTCCGCATCAGAGGAAGCGAAGTATTCCCATCAGCTAGGTCTGCAATGCTTAGGACTGAAATCGACAGATTTTGACAGAAAATTGTTTAAAATCAGAACAGATTGCCATGGTCCCATGTCAACGGTTACACAAGTTGCGAAAGAACAAAACAAGACGATAAAGGCATCCATTGAAACCCCAAAACAAAAAAGTCCAACATCCAGTGCTTCATATCCAACTGCTCAGGAAAGCGATGGTTTTGGGTCGGATTTGAGCAATGAGAGCTTTGATCTTCTGACATGTAGTGAACTGGATTTGTCACGTGATATCGGCCAGCCTTGCGCCAGTTCTAGCACCATTGGTTTTGGCATGGATGATTCTTTTTTAATGGACACATCTTCGTCTTCTGGGTATTACATCCAGAAATTCATTCCCGAAACTGTGGTTAGTTGGTACCAACGTGTAAGTTGGCCACAATGGCACCAGTACAGACACTTTGTAGAGATGCCATGGATACACAGCTTTACGGAGAACTCGTTACTGGATTTATCTCTACACCAGGATTCCTTCGATTTATCTGATATACAAGACACTCTCCACATGAATGGTCTTGATTGTGTAAGTAAGATCATTGTTAAATAACACATAGATCTATGCATGTTTAATTAGCATGTCGGCTGTGGCTAGGTTAACAGGAGGTGCTTACCCTTCTGGAGTACCCGGCTCACTTACCCGGTAACAGTTTACGTGTTTAACCTAACTTGTCAGTTCAAAGTTTTCTGTGATTGTGATTTGGACATAGATTGGTATTTCTGTTTTTGAATAGCATGCTCAAGTAAGGTTAAAAATCCCACCAAACACTTTCTTAACTTGCGATATCTAACAAGTTTTTTAATTTAAAGCGCACTCGATTGATCTTTCTCTTAGAAATGCCATCCAACTAGACAAGCCAATCAAGTTTTATAATTTCAGATTAATAAACTTAATGACTTTTTGAAAGTAGAATAATATGGCTCAAAGTGCAACTCCCAAAATACGACATTTCCATAGTTCACGTAAAACATGTCTACTTTTCGCACTCCTCGGATGGATTGTTTTTTGTTTTTTCATCAGCTGAGCAAATGAAAATCTAAATGTTTGCAAAGCTGATACAAGTAGAAATTTTAACTGTGTAAACTTTATATTGTTATTAGCGCTAGTCTTGTTTGCATTTCAATTCCATCAACTTATATTGGATAACAGAAGTTAAATGTCCTCAGACGGTGGTCCCTATTTGTGTTTGTTTTTTCTTGTATTGGCTTATTTTTCATGTAATGTATTGTGTTGTTGGTTGCGTTGACTGTTGCCAAACACATGTTTTTATTTGCAATTTCTATTTCAACTTCCATCATTATGTGTTTTGATTGGCGACACCCCATATGACATATCATCGAGAGTCCCTTTTTTATCTGAATTAAATTCGGTAATGATTTTTTTCTTCAAATATAAATACCATCACTGGCATAAGCAGGGCACTAAAGTAAATGTGCGTGATATATTTTCAGACATCGGTGTATCAAGTGGCAGCATTATTTGCCATGAAGTCTGGATATGATAAACTGAAGAACAAACTGCAGCACCAGGATAAGTCACAGAACTGCTCCACAGCCACGGAAAACTTGTTCTCCTCGCCTGATGATTCATCTGAAGTCTAATTTTATGATACAAAGGACAAATTTCTTTTATAGAATGTTCGATATTTTAAGCGGCGATATTTTATACACAACCTGTATTAAATGTCGCTTATTCTACTAGTTACAGGTTGTGAAAAAGCGAATGAAGTCTATATATCAGAATCAATGGGGAAAAATCTATTTGTCGAGAAATGGAGCAACAATCGATGTCCTTATTTCTTTAATTGGTTGTATTTCTTTGTTCGTGACTTGCATTTCTAACTTTTACACTTTACCCTTATCAGTTTGACAAACCTTTCTCGTGTTTAATCATGTGTTCTTAAACAATGAAAAATGAAATCAATGCATGCATATTATTTTACTCTAATAAATTATACTAAAACATAATTAATTTCATTTTATTATTTGTTTATTTTGATTACACACGTGGTGGGTGTAGCAAGCTAACTTCAGGAGGCACTAAACCTTCCGGAGCACCCGGTCTCACTTCCCTGGTTATTAAGAAAACCGACAGGCTTTAAAATAGTCCAAATTAATGCCATCTTAAGCTAAACATGGCCGGGTGCTTATCAAAATTAATAGATCAAAATATAATAACTATCATTAAAATGTCTACCATTTGTGTTTATCATCAACTTGTGAACTATAGTCTGGAAATGAGTTTTTCCTCATAGAGTCTACAATTAGTTACTTGACAAATCCATTTTAAAGCCATATTTAGAGCACATTAATGAGTAAATGACACAGTATTTACAGCTTTCCTTGATAACAACACGGATGGCTGATTGTTATATTAGTAGTCATAATACAGAATGCGATCAAAATATTAAAGAACAATATTTACAGGTTTCACTGAAAACAACTCAAGAATATTAATATAGTCAATATTTCAACATTCCGGCCGTGTTTCATTCGTTCTCAATTTCGATTTTACACATTGATTGGTATCACTGACTTCCCAGGTGGAAGTTCACCTTTTACTCAATATGACAGTTTCAAGTTGTTACTTAGTAGAATATGTATCATCATTAATCATCATCATTTATTTAATTCCTCTTATAGAGATATACAAGTATGTAATTATACAAATAATAACTTAATTAAACAGTTATATGTGCATAATATAATTAAGGATAATGCAAAGTACAACAAGTAACATATATACATGTATAGGGGTATTCAGTCTATGCTTGATGATGCGTAACTATAGGTTGTTAGGAGACGACAGGTAAATCTAGAACAAGCTGATGTCCAAATGGCCAAAAGATCAGGGTCAATGTTCACGTTTGCTCCTAACAGTATATTAGCACGGGTTTCGTTGTCACTGTTGCAGATACATTCGTGGAGTGTTCTGTCAAATCTTTGAATTGAGCTGTAGAACGAATTCCGGAACTGGTGAAAGGCGGGACAGTTGCATAAAATATGTGTAATTATATCACCAGTGAAGTTCAGGGTGCAAAGAGTACAAAACATATAATTAAATTCAATTGGCAAGGTCCATACTTTAGCGATTAAGAAGGCTGTACGCAACTAAACAGATGATTTTGAATATGTCCATATGTTTGCCATAGATAGGTTATTACTGTGTAAAGCAAGGAATCTTTGAAAGTCATTGTCGTTAGTTGTTCTATTTAACCATTGTGAACATTGAAATTCATTTACAGTCTTGGTAACTATTTGTGTCCATTTGTGTTTTGCCGGAAAGTAGCCAGAGTCGATATATTCCTGTAGGTAATGAAGTATATGATATTTGGTAAGAATCTTGGTTATATCGGGTATAAATCCAGAATAATGTTTTGTAGGCTGAAGAAGATGCTGGAAAAGACGCTGTTTAAATATTTGTTTAGTTAACAATTTATTATCCATAGTGCACAGTTTTCCAAGGAATAAAAGTTCACGTTTTTCTACTTCAGCTGGTAGCGGATATAAACCACACATACTCTCATAGATCATCATGTCCGATCTTGTCATAGGGTGAAGTTGTTGAATTAGCTTAACAATGAAATGTTGAAATTTGTTGAGAGCGTCAAAATCCTTATTCCGTAAATTGTACCAGACTTCTGAACCATATAGAACTGTTGGTAATACGATTTTATTGTAAAGGCTAATAGCGGTGGTTGGATTAAGTAATGATTGTTGGATACCCTGGATTGAAAAGAAAGCATTTCGTCCCTTTTTACATCTTTCCATAGTTCTTGAAATTGATGTGCATTTAGAGTTTAATTTAATACCCAAATGGTCCACTTCTTGTACGATCTTTAACTGCTGGTTGTCGATAAACCAATCTAACTGGCAAGGTTTAGATGAATTAAAAGATCATAACTACAGATTTTGAAGGGTTAAACCGGAATCTCCAATCACAAGAGTAACTGTGAGCAATGTCAAGCATAGACTGAAGACCCCTGGGAGATAAACTTGCACATATCAAATCATCAGCAAAAGCAGGGTTACCCGTATTAAGGTCACAAAGCTTAATTGACGCAGGATGAGCTGCGAGACCTTTGAGTAATTCGTCTATATATATACAATATAAAACTGTAGAGAGAATTCCACCTTGACGTATACCCTGTTTGACTTCAAACCAATCAGATTGTGTGGAAGCAAAAGCAACTGCACTGACTGTATCAACATGACAATCGTCGATAAGTGACCACAGTTTGCCCTTGACTCCAAGCTTATTAAGTTTGTACATGACCCCATTACGCCAGACAGTATCGAATGCCTTCTGGCTATCGAGGAAGGCTGTAAAGACTTTACTGTTAAGGTCACTGTTATAACAAATAGTCTCTTGGAAGTTAAAAGACGCAGTTATACAACTCAGATGTTTTTGAAATCCTTGCTGTTGTTCATTTGGAAATTGCATCTTTTCAAATATTTTGAAAATGGTTGATAATAGCGAAATTGGTCTATAGTTATTTGTGTCAGTTGTCGATTTATTATTTCCTTTGTGAATGGGAATTATCAAGCACTTTTTCCATTCACTCGGTATTTTTCCAGATTTTACAATATTGTTGAAGAGTAACGTCAAACAACTGTAAAGTTTAGTGGTTCCATGTATTAAGTGTTCATTTTGGACCTTGTCATGACCGGGTGCCTTGGCTCGTTTAAGTGATTTAATAGCTTGTGCCACTTCTTCTACTGTAATATACCACCTGGTAATGTTCTTACTGTTACATCATCATCAGTATTAATAGATCGTAAATCATTTACAGTAGATTCAACGTGATTATATAGTTCTGTGTTAAATGTTTTATCACTGAGCGGTGAGTATAGATTCTCGTAGTACTTCGCGAAGGCTTCAACAACTGCTTCGGGACTTGTATATAGATTACCTTCGTACTCAATTTCTGGAAATATTTTATGATTTGATGAGCGTTTGCGTTTAATTAGTTTCCAGAAAAGTCTAATGTCGCATTCAGCAGCTTTATCAATATCATTATATGTTTGGTCTATATATTGTTGGGCTGCAGCCGACTGAATTTTACGAAAAATGTCTTTAGCGCGTTTGTAATCGGCGTAAGATATATTGTGAAAACCTCTAGGGCGTCCCTCCATTAACCATATACGGCGTAGTCTACGTTCGTGATCATGTGCTGCTTTAACATCTTTATTCCAGTATGGCTTGGTGTGAGATTTAGGGCAACTCTTTGGAATACACAGATCTGATGTGGTCATTATACAATGTATTATATACTGTTCAAGATCTTCAACGGGCATCAATCTAGCCATTTCAATATTGATGGAATTATCCAGTGTATCCTTGTAATGATTCAAATCAAGACTTGTTATTTTATGCCACGCAGGCCACATATAACTATTGGTCACACTTTTAAATAACACAAGATCGTATTCAATTGCTATATATAGAGGAAGATGATCGGATGTATTACCAAATGAACCATCAGCAAGGATTTCAGAGCATCTGAGTTTATGAACAATAGTTTCATCTATTAAGACGTAATCTAACATGGTACCATAGGTTATATATGTATAATTATTACCATGACATATATTATGTGCAGGGGTAAGGCTAGTGTCTCTTATAAAGTAAAGTAATTCTTGAGCTTTATAGGGGTTAGAGTGTTGTAAGTCAACGTCTCTTAAACTGGCGTTAAAGTCTCCAGTGATTATAACATGACCAAACTGCCTATACAACATATACATATCATACAAAATACTAAGTTCATTTCTGTAAGATTCTATACAACCATCAGAAGGTAAATACACACCAAATATATATAAAGGTATGTGTTTATCATCCTTTATCTGAATACCTATAATTCGGTTAGATCTATTTACATCTATACCACTTATATTACTTTGAAACTCTTTTTTGTAATGCAAAGCTATACCCGACTTACCACAACGGATATAATTATCAGCATCTGGGTCACATTTAATCATACTGAAATATCTATTGTCTATTGTATCAAGAAAGTCACTATTAAAACTTTGTAATTTGTGCTCACAAAGCACAATGATATCAGCATTAGTGACATTTTACAGTTCACCAACACATATTGCCGACGACATTATACCTCTAACGTTCCATGACAAGAGACTGAATAACATAAGTGTAACAAGTATCAATGGAATAATTAGGTTATTTGAATTTTTGGTACCCATTATGTATTTTAGTATATATTCTGGTGCCACTCATGGCTATTAACCCATGGCCTGCACACAACACCTTCAGGCCAAAAGTTCGGGTCTTGTACTAGATTGGCATATCGCATGTCAACATTTAGCTTGCCAGAAGCGCGACCCCATTTACTTTTAAAGAGTACAAGCTGTGTGACTTTGACGCCATTATCACGAAGATAATTGATTATTCCCTGTTCCGAGGATCCAAGACCGATGTTGCCGAGATAGAAACGCGCTGTGCGTTTACGATGTATATAACCGACGAATATATCGCCCGTGCTTTTGGACTCTGTGCTGTGTGTGCGCTGTTTAACATTTATTGTAAGTTTGGAATTGCTTCCATATTTCACTTCCCTTTTATGTTTATGGTTTGTATTTACAATAAGTGTTTCAGGAATATTACCATTTGGCAATACATAACTATCACAATTATCACTACTGTCACACCTAATGGTGTTATGAACTGTTGGGCTAACATCAGTGAAAGAATTGTCAATAAATTGTTTTTCTAATGTTTGATGGACAGAATCATTCTGTGATAATGAAACGTTTTTGTAGTCATCGTTACATAGTTCAAGATCATTGTAATCAATGTAGTTTCTGTTTTCAATCGATAATGGGGGAAAACTACCAAAGGTGAGTAGATGTCCGTCATCTAGATTAGACGCATGATTGCATTCATCGTCTATCCTTTCATTGGGCTGTACACTGTTTATAACGGTACGCAAGACACGCTCGGATCGTGCACTATCGTTGTTTACTTCAAACGACGTACTGGAATTTGAACTTTCGCTAGTATTGTCCATGTCGATGGGGTTCATTGGGGGTTTTGACGAGGTTGTTTCTAATATTTTCATATTGTTTTTAAGATCCCCAATACTTCTCTGGAGGGAACGAAGTTGATTTTTCATTTGGGACACTTCTTTTGAAGGGGTTTCTTTTGCCTCTTTACTATGTGAGGTTTCAAAGCCTTTTAAATTGGAGTTTAAGACCTTTATGTTTGCTTCTAGCTTAATTATAGATGGAGTAGTTTGGGACACAAACCTTTCAAAGTCTAATCTTAACTGTTTACAGTCATTATTTGAGTCTTTTATTTGCTGTTCAAGTTCATGCTGTTTTTTGACATGTTCTATGTTGGATTCAGTTAGATAATTAACTTTTTCCAGTAAATTATGGACCATGATATGTAGTTCAACAGACACACTAGGATGCGGTGTATCACCTGTGGTGGACCCTTCACCATTATCACTAGTTATTTTCGATTTACTATATATATCAGCTATTTCCGACGCATCGCCCAAAATAAACATTTGAACTGAAAAACAGTCTTTGGCATATTTCAGAGCACTTGTGCTCTTGTTAGTGGACTTTCGTATAACTAGCTTGCCTTTCGGACAATCTGGTAATGTCTGTGCTCGTGTAACAAGAATCGTTCTGTACCATGAAATTATATTTTCAGAGTAGTGAGTATAAGCTCTAGCAATTTATCTACATATTCATCTTTTGGTAGATTCAAGAGTTCATTATCTAGCTTGTCAACTAAGTTCTGATCAGTGGAGATGGGGTCTTGTGTCATTGTTATTAGATTCCCTTCATTGTTTTGGTTGTGGTGGTCGCCATCTTGGGAGGTATTGGTATTTGATAAACAACAAACCTCATGTAGATTCTCTTGACTGATCGAGCGATCTGCAGTTTCATCAGTTGTTCCATTATCCTGGAATCTGTTTAGGTTAACTGGTGTTAACGGCGTTATATCGCTACAGTCATTTTCACTCAAAATTCCTTGAAAATTTGTGAGACGAGGCGGCGTCAAAGCACCGACATCCGCCATCTTCGAACCAATATATCATCATACCATATACAACCACTAAAAACTCCATAACTGTTTTATTATATAATTTAGCCACTGTGGCACTTCGGTTGACAATGTTTTCTCAAACCTGTGACCGGGCAATCTATTTTACCGATGTTAGATTTCCCTGCCCAACCTGGTTGATCATACTAAAATTATCCCGCATTAATTGAATCAATCTTACTTTTTAAGTCTGATTCTATGAAAAAAATGGCATTCCGGATGAGACACTATATAAATATTACATTTCTGATAGGGTGACAGTCCATATTGTCACCCCGAGAAATTTCATTGTCAAACGAGGCGAAGCCGAGGTTGACAATGAATTTCGAGGGGTGACAATATGGGCTGTCACCCTATCAGAAATGTAATATTTATTTTATTATACCGATTGTTGATGTTAATTATACTGTGCAACCAAAGTATACTGGATTGAAAATCATGACAGTCAGCTGTCGTCCGTAAGCAACTTGTGAGACGCTTGTAGCATTTATCATTACTTTAGAAAAGCGTTTTACTGATTTAGAAGACGAATGCAATCGAACCGCATGCGCAGTTTTTCTGCGCATGTGACATTTTTCGTAATATCAACCGCTCACGTAATGTCACCCTGTGACGTCAGATTTTCTGAAAACCGAGGGTGACATTAAATTTACCCAAACGCGTATTAACCAATCAGATTTCGAGAAACTTACAAAAGGTATAATAATATATAAGTATTACATTTCTGATAGGGTGACAGTCCATATTGTCACCCCGAGAATTCCATTGTCAAACGAGGCGAAGCCGAGGTTGACAATGAATTTCGAGGGGTGACAGTACGGACTGTCACCTATCAGAAATGTAATATTTATTTTATTATACCGATTGTTCGTGATTATTATACTGTGCAACCAAAGTATACTGGTTTGAAAATCGTGATAAGCAATAAGCAATTCGTAAGACGCTTGTAACATTAATCATATTTAACATTATTTTAGAAAAACATTTTACTGATTTAGAAAACGAATGCATTCGAACCGCATACGCAGTTTTTCTGCGCATGTGACATTTTTCGTAATGTCAACCGCTCACGTAATGTCACCCTGTGACGTCAGATTTTCTGAAATCCGAGGGTGACATTAAATTTACGCAAACGCTTATTAACCAATCAAATTTCGAGACATTTACAAAAGGTATAATAAAATCAATTACACACTACATTGTAAATTGATTATGCCATAATGTCAATGTTCTATGAAAAAATAACAAAACACAATCACTTGCGTACACTTAATTGATGACGTTCTTTTTACGGAGAACGTCACAAAAATCGATGACGTACACCGAATTTGATATTCACCGGAAAATCCGTGGTATATGATGTGAGATCCAATGGTCACGTGTTACCGTTTTAGCCAATCATAAAGATGGAATTTATTAATTAATAATAAACATATATATATATACACTCGACGGATATTTAATTTGCATCAGTTTTCATGATTAAAACAAACAACAGACAAATGAAATGTAAGAAGTGGTTTTATTTATATGTTATGTCATGTTTATATAAAATAATGAAAATATAGCCAAGCTACAAAATATAATACATGTATTATAAACATTATAGGTATCAAAATTAAATCTTTCAACCCTCTTTGCCAATTTGTTTTTTAAAGTTAATTTTATTATCACAGATACAAACATGAATTAATTCAAAATGGAATGTGTGGGAAGACTTTATAAATCTTTCAAGTCCAAAAATACCTTAATTTAAAAGTCAAAGAGAAAAACTTCAATATTAATTTGCATTCAGTGACGGAAAGTTTAATCTGTATCCCAAGATACACACTTAATTATCAATTATAGCCATATTAGGAACCTTCAGTAAATGCATTGAATGATCTTCTACTAAGCTATTTCCATGGAAAAAGTAAAAAATTGCTTTTGAGTGACATCAGTATTTTTTTTTTTTTTTTTACAATATTTATTTACTGGAAAAGCAATGCGTGTGTAACATCAAATACATTTACCCTGTATCATCAACATCAGATATATTTTCCCTGTTCTTACTTTATCCCTGCACCATAACTTGGGTGAAACATTATACAAAATACCTTAATTAAACTTTACACACAAAATAATAGGCACAAATGCTAAATGTAACATCAAAGCTATTAACATAAATAAATTGGAATTTTACTGGAAGACAAAAATGCTATGACATTTTTCAACAATACAATATCAAGCACTGTGTGTTTGCTGGATAGTTGGTTGATCATTTCTCAGAAGAACTTGTATTGTTCTAAGCAAGAGTGCTACTTTTCCATGGATACAGATAGTATCTTTTTGTGGGGAGTGTTTCTATACTCTTATAATCAAATTAATCTGCCAGTGTGTGTGTGTGTGTGTGTGTGTGTGTGAATTGAATTATTAATAAACACATTTTTAAATTTAAAGCACTGGACCTTTTTGGAACATAATACCTCACCAAAGTTGTGGAAATTTAAATATTTCTAAAAGGTTGAAATGAGAAAAATAGAAGGTTGCAAAATTCACCTTAGACAATATTTTAACGATTAAGCATAGCTTAGTTTTCAGCTTAAGAAGCAGATAATTTTTTAGAAACTTGTTTATCTGACAATACTAGGTATTGCCTCCTGGATTAATTAAATCCTTGAGGAAGCTTAGGCCACCAGCATAGATACTAGTCCATAAAATACTACTGGTAGATCAATGCAAAAAAGGTCCTAAACAGTTATAAACCAATAGTCATCTGTCTGTCATCTAACATGTTTTATAATCTGATAAAATAACATATATGTTTACAAAATCTACTCTTTCAGAAAAACAAAATTTAAACATTACTAAATTATTATTATTATTTTTTTAGTAAATACTTTGGTTATTTTGAAAGGGGTGGCATAAATGAATACAACCTTAGGTTGATAAAATGTAACAGATAATCAGTAAAATTCTAAGACACACAATGACATTTTGTGTTTCATACTTTAGAAGTATTTAAATGAAGTTAAAAAATAACTTTTAAATGTTGTGTACCAATTAGTAATATTTCTTTACCTATTTATATGCAATATTCAAAACAAAACCTGTGCAATTACAGTTTAAGTTTTTATAAAGTTTGATGTGAAAAAATAATGAAAATAAATTTGATGGATTACAGATGCATAAATTAGTACATAAAACAAGAAATAATAATAAAGGCAACAAAAGTAGACATATCTTGGATTATATACTGAATTTGATATTGGGTTCCCCAGCATACCTCATAATGTGCGTGTGTGTGTGTGAGAAACTATTAGGCATTGGATATGGAATAACGTGAAAAAAGTTTTCCTGTAAACATGGTAAAATCAATGTTTATACATATTAACCCATGTGTCCCACATATATGTAAATATAATAGGATACTGGTCATGTGGAATGCTGACAAACGACATGATGCAAACAGATGTAGAGAATTAGAAAAAATATGAAGCACAATGGGCTGATACAAACACATGCAAACATAAAGAATCATATGATTTAAATGCTGTTTAAAGATGCTTGGTAAAGCTTATTAGTGCACTGATGTCTTATTTGAGCCTTCTAGAACTGGTTTGTGAATAAATGCTGTTTACATATTTGACTATGTTTTAAATAAATCATTATGACCTCAAATGAAGGTCAAAGTCAACCAACGTCTCAAATTTGGTAAAGCAAAAGGCCCTTATACTAGATGAAATTTAAAGCTTCCATTTTGATGGTGACATAATTATATTTTAACATTTTGCTGTTGAGGGTCAATCAAAAACACAAATCTGGTAGCTTTTCAAGAATTACTTATATGTATAAAGTCACAAGCATATAGACCTTCTAGTTAATAGAAAGTTGTTTAAAGACCTTACTACTTTAAGGCACTATACCTTTGAATGAGGGTTGAGGTTAATCAACATTGCAAACTTACAAATGTTGAGTTATATGTATGAGGTTTCAAGCTCTTTAAATAGCACTCACAAGAAGTTGAAAATATGTAAAAGTCAATGACACATGATGAATAATGGATGACCAAATCATGACGCACTGTGACAGATTTAACACTGTCACAATAGATCATCATGAACATTTGGCTCGGGGGACTTAAAACCTTGAGTAGTATCACAGCAGATGAATAATGTCACCAACAAAGGAATGTAGCCATTAAACACAAAACAATGATGACATCATTTTAAACAAAATTGGATTTTCACAAAATCACCATATGTTCATTACAACCTTAGTTTTTGTATTGCCAATCTCCATATTTCCATTACAACCTTAAGTTTTTCATATTGCCTTCAGAATTTTACATATTTACATATAATAACCATATCAAAATACATGTACAACTTTAAAAATAATAAAAAGTATAAAATCTGAGTAATAGAATAACAAAAACATAACATTAATGAGTTAGATATATTAATTAAAAATATAGTGAGCAAATGCAAAATTTAAGTATGTTATAAGTTAATAAAATTACATGAACAAAATATACATGTAGCATTGACCGACCAGGCAAATATTAGATTGATGTATTTGTCAACCTCTTGAAATGAATTGAAGTGACCTTCAAATATTGCCAGGCCATGCAAAGACCATAGGTCTATAGGTAAACACTGGATTGATGTGATTGTTTATCTCTGAAAATGAAGAATTTCAATATTGCTGTGCCATGCACAAACACCGACTATGTCTACAGGCAAACATTTATTGATGTTCTTGTCTATCTCTTTGTATTTATTGACCTTCAAATATTGCTAAGCCATGCACATACACCAACCATTGAGTCTACAGGCACACAATGATTGATGTTTTAGTCTGCCTCTTAAAATGAATCAACAAATATAGCTAGGTCATGTACAGAGACCAACCAAGTCAATAGGCACACGATATTGATGTTCTTGTCTACCTCTTGAAATGAAGCATTGTAATATTGCCAGGCCATATACATGTACATAGACCAAAAAATCCACAGAAACATATCAGATTGATGCAGTTGCTTACCTTTTTAAATATTTCCAGGCCAACAGCTTCTCTATCCTTAGTGTTTATTTAGCAGGGAAAATGAAATTATATCATATATGTGCATATATATTTGTACATGTATAACGTAAAAAATTGGTAGATTTCACTACATAATATATCATTAAATGATATGATGAGACCAAATATTTATATAACTAACATAAACATGTACTTTTCAACAATTATACTTTGATGGCATTGACAAACTGAATTGGTCACTTCAAATTCAACACAACTTGATATATCCCGAGTATAACCAAGGTACCAAGAAAACAACTGAACTTGACAATTGACGTATCGCCGACCACGCCCACAATGTTCTGACACTGGCCGCCATCACGATACCAAAGCAATGTCACGGCAACTAATGAGGTACAGTCTCAGTGACGTCATTAAATGGCGCTATTCAGCCCGAGTTTTCATTCTTTTTTGCTTGTAAATCAAGCATCAGGCCATTTGACGGAACATTGTGGGCATGGCCGGCGATATGTCAATTGAGCATGCTAGGACTTGTACAGAGTAAAATGCCAAACCTAGGCCGTATAAGGTACTGGGATATAAAAAACCACTCTCTTGGACCAATCACTGAAAAAGACACCAAGAACCAAAAACTGCCAATTAAGACCTATCACTTGTTGAGGTCCAAGATTAGAAGCCAGTGTTTACTTTCTAGCTCATCAAATCAAAAACCAAATTTATCTTAACAATAACTTAGAAAGTTTGATTACTTGACTCAAAACTTACCACAAATATATCATGTATACCGACATATGAAAAATCTAAGCTGTACATTTGGACTGAACATGAAGATAAAACATGATACATGTATATATAATGATGATATTTGTGACATGTCAAGCAAAAACTATAGTTCTTTGTGTTTGTAAAGTTTTGAGAACTGAGAAGTATTGATATTTCCTCATCAGATGATGTTACATAGCACAGCACAATTTATGCCTAAAGTAATATCATTTTAAGTACTGGTGCATCGTGTGCATGGAGTATTTAAATCCCATGACTGAAGATATCACAAACATTATGTGTATATTCTATTTGTCATCATCATCATCATCATCATCATCATCATCATCAGAAATAAAATAAAATTTTATCAGTTATTTATCAGATACAAATAATTCATTATGGATGAAGTGACCCAGCTGTAAGGAGGGTTTTCACCTGACATGTAACATTTAATGAGTAAAGCGCTGGATTGACATTTTGTCATAACAAATATATACATGTATATAAAAATATTTCTATTTAATTAACAATTATTATACAATTCTGATTTCATTTATAAATCATTTTATAACACATTGCATAGGTATTCAAGTACTTGGGTTTAGTAATTTAAATGTTTCTCACTATGGTTAAAAAAATGCTGGCCCCGGTTTCACAATCGTTCCTTAACTAAGATTTTCCTTAACTTAAATTTAGCAAATTTTGGTAATAATTTTTTGGAACTACTGATGAATATTTTTGTCAAAACTAACGCAAATGTTTTAATCTAGAAAATTTCTTACGGTTGACACCTAAAAATCCAGAATATCTTCAAAATTAACAAAATTATAAAGGATTAAAATTTTGCAAGATTAAGTTAAGGAAAATCTTAGCTAAGGAATGATTGTGAAAATGGGGCCTGGATATCTTGAAATGACAGAAAATATTCAAGAAAATATGAAACATTTTTATCTTGAGAAGAAACTGAAACACATACCCAACAAGAATAATAATAGTACATGTAGTATATATTAAACATTCTGAGACAAAATTTATCACATGTTATTAAGTCTACAGCACAATAATAACTCAAAAGTAATATTAAAGCTTCAGTCATTCGATATGAATTACCAATGAAGGTAACAAACTTATTAAAGTGATGAACCCTAGTTGGTAATGATTCTAATGAGAAGAACATTTTTCGTTGAAAAAGTCTTTAACAACATCATTTTAATCTTTGCCAATATTGCCAGAAAATGAAATGTATAATAAACAAAATGTAGAAAAAAATTATTAGAAAAAAAGCTTAGAAAAAAAAATAAATAAAAGGACCCTGTCCATCATTATGATAACCACTTTTTGTAAACTCTTTAAAACTAACAATATCATATAGGAACATTTACAACTCCTGATATAATCCTTGTATACAAACATAACAATTATATATATATATATTATATATAATATATATATCTATACTTATATACAAAAAAACTCTTAGTGTAAACGGTATATAACGATATAAAAATATAACTATTAATTAAAGCAGCTGTGTGTGTGTCGGAATTAAAAAAATCAGTCAACTAGCCAGTGTCATATTCTTGTATTAAATAATCCTTGTAGGATTTCAATGGCCTTGACACTGTTGCTTGACCTTAACTTGATAGAAATTTTGCTGAATGGTTGCAAACTGAGATCTTTGTTTGACCTTGACACTTTCCTTACAGGTCAGTTCTAGTTTCCACATTTTGGTAAAAACTTTCTTCTGTTTCTGTAAATTAACCAAAGAGTTATATATTATTTAAAATTCATTATCCAAATGACAATGTTGTAACAATATGATGGGGACCTTGATTGACAAGTGAGTCGTCTAAAGCACAGATCACACCACAAATCACTATATCCAAATCTTACTCTGGGAACATCCTGTTCTTGCCAAAGATTGGTGGTTTTCTCCAGGCACTCTGGATTTCCTCTACCATCCTTGAAGTGACTACTCAATACAAGAGCAAAAATCTTGACTAGAAAGTAAAGCACTATTACTTCACTCTATTCTCTACTCCAGTTTAGCATAAAATTGATATTGACTTGCAAATTTATGAAAATATTCCAGTCCAATTTGATATTAAGGTTACATGTACATAAAAAAGAATGAGAAGGTTTAAAAAAAAATTAGTTATCTTTGTTTGTTTGATTGGAGATGCTCATCTAGCCAGTCATGATCCGGACTTCAACTGGTGCAAATGCCTTATTGTCCTACCCTAGCACTGTAGTTTAAGTAGTATGCATATTACAAAAGGTAACTTTAAATAAACCTAAAAAGCCTAAACTATTTTCTGTACTCCACTTGGTTATAAACTGAAGAGAAAACAGAAGCCTTTAAGAAGATTCAGCTCACAAAAAGGCTAAAACACACTTTATGAAACATCAAACAACTATGGAGTTTAATTAAAACTTTTTCTTACCAAATGCTTGATTTGCATACAGATTTTCATCTTGGTTCATGTACAGGTCTTCACCACCCTGATCTTGTAGTGCTAACTTCTTCTTCTCAATAATGTCCTTCACACAGTCATGGATAAATACATATTGTTGCTACAAAAAATATACAGAAAGATGCCTCTTTGTCTAACATATCATCAAGACAATTCTTCTACATGTAGGTGAAAAAGGTAATTTCCAGTATAACACTGATAATGATGAGCGTATGTCTATGATTAATTTGCTTAAGACAATGCTGTTTTCTACCACTGGAAAACGTGTATGAAACTATAAATGTCTGTATATACATTTTAGAATACTGAACACTAATTGATTCTTCAGATCATCTCCATATCATCACGAAACAGGCAAGAGAAACATTTCTGACATAAAAAATCGGAATTTTGTGCAAATGGGCACACGAGAGAGAGAGAGAGAGAGAGAGAGAGAGAGAGAGAGAAAGAGAGAGTGAGAGAGAGAGAGAGAGAGAGTTGAAAACCCAAAAAGCTTTTTGATAGGTAATTTACACTATTTATTTTTGAAATATTTGTACTTGAGTTAGATTATGAAGAAAACTTTCTTATAAGATCTGAGGATTAGTGTTTTTATAGGGCTGTTTTTCTCATTGTTAAACAAATGTAAATATTCAGGAAATTTGATGCAATCGGTAGTCTTTATTTATTATGGCATAACTTTGTGGGTATAGGAAAACAACAATGACCTGTCTGCTTGGCCTTTCATTAAGAATATTCATATTATATGATGATCCATCCAATACATTGAGTAGTATTAGGATCCAGTTAACAATGTTCATTTACCATGATGTAGAAAATAAACTCCTGTGTTACCTATACATAAATGCACTGATCAAGCAGACTTCTGTGTTACCTATACATAAGTACATATTGTCTATGGCAAACTTATGATACTTATGGATCGTGTCAATATACTAACTTAAAGGGAGATAATTACCTCAGTCTGCACCATAAAACTACGATTTTCTCTCAGTTTTAGAACCATGACAAATATATCAATAGTTGTATTGAGATCATGCTCATTAATCAACTGCATCAGGTGATCCAAACAGATGTATGTACCGGTCCTGCCAACACCAGCACTGATAACAACAAATAAATTGAAATAAAGCAAGCTGTAGCTAAAACTGGATATGTATAGGTCATTCATGATCTGATAGCAATATACAAAAAGAGTCTATTCTAATATCACATGTATCAGGGTAGTAATATAACAATTAGAGCATCAAAAACCATGATTTTATGTGTAATACAATGTCATTTAAAAATTTATTTATGTTTTGAATTTAAAAAGGTCTGTCTTTTTATGCAAAGTTCTGATATTGGAATTTCAGACTGGTGTAAATTAAGATATCATACATAGCATCATCTAAATACAGTGAAACCTGTGTTAATCAATCTCAATAACGTTGTATGTTCTCTTCACACTATTTTAGAATCCAAATACCCATTTCTTGTATTTTTCCTTTTAAAGCCTCCCTGAATTCATTGCAAAATTTAAACCCCTTCATAGAGAAAAAATTTCACCAATTGAATGGTAGCAATAAATCAATATTTTTACCAGTAAACTTGAAATGAAATTCAATCTTGCTAATTTGTCATCTCAGTCATCACCATACTATGTAAAAATTCCAAAATCCATTTATGTGGTTTTCTTTTGAAGCCTCCATGGATTTATGACCAAACCCTAAACCTTTATAATGCCTAATTTTGACTGACCAAATGGTAGCAGTGAATAAAGGTACATTTACAATACAACTGATATTTCCAGCATGATTTACCTGCAGTGAACAATCATGGGACCTTCCTTATCTGGTGGTTGTACATGAGAGCGGACATTCTGTATAAAGTCAATCATAACATCATTTTGTACATTAGCAGAGAAATCCTTCCAGTTCAGAAAATGGAAATGTTTAACTGTTCTCACTTTGTCTCCCTGAAATACAATTATAAAATTACCAAAAGTGTTTTAATATCTGTGATTAATTTAAATTCTTGTTGAATAGCCGATTAATGATGTAAGAAGTAGAATTGGAGTAACTGTGTGTTATGCCAGATATTATTGGGTGGAGTTAATTGTCATGTAATACAGTTGACTCTCGTTATCTCGAACTCGACGGGGAAATGCAAAAAGTTCGACTTATCCGGAGATAACCGATGTTAAGACGGCAACAAAAGAGAAGTAACTCATACACGCCTACCGGAAGTCGCTTCTGGTTTTATCTTGTCAAACTGTATGTCATCGGCATTGACATTTTAAGATGCAATGATAAACGATTTGATTATGCATTTTGTTTTATAAGATTTTCTTTAATTACTCAAATCTGTGAAAAACCCATTGCTCTATTGTTATTAGCCGGCAAATAGTGGAGTCCGATTTGGTCTCCATACCAGTTTCGCTTTGTGTACTTTAATCACCCAAAGCTTCCGGTTGAATTGAGTAATGTTCACATCACACGCTTTTGGCAGCCATGCATGTTCAGCTTGGCAGTAATTATAACACCTGCTAATCTCCTTGATGGTTTAATTGCTTATGCAAGGGATAATAATTCAGGGCTTAAGGAAATTGGGAGGTCAGTGTAATGTTGTAATTTTAAAATCAACACGAGGCCAACAGTCAAATATTTTATTTATGTCGGAATGTGTTTTTTCTACCAAAAAATCTGTAGGCGTCGACAAATTTGATCTTCCAAATTTTTTTGTTTGAGTTAACAAATTTAATTTTCCTAAATGTTTTATTTGAGTTAACAAATTTAGTTTTCCTAAATTTTTTGTTCGAGTTAACGAGTGTAATTTTCCTAAGATTTTCATTCAAGGGGACGAAAATATTGTTTGACATATCCGATAATTCAAGATATCCGAGTTCGAGATAACCAGAGTGATTTTGGTTTAATAAAGAACAACTCTGTTCTGACTTTTTAAAAAAAGTTTGAGATATCCGGTAGTTCGAGATATCCGAGATCAAGATAACGAGATTCAACTGTACTTACTACACTATTACACTACATGTATATTAAAACACTTCTGGATTAAAAACTATGACATATAATATCTTTGCTTTGTAGTACAACACCTAAAGAAAAAAACTAATGACCTATTTTCAATTTGGTGTTTTACTCACCAATTCAGTTTTTGGTCAATTTTGGAAATATGTAGGGCCCTAGTTCAAAGCCTAACGCAAATAACTTCGAAATGTCATTTACCACTTACAGTAAATAACACAGGCATTACAAATTCAGTAACTCTTTTACACATATCTTGTATGTTTAAAGTTAATTCTCTTTCAATAGGCATGTGAACAATGAATGTTATGAACACATGCACATAAATAATTAATTATCATTTTTTTAAAAATCATTTCTATAGCCTTTACACAGTACCTACCAACTTGATTTTGAAGATTCTGAAGTCATAAAAGTTAACTGTAGAATAGGAAGTAGTCTCCACAACTAGTTCTCCGTATTGTTTAGGATCATTTCTCTCCATTGGCCAATACTCTTCACATTTTATCTGTAAAATACATACCGGTAATATTGACAGTATTATGCTAAAGAATGTGTTTTTTTATGAATCTGAGGAAAGGTATTCAGTATGTGTAATCAACATAATTGATAAATATTACAGTTCAATGATCTAGATGACTAGTCTGCATATAATAAGCACTGTTAATTAATAACATTTACAACATATTACTATTTATCAACTAAATATGGGTCTAATTGAAAATTGATAACTGAATGACTGAATGTTGTTTAACACCCATGTCAAAAAACCTTTTCTTAAATTGGCATGTCAACAGCTATATCAATAGTTATATATATCATGTTATATGTGAAGTAGGAAAAAATTTTGCAGTGCACTCCAGACTTGTAAATAGATTTGTAACTGTGTGGATAGCTGGACTTTTTATAAACACAATCACTTAATGTAATTTGTGTAAAACTTACCCTTCCTTCTTCCTTTACCAATGTCAACATAACAATTATTCCAACATTCTGCTCCCATACCATCCTCCAGAAATCATCAATGGTCCCTGGAATTGGTCCTTGTGTTCCAATATATTCCCTGGGTGAATTGTAACCCTGAATGACAAATAAAAAAAAACTTCATAGTAATACAAGACCTTTGAGATACAGATACAGATGTACAAGTCACTTTATACACAAAAATTCTGTGGAAGCATATGTTTCATCACATTCTTGTAGTCATGATCAGGCTCAACCTAGGTTTTAAACTAATTCTTGTTTATATAACCTTCATATTTTTGAGTAAGTGGACTATTGAAAAGCACTTGAATCATCCAATAAAGAAAATACTGGTTTGAATTCCAAGTGTTCCGTGAATCAATGCTTTGTACCTTTGAATGGAATTTTTTGTAAAACATTCATGCAGCAAACCCCAGCATAATGGTTTTTTTTTGCAATATGCATAAACTAAGTGATTCAATATTAAAGGGATATAATAGTTTAGTTTTGCACACTTATATGGAGTACTACATAGTTTGCTGGTTAACACCAATGGACTGGCAATGATCTCAATACATTTTTTGAAAACTACCTTCTGACTTTAAGATTGGGAAATTTGAAGTTCTAAGATCTAGCAAACTAAATTATGATATGCTGGTAACAGGAAGTATCTTCATTACAAAGACACTATATTTTGGTACTATTTGATATTTTGTGGGTAAGGACAAGATTTGATTTTTCAAATCATCACTGTTGTTTTAGGGAATTTTAGTGGAAAAATTTGGAAATTTTAGTCATATTTTTCTTTATCCGGTTAGTAATTTTAAGCAAACAAAAAAATCACTGATTGGTATCCAGGGCATTCAAGAATACAATGTTTGAGTTATAAATGTAAAGTTCTGTACATAGTTACTCACTGGTAGATAGTTAGCATTGATAAAATCTGTACTCTCATCATCATCTATGGGTAATAGCTTTACTCTGCTGTGATCAACTGTAATTAGATATCATGAATACACATACATGTACATGGCTGGGGATTCAAAATGACACTGAGGTGTGTTATAAAACTGAAAATAAATATCAGTTACATATAAAGAAGTAGCACTTCCAAACTAAGGCCAAGCTTTACAGTACAAGCATCATAATTGTTTATGTACAAGATGAAATCCAGCCTTAGGCTAAGTGGTCGAATGCACATCTCACCATCTACTATCAGCTCAAATCAAACTGGAGAACTTGATTCTAGCACATGGGGAAGTTTCTTAGTTTGCTTGTCAAAGCTCAATGATTTTCTTAGAACACGCCTTTTTTCCCAAGAATTGACCTTATTAAACATTAAATATATGTAAAAAAAAATCAAATTGGGTGTGAAACACCTATTATTTAAATTTCATCCTCATATCAAATCCTAGAGAGAACACAAGCCATTCTGACTTTCATTTTAAAGAATGTGTTCACTATAAAAATATACACAAAGTATTGCATAGAAATACTTGCAAATGACATATTGCTGGCCATGCCTTTTATGTTTCTACACTGGCCGCCATCACGGTACCAAATCAGCATCACAGCAACTAATGACATACTAGTGCCAGTGATGTCATTGAATGGCACAATTCATTCCTAGTTTTATTCAATTTGAGTTTAATTCAAGCACTCTATGCCTTTGTTCGAACACTGTGGCCATAGCCGGTGATCTGCCAATTGTATTAAGTGCAGCACATGTATGTTTATTTAGCAAATCTATTAAACAAGTTTAATATATACGAAAACACAAAAGGTGAAGAATGTTCTTACAAGGTAAAATGTTAACATAACGGTTTTTGAGTCTGTTCTGGTCCATTTCTGCTGCATCTGTTGTATGCTTTGGACTTAGTGCTTTAATATCCTGTTTGGGAGAAAATAAAATACAAACAAATCTGATTTGTGATTTTTATAACGTTAATACAGCCAAACCTGCTGTAAAGGCCACCTCTATATAAGGTTACATACTCTTCTTTTAAGGCCAGCAAATTTACTCTATATTCATATTAATTGAATCTGTATAACAGGGCCACATATACTGGTTCACTTGGATAGACAGATTTGACTCCATTTGACTTATTTCTACTAGATTGGTAATGTTAAGGTCTTTGGTTTACTAGTACAATAGCTTTGGTTTTGGTTCGTTGGACATTTTCAGAACTTCTTTTTTAATAATTGTTTATTTTGGTGTTTTACAAACAAGTCAGAAGTCTACAATCAGTATCACCCTATTTGTAATGAATGCTGATGAATAAACTCTTTTTTTATGTTGTCATTGTATCACTGGTATTTGAGAACCGACCTGTAAGGGGAATACTTTTACAACTTGCCTGTAGCATCTCTTTTGTTAAAAGCTTTTGACATTGCCAGAGTCTGTCCACTAATAATTAAAAATTTTTGCAGACAACCTAAAGTATCTTCGAGAAATTAAAAACATAATTTTTCACCACCCTAGGTAAAAACTTTTTTATGAAATAAATATAAGTGAAAGAATCTTGATTATTGTGTATAACATGGTTACTCTACTCAACATATTCCATACCTCATATTCCGCAGCAAATTTAAGATTAGCATCTTTGTGGAGATCAGCAACTCTAGCTGCACAGTTTTGAAGTTGAAATGGTCTGAAATGATAAATAAAAACAAAAATAAATATATTAAAATTAAGTATTAAAAAACTTAAAATAGTAGGTTGCCACTTGTTGCTATGGAAATGATAAATAGTAGAACCAGTATGGCCACTTAGATCTTAATCAGCCCTCAATGTTATTTATATTATAACATTAACAGCATCATTTAACATGTTAAAGCTATCATGTCTTCCTGTCACATGTCATCATATACTTCATATTTATTGTCCAGTCTGAAAATGTTTGGGATTGTTGACATTGGAACGGTATGTTTTTGTTTGATCAGGTTCTACATTGGCACTTGTTGCTAATGAAAAGACAAAAAATAGAACCAGTGGTCAATTTAACTGCTATTAGCCTTCAATGTTAATCAATTGCATCACCATCCTTCAAGCCATCATGTGTTTCTGTAAACTATCATCAAATAATTGACATTTGTTGTCTTGTCTGAAAGCTGTAAGACGTACCGGTAACAGTCATGTCATCGTCATTGTCAGGTAACAGTCATGTCATCGTCATTGTCAGGTTACACTCATGTCATCGTCATTGTCAGGTAACAGTCATGTCATCGTCATTGTCAGGTAACAGTCATGTCATCGTCATTGTCAGGTAACAGTCATGTCATCGTCATTGACAGGTAACAGTCATGTCATTGTCAGGTAACAGTCATGTCATCATCATTGACAGGTAACAGTCATGCCATTGTCATTGTCAGGTAACAGTCATGTCATTGTCATTGTCAGGTAACATTCATGTCATCGTCATTGTCAGGTAACAGTCATGTCATCGTCATTGTCAGGTAACAGTCATGTCATTGTCATTGTCAGGTAACAGTCATGTCATCAACATTGTCAGGTAACAGTCATGTCATCGTCATTGTCAATGTAGTCATCCAGTCATTTTAGTCTTAGTTGTTTACAAAACACAATGTTTACAAGAACAAGAAAATCAAATATGTTGCATAAATTAAGGTTAAGTTAACATATCAAATACTTATCTCATTTCTAATGAATTAAATTTGAGATAATGATTACAATATCAACCTATAGCAAATAAAATCTTGTATAGTTTTTATGGATGGAAGTGTATATTTCACCAGATTTAAAACAAATTTAGGAGCTATTTTACCTCTCTTTCTGTATTGTCTCAGTTTCATCAACATAATCCTTAAGTTCATCAAATTCTTTATGTGTGTTGCCTTTTCTCCTGTTGAAATTTAAAAAAATATATATTGCATACCTTGTATAATGAATTTAAACATTCAAAATAAAACAAAAAAGTATGGTACTTGGTTTACACCATTAGCTATAGTTTTGGTCCACCAAGACACCTTTCAGATCCCTTTTACTGAATAATTTTAAAAAACATCAAATTCTTTCTGGTTTAAAATCAAAATTTATCGACAGTATATCACTATAAGAATTATGCCAAATATTGTTTTTTAATCGTGGTAATAAAAGATTTTTGAATCAGTAAAGATACCAAACTCTGCTTGGATATATATAACCTTCAGGACATAATCAGCAGGTCCCAAACCCGAATAAAAGAGGAGGGTTGGAAATAGGGGTTACATCTCAATCCCATAAAAAAAAACTTGTTATAAAAACTGCAAACGGACTTGTTACAAAAACTGCAAACGTCGCACTTATAACAGTCCTTTTCCCCCAAGGGAATTCAGAGACATAAGTCAAGTAAGTTAAAGATATCACAGTTTTCATTAAAACAATTTCAAGATAAAATCAATCCTGAAATAAGACTTAGTAAAACAATCTTGACTTGGATGATGAACAAAATGTCAACAATTCTGCCATTTAAAATGGACTAATTCATTTTTTTTAATATAAAAATAAAACGTACGCTCTTCTCTTTTTAAGTACAATAATAACAACCACAAGAACAATAATGATGACAACTAATGCTCCAATTACTCCTCCGATTATGGCAAATGGTATTGATGGCGCTGCAACAGAAAAAGTCATAAATATAAATAATACATCCCACCTCAATTAAAAATCCTTTATTCCCATTGGTTAATTAGTAACCCAATATGGGGTTATATTAGGTCACTAGTGATTATCTCCCTTGTCCCCAAAAAATAATCAGTCAGTAGCGATTACGTCCCCTGTAACCTATGAAAACAGTCTGCAGCCACAATGGCATCATCAATTCTGCAGATGTACTATTGTTTTCACATCTTGAAGATCAAGATCTTCAGAGGGATAAATTCGTTACACAGTGATTTAGTGACCTGATACAGAAATATACAGAGTCAATTAAAATTTATATTAGGCGACACTATAGCTATATGATATTTGATGTATGCTCTCATTAAAGATGAAACTCAAATTGTCAAAATTATGATTCACATATTTTACATTAACAATACATAATCAATGATTTATAAATTACTTTTAAAATATATAAAACAACCAACTATTGATCACACAACTATTGACAATTACTATTTGCATACAATGTATTTCTTATGACATGTTTTTTGGGGGGTTTTTTGGGGTTGTTTTTGTTCACTATGTTTTTATCCCTTTTTTTTATTTACTTTTTTGAAAAAAAGTTAATATATTTAACAGATAATGGTAAAACTGGGGTTAATTAAATTTTGCATCCTGAAATATACCCATTCTGCATGTATTAGATAGTTATATGTACATAGATGAAGTTTACATTTAAGACAAAGTACGGGGTATACAATATAAAATACATACGTGTCTGAGCCGTGATAATTATGATTGGCTGAGATTCTGTGCATCCCCCATTTGTACAAACAAACGTGTAAGCTCTGAAATTAAATTGTATTTTATTAATTGAATTTATAAATTTTTCAATATACAATAAATTGCATGTGTCTTGCCTAAGTACATTGCAATCCTAATACAGACAAACCTGTTATAAGACCCTTTAATAACTTTGCCATCTTATTGCCACACTATTTCAAAGCCATTACATACACATCTTTTATATTTTTCTTTATAAGTTTCCCTAGATTTATTGTGAAAACCTAACTGAACAAATGATGGCAATGATTTGAAATTTTACTGTACATGTTTGTATCATTCAATCAAAATGACAACTTTTTTTGAGGTCATTTTGAATGTGAGTTAGAGCTTCCACTGAAAGGGGTTTATACCCCACCATCACTTTATGACAGACTTGTTAATTGCTGCTATAAAATAATTTAGAAAAAAATCTGTAATATTCTAAATTATAAGTAGGAAAAGTCACTGAAGCATTATGAAACTCAAAGGTAACAAGAAAAATAACTCTAAAAATTAAGAAAATTGGCAAAAACTAGAATAATATGTTGGAAGCTTTTTCTATAAATGGATAAACAAATGGACATACAGACCAACAGACAGACAACCTAATGCAGAGTATCCCCCGATTGCATCTCATAACTTTGTTGAGAAGAAGTTAGTTTATTGTTGTAGCTTTACAAATTAGTTTCTGTTATAACTTTATATATCAGTTCCATAACGAGTTTCGTATTTTGAATGTTCATTTTTTTCTAGACTAATAGGTCAACATTTTACAAACTTTGACCAATGAATTATAAATAATGAGAAAAGGTAAAACAAACTGGTTTTGAGTTTCATGCCAACATGTATCATGTTTGACCTATTAGGACCAACATAACACATGCTGACCTCAAAGTCAGTCAAGAAGTGAATACTGTTAGGCCAATAAGGAAAATGTTTACAGATATAATGTACACATGAACAAGCATGTATGAATGTATGAAAACCAATTAGATCTGCTAAAATTGTAAAACCTACTTGTAAGATGTGCCAGGATTAAGAGGTCCATTACAGTAATTATTCTCTGATTTCTTATCACAAGTTGGGTCATCACCAATTGTGTAACTTATATGTTCATTGGTACTTCTTTTCCGTACTGTCACTGTAATATATAGATAATACATGTTTGTCACCCTTCAAAGAAATTTCTTGCACAGCGATTGATTAACTTGCCGGGATACATAGAACTATGCTCGGAAATCTGCCTGTGTACATAAACGCATACAACGTTTAGCTGTAAAAGGAAAGTAACTCGTATATCACAGACATCTAGTTATTGTAAACAAACATGGTGACAATGTACATAAGTCACACAAAATACAAAATGGAAGTTGAAGTGATCAAACTAGTATCGCTTTGAAGGGTGACAAAAACGTTATACAGAGTTGTGGCTCAGGGTACATAAATTTTTGACAGGGTACATGGGGTCGTGTAACCTGCCAAAACCTGTATAACATATAATGTACTTGTACTTGACATTTTTGTTTTAGGGAGTAGAGTAGTGAAATGATGTTTAATATCCTCAGTCCCGATTCTTTCACTTTATTCCGTGCCATCAGTTCAGAAGTGATGACCGGAGTAATGATGTTTTATAACCCACTTAAGATACTTTCACTTACATCGAGACTGTCATTTCTAGGATAAAGGAGGATATGGCAGTACCCAGAGAAAACTGCTAGTGAACTCAAAAACTTTCTCATACTAGTAAGATCTACCAAAACAGGATTCCAATGAGGGACGTTTGGTGTGAATCAATCTCATTAAGTTGCAATGGAGTCCTGCTTATGTTTCCTCTAAAAACTGACGAATCCAAAATATATATATATATACATGTATATGACATCATTACCACAAACTTCTGTTAAAACTGCTTCATTAAAAAGCAAGTTTCATCTTACATTATAAACAATGCCAACTAAACTAGCAAGATAAAAGAAGCTTTACAAAAAATTCTAACACTGTATAACTAACATATTTATTTTATACCTGACTTTGAGCTCTGTAACCAGGAACTATTGGTCGGCTTGTAACATTGTTTAAATCCATCATTTTTAGCTTTCTTCCATGAAATGAACAATTCATAGTCCTTGTATTGTCTTTGTGTAGCAACGTTAACTGGAAAGATAAAACAAAGCATAAACCAGCTAATACAAATACATGTAGAAGTCTTTTCTGATAATGTGATGGGGTGAAATAATGGTGTTTTATGCTACAGTCAAGATTTTTTAACTTCAGGTGTTGAGTTCAGAGATAATGGTCTTTGGAGGAATACCAAGAGAAAACCACAGACTTTTATAGCAAGTGAACCAAAAACTTTCTTGCAGTAAGATCTCAAAAAGTAGGGTTTGAATCTAGGCAGTGAAAGGTGTTGTGTTCCATAAGCATGTGGTTTACATCACTTGGCCATCAAGTCCCCTCTAATACTGAGATGAGAGTCTGAACACAGAGGTGTCTGTATTTTATCATTGTAATAATTAAATTCAGAACAGCCTGGAATGAGCTAGATAAAGATTGAATAAGGCTAGGTTTTTACTGGTTGATTTATTAATGGATACTGTTGTTTAGTTAAGTCTTGATAATAACTCAACATTTGTTGATGTACTACAAGCAGTATCTTTTTAAATTAATTTATGCTTTAGCACTGGAAGTGCTTTTCAAGATTTATATATAACAAGATGTTACAACACATACATGTTCGAGCCATTATAAGGAAAACACGTTGAATTGGGATGTAATTTCAAATATGTCCTCAAAGCGAACTAGGAAACCCCAACCATGTGCATGATCCAAATACAAATAGTCAATGTCACATCTACTCCACTCAAAAAATGTTCTTGTGAAGATTCATACAGATCTGATATATAGTTTTTAAAAAAAAAAAATGTTGGCATCTGGATGAAATGAAGTATACACATATGTCCAGATGTCATCCTACTTCGATTGGCGGACATATTAACACCTACCTTGTTCTTTTTCAGGACACATAATTATGCCATTGCTATGAATTTTGCCATTCCCCTCTGCTGTTAACTGATTCCTGTTAATAATTAGGGTAGCTGTTGTTTGTGTTGCTGGAGTGTTTTTTTTCAGTATGACCTTTTCCCCTGTTGACTCCAAATTAGGTGGTGCTGTAGAGATACAAACCAGGTAGAACATTCAAGACTAACAGGAAAACACGGTTAAGCATGGTAACAAGCTCATGATTTAAGTATTTGGGGTTTAACATCTATACCACATGATCAATACCCTTTTAGTGTGAAATGTTTTGGAAAAATATTAGGTCACAAATTTCCAGAATAACATCATTTTTCGAGAAAAACATGAACTGATACATGTGATATGATTTCATATCCAATAGAAAAAATTGCTCTGCACAAATGGGGGGGGGGGGTATTCTTAACGCCCCCCCCCCCCCCCCCCCTGAAAAAAATTGCAATGAGCTCAAATAAAAAAAACAAAAACCCAGAAACTAACAAAGATTAAACAAATGTATCATTAATGTCACCTGGGAACACAAATGATATATATGTTATTATCACAATGTATCACCACTTTTCTTTGAAATAAAATAGAAACACAATGCTCAAAAGAGGGTTCCTTTTACAAAACATTTCTATTCCATACCAGAGATGATTATTACTATAATAGTGTCACCAGTGTTAAATAATTAATTCATAACACCTCAGTGGGATTTAAGTTCTTTTAAATAGATCCCCCTCAATGAGATGGAGATCCCTGTACATATAACACATTAATATAACATCATACATGCCATATTTTTATGAGAGCAAACAGTGAGATTGGTGGCAATTTTAAGGGAGTTTTGAAAAAAAGAAGGAAGGTTTTACGTAAACCTGTAATGCCGACATTTTCGTGTATTCTTAGGTTTTTTGACAACTATACATGCTATTGTATTTTGTCACAGCTTAATTTCTTTTTCAAACTTTGATCTTTCATCTGAATTTTCATGAAAAATAATTTAGTGTTCATTATATTATATATAATATTCAAAAGATATGCATTTTGTCAAAACATTAAATGATAAAACACCAGACTAGATTTTTATAACAAATAAGTTTCCTTTCTTTTTTTCATTTTATCAGTGAAAAGCTTTATCCATTAGATACATGGCGCAGAATAAGATCTTATATGGTTTAGTACATATTCAATATTAAATAGAACATTTTATTAAACTCAGGGTTCAAAATTCCCTGGGTCCGAGGTCGGGGACCTATTGATTTTACCTTAGGACCATTAATATTTAAATTGTAAAAGTCCGCTGAACCTGCCATTTTTACCAGAATAATTCTACTTTTTCAATATAATTACATAATTGCACATGGATCTTTCAATGTTGATATTGGACTTTCAAAACTTTATGTGGGACCTGCCAAAAATAAAGGCAAAAAGTCTTGGACCTTCCATTACAAAACATAATTTTGAACCCCTGCAACTGTTCAATGAAAGAATGTGTTTATTTTTTTGACTGGAAAAATAAATAAGTTACACAACAAAAACCTGCTTTCAGATGTTTCCTTTCTATATTCATTTTTTCAATGAAAAGGTTTATTCATCCAAACAATCACCAAAACATTGTCAAAAGACTACAGTTTGATAGATACTAAGCCATGTGGTTCTGTTTACTTTCTGTAGAAACATGATTATTTCCCTTGATGTACGTTAAACATGTTATTCAAAGCAGATTGGTTAACAACTATTTTATTGGGTTAAGAATTAAAACATGGATGCCACTGTACAGCATGACACATGGTTACAGCTTAGTCTTATTCAGTTATTTATTAAATTTGGGTATGTTTAGAAGAAAAATCAAAGTACTGAAAGTACTAAAATTCGCGAAAGATTAGAAAGACAGGGAGTTCAGTGTCTCCATCAATGTAGTGTCAGGTATATGAAGTTGTCAGGTAACTGAAAGGAGGTTGTTATGTTCACCTTGCATTGCTCCCAACACAACATAGCGGGTTCATGTAGTGTGCAATGTGCAGACTATGAGCATGGGGCTGTTTTAATATTCACACATTGGACCAATATTAAGGATTCATGTAGGAAATAGTTCAATCTGAATAAATGCATGTATGGAACCATCAAGGATAGTCAAAGTTACTTCCATCGTCATGGAGACCCTAATATTAAACAAGAGGTCCATGAGCCTTAATGCTCACATGCAGCTGAGTACATATCTCATGCAGAGGTTCAATGGTCATTGACATTAATTAAAGAGAATGTCCAAATAAATTTTCAGCAGTAAGGGCCAATTATATGTAAGGATTTTTTGCAAATGTATTATAACATAACTAGTCATAAGAGTGCTACATATAATATATCTGAAATCTAGCTACAATATATTGTTTATAAACAACTAAAAAGGTAAAGAAAAATTTGAACCCATGACCTTAATCTAAATATCGCAATGAATATTAGGTCAATACCTACAATTTAGAAGCCTATACAAAAAGTTTATAGTTTTTGAGATAATTAACCATGTCAGTATTTGTTTGCATCATTGACCTTGACTTTTAAACTCATGTCCTTCATTCATATATCAAAATGATCGTTAGGCCAATACCTACAATATTTTAACATATATGCCTATACAAAAAGTTTATAGTTTTAAGACAATTAATCATTTTAGTATTCATTTGCATCTATAACCTTGACCATTAGACCTATGACCTACATTCATATATCAAAATGAACATTGTGTAAATGCCTATAACATTCTGATATACATGCCTATAGAGAAAGTTTATCATTTTTGAGATAATTCACCATTTCAGTATTTGTTTGCATCTATGACCTTGACCTTTGAACCTATGACCTTCATTCATATATGGAAATGACCGTAAGGCAAATGCCTACAATATTCTAATATACATGCCTACACAAAGAGTTAAAAGTTTTCAGATAATTAACCATTTCAGTATTCGTTTACATCTATGACCTTGACCTTTGAACTTATGACCTCTATTCATATATCAAAATGACCGTTGTGCAAATGCCTACAGTATTCCAATACACATGATGATGATGCCCATACAAAAAGCTTATAGTTTTCAAATATATTGACAAATACATTAATTTTGCAATTTCCCCCTCAAGTACCTTGCCATTATCTCATTTTGGCCCCTAAAGCTACAATATGTGCAAATCTAAAACTAGGTGCCCATAGTGTTTTACATGAAATATCTAAGTTATATCCCTTGTAGGTTCAGAGCAGATGATTTTTAAAGATTTTCACAAATTTCCCCTTTATGGGGCCCCAAGGGGACATAATCCTTGCATTTATGCAAATCTGAAAACCCCTTACTTGACCATTACTGTCAAATATCATCCAATTTGGCTCTGTAGTTTTGGAGGAATTGATAAAAAATGTGAAAAGTTTATACATGACGCACATCGGACGAAGATAAATGGCAATTGGACATCTGAGCCTTTGGCTCAGGTGAGCTAAAAAGTTTATACAAGACGGATGAAGATAGATGACAATTGTTCATCTGAGCCTTTGGCTCAGGTGAGCTAATAAGCTTCTGATATCTTTCATGTCATAATTGAAGATATTTTTTAAATAAATTAATAACTTGAAAAAATTAACTATTATTTTATTATTATTTATATCACCAGAGTTGTGTTTTAAGAATTCGATAATTTTTGGAAGACTTTTTATTCCTGAGACCAGCATAATGTTAGTAAATCTTGTAAACAACAATTTTTTCAATTGGTTGGCCGTTAGGATCCCCGCTGACTGGGTTTGACAGGTGACCCCTCTACAAAGGTTCTGTACATGATAAAAATGTAGTTGACAGATGACCACTCTACAAAGTGATCGCTATCCCAGATTTCACTCTTATCAATTTATAATTCTTTAAGGATGACTTCACGGAATGCTTTGAAAAATGGGAAAAGCAGTATGATAGCACAAAATTCCAAAATTTTTGTCTTAATATGGGGAGACTCCTCACATCAGCAGGGATTGAGCTTAACTTAACGATGAGCCATACAATGAACTGTCAAGAGTGATGGTTGATCTGAATATATCAGGCATATACATTTGGATTATTCTATCCCTTGCTTTACTTTTCGATATTCAACATCTGCAATTACATTGACGAATGGTTTTGCAGAAAATGTTGATCTATACTGTAGGTACTGCCATGTCAATGACTGTATAATTTTGGCAGATTTTGATTTATTAGCAGGAACTTGTTTTGCATTACTAAAGGCTTGGGCCTAGGCCTGTTTGTGAGATTCAGAAATGTCATGTTTATTTACACTGTCAAGTTTATAACTAGTGCAACCTTCGGTACATACAGATTTTTTTCCTGTCGAACTCTACACAATCGGCACACTTCATTCCGTCCTGCGTATCATACAACCAAGGCCTGCCATCTTCCCATAGCTTTTTATATGCTCCGATGCGTTTGGACTTATCATACTCTTGATAGTACTTTCGTTTTTCCGCAGGTCCTTGTTTAGCCTTTGGAGTCGATGCTCCTAAAAATTTCCACATGGCAGAAAGCCGGAAGTATCATGTTATACATAAATATCAGAAAAGGAAACGAAATGGCACCGTATTTGAATTCCGGTCGGAACACCGGTCCATTTACACTTGTTAACTATATGATTCCCATTTTTCATTTTTACTATTATTGTCGCCAGTCAGAAATATAAACAGGAAATCGGTAAACGGATCGGAATGTCAAATACACCGAACTGAAAATTCTAATCGCCACCTGGCAGCCCTGGGTGACCTGTGTATGATACATATATCGCCCAGAGCGAAAAACTGGGCGCCCGTTAATCTCAATCCTTGATCGGGAGGGTTGGCAGGTATGATAAAACCATTAAAAGTCAATTACTGCTAAAAATAGCTAACATCTGGGTCAAGAAGACGATCTCAACCAATCAGATTTCAGATTATAATATATACAAAGAAAAAAATCTGTTGACCGGGAGGGGGGATCCGCGTGACGTCATCAACATATTCTATCCTCAAATACAACAAAATGCAGCGTTCTCTTTTCAATCTCGTATCACTTTCTTACTAAATCAATACTGCTCAATAAATAAACCCCATTTACATGACAATTTACCCATCAAATCCATAGAATACAAAAGTTATTGAAATTTGAATTATCTCCCTTTATTCAAACTTCGCCCTACATACGAGAGAGAGTTGATTTTCTGTAACGGAAGAACATAATTTCGATACGGGTTAAGAAATCTGCATGTAACAGCTACATTCGAGAATGATCAAGATCATTCGCGAATAATAAAGAGATCATGATTTTAATTGCATTATACAGCCTTCATTTAAATAAGGAATACATAAAAAGGTAATTATTCCCATCTGTCTTATGCTATTCACATTGTTTTCCATCCAAAAAAATCCCTGTTCAGATAGTTTCTCTCTGTTGCCGGTGCCGGATATCTGAATGGAATTTTCACAAAGAAAGAACAATTTGTGTAATTGTTTATTTATCTATCACAGATGATACTCTATACACGTGACACATTACACATTAAACACCATGAAGGTGACAATGCGTGTCCACTTGCCGATTAGGGGATTATCTACGGTACACTGCACATGACTTTTGACACTTCAAACCATGTTTATTTAGTAATTATCCTAACTGATTGGCGTAGCTTGTTTGGAGAAAAAATAAAGGGAGGAATAGCAATTTCCCGTGAGAAATCGATCTAACGCCGGGAGTTTAAAAATAAGCAAAAATTGTATAATTATAATAAGTCATGTGACACACAGCACATATACTGATACATTACATAAACATTACAGACATCACAAAGGTAGACAATACTAGACATAGACAAGTTACACAACATGACAGATAAACAGTAAAAATGATAATAAAATATTGTTAACTGGAATATTGGACTGAAAAAGATATTAAATGTAAACTGGTTTCTGCAAAAGGAAAATAAATGAAATTAATTAAATCTTAATCAAATTAAATATAAGCTTAACTAAAACAAAAGTATTTACAGAATACTAGCATATACCACAATAGTAATGTGTTAGTCTGTTCTGATAGTCAGCGTTAGTTCCATAAAACTTTTACTGATAAATATATATAACCATCATCATCATATAAGATATACTTACGACCAGGTGGAGCATAATACAATTCTGAACTCTTGACACCTGACTTATTTTCATGGCTTATAGCAAACACCTATAAGAAAGAAAATAGAAAAAAAAATTAAAAAAATACCATATGGATTAAATGGCATATCTTAAACAGAGATCTACACATTAACAAGTACATGTATATATACAAATTAAAATTCAAATTAACAATACAACTGAAAAGTTTAAAATTTACTATCATATGATCTGCAGCTTTACTTTAAATCCTTTAATGTAAATGAAAATGTTCACTAAAACACGAGATATATTTTACATGTTTTCCATAGCTTTGCAATTAAAATATGGTCTTAAAGGAACTATAGTCTTGACTGAGTCAGGTCCCTACTAATGATTTAAAGTGACCTCTTAAGACAGGTCTGTGTTTTAGGAAATTCTTTAATTAAGAGAGCATATTGATGTCAGAAAAAATTCTCAAACGTTATTTTTCTCTCTGTTTTATGTCTAAGTCTCTCTCTCTCTCTCTCTCTCTCTCTCTCTGTCTTATGTGTAAGTATCTCTCACTCTCTTATATACAAATACCTCTATATAGTAGTAATTTTCCGGTTGTACAGTAATGGATTCTGTGAATGGGTCCTCATTGTTTGTAGGCTGACTTAAAATCTTGCTTTCTTGATTCTATAAATAGATTTTGATAACTTAGAATCATTTTAAATGATTTTAAACATGTTAAAACATTCCTGGACAGAATTGGATACATAATCAGTTTTGTTTTTAACTTAACATACATGTATGCATATTTACAAACTACAGTCTAACAAAGACAAATGTCATATCTATATCATGAGTATTTAGCCTAATGTCATCTATTACAGAATGACTAAAACTATTATTTAAAACTAGAAAAACTGTGAGCCACAAGCTCACAAAAAATACCCCCCCCCCACCTCCCCGCAACATAAAAAAACCATCGGATCAAATTTTTAAATAGGAGGTGCACATCTACATTTTATCACAAAGATTGTGTGAAAGTTTCATGAAAATCCATTGAAGGGTTTAGGAGGAATTGCAGATAAGGGATAGATACCCTAAGGTGTAACAGAAGGACGGATGGACACCCCTATCACTATATACCCCCCTTTTTAAGCCGGGGGTATAAATATGGGAAGAAAAATTAGGAACATGTATGATATTAAAAGTTAAAATCCAAAGGTACTCCAAAAGTTAGTTTGTAACTGTAAAGCTACATTTTCTATAGAACAGTTAAGCTTTCACCATGTATAATGTTCACTTTTATATTTACAAAAGAGCCAGCCAGAAGTTACATGGTGTTTTGACATTTGTCATCATTTTGATTTAAACTTGCATTTATGAAACTGAAATTACAGTAAAATAATTATAACATGAATGTTATATCCATGATATATGACTTTGTAAATAGATAATAATTACAAAATTTTAATTTTGTGGACATTGAATCAGAGAAGTGGAGTAATGGTGCTATACAATGTTTGCCCCAGCCTTGATTCTATCACTTATATCGAGGTGGTCAATTCCCGGACAGTGTAGCAAACTGAAGTGCCCAGAGAAAACCACTAACCTTACAAAAGTGAACTTACAAACTTCCTTACACAGTTATCTGCCCCAGATGGGATTTGAACATACATGTAAGCTAGTTGGTGAAGGGCATTTCAGACAACTCAGTTAACTAAAGAGAGCCCCTATTGGCAACACACGGTTTCAAATATTTCACCAATTTAAGTACCATATCTCATCTTAAAAATGTTATTTTATGAGATGTTTCAACGTTTACTTACCCCTGTTGCATTATGAATAAATTCATAGCTTGTAATTAAACTGTTCCGATCACGAAGACTTGGTATACTCCATGTTACAATGGCTGTTTTGTAATCTCCATCTGGTTTGGATACCTTAAAATCGGTGACCTTTCCTGGAGCTAAAAACACATTAAAACATTATTATTAAAATCTATACATCTTCAAAAACAAACATTTCATACTTCATGAGATATAAATAAAATCCAATATAACCAACAAAACATGTGTCTATTTATTTATCTATTTATTTATTTATTTATTTATAATGATTACTAGTAATCTTCTTTCTGCAATATATCTGTATGTTGGTGGGCTAAGCTTTCTCAAGGTTATCATAAACTGAGAAGGCAATATTTTTATATTGTCAGAAATATACTACTGTCTAAATTGTCTGCTAGTTAAAATCTGAAAATGCCCAAAAACTGAGTTATACTTCCTCATGCAAAAGTATATCCTTAGATAAATTTGGTTAAATATATTTTGATCTTTTGATATTTTAAAGCCATCAAGGGGACCAAGCAAAGGATGACTTGATAGACAATGTAATTTATATAGTTTTCAGGGTAAAATACGTAGCAATGGTACTTTGAAAACACTGTCCTTTATGAAAAGTGGTCTTTAAATAGAGGTGGTCCAATTTTATGGAATAAGAATCAGCACAGCATATACATTTGTATCATCTGCATTTTAGTGATTACATAATTTTACCTGCTGGTTGTGTTTTATTAGGTGTTATAGTCTTCACTTTACTTGTACCATTAACCGTAGACGCTTTGATGTGTATAATATACTGCCAGTATTCCTCTAGATTAGTTAATATTGTATTTCTCTCATAAAAACCTTGAATAAAAATATGGTAGTCGATACATAAATAAAGAAGTTATCAAATTCTGATTCCTGAGATCTATATCTATGAGACTTGTGATGTTTATGGTTGAGTATAAATAATAAAATTCACTTATTTTCAAAATACATTTATATCTCAAATACTCTGGTTAAGCCATCTGTAGCTCCCAACCAAATTGTTTTTTATATTCTAGATGGTACTTGCCTGACTGGGCAAGTGGTTGAAAAGTTTAATACTGATTTGTATGTATATAATTCATAACTTTATTTTCTCAATGTTTTTTTTATATAATTTTCAATTCTTAACCTTATATGTTCTACATATGTTCAATTAATATTAACATTAAAACATGTATATAAAACATCTCCAGATCATAAGACCTACATTACTTTGAGTTTTGCAAGTCTAAAAAAAGACTCTCCAACAATTCAACCATACTGTTAATATACAATATTTACAATTGGAATTGACTTTCTTTAGATGGACCTATTTGTTTTTACTGGCATTCAATTGCTTTTTAATACAGTGTGGGGTCATGACCAATGATTATGTAATGTTTAGTTATCCGATTACGTCACAGAATGTCATTCTATTACGTCATGCATTGTTTGATTGGTCAGCATCCAAGTCTAGTCCCAACGTAACTATCCTTATTTGGAGCAAGACTGCTCCATCAATCCCATATGTTTGTCAGAATCTTGAATAAAATAAATTATTGTAGCAATAATTATACATTTCGGACAAGCTATCAATATTTTTTAAGATTGTAAGTATAAGAAATAACATTCTATTTGAGTGTATTCATTCACATTACCAAATGAATACACTCAAATAGAATGTTATTTCTTAAGTATGTATGAAAACGATTAGTAAGACAGATAAAACACAATGATAAATACCTGACACTGATACAGATTTGTTAAGAGTTTCTCTTCCATTAATAACATCATATAGATCAATGTTATATGTTGTTATGCCGGGTCTTGGGTCTGGAATACTCCAAGTCAATTTTATTGCCGTAGAGTTAAGTACATCTGCCGATACTTGTGTTACATCTTGTGGTGCTACAATATCAATGTTACAATATAATGTATTACACATGCAAGTTGTAAATGGGTTGTATTATTTTTTATATAACAATAGTAATACTGATTTGATCAAGTGAAAAAAGACTGGACAGTTTAATAATTAGTTGTGAAGATAACATATATTCAGTCAGCATTGTGTTTTTAAATACAGTATGTACCTTGTAGAAACTGCAAACTCACAATAAAGCAGTTTGAGATGTCACCTTATACAAACTGAGAACATGATACCTATCAGACTTGTAGACTTCACTATATTTATGAATCCATTAAAATGTCTAATTCTTATACATATTTAAAACTCTTTTGTTCCTCTGGAGCAGGAAAAGAAAAGGACAAGTACCAGAGTCAACTAGGAACATCCAGCTGCCAAAACAGAAATACCTGAGCCAGTGACTAACACCTGACCCAGCTTAAAATGCAATGGAATCAAGATAGCTGCCGGAGAATAACACCTTGCCACAACTTCATGAACTTATTAATTTAGTCACCACTGCCAATTACCACCTTACAAGAAAAAGAAAGAGTATTTAAAATTGAAGCAGCAACATCCATCCAAGCAGCCAGACCTGACACTAATTACAAGTTTAAGATGCCAGCCAATCTGCCTTTCTCCAGCACTAATCCCTGGTTAAAAGTAGACTAATAACAGTGTGCATATTTAGTCAGGGGGCAGATCCCAAAAATGTGACACCCCCTAAACTTTTTTGTTAAAAGCAGGAAACATGGTGGATCTTATTGCCCTATATGTACTTAGTCATGCTAGGTATGTTTCCACCTTGACTTTTTCCGTATAATGAAAATATGGCTGCCAATCCAAGATGGCCGCCAAAAAAGATAATTAAAGTATAAAAATTCAATATCAAATTAACCACTAAACCTTTTTAGTTGAAATTTGGTATTTTATCAATTAAATATTTATACTAATTTTCCATGAATAAATATTGGTTGTAAAATTCAATATGGCCGCCATTTTTAAGATGGCCACCTTATAATCATCGCGCTGCATTTTAAATCAAATACGACAAAGGATGTCATTATTTTATGACATAAAACCAATGTATTGTATTTAATATATATGTACTAAGTTAAGCTAGGTTTGTTTCCACCTTGACTTTTTTCTGTTTAATAAAAATATGGCTGCCAAATACAAGATGGCTACCCAAAAAGATAATTTAAGTATAAAAATTCAATATCAAATTAACCACTTATCCTTTTGGGAAGAACTTCGGTATTTGATCAATTAAATATTTATACTAATTTTCCATGAATAAATATTGGTTGTAAAATTCAATACGGCCGCCATTTTTAAGATGGCCGACTTGTAATCATCGTGCTGCATTTAAATTAAATACAACAAAGGATGTCATTATTTTATGACATAAAAACTAATGGGTGTATGTTATATATCATGTGAAAATATTATCAGTACTGCTATTTAAACTAATTTTATGAAAATTAAATCATTTAAATTACGAAGCCGAAACATTTTTCAAGTTTTCAATAAATATCATTTGAATTAATTTAATAGCTATGGCTTTTGATGTCTGCAATAAAAAACAAATAGTCCTCTCGCTTATTCAAACATTCAAAGAGGTCCAACAGCAACATGATTAACATCCACAAGCACCTTGCAGCAATATATTCTATACGTATATCCCTTATATTTATTATATAAGTATGATCAGAATATAACATATTTCCCTGGTTCAACAATTCAACGGCTATAAATATAGGATTGAATAACAATCTTTTATTTCCAAAATATTAATTGAAAAACAAAACCAAGACCATTACAAAAACATCTGCATGGCTACAAAGGATAAGCGTCTGACCATTATCTGTTTCTTTGGCTTCTTTGGCACAAAGAACAATTCTTATGTCTGCCTATTTATGATTTGCTCAAAGACCTGATTTACCCCGGCCAGTACTCGAGAATGTAGTATTTGCATCCAAAAAACCCTAACTGAACCATTAACTGCTTGCCATATACCATTTTTGTTTATCTGATTTGATATAAAACTAAAAGAAGCAGGTTCATTCTTTATTCTCGTCCATATGTGCGTATATTGAATTATTCCATTTTTCAACTTTCCATCTCTATTCTGCAGTACATGTATTATTCTTTAAATCAAATTATTCTCACCAGTTCTAACTGATTTTAATGCTCTATGATTGTGATTTGTGGATGGATTGTTGTGTTTTTGATTTATATTTTTCTTGTCAGACTTTATAGAATGCTCAAAATATCAATCAAACAAAACATCTACTCTGTCACTATTCCTGGAATGACATTTTGTTCTATCTGCAAATCTACAAAGTTGTCAAAGGTTTGTTTTCCAAATGCTGTTAACCAATGTCATACTCTCTATTATGGTACAAATCTTTATACCTTTTTCTGAACTTTTCTGGATGACATCATCAACCTGTGGCTACATCAGATGTTTGTTGATTGGCCGTAAACTACCTGATGATGTTACGTAGACTACACTTACGTCTTTTTGTCCAGTATATCACTATCACCGTTACCTCTTCCTGCTTTCACTGGCACAATGATATTATTAAGCAATTATGGTTTTGATTTTTAAAACTCAATAACGCTACCGAAAAATATAAAGACCTGTACGATAATATATGGTACGACATTGGTTAACAGCATTGGAAAACCACAATATGCATTTTGAAGATTGTCTCGCAGCAACCACAAAGTATCGTTTTAGAAAATAGCGTTAGAGTAGACTGTTTGCTTTTATAAAGGCTTGACGCAGACGAAAAGAATAAATTCAAAACAAACATACCAATCCATGTCAAAATCACAATTACGAAGCAAAGTAAAAATCTTGAAACTTTCAAATGAAGTTTAACACAGGAACATCCACCAGCGAAGTGAGAACAAGTGACCTGGAAGGATAATTGCGCACCCCACACTTTTTAGAAAGAAAGGAACATGTAACATTGGGACGCCCACATATCCATGGTATTTTCGGATACAGAGTCACCATACTATATTGTGATGACAGCCATAAAACTTTATGAGGGCCTTAATAAGCCCAGGCTTGCGCTATCCCTGCATCAACAATTCATTTGTTAGCAGTTTGCACCGTAGAGAGATGGAATTCCATGTTGCCTGAGAATTTGAACAATTTTATAAATATGGGGGAGAATAAGGCTTAACTGACTAGTTTTATATCAAATGAGTTGAGCAAGGAAGTACTTGACAAGGAGTCAGTGGTTACTGGAGGGTTGCGGATCCAAATACTACATTCTCGAGTTCAGGACAAGATACATCAGATCCTTGTGCAAACTATAGATATGCAGACTCAAGACTTGTTGCTTATTCAGAGATGGATAGATGGGAAGTGTTCAAACTAATCACAGAGCTTAAAAACTCTGAACTGAAAGCTTATGAATATACGATAAAGTCGGCAATGTTGTTTTCAATTGTAGATTCCTTTGTTTGTAATCTATTTCAAACTGCCACATCTCAACAAAAACCTTTATGAACTTCACTGTCATATGTTCCGTCATTGCCACGTTACAAGATGTGTTCCGAACATGCAAATTAATCACATTAATTATCAGGAAATGGTTTGGAATCTGTGTTTATTTCCTAGTAAAAACAACCATTAACTCTTGTGAGCAGTTGGAAAACTGACCTACAATATTTATGAATGTGGAATTGTTGAATCTTTATGGTGTTTGTGCAGTTTTATTATTGTGAAAAACACATTCTACTGCACTGTTGTTTGTGGATGTGAATCATGCCGGTGTAAAAAACTTTTGGAGGAGTCAGTTAACTAGTATATATATATTAACAAATTCAATATATTGGTTAATTGTATTAAAACAATGCAGCACGGTGATTATTATTTGGCTATCTTAAGAAATGGCGGCCATATTGAATTTTACAACCACAGTTTGTTCATGAGAAATTATTATAAAGATTTAATTAATCAAATATCAAATTTCAACTCAAAAGGTTAAGCGGTTGATTTGATATTGAATTTTCATTTTAAAATTATCTTTTTTGGTGGCCATCTTGAATTTGGCAGCCATATTTTCATTAAACGGAAAAAGTCAAGATGGAAACATACTTAGCCTAACTAAGTACATATATATTAAACGCAATGCATTGGTTTTATCTCATAAAATAATGACATGTTGTATTTGATTTAAATGCAGCAAAATGATTATACGTCGGCCATCTTTAAAATGGCGGTCATATTGAATTTTACAACCAATAATTATTCACAGAAAATTAGTATAAATATTTAATTGATGAAATACAAAATTTCAACTTAAATGGTTAAGTGGTTGATTTGATATTGATTTTTTATAATTAAATTATCTTTTTTTGGTGGCCATCTTGAATTGGCAGCCATATTTTCATTAAACGGAAAAAGTCAAGGTGGATCTTTGCATAGTCCGACGGATGGGTTTTTTTTGGAAAAAGAAACAATGTACCAAACCATGTATTGCTGAATTAAATGGTAGAAAATAATAATTTCATAAATATACATGTATAAAAAAGACAATCGGTAATTAAAATTTTAAAAAGTTGTACCAGATCGTTTTGTCATTTCGGATAGAGAGAAAGTTTTGCAGATCCTACCGTCGCATTCTAGCGGTTGTATGTAACTGGATCATTTGCTGTTAATCTGGGTTTTAATTAACTGCTGATTATCACTCACAATATTCCCGTTTCATGTTAATGGTGAAGTATGTACAGTTGTTTTACCAGTTCCGAATTTTTACTACCGAATAATCTAAAATTTCAATCCCGTTCAATTAAAGGAATCGCAAAATAACTTTCTAAATTTGCTTCTACTTGAATGCTTTTTTTCAAGAAAACATACTACCACGTGTTTTTGAGGACAGGTGTCGATATTTTGGAATCAGTAAACATTTGTATTATTACACCACATAAATTTTATTTTCTCTGCTTGTGGATGACGTCTGCAGCAGCGCTTATATGAAACCCTGTTCGGAACTGGTAAAACGACTGTATTTAAAATTTGCATACAACACTGTACGAATTATCTCCCTTTCACGAAAGTAAAATCTAATCGATAAACATTTTAAAATATGACACAATTGCCTCAACGTCAAAATACGTTATCATAACCTTCAAAATAAATTTAAATTTCCGTAGATTTCACGAAGAATTAATTAAACAACCTGCCGTTGCTGTTCATTTCATAAAAAGTTATGATTTTACATCGTAGAATGCAAACTTCTCGAACTACTTTTTATTGTAAACATGAGATCAGTTCGCCAAATTGCAGAAATTATTAGATGCATCCCGTCGCAATATTTTACTAGATTCCGAAATGTATTCCGAAAATTTATTCCAAATGTGCATATGTAACCAAATGCATTACCCGTCTCAGAATACATAGCTCACGATAAAACAGATATACTTCTTTCACGCTCATTTACCAGGCGCACTATTTCCAGGTGTACTCATATCTTATAATTTCATAGCAAAGAAGCTCGATATCTTGGAAGAAAGCGATAGCTAAGTACACGTTCACTTTGTTCACGCTGTACAACAAGTTTAGGGGGTCAATAAAGAGGCTACTTTTTGAGATCTGCCCCCTGACTAATTGGCCATTAATGCCTTCATGTAGATGTAAAAACCAACAATTTTATGTTCTTGAAGTTCTTAAACATCTTAAATGCATGTGATAATGGTGTTGTGAAGAACAATGAAAAATCTGACAAAATGTACTCTAATCTCTGAAGAGAAAACTGAAAACATATTTCATTTTCATTTGAAAGTAAATAATTTAACAATGTAATCCATATTTATGTATCACATTCTTCTTGAAAAGACAATATTCAAAATCATTGACTGGCTGATTCATCTAGAAGACCAGTCATGTTCACTGTTTTTATAATGAACTTGACATATGATTTCAAAGATTTTCAACAAAAGGTTGCAGAAGAATACCATTGCAAAAACATGGATAGTTTATTATTTAAATATTTCAAAATTAATGGGCATCAGAATAACTGCAACATGTATTTAACAAATAGTATATTTCTTGCAAAAATGTAATCTTTCTTTCAAAATTACACCTGACAAGAAATTTTACTTTTTGCTAAGTATTAGTAAGACCAAACATGATAAAAAAATTGTGGATAAAAGACAAAAATGGTGTTTTTGTTTTCAATCATATTTATATAAATATACCTTCTTGATTAGTTTCCACCACAGCTGTCTCTTTGTATCCATCTCCAGTTGTTGTTATACCATTAACTGACACACTATAACTTGTATATGGATATAATCCTACTACTTTCCGTACAAATGAGTCATTTTGTAAACCAGTGTCTGTGATCCAAACGGTAATCTTTGCAACTGTAGGACAACTACTTGTAAAACTTGGTATCTATTAGAATAAAAGAAATAAGTGTGAGGTGTAATAGCCTAAAATAATACATTTATTTAAACCATCATAAATATTGTATATAATTGAGGAAAAACTGCCCTGTATTATGTTTGATATGCAAGTATAAATTGATGGTGGTGATAATTTGCAAAACCAGTTGTATTAATGTAACAGGAGAGAGGAAAAATTAAAGCAGCAGCCAAACTGGAACTCAAGCCTTGGATCTTCCCAATACAGTTACGGATATATGTGACAAATTATTTATCAACAATCTGGTGTGTTATTGTTGTCATGCTCTATTCTAAGTGCCCCATTCTTATGTCTTATCACATGATGTAAACTGTTAATACCACATAGTCATAAATGCTTGATAGGGGAAACAGTGTGTATAAACTTGTTTTATTTTTAATTACAGAGTATGTATCTGTCTATCAATCATATCACACTGTACAAACCTTTGCACAATTAGAACACTGATACAAGATCTCCTTAGAACATGTGGTTCCATTATTAATCAGTATCCTGTATCCAATCAAACTGCCCTTTGTTGAGTTTGGTTTTATCCAACTAACATTAAAATCTCGACTAAGTACAGCTTTGATGCGTAAATCCTGTGGCTTTGAAGGCACTGAAACAAATTAACATTAGTTGTTAAAAAGAGTATAAAATGCAGACTTCACGAAATATATATACATGTATATATATATATATATATATATTATATATATATATATATATATATATATATTTATTTATATATATATATATATATATATATATTTATTTATATATATATAATTTTCGCTTAACGGGTCTAATTTGTTGATATAATTGTTAATATTTTAATGATTGAAGCCAACTACTGGTAAATTAAAATTAATTACCTGAATAGGAGACTTGTCAGATTGTACGTATCACATACAATGGCCAGTAATTAACAGCTATGCCAGTATTCCCTAATTTATCCGTTTGTCGGTGGTCAGTCTACCGGGTCTGGGTAATTAATCCCTAATTACTTATCATATGCGGGTATATTGATGGAACCCATACCTATGTCATTCAGAACTATTATTATTTTAACACTGACTATATACCCATTCATAGTCACAGCAGCGCTGTACAGTACTGACCTTTTATGTTGTAATTTTATCGACAGTTTTATTTTAGCGCCAACACTCTTATCGCCAATTGCGCTAAAGTAAAACTGCCGCTAAAAAAACACAGTTTACAGTATATATTTACTGGACATTTGGTCCAGTAAAAAGCAATGTTTGACCAGCCTGGACAAGTTTTTACAGAACTGAATGTTATATGTCTAACCAGTGGTAGAAACAGACATATGCCACAGGCAAAATTTGTTGCTGTGGCACAATAATAACACAAAAGATACTGTAGTGGACCAGAAATTAAAACCATATATAAAAGTATTGTTTCCCTTCAGTTTCTTTGGACCATTGCTACTACTAGATTTATAAAAGTTTTTGCAAATTGAACATGTCATAATATTTTTTCAAAGTCAAATTTGAGCCAGGGATGGTTTTGTTTCAATACTGCTTGCATTTTGCAATGGGATCTTTTGGATTCATATGCCCAATCTCACTTTTTCTGGGCAAGAGCTGATTCATTCAACTTAATTCTATCGATTGATTTCCCTGTGATCACCTATTTAACAAAGCAAAGTATCATGGCAGGCATAATTTACACCCACTTACAAAATTACCAACTCATGAGTACTGCAATCCTTTAAATGCTTTATTTACAGTACATAAAACATACAATGTATAGATTTTTTACTTACCAAAATCACTGACTGGACTGGACTGGTATTGTCATGTTAAAAATGTTGGTGACTCGGATCGAGAGATTATATTTAAAAAAACGAAAACGGACAAACAATCCGGAAATGAAAAAAAAAAATTATTGGACTGAAGCAAAAATCACCAGACATGTCCAACTTATTTTGCGTGGTCTGTTAATGACCTCTGATATGAGAATAATATAAATACATAACATGCAATGTTAAAAAAAACAACTCAAGATATCTCTGCTATTGGTAGTTTTCAAAAAAATATCTAATTAACCATACATGAAATTAAAGTTTCAAACAAACTTAAGTTAACCTGGTTAACCTTTAATTATTTTCATCATAACAATTTTATGAGTGAAAGTTTAACAGTGACATGGTAGCATGAAACTATTAATATCTTCCTAACATCTTCTATCTTCTTTGATAATCTAATGCTGCCAGGTTTTTTTCAGTTTATTAGCTTGGTTAATGTGCTCAATAATTCATGTAACTGACAGACCTACTCAATTACATTTTATTACAGTGTAATATCTACATTAAAAATAAGTAATAAACAGAAAAACTACTTACATCCTGGTTTGGTTTTACAGGTAGCAGTAGAACTCTGAGGTCCAGTATATTTATCATTACTAGCATTGACAGTAAAAGAATAGTAACTATCTGAAACATATAAAAATATAATCAACAATGAAAAATTTGTCTAAACAAGAGGCCAAATAGTGCCTGTGATGCTCAACTGGCAGGTAGTTTACATTTTTGATAAATAACATGCAAATCTTGTGAAATTACATTCCCTCTCCTTTTTACAATTGCAACTGGAACCAAAGTGGTTAGAAAACAAATCTGCATTGGTCTTTTTATGTTTTAGCCATGTATAGGAACAGAAGCCACCTTGGATTTTGGCTGATATACCAGACACAACTTTTCATGCTGTAATGGGTTAGAATTGAACAATTCTGGAGAAAATTTTCAATGATTTGGTTGAACCAAACATCTTATTTGTACACTGCCTAAAAATTGGGTCAACAATTTTTTTTTTCAGGAAAAGTAAAACATTAGGCCATAACCTTTACAATTGACCTTGACCTCATTTTGAGAGTAATTACAAGAATATTTCAAAACTGAAAACCCCATGTCATTATCTGATCAAATAGTCAAGTTATAACAATTTGAAGCTATTTTACAATTTTTTCAAAATTAAAAGCAAAAACGCGTAACCCATTTTTTTTCCGAATTTCACAAAATGAACAAACTATAGGCTTAAGACCCTAGAGAAGCCAAATATCAGGCTTAAGACCCTAGAGAAGCCAAATATCACATCAGATTTTTTCTCCCATCATCGGTTTAAGAGAAGAAGATTTTTCAAGATTTTTGCACCCCTAGGTCACTGTGACCTAGTTTTGGTAGCCATGGCAACGCCATGAACAAATCTAAATTGCACCGACCCAGACATGCTTCTAACAATTTCAGCAATTTTTTGCATCTGTGACCTTGACCTTTGAACTCATAACCTTTTTCTATACATCAAAAAAGTAGTTAAATTAATATCTACAACATTCTTATATATATGCTTATAGAAAATGTTACTAGTTTTTAAGATAATTAACCATTTCAGTATTATTTTGTATCTGTGACCTTGACCTTTGAACCCCTGACCTTAATCTATATATCACAATGATCGTTACATTAACACCAACAATTTTCTAATATACATGCTTTACAAAAAATTTAAAGTTGTCATGTTAATTAATGTTTTTGATTTTGTTTTGCATCTGTGACCTTGACCTGTGAACCCATGACCTTTTACTATATACCAAAATGATCATTGTATCAATACATAAGATACTCTTATATACATTCCAATACAAAAAGTAAATACTTTTCAAGATAATCAACCATTTATGCATTATTTTGCTACCGTGACCTTGACCTTTGGACCCATGACGTTTTTCTACACATCAAAATATTGTTGTATCAATACCAACAATATTCTAATATACACGCCTATACAAAAGGTTTACAGTTTTCAAGATAATGAACGGTTTCAGTATTCTTTGGTGTCTTTTTCCTTGACCTTTGAACCCATGACCTCAATCTATACATCAAAATGATTGTAGCATCAATACCAACAATATTCCAATAAATATCCTATACAAAAAGTTTAAAGTTTTCGAGATAATTAACCATTTTGGTATTGTTAAGCTACTGTGACCTTGACCTTTGGACCCATGACCTTTTTCCTATTTTTGATTAATTAATACCTACAACATTCTAATATACATGCTTATACAAAAAGTTTATAGTTTTCAAGATAATGAACCATTTCAGTATTTTTTTTGCATCTATGACCTTGACATTAAAACCCATGACCTTAATCTATACATCAAAATGACCGTTGCATCAATACCAACAATATTCCAATATGCATGCCTATACAAAAAGTTTATAATTTTCAAGATAATGAGCCATTTTGGTATTGTTTTGCTTCTGTGACCTTGACCTTTGGACCCATGACCTTTTTTATACATCAAAAAGATTGTTGTATTAATACCTACAACATTCTAATATATATGCCTATACAAAAAGTTTATAGTTTGCAAGATAATGAACCGTTTCAGTATTATTTTGTGTCTGTGTCTGTGACTTTGACCTTTGAACCCATGACCTTAATCTTTACATCAAAATGACCGTTGCATCAATACCAACAATATTCTAATATACATGGCTATAAAAAAAGTTTATAGTTTTGTTTTGTTATTGTTTTGCATCTGAGGGGCATAACTCCTCCAAAAATAATCCGAAAAAGTTGTAATTCGAACTTGCACCATGGTAAATACGTATACCAAATTTCATTTGAATCCATAAATAGTTGTAGGCTCTAATGATCGGAAACCACATGGTCATACATACAAAAATTTCTAAGTTAAAAAAGGGGCATAACTCCTCCAAAAATAATCCGAAAAAGTTGTCATTCGAACTTGCACAAGGTATTACCATGGTAAAGCTGTATACCAAATTTCACTTGAATCCATAAATGTTTGTGGTCTCTATTGAATGAAATACAAATTGTTAACAGACGCCCGCCCGCCCGCCCGGACGGACAGCACCGTAACATAATACGTCCCGTCATATGACGGGTGTATAAAAAATGGGTCAAATACTCAATGGGCTGGGTTGCCATTAAGTCAGGTGCACATCTTTGATAATCTTTTGATATATACAGTACAAAGTAACTAAGTTTCAAAGTCTTGAAAAATTGGAAAATCCTGAAATATTTCCAAAAAGTCAGGTGCACATCTTCAATATTTATAAAAATATAATATGTAAAGGTTTAAAGGTTTTTGATTGAAAACTGTAGGAGAGTTGAGTTCACAAAATAGGTACCCCAGTTCAAATACTTGCTAAAAATTGATTAAGTTTCAAAGTCTGAGAAATGGGAAATTTCCATAAAGTCAGGTGCACATCTTCAATATATATATATAAACATTCTGTGAAGTTTCAAGGTTTTTGGTTAAAAACTGTAGGAGGAGTTGAGTTCACAGAGTAGGTAGCCCCGTTCAAAAACTTGCTTAAAAGTGACTAAGTTTCAAAGTCTCGAAAAATGGAAAAAAATTCTTTCCATAAAGTCAGGTGCACATCCTCAATATATAAAGAAACATTCTGTGAAGTTTCAAGGTTTTTGGTTGAAAACTGTAGATGGAGTTGAGTTCACAAAGTTGGTACCCTATTTTCCCCACCCGCACAGGGGAGTGGTCGATCAATGCATAGTTAGACATATGGTTTTTTTGAGAAAGAAGAAAATGTACCAAACCATGTATTGCTCAGTAAAAAACAACAGAGAATAATAATTCCATAAATATATGAAAAAGACGATCAGCAATTAAAATTTAATAAAGTTTTATCAATTGTCATTTTGGATAAAGAGAAAGTAGAGTTTTTGCAAACCCGCCCACTGCTTTAGGAGGTTCATTCTAGCGTTTGTATGTAACTGGATAATTTGCTGTTAAGTCAGGTTTTAATAAACTGCTGATTATCATTCACAATATTCCCGTTTCATGTTAATTTACTTCCAAATCGGTAAAGTATTTAAAAACCACATTTGTAATCCATGTGCAGTCAGTTTGCACACAACACCGTATGATTTATCTCCCTTTCACGGAAGTAAAAACTAATCGATAAATCAGTTTTAATATGTGACAGGATACCTCAACATCAAAACATGTTATTATACCCTTCAAAATAAATTCAAATTACTGTAGATTTCATAAAGAATTGGTTAAATCCACCTTCCATTGCTGTTTATTTCATAAGAAATTATGATTTTACATCGTAGGATGCAAACTTCACAGACTACTTTTTATTGTATTCACAAGATCAGTTCGCCAGATTGCACAAATTATTGGATGCTTCCTGTCGCAATATGTTACTAGATTCCGAATCATATTTCGAAAATTTATTCCAAATGTGCATATGTAACCAAATGCATTACCCGTCTCAGAATACATATCTCACGATAAAACAGATATATTTCTTTCATGTTCATTTACCAGGCGCACTACTTCCATGCATACTCATTTCAAACCATTTCATAGTAAAGAAGCTCGATCTTGGCAGAAAGCAATAGCAATGTACGCTTTCACTGTCGTGAACGCCGTACAAGAATGATAAAATAATTTTACCTTCTGTCAACTTATCTATTTCTTTAGACGGAGTCGGCGTTGTTGTGTTTACTGTCCTCGGAGACCCTGGTCCAGATATTACATTAACTGAGTAATACATTATATCTCCATTAGGATTATTAGGTGGAGTCCAACTTAAGGTAACATTGGTATCCATTATTGTAACACACTGTAGATTAGTTGGTGGACCAGGTTCTGAAAAATATGAAATTCTCATTTTTAAACTGTCAAATCACACTATGCTTGAAATAGTAATGATAGTAGGTATATAATATTATAGTTTTTATGCTTGGGAACCAATGGTTATATGAATATAAAAACCATAACACTACATTCCTGAATAAAATACATTGTTAAATGATTATTTAAGTGTAAGAACATTTATTATTATTACACCTTATGTAAAAATCTAGCAATTTCATTGGATAAGAGCTATGTAATAATTTGTACTTAAGAACATTTATTATTATTACACCTTATGTAAAAATCTAGCAATTTCATTGGATAAGAGCTATGTAATAATTTGTACTTAAGAACATTTATTATTATTACACCTTATGTAAAAATCTAGCAAATTCATTGGATAAGAGCTATGTAACAATTTGTACTGTCACATAAAATTTATAATGTCACAAAGCATTGCGCATGACTATGTGACAATACTTTTGTTCAAGTCGCCTCCCTTCACTGGATCACATCAGCCCTTTGAACGAAACATGTTTTCTGTTGTGTCTACACAAGCGTCTTATTGTTATTGATATTGTTTACATTCGTATGTAACAACAGCAAATTATGTTTTCCGAGATTGACAATGAGTATCTAGCCAAATCATCAGAGTCTAAAGACTCTGCATCAACTAAACGGACCATTAAGGGGGCCGTGGTTACGTTTTGTAAATTTCTTGGCTCAAATGACTGTGAATTTAAGGCATTCCCAGCTGATAAATTGGATGAAAATTGATATAGACATTACTAAAGACAAAGGGTGGACATCATATATTGGTAAAATAAAACAAACATTTGGTGTAATAAAATAAATATAACATTTCTGACACAGTGATAGTACATGTCGTCACCTCTCAAAAAGCATTGTCAGCCTTGGCTATCGCCTTGGCAAACAATGATTACTCGAGGTGACAATATGTACTGTCACCCTGTCAAAAATGTAATATTTATATGTCATATATACTAGAAATCCCAAATCTTGAAAATTGACTTTTGTAATTGCCACCTTTAAAATATTACCCAACACTGAAGTATGATAAATTTTATTTGTGTTGTTTTCACTTTCATAATTTCTGTAAATAAGCAGCAATGAGTTATCATCCAAATTTAACAAGGAAAAACAAACATGGTGATTTAAACAATGTATACTTAGTTGTTTTCAAAACATACCACTGTTATACAGGTAACTGCTACAGTACACTACCTAATTAAATATAAAGTCTAACTACTCCTTATGGGAGATAACTCTTGAACCATTTAAGTACTAAATATCCTACGAAGCTTAGAAGTCTTGGTGACATAATCGTTTAAATTGTGTTGTTAAATAATATCACAGTCCCTCTTAAGTCATCAGTTCAAATCCCACTTTGGCAAATTCTAGTATGAGCAATTTTAATTTTGTCAGCTGCTTGCCAAAGGTTGGTGGTTTCCTCAACATTATATAGTTTCCACAAACCATCCAAATACTTAATTACCACTTTGATATACCAGTCCATGTAAGTGAAATAACCTTTACTGGGGCATAAAACATTACCGTATTCAGTCATGTCATTTGTGACAAAATTTAAAGTTAAAAGTTATGCAAACAAATAATATATGGAACCATGTTTGTCATTTCTTTTAACATCAAAAGATAAATAATTCAGAAAAACCCAATAAATCAATATAATGATATTTATAATACCTTTTGTATCTGTGTTGCTTTACGGCAATTTCAAAAAATATGTGGAAATTTGTTTTCGATGAAAATTCGCAATGTCCTATGTGTCATTTACAAATATATCAAGATCAACCTGTATACTTCGAAAACACATAAAACACATTGCATTCATGCTGTTATCTAAATACACATTCTTATTCCAAAAACACTCTTACAATTTTATTTTAAAGAAATGGTATAGTGATCAACATAAGTCATAGAATCATGAGTGATAATTAAAGCATCACCTGTACATCTCATATTGTAAACATATTAGAAATTTATTGAAGCTCCCAAGAGACAATCTAGAGAATATACAAAACATAATTTTTTCAATTATGTTTATAAATTCCATATCAACATTTTCAAATCTTGATATAAGGTAATTGTTCAAAAACAACATGAGAAAAAAATCATTACTTTATAGATATCATCAATTAAAAAAACAATAAAGTACTTACCAATAACAGTAGTCCTTGTATTACCATATATCGGATCACTTGTCATACTACCACTTACTGCTGTTATAATTATGTTGTACCTTCTACCTGGTGTTAATGATGTCATAGTGATGGAATTGGTAGACGTTGTTTGTGTACGGATATCACCATTTCCACCATCAAATACAACTCTGTAATTTGTAACTACGCCTGCTGAGGCTATCCAGGAGAGTGAAACTTGAAATCCAGTGTTGCCTGGTACAATTGATCCAATATTTCCAGGTACAGCTGGTTCTAAAGATAAGATTTCAATAAATATATGGTATAATTTTCTTAAATTTAAATTCTAAGAAATAGTTGTTTTTCTTACTCAAATAAAGAAATAAAGAACATTCGATCAAAAATGATGACCTACTGTTTCATATTATACTTTGTCAAACTAACATGACTAAAAATTACTTAATTTTATGCAAAAAATGTGTAATCTATTTTTCCTCCAATTTTCATGAAAAACATAATATTAATGTTTCTAGGTATCTTGAATCCAACTATCCAATCATAATTTGCTTGCATTTTTTGGTTTCAGAGAAGAAGATTTTTGTGTTATTTTGGCTATTTTTAGTAATGGTGGCCATTTTGTTGGGCATGGCCAAACCCCTGAACACAATTTTGAAAGCTTATCACCAAGTTTCATCAAATTTAACTGAGTAGTTTTGGAAAAGAAGATTAAAATGTAAAGTTTACACACATGGGATGGTGAACGATGGATGACACACTACAGAGGATGATAGATTGCAATAGCTAAACTGAACCTTTGGCTAAGGTGACTTAAAATGCGGCAATTTGAAAATCATCATGTTTTTGTTTATCAGACAAGACAATTTTGACTGGTACAATACTGGTGGTTGGTGTCGTGAAAACGACAATTAACTATAACTGTCTCTTCAGAGCCAAATACCCCCACTCCCCAACATTTAATGTTTTCCTGCAACCTTGACCTTTACAAATGCTTTATATGACCTTAGTTCAAGGTCATGACACACCTTTGGACCATGAAGATTTTTCATGTGAAGTTTTATGACAGTTGGCCAAAGAAGCTATAAGATATGGCCCGGACACAATTTTACACGGACAGATGGACAGATGGACAGACAGATGGATAGACAGACAGACACAGACAAACAGACAGGCATGGTGATTTCTATTAACCCCCTCAAACTAGTTTGTGGGGGTATAATAAGCACAGGACACCATTATTTGTATGAAATAAATGAATTTACGTTATAAATAAATTATGAAAACAATTTCTAAGCTAAGGCTCTAAAATAATTTATATATAAATACATGTATACAGTATTGTGTTTACATTGGCTCTTATCAGTGATTTTAACTTGGAAGATGTGGAAACAATTTTCAATCTGAAGGAATATGAAATGGAGGATCTTTCAACTATCAACTTTCATTGAAGAGTGACTAGCTACAATCATTTTATGCTTAATACTAATGGCATGGTCAAAGCACTTGGAGGCATTCCACATGTACATGTCAGCTACTCAGACTGTAGCTTCAAGATTAAAGAAACTGACAGTTGATGATATGGACTTCATGTCTTCTGGATTTATGTCAAACTATCATTTCCACAACTGCACATTTAAGTGCTATTAAAGATCCCAACTTCTTATTCAACATTGTACTGCTATGTTTTACATACACAAGTTCCGTTTGATAATCTATTAACATCAGCGAATGAGGCGTGGCTTGCGGATCAGCCCTTTTTGATTGGTTGATGTTTAATAAGTTGCTGACAGGTCTGACACAGGAGGATTTGAATTTCACTTTTACCAAAGGGAAACAATTTTCAATAACAATAAGCTTTGTTCTCAGTCTTATGTGTTGTTATTGATCAACCAGATTAAATAAGATGCATCCAGTGTCCACTCTCAGTGATAAAAAATGACAAGGACAATGAAACTGTTTGATTTTATACTTTGTCAAACTAACAAGACCTAGTATTTGTCATCAATGACTGTTGATAGGACATAAGTTACATAGGCCTAATAGATCTATGCATCTTTGGACGAACTGCATTTTTTGGAAGAAGGGTGGGGGTTGTTCCATTATTGCTCCAGGCTGTACAGGATATAGTGATGTATCTTACATCATGTTAATGTCAATAATGGATACTTCAGTACTTCAGTCACAATACCAACAAATTATTTTACATGACTGATTTTATATTTCAAAATAGATCAGATATATTTCATCCTTGTCAATTTCCAGGGCACACTTATTTACTGTAAGGATGGTGAGGTGGACATTAAGTTAAATCTAAGTTACAGCAAAGTAACATTACTGATATGCTACACTGTACAAAAAATTATACTGCATATGATAAACGAAAAATAAATTCAATAACAAACAACTGAAACAGATCTTACATTTCCAAAGAGTATTTTATAAGATAATTAAATTCTATAATTTTCTAAAGAATACTTATTTCCTTCACAATACAATAAAACATTTATCAGTTTTATTATATAGATATACACATGTACATGTCATTGTCATTTGGGAGTCCTGGATTAATGTGGCCTTCTTTGTAAATTTAATTACACTGATAAAATTACAAAATAATTTTGTATTATACTGACAAAGTAACAAATATTATTTTTACATTATTTTCTCATTTTTTCTTATTTTTCATTATTTTTGCCCTGTAAACACTCGATTCATAAAACTAACTTACTTGTTGTGACTTGTACAGGATCAGATGGCATTTCTTGTTGTATGTTTCTACTATTAGTATCTATAGACACCACAGTTACACTATAACTACCACCAGGAATCAGTCCTGTAACAGTAGTTGATGTGTCACTAAGTGATACCATCTTGGATGTTGTTGTGGTCCCTGATCCTGCCGTGGTTCCTGACCATCTGACCTGTTTACTCTCAATGGCACTGTTAGCAGTAGGATTTGTCCAAGCCAGATTTACTGATGTTGTATTGTGTACTGTCACTTGAACATTTGTTGTTTTAAGTTCACTTACTGCAATATGTAAGTACCATACATGATGTGTTGTTGCATATATACATTACATATAACATAACAGGATAAGTGGTGTACTGGATTACAAAATTGATAATACTTTAACTCAATGAAAATGTCAATATCTTATATATATATATAAAACACAGTTCTTAATTCTTAGATGTTTGTAATAAGTTGACAGATTATCATTTAGTGCATTATATTCAGAACATTATATTCTTTTTTCTATTTTATTACATGAACAGGTATGCTTGTATTTGATAAATATCCTTCTACATAATGACCACTGTTTTACAAGTTTTGTCTGGTAAAGTACTATTGGCTGGGGTGCAAACACTGACTCATGAACAGTAAGACCAAAAGTTTAAAATAGAAAACGTAACTGCATATTCTGTTGCCAAACATTTGGCATGTAAAAATCTCATGTATCCTTAGAAAGAAACCATACAAATGATGTCCCTACCACAGTGTGTCATAGTGGTACACTTAATATTGCCTGTAATGTCCAGATATAAGTGAAATATTCTCATGATTATATAACCCCATTCTATAATCAATCTTCAGTACTTACAAGGTTTACAAGTTCCTGCTGCTAAAGCGTTGTTGTCATCATAATAGCTTGTTTGACACTGACATTGACTGGCAACACACTCTACATAAGATCCATCACAATTATTAAGTGAAGAACAAGATCCACCTAATGCTGATTCTGAAATTATGGTATTATAACAGTTTTTGTCATAAGTGTTATTATGTCTTTTACAAGATGTAGTATGATGCAAAATTTTATATTGTGTATAACCTAATTGCATAACTTGAATATAACTAGTATGTTAGAAATGAGAAAAGTATCAAAATACAAAATGTCCATGTATTTTCAAATTTCACTCAATTTTTTGGACACATTGAATATTATCAGCGAGAGAATTTGAATCAGCTTTTCTATAAATTCTTTCCATGGTTCCCATACTTTAATGACTCAACTTCATTCAAATTCCCTGATAGATTCCTGAAATTTCCAAAACATTATTATAAACTTGAGAACAAGAACACCACAAGACAGAAGATATGGTTGCTAACAATATTGCCATTAAACAGTGAAAAAGATTGGCAATTATAGCAAAGAACTTTATTCTCTTAATAAACTTACTTGTTTTAACATTAGCAGTAACACTCTGTGATATTGTTGTACTACCACTTGATGTATCGTTTGATGTAATTGTTATTACATAATCAGTACCACCCTGTAGACCAAAAATAGTTGTTGTTGTTGATGTACTAGCCAATGCCTTTGGTTGGGTCTCCCCATGGATTGGTGTCCATGATACCTCAATACTATTAACTGCTGATGAAGCTGTAGGTGTGGTCCATGAAACTGTAACTTGTGTCTGACTATTAGCCACTGCATTAGGATATCTCACTTTTAAATTGTCCACTAAATTAAAAAAGGTTATAAAATTTAATATCCATGGAGTAAATTGTCAACAGTTTTAATGCCATTTAGCCATTTAACCTTTGCATCTAAATTTGATATAACACACATTTTCTCATGTTCATTAAAACTTGTGCTAAGTTTAATTGAAATCCATTCATAGATATGAAATTGACACAAAACTCAAATTGGAAAAACTTAAAATATGACCTTCTAACTTGACTTTTTACCTAATCATCGGAATTTGGTATGTGTGACATAGTTTCATGATGGTTTACATTTTTGCCAAGTTTGATCAAATTTCATCTAGACAATGTTAAATATGGAGAGGACACTATTATCTGAGACAGACGGAGGACACCAAATTAAATATGCAACACATTGACTCATGGTTAACAATTGTGTCAAGTTTGATCAAAATCTATCCATAGACATGGAAGATATGAAATGGATATTGTGAAGAATGACCAGACAGAAGAAAAACAGGGCTCTCTCTTACCTATTTGTGAATGGGACCCTTGCTATTGTGAAAATATGTATCATACTGGCCAAAATTGTGAAAAGAAAATGTAATTGGTTTTTATGAAATTTTGAAAAACTGGCAAAATAATTTTGAGAAAAAACCATAAGATTTTAAAATGTGGATGAATCAGAATATCGGTCCCAAAATGACCTAGTAAGACTAGAGCCCTGGATGGACAATTAATTTAGAGTGTGATTTATTGTCTCACGCTCTACATTTTATTTAGTCAACTTAAGTTTGTTATGTGACACATTATTATTTTCATGGGGTTTAAGTTTGATCAAAATTTATTGATAAATATGGAAGTTATGGAGTGGACATGATATTGGGATGAACAGTCGGACAAGATACATGTAGATGAACACTAAATTTGGTATGCTGTACATTGATTATGTTGGTATATATTTGTGTCAAGTTTGATCAAAATTCATCCATAACCATGCAAGATATATAGTTGACACTATATTGGAGTAATGTTGTTTTATGCCATGCCAGCTATAGGCGAAGGTACAGAAATTTTGCCTGTGCATTGCACTGATGGCATAATACAGTAGGATTTTTTATCATGCCAAGCCTACCATGACACAGGACCTCGTTTATTTTAAATTCCCATCTGAAAGAACCATGACTTTCATTTTGTAATGTCGAGTGCTTGGCGAAAGACTAGGTCGGTGTCCAAACCCACAACCTCACACTTACGGAGCACTCTACCAACTGAGCTACTGCAGTGGTTTGGACACTATATTGGGATGAACAGCCAGAGGGACGGGAAAGACACTGTATTTTGTATGCAACATGTCTTTCGTGTTGGTTTACATTTGTTGATCAAACTCCATCCATATATATGAAAGATATGGAGCAGACACAATATTGAAACAGACCCACAGACAGATATACACTGTCAGACACAAATTTGGTATGCAACACACTGTCTCAAGCTGGTTAATATTTTTGTCAAGTTTGATTAAAATCCATCCATCTATATGGAAGGTATTGAGTGGACACAATATTGGATTGCCAGATAGACAAGGTGTTTACTATAAACCCCTTACTCACCTCATTATATACCTTATGCTTACCGTTATTTCTTTCTACAGGGTACGAAATGGACTAAATTATAGGCATTATGAAATTGACTACAATTTAGGCATAATTTCGTAATAATAAATTTTGTTAAGCATGGGTTATATGCAACAATTTTCAGGGAAATTTTTTCAGGTCGTTATAAGCGTAAATTTATTACATCTTTATTACAGGTAAACTCCACTGTACTTGTACATTTAGATGGACCTACTATACATCTTTCTTTTTATGGATTTTTTAAAATTTAGGAATCCAATACAGGTAAGGAAAGTCAAGTTCTTCCTCTTTAGGATTGATACAAAAAGACTAAAAACTCTCTCATGGTAAAGAGGAATTAAATTTTTGGTAAAATAAGTTTGGTAAATTTTTCCAATATACTATCTAAACGTAACTCCTTAATAAGTCACTCAAGGCAGAATCCTTATCAACCAGGATAACAACTTATTTGTTTTGCCGAACTCTCTGGGTCTGGAGTACTGTAACTGAAGAGAGTTAAGTACTCATAGACCCTTTAAGTTTGGAAATCCCCATATCTAATGTGATGGAAACACAAGAAGATTCTACACTTTAAATACAACTTACATGTACTTGAACAAATGGATCCACTGTAGTAATGATTTAGTACACATTTACATACAGACTGCTGCTGGTTACATCCTAGATTCTTTGATTCATCACATTTAACTGTACTTGAACATGATTCATCAAATCCTTTAAGAGCAACTGAAACAAAAACAAGAGGGACACAGGCCTAAAATTGCACCACTATAATTACATTTAAAGTTCCTATGCATTTCAGTTCATAACAAGATGTTAAAAGCTTTTAAATGTGACTGTGTCAAAATCAATCAGCTTTGGCTTTGATATGGTAACCTTAATCTCTAACAGCTTCGATCACCATGGTTTTATCAATTTTGAGGTGTGCTTTAAAAGAAAAGTTAAAGTTTACACACAGTGGAGGATAAAAGATTTACAAAAAAAGCAAGAAAAATTGGCTCAGGGAGCTAAAATCTTACAAGATTTTTTTATATTTTATTAAAGCATATTTATTCTTTGTCAACATTACAACAGTTTCAAATGTATATTATTTTTTTAAGTGCTTACCATCTTTAGTATTATTACATATGTCCATCTAGTGGGTCTACTTATATACATGTATAAAGACTCCTATATGTACTCTTAGTTGCTTATTAAATACAAATAGCTTTACCTTATGACTAAAACCATATTATGAGTGAAAGGTGATTTTACCTGTGGTGGCTAGGACCTCGGATGGATATGTTTTTTGTTCTGTTAGTCTACTTGTTGTGTCAACAGATGTTACTCTTACACTATAAGATGTACCAGGTGTAAGCTTATCAATTGTATAAGTTGTAGTTGTTGATGGTGTTACATTTCTGGGAACTGTATTGCCAGTCCATAAAACTTCATATCTACTGATGGCTGATGCATGTGATGGTAAACTCCAATTTACTCTGATATCTGTCTGACTAATAGCTGTAGCCTGTAGATCTAACACTCTGAGATTTCTTACTGAAATAAATGTTATAAACATTATTGAGAACAAACAGCATTGGCATTTTGGAAATAAAATATGTACATGAGCAAATCTACAATAAAACATAAAGCATGAACTTGTTTGTTACCTGTGATTCTATCAATCCACCCATCCATCCATCTAATGTTAAAAAAAGATCAGTTTGTATTTTTTTTATACCATGCTGGTTTCATTCATATATTGCTGTCTTTTTTATTAACATGCAGTATACAAGTATTGAAATACTTATTAGTTATATAGGTATTTTAGAGACAGGGCTTCTATAATCCACTAATTATAAAGAGTAACATGTGTACTTGGATGCTTGGTGCCATTGTTTTCACTCATTACAATGCCGGGTTAAATTCATCAAATAATGTACATAATTGAATCATACACATCATGCCTATCTGTTACAATAACAACCCATGAAAATCACTTTCAAACATCATTTTGAAAATTTGCATACACATCACTGTGACATGTGCAAAACATTAATAATTAATGTTAACTGAAATTAAAAGTAGAAAATACAAAATTTGCTACAAAAAAAGTCCACTAATTATTGAATAATATATATGTATACAGTGCTTAAGGCAGTAGCGGATCTCAGTCAGTAGCGGATCATTTTTTAGAACAAAGTTATTTTTTCCATATTATTACGAGAGACCAATAAAACTAGGATATATTTCTGTAAAGCTGGCATTTTTACTTAATTCTACATTTCATTTGTGTTGATAAATGTCCTATTTTTTAAATTCTCGGCTTTTTAATGCAAATGTCACAAGCGTCTCAGCGACATGGATGTGATTTTCAAAACCTAACTTTCGATTTGACCAACGTGTTCAATACTTTCAAAGGTAATTTGAAATGATTACAATAGCTCTTTACACTTGTTAACATGTCTTCTTTCACGACATAAACCTTTATTGGGCTTTACAGTTTATGACAATAAAAAATAAACCAGTTTATGCAGGGTGCAATTACGGCAATAACGGATCAGCTGCTGTCTACAGGGGACCTCTCGAAAGGCTACTTAAGAAAAATATGGCATGTACCAATAGGGCTGTTTAGTGCTTTTAGAAAAATAATAGATTCTGGTGGGTTCAGTTATATATATGCAGAGGCTATTGGAGAACCAGTGCCTATCTTCCCTCCATGGCCAGTACCCCATGAGAAAGATGGGGGCATTGTCATGCCATGCCACTATTTTATTTATCATATGATAAGACCAGATCAATGGGCATTTTAAAGAAGCCATAATTGTCATGCTTGAAGGATAATCTGTATGAGATTAGAATATATTGAATAAATACATTAATATCCAACCCTATATTTTGTGTTTAAGATAATTAAAGTTTTATTCCGTTCTATATTTTTGTCTGGTAACAATTTTGGACCTATGATGTACAGTGTACAATACCAATAAGTATCATTGTATGCATATACTATCCTTGTCAAATAAAATCTTCATGGACAAGAGTATGTCATAATATTTATAACTTATAAAGTACAATTATTTTATTTTATTTCCTTCGCCATTTTACTGCTTTTTAATTCAGTATTCAAGACAATGTTGATTGACTTAATTTATCAGGGACATTGCGATGATTTGTTTTTTGTTATTTATTTTAATCATGACATTTGTTGATATTACGATTAAAACTCTTTAATATTGTTTCATGATTTGTATTTTTTGCAATTGAATGATGGAAACTCAAACTAATAATATTTTGAGTTAATCTCCTTTCGTTTTCTTGACACTAGGTGGCGTGATCCGCTACTCACAAATTGATTTGTTACTGACATAAATACATGGGCTACAAAACACGTGGATTGCCCATACTTATAGTCAGACAAATTTTATCATCTAATGATAAATTGAAAGAGTGGAGAAATGCCAATTGATAGTACCAAAAAATTGCAATCGGCAGTGATGTTTTTCTCGGAGAGCAGTGAATATTGCACTAATGATCCGCTACTGCCGTAAGCACTGTATATATATAATGCCAAGTAATTTTTTTCTCCAATTAGGCACTGTGCCTTGTGACATTGAAAATTCTATCCATAGCCTGGGAGGAGAAACACTTTGATATATTATTTTTTACACCAATTTCATTTAAAATAGTGGTAAAAGATTTGTCAGTTACTTCCCTTAGCTGTTTTGATGTAGCAACTTTATCATGTGTATTTACAAATCATTTATACTTACTTTGATTGTTTGTACATGTTCCATTTAAATGGTAAAGGTCATTTTGACACTTGCAAATTTTGGAAGTTTGTCCAACACATTCAAGTGACTTTGCTGTGTCACAGGTTGCAGATACACTACACGGTTGTTCATATTCAACTGTTGAAACTGAAATAATATGATGTAGACAGTTATATTCCACAAGTTGTTTATTATGTTCCATGCTGCTGTGAATAGCAACAAAAGTTTATTCTACATATGCATTTTTTATGCATGGGTACCACTGACAGATCTTAGGAAACAAGGTGACATCTTGAACTCCTTAAACAAAGACATTAATTACAGAGATACTGATATATATTTTCTGATCATCCACAGATAGGTGACAGATCCCGGAAAAGGAACATGCTACCTTTTATACATTAGATAACTAAACAATAATGTCAATGAAAAACAAAATACGAAACATTAGGCTCCCTGCTGATAAGATTTTTTCTGGTGTTAAACACATATATCACATTACTTATTTGTTAAATATATTTTACAATATAACCAAAATGATAAAATATAAAGTAAAGGCCATTCTGTTTTATGTATGATATACATTTGAATTATGTAATACAGTTAACAGCAACGATGGACTTCTTAAATTTAAATTAGTTTCCTTATTTCTTTTTTGGTGTTATCCATGTTTCTGTACATATGTTGGTAAGGTGTTGTCTGTTAATGATGTCAGGATTAAGTCAGCATGTCAGTGGCTTTGCGTATATAGATAATATCATATTACCTGTTAGTCTCTGTGATGTGTAGAGTGTACTATACATCTTAATTTAAACTGAACTGTGTAAAAATATTTACATTTCTGATTTGTATAATTTCTATTATCTTTACAATTTAATATAATTCCAACTACATCAATAATTTTCTTTGAAATTAAGAGCAATACCATATGATTATGGGGAACTTCATCTCTAGTTGTCCAATTTACAACACTTGTCTATTCAATAAAATCACTCAAATCAAGAGTCATAATCATGATCGAGTAATGTAACATTATTTTATTTCTCTTACTTACTGGCAACACATGTTCCCCCGGCTTGTGCATTTGTGTTATCATCATAATAACCTTGTTTACATTGACATTTCAGAGCATTACATTCCACATTACTTCCAGAACAATGATTATTACTGGAACAACTACCTCCTAACTGGGATTCTAAATGAAAACAATAAAATCACATTAACTTTTAGGAAAAAATTACTTTTGTATACCTCGATACATGCTTCTGACCAAGTACTACTGAAACCTACCAATGGGGATTAAGTTTCAGAGAAGTTAAAAATAAGATTTTGAAATATTCAGTCACATATACACATTGTGCTGTACCATAAGCTCAATTGACCTTTGGGCAGGTGAGCTAAAAATATTTTCTCAAACAAAGATGTTTTATTAAAGATGGTTCCATCAAAGTAGAATTTGTAAAAAAAAATCTGATATAAACATTATATCTTGTAAGCATACATTCAAAACGTTAATATACATGTATGTGTTCAAACACAACTTAGATGTCTGACTAGAGAAGTTTTCAAAAAAGGAATTGGATTAATAGAAGTAAATAAATCTAATGGATACACAACAAAGGTAAACAATGAACTGGTATGGGCCTGGTACAATGTTATATTATTGACTGATTGCACATTTATACAAGTTCATACTGAGGATAAATGATCAATTAATACTGTTCAAACCAAACCCCATAAGAGATTCACTATGATATTAAACTTACTGGTTACACATTGAGTACTAGACCAATAATGAGTACTTGGACAGTCACATAAACCATTGTTACACACAAGAATATCAGAACATGCATCAGCAGGCAAAGACTGACAATTCTGTCCTTTTGTAATTTCTGAAATGAAAATTATAACATAAATAGTAATTAAAGGCATTTAAAGATAAATGTCATTATAATGAAACAAACTAATCTATAATTTTTTTAACAGAAACTATGATAAAAAGCAAAATTTGCAACATTATCTTTTTAGAACAGATATGTACCAGTTTTAAGACTGTTACATCCTTAGGTCACCTTGACTTACAAAACAGATATGTACCAGTTTTAAGACTGTTACATCCTGAGGTCACCTTGACCTACAGAACAGATATGTACCAGTTTTAAGACTATTACATCCTTAGGTCACCTCAACTTACAGAGCAGATATGTACTAGTTTTAAGACTGTTACATCTTTAGGTCACAATGACTTACAAATCAAATATGTACCAGTTTTAAGACTGTTACATCCTGAGGTCACCTTGACTTACAGAACAGATATGTACCAGTTTTAAGACTGTTACATCCTGAGGTCACGTTGACCTATAGAGCAGATATGTACCACTTTTAAGACTGTTACATCCTGAGGTCACCTTGACTTACAAATCAGATATGTACCAGTTTTAAGACTGTTACATCCTGAGGTCACCTTGACTTACAGAACAGATATGTACCAGTTTTAAGACTGTTACATCCTTAGGTCACACTGACTTACGGAACAGATATGTACCAGTTGTAAGACTGTTACATCCTGAGGTCACCTTGACCTATAGAGCAGATATGTACCACTTTTAAGACTGTTACATCCTGAGGTCACCTTGACTTACAAATCAGATATGTACCAGTTTTAAGACTGTTACATCCTGAGGTCACCTTGACTTACAGAACAGATATGTACCAGTTTTAAGACTGTTACATCCTTAGGTCACACTGACTTACGGAACAGATATGTACCAGTTTTAAGACTGTTACATCCTGAGGTCACCTTGACCTACAGAACAGATATGTACCGGTTTAAGACTATTACATCCTTAGGTCACCTCAACTTACAGAGCAGATATGTACTAGTTTTAAGACTGTTACATCTTTAGGTCACAATGACTTACAAATCAAATACAGTTGACTCTCGTTATCTCGAACTCGACGGGGAAATGCAAAAAGTTCGACTTATCCGGAGTTCGAGATAACCGATGTTAAAAACGACAACAAAAGGGAAGTAACTCGTACACGCCTACCGGAAGTCGCTTCCGGTTTTATCTTGTCAAACTGTATATTGCCGTTTTCTCCTATATCGTATGTATTCAAACACGATATATAAAAACTGCATTATTTATTATTTGTATTTATAATTGAGAATGTAGTATATAAAAAATCGGGAGATTATCTGTTACTTGTTATTAGCCGACAAATAGTGGAGTCGGCTTTGGTCTCCATACCAGTTTCGCTTTGTGTACTTTAATCACCCCAAGCTTCCGGTTGTATTGAGTAATGTTCACATCACACGCTTTCGGAAGCCATGTTCAGCTTGGCAGTAATTATAACACCTGATAATCACCTGGATGGTTTAATTGCTTATGCAAGGGATAATAATTAAGGGCTAAAGGAAATTGGGAGGTCAGTGCAATGTTGTAATTTTAAAATCAACACGAGGCCGACAGTCAAATATTTTATTTGTGTCGGAATGTGTTTTTTCTACCAAAAATTCTGTAGGCGCTGACAAATTTGATTTCTCAAAATTTTTTGTTCGAGTTACCAAATTTATTTTTCCTAAATTTTTTGTTCCGAGTTAACGAGTGTAATTTTCCTAGGATTTTCATTCAAGGGGACGAAAATATTGTTCGACATATCCGATAATTCGAGATATCCGAGTTCGAGATAACCGGAGTTATTTTGGTTTAATAAAGAACAAATCTGTTCGGACTTTTTAAAAAAGTTCGAGATATCCGGTAGTTTGAGATATCCGAGTTCGAGATAACGAGATTCAACTGTATGTACCAGTTTTAAGACTGTTACATCCTGAGGTCACCTTGACTTACAGAACAGATATGTACCAGTTTTAAGACTGTTACATCCTGAGGTCACCTTGACCTATAGAGCAGATATGTACCACTTTTAAGACTGTTACATCCTGAGGTCACCTTGACTTACAAATCAGATATGTACCAGTTTTAAGACTGTTACATCCTGAGGTCACCTTGACTTACAGAACAGATATGTACCAGTTTTAAGACTGTTACATCCTGAGGTCACCTTGACTTACAAATCAGATATGTACCACTTTTAAGACTGTTACATCCTTAGGTCACCTTGACTTACAAATCAGATATGTACCAGTTTTAAGACTGTTACATCCTGAGGTCACCTTGACTTACAGAACAGATATGTACCAGTTTTAAGACTGTTACATCCTGAGGTCACCTTGCCTTACAAAACATATATGTACCACTTTTAAGACTGTTACATCCTGAGGTCACCTTGACTTACAAAACAGATATGTACCACTTTTAAGACTGTTACATCCTGAGGTCACCTTGACTTACAAATCAGATATGTACCAGTTTTAAGACTGTTACATCCTGAGGTCACCTTGACTTACAAATCAGATATGTACCAGTTTTAAGACTGTTACATCCTGAGGTCACCTTGACCTATAGAGCAGATATGTACCAGTTTTAAAATTGTTATATTCTTAGGTCACCTTGACCTACAGAACAGATATGTACCAGTTTAAGACTGTTACATCCTTAGGTCACCTACAGAACAGATATGTACCAGTTTTAAGATTGTTACAACCTTAGGTCACTTTGGCCTAAAAAGAGACATGTTCCAGGTTTAAGATTGTTATATCCTTAGGTCGCCTTCACCTACAGAACAGATATATACAAGTTTTAAGATTGTACAATCATTAGGTCACCTTGGCCTACAGATCAGAAATGAAACAGTTTTAAGATTGTTACACTCTTAGCATGCTTAGGTCACCTTGTGATGAACCCAAAGCAATTATCATAGCATAAACTGCTTTCCACAAAACGTTCCACATAATAGGCTGAGCTCCTCAAGATGAAAAGGTATTGAACTCTTGTTACATATGCAGATGTAGCTAGCTAAACAGGAGGTGTTTACCCTTCTTGAGCACCCTGCACTATTCACTGCAGAATGAAATTGTTTGCAAATATAAAGTTTAAATTCAAATTATAGTTATTGTGGCTACACATGATTTCAAATGGCTACTTTGACTTACCTTTTAATTTGTATCAACAAATGATCTTTTTTATATATCATTTTAAAATATATATCACATAACTCTCCTGTTTATTAATGGAAGATGACAGTGTAATATTCATGATTTTATTCATATTACACAGGTACCCATGTAATATCACTTGATTGCGACATAATCAGTTCTCATGCTTCTGGTTGGTTCAAAGCATGAGAAAATATTCTGACGCAATTCATGTACTATTTTCTTTACAACTTTTACTACGTCAGGCCAAAATGATCGCATTTGATGTTGGGGATACCATAAAAGAAGACGGAGAAGGAATTGATATAGTCAAAGAAAAAATTCCCAAAGGGTTTGCTACATTCTATGATACAATGTATGGGGAACATAACAGTGACATCATTTACATAGTGGCCATGCCTTATGACGTCATATGAAAACTGTGTCAGTCTGTTGTTTATTTTTAGACTTTTGAAGGCTTTCCTATTCTTTGAAAAGTAATGTTGTTGGATAGTAAGAAATTTAACATAATTTGAACTTACATACTAATTTTGTCTTCATTATTTTAGGTGATTACTTTACTTTTACTATGACAGAAAGAGGTCATTTAATTATTAAACTTGTTTAATAAATTTCATATTAAACCCTCACTCGACTAAGATCCTCTATATATATTATACATGTTCTTACTTGCTACACAAGATCCACCATCTGCCCCACCATTGTTGTCATAGAAACCTGACACACACTTGCAAAGGTTTGAAGAACATTCTACATTATCACCACCACAATCGTCATTACTGTTACAATGACCACCAAGCTCTGACAAGAATATAAACAGTTAATTATAAAATATGTATAACAGTTGTAAAACTGTCATCAAGTGTATTAATTCACTGCTGTTCCAGTAAATCATACCCAAATCTTGAAGATAGCAAAATATACAACATGGTTATAATGGTGGTGGTTCCCAAAAATATATCTATACCATGTATACCACAGCTTAATCAACCGTAAAAGAATGTGAGGATAAATGTCATTGTAATGGGATAGTTTAATCTATTAACAAGTTCCTTTTTTATAGAAACAATGACAGGAAGCAGCATTAGCAATATTATCCTAGTATAACAGATGTTACCAGTTTAAGTTTGTTGCACCCTTAAAGGTCACCTTGACCTATTTTGGTAGTCATGACAACATCATAAACAAATATGAATTGCATACATCCATTCATACATGCCTTTAAGCAAGTATTATTGAAATGTGTTGCATACTTTCAAGAATTTGAAAATAGGAATAATCAATTCTGTCACATATACACACTGTACTATAGTGTCATAAGCGTACTTAACCTCTGTTGAGGTGAGCTAATAAATGCATTACACAAATTAACATTTTAATTGAAGATGTTTACATCAAGTGGTTTTTTTTCAACAAGAGGGCCATGAGGCCCTGGGCGCTCACCTGAGAATATGTTTTCCAATAATGTCATGAATAGAGAGTTCATTATTAGTTCATATGAACTTGACCTAGCTTTTGTCCTTAACATTGTTTTTGACAAATTATATGAAGATTGGACAACAAATATGGACTCTAAGGTGTTAGCAAGGTTTTCTATGATTTGACCTAGTGACCTACTTATTGATCCAACATGACCCATATATGAACTTGACCTTGCTTTGGTGATGAACATCATTCTGGACAAATTATATGAAGATTGGACAAGAAATATAGACTCATAAAAAGGTTTTTCTCAGATTTGACCTTATTGACCCAACATTACCCATACACAAAATTGACCTAGTTTTTGACCTGAACATTATTTTGGACAAGTTTGATGAAGATATAACAAAAACTGTGGCCTCTAGAGTGTTAACATGCAAAAGTTGAAGAAAATTGGATGACCGACAACGCACGATGGTATAATCTGGTATAAACATTATATCTTTCAAGCATTCAGGCAATTTTTTTCTTTTTTTAAAACAAACTAGACATTGGGTTTGAGCAGGGCTCAATTGCTCAGCAAGTCACCCCAAACGGTGGCTACCTTGTACATTAGAAAAGAATTGTAAGTGTTAAAAATAGCAATGGTATATGTATTTGAATGAAGATAAAGGTGTAATAACTTCTGAACATTGTTATTTTTATGTACAGATGCTATATAATAATGATGTTTCCATATGCACAGTCATAACAAGAGGTGTTAATGTTTTTCAATCATAGGTACTGCAACTTTCGGTAAAATGAAAAAAAGTCAATATTAATAGCTTAAATTGAAACTTTTAATGTTAGATGTAGAAGACTTTGACATTCATACTTTATAACTTCTTTTGAATTTATATGTCACATCAGTCCCTCTAAACTTTGTAATGACAAACTGCAACTCCAATAAACAAGAGGCCCAATAGGGCCTATGATGCTCAACTGGCAGGTAATTTACATTTTTGATAAATAACATGCAAATCTTGTGAAATGGCATTCTACCTCCTTTTGCAGTGGCAACTGGAACCAAAGTGGTTAGAAAAAATAAAGCTGCATTGGTCTTTTGTGTTTTTGCTATTTAAAGAACAAAAGCCACCTTGGATTTTGGCTGATATGCAAGACACAACTTTAGAATTACTGTTACTTAGGAACTTTTCATGCTGTATTGGGTACAAGAATATTTAAAACTGAAAACCCATGTCATTATCAAATCAAATAGTCAAGTTGTTACTATTTCAGTATTTATTTTGCATCCGTGACCTTGACCTTTTAACACATGACCTTTTTCTACACATCAAAATAGTAGTTATACAAATATCTACAACATCCTCATATACATGCCTATACAAAACGTTTATAGTTTTGGAGATAATGAACTATTTCCGTATTGTTTTGCTTCTGTGACTTTGACCTTTGGACCCATGACCTTTTCCTATACACCAAAATGATTGCTGTATTAATACCTACAACATTCTAATATTCATGCCTATACAAAAAGTTTATAGTTTTCAAGATAATGAACCGTTTCAGTATTCTTTCACATCTGTGACATTGACCTTTGAACCCATGACCTTAATCTATACACCAAAATGACCGTTGCATCAATACCAACAATATACTAATATACATGATTATACAAAAAGTTAATAGTTTTCAAGATAATGAACCATTTCAGTATTCTTTTGCATCGGTGACCTTGACCTTTGGACCCATGACCTTAATCTACATATCAAAATATTTGTTGCATTAATACCAACAATATTCTAATATATATGCCTATACAAAAACTTTATAGTTTTCCAGATAATAAATAAAATCTGAAAAGTAAAAAATTAGGTCATATTCTTCACAATTGACCTTGACCTCATTTTGAAGGTAATTACAACAATATGTAGCAAGAGGTCCATGCGCATGATACGCTCACCTGATAATTAATGGCTAGCTGGTAGAATTAAAAAAAAACAAAAATACTCAAACCCCAATGACTTTTTTCTTTACACCATAATGACCATTGTATCAATACCTACAACATTCTAATATACATGCCTATACAAAACGTTAATAGTTTTCAAGATAATTAACCATTTCAGTATTGTTTCTCATCTGTGACCTTGACCTTTGAATCCATGACCTTTTTCTATACATCAAAATGATCGTTGTATCAATACCTACAACCTTCTAATATACATGCCTATACAAAAAGTTTATAGTTTTTAAGATAATTAACCATTTCGGTATTGTTTTGCATCTGCGACCTTGACCTTTGAACCCATGACCTTTTTCTATACATCAAAATGATCATTGTATCAAAACCTACAACCGTCAATACCTACAACATTCTAATATACATGCCTATACAAAAAGTTTATAGTTTTGGAGATAATTAAGCATTTCGGTATTGTTTTGCATATGTGACCTTGACCTTTGAACCCATGACCTTTTTCTATACATCAAAATGATTATTGTATCAATACCTACAACATTCTAATATACATGTCTATACAAAAAGGTAATAGTTTTTGAGATAATTAACCATTTCAGTATTGGTTAGCATCTGTGATTTTGATCTTTGAACCGATGCCATTTTTCTATACATCAAAATGATCATTGTATCAATACCTACAACATTCTATATTACATGCCTATACAAAAAGTTTATAGTTTTCAAGATAATTAACCATTTCGGTATTGTTTCACATCTGTGACCTTGACCTTTAAATCCATGACCTTTTGCTATACATCAAAATGATCGTTGTATCAATACCTACAATATTCTAATATACATGCCTATACAAAAAGTCTATAGTTTTCGAGATAATTAACCATTTCAGTATTGTTTAGCATCTGTGATTTTGATCTTTGAACCGATGCCCTTTTTCTATACATCAAAATGATCATTGTATCAATACCTACAACATTCTATATTACATGCCTATACAAAAAGTTTATAGTTTTTAAGATAATTAACCATTCCGGTATTGTTTCACATCTGTGACCTTGACCTTTAAATCCATGACCTTTTGCTATACATCAAAATGATCGTTGTATCAATACCTACAACATTCTAATTCACATGCCTATACAAGAAGTTCATAGTTTTTAAGATAATTAACCATTTTGGTATTGTTTTGCATCTGTGACCTTGACTTTTAAATCCATGACCTTTTGCTATACATCAAAATGATCGTTGTATCAATACCTACAACATTCTAATTCACATGCCTATACAAGAAGTTCATAGTTTTTAAGATAATTAACCATTTTGGTATTGTTTTGCATCTGTGACCTTGACCTTTGAACCCATGACCTTTTTCTATACATCAAAATGATCGTTGTATCAATACCTACAACCTTCTAATATACATGCCTATACAAAAAGTTTATAGTTTTTAAGATAATAATTATAATCAGAGGTGAAAAAAATTAGGTCACGACTTCACAATTGACTTTGACCTCATTTTAAAGATACTAACAAGAAGATGTCAAAACTGAACACCCCATGTCATTATCTGGTCAAATAGTCAAGTTATAACAATTTGAAGCTATTTTACGATTTTTTCAAAATTAAACGCAAAAACGCGTAACCCAATTTTCGACCGAATTTCACGAAATGAACAAACTACAGGCTTGAGACCCTAGAGAAGCCAAATATCACATCAGATTTTTTCTCCCATCATTGGTTTCAGAGAAGAAGATTTTTCTAGATTTTTGCACCCCTAGGTCACTGTGACCTAGTTTTGGTAGCCATGGCAACGCATGAACAAATCTAAATTGCACCGACCCAGACATGCTTCTGACCAAGTCTCATTGAAATCTGCCAAGTACTTTCAGTGGAGAAGTCGAAAATGTGTGTTAACAACTCACGCACATATGCACACACGCATGCAAACACGCACATACACACGCTGTACCATTCCATAAGCTCATGTGACCTTTGGTCAGGTGAGCTAAAAACTGAAAACCCCATGACATTATCTGATCTTATAGTCAAGTTATAACAATTTAAAATAATTTAAATATATTTTTACAATTTTTAAAAAATTAAACGCAAAAACATGTTACCTATTTTTTGTCAGAATTTCACAAAATGTACAAACTTAGAGGTTAAGACCATCTAGAAGCCAAATATCAAATCAGATTTTGCCTCCAATGTCTGGTTCTGGAGAAGAAGATTTTTTTTAGGTTTTTTTCTATTTTTAGTAATGGCAGCCATCTTGGATATCTAATCGCCATGATTTGTACAATCTACAGTCAGACTCTAGCAAGGACCTTGCACAGCAAATTAGGTTTCAAAAGTCCTGGAAGTTTCAGAGTTTTTGCTGTTAACGGACGCACGCACGCACACACACACACGTACGCACACACGCATCATGCCAATAACTTATCTGGCTAAAGCCAGATGAGCCAAAAACAGGATCACTGCCAAGCAGGACATTATATTCCCGTCAATATCTATAATGTGTGGAATGTCTTTAAATGCACTGTAACTAAATGTCTATTTAGAGTAACTGTGACCTTGATCATTGACTTAGTGACCTGATTTGAAATCCAAGGCATTGTCATGTCACAGGAAATAATTTTAAGAATATGAAAGCATAAAAATAATAATAAATAAGGTGTTTAGAGAACACTATCCCCCGCAGTGGTGAACATCAGTGAATTCACTACAAAGTGAAACTAAAGTATAGATACACTGAATTAGGTAAAATAAAAACATTACAGAAAACCTGTTATATGTTTTAATAACTTGAGTTCTATTTTCTATGTTTAAATTTCAACAACATTGGTATATAAATAAAGCTGTAATGTGCATTAATAGGTTTTTGCTATTTATAGTAACAGCTGCCATCTTGGATATGTTATACGGCTGATGAGCAATCCCACACCACTCACCACCACAATAAATCAACTGACCAAGTTTCAGCTCAATTGGATGACTAGTTTTCTTTTAAATGCATGGAAACCAAATTATTCATGAACACGCACATAATCAACAAAATTTAGTACATAAATCATGCTATAATGTGCATTTATAAGTTTTTGCTATTTATAGTAACAATGGCCATCTTGGATATACTATAAGGTTTTCAAGCAATCCCACACCACTTACCACCACAAAAAAATTATTTTTAGTAATGGTGGCCATCTTGAATGCACGATTACACTGTCTAGCAATCCCACACCACTTACAACCATAATAAAATCAACTGACCAAGTTTTAGCTCAATCCAATGTACGGTTTTCTTTCAAATGCACGGAAACCATGAATTGGGTGAAAAGGTGTTTTTTAGTAACGACGGCCATCTTGGATGCACGATTACACTGTCGAGCAATCCCACACCACTCACCACCATAACAAATCAACTGACCAAGTTTCAGCTCAATCGAATGGAAGGTTTTCTTACAAATGCACGGAAACCATGAATTGGGTGAAAAAGTCTATTTTTAGTAACGGTAGCCAACTTGCATGCACAAATATGTTGTCCAGCAATCCCACACCACTCACCACCATAACAAATCAACTGACTAAGTTTCAGCTCAATCAAATGAACGGTTCTCTTTTAAATGCATGGAAACCAATTGACACGGACACACACACACACACACACACACACACACACACACACAGAGAGAGCGGTATTACTATATCACCCCTCACCACTAGTGGTGGGGGGATAATAAAACTGTCTCTTGTTTCCCCGCAACCTTGTCCTTTCTGATATTACCTTGGTTCAAGGTCATGACACACCTTTGGATCATGAAGATTATTCATGTGAAGTTTTATGACAGCCATTCAAAGCTGCTACGAGATACCTGGCATGACTTTGAAACATACTGTTTCTATGACCTTGACCCATGTGACCTTTATATGACTTTCATTCAAGATCATGACACACCTATGGACTGTGAAGATTACTCATGCAAAGTTTTATGGCAGTCGTCCTATGCAGCTATGAGATATGACTCGGGACATGATTATACATGGACAGACATGACAATCCCTACATACTCCCCTCAAACTGTGTTGGGGTGGCTTAATTACCCAAGTAGACATGTGACCAGAGAAGTTTACAAACAAAGAGATTGTATTTATGTAAGTAAATAAACCTATAGGATGCTCTATAAAGGTAAAAATAAATACAGAATGAGCCTGGTAAAATGTTACAATATTGACTGATTACACATTTATACAAATTAAATAACTAAGGAAAATTGATCAACTAATACTGTTCAAATCAAACCCTAATGAAGATTCACTATGTTCATGATGTTATTAAACTTACTGGTTACACATTGAGTACCATTCCAATAATGAGTACTTGGACAGTTACATACACCACCACTACACTGGAGAGTATCAGCACATGCATCACTGGGTGAAGACGGACAACTCTGTCCTTCTGTAATTTCTGTAATCAAAAGTTTGGAATTAGTAGTTATATTAATGATGTAAAGATAATCATCATTGTGATGGGATAAATTATTCTTTTAAAATGTTCCTTTTTAACAGCAACTATGACGGAAGGCATATTGTAGGAACCACTGTGACCGTGACAGTGAAATTCTCCTTATATCTATAGAAAATCAAATAAATTTGAATAAAGTTTGATATCTTTTACTACTGGGGATGGGAGTAGGGGATGTATAACAAGTTTTGTCCCATCACCTTTATGTACATATTGTAATTTGTAAACAACAAATACATTGTTAAAGCTATAATAGTTACATCATGATCAGAAAACGAGTCAGAAAAATATTTTAATATATTGTAATTGAACATTTCCATTGAAGATTTTCTAGTTACAGGTTTTTGGTAAAATTTTCTAAAAGCCCAGTCAATTGACCTTTCAGTAGATTTGAGGGTGGAGTTAATATTTAGCCCAGACATGTTGGCAGCTGAAGCTGTAGCTGCTCATGTACTATGGGCCTTGTACACTGAGATATCAACACCGGCTAATCCTAATATAGTCTTTACCCATTTTGCAACAGATGTGACAGCCTATTGTGGTTTGCTGAAACTTATTAAAAGTTGTTCAACTTATGCTTTTTGTTCTTGATAAATATTTTAACATTGTTAGTACTACACAAACACTGTCACTGGTAGAAAATGCTGGTAAACAAATGTTAGATAAATATTTCCCAGGTTTAGAGGTCTTTAATATAGCACTACATGAAATGTTTATCTCCGAAGCACAAACATGTACACCATTGACTTTTATTTGGGCCAACATTTGTATGCTTTGAGGTAAAGTCTTAAAGCTAAGAGTATTTACAGGGTCCAAAGTACTAATATATTTCAATACAATATTTACATCCCAGGTAGCAGTATACCTAGGTAACGATGGACGTAGGTTAAAAACACTTTCCATAAATATTGGCAGACCACATGTTCATGTAGTTTCCTATTTCATCAACAACGATTAAGAATTTGATATTTTTACAAACATTTAGACCCAATCTTTCAATGTATATATTTTTATTCATTTAATATACAAACCAAGGTGGTTGGGTGATTTATGTTGCCATGGCAATTTTCACCGAGTAATTTTAAAGTTAGACCATGTACAAAAATATGAAACTGTTTCGTGAGACCTTAGACACGGGTTCACATAACATGCATAAAGAGCAATTGCTATAAAATTTTAATGGCCTTTAGAAGCAGGTGGCCCTTACACAATACATAACCAATGCTTCAGCTAGGGTTCAATGTATGTGAGCCAGTTGGCTCATAAGTTTTGAAAATGTGGGCCAACTCCATTGTGTTCATCGTTTGCTGTTCAATATTACATCCGTCCTTAAATTACCGCAGCTGTTGATAGGATGTTAAGCTCCTAAAAACAAATACAGGAATGGTGGGGGTAACTTAAGTGTACCTTGACTAATCCAAAAAACATTTGCATGCTACCTACATGGATCTGCCGGAGTTAAAGTTTGAACTTATGTGCAATATAACCCACAAGCTTTGGCTTTAAACAACTTGGCCACCCAGTTCTGTAATATTAAGGAGTACAGCAATAGTGTCTTATGCCCCTATAATGAGGTCATCAAGAGTTTTACAATTAGACACTGACACACTCGGAAAGAAATTGGTAATTCTTTTGTACACTACATCAGGAAGCTGTATTCGTTTTTTTTTGGACATTGTTCCTCTTTACAAGTACTTTTGTTTTTACAGTGATTGCCAAGAGTGTGACTGCGGGCAGTGAATTGCATTTGTTCCGATCTAAGTCAACCAAGGGCTTTGTTTCTAGTGAAGCCAATATGGCTACCATTAGGTTGTCTGAGCTCATTCCGAGACATTTTCATTACATTTTGGCAAAAATGATGCGATAATTGATTTTTATGATTTTCAGATCAGAAAATTATTTTTTTTGGCTCACGTGTTTAAAAATTTTGCATACGATGCTATTTTAAAGCGCCAATCTTGACCCATGATATTTTGAAAATCGGGCCAAAAATACAAATCATGCGTGAATGGCGCAAAGGGGCAGCCTGGCTGAAGCACTGCATAACTTATTCCCCTGACCAGAGAAGTTTACAAACAAGAAATTGGATTTATAAAATAAAATAAACCTACTTGATAAGAATAAGCCTGATGCAATGCTTTGATAACAAATTTATATGATAACTGACCAATTAATACTGGATCAAACCACATTTGAGATCCACTATGATATTAAACTTACTGGTTAGACACTGAGTACCATTCCAATAATGAGTACTTGGACAGTCACATACACCACCAATACACTGAAAAATGTCAGCACATGCATTAGCGGGCAAAGACTGACAACTCTGTCCTTTTGGAATTTCTGAAATGTAAGTTAAGCATAAATATTAAGGGACCAAGTGTAACTGAAATTTGCCCAGTAGTTTCAGAGAAGTTGAATATAGGATTTAACAATGCAGTCACATATACACACTGCACTTTACCATTAGCTCACTTGAATTCTAGCCAGGTCAGCTAAAACATAATTCAAAAATACATGTTTTATTGAAGATGTTTACATCAAAGTAGTAGTTTATTAGCTCACCTGAGCTGAAAGGCTCAGATGAGCTATTGCAATCTATCACTGTCCGTCATGTGTAAACTTTACATTTTAATCTTCTACAAAACTACCAAGCCAAATTTGATGAAACTTAATGTCTATCGTGCCTGGGTAACAGGCTTTCAAAATTGTGTTCAGCGTTTGACCATGCCCAACAATATGGCTGCCATTACTATAAATAGTCAAAAGACAAAAAAATCTTCTTCTCTGAAACCAAAAGATGCAGGCAAATTTTGATAAGATATTTGGATTCAGGATACCTAGGAACATTAAAATTGAGTTTTTTATGAAAATTGAACGAAAAATAGGTTACGCGTTTTTTGCGTAAAATTATGTAGTTTTTAAAATGAGACATTTATTGTTATAACGTCAAAACGGCTGAAGATAATTGTATGGAGTTTTCACTGTTGATCTTGTATTGTGATTTTCTTCCGATTAATGTCAAGGTCAAAGGTCAAGGTAATGTCCTAGTTTTTGACCTTTGATAAAAAATGCTATTTTTTTAACATTTCTGGTGATAATGGTGTAGGATTTTCAGTTATTTGTAGGTATTGGCATGACGGTCATTTTGATACATAGATCAAGGTCATGGGTTCAAAGGTCAAGGTCACAGATGTACAAGTATACCAAAATAGTTAATTACCGTATATTTCCGTATATACGTCGCCCCAGTAGATATGTCGCACCCCCACCCCAGGCCAGCAAGCCCAGTATTTTCTAAAGGTCGTCTACATATGTCGCAGCCAAAAATTTGCACGAGAAAATTCGAGATTTGCTCAGCAAGAGCCATTGATTTTCAATTCCATGAATAAAGAAACAAAAGCTTTTACCGGTGTTATTTATTATTTTTCTTCTTAATAAATATTGTTTGAATAGCTTGTGTAAATTAAACATGTATGTAGATATTATTTTTTACATGTATGGATACAAACGATGTATATTGCTTGAATAAAACATGTACTTTTTGGCTCCCGATCATGAGATCGGTTAATTCACATGTTGTTGTCACCGACAAAGGAAGTCAAAGTTTGATCATGCGCAGAGGTTGCGATATGTATTGCATGATTTGTTTAAACAAGGGGGTCCCTTATAGCGTTATTAACCTCATGTTTCAAATTTTATAATACTGGACTGTCGGTATTATGTTAAAGTTGACGATCTATTGCTTACTGGGGGGGGGGGGGGGGGGGGGGGGTAAATATCGCTATTTTATATTGTTCAGAATGACATGTGGTTTTAGGACGACCTCCGGTTGTTTGAACTTTTGTGAAAGAATAATTTGTATTCATTTTTGTTGCGTTTAAAATCTAAACATGTCGTTGGAATTGCAAATTAAATTTTAATAAATTTTATGAATATCCCGATCAGCGATTGTCCAATCCTGACATTTTTTACTCAAACCGAAAGATACGAAAGTGCCGTATGACCTCTGACATAGGAATCTATAATTAGTGTTTGTAATGGCGGCGCTTTCTTCTTCAATATGTAAACATAGGTACCGGTAAACATGGACGATTATATCAATGGATAAGTTATCGGGAATGGCTTCAATCATTAAACAAACAAGACACACGCGAGGTGTTACCGGGAGGACTTGATTATTTAAAGTTAATTACAGGTGACCAGGTATTTACTTCTTTGCCGACGGCTATTCTGTTACATGTGACAACTTGAAAATGAGACTCATACTTATCTTAATTAATTAATTATTTGTTTATTTTAAAGACTTTATTGGTCAAATTTAATAATAAAAAATATATCACATATAATAGAAATAATAACAAAAATACAATAAAGAGCAAAATTTACTTTCAACTAGAAAATTACCTTAACTTCCGGTTTGTCGATCTTCTAAAATCATCGCAGCCTTGAAAATTCGAGACAGATTATCAAAATATTTTAATGTCGGCTAGTTAAGTCGCATTGCATTTTAAAATTTTAAAATTTAGTGAAAAAGTTGCGACGTATCTATGGAAATATACGGTATCTGCAAAACTATGAACTTTTTGTATAATCATGTATATTAGAATATTGTAGGTAATGGCACAATGGTCATTTTGATATATGAATAAAGATCATGGGTTCAAAGGTCAAGGTCACAGATGCAAACAAGTACTGAAATGGTTAATTATCTCAAACCCTATATTTTTTGTATAGGCATGTATATTAAAATATTGTAGGTATTATCCTAACGATCATTTTGATATATAAATGAAGCTCATGGGTTCAAAAGTCAAGGTCACAGATGCGAATGAATACCTAAATGGTTAATTATCTGCAAAACTATTACTTTTTTGTATAAGCATGTATATTAGAATATTGTAGGCAATAGAACAATGGTGATTTTGATATATAAATGAAGGTCCTGGGTTTAAAGGTCAAGGTCACAGATAAAAACAAGTACTGAAATGATTATTTATCTCAAAAACTTTAGACTTTTTGTTTAGCCTTGTATATTAGAATATTGGCCTTATGATCATTTTGATATATGAATGAACCTTATGGGTTCAAAGGTCAAGGTCACAGGTGAGCATTAAGGCCCTGGTATAAACATTTAAACTTTCAAAAATTTCAATGGCCTTAAGAACCAGGTGACCTTAAAAAGATATGACCTGTAAACTACAGGTTTAAAAGACAACTGAGCCAATTTGTAAATGTCGAGGGCTGAAGTTGATGCCATACAGAGCTGTTCAACTGTTAAAGGAGTTTTGTTGTTGGAGTGTTAAATCCACATGTGTTAGGTATAACAAAGGAGCCATTGCTTTAGTCTGCAGGAATTGAGTTGGCTGTAGTTTAACATCTGTGTCTCTAGCAGAATTGTTTAACTTATTCCAAATCCCAGAGTTCACTTTTGAAACTACTAAATTAGTACAGTTCCCTGGATTGTTGTAATTGTCTTGATTTTAGAGCTGTCAATTTTAGATCTTATACCACTACTAACTACACCGCAAATTTAGTGTTGATTTTTGGTCCGATATTTCCTCCGACTGACTAAACTCATTTGATAGTAGAAATCTGGATATTTTTATCCCTATTTTGCGCTAATATTGTCCATCACAAGTAGGAAATTTCAATTGGGTGTCTCGTTTTTCACAAGATTAAATGATAAGTCATTCGTCCATCACTGTTTAAATGTGTCATTTTCAGTATTTTTTTCACCAAGTTTTTTCTAGCATGTATTACACAGTTATGCATTTATCCTTCAATTATATTTTTATGAATTGTGGTGAAGCAGGCCATTTCGTTATAAAATTTAATAAACTGATTTGTTTTGCCATTATGTTTGGCATGTCTCAAACTACAGATAAAAGTCCATAGGACTCCCAAGGCAATTTTGCAGGGGTCCTTGGTCAAGATTTGTGAGTCCCATTTATATCCGTCATTTTCCAACACTACAGTTTTGTTTGTACCCTAAACTATAACAGGAAATATGTAACTATTATCATTGTAAATAAAGTACATGTGTATCATACAATGCTTGTTATTTTATGTCGGATTACTATCATGGTTGCCGTGATAAATAATAGGATTGCCAAAGAAGGAAAAAAAATTCTGTTGCGATGCCATGTGGTTACTAACAACTATGTAAGGTCACAGAAATCCTTCATATATAGAACAATCCGCGTCAAACAAGCGTTTGTCAACTACAGTATAACCTGCTATAAAGTCCACCTCTATATAAAGTCTACCTGTATATAACAACCGGTCTGAGGTATCCCCAATGGATTTTACTGTATAATGACCTTGTATATAAAGTCCACTTGTCTAATGTGAATAGAGTCCACCCTTTTTAGTCCCAAAAGACCCCTCAACCTGTCTATAAAGTCCATTTTATCAATCAACCTTTTGATATATATATATTTTCCACTCAATAAAAGTTTACTCGTTCATAAAAGGCGACCCTCTATATAAAGTCCACCTGTCTATTAAGTCCACTTTTGCTCAGTCCCCTGGGTGGTCTTTATACACAGGCTATACTGTATACATAGCATTTAAACATTATTGCCGAAATAGACTGAAAAAAAAATTATAGTCCAGCACTTATAAAATCATATTATAAATCAAGGTCATCTAAGTGATTAGTAAAATATACAAAGCACTTATAAAATCATATTATAAATCAAGGTCATCTAAGTGATTAGTAAAATATACAAAGCACTTATAAAATCATATTATAAATCAAGGTCATCTAAGTGATTAGTAATGTCTGGTATTTAAGTGTAGATTGTCAAGTATTTAAATAATATGACTTGAAATGGGGAATTCCACTTTTGTTTTTGACTAGAGTTGTTTAAAACGATATAAATTTAAAATAATTAGTAGCCAAATTTTCAAAATTTGTAAAAATATAGTCCTTTTTCAAGTATTTTCCACAAATTTGCTAAAATAGGTTACTTTTTGAAAGAATTCCTTAGAAATTAGTAGCCAATGGCTATTTTGGCTACCAGGAATGGAAACATAGAACTGATCTTATACATTCCATTTTAAATTTTCAAAATGTATATATTATGCATGTACTTACTTGCTACACAAGATCCACCATCTGTAACACCATTGTTGTCATAGAAACCTGACACACATTTGCAAAAGTTTGAAGAACATTCTACATTATCACCATCACATTGATTACTATTGTTACAGCTACCATCAAGGCCTGTTAAGAATGTAAACAATTAATTTTTAAATGTATATAACAGTTATCAGACATTAAAAGTATTAATTCTGATATAATTTGCCAGTTATCATACAGCAATAGCATATGAATATTAAAGAAAACACACATTGAATGCATGTAAAAAATATGTGAAATTCCCATGAGAAAACAATGGCTGTGAATTTAATATGTAACTTCAATAAGGTAGACATACTCAGAAACGTTATACTATATCTCAAATTGCAAATATTGAAATCTAAGTAATATATTGCTACATATCATTTAATGAATAGGAATGGCAATTGATAATTCTGCACTTACTTTTACAGATTACACATATTTTTGCTGTTGAAGCGACAGGGGAATCTGTGTGCTTGGTGAAGGTTTGTGGTATATCATCATAAGTTCCTCCTTTAGCATACAGAAAATAAGGACAGTTGGAATCACTAAACTGAAAGTCATTAGTATCAGCTGTTGTTTTCTTTCGCCTAAATTTGATTGTTGTAATTCCGTTAGTTCTACTGCCTTCAATATTTGTAACATCTTGTGATGTATCTTTTACAGGAGCTGTCCTACTAGCTGCTTTACTGAAAAGACAATCAAAACAGAGCAAACACTCTAACATCCAAACACAAGTAGTACAGTATTTTGTTTAAAATATCCATATTTATATAAATCATGTATAAGTATATAAGACATGGTACTTACCAGGAATATATATTGCCGAGTTTCATTTAATTCACATTTGGTTTTTTTAAATGTTATAACATGAAAAAATCATAAAATTTGTTTCAAAGCATATTCATATCCAAAATATAACAAAAGCACAAATACTACAAACTTCTAGCCTTTTAGCGTCATGATGAAAAGATGTTTTAGGTTTCGCTACTTTAAGTTACTGTGAACTGTAATATAGAACAATTTGAACCAACTGCACAAACTTCGTAGAATTTTAAGACCTGGTGTATAATGTTTCAAGCTTCTAGCCTAACAAGTTAATGACAAAAAGATGATTTAAGATTTTAATGCTTTAATTCACCTTGGATGTAGGTGAAGAGCAATAAGCTTTAATAACTTGCTGACGTTTCATGTCCTGATGCTATATATATAAAGTTCCAAGCTTTTGTGTCTTTAGCCAAAAAAAATGGCCTAATCTTAAACATAATAGCTAATTTGATACTATTCTTGAGAATAGACAAACTCATTGCAGATCACTAATATCATATTGGTAAATTAACATTTTACTAATTAATATGATAATATTGATTAAAACTTTTGAAGGCAATTCATTTTAAACAAAATCATTTTTTTATTTTAACATTTTTAACAAAAGGTCCAATGGACCTGATATGCTGATAAATAGCTAACTGAAACTGAAACTTTTAAAGGTAATTCAATTTAAATAAAATCGCCAGCTAAACATTTTTTTATGAAAATGATTTAAATATTGTAGGTATTGATATAACAGACATTTCAGTTTAAGATCAAAGGTGTGAAGACAGGGATTTATCAAGGGCCTATTTAGGGCCGAAATTCGGCCCCATTCCCAATGGAAAAAACATTGATTTTTTACCAAAGTTGTCTGAGAAAATTCCCAATCAGAAAATTGTGTTGTTTTTAAACAAAAACGAAAATAAATTTTGTAAAAGCCATCCAATCACATTATAGCAAGAATTACACAAAGCGCCTTAAGACGGAGGATGCAAAATCAAGTAAAAAGATTTTTGATTATTTTAAAACAACATCTGAACAAAGCAAGATGAAAATACCGCTTCTACATCAAAGGCTTCCGAGACCGTAAGTAAACCGACTTCTGATATAGAGATTGAAAGTAAACCGGCAAAATGTGATGATGATGAAGTTTTCCAAAAATGAGCAAAAAGTTGATAGTTTTTCCCAATTTTTAGTTTAGGGCCTTTTCCCAATAGACCCTGATAAATCCCTGGAAGATCAAGATCATGGATGCATAAAATTACTGAAATGGTTAATTAACTTGAAAACTATAAACTTTTTGTATAGATATTTATATTGGAATATTGTAGGTATGGATATACTTATCATTTTCTTATAGAGTTTAAGGTCATGGGTTCAAAGGTCAAAGTCAGAGATGCATATGAATACTGAAATTGTTAATTATCTTGAAATTTATAAACTTTTTGAATAGGCAAGTATATTACAATATTGTTAGTATTGATATAACAATCATTTTGATAATTAGGTAGCTAGGGTCAAGGGTTCAAAGATCAAGGTGACAGATTAAAATGGGACAAATGTCTCCGCTTTACAATATTATCCTCATCACAATTAATGTACTAATCACCAAGGATCAAGGCACAAACTGACTACCCCAAAGACTTCCCCAAATTCCTGTCTGCAGGCTAACTGCTTTCGAGTACTGTGATTAGTTCTAAACGTCCTCTGTAGTGGCCACAGGTGGCCTACTCTTTGTTAACTCTACTCTGCAAATTTTAATTGCAACAGCCCATATTTACTTTTGACCAAGTTTCTTGATATTTGTCAAGTACTTTCAGAGGAGGTTTGGAAAATATCTGTTTACAATGTGTGTGCCCACACACACACACACACACACACACACGTTCCATGCATATACACACCCTGTCTTATGTCATAAGCTCACATAAACTTTGGTCATGTGAGCTAAAATGACATTTTTAAAATGTTTTCTCTGGAAGAGTCCAAATGTAACATTTGTTGCTAGCAGTTACATTTTGATCAACATCAATAACCATGATACATACCCATCCAAAACAGTTGGTGTTCCCGAGGAATTTACCCATCCAACATATGTGTCTGTATTTGGCTACAAAAACAAGTAAATAACAATATCTTAAAAAGATAGAAAAAAAGGATATGCTCATTACATAAATTAACATTTATTAATGACCGGTCTTACTGTTTATACTTATATATTTACATCTATGTTGTTTGATTGTATTAATCTCTGTTCGAGACCAAATGAATTTAAGTTATAGGTGCTATTGTGATGTCACTCATCTGTTGCTTACATCTATAGCAGTGACGTCATTGATTGGCTGTTCCAGCAAATGGAGTTGCATGTTGTACACGCCAATTTATTGATTTATTTAAAGATTAAAAAACAAAAATAATGTTTTCAAAAATTGCAAAATGTCTAGAAGTGGCATTTATTGTGTTATTAATTCCATTGTTGTGCAAAGCAAACTAATCATAGTGTGCATTATTCACTTTGCTTTGCAATGGAAGTTATAGCTAAATAAATGCCATTTCTAGACAGTTCAATGATTAAGTAACACTCATATGGCAGTGGGTAATAAAGGATAATTATTTTCTCTTTCTGTAAATAAAAATAATATTTTATCTCTTTCTGTTTCAAATCTAATACAGATACTTGGAAGATAAAACATTCAGTACCTATTCTTTGGGCATGGATGTCAAAATGACAGGGAACAAAAAAACAGGCAGAGGTCAATATAAGTTGATGACCTATGCCACTACATGTACTAAAACCATAACATTTACTAAGAACTGTGAACAAATAATACTTGTAAATGTCAACAATGTAAAAAAATAATTGTGATCATTTCTTTACAAATAATAGCTTTACAGCATTTTGTCTGTATTCATAATTTTTAATTCAATCAAAAAAAATCAGAATTATCTGATACATTAAACTATTACAGTATTTCATTACTTTTAACATCATCACTTTTAATTTTGAAAAGCCAGAATTGTATTTACCATGAATTGGTCTTCAGACAATCCAACTCCCAACCATTGATTCTCAGTTATATTAGCTTTCATTGTGATTTCTATTCCATCTGAAGCTTGAATATATCTCCAATCAACCTGATGACAGCTACTGCTTGATGGACAGCTTCCCCATGTTCCAGAACATTGTGTGATGACTGTAACATAAAAAGTACATTGAACATTGAAGCATAAAGCCTAATATGTAAGTCTTGTATTACTCATTTGGAAGATCCTGTACTTTATAGGGTCATGCATTTATTGATTTTTAAAAATAATATTTTGTTTATTTATTTTCAGTTTTTAAAGAAATGGTGATAATAAATGAATTATTCGATGGAAGAATTTAAACAAAATTGGTACATAAACCGTAATCATAATGGTCATTTATAGCTTTTTTTTATATTTAGAGTAGCATTGTCCATAGTGGATACAAGTCAGATAATCACCCAAGGCCCTTTACTAGTATACTAAATTATGTTTAGATTAATTCCCAGTGCTTTCAGTAGATTTTCAAATGTTAAGGCTTAAAATACACATTATTTGTGCAAACAAATTAATTTAAAACATTGTATAAAAATCTCTACAATTTGAACAAAATTGGTACATAAATTATGTTATGGCCATTTATAACTTTTTTGCTGATTTATAGTAATAACAAGGTGTTCAGAGAACACTATCCCTGCAAAGATGAACATCAGTGAATTCTATTCAAGGTCAAAAAAATGTTTTATGGAACACTGGTTGTTAAATAAGTGGGGTGGTTTGGTCATTTAATAGATAGAAAACCACAACAAAGAATTAAACAAGAGGCCCATGGGCCTGATACGCTCACCTGATAACTAATGGCTAGCTGATAGATTTAAAGAAAACATAAATACTTAACCCCAATGACTTTTTTCTTTACATCATAATAACCGTTGTATCAATACCTACAACATTCTAATATACATGCCTATACAAAAAGTTTATAGTTTTCAAGATAATTAACCATTTCCTAAGTTTCCATAAATTTAAAATAATTAGTAGCCAAATTTCCAAAATTTGTAAATATATAGTCCTTTTTAAAGTATTTTTCCACAAATTTGCTAAAATAGGTTACTTTTTAAAAGAATTCCACAGATATTAGGAAATAAGTAGCCAATGGCGATTTTGGCTACTAGGAATAGAAACATAGCATTTTGGCATTGTTTCCCATCTGTGACCTTGACCTTTATGTATACATCAAAATGATCGTTGTATCAATACCTACAACGTTCTTATATACATGCCTATACAAAAAGTTTATAGTTTTCGAGATAATCAACCATTTCGGTATTGTTTTGCATCTGTGACCTTGACCTTTGAACCCATGACCTTTTTCTATACATCAAAATGATTGTTGTATCGATACCTACAACATTCTAATATACATGCCTATACAAAAAGTTAATAGTTTTCGAAATAATTAACCATTTCAGTATTGATTCGCATCTGTGACCTTGACCTTTGAACTCATGACGTTTTTCTATACATCAAAATGATCATTGTATCAATACCTACAACATTCTAATATACATGCCTATACAAAAATTTAATAGTTTTCGAGATAATTAACCATTTAGGTATTGTTTCTGCATCTGTGACCTTGACCTTTGAATCCATGACCTTTTTCTATACATCAAAATGATCGTTGTATCAATTCCTACAACATTCTAATATACATGCCTATACAAAAATGTTTATAGTTTTCAAGTTAATTAACCATTTCGGTATTGTTTTACATCTGTGACCTTGACCTTTAAACCCATGACCTTTTTTTATACATCAAAATAATTGTTGTATCAATACCTACAACATTCTAAAATACATGCCTATACAAAAAGTTTATAGTTTTCAAGATAATTAACCATTTCGGTATTGTTTCAGATCTTTGACCTTGACCTTTGAACCCATGAGATTTTTCTATACATCAAAATGATCGTTGTATCAATACCTACAACATTCTAATATGCCTATACAAAAAGTTTATAGTTTTCAAGATAACCATTTCAGTATTGTTTCGCATCTGTGACCGTGACCTTTGAACCCATGACCTTTTTCTATACATCAAAATGATCGTTGTATCAATATCTACAACATTCTAATATACATGCCTATACAAAAAGTTTATAGTTTTTGAGATAATTAACCATTTCAGCATTTAGTGTTGGGTACCACGAAAAATTTTGTACCTCGGTATACCACGGTATTTTAACAAGTACCGCGGTATGTACCACGGTATACCACAATATTCTTGAATGGGAAATTCGTACTTCAAATGGAGCATAAATATGAATCAATTTGGCCAGATCAGTTAACAACACAAAATAAAATTTAATTTATATTCTTTTGCTATTTATGATTTGAACATGGATTAGTATGTTTGATATGCTACTTTAATTGTTAGATAGATGACAGTTGAATTTGTTATATAGCAACTCATTTTGCTATTAACCATCCATTGCGAAGACGAAGTTGTGAACAGGAAATAAAACTACTGCAATCTTGTAACAAAAAGCTTTAATGAAATCTGGAACAAAGCACATTTACAGTCGCAAATGTCATAAAAGTTAAAACATAAACCATGCTCATCACCACTGAAATTGTCTGACTAGAATATAGAACTTGACTAGAAAATCCAACCACGTTATCTATTTTCCTCTTTTTCAAACCGAATTGTTCCCAAATGACAGATTTCCCCGAGAGTATGCTTCGGTTCCCATGTTGACATCTGCCGTAAAGCAGTCGTATGTAATAACGACATCGTGTACGATATCAGTTGATTAATAACTTTTAGAAATTTTACTTAATCTGTATTTTTATCGTATATTAAAATCATTACATGCATGTAAATTAATTTAAAATGATTCTAAATGATTTAACTTAATCGAAAATCGTTGTTTTATAAGATCGTCAATTTCCGTAGATTTCCGGGACTTCCGGTATGATATCTGTATAGTTGACACGATTCACAACAGCTCTGTAAAATTATATTTTATATTGGTGAAATAGAATGGAAGGATTATCATTTTTGTGAACATTGCTTAAAGAAACGGTTGTCCTGTTTCGTGAGTACGAAATTTTCATTATATATACCGGTGTTTTGTATAAAATTTGATAATAACCAACTCGCTGGGCTAGTTACAATAAGATAATGGCGACGAACCACACACACACCTCGCATGACAGTATGTCTAGTCAAAACAAATATGAACAAATGGAGATCAGTTCAGAAATAGAGGATGTTAAGAAAGTATATAGTGGTAAATCTTTAGAAGAGTGTTTCACTATTTTGAACATGAGATTAGACAAAAAAGTGGATAGCTTGAAGGATGAATTGTCGGAGGTCCAACAAAGGGTAGGAAAGTTGGAACACTTTGCAGAGTATGCTAATGACAGTCTCTCAGGTCTACACAATAAAACAATACCTGATCTGGAGGCGACAATAGAGAGAAATTACAAGGTGAGAGGCATGAAAGGGTCAAACTTGAAATTTGGGGCCGTAAATGGAACGTTGTGATCAGAGGGATTGAGGGGACACTGAGAGAACCAGCTCGTGAAACAGAAAGTAAAGTAAGACAGTTTTTAGGCGGGGTACTCAAATTGTCATCTAGTTTTGCTGAATCAGTCCCGTTTCAAGCAGTACATAGATTACCCGGGGATCAGAAAATAAAAGAAGTACCATTGTGCGTTTTGTCAGTTTGCTCGATAGAGACGATGTCATAGAAGCGGGGAAAAAATTAGGCAAGGGCACGGGATACAGTGTTGTTCCTGATCTACCGCCGGAACAAAGTAAGCTCAGGGCAGAGTTGTTAAAAAAACTTAGAGAAATGTGTCCATCAGAAAGAAAAAGCATAAACTTGTTTACTTAAAGGAGGACCCCTTTGTTACACTAAAAAGGAGGGAATGAACTTTATTGTGTTTTTTCTTAGTGCTTTGGATTAACGCAAACTGTATTCTTTTTTTCATACCTATTATAGTATTAAGTAGCACATGGCAATATATTTAATATGAAAGTATGCTTAATTAAGCTAACTTTAAATTTAATTTTTTATTTCTCATTTATTTTACCCCCTTAGATACCTTTTAGAAAATATGTAAACAACATGCTGGTGTGTATCGGGTGTTAGACAGGTAGACTTGGCAAGGCGCTAGTCATATTCCATTTGCAAAATAGGGTGTTTTGGCTACATATGAATTACGAGTCAATATCCAGTATACGCACTATATATATTCACGAAGAGAAAAACTACCGGCTTTTCCTCTCTCGCCAACCCCTTTACTTTAAATTAGATAGACTGCTCCGAGTGTTTGTACTTGTATACAACAATAGATAGAGTACTATCGATCTATTGTGGTAGTTATGCTCACCTGGGATAGGCCCGTTTTCTGTATACATTTATCTATATATTTATGTATCAACTTATTTATCTATTTATTTTTATTGTCTTTTTAGCAATCTCTATATTTAAATTATAATAGTAAGTAGAGGAAAAACGCGGTCAAGATCTGAATCACTTTATCCTTTTGGATACATTATAATTTCTATTTCTTGTAATTCATTTTTACATCTACTTATTCATCTTCTTTCAGATGATAAAAGGTTCATATACGTGAAAGGACCGGAATGTATCCTTTCAAATTTCTATACCTGTAAAGTTTTATATGAAAAGAAAATGTATACCAGTACCGAACATATATACCAGTTTGAAAAGGCGCGTTTTCATGGTCAGTTAGATTTAGCAGAAAAAATTGGAGCGTCTGAATCCGCGAGAGAAGCTAAGAAATTATCAAAAAAAATTAGAAAATCAAATGTTTCCAATGAATGGCAAAAAATCAAATTACATGTCATGAAAAAAATCCTTATAGTAAAATACCAACAAGTATCCGAATTTAAAAAAGAACTTTTGGGGACTGGCAATGCAAAAATTATACATAATCTTCCGCATTATTTTTGGGGTACAGGCAAACATGGCGCAGGGTGTAACCATTTTGGATTACTGCTTATGGAGTTGCGAGATAAAATAGTGTGATAAATAATTTCGGGTTTTTAATTCATACAAAACTATATTAACATATGTTATATTGTCTATTTTAGGTAAGAAACATAAATAGAGGTAATATCTGGTATAGGCAAACTGGTACTTGTCCGTCGCGGATATTTACGTTTATTTTATGCTAAAAAAAACGAAATTTGCATTTCGCGAAAAAAACCTGCGCACTTAAAAAAGTCAATTTTTTGCTCATTTCGTGATTGCTGAGTACCAGATTTGTGGTTTATTTAATACTATTTACTTTATGTTTTTAGCTGTATGCTCAAGTAGAGCTATGCTAGCTTTGTTTGTTTTTTATGCATTTAGTTTTTCGTAGTTTATTTAGTATAGGCAGGCATGTTTGACCTGTCCATTTGACCTTTTATTTAAATATCTATCACAGACCAAGTCCATCTCTGTATAGGGAATACAGGTGTTTATTTTGGATACCAGTACTCATATTACAGAGCACATCTATGCGGTATGTATGTATTAACTTGGACCTTAACACTACCCATACATTTGGAGGATCAGCCTACACGAATATTTTCAATGAAGGGTCACGCGGAAGGGTCAATGTTGTTTTGCCTACAATATGCTCAAATAGAGCAACGTTATTTAAGGCTTCCGTTTAATACTTTGTAGAGAGTTTATTTATTTATTTATTTATTTATTTATTTATTTATTTATAATAAAAACAAGGTATGATATTATACGTAAATATGAATATATGTTTTTGAATTTTGATTGGTGTATGGTTGTTCTGATAAGCTTTTATAAGTTGAAAACTTATTTATTTATTTATTTATTTATCTATACTATGATTGCGCGAGTCTTTGCATGTATATTACAAAACTATGTGTATTTGAATGCTTATTGGCAGTACATTATTTTCATATGCTCGGGATTTATTTATTTATTTATTTATTTATTTATTTATTTATAATAAAGACAGGGTATGATATTGCATGTAAATATGATTATGTTTTTGAATTTTGATTAGTGTATGGGGTTTTTTTGTTTTTGTTTTTGTTTTTTTTTTAAGTTTTATAAGTTGAAAACTTATTTATTTATTTATTTATTTATTTATTTATTTATACTATGATTACATATGTCTTTGCATGCATGTAATAAAATTATTTGTATCTGAATGCTTATTGGCGGTGCATTATTTTCCATATGCCCGGGATTTATTTATTTATTTATTTATTTATTTATTTATTTATTTATTTATTTTAAATATGAATAAGTTATTGTGCTGGCTTTTTGTTTCGTTTTTATGTTAGTGTACCTTTAACAGAGTTAATTTATCATATTATCATTATTATTATTTTCAAGTTTTTTTTGGGGGTTTTTTTTGTTTTGTTTTTGTTTTTTTCTTCGAACATTAGAAAAAAAATCACCATTATTTTTTTTGTTGGAATTTTGAGCTTGAAAGTGTGAATTATCAGATACTTTTTTAACTTTACATTTATGAATGGAAGATGTTATAGGGATTTAATGGGTGGGGAACTACAAGAATCAGAAAATTACATTACTCTGAATGTACAACAGAATATACTTTTATTTTCAGTCAACATACAAAAAACATTTAGAATAGTAAATTTCATATATGTCAATAGGTAAAATCAGTATTGGTAGTGTTAATTGTCGTGGATTGTCATCAAATTTGATAAAAAGAAGAGATATTTTTGAAAGATATAGAAAAAAGTATGACTTAAATTTTATTATTGATAGTCATTGTAGTAAAGAAAAAGAGAATATATGGAGAAATGAATGGGGGTATAAAGCTATATTTAGCTCTTTCGCCGGCAACAGCAGAGGAGTCATCATACTTTTTAAAAATTCGTTTGAGTATAAACTCCATAAGGAGATTATTGATCCCAATGGGAATTATATCATCTTGGACATTTCTCTACAGGGAAACAGGCTAACATTAGCAGCAATTTACGGCCCAAATAACGATTGTCCTCTATTTTTTTAATCACTACAGCGTAAAATAGATGTAATTGGTAATACGTCCGTAATAATGTCCCATTAAACTATAGTATTGACACAAAAAATTACAACAAAAACAACAACCCTAAATCCCAGTCCCAAATAAATGCAATTCCAAAAAACTGGAAAGGTGTAATTCAGTAACAAGAAGTTCCGCTTAGAGAAGCCAGAAATAGTTTTATTTCTAAACTGAAAGAAAAGAAAAAAGTTTCCAAAATATTTTACAAACATTATTTAGACAATTTAGACATAAAAGAAATTAAAACAAAAGAAATTTGGCATAAAAAAATAGGGACTGAATATGATAATGATTTTTGGAAAAATGCATACGAATTATGTTTTCTGGTTACCGATGATACAAAACTTCAAGCTTTTCAGTATAAAATTAACCTTAATATTTATTTTACAAACAGTCGATTAATGAAATGCAAACTTCTTGAAACTGAACTATGCACTTTTTGTAGGGAAGTAAAAGAAACTGTACAACATTTATTCTTTGATTGTCAGTATGTAAAAATATATGGAACACTTTTTTCGATCAAGTTAAAATTAAATGCAACGTGAAAATAGAAAATAAAGTAGATACTGTTTTGTTCTGAATACAAGCGCAAATTAATCACCCTGACATTTTAAACTTATGTATTTTGATAATTAAATACTATATTCACATATGTAGAATGTCCAATACATTTCCTGAATATAATCTTGCAATAGAAAAGATACGTCTCTACAAACAGATCGAAATGTGTTCCACATATCAGTATTCCACACAAGGGTACACAAAATTAGAATTAATTGGAAATTTGTTAAAAAATTATTGGATTAATATGCTGTTATAAAAATAGATGTATGTAAAAAATGGTTTTGATAATGCCTGATAATTCTGTTTCTGTAACATATATAGAGTAATAAAAATATTTAAAACAAAAAAAATTTCCGTAGATTCGTGTTTACGGAAATTGCCGAAGTACCGGTATTTCAAAAAGTGTACCGCGGTTAACCGGTTTACTTAAAATGGACCGGTTTACCGGTATACCGGTAATACCGCACACCTCTATCAGCATTGTTTCCCATCTGTGACCTTGACCTTTGAACCCGTGACCTTTTTGTATACATCAAAATGATCGTTGTATCAATACCTACAACATTCTTATATACATGCCTATACAAAAAGTTTATAGTTTTCGAGATAATCAACCATTTCCGTATTGTTTCGCATCTGTGACATTGACCTTTGAACCCATGACCTTCTTATATACATCAAAATGATCATTGTATCAATACCTCAAACATTCTAATATACATGCCTATATAAAAAGTTTATAGTTTTCGAGATAATAATTATAATCAGAGGTAAAAAATTTAGGTCACGACCTTCACAATTGACCTTGAACTCATTTTGAAGATACTAACAAGAAGATGTCAAAACTGAAAACCCCATGTCATTATCTGGTCAAATAGTCAAGTTATAACAATTAGAAGCTATTTTACGATTTTTTTAAAATTAAACGCAAAAATGCGTAACCTATTTTTTGTCCGAATTTCACAAAATGAACATACTATAGGCTTAAGACCGTAGAGAAGCCAAATATCACATCAGATTTTTCCTCCAATCAATACTTTCGGAGAAGAAGATTTTTTAGGATTTTTGCACCCCTAGGTCACCTTGACCTACTTATGGTAGCCATGGCAACGACGCACGCACACACGCACGCACGCACATACACACACTGCCCTATGCCATAAGCTCACATGACCTTTCGGTCAGATGAGCTAAAAATTAGGCTAGAAATACACCTTATTTGCATATTTTATAAATATTAAGCAAACTCGAATTTAACAGAAAACCTATTACGTATGATTAACACCCACTGTTTTACTTCCAACGTTTAAAATTCTGGCGAAATTGGTACATAAATATGGCTGTAATGGTCATTTATCAGTTTTGCTATTTATAGTAACAGTGGCCATCTTGGAGATGCTATAAGACTGTCGAGCAATCCCACACCAATTACTACCATAACAAATCAATGATCAAGATTCAGCTCAATCGGACAGGGTACATAAATAAGGCTGTAGTGGCTATTTATAGGCTTTTGCTATTTATAGTAATGACTACACTCTTAGATAATAAGGCTGAGAAACAATTTCACACCAATCACTTCCATAACATATCAACTGACCAAGCTTTGGCTCAATAGGGTGTATGCATACAGTTTTTTTTTTTTTTGTAAATGCGCCAAACCATGAATTAGGTGCAAAAGTCTATCTTTAGTAACAGCGGCCATCTTAGATGCATGATTTTGCTGTCGAGCAATTCAACTCCAACCCTATCATAACAAATCAACTGACCAAGGTTTCAGCTCAATTGGATGTAGGGGTTTTTTCCAAATTCATGGAAACCAACTGGGACGGACACACACACACACACACACAAAGCGGTATTATTATATCCCCCTCACCACTGATGGCAGGGGGACAATAATGGTGGTCATATTGGATTTTGGATTGAAAAGATGATTAAATTTAATCTCTATCTTCCAAACCAAATTTCATTTAAATTGGTGTAATGGTTTCAGAGAAGACAAAAGCACACATGCATACAGTAACACACACACATGCACACACACTTTACACTACCACTAAAGAGATTTAATCAAAACTGGCAAGGCAAGGTTGAGCTAAAATTAAAGTTTTTTAAAATCTTTTGCTTTGTTTTTTGAGGGTTCATTACACTTAAGACTTCTGTTTGTGGATGAACTAGCATATGTACTAGTTTAAATGATGGCAATTTAGTTTAAATTTGTGAACTTTTAATCTGATAATGTCCAAATCAAAATACATATTTTTTGTTTTTAAAATATCCTTTACTTGGTTTTGTGTTTGAGTATAACATTTATCACTTTTATACTTTAATTCAGGAAAATATCATATGACAAATACACCAGGTAGTTTACTTGTACTCAATAACAATAATTTTGATGTAGAACACAAAATTCACACAATGGCTGTAAATAATGGTAAGTCACAGTGATTTATTTTTTGTTATTATACCTTTTGTAAATTTCTTGAAATTTGATTGGCTAATAAGGGTTGGGTAAATTTAATGTCACCCTCAGATTTCAGAAATTCTGACGTCAAGAGGTGACATTACATGAGCGATTGACATTACGAAAAATGTCACATGCGCAGAAAAACTGCATATGTGGTTCTAACACATTCGTCCGCTAAATCAGTGAAATGCTTTTCTAAAGTAATGTTAAATATGATTAATATTACAAGCGTCTAACACATTCCTCACATAAGACAGCTAACTGTCATGATTTTCAATCCAGTATACTTTGGTTGCACAGTATATATTAAACACCAACAATCGGTATGATAAAATAAATATTACATCTCACCTCGTTTGACAATGAAATTTCTCAGGGTGACAATATGGACTGTCACCCTATCAGAAATGTAATATTTATAAAATGTCATACCACCTTTCAAAAGATCATACATGTTAAACAAGATTTTTTAAATTAAATGATAATTACATAGTGAGAGGCACAAAGTACCTGTATATCTGGACATAAGAAAATCAACCAAAAATCATAAATAAACAAGCATTCTGGGAGTATTGCAAAACAATACATAGTCCCCTACCGGTCGCATATTTCACTAATCCCAAAGTTTAAGGTAAACTGTACCTTATTATATGGTACAAAGATTTACAGTTATAAATTATAAGTGTTGTTCAAGATTTAAAGCAAAACTTGATCATAGTAAAATAAAAAACCAGCAATGGAGTTCTCAAAAATTCATTATCTGCAAGCATGTAGAAAAAAGTGCAAAAAACTGAAATTTCATTGAATTTTCAATGTTCAAAGGGCCATAACTCCCATAAAAACGTAAACTTGATCTATAACTCATCATGGTTGACCTGCATACCAAAAAACAATTCATTAACTGCAAGCGTGTAGAAAAAAAGAGCGGAAAACTGAAATTTCAGTGAATTTTCAAAGTTCAAAGGGCCATAACTCCCGTACATATTAGCAGATGGAAATGAAACATAAACTTGATCTGTAACTCATCATGGTTGACCTGCATACCAAAAAAACAATTCATTAACTGCAAGCGTGTAGAAAAAAAGTGTGGAAAACTAAAATGTCTGTGAATTTTCAAAGATCAAAGGGCCATAACTCCGGTAAAAATTAGCAGATGGAAACGAAACATAAACTTGATCTGTAACTCATCATGGTAGACTCATATGCAAAAAAATCAGTTCATTATCTAAAAGCATTCAGAAAAAAAGAGTAGAAAACTGAAATTTCATTGAATTTTCAAAGTTCAAAGGGCCATAACTCCCATAAAAACTAGTGGAATGAAACAAAATGTAAACTTGATCTGTTACTCATCATGGTTGACCTGCATACCATAAAACATTCAATAACTGCAAGCATGTAGAAAAAAAGAGCGGAAAACTAAAATTTCAGTGAATTTTCAAAGTTCAAAGGACCATAACTCCTGTAAAAATTAGCAGATGGAAACGAAACATAAACTTGATCTGTAACTCATCATGGTAGAGTCACATACCAAACATTAGTTCCATTTCTGCAAGCGTGTAGAAAAAAAATGCGGAAAACTAAAATTTCTGTGAATTTTCAAAGATCAAAGGGCCATAACTCCGGTAAAAATTAACAGATGGAAACAAAACGTAAACTTGATCTGTAACTCATCATGGTAGACTCATATACCAAAAAATCAGTTCATTATCTAAAAGCATTTAGAAAAAATGTGCGGAAAACTGAAATTTCACTGAATTTTCAAAGTTCAAAGGGCCATAACTCATGTAAAAATTTGCGGACCAGAATGAAACGCTAACTTGATCTGCAACTCATCATGGTAGACTCACATAACAAAAATCAGTTCATTATCTAAAAGAAATTAGAAAATAAGTGTGGAAAACCGAGGCGTGACAGACAGACAGATGGATGGACGGACGGACAGACAGAGTGCAAACCTAAAGTCCCCTTCGGCTTTTGCCGGTAGGGGACTAAAAAATGAAAATACCAAAAATACTTGTAAAATGGGTAAAATATAATACCGGATATTACAGTATATTTTTTCAAAAAATGGCAAACATTTTGAACAAAAGTAGCTGTACAAAGTCAGATGTAGCAATCTAAAGATAATTTTGTTCATATGAGGCATTTCTGTAATATGTATTAATGTTATGAGACTGAACTTTGAAATGCTGATAAACAGTCATCACAAAAAAACCTAAATGCAACAAACTAGATATGCATTTGAAATTTTACTGAAAACTGCCCTGACTATGTTTAGAGAGTTCAAAATAGGTTTTTACTACAAATGCATTGAATGCTTTTACACATCCAGCAATATGCCATTGCTGACCTTGCTAAAAATCATATCTTACAAGTTTCAATTTAGTACATCACTTAGAGTCATAAATTTTGACCATAACCAATACAAGAGCCAGATGTTTCTTTAGTTAGAAGCGCGTGGCCTAGTCTAGTGGTTAAGGCATTGGACTCATGATTCGAAGGTCGTGGGTTCGATCCCTGGACCGGGCGATGTGTTGTGTCCTTGAGCAAGACACTTAATTTCACGTTGTTCCAGTTCACTCAGCTGAAAAATAAATGAGTACCAGCAAAATGCTGGGGGTTAACCCTGCGATGGACCGGCGTCCCATTCAGGGGAGAGTCTTGTACTCTCAGTCGATTAACGCCACAGAAACCGGGATAAGCTCCGGCCTGATTGGCCTAATGGCTCGGGACAGCATCCATATGCATAGTCCGACGGATGTTTTTTTTTTTTTGGAAAAAGAAACAATGTACCAAGCCATGTATTGCTGAATTAAATGGTAGAATGGTAGAAAATAATAATTTTATAAATATATGAAAAAGACAATCGGTAATTAAAATTTAAAAAAGTTGTACCCGATCGTTTTGTCATTTCGGATAGAGAGAAAGTAGAGTTTTGCAGATCCTACCGTCGCTATGAGGGGGTACATTCTAGCGGTTGTATGTAACTGGATCATTTGCTGTTAATCTGGGTTTTAATTAACTGCTGATTATCACTCACAATATTCCCGTTTCATGTTAATGGTGAAGTACAGTTGTTTTACCAGTTCCGAATTTTTACTACCAAATAATCTAAAATTTCAATACCGTTCAATTAAAGGAATCGCAAAATAACTTTCTAAATTTGCTTCTACTTGAATGTATGGGCATTAATTGTTTAAATAATATAAACTTCAACCGCTTCCTAAATGTATGCGCAGGACAGGTCGACAGATTGTTGGTGACCTAGTTTAACGATGTAAACAAATCGTGATCACGGAAATGCTTTTTTCAAGAAAACATACTACCACGTGTTTTTGAGGACAGGTGTCGATATTTTGGAATCAGTAAACATTTGTATTATTACACCACATAAATTTTATTTCCTCTGCTTGTGGATGACGTCTACAGCAGCGCTTATATGAAACCCTGTTCGGAACTGGTAAAAGGTCTGTATTTAAAATTTGAACACAACACTGTATGAATTATCTCCCTTTCACGAAAGTAAAATCTAATCGATAAACATTTTAAAATATGACACAATTGCCTCAACATCAAAATACGTTATCATAACCTTCAAAATAAATTTAAATTTCCGTAGATTTCACGAAGTAATAAATAAACAACCTGCCGTTGCTGTTCATTTCATAAAAAGTTATGATTTTACATCGCAGGACGCAAACTTCTCGAACTACTTTTTATTGTAAACATGAGATCAGTTCGCCAAATTGCAGAAATTATTAGATGCGTCCCGTCGCAATATTTTACTAGATTCCCCAATGCATTCCGAAAATTTATTCCAAATGTGCATATGTAACCAAATGCATTACCCGTCTCAGAATACATATCTCACGATAAAACAGATATACTTCTTTCACGCTCATTTACCAGGCGCACTATTTCCAGGTGTACTCATATCTTATAATTTCATAGCAAAGAAGCTCGATATCTTGGAAGAAAGTGATAGCAATGTACACGTTCACTTTGTTCACACTGTACAAAAACTATAAATTTCATAATTATATGATAATTCATATTTTTGTTTATAATTTTCTTAATCACTGACTAAACTAATCAAGCTTGGAACAACTGGGTCCAATTGTCAACTGAGTTGGTTACCATGGTAATATTCTTAAACTGTATGACTTCTTTGTCTTTGTCTAATTTCATGGCAGAGGAACATGATTCAACAAACCTACTTTACCAAATCACTGGATATGTATGACATGTTATGTGTGTAGAAGAACTTGCTGTATACAGGTAGCTCAGTTAGTAGAACATCTGGCTAGTATTTGGAATAGCCTAGATTTGAGTCCTGTTTTGACCGAGTACTGCATTTTTCCTTGTGTCTGGGATCTGGCTGGATACACTTTTCTTGATACATGTTTAATACTTAACCTCTGTTCTACATATTTTTATTCCATCTGAATCAGATTTCAGTACTTATGTGGAATGCACATGTGCCTTTTTTATATATACATGTACCAATAGTTTGAGGAACTAATTATAAAGATGTACAGATGTACCTGTTTATATATAATTATTTATTTTATTGCACATATAAACTTACCAGACACAGGTAATGAAGTGAAAATTGTTACCTACAATAAAAAAATAAACAGTATGTTAAACAAGTTAGTATTGGCAGTGATAGACAATACAAGAATTTTAATAGTAAGGAGCTCCAGAAAAAATTTATAAAAATTAAAAAAAAAACTTATCACATGCACTCCTGCAAAAAACAAGAGGTCCAGTGGCCTTAACACTGATCTGTGGATATGCCATATCATATACATAAGTTCAATGTTCACTTTAATAAATTACAGGGACTGTTAAAATATTCAGGAGTTACTCATGGACCCAATTAATGCAAGGATATTTGCAAATTTATTATTACTTGTCCTACAAAAGCTACCATATATTTAAAATATATGAGGTCTAGCTTACTGTAAAGCTAGTAAAAAGTACAAAGGTAAATCAAAGTACTGAAGGTACTGAAGCATCAGCTAAACTGAGCAATTTGATAAAAAAAAATGTGCACTTGAAACTGAGATTTGTCTAATGAATCAGTAACAAATGAAAATCATGCAAATAATAGATACTGTGATCGGGAAGCTTCTAACAACAAGTCTGCTTTTTATGCAATTTGTTAGGTTCTAACATATAAATATGTTACAATGGTCAAAATGGACATGCCACGCAATGTTTATCAATTGAGTAAACTAAGTAATTCGCATAAATATAAATTTTCAAAAACCAAGAGAGGCTACTAAAGACCTGACTCCAAATCTGAGTGAAATATCTCAAGCGTAACGGAAAAAAGTCCAGAGAAACCATCATTTTGATAAAATTCACAAAGTGAAAGGGGCATAACTCCACTAAAACGCAGTTGACTGGAAGAAAACCCAAACCGAATCTGTAATCACCACCATCATCATCATTATCACTCCTCATATCACATTTTGATCATCAACATGAAGATATCATCATCATCATCATCATCATCATCATCATCATCATCATCATCATCGTCGTCATTAGCAGCAGCAATAGAACCCATGCCATGACAATCACCACCACCATTATATTAATCATTTTCAGAAATCCTCATGTTACATCATTAATATGATCACATCATCATCATAGCTCTTTGTGTCGCATAATCATCATCATTATCAGCAGCAGCAGTACTGAATGTCATCATCATCATCATCATGTCACATCATCAGCATGAAGACATTGGCTTTGTCATCATCATCATCATCATAATCATCATCATCATCATCATCGTGAATTATTATCATCATCGACAGCAGCAGAACTGAATGTCATCACCACCATCATCATCATCACCACCATCTTCATTATCATCATCATACTATCGGCAGTGCTCAGCAGTGCTGAATGTCATCATTGCCACCAACATCATCATCGGTAGCAACAGAACTCATGTCACCATCATAATCGTCATCATAGTTCGTCAAGTCACATCGTCATCATCACCATCATCATTCATAGCAACTGAGCTTATTTTCATCACCACCATCACTATCATCTTCTTCATCAGGATAATCATTATCATCATCGGCATCAACAGAACTCATGTCATCACCATCATCAACATCATTATCATATCTCCTCGTGTCACATCATCATCATGGTGACATCATCCTATCTCCTCATGTCACATCATCATATCTCCTCATGTCATATCATTATCATCATGGTGACATCATCATAGACAGCAGCAGAACTGAATGTCATCATCATCATTATTATTGTCATCATCTTCACCAGATCATCGTGCCACATCATCATCGACATAGTGTCATCATCACAAAAAAAACTTTCACCATGACCAGCTATTTCCCTTGACTTGCAATTGACAGATTAACCATTGTTGAAGTCATTAATTTTATTCATTGAATTCACAATTAATTTGAAAAAAAAATAAAAATAAAAATAAAACCTTTGTTTTAGAAATAATTTAAATGTATTTAAAATTATTGTTGAATATATATAAATTGTCCAAGTGAGCTTCAAAAGCCTGAATTGGTATAAACCATCCTGACACAATAAGTTAATAATCTGTACCTCCCAATTACAGAAGTTGTCCAGTCAACTGTTTCTTTCAAAAAAAGTTTGTTGACAAGAATTGTGTACAAAAGGGGGAAATATTTCTGAATACGATTAATTAAAAATTGATTATTATTTAGACAACTAAAATGTTACAATAAAATTACTTTGAATTTAAGAGAAACTGTAAGAGGAGTTGAGTTCACAAAGTAGGTACCCCCATTCTAATACTTGCTAAAAAGTAAATAAGTTTCAAAGTCTGGAAAAATGGAGAAAAAATCCTGAAATATTTCCATAAAGTCAGGTGCACATCTTCAATACTGTGAAGTTTCAAGGCTTTTGGTTGAAAACTGTAAGAGGAGTTGAGTTCACAAAGTAGGTACCCCCATTCAAATACTTGCTAAAAAGTGACTAAGTTTTAAAGTCTGGAAAAATGGGGAAAAAATCTTGAAATATTTCCATCAAGTCAGGTCACATCCTCAATATATATATAAACATTCTGTGAAGTTTCAAGGTTTTTGGTTGAAATCTGTAAGAGGAGTTGAGTTCACAAAGTAGGTACCCCCATTCAAATACTTGCTAAAAAGTGACTAAGTTTCAGTCTTGAAAAATGGGGAAAAAATCTTGAAATATTTCCATAAAGTCAGGTGCACATCCTCAGTATATATAGAAACATTCTGTGAAGTTTCAAGGTTTTTGGTTGAAAACTGTAAGAGGAGTTTAGTTCACAAGATTAGTACCATATTTTCCCCGCACTTACCGTAGTTTCTGTTTTACTTCACCAACGGTGCTCTAGAAATCGGAAGAACTTAAGAAAGCACAATAACTGTTTTGTTTTATTAAAATAAAGTAATATGGCTTCATGAAAAGAAATTAAAGGTTGTAAAAACCATGGATTAAACTACTGACAACTTTAATCGGATATCCACTGTAAAAAGGATCTAATAAGGACTTGTAACAAGGTAAATAAATTTTATCTAAAAATTTTAAAACATCGTTTTTTTCAGTTTTGTTTAGATTTTGATTTTAAGTTGTTCTTTCTTGTCGGTTTATTTTATTGATTCAAAATAAACAACTGGAAAAGGTATTTAAATGAACATTGATGATGAAATTGTCTGTCTTCGGAGACATATGGTGAGAAGTGGAGTGTGTGCGGAAGATCGGAAGTATGTAGCAGAGATTCGAGAATAAAGCATGTCGTTTTTATATTAAACTGATAACTGAAAAGGACAGGGTGTCATGATCATTTTAAAAGGGACAAGGGTGTACTGGACTAAAAAGGTCAGTCACTACGCCATGTGAGGGGCATCGGGTGTCAAATGCAGCAGTGCTTCAGATTGTTTTTACAGATAGTGGGCCACAAGGGCCCACCAGGTCCAATAACAAGGGGTCATTTTTTGTTATAGTGGGTCATGTTTTGCCACATAATTAAATGTTATGCCACGACCACGTGACTGAAAGTAAAAGTCGGCACTTGACATCTTCATATAATGCACCAAAAGCGATCTTGTCATCTGCTAATTTATATTTTGTTAACCTTTACGATATATTTTAAACTCTTTCACTTCTCTGCGCTGTGTTGTTTTAAAAAATGTGAACAGAGTCGTCTGCATCTCATAGCCATGGTTGCTGCTAGCATATTAAATGAACGACAACGTCCGAGGTCATAACAAGTTTTATTACGAGTTCTCCCCCTTTGAATATTAATGTTAATAACCGACGCATAGAGCGAAGAGAAGGGGCTTGTCGGGAGTCCTGTCTACATGCTGATTATGAGATAAACAAAGATGCTAGAGATTTTCCGATAGAAAACGAAAACAGAAAGTCAAATTGGAAAACCGCATGGAATCTAATATGTAGTTTTGTGAAGAAATTATTAACGATCAATTTGGCTAAGAAAAACCATGTGCCACGTGGACCCATTAGAAGAAAATATTATGCGCCATTTTTTAAAATAATGCGGGATTGACGCGGACGCACCGACAATCTGAAGCACTGATGCAGGCATGCCCCCAAACACATGGCTAATTTGCATACGAACTACGGTATCGATATCCTACACAACTTCACGAGTCACAAACGATTTATCAACATAGCCAATAACTTGTAAATAAACTTCTTTCAGTTTCGTATCACATTTTTGGGAATAATCTTTGATTTCTACTTTTTTGTTATGCATAATTTCGCTACCGGCAAACTGACAGGAATGAATTTTAATACCCAATGAAAGCGGGAAAATCCTTGTGACGTTATGATGAATATTAATGAACCAGGTCGGGATATCCCAAACACGAAATATTATTGACAATCAATTTTTAGAAAATATATATAATTTATCATCAAATGTGATCCATGTTTAAAGATATTTAACTTAAAAACTGTTTAATGAGCATACTTTGTGTTTATTTATCGATGTCACTTTGCGTAAATTAAAAAAATCCAATATGGCGGCGACTGTAAAACAACCACATGTACAGCACTGTAGGTCAAAAAGAAGAACGTCAGCGCGAATTGACAAGATCGTCATTTTTGTTGGGTTTTCCAAGGGGCGTATACTTAATGGATTTTTATGGTTTTTATCTTAAAATTATCATACAAAAGTGAAGAATTAAAATATATATCCAGCAAAAACAATTACGGACTAATACGCGTATGAATACATTTCAGATCGGCACATGTGTACATGATGAAAACATTGCTTTCGTAACTTTCCGGGAGACCCAATCACTCAGATTAGAGTTTATACATACCTGGGATACCGTATATGGAAATTCCCGTAATTTCAGTCGAAACGAAGGATTTGATTGGCTGTCAAGGTGAAATGAGAGCAGCGCTAAATACGAAAAAATCCAACGAAAAAATCCAACGATAGCTATAAAGCATTCAGCATGGCTGATGCTTAAAAGGCATTTTCGGGTTTATTCATTGCGCACCGAATCCGCGCATCTAGGGGCTACAACTCTTGTTTACGTTATTGTCTGTGTAAGTGGTGCGACATTTCAAATGAAGGGATATACTAGCAGTAGACGAAGATCGACCGTAGCAACTGTAAACATCCGGCTTTCTTTTAATCAGTATTCGGCAATATAAACAGTATAAATCGTAAAATTAGTGATCAAAATGCCTCTTAGAAGAAGAGGTTGTTTATTAAAGTATCGGATAAGAAAAGGCAAGAAGTATGTTCTGACCGCATGATTCAAATGAACAAATCTGGTCCAATTGTTGTCGAACCCGAACTTACTTCTCAACTACTAACTTCGAAAATGATTAAATGATATATATTACAGTAAACATAAACAAATGGAAACCATACAACGGTGAATTGTCCAAATTTTATCACAACGTTGTACATAGCAATTAGGTTCTATCTAACTTGTGTAATCCAAAACGAAAGACGGTACGGCCTATAATGCGAGTATTACTAGCACAGATGCACAAAATGTAAACTTACCGTGGTATAGAGGTTTCTCTCTTTGACCATACCACAAAGTAATGGAAATTTATGTAAGTTTCCAGAGATATTAGAATGTTAATATGGTTGAACAAAACTGTTCTATTTTGTTCTTTTCATTTAAGTTTTTCAGAAATCTTAAAGATTCGCAGATATTTTTTACGATAATTATGAATCTATTTTTAATATCCAGATTATAAAAAAAAGATTAATATTGTAAATTATATGTAAAATATACTTTGTTTTGTGTATTATCTTGAATCTGATGCTAATATTTAAATTAACTGAAGAGAGAAAACCTTTTGGGGATTTTTTTTTTCATTTTTTTCAATGGAAAATTTGAAAAAATCATGGGGGTAGGGATAATTTTTTATTTTTAAATCCTAAAATATCCCGGTGACCTATCAATTTTTCTTTGTTTTTGTGATGTATATAGTCTGGTTAAACTTTTGGCAGATTTTGATAAGATTTCGAATGGTAGAATTTTTTTTGTACATGAAAATGTATGGAATTTTTGTGAAAAAGGCGGTAAAATGAGCACTTTCTCCAATGTATTTTTTACCAATAATTTTAATAAATGTGTATTGAACTGCTAACTTTGACTTTTTTTAACATGTTAAATATGGGTATGATGTATTTTTGCTGTTTAAAACATTTTAATGAATTTCTTGAGTTTGTTTGAGGTTGATTTTTCAAATTATACCGATTTTTGGGTAAAAATGCAAAATCCTTGAAATACTGCATACATTGAACAAGAGTTGTTGAAAAATTACATGCGGTGACCTACCATTATTTTTGCATATTTTTGTTTGCTTGTTCATATAGAACAAACAGTGAAAAAATTAGCTTGTTTTGAATGGTGTTTCTATTTCATAGCATATGCCTTTAAAAACTAGGTCATATCAGTATTCTTTCACATTTGTAACTGTGACCTGTGATTCCATTACTTTCATTTATCTATCAAAATGACTGTTTTGCTAATATCTTCAATATTCGTATATACATGTCTATACAAAAAATTGTATATGTCTGATTTTAAAAATTTTTATTTTCTCATAAAATTTGGATCGGTTTGTGGGATTAAATGGTACCCCGTGTTGGTTTCAATGTACCCTTCTTAATATTCTTTGCCCATATGCTTTACCCTGTGTCATTTCCCCATGGTCATGATATCAACAATTTCCTCCCCCATCGTTGGCAACACCCATGCCAATACTCCCAGAGATTCTCTGATTGTAAAAAAAATAATGCAAATCTTAAAATGTAATTGTCTGAAATGACCAAACCTCTATAGTTAAATCATATAATACACATTTATTTATTTATTAAATTATATAATACAAATTTATTTATTTATTAAATTATATAATACACATTTATTTATTTATTTATTTATTTATTTATTTATTTATTTAATGTACATTAATTTTGTTAACATTTTGAAAGACTGGTAGATTGTTTATACCCAGTAAACCACAACAAGTTGAAAGCTATTTCTTAAGTTTCTGATTAAGTTAAAGTATTTGTAAGATCACATTAAGTTGTAAACAGACAGTTCTATTCAAATAAAGTGACAGTTAAAATACAGGAAGTTGGAAAATCCAAAGTTTCTAGTTTGAATCACTTAGAGTGTATTTATGATGCATTACAAGAAATGAGTTGAGTTCAGTAATGGCGTTTAACATCCAGTAAAGAATATTTCACTTATATTGAGACTTTGCCAGCTATAGGCAATGGTGCAGAAATTTTGCCTGTAAGTTGCAGTTATTGCATTATACAGCAGGATTCTTTATCCTGCTAAGCCTACAGTGATTCAATCCCATGACCTACCACTTATGGAGCGATCACTCTACCAACTGAGCTACCCCCAAATTAATTACAACGTTCAAGATATTTCAAATGACATTAAGGGGAATACAAAAAAATTCAAAATGTTCTGAATGACACAATGGCTTCCATAAATACTTGCATATGATGAGTACTTAGAGATTAAAGAGGCAACAGACTGTGATCACAGACAAACAGAATAATGGATACATCAGGGAAAAATCCAGAATATAGGATTGTTGTTGGACATTGTAAGATATACAATGTAACAAGTCTCATTTTCAACTAATGGCTTTTAATTTACCAGTGCACCCAACATAAATTCACTTGAAGCATTAAAACATTTAATATCAACAAATTAACCCCATAATACATGTACAGAATTGTTCTCAAACTTTTATTTTGGCTAAAGGGGTTTTAGGAGAAAAAATACAGTAATACAATAACTTGTAACCATTTCCTGACCTATTTTTTATGAAATGAATGCATTGAATATGTTTAAGACTACAGAGAAGCCAAATATCAAAATACTTGAAGGTTTTCATGCAGTCAAAGGACCATAACTGCCAGGAAAACGAGCAACCAACCTGGGTTCATGATATACACATCTCCTCTAAATGTTGATGCTTTGCATGAAATTTCATGAAATATGCTAATTCATATAGTTTTGGAAAATTACTAGGGACAAAAATTGTCTGGATGGACAGAGGAATGGGAGGATAAACAGATGGACAGAATTTTGAATTTATTAATTCATCTCCTTCTTTCTTCAAAAAGGTACAACAATAAAATTCTGAAATGATGCAAGAAACTGATATACCTAACCATCGGCAAGTAAACTGATAAACATTCTTACACTAGAATCTATTCGAGTGAGGTTTTTCCTTACAGCTTTCTGAGGCAATGACAGTGTGATATATCTTGTAGCCAGGATTATGGATTAATAAGCTACCAAAGCATCCTGTTTTTTTCCTGAAGGACAAATCGTAGTTCTTCAGATCAGATGGGCTGGCTAGAGAAAGTTTAATGAAATACTACAGAAAATAACAAATCAAACCACAGTAGACCTATTGGTCAGAATAAGAAACTGAAAATAGATTCTGCAGAGCTGCCAACTGACCTGCTACCTGCAGGTCTGACCCTCATTCGGACATGAATTCCTGCTGACCAGCCATGAAGGGGACTGACCTGCAAATGACCATAGAGTTTGAGAATTGGCAATGTTCATTCATTACCACTCAAATCCATCTGTAATCGTGGCGAATAAGCGATTTACATAGGTGGACTAAGGGTGTAGTGGATTATTTTTGTGCCTGGGTCCAGGTGAAAAAATCACTATGTGCATTGTATTTATACTGTTTCTAGTTGTCTAAGACATCACATGACAACCCTACATATTTTTTTTTAATCTAATTTTCAATTCTCTTGGGAGGACATCATGAACCAGACATGGTCGGATTTTGGTTGGACCTACAATTACACAAATTAGGGTTGGCAGCTCTGGCAGCTCAGTTAATTATGGTTAGCCAACAGTAATGTACAGGCACATGGCCAATTGGTCAACACCACAAACTAACAGTGACTAGGAATGGGAGGGTCCTTGTCCATTTGACACATTACTACAATATATATGGCCCATAATGAAAATTCGTGTCCATATAACCGCTTATTTTAATTGTTGTGGGTTCAACCAATAGCTTGGATGTGTGGTATGTCCTTGAGCAAAACATTTAACATCATATTACTCAAGTCCACAAGCTGTCAATTGATTGATTGATTGATTGAGTTTTACACCCCAGTCAAGAATATTTCATTAATATCAGGACATCAACAGCTACAAATGAAGTACTAGAATTGTTTATTTCTGCTATGTGTGTATGCTAGGTCAATGTGCAAGAAGGATTCTTTAGCATGTCACACCTACTGCGACATGGGGCATCAGTTTTAATGCTTCATGACTTTCATAATTTCTAAATGCTGAGAGTTTGGTGTCACTACCTATTTTCAAGTTTTGTTTATACCTGGCCAGTGTTCAAATCCATATTTGCCACATAAGCACTCCATCTACTAAGCTACAGTTAGTGGTATTGTCAAATAAAGAAGGGATGATACCAACTAAGTTGGTCCACTAAATAGAAGTAATGGGGCAGACGTATATATTGTGTCCTATTAACTGGATCCTCAAATTAAAAACACTCAAACCAAAGGGAATGAATGACAGGCTCTCAGCTAGGCGGCAACACTCTATATTTTTTCCTAATGGTATTGTCAAATAAATCAGTACCAGCAAATTTACTAAGGGTAAACAAAATTATAGACTGAGATTCCATCCAGGAGGAAGAGGAGTATTTTACTCTATTGAACTTGGAAAAGCAATGGTCTGAGGAGCTGAAAGGCTTGGTAGAGACTTTAACTTTAACCAATAATCAATCACACAGCCAACCATGCTATAAAAATTAGAATCACAAGGAATAAGAAAATTCAGTGAATTGATGTCACTGCCAGATGTTTTGGGGGGAGGGGGATTTGCCCAACAATATGCAGACCTATTGTCACTTTTGATTTTTTTTTAATATTTCTACAAAATTGTATAAGCCTCTGATAAAAAGCATTGGATAATTGCTCCAAATAAGAATTTACAATTTACAATTTCAATACAGGTCCATAACTTACCTTTGTTGCTTTGATGGTAAATCACTGGTTTACCATGTGTGAGACGCAAAATTTGATCTTAAGTCTTAGGGTTGTAACAATACATTTATGTAAGTCACAATACAATTAATCATACAATATATCATGGCATTTGCTTCTCACTACTATATTGTATACACAATAACTTTAATAAAACAAACTATTGGCAAAACTGAAAGTGATATTTAACTTAAATAACAAGCTTTGGTTAATAAATTACTTATTGTCACTGTTGTAAGTAAAAAAATATTCCATATTGTGGACCTTTATCATTTATAAATTACTGTTACAAATGGTCCTAGTCAAAATTGTAATTTTAGTGGATGGAAGTCTTTCTTTAACTTCTTGGGACTTATGTAAACAGATAACTAAAATATTATTTTAAAAAGAAATAATTTACAGTTCATTGAAATTAATTAAGAAATATATTACCCGTAAAACCTTAAATAATCTGCTTTAGGTTGACAAATTTGTTTTAATATGAGAAAATTAAACTTGAATGAAATGAAAATTGTCAGGACTTTTATTTGGACCTTCCACTAAATTTTAATTAAGCTGAAAAAGTTCTAAAATGGTGTAATCAACTAATTTTGAACATTCCTGTGAAAAATACTTTTTTTTTAAATATTTAATTAAAATGAATTAAATGGGGAGGGTGGGGTGTCAAAGCAGAAAATCTGGATTTTTTTCTTCTTATTTTATATTTAAGGAACTATTGGGGAAACTCCATGGTAGATCTAGTAAATTTACAAGGAAATAGAGTAGTACTAGACCTTAGACTGTGGCTTCTTTTAATTAGAAGAAAACATGGGGTTCAAGAAGAGTTGAGTTGAAAGTTGAATAATGGTATTTTACCTCACAGTCATGCAAGGATATGTCACTTATATAGAGACATTACTAGCTATAGGTGAAGTTGCAGAAATTTTGCTTGTGCGTTGTGCTGGTGGCATTATACAACAGAGTTCTTTATCGTGCTATGCCTACCGTGACATGGGACCTTGTTTATTTTAATTTCCCATCCAAAAGAACTGTGTCTTACATTTCATAATGCTGAGTACTTTCAAGTCTTGGGCCAGATCTGGTCAGGGTTTGAACCCATGACCGCCCACTTACGGATATTTTATAAAGAATATTTATCTGGGAACAAAACGACAACAAGATCACCATGATAGGACTCAAATTAAAAGAGTTGTGTAGAATTTGTCAGAGCAATCTGATACATTGTGTCCCTCTACTATTCTCATACACAATAGCAATTATTCTCACACATGAGACATGGAAATCCCTTGTTTTTACCCATGTGGGATTTCCTTGTCTCACCCTAGGGTTGAGACAGGCTACAAGCTGAAATCCCTGCTCTGGATTTATCGTTGGGAGGACTTAATAAGTTGAGAAAAGTTCCGAAGTCAACCAACAACTTCTCAACGTCACAATCACTTACACTCGCTTAATTGATGACATCATAATCATTTTACGTGAGAACGTCAACAAAAATTGATTACGTCATTTTCAGCAGGCACAGATGGTGACATGAAAACTGAATATTTGTTGCAATTTTCTGTTTACAAATCATGTTTTATGTTGCAAATGTGTGAGAATCTAACACCAGTAACAGGGTAAGACTGAGATATCTCTGTCTTACCCTGTTACCGGTGTAAGATTCTATTAATCTGGACCCTGCGGGAGAAAACTGAGAGAAGGCGAAATCTTGTCCAATAGCCATGATAACTAATAGATTTCTATATTGTTAAGAGAAATGTAATTGTGAAATGAGTTCATAAAATATACGCTATTATGATTAGAAGAAATATATACAGGTGTACCACACCCTTAGGCAAAGTTGTTATGTCGCGATACTTACCACTGACAACCATGTGGTCAATCCCGATATAAATGTGGTCCAAACCATTTCTTCTTATCGGTTTGTTGTTTCACGTAGTCATGTGTCCTAAAAAAATCCACAAAATTACTTGTAACCAGCTACGGACATAACTAGGAAGTTAAATTCAACTTGTGTCCTAGTTTCTTGCGCTTGTCAAAACCAGTATTTATTTACCTGGTAATTCAGGTGTGTGATAAATATAGATTTTACAAGTTCTGATCTTACAACAAAAACTTCAAATCAGAAATAAACTGTGAGTTTCCTGTCTGAATAATCCATGTCATGAAAAATTTTAGAAACGGGAAGACTTTCCGAAAATGAGACAAAAAAGTTATTGTTTTGTAAAGTTATGTACACATGAGCGACATTGGACACAATACGACTTCCGGTTGTAATCACGCACCTGTTAGTAGGTCACTGTTTTCACATTGATCTACTGGGACCTGGGGACGATGTTTATGTACTAAAGTGTCAACGTTATTACTGGTATTATGGTATTATTGTCATATTGCAATAATTGATAGAAATTCGGATTCCCCTTGTTAATTACCAGAGATCAAATTCACAGGTGCATTTCTAATAAATAGTATATATCTCTCTTTAACAGGTATTTAATTCGGGGTCAAGAGATCGACTCGGTCGTCCTATAGGCAACCAAAAAAAAAAAAAAAACAAAAAAAAAAAATACCTTCATTGCGGAAGATGCTTTATTTATTTATGGATGGGTGGGTGGACGCATGTATGTATATATCAGTATATGTATAACATTTTTTTAAAAACAATGCGATAGAAAAATCCGAGAAAAGTTTTATACAGGCCAAGTTATTATCAGTTTTAAATATTTAGTTTTTTAAACTGGCGTCTTAAAATAAGTTTTAACCTGCTACAGGGACGGTGAACCTACATATTACGTCTGCCTCCATGCAGAGCTCTATCGTCAACATTTAATCTAGATTTTAAGTTAGTCCGGTCTGTACTTTTGAGTGTCGCGGAAACAACACACAAGACTGTCTTGCCGAGATCATAAACATTGAAAATTTTAGCCAAATTTAGGACATATTTTCCATATAGTCATATTCCGACAATAACACCTATAATTAAAGTAGAGCTATTTTTGGAAAGCACAGCATATATTGTGCCAGAAGTCATTTTCAAATATGTTCTCCGCACCCATGCATTTAAATTTTCGGCCGCTCGTTGGGTTTTCGTCTCATCACCCTCTTCATTATCCTCCTCGACCACTCAACACTATCCAACAATCTTTAGCACCATTTTATGCATTGCTAAATGTCACACAGTGTCAGTGTGTACAGAAACACCACACACTTAATGGAATTGACATGTACATATGCAATTGTTCACTGTACTTATAAAAACAACTATATATTTAATCATATCATGTTTTTATGCACTGAGTTGTGAAAACATTTTTCCGGCACCGGGTGAAAAAATATTGTAAAACGAATTTAGGTAACCACTCCAATATGAAGAATTTCCCTTGCTGTTGGCCTTTACTGGTTCACCTGGTATCAGTATAATGGAATGGGGGAGTGGTACGCTTGCATGCGGCGAACCGACTCGGTGAGCTAGCACCTTAAAGTCGCCCCGAGTGAGAGCTAGTACAAGGCAGACCATACAACACACTGGCACTTCACATTCATTGTATATAATATATATTCACAGGCCAGCAAATGCAGATATAATACATGCAGAACTTAATCGGATAGGGTTTTCTTCCAAAAATCAAATGATCAAATGTATTCTATTTTTGATATATAAATGGTAGCTCAATTTGTAGTACACTCGGCTATATAGTGCATGGGTCCTAGGGTTCGATCTGCGGCACAGCCCTGCATTTTTCATCTGGCTCCAGTTTCACATTCATTCCTTAACAAATCAAAATTTATCAAATTTTGGAAATGATTTTATAAAAATTACTAATAAATATTTTTGACAAAACTTAGTGTAATGTTATAAGCTAGAAGTGGTTTTCAAATGAAACATTAAACTCTGAATATCTAAGAAGAAAAAAATCTAGAGGGAAATCTTAGTTAATAGACAGGAAACACAAGAACAACAGGATGAATTAAAGCAGCGGTCTTCATTGCTTAGTTGGTAGAGCCTTAGTTAATATTGAAGGGGTCATGGGTTCAATCCCCCGCTGACTGCCTTTTATCTCCTTCCTGTTACATTTTTATGTCATATAAAAATATTTCGTTTTAAATGTTTGTAAATATAGTTTTGGAAAGCTCATCCACAGTATTTACCCACCCTGACCCTTCAAGTTAGTAAAAAAAAAACTCAAATTTTCTTTATGGTCTTTTTTATTTAAATTTTAAGTTGTTTTAACATTTAAAACTTCCGTGTTGTAAGCGATTCAAGGACTGAATGATAAACACAATATACAATACAGGCCTGTAGAAAGTTTAACACTAAACTAACAAATAGATTAGTGTCGAATCGACAGCCCATCTCCGCCCTTCGTTAGATATATCTCGACAGTAAAGATCTTTAATCAATAGACAGCTCATCTCCACCCTTCGTTAGATATATCTCGACAGTAAAGATCTATAATCAATAGACAGATCATCTCCACCCTTCGTTAGATATATCTCGACAGTAACGAGCTATAATCAATCGACAGCTCATCTCCGCCCTTCGTTAGATATATCTCGACAGTAAAGATCTATAATCAATAGACAGATCATCTCCACCCTTCGTTAGATATATCTCGACAGTAACGATCTATAATCAATAGACAGATCATCTCCACCCTTCGTTAGATATATCTCGACAGTAACGATCTATAATCAATAGACAGATCATCTCCACCCTTCGTTAGATATATCTCGACAGTAACGATCTATAATCAATCGACAGATCATCTCTACCCTTCTTTAGATATATCTCGACAGTAACGATCTATAATCAATCGACAGATCATCTCTACCCTTCTTTAGATATATCTCGACAGTAACGATCTATAATCAATCGACAGCTCACCTCCACCCTTTGTTAGATATATCTCGACAGTAACGATCTTTAATCAATCGACATCTCATCTCCGCCCTTCGTTAGATATATCTCGACAGTAACGATCTTTAATCAATCGACATCTCATCTCCGCCCGTCGTTAGATATATCTCGACAGTAACAATCTATAATCAATCGACAGCTCATCTCCGCCCGTCGTTAGATATATCTCGACAGTAACGATCTATAATCAATCGACAGCTCACCTCCACCCTTCGTTGGATATATCTCGACAGTAACGATCTATAATCAATCGACAGCTCATCTCCGCCCTTCGTTAGATATATCTCGACAGTAACGATCTATAATCAATCGACAGCTCATCTCCGCCCTCCGTTAGATATATCTCGATAGTAACGATCTGTAATCAATCGACAGCTCATCTCCACCCTTCGTTAGATATATCTCGACAGTAACGATCTATAATCAATAGACAGATCATCTCCACCCTTCGTTAGATATATCTCGACAGTAACGATCTATAATCAATCGACAGATCATCTCCGCCCGTCGTTAGATATATCTCGACAGTAACGATCTATAATCAATCGACAGATCATCTCCACCCTTCGTTAGATATATCTCGACAGTAACGATCTATAATCAATCGACAGCTCATCTCCGCCCGTCGTTAGATATATCTCGACAGTAACGATCTATAATCAATCGACAGCTCATCTCCACCCTTCGTTAGATATATCTCGACAGTAACGATCTTTAATCAATCGACAGATCATCTCCACCCTTCGTTAGATATATCTCGACAGTAACGATCTATAATCAATCGACAGCTCATCTCCACCCTTCGTTAGATATATCTCGACAGTAACGATCTTTAATCAATCGACAGCTCATCTCCGCCCGTCGTTAGATATATCTCGACAGTAACGATCTATAATCAATCGACAGCTCATCTCCACCCTTCTTTAGATATATCTCGACAGTAACGATCTATAATCAATCGACAGCTCATCTCCACCCTTCGTTAGATATATCTCGACAGTAACGATCTATAATCAATCGACAGATCATCTCCACCCTTCGTTAGATATATCTCGACAGTAACGATCTATAATCAATCGACAGCTCATCTCCACCCGTCGTTGGATATATCTCGACAGTAACGATCTATAATCAATCGACAGCTCATCTCCACCCTTCGTTAGATATATCTCGACAGTAACGATCTATAATCAATCGACAGCTCATCTCCACCCTTCTTTAGATATATCTCAACAGTAACGATCTATAATCAATCGACAGCTCATCTCCACCCGTCGTTGGATATATCTCGACAGTAACGATCTATAATCAATCGACAGCTCATCTCCACCCTTCTTTAGATATATCTCAACAGTAACGATCTATAATCAATCGACAGCTCATCTCCACCCGTCGTTGGATATATCTCGACAGTAACGATCTATAATCAATCGACAGCTCATCTCCACCCTTCGTTAGATATATCTCGACAGTAACGATCTATAATCAATCGACAGCTCATCTCCACCCGTCGTTAGATATATCTCGACAGTAACGATCTATAATCAATCGACAGATCATCTCTACCCTTCTTTAGATATATCTCGACAGTAACGATCTTTAATCAATCGACAGCTCACCTCCACCCGTCGTTAGATATATCTCGACAGTAACGATCTATAATCAATCGACAGCTCATCTCCGCCCTTTGTTAGATATATCTCGACAGTAACGATCTATAATCAATCGACAGCTCACCTCCACCCTTCGTTAGATATATCTCGACAGTAACGATCTATAATCAATCGACAGATCATCTCTACCCTTCTTTAGATATATCTCGACAGTAACGATCTATAATCAATCGACAGCTCATCTCTACCCTTCGTTAGATATATCTCAACAGTAACGATCTATAATCAATCGACAGATCATCTCTACCCTTCGTTAGATATATCTCAACAGTAACGATCTATAATCAATCGACAGATCATCTCTACCCTTCGTTAGATATATCTCGACAGTAACGATCTATAATCAATCGACAGATCATCTCTACCCTTCTTTAGATATATCTCGACAGTAACGATCTATAATCAATCGACAGCTCATCTCCACCCTTCGTTAGATATATCTCGACAGTAACGATCTATAATCAATCGACAGCTCATCTCCACCTTTCGTTAGATATATCTCGACAGTAACGATCTATAATAAATCGACAGCTCATCTCCACCCTTCGTTAGATATATCTCGACAGTAACGATCTATAATCAATCGACAGCTCATCTCCGCCCGTCGTTAGATATATCTCGACAGTAACGATCTATAATCAATCGACAGCTCATCTCCACCCTTCGTTAGATATATCTCGACAGTAACGATCTATAATCAATCGACAGCTCATCTTCGCCCTTCGTTAGATATATCTCGACAGTAACGATCTATAATCAATCGACAGCTCATCTCCGCCCGTCGTTAGATATATCTCGACAGTAACGATCTATAATCAATCGACAGCTCATCTCCACCCTTCGTTAGATATATCTCGACAGTAACGATCTTTAATCAATCGACAGATCATCTCCACCCTTCGTTAGATATATCTCAACAGTAACGATCTATAATCAATCGACAGCTCATCTCCACCCTTCGTTAGATATATCTCGACAGTAACGATCTATAATCAATCGACAGCTCATCTCCACCCTTCGTTAGATATATCTCGACAGTAACGATCTATAATCAATCGACAGCTCATCTCCACCCTTCTTTAGATATATCTCGACAGTAACGATCTATAATCAATCGACAGATCATCTCCACCCTTCGTTAGATATATCTCAACAGTAACGATCTATAATCAATCGACAGCTCATCTCCACCCTTCGTTAGATATATCTCGACAGTAACGATCTATAATCAATCGACATATTTCGGTCCATACATCGACCACTGGACAGCCAAGCGTCGATTCCAGCTCGTAAACTCAGTATTAAACTTAAGACAGGCCTGTACTGTATGTACTTATCACATTTCATTGAAAATATACGAGACTTCCTGGTCGGATTTTAAATGAGACTTTTATTGAACTCGACTGTAATTTTATCAGTAAAGTTGATGGAGCAAAATTATTAAATAAACTTAAATAAAGGATTGAATGAGGAAGGAATTATGTCAATGTGAATAAGAAAAAGAAGGGAGATCCCCTTTCCTTGATTGTTGCACCGAACTGCACATGTAGAACAGACAGACGTTATTAAAATACTTTTGAGATTAAATAAAAATCATTTAAAAAAATCTTGGTATATATAATTAAGTAAGCTTCAATGTCCTTGTATAAAAACGGACCAAACTATAAATATTCAGTGGCGTAACAAAATGTATGCATGTTAACGGTTGTCAAAATTGTATTCAAGCCAAAATGAAATGTATTGATATAATGAAGTACCCGAATTATTACAAGAGGCCCGGGGTATGCTCCCCGGAATCATTTTATTTAAAGCAGTCGCGGGAAAAGCGTCTTTCTGTTCTTTGATATTTGTGAACAGACATCAAGATTGTAATGTCCTATATAACAACTTGTTAGAAAGTGTGTTTCATCCTCCACTACATAATTTCCCTTATTTAACATAATCTGTCTCTTCTATCCAAAAAGAGTTGTCTTTCTTTCTCTTTTTGAAACTCATGGAGTTTCTTAGTAATTGTCCTTAATTCTTTGTACAAAACTGTTTATAAATAAAATTTCATCACCAACACAATTGGAAATCATTGGCCGCGCAGTGATGACAGTACTCTCAACTTTTGTCAATAGGAAGAATTCGAAGTAAAAGTAATTAGTTGGCTATTTTAAGTAATTGCATATAAAATTTCGTATCTTTTTCGCGTATTATTTTTCTTTTTCCAATAAAGTTATCATCTAAAACATCATTTCTATTGGATGCCGATTCAATTGACGTCTTCCAGTAAACCAATGTTACTACATACTGGAAACATATAAATTACTAAATTTTGAGATACCGAATTCTCACCTGACGCTCCATGGAAATTAAGAGGACAAAGTAACGACTGGTTGGTTCTATAACAGGTGTAATTACAATGTGACTGGGGGAGTGGTATGCTTGTCTGATGCGCACTTTGTGATAAATCATCTTAACACGTTAAGTCACATGAGTACGCACTTTCAAAAGAAATACTATAAAAATGCACACATATATACCAACATGTTCTTGACATACGTACATATCTTTACAAGAAGTACCTACCCTTCCGGAGCACCGAGTCTCCATAGCCTGGTGGAAACTCACATGTTTAACTTATTTCATTTGCCAAATTGCTTGTTGATTTGAACATGAATTGATATGTTTGTTTTTGATTATAGAATAATACACGGCGAAATCCATAACATATCCCATATCTGACTGAGACCCCCGTATCAAACCGCGGGCATTAATTATGATATTGGTCGAGGTCCGATATATGATATGTGATATGGATTTCACCATGTTTAACTGTTTTTATCATATCACAATAAAGCCCTCGGTCTGATAGGGGAAGTCTCGGTCAGATATGACATATTATTCTATATATCATAAACATAAACGTTCACCATTTAGAACAAATACAATGTACAAGCATTACAGACATTTGTCCTAAACATGACACAACATTTAACTTTGCGCCAATTGCACAGAAATGCATTCTTCCGAATAATTCCACTCATGACATTTGCATAACATTAATCCTCAGTTAAATCTTTGTAATGCATAAGGATGCCGCGCGATGATTTTCTAAATGATCTAGTGGTTATAATGTATCTATTTTGTCAGAGTAGCCAGTCTGATATCGATGCGGCTTTCCGACCGGGCACGTGCGGTCTGTGATATGAATTACGCTATTTTAGCCGTATCTGTCCATGCAGAAATTACGTATTCACGACTAAATTTAACATGACCTACGTTTTTTATTTTATACGAAACAAGAAGAGAGCCAACCGTGGTATAACAGACCATATACTTATCGCTGTTCCGTTTTAAAGACGCACTCCCTTGCTTAACTTATGACGTCATGCTATGTGTCGCGAACAATGGTTGTGACGTAATTTTCATTCATAAAATCATTAATTTCAATGGCGGTAATTTCAACAGCAGAATTGTTTCAATCGACCTGTTTGCAAATAGATCCGAAGAAAGAGTTCGCAATGTTTATTTCAATCCTTTTAAATAAGTCATGTTAGCATTGAAATGATCAACATTTACCCGTGGTATATCGTCGAATAATACACGGGCCGGAGTTCGCATGCGGCGAATTTATCACTCGGTGGCAAAACCATCTCGTGATATATTCTTCCGCGTGTGAACTCCGGCCCGTGTATTATTCGACGATATATCACGGGTAAATGTTGATTATTTTTTAAGTATAGGATATAATCCCATATTTAACGACACTATTATACACCATCCATTATATCAAACGACTCGGTTAAAAGATCACAACTCATGTCACTCTAGATGAGATCCAAGTTTGAGAAACTTTGTCAGTTCACCGAAGAATTGCGATTTTCTCCCGTTCACTCCGGTTATTCTCCACCATTCTAAAACTGTTGCTTCTCGATATAAGTTAAAAAAATCTTGACTGGCCATAATGATCATGCTTCAGAAACTACGGAAACTGTAAGTGACGCTTAGCGACTAGAGCAGGGTGTTCATTAATCGATCACCAGCGAAGGTAACTTCAGTTAGTACGTTGGATAATTCATTGGAGTTATTGTCCTTTTAAATATCGCATTTATACTGTTATAGCTATTTTCCCTAAAATTATTAGATATACAATTTATTCCCGAAATGTTCATGCGTGATGGCAAGATCCGATAAACAAGTCTTGTCAAAGTCTGATTATTCATGTAACTGTACATGTAATTGCCTCCTGGATTATAATAATGGAGTATAAACAAAAGGCCACATTAGAAACTTTATGACAAATGTGATGACTGCAATTTTTCTATTGTCAACTTTCCTTTTCTATGCAGCGATATACCTGCTTCTTCTGCTTATGTTGTATTTGCCCAATTAATACGCTATGGTAGAACTTCTTTCCACTACGGGAACAACGACACAGGATGCTGCAAATAAATTGTTGAGTCAGAGATATTGCAAGCCTAGGCTTATCAAGGCTCTCAAAACGTTTTATGGTAGTCATCGCAGTATTGTTGATAAGTTTGATGTCTCTGTGTCTAGGATTGCCTTTGATATAGGTCCATGTTCCATTGACATAATTTTGATTACACACGTGGCGGATGTAGCAAACAAAACAGGAGGTGCTTACCCTTCCGGAGCACACAGTCTCACTTCTCTGGTGGAAGTTCATTTGTATAACCTAACTTGTCAGTTCCAAAGTTTTTACGTTGCCTCTGAAATGTGATTCGGACATGGATTTATATGTTTGTTTTGATTTATATATATATCAAATTCTAGCTAGATTTTATACGTTTCTGCAGCCAAATCTTAACCAAGATAAAGTAAGAGTTTGAATACGATACACTCTTACATGAAAAAAAAACCCACAAAAATGCATATAATTATGTAGCTTTAGAAACCTTTTTCTAAGAAAATTAATCAATTTATACAAAATTTGCTTTAATTCTTAATATAATTGTTGACATAAAAATATATGTGTGCGTACGAGGTTCTAAAACTTAAGTCCTATATAGATAGAAACAATAAATATATCGCAGATATCGCATATATTTTTAAAATTTTGTACCAAGCACTACCGATGAGGAAATGTATTCCTAAACGGTCATCTGGTGCTGCAAAACTAACACTGGCATAATATGTAATATATTGTAAACATATAAATGTATAAAACTATATACATGTATACAATTAAATATAAGATAAACAATTACGTAAAGCGGATAAAAAGCAGTTTGTAGCTTACAAACAAGAGCAAGATCACTCAAGGCAACAAGAATGAACTAAAATATACAATTTCTGTTGTAACAACTACATGAAATAAAACATTACAAGAAAAGTAGATTATCGCACCAAATTTACATTTGACAAATAATAGGAATCCAAGTTTTTCAAGGTTTCATTCTTTTTTATCAAACGTTCGTTATTTAGTCATTTATATACTAGTATATGGAATTGATCATTATTATCTGGATTATTTATTTAAAGTAACAAAATCTTTTTACAAACTGTCTGTAAAATGTTTATGCCATATACACATGTAATGATTTAAACCGAAACCGACTCTTCTAAATGTTCGTCGATCAAAAACTAAACAACTATGTTATATATACTCCTCTAAATATCAAAATCCATTGCGCAAATAGACAGCTTTGCTGGAAGTCTCAAAACTGGCTCTACAAGTATACAGATACAAATGACAGCTTCATACAGACTCAAAGTTTATTATTTTAAAGATCAGAGTATAGGTACATAAAAACTGCTGAATAATATCTACATTTGTATAGCTATTGTATTTAGCAAGGGTTCGGGCCTGTTTTGCATAATATGCAACGTATTTTTCTTATTTCCATGCATGTTCCAAAAATAACTACACTAAGAGTAGAGTAAAGCAATTGTATTTCACACTTTGTCAAGAAAATAACACTTTTCTAGAGATGTCAGCTTTAGGGTGACAGATAAACCAGAAAAGACAAGTAACAGATTCCCTACGTTTTACTAGAATCTGGGATAGTTACTGTTTCATATCTTACATTTGATATGTATATACTCGTATGTATCCCCCGTCGCCTGATCCTGAGGAGTGTTGTGGTTTCTTTTTGTCTCGCTGATCATGTACAGAAAGCAGTCGTATATGAACATGTATTGACTCTGAAAAATTATAGGATCGACACTTTATATCTGGTTCACATAATAAATAATAAATCAGCGTTGAAATTGTAGACGGCTCAGTCACCGATTGGACTCTTCGCGCACTTTTAGGTATAGTTATGAGATACCAGACACAATGGAATATTAAAAATATCTATACTCATAAAGAAGCATACTCAATAGTTTGGGTACAAATCCCTATTTCAGAATGGACTTTAATTAAAGCACTATTGTTACAGTTCAAGTAAAAAAAATGTCCCAATATTAGTTTGACCTTGAAGTAATACCCATATCAATCAATCAATCAATAAGTAAATCGCAACTGAGATCTGTAAACAATAAACCAGAAGTGGGTTATAAGAAAGTAAACCATTTAAAAAAGTAATCAACCAAAGCATTATCGACTTAAATCATTTTTGAATTTATGTGCGCCACGACGGCAAGTCGTGGACATTTACACATTCAAAACCAATCATATCTAGAACGTCCATGCGAATCGTCTAAAGGTATATCACAACCAGTAAAGTCCAATGACTGTATTGTTTATTGATAAATGAACATTTTGTTTAAAACTGATATTAAACGATCAATTTTCAGTCTTAACTAGTAAAGGTAACTGATTATTTTTAGTAAAATGATAAATATTGAAACGACAAACCTCGCATTCTACAAGCTGCATTCGACTTTCTCTCATCGTCAGTACCAAATCAAAGATATCTACATTGTTGTCATGGATACAGTCCATTAGCTGATAAAGGGCAATATAAACACCCGATCTCCCAGTTCCAAGACTTAAAAAACGATAAATGAACATTAAAATTAATTCTGCATGAAAATAGTGAATATTGGGTTTCAATTAAACGTAAGCAACAGATTTTTGTCTAGAAGTAAATGCATTTTCCACAAACTTGGTAAAATTCAAAGGGTAAAAACTTTTTCTTTACCTACCTGCACCATAAACTTGTGAAATTATAATTGAATTGCGAGTAGAAGGAACAGTGAAGTATGAGTCGTCAATTTATGCAACATACTTATCATCAATGTAGTGATTACGGCCATAGAACCTTTTAAGGGCCTTGCAATATCCCTGGATTAACAAAATTTTTGAGTGCCGTTTGCTTCGTTGTTAACTTTAAGTGGGCTTACGTGCTGCCAACGCATACTAATTGCTAAACAAATTTCCTAAAAAGAGAAGTTGCATATAAAAATAAAGTTGTCAAAGAAAAATTGACGTCGTCATGGTTGCCATATACATGTAGCTTCAAATGTAGCTTATCATGGGTGTCATAAATGTGATAAAAGTTCAACTATGAACTATCAACTCTTATTTCAATCCCACTAGCATTAATGCCATTCACGTAGTCGAAATTATGCCATCTACATATTTTTACGCGGGGTTGAATGAGTTTGCGATGCGCATATCTCCAGATTTAACAAAGATCTACATACATTTATTTCTAAAAGTTTTTCTAAAACACTATTACAAATGTTTTAATTAAAAAAAATCAGGACAAGTAATACTAAATATAAATTATAAATGAAACGCAATTTATGGAAAAGTTATGTATAATACGTACCCACAATGAACCACGGTAGGTCCTAATTTATCTGATTGGGTAACGTTTGATTTGACAGCTTCTATTAACTGAACTACTTCTTTCTGCATGGAACAGTCATATCTTTCATTCAATCCCAAACTTTGAAAATGTTTAATTATTCTAGATTTCTTTCCCTAAATATATATATGTATCAGATGATGCATGTGGGTTAAAGTCTTAAATGTCTTTTTAATAAAATTATAAATTGGCGGGATTCGATTTTGTTATGTAAAATCGAACAAATAATTTGAAATAATTAAAATATAAAAGTCATGGCACATTTGTACAGTTAATATGCAAATGTGATAATCTCCTTACAAAGTAAACTTGTCAATCAAGACCAATGTTTCTAAAAGATATAATCAATATACACGTCACATGTCTAGGAGCTGCATTTTAACGAAAAACACAAGAAATAAAATGTAACATAAAACTATTGACTTTTGGGTTTGAAATTTTGCTGACCCCGGTTAATGCGCAGATTTAAACATCACAGCCTCCGTTAAAGGATATTGATCTACATATTTCTCTATACAATTACAAATTACACCAGTTAAAATTTTACAGTACTAGACGCCCGTTTCGGAATACAATTACTCATCCGTAGTGCTTGGACAAAGCCTTTTAAGTATACTACCTACTAACTGCATAATCTTACTAAATCAAATCAAAATATTAATGTGGCGGATATAGATAGCTCAACAAGACTTGCGTACTTTTTTGGAGCACCCGGTCTCACCTTCCTGGTGAAAGTTAACGTGTTTAATCTAATTTGCCAGTTTCAAAGTTTTTCCTTTGCTTCGAGTTTGTGATTTGGGCATTGATAGGTATGTTTGGTTCTTGCTTAGCGATATTAAGTTGTGTGATTCAATACTTGTAATTTTTAGAATTATCAGTGTTCATTTCACAATAAACGCACACTAAATCTGATTTTACCAAATTTAACTAGACAATATTCCATATTTATGATGTGTTAATACAATTTCAAGGTCTACCTTTTTAAGTCTTATGGTTGATAATTCAGTCTTATGTATAAAACATTTAGTCATCGTTTCAACGTTTGTAGAACCATATTGTTTTGATGATAGAGGTTCTGACGGGAAATATCCGTCAAAGCTGACCTAAAATAAGCATAAAATATTCAATGATTAATCTTGGTTTATACCCTCAGTTATTACAAACCTAAAAAAACGAAATAGTATGATTATATCTAATTGATTCAGACAGTGTGAACTTGATAAATAATTGTTCTGACTATTTTTAAATAGTTCGAAATAGAGTATATTATGTAAACTACAGCTGTAAGAAGGTTAACATTCCGAGTTGATTAGTACAGGCCAATTAAGTCAATATAAAGTCATTAATATTATTATCAATACTTTGTTGATCAATTGTGTCCCATAAAGATGATTTTAAATAAAAAACAATTTAGTTCATAAAATTGAACAACATGGTTGTGTTTGTACCCGACCTCTTTGCTCCGATGGAAGTTAACATGTTTATATGAATGTGCCAGTTTTCAAATGTTTGGTTTTAGGATTGTGATTGAAAATAGACTGGTACAGTACCGACCAGTCACAACATAACATTAAGTTAACTTGAAGCAGTCAGAATCTCTGGTCAGGATCTCTGTTCCAGGACAATTGACCAGAGATTTGAACAGCTATAAGTTAACTTAAACATGTTCTACGACAGCTTTCTAGGACGAAATCAGTTTTCTAATCTCTGCCTGACCAGTCATATTCTCTGTTCTTATGACCAGAGATGTCACGTTCAAATCTCTGCTTTTGGCGAAAAGCAGTCAAATTTATGTTCTAGAAAAATCTCTGCTTTTCGGGACTGAAGATTTTTCTAAGTTTTGTCGTGGGAAAATCTCTGCTATTTTTCTGAATTCTGTTCTATCTAAATCTCTGTTTTTTCTAAATCCTGTCCTGTCCCAGGAAAATCTCTGCTTTTTTCTAAATTCTGTTCTGTCCTAGGAAAATCTCTGCTACTTTTCTAAATTCTGTCCTGGAAAAATCTCTGCTTTAGCGCATGCGTGGTTAACGTTCGACACAACAGAAATAGTTTATCGTACTGCGTGATCCTGTATTATCAAATATTTATGTTATAACAACATGTTAATGTTTTATTTATTTATTTATTTATTTTTTTATTTATTTATTTAGTATTTATAATCATTACATATGTATAAACTACTAATATGCCAAGGACGTGTGTTTATGTTATTCAGATATCACTAGAAAATCTTTATAACCACGATAACAATCGTTGAAAAAAACATATCAGGTTAGAAGTTAATTGCGATAATTGGATTATTGAAGGTGTCAGTCCTGATCCGTGAAATGGTCACGGTCACGGTTTATTAGTTAGGAAGTTTAGAATAAACAAGATGAGTGAGGTGAACTAAATTTATTATTAATTTTCGTTTAATGGATATATCAATGACAAAATTATTTCTAAAGTGTGAATTCCAAATAGTATGGCGTTCGTTTGGAGAAAATCGACCAAGAAATAAAATTTTATTAATTTTGCAGAGAGACATGATACTGCAATGGACTTCTGTGTATGAGAGAGAGAGAGAGAGAGAGAAGAGAGAGAGAGAGAGAGAGGGGGGGATTTACACAGATTATAACGAAAAATGTTTTTAATCTTACAACCACTGAACAAGTGTTTGGGCATTAAAAAGTTCAAATTAGTTCTGAAGCTCATTATTCATTTTTTTACATTTTTTATTATCGACATGAAATACGGTTTTGTTTATTTAGAGATTTCTTATCGATACTTAATCCATCTAAAATACACGTTATTGATAAAGACACTTTAATTATCTTGTTTTATTATTATTATTATTATGATTCCCCACCACCGAAGGTGGGGAATCATATTGTTTTCGTTCTGTTTCTTCTTATTATTATTATTATTATTATTTTTATTATTATTATTATTCCGTCAGGATCATATGCTGACGCATATCTCGGGAACGGCTTGATGGATTTAGATGAAATTTGCTACCAATAATCTGTTGTCTGGGAAGATAATCAAGACGCGTTCATTTTCGTTATCTTGAAGGTGGGTGGGTGGGTGTAAATAAATACGTAGTTAAATACCCGGGGAAACCAATTCTGAATGGACATAGGCTGATTACGACACCTTAATTATACCAAGTCAATGCTTTCACCTATGAGTTAATCCGATTAGTGACCGTTAAATACTTGGCGATTTTTAAAACCACAGCTTGTCACGTCACACGCCTGTACTTAAAACCTTACACAATGAGATGAATGGTGTATACAATTTGCCTTGATAGATCAAATGGCTTGGGGGTTTTCTGTTAATCACTGACTGTGTAAGTAGAAGACTGCCCACTTTTTTAAGTTTATGCCAATGAAATGTCTCCTTTTACTGGCTGACACTTTCCTAATGACTGGTATGTCGAGTACAAAAATTTGTAATTTTAGTCGGAAATGAATCTTCCGAGTAAGCCGCCACTCTGTTACTATTAACACTTTTCAAATAAGAGATGGACAATTATTTCAGGTATTGTTCAAGTTTAAGATAAAATATTTTTGTGTCTTTTTTATTCGATTTAAACATTGGAATTATCGTAATTTGGACTGAAAGTTCACTTCGATTTAAACATGGGAATTTTCGTAATATTTCGTAATTTGGACTGAAAATTCGCTTCAAATTCGGCATATCGAATTAACTAACAAATTTACATAGAAATACATAGCGATCTGACGGGACCATTTGTATCATTTCGATTTAAGCGAAATTTCTATTCAACCGACTTCGAATTAACGAGAGTCGACTTTATTTCTTTTGCATCAAAAACACCTAAATAATCTATATAGCAATGAAGATCTGAGTCTTTTAGATGCTGGAAATAACAATATGAGATTTATTCTGTGTAATACACCTAAACTAATATGTACCTGAACGTGTTGAAAAGTACGTTTTTTTCAACAGAGGGGGTCTTTTAAATCGGACTATATATTATACAGCGTCGATCTATTTCAACACACTATACACAGAGTTAACATACATGCTTCACATAAAAATGTCCGTCTTTTACTATTTTGACTGAGTAGATGTATCGTTATGATCATGAACCTCAAACATATAGGAATAACCGATGTAAGTCGCGTAATTAAAATACAAACAGATGGCCTCCTATGATGTGTATTGCGCATTGAATTACGATTATTAATCAATAAACTTTTTAGAAAAATATTAAATAAACATCACAAAGGGTAACTTATTATATTTTATTTTAGATTTTACAATAATTCCGAGTCCATCTGACGACATCGGAAGGGCACCTGGGTATATCCTCAGGCAGTGTCGACACGCTCCAATATTACTTGGATCTACCTGCCCATCATTAGAAGGTCTTACATTCGCACCTAAGACAACGATCTTAATCAACTCTGTTGTTAATAACTGTGTTTATTCAGTGACACTCGCCAATCCGTCACTGGTTTCAATGTGTTATCACCTGTTAATTACTGGTGACCAACATACCGGTGAACTTTGTAAAAACTTGTGGCCAGAAAAATCGCAAAGCGCCGTGTTTTGTCGCAAGTTAAAGAAAAAAATCGTAGTTCACGATGCCCAGCGCAAACCCTCCCATACGTGTTCATTCACTGTAACACGCGACGACGCCAAATCAGAGGCCTGAGAGGGGTTCTACGAGTCTTCTTATTCAATAAAATTCATTGAAAACGTCACTTCCTATGCCGAGAAGGCCTTCCAATGTACGATTTTTCTCAACCGAAAACTTTAATTCAAATCTACTTTAACTTTCGAAGAAATTTTAAAAAGCAATCAAGGTATGATTTTTTTAGTTTACCAGGTCGGCGCGGTACAAATGTACTTCATACACAACTGCCTTTAAAATGTAATTGTTCATCAAGGCAATATATACACAACATTAAAAACGCATGTGACGTGAAAATCACAAGATTTACCCTTTTTGGCGACACAGTAATGAAATTGGCAACAAAATTTTACAACTGGCGATTTCCTTGACGACAGACTTTTACAACCTAGCGCTAACCCTGCTAGGGTCTGTTCACCAGATATATGCCATGAATTATTTATGGATGGTGGGGAATCATACGTAACTGGTATCCCAGTTACAATCTCTAGTTATTATTATTATTATTATTATTATTATTATTATTATTCTTTCTCCTTTTGAGAGGAGTTTCCAGTCTACTTGTTTACTTGAATGAAGTTGCTAAGATAACGTTTTTATCAAACCGTGTACGGGTACATTAAACAGTTGAGAGAAATTCGTCTAGAATAATCCAGTCCATCGATTATGTGTTGTTTTTGCTATGTACATGTTTCAAAAAGTCTCAGTCGAGATTAGTACGATTTCGAGTACTTATCATCACACACGCCTGTCGTATGGATACATGAAGTTATGTTGAAATATTAGATAACGATTCCGTTTCAATCATTTATAATTGTGAAACAATTGCGATAAGTTTGATTTGCTAAGACTGATACTACTGGCCATAGCTCAGGAGATTCGGATTCAGGCCCGTAGCAGCCCATTTGAAAGGGAGGAGGCAAATCAAATGGTGAATTGAATGTGCGCCGCATGCACACACACACGCTAGGAAGGGTCCGGGGCATGCTCCCCCTGGACAATTTTATAAATTGAAGTCAAAATATGCAATTTCCTGAATCCTGAAAATTAAAAAAAATGTCATTCAGTACTTCAGAAATTGTTGATAACATATTCACTCAAGAAAGACACGCTTAATGAAACCAAAACTATTTTTAGAATGTACCGGCATGTGTATCTTTAAATTGCAACAGATTTGAAATTATTTTGTGTGCTGGAGCGCACACACGCTAGGGGTCCGGGGCATGAATTGAAGTCAGAATACGCAATTTCCTGAATTCTGAGAATAAAAATATATCATTTACATGTAGTAATTCAGCTACATGTACATTCAATAAGTTACAAACTATTTTCGAATTTATTGGCAAGTGTTTGTTAATTTGCACAATTGAAATTAGTTATTTTGACAATATTTTGCACAGTGTGACATAGTGTGACATAGTGAGTGTGTGAAAGATTAAAAATTAGGCTTAATTATTGCGTGCTTTACTTTTTTAGATTGGTTAAGACAAACCTACTGTATCGTACTCATTGGCGCCGAAGGCACCGCGCTCAATGGACATCTTTATTACCCAACATTATGTTCTCAGGACTATCATACAGACTTTATAAAAAATCGGTCAAAAAAGTGGGGTCGGCCCCCCCCCCTCCCCCCATCTCCTTCGGGTCGACGTCTGGAATACATCACTGGATATTAAATTGGCTATTCTAGGTTACCCGAATATCTTGTCAATTTCCATAAATTGCAAATGTTTAACTTTGTTGAACATTGGGTTCATCCATATAGGGATGGTGTAAGTTATGTAAATCTAAAAAAAGCCATTATTAGGTCCCACACTGGCTCAAATATTGTTGTAATACAATTTTTATATACCAGAAGTCGCTTCATCAAAAAAGTAGAACATTGAGATATTTGAATAAGCCCCGAATGTTGATAGACTGTGTGTTCGTATTCATGGGCCACTGGTCATGAAATAAGTGATGGTTTGTGGGCCTTCCAGCAGTACTGTAACCACACCAAGGGAACCATTATGTCAAACAGTCCTGTGTCCGCCCAAATTCGGGGAGTTTTATAATCAGTGGCCCCATTATTTATTATTGTTGTGTCTTGTTCACTTGTTCTTTCTTTTGTTTCGTGTTCTTGATTGCATTGGTTGTTGCCAAGTACAAGTTTTTCAGCTGTTGTCTTCTATTTTAGATGCACAGTTCCTGGCAATTTCGTTAATAGCCTATGTATTCGGGGTATTCAAATGTCTCAATTTTTTATTGTTTTTCGACATCTTTGATAAAGTAACGCCCATTCCTCAAACCGAACGAAATAATAAAACTGGACAAGATACTCAAGACCCGTATACGTGTGTCTATGACTGATACAAAAGTATCTTGAGTGCAAAAAGGTCAAATTGGTCTGTCACCCCTACAGTTATAATAGATGGGACCTTTGGGGTGGACGACCATTGTGCATAGCATCGAGTATACTTCAAAGGCTAGTATAAAGAAGGAACTATATGAGCACCCTTTGATAATTATCTAAATTTCCCTATATGCAGGCGAGTCCATCTCAATGGTCCTCCCCCGCAATATATCAGAGGTTCTATCTATTATTACCGAAGGGTTGACAGATCAATTCGACCTTTTTGCACTTAACAAAATACTTTTAGTTTTGGCCGAGGTTTTGTGCTTGGAAGACATGATTCAAGAGAAATGGATGCATGATGAAACGTGTGATATTATGATAATTCCATTTTTTGAAATAAATATTTTTCATACATTATGCAATATTCATCGCCGTTGAATTGATTTTTCACCAGCCATCAGCCGAAACACTGTGGTTGCCGGTGGAAACAGGTGGTAAGTCAGTCACTTGCCCAGGTGAGTGGTACCAAGAGGGTGTATGATTCAGGATTAACTGGTTCATATGTACGGTAACTCGGTATGGGGCAACCACTACGGTAGCTCAGTTGGCAGACTGCTCATCCTGTAAGGTCGAGCCCCGGCCGGGTTTGGCCAATATTTGAAATCGTAGTGATTTTTTTTTCAACAAGCACTCGGCAATTAGAAATGAAAGTCAATGGGCTTTTGGATGAGACCTTAAAACCCGATGCCCCATGCCACGGTATAGGCGTGGTACGCTAAAGAACCCTCGCTGCACATTGTCCTGGGCGCACGGCAAAGCTTAACATTTCTGCTACTATTGCTACCTATTGCTGGTGACGTCCTGATATAAATGAGCGTCACGCAGTCGAATAGGTTGGTCTTTTCAGGTACCCAAGACTATTCACAGGATGAAATCACATCTTTAAGCTTTGCATAAAGATGGCATAAAGATGGTCTTTATGCCATCTTTATGCAAGCGTAAAGATGATATGCATAATGTCCAAAGTCCTTTATGCCACCTTTAAACCATCTTTATGCATGAAAATATTTTATACAGGTAACTGTATATTTTCATTTTTATGGTTTAGTCTCACTTAGCCATACATTTAAAAAAGTATAGTCTCGTTTAGCATATATTTTAAAATCGCCAAATTCTACCCGAGACCTGTACACCTGGAAATAGTCTATTTCCTAAATATGCATTTCATAACAATAAAAATATTATAAATAAATAAATTTACTAGTTTGTTTATGTTCCTATTTATTTATTTATTTATTTATTTATTTATCCATGTATTTATTTTATTTATTTATTTATTTATTTATTTATTTATTTATTTATTTATTTATTTATTTATTTATTTATTTTCATGTATTGATTTTATTTCCATGTATTGATTCTATTTCTTCATTTATTTATTTAATTTTTCTTGCATGTCAGAATCACATTAAATAATTTTTTCCGGCGAGAAACAGAAGCTGATTATTATTATTATTATTATTATTATTATTATTATTATTAAACCTGTCAGTCATCGGAAGTTCCTCGGTAACGAAATAACGTCTCTTGGTTGAGAATTATTGATTGTTATGATCAGCGACATTTACGTTATATACCATCTTTGAAATATAGCTGGTTCACAGGTTCTGGGATAATTATTATTATTTTAATAGTCTACCTTCATAAAAAGTTGTTAATTAGACATTCCTAAGATAGAGACCCGTACATTTATTCAACAGGAAGTGTTCTTACAATTAACAAAATTGATTGACAGGTGTTCAGATAGCAGGATTTCATGACACCTGGAAATATACTACTCCAATCGTTTGATGTTGTCTTGGATTTAGAACTGATTGTGAAAAGAAAATATTATGTATACGGGAGTATGAATAGACTGATAACGGACAACGGGCGCATGACAGAATTCTATTATTTTAAAAAATAACTACAATAAAATTTTACCACCGGTTATTAAATTTTCAATCATTTATTCATCATTTTACCGATTATTTATTAGTGTCAAATATAAATATAAATAAATAAATAAATAAAAAATAAATAAATAAATAAATAAATAAATAAAATAAATAATTTTCGTTTGTATCTTGGTCAAAAGGTATTTTCGGAAGCAGAAGAGCATATACTACCATTTATTTAAAAAATTTAAGCTAATCTCTCTCTCTCTTTCTCTCTCTCATCACATAAATTATCCATTATACATGCAGAAAAAAACAATTAAATAAGAAATCCAAAAAGATGACCTCTCTGATTTGGTGTTTCAGACTAAGGTTTTTCTAGCTTAATTCTTTTTAAAAACAAGTTTATTTCTTCTGTTTTTTAATTCTTGCCTTTCATTTCAAATTTGATGCGGCACTTTTTATACTATTTTCCCTGTATTTATTTTTTTTTTGTGTAGGACATATTGCTCATCTGACGCCAAATAAATAATCATTTGAATTTTATTTCGTTTTTAATAAAAAAAGAAACAATAATAGAAATTTAAAAATATTTTGAAACAAGAGAGTCAATCATCGTTAAATGTCGCTGGTTCAACGTCAAAGTTTAGAATGAATGAATTTATTTATTTATTTATTTATTTATTTATTTATTTATTTATTTATTTATTTATTAATCTCAATCACATGAAATTATAGAAGTATTAATTTAATAAAAAAACTGGTGTGAGTACTGGTTATAGGTAATTAATCTGTTAATGTTAATGTAACACCATGCAGGTACATTTTCCAAGTAGAATATACTACCGTCTGGTTCAATTGGAAGAAATTTGCTTCTGTTATCAACCAGTTACCTTATATGTTGATAAGGCATGCAGATTCTCATTGTAAACAGTAATTTCTCTCTCTCATTACCATCACTTGTGTAATATTATTTTCTAGTTTTCTTTAACCTACGTTACATTTTACAATTAGTCACTCACAGAACACGCACATTCAACAAATAAAGTCAAATAAAGCTCTCAGATACCGTCCTTTGATTAATGACTTATTAATTTAAGATTAAAAATCCCAGAATATTACATTTTCATATTGAAAAACTTAAGTGATTAATAAATTAATGAATAGATAAATAAATTAAAAAAAAAAGAAATGGATTTAAGATAGTGTCTCCTTTCTATTTGTAACAGATAATAATAATAATAATAATAATAATAATAATAATAATAATAATAATTATTATTATTATTATTATTTTAAATAATTATTATCATTATTTTAAATAAGATATATATATACATATATTTTTAAATTATTATCTAAAATATGAAAGTTTTAGAGCTGGTCACGTGACCACATATCGTTATAGCTAACTTATATATAAATTATAAAACGTTGAATCATCTCCTCCGTGGCCTAATGGATAAGGATGAAGAGTCAGACAAGAATGTATAGTCTGGGAACCTAAGGGTCACGAGTTCCAGTCCCGCTGACTTTATGATTTAGAATAGTAATAGACATATCAATAAAATTCATATGTTCATCATTTAAACGGCTGGGTCTGTTTTTTTTCTTTCGGAACATCTGACAACGAACCAGTCTGTCTGTATCTCTCCAGAAATGAACTAATGGCTTGTCTTGTAATTTGAATTCCTTCTGAATTTATAAGTTCCTGTCTAGCAGTCTAGTGTCCACAACAGTTTTCCCACTTCTTCTCAGCATTACGATTCATTCCCTAATGTATAACGATAATATGTTCACTTTCAAGGGAGGCATTTTCTGTTGCTATTTACAAACACCTTTGGTCTATATCGATAAATCGCACAGGTGTGAAATAATCACATGTTTTGTAAGAGAGCATGCGCGGTCCTGGCAACAAAAGCAGTCGTAGGAGGATTTAGAACAGTTTTTAGAGCAAATCAACAGAGCATGCGCGGTCCTGGCGACAAAAGCAGTCATGAAGTTAAGTCCAGAACAGAATTTAGAACAGTTTATAGAACTGTACTAAGCATGCGCGGTCCTCGTGACAAAAATGGTCAGCAGGACCAATTCTAGGACAATATTTATAACAGAATTTAGTTTCAAATGAGCATGCGCGGTCCTGGTCATGGAATAAGAACAAGAACGAGAACTGTCCTGGACATTGTCATCAGGACATTTTCCAGGACAATCTCTGCTTTCTGAAGCTGTCGCCAGGACAGTTTTAACCAGTCATATCTCTGCTCCTAAGTTAACTTATAGCAGTCATAATCTCTGCTTTATAAGTTAACTTGGATGTTATGTTGTGACTGGTCGGTACTGTATGTTTGTGTTTGATTTTTATACTTACTTGACAGTCTTCCTTCTTTGGTGTTAACATAACAATTACTGAGACATTTTGTTCCCATACCATTGTCCAGAAATCATCTATTGTGTTGCTTAATGGATGTTGTGTGACAATAAAATCATGGCTCAGGTTGTGTTTCAAATTCTAATATAAACAAATACAAAATAGATTCACATAATTGATAGACGAAAACCCAATTAAGGTTGATAAAGATTAATGACTAATCCAAATAATTACATATTTAGATACGGAAATTGTACATTTGGATTTATACGACTTACAATTATATGACAAAGGAATCTATATTTATGCAGCAATATACCCACATCTTCTGAGTGTGATGTATTTGTTTCAATTTACATGGATGGGTATAATTGTGTTTAAATATTACATTAAAGCCATAGAATTTGTTCTAACTGCGGAGCATTTATACAACGAAGCAAACTGCTTATACATTGTTGTTTCAGTGAGATTACTTATGGATGTCTTCAAAAAGTGTCATGGTTATAATCACAATGATATGATTAGTACGGGTTGTCTGTATCCATTTTGATAGATTTGACATCTCGTAGTTCCGGGTTCCGTTCTTTCTTAATTTAGATTTCACATTTTGTCGGTCTAGCTAGCTTAATATGAATAGCTTAACTATCCGAAGCACCCCACTTCACTTCCATGGTTCAGTTTTATGGGCTTTACTTAATGTGCCAGATTTCAAATTGTTTACTTCTCTTTTTGTGGTTGTTAACATCAATGCATATGTATTTCAATTTAGATGACGAGTAAAAAGCTTGTTGATATTACGTTTTATATGAAATAACTGGATATAATGAGTGCCCTTTAATGTTTTAAAGTTCAATTTTTTCGATTGTAATTTGTAAATTTTAATAAATTACAATTTCGAATTTCAGTTCAAATACTACGACATGAACTATTTATCACAGATTATCTATATTATAGATTAACTCGTGCACACAGCTTATTATATTTATACCTGTAGATGACTTGCATTGATGTAATTCGTCTTGTCCTCTATAAACTTGACACGAGAACTGTCGACTGAAAAAAAATTAAAAATGTTTTGGACATGGATTAGTATGACTGTTCTATTTGTTATAAATATCAACGCGACCTAACCAATTATTGTAAATATATATTACCTGTAGTTGAGATCTAGCAACTTTCTTAAACTACATTCAGAAGCTCTGCATGAGATAAGGAAATAGTCTCACTAAGCATACTTGAAATATGGTTTACTTACAGGGTAATATCTTTTGATCTCTGATAAGGAAATAGTCTCACTAAGCATACTTGAAATATGGCTTACTTACAGGGTAATATATTTTGACCTCTGATAAGAAAATAGTCTCACTAAGCAGACTTGAAATATGGCTTACTTACAGGGTAATATCTTTTGATCTCTGTTCTTACGTCTGTTATTTTGCAGCTTCGCTGTCTTGCATTGCTCTTTTGGGCTAAGAATTTCCAGATCCTAAAACGTTGGATAATGTAAATGATACAGTTTAGTATTTAGTAGAAAACAATATTCGTTATGAAATATATCGAGTATATATATTTAAATACATATGTATTTTACTGGACAATGAGCCAGACATCCACAATTTTTCGATTAATCTATATCCTATATACAAGTGGCAATAAAATAAGCATTTATCAAGAAAAAATTCATGTACACTGGTACAAATGTTTTGGTGGTCATCAGTCAGTTTTCATTCACTGCAAGTAAGCAATATAAAAACTAAAATTGAACACTCAAGCCCAAAAATTAACATAAATAATCCTAATACAGGTTCATTATACATCTAATGATTTCAATGGCAAACATAGCAGATTCAGAAAACGTAGACGAGTGTATTTTGTTTTAAAATAATACGATAAACTCTGATTTTGAAAATGAAAATATGAAATATTACCTGAAATTCTTTGGCAAATTTTAGATCGCTGTCTGTGTGCATTTCCATCACTACTTGGTAAATGTTAGATAAGATCATTGGCCTATTAAAATATTAAGAACTACATTCAGCACATTGAAAGGTCTTAAGAACGTAATAAATATTTAACTTACAATCTTACCTTAAAATCAAATAATTAATGGATATATGATAAAATTGTAAAAGATAACTTAAAACATTTCTGCGGAATATTTAGACTTAATTTCTCATTTTTGTTAACCGAGTTAAGCAATTAATATACAGCTTTATCTACATGCTTATATCGAAGTTGCAATTTAGACTTTGTGAATTGTGTATTAAAATTAATATTTGTTCTAGCAATAATATCTAAAATGAAAAAACGCCATGTAAATCTATATTCAAATCAAGTATCAAACCAAAGTAAAAAAACTTCCTAAATCGGCACAGAGTGAAAAACACGTAAACTATAACTAGGGAAATTATGCCGAGAGTTCCAGAAGAATAAGCGCCCTGTTAAGGTAGCTACATCCGCACGTGTACAATGAAAATATTCTTAAATATGTTTGAATTCCACACCATCCCTGAACTAGCATTCTTCCACCCCAGATAGAAAAATCCATAAAAAGGGAGGTGCAAGATATCTCCATCTTGTACCCCCCTGTGCAAGATAGCCTACACGCCGTTTTTCCCGCAATCTTTTATCAACAAAATCAGAGGTGTACCGAAAGTTGAAATTGATTTTAAATTGAATATTGTACTTTCTGGTGCAAGAAATAGAATCAATCATTACTTGTAGTGTCAGATAAGGAAATCTCAACCCTCGTTCTAATATATTTGGTCCAGAACTCGGCAAGCCTCGTTCTGGACTAAATATATTAGAACTCGGATTGAGATTTCTCTATCTGGCACCACAAGTAGTGATAGATTCTTTTAATCTAGACAACATAATCAAACGGAATAAAAACAAGCAATTTCAGTCTTTAAGCTTAAGCTTATCTGTGTTATAAATTACATTCCTTGCATTCTCAAATTTGATTACGTTTCGATCGAAAAGTCATAGAAAACATGCAAATATGAAAGTAAAACCAACTTGAATCAGTTACCTCAGAAACTGATAATTTGAAAACATATTGATCAACAACTTTGTGAATATTTATTTATATGTGTTTAATGAAGCGTTTATACTAATTTGTAGACAATATAGAAGCCCCCAAAAAGAAAATATTTCTGCTACCTACCTATATCTATTTATTTTATTTTCTTCAAATAGGGATGTGTATGTTTTATCTTCACCAACAGCTCTTCTGATAAAAGGAAAAGTTATAAATGACGTTGTATGAAAGACTTATAGTCAATACAATAAAAAATAAAAATGTCATTCATGTTTAAACACAATCTCCAAGCAAAGTAAAAGCTTTGAAGAGTGACAAATTAGGAAACATGGTACCATGGAGCGTCTAACATATCTAGGACAATTATTAACAGAGACATTTGGTTCACCAGACTGTATCCTTATCTATGATACTTTTAGGAACATAGGCATCATTTTATCAACAATATTGCGATGACGACCAAAGAAATAAAATAATAAAGTAATTCCCATCGTTTTTACAGATATAAGAGATTAACCGTCAAATTAATAGTTTTAACTTTTAATACTTGAGAAGGAAATAGCAAAAATGTGAATATCATTTAATTATGAATCTTTTTTTCAGTATTCGTCAATATGGGCTGTTTTTATCACTTCACAAGCAATATCTGGGTTAAACGATCTTATCTCTGAAAATAAACATGCAAAATACACACCCTTGATTCACATACGGGCTCATTTGTAAATCATCGTAGTTTTCATCTTTTCTATTTTTGGAACTAAAAAGATAAAAACATTGAAGAAAAAAATTATTTGCAATATCCAAAGAAAATGCGTATTTTTGAGCTCATAACTCATAATTGAAAGAACATTTTATCAGCACTAGTGCTTCTTTACAACGTATTTATTAACGCATTCTGGTTTCCAGATGAGTTATTATTAGAATATTATAGAGTGTTTAAAGATATATAAACACTTATTATTACAGTTATTATTATTATTACATCTCCAAAATTATGAAGTACTAATTACCATAGTTGGCGTAAGGCATCAAAATTGATATTCATGCGCATACCATTAACTAGAGTCTTTTCGTTCATTTACTTGGAATTATGGTCTTATTGTTTTATTTATCTATAGCGTTTATGTTTCAAAATAGATGTAAAATAACCACACTTAAAATTAAAGTAAAACACTAAATAGTACCGATGTATTACCTTAAAGAATATGTTACTATATTTTTTAATATTTACTGAAAATCAAAATCTCATCCAGAAATTATTTTTTGTTGATACAAATAATACATTACTTATTTTTTCTTCTCCTGATTATAATCACTATTAGAATAACAACCAGTATTATGGCAGCTACAGTTACTGTTGACCCTGCTACCACTCCAGTCAGTAATGAATCAGATGTAGATTCTAAAAAAAAATTAAAAAGTTAAAACGAGAAAATTCAACTTTTAGAGTTATATACGCAATATATATATTTGGGGCACACATGTTGCCAATTTATTCATGCAAGAAATTATTCAATCATAATTACATGGCATTATTTATGATTAACCTTTTTTAAAACTTATTACGTATACACATTCAACTGAAAAGGTACAATACACTTCATTTTATTTACACGAAATGGTCACAAAATCAGAACGATTTTGATTTTTGATGTTTTGAAAAATGCAAGCAAATTAAACTTTACACATTATTTTGCCTTTTTGAAAAAAGGGGATTTTTTTGCCAAAATTGTTTCAAAAACTAATCAAAACAAAACTCAAATAAAGAACAATAGTTTTGACTAATTTTATACGGATATGTTTGTGTTTTGATGATACAAGCAACCTTACAAATGAAATAAAGTAAAGTTAATTTTAATTGAATAAAAAAATAACTTACGCTCAACATTTTACGCTGATAGTTTTGGTAAAAAGATTTTTTAATTTTCTGGTCAGCATATCTTCTGTTGACTACGAAATCAAAGAAGTATTTTCCGTAAAAATATTTTTTTAACAGATAACTTTTTAATAGTAATTATGATATTGTGGTTCAGTAATAGAACCAAATCAGTTTTGTGGATTGTGGATGCAAATGTCTGCTAAGCAGGGTGTAACATTATGTGACAATTCATTCCATATAATGAATACTTACGATCAGATGGAGCATAATACAATTGTGAACTTTTGACACCGGATTGGTTGTTATTGTTTATGGCAAACACCTGTGAGAAAAATATAGAATTTATATTTCCGTAATATAAACACATAAATAAAACAAGATAACAAAACAAATAACATGCAGATAAATATTTTACAGGTTCTAAAATACGATCTATAAAACATATAACATTAATCCGTAGTGTTAATCTAAATCATTAAATGAAACTTGAACATCTTGTTTGTAATAATTCTGTGTACAAATATAATATTTGGTGGAAGTTCACGTGTCTAACCTAATATGTAAGTTCCAAAGTTGCTTCTGGATTGTGATTCGGACATAGATTAGTTTGTTTAATTTTGATTCATATTTCTACACATTACACCACTACTTCTCATTTAAGTAAATAATAATAACACTGTTACCAAAAGGCAAAATTTCAATTTCTAGTGATAAATAACTTATTTTGTCAAAACCCATACGAACTACAAATGAAAATACACTGCGATACCATTATAAAATTTGCAATAGACAACATGTTTGTTGTGTTTTGAAATATACCTTTGCGACATACAACTGGTTAAGAAATTTCACGGATTGTGCATCATTGTTACCGGATTTGTTTTTCTACTCAAATGATGTATATCGTATGCAGAAGCTTGTCAAATCCGAAAAAGACTTTTGCCAAAGCATTCAACTCCACAAATATACATAAAGATAATGTTTTTTTCCCCATATCTGCTCATGTAAGATAGGGTTTTTCATGACCACGTGACCTTTAGTGACGTCACAATCAAAAGACAATTACATGACATCATCATATGGAGAACATGACGTCATCTTGCGTGAAAATGACTTCAAATCTTCACAATTTAGAAATTTTGAGTGCGTTTCAAATAATATTTGATTTTTTTAATGAACCACATTGTTTTGTACAATATAAATTTTGTATAAACCAAAATCCGGTACGATCTATCCAATGGTCATATTTATTTTAAAGGAAAATGTCAAATTACAAAGTTTGATTTTACAAACATGGCGTCAATGTCTATGTTCATCGTACCTGAAGCCAAATATTGGCACTAAAATGGAAGAAAAATAATCCATTATGAGTTGATCCATGTAGGATAAGGAAATCTCACCCTCGGGGTTGAACATTTCTGGTCAGAGAGGGTGAGATTTCCCTATCCTACATGGATACTCATAATGGATTTTAATAATTTTTTTATCCTAAAATTTTAAATATCTTCTATCCCAGTGGCATTAAAATTCTTTTATTTTTTATTTAACACGTAGTTATTGTAGTTGGAAGACAGAAGGTCTGAAGATCTGAAGCATCAAATCTCACTTCCCTAGCGGAATTACACGTGTTCAAAATATTTTTTGGTTTTGAAAGTTCTTACTTTGCCTTTTAAATTGATATAAATATATGAATGGTATATTTGTGCTTGATGATTGAATACTTTTAAATTTTAATCAGTTACCTAAAACAAAAATTGAAATGTGACATCAGAGTTAACGAGACATTACACAAAGTTGCGTCCGCAATGTATAAATCGTGACTTCTTTGTACAAACTCTCCCTTGATAGGCTCACACTATAATATTTTACTAATATTAATGTGATTATAAAGTTGCTATTTAAGAGAAACAATGTTAACTTTTTCATTCAATAACAATCCTCTCTCTCTCTCTCTCTCTCTCTCTCTCTCTCTCTCTCTCTCTGTATAAATAAACGTACCTCTACATAGTAATAGTTTCCTGGTTGTACAATTATGGATTCTGTAAACAACTCTTCAATGTTTGCACTATGAGTTAAAGTCTTGCTTGATAAGGTCTTATATATATTAAAAGAATTTAAAATGATTTATTTTTACAAAATCTTTTGCAATTTTCCTTTAAGCAATGACATGCAACTGAGAATCAGGAATTGGCGTCAAATAAAACATTTTTTTGTTTCAAAATAAAATGAATATGGCTACGGATTCGGAGGAATAATCTTTTTCTGGTCGTACGAGAGGTGTAGATTGTTTAGTTACCTAAAAGCACCCAAATAATAATTATAGAAAGAAATAAAGTTTCATGTAAATAAAATGAACGAAATGTGTAGCCTTTTGAGAATATGAAAATTGAAATGGGCGGTTGTACGTTATTGGCAATTACGGTGTATGACATGACCAATGAGATAATGCCCTATTGCCACATGAATGTTTTTAAAATTATATGTAGTCTTTGTATATGAAAGTTTAAGAAGCCTACCAGATAAATCTGACACAAAAGATCGCATGACATCACTCAAAAAATGCACTGTATGAAAAGTTTTCATCAATTCTCCTCAAGTATGTTGGTTGATGATGCCATCATGGCTACAAAAATTACTATGGCTACAATGGAAAAAATCTCTAATTTGTAGGATATGAGTTGCATATCTATACAAACATTATTTTTTTATATATGCTATAAATGAATTGTTTGTAAAATTTATTTACCCCTGTGCCATTATGAGTAAATGTATAGCTTGTAATCAAACTATTCCTATTACGAAGACTCGGTATACTCCATGTTACAAAGACTGTTTTGTAATTCCCGTCTGGTCTCGATACCTTAAAATCAGCAACTTTTCCAGGAGCTAAAAGAACGGTAAAATATAATTAGTACAACAAAAACTTAAAAAAGACCACAATCTAAACATATTATACTTGTAGGCATTGTCTTTAATATTTGTTCAGTCGTCATTTTATTTATTTCTCAAAATTTTAAACTTTTCAGCATTGCTTTTTAATTTTTGTTTAGTCTTCATTTATTTCTTAATAAACCTAACAAAAATTAAAGGCAATGCTTATAATTAAATTTCATAAATAAATACCCCAAATGAACAAAGTAGTGTGCAACAGAACAAATTTGTAACCATAATTTATGTTTATCAAAGAAATTTATTCCATGTGAAGATATATGAAACATGATCATGAATTTATTGTTATGTAACGTGCTGTTTTTGTAAACAGCGATCACTCCAGCTGTAGCCATATTGACAGTGTCAGTTTTGACCTGCTGTTAGTATAATTTTATAATGACTAAGCGCCTGATTTTTTGTATTTCCAGAGAATGGTAAAATCAAGTATATGAGTAAATAACTATTTTTAAACCGTCAAATTTACAAAATATTTAAAGTAACATATGGAATAGATTCGTCGGAAACAAATCATAACCTTGACATTTTGTGATACACATCATCATACCTGCTGGTAGCGTTTTATCAGGTGTTATAGTCTTCACTGCACTTTGACCAATAATCGTAGACGCTTTGATGTTTATAACATACTGCCAGTATTCTTCCAGATTGGTTAATATTATACTTCTCTCGTAAAAACCTTGAATAAAATTATATCGGAATTACAGTGATGGATTCTGAGTATCGCCATAAGAAGAAATTTAATAGTAACATCATTCATTCGTGTTTGCTCAGTGCAAAAACAATTTCCATTACATAATTGTAGCGATTTCTAAGGTAATATTTCATATTTTACCATACATTACTATTTGAAATATTATCATATCTACGTAGGAAATAATAAATTGCGACTTACGCATTTTTATGTTAAAACAATGAGGATAAAAATAAAAAAAGCGTAACGATTTATACATGACGGTATGAATAGCAACGATAATTTGATACCATTTAAAGGAACTGTTGTGTTTTCAAGATTTCTTACAGACCGTTGTGTTATGTTCAAAATGTTTAACTCTTCATTGTAGTAATCATAATAGTAAAAAAGAGAAATTTTAATGAGCACATAGCTTGTGTATAAGTATTGTGTTATATCCTTGAGATTAATTGGTGCAACCATAACTGATAAGAATAATGTACAATGATTTTTATATATTTATTGCTTGTACATGTAATACTATTTGTTTACTCTGAATCTGATATATGTTGATCACTCTTCTAATTAAATTTCTTATAAGTTATAAATTGTGTTTTGCAAGGTATGTGTTGAAACTCTTCTATACTTATGTATTGATTCGTCATCAATTTCAATTATTTAGAAAAACAATTTTTAATGGCAAAATTAAAATGTATACCTTGTACTTCAACAGATTTGTTTAGAGTTTGTTTGCCGTCAATTACATCCATGACATCAATGGAATACTTGGTTAAACCAGGTCTAGGGTCTAGTATACTCCAACTCACTTGTATTGACGTGGAGTTTAGTATATCTACTGATACGAGTGTCAAGTTTTGTGGAGCTATAATAAAAAAACAGTAGCGTTTTAGTTTATTATGTCACAAGAGGATGCTGAATTCCTGAATGATAAAAACTTAATATGATTGGTCATTTTTTTATTATTTATCATAGACTATCCGAACATAATGAGCAAAAATGCTCACATAAATGTAGTCTGGTATGAACTCATAGAGCATGACTTTGGGAACATTTTACCTATGATGATTGAAGTTAACACATTTCATTGCCGTCTCTAAAGATATTAGATAATCCGGTAAACCATGAAACGTCGTTATTATTTAAATAAATGCATATATATTTAGCAACATTTGATTATCTATAAATTTGTACAGAATTGATGACACAAAACTATTTGCAGGAAATCAGTTATCAGATTATGGTACAAGCACACCGTCCTTTTTTTACTACAAAAATCTCAGAAACATGTCTGTTACCAAATGCACATATATTCAAAGACACAAGGATATCTTTTACATGTCTTGCTACCATGTTTGTGTATATTCTGTATTTGCCGAATAATACATTTTTATATAATGTACATTTACCTTCTTCTTTCGTTTTCACTACAACCGTTTCCTTGTATCCGTCTCCAGGTATTATTATCGCATTAACGGACGCACTATAACTGATGTATGGAAAAAGACCTTCTACCCTCTGTATAAATGAGTCATTGTTTAAACCTACAGATGTGATTTGTATGGTAATTTTTGAATCCACATGACAATTACTTGTAAAACTAGGTTTCTGTCAGAATGAAAAGAAATAATAAATAATGTTTATCAAAAAAATACTAATCCATGTCGGAATCACAATCCAGAAGCAAAGTAAAAACTTTGGAACTGACAAGTTAAGTTAGGTTTTCCCACCAGGGAAGTGAGACCGGGTAAGCACCTCTTGTTTAGCTAGCTATACCCGCCACGTGTGCAATCAAAATTGTGTGAAAGGAACATGGAACTATGAGACGTGAAATATATCAAGACAATCCTGGACACAGACACATCAAACTTATCGACAATACTGTGATGACGTCCATAAAACTTTTTGAGGGCCTTGATAAGCCTAGGTTTGCAATATCCCTGAGTCAACAATTTATTTACAAGCAGCCTACTTCGTTGTACACAGTCCCTGTAGTGGGAACAACCTCTACCATAGCGTACTAATTGGGAAACAAATACACCATAAGCAGGAGAAGCACGTTTGCTGCATAAAAAAGAAAAGTTGACAATAGAAAATTTGAAGTCATGACATTTGGCATAAAGTTGCAAATGTAGCCTTTCGTGTGCGTCATAATTCAGGTATAAGTCTAAATATGAAGCAGAACTGGAGGAATCAGTTGTGGCTTTTATTTCAAGCTCACTAGGATAGATGACATTTACATAGTCTCCAAATTTAGGATTGCTAAGAGACAGAACGTCATTTGTATATCTGTATGTTGATTTGAATGATTTGGCAACAGTCTTCTCTCCAGATTTAACAAGGTTCTGCATTAATTCTGCTTCGTAAGAATACAGAAACAAATCAGCAAGCAATTGTGCACAGTTTGTACCCATTGGTATACCGATTGTTTGCTGAAAAACTATATTACTTAACACAACAAATATGTTATTTATCAAAAACTCCAACATTTTGTTGATGGTATCTTCAGTATATTTCTGTTTCGAATGCGTATGGTGGTAGACAAAATAACCAGAATCCCTGTTCAGCACCAGATATTTGTATTTTGGCTTACCGTTTTTGTAAAAGAAACACAATGTGAATAATTTCTTTAAGACGTTCATCCAATTTAGAATGAGGAATAGTTGTGTATAGTGTAGAATAATCAAATGTTTTTATACTTTTTACATAAGATATAAAGCATTATATATATATATATCTTTATATAAGATTTATAACCTAAAATAATATATGTATTAAAACTGTCATACATATTGCATATAACTAAGGAGTAACTGCTATGTATTATGTATGATTTGGATAATATAAATAAGTGGTAATGCTTTGCAAAATTAGTTGTATTTTAAGTTGTAATGTAACAGGAAAGGGGGAAACTAACGCAGCAGTTAAACTGGGATCTTCCCAATAAAGTTATATGTAAAAAATATTTATCAACAATCTTGTGTGTTATTGTTGTCATGCCCCATTCTTACATCTATAACAAATTGTAAATTGATCATACCACTGACATAGTCATAAATGTCTGATCGGGAAATCTGGTATATATTATTGTTTTGTTTTTAATTACATGGCATCTGTCTATCAATCATATTACATTGTACAAACCTGTACACAATTAGAACACTGATACAAGATCTCCTTAGAACATATGGTTCCATTATTAACAGCTATCCTATATCCAATCAAACTGCCCTTTGTTGAGTTTGGTTTCATCCAACTAACATTAAAATATCGACTAAGTACGGCTGTGATGAGTAAATTCTGTGGCTTTGATGGCACTGAAACAAATTGATATCAAAGTCTGGTAAAAATGAAACAGTATATATGATCTCTGATTTGAGAATGTCTTTGAATACATCACATACAAAGCAATAGATAGTAGTTTAGCTATTCGTTAATAGTTTCTGAAAAAATATACCCTATACACAAAATAAGTTTCGTGTTTTTAGTGTGATTGAGATGTACACCTATTCTGTCAATATGAGAATCATTAGTTTCATTAATCTTCAATTATTTTGTTGATTAACAATTTTATAAGTGAAAGTTGAACAGTGACAGGACAGCAAAGAACTATCAATATTTTTCTATTTATACGCTTTATTGTTGCCAGTTGTTTTCTAGCTTAATGTGGTCAATAATTGGCAAAACTACTAGTAATCGATCACATTTTATTTATAAGTTGATTATTTGAATAAGAAATTATGAATAATAAACAGAAAAACTACTTACATCCTGGTTTGGTTTTACAGTTAGCAGTAAAACTCTGAGGTCCAGTATATTTATCATTTCTAGCACTGACAGTAAAACCATAGTAACTATCTGAAACAAATACAAATAAAATCAACAATTAAAACTTTGTTTAAAATAATCTTTGCCTTCATTCCTATAACTTTCAAATATAATTTTGGCTACTAAATAAAAAGTCAATTGTTTTTGAGGCAGTTGAAGGCTTATTGCTTTTCTATTGTTTTGAACCACTCAATCTGACTTTCAAGTCCAAAATAAAACTTGTTTCAGCCCCTGAGACTTAAAAATGCATAAATGCCTAGAGGAAAATACAATGGTTTTTGAGTAAATTTGCAAATCGTGTTTCTTTTTATCTTCAGGATTTCTATCATGACCAAAAATTGTCCAATCCCTAGAGGCTGGACAATACATCCAGGATCCAATTATTTTACAATTCACAAAAGACTACACTGAGTTTATCACAACCACATATAGCATTTGCCTCTCAATGATACCAGGGAAGAAAAAACTTTTAAAATGACAAGTTTTTTCTATCGGTTTTGCCCCACCCCTATGACCCTAGAGGAAGTTCAAAATGTGAAAAGTTTACTGCAGACAAACAACTATTACAATAGGTACTTAAAGAGTTTGGTCAAACTTAACAAGTAGTTCTTGGGAAGAAGTGGAAAATGTGAAAAAATGCACATGAATTTTACAACAGACAAACAACTATTGCAATAGGAAAAGAAATGATATAAAAATTTTACCTTCTGTCAGCTGATCTATTTCTTTAGTCAGAACTAGTGTTGTTGTGTTGACTGTCCTCGGATATCCTGGTCCAGATATCACATTAATTAAGTAATACATAATATCTCCATTAGGATTTGCAGGCAGCGTCCAACTTAATTTCACACTGGTGTCCATTATTGTTTCACACTTTAGATTCATTGGTGCGCTAGGTGCTGAAAAATATGAACGTTTTAATTCTTAATCTGTCACATTACACAATGCTTGAAATAGTTTTTATGCTTAGATATATGACTATAAAACCATCACATTATATTCCTTAATAAAATACATTGTTCAATGATTATATAAGTGTAGAAACATTTATTAATGTCATTTATACCAGAAATCCCTAATCTTGAAAATAGACTTTTGTAATTGTCACCTTTAAAATATTACCCAACACTGAAGCATGATAATTTTTACTTAATATGTTGTTTTCTCTTTCATTATTTCTGTAAATAAACAGCAATGAGTTACCACCCAAATATTAACAATGAAAGACAACCATGGTGATTTAAATAATATAATTTTAAAACTATGCCACTGGCATACAGGTAATAATTGTAACAGTACATTACTTAATAATAATATAATTGCAACTACTCTTTATGGGTGATAACTCTTGAAACGTTCAAGTACTAAATATTCTACAAAGCTTAGAAGTCTTGGTGACATAATCTTTCAAATTGTGTAGTTAAATAAAATCACAGTCCCTCTTTAAGTCATCAGTTCAAATCCCACATTGGCAAATTCTAGTATGAGCAATTTTGTCAGTTGTTTGCCAAAGGTTGGTGGTTTCCTTTCCACAAACCATCCAAATACTTAATTACCACTTTGATATACCAGTCCATGCAAGTGAAAGAATCTTCACTTGGGCAAAAAACATTACCGTATTCAATCATGTCAATGGTGACAAAAATTAAAATTAAAAGTTAGGCAAAGTAATAAAATATGGAACCAAGTTTCTTGTTTCTTTTAACATTAAAAGATAAATAATTAAGAAAAACCAATAATATAAATAATGATATTTATAATACCTTAAGTAGCTGTGTTGCTTTACAGCAATTTCATAAAACATATGGAAATTTGATTTCGATGAAAATCCGTGATGTCACATGTGTCATTTACAAATATTTTAAGATCAACTTTATAATATACTTCCAAAACACATAACACACATTGCTTTCATTCTATTATCTAAATAAATACACATCCTTATCTCAAAATCACTCTTACAATTTTTACTTTAAGCATTGGTATAGTGATCAACATAACTCATAAAAACAATTGTCAATTAAAATATCACTTGTACATCAAATATTATATAAATACAGTATTAGAAATTTATAAGCTTCCAAGAGACAATCTAGTAAATATACAATATATATAAATTTTTCAATAATGTTTATTATAAATATTCATTTCAACATTTTTCAAATTTAAACAAGATATATCACTAGATTGTCTCTTGGAAGCTTATAAATTTCTAATCCTCAAAAAAGCGACATTTTTTGCACTTGATTAGTTTGCTGGAGTATTATTAATCAATACATCCATAATTATGACAATATGTCCAAACAATATCAATTTAAAAGTCTACATTGACAAAAAAAAATTAGTATCAATTTGTTTAGCAAATATTTTGTTAATATCAGTTAAATTTTGAGTAATAAGATTTTTGTTTGAGCACACAACATATAAATCACTATGACAATAGGTATCAGATCTAAAGTGAGTGTATTGTGGTAACAGTCCTAATTACAAAGTTCCAAAGGAACACATAAAGTGTACGTATATATATGGTTGATTTGTATTCTTCATAATACAATTATTTAGTTTTGATGAGGTGAATTTTGGATTATACAGACCTAACCAAAGTAATATTCACCGAGGTCATTTGGTTGAGGAGAATATCAACTTAATCAGGTCTGTATAATCACATATTCAAAAATATCGAACAATAATGGCTTTATTATATAACACTTTGAAATACATTAGAACTTTTGTTTTAGTGTAACATGTGTAATTAGCACAATGGTCTCAACTTGGGCATTTTTTAAGATATTTATCAAGTCAGTAAACCTTCAGTGATTCAAACAACACTTTAAGCATGACATGTTTTACAAATGACTAGATGCACTGTACTAACTCATTCCATTAAAATCAAAATTAAAACTTCTACAAAACTAAGGATCCGACAGGGGCACAGTATTTGGGCTGCTTCTCATCTACCATCTATTGATGCACTGTCAAGGTCACAGTACACAATAGCCTTTGATTCGATGGATTAATATAAGTTGAAATTTCCAGAAAATCCTTATTCTATTTTTGGATAAAACTGTTCGACCAAGTTTGTGTTTCTATTAATAGTATTTAACTGGTCTGCCAACTATTTATGGTTTTTTTGAGACAACTTTAATTGAATTTTGCTATATATATAAAAAACAAACATACCAAAACATGTCTATTGAAATTGTTCAATTAAAGAAAAGGAAAAAATGCAGTCATATTATAATACATTATTATGTCTTTTCAACAACATCTTAAGGTCCATGGGTAGACTAATAATACATAAAGTATAATCCTAATCTTTTTCTTTAAACGATATTAATAGAATTATGTCACCTGTCTGTGACCGATACTGCATGATGATAAGAGTGATGTGATGTAACATATCTCAATCAAGGCTTTGCCGAGATTTGGATATGTTACATCTCATCACCGAGACTGAGATCAATCGGTATCCATCACAAAAAGGTGACAGTTTCTATTTCTCATACCATTTAAGTGTTTATAACTGTGATAAATACAAAACAAAAATTGTACCCTCAAAGGCCATATTTTTATGGGAGCAAACTGTGAGATTGATGGTAACTTTAAGGGAGTTTTGAAAAAAATAAGGGAGGTTTTACGTAAACCTGTAATGCCGACATTTTTCATGTATTCTTGGGTTTTTTGACAACTATAAATGTAATTATTACTATATTGTAATTTGTCACAGCTTAACGTCTTTTCAGACTTTGATCTTTCATCTGAATTTTCATGAAAAATAATTTAGTGTGCATTACATTATATATAATATTCAAAAGATATGCATTTTGTCAAAACATTAAATGATAAAACACCAGACTAGATTTTTATTACAAATAAGCCTAGTTTCCTTTCTTTTTTTTTATTTTATCAGAAATGATTCATTAGATATTCAAGAATTTTGATTATTAAGCTACAAGTAAGACTAAATAGAAAATTCATTGGACACAATAAGATCTTATATCCAATATTAAACAACTGTTCAATGAAAGAATGTATTTATTTTTTGTCTGGAAAAAAAAATAAGTTACACAACAAATCCTGCTTTCAGATGTTTCCTTTCTATATTTATTTTATCAATGAAAAGGTTTATTCATCCAAACAATCACCAAAAAGTAGTCTGCCAGATCCTTAGCCATGTGCTCTTTGTTTACTTTCTGTAGAAACATGATTATTTTCCTTCATATATTTATACATGTTATTCAAAGCAGACTGGTTAATGGCTATTTTATCGGGTTAAGAGTTAAACATGGATGCTACAGCATGGCACAATCATGATGTACAGCTTAGCCTTATTCATTAAAGGTTTGTTTAGAAGAAAAATAAAGAGATCATGGTTTTAATTATGTCATACAGCCTTCATTTAAATAAGGAATACATAAAAAGGTAATTATTTCCATGTTTATTCAGTAATTACCCCAACTGATTGGCGTAGCTTGTTTGGAGAAAAATTAAAGGGAGGAATAGCAATTTTCCGTGAGAAATCGATCTAACGCCGGGATTTTCAAAAATAAGCAAAAATCTGTGAGGTTTTGTCTCACGGCGTGAGATATGGCATATATGGGCCTATTGCATTCCTTTGTGCACTTTATGCATTGTACAAATCCGATGACAACACTTCAAAATTTATCAAAAATAACAATTCATATTTAATGCAAATATAAAACAACTCCGACAATAAAATATTTTGAATGAAATATAAAACACATTTAAAAAAAAAAAATAAACACTGTGTTTTGACGAAGTCAAGCACAATGATCGGATGTATCATCCTGATGCGCAAATTATCGTGTGAGGCAGTACCAGACAAACTGGACAAGACAGAAAAATCTAGCACATGTGCACGTGAGATTTTTCTGTCCAATATACGATAATAGTTAATCTCTCAAAAACAACATGAGAAAAAAGTCATTACTTTATAGCTATCATCAATTAAAAAAACAATAAAGTACTTACCAATAACAGTAGTCCTTGTATTACCATATATGGGATCACTTGTCATACTACCACTCACTGCTGTTATAGTTATGTTGTACCTTTTACCTGGTGTTAATGATGTCATATTGATGGAATTGGTAGACGTTGTTTGTGTACGAGTATCACCATTACCACCATCAAATACAACTCTGTAATGTGTAACTACTCCTGCTGAGGCTATCCAGGATAGTGTTACATGATATCCAGTGTTGTCTGGTACACTTGATCCAATTTTTCCAGGTGCAGCTGGTTCTAAATATAGAATTTAAATATATTTTGAAATATCAAAAATACCACCCTTATGTCAATCCATATGAGAAAAACACTAAACTGTTGTTTTGAAATGTCTGTTTGCAACTTGATCAGAAACCAGACAACTGTTGTGCATAATTTCATGGCTCATGCAGCACCAAACACTCTACTTTCATTTTGAAAATCTGTCTATACTGATGCACAACTCAATCAGAATATTCAGCCAGCTTCTTCTTTAGTTACCTTATAGTTCAATTTGTCATTTAAGTTGGAATCGAAACTAGAAACCAGTAAACTTGTTTGTATGACTTTATGGCTTATTGAGCAAGCAGAATTGTTGTAAAAGCCAGAATCCAAACCAGACACACGTTTGAAAGTGGAAAAAAAAAATTAAATTGGGGCAGGTGTTAAAATAGGCGATGGGTGGGGATAAAAATCTAGGTATTGATCTATTCTGGCCTATCTTAACTTTTTTAAATTTTGGATTCAGTTTTAAGTAGATATATAATCCAAGTTATTTTAAGTGATTTAATACAATTTTTACTGATATCACTTTAGACCAGTACTCTGTTCAAAAATTTAACTTACTTGTAGTCACTTGTGCAGTAAAAGATGATACTTCCTGTGATGAAGTTCTACTGTTACTATCTATAGACACCACTCTAAAAGTATAACCACCACCAGGTGTCAGTCCTGTAACAGTAGTTGATGTATCAGTAACTACTACATTTTTAGATGCTGTATTTGTTCCTGTCCATCTGATCTGTTTACTTTCAATGGCGTTGTTTACAGTAGCACTAGGATTTGTCCATGCCACATTCACTGATGTTGTGACATGTACTGTCACTTGAACATTTGTTACCTTGAGTTCACTAACTGCAATAACAACAAAAAGACATGGTCATTCAGATCGCATGCTCCATTAATTTTTTTTAACAAAATTGAAAGCAGAGCTACTCTAGTGATTACTCAATGCCATCAACTCTACACTCTTAATTTATCATATACAGTGTCAAAAAGTATTGATGTATAATTTTAAAAACGGTAAATATACATCATTTTGTACATATGTCTTCAATTGTCATTGTTTCTCTTTCTATGTCACATATTGAGCAAACGTTTGCCACAGTGTTATACATGTATATAATAATCAGAATTATATTTAAATACATCATAAACTTATAAAGGCAAATCACAGGGTATTTATATACTAGAGGCACATATGAATTTTGCAAATTACCATTTAAAATTCTGTTTTATTGTCAATAACAATGTTTAATTCACTGTAATTTTAATTTTGACCAGGTTACGCCTTGGCGGCTCAGTAATAACAGCATCAGAGGTCAAGGGTTCAATCCTTGACAAGGCCATTCATAAGACTTTGAAATTTTAATTGAGATGTAAAAGATTCCTCTTCTTCAGCATAAAGATGACAAAGTACAAAATGTATCAACTTGTTCACAATGCAGTTCCAAAAACTGCCAAAAATGAATAATTAAGCTAGAGGCCCAAGGGACTTACAAGTATTTAACAATTTCAGTATTCATCTGAGACTTTGACCTTTGAACCCATGACCTTCATCTATATATCAAAATGACCATTCGGCCAATACCTGCAATATTCTAATATATATAATATATTAGTATACAAATCGTTTATAGTTTTTCAGATATATTGACAAATATAGACTAAGTTATTTTTGCCATTTTCCCCAAAAACCCATTTTAACATTTTGATCCCTACAGCTGATTTGTGCAAATCTGAATATCTTATGCATGTACTTAAACTTTCACCATTTAGAACAAATACATGCATTGCAGACATTTGTCCAGAATTTCACAAAAATTTAACTTGGCACCAATTAGACAAAAAATGTATTCCTTCTAATAATTCTACCCATGGCATAATGTTCCTTGTGTGACAAACCTTCATATGGTGTATATTACCATAGCTTAATTCACTTTGCTAGTAAATTCATGAGATGATGAAAATAATGAATAATTTGAAATTATCATTTTGGTCTTTTAGCCTTTTGGCTTGTTTGTTTTAGAAATTAAAAGTGTTGACAAGCTAATTTTCTAAGTTTATTTTATTATTTTCATTTCCATTCTTTGATTATTTTTTTTTTATAAACAGTCTGGGATTATTTTTGAGAGAACTTGTAAAATAATGTTCCAATCACAGTTAGGTTGATTTGATTCAACATCACCCATTCCAGTAATGTTGGGCCAATGCAATAGATCAGTTGATGCCAGTTATGTCTTATTTCAGTCGCCACTAACTTTTTTCTTTGTCACATTAATAGAGTCTGGTCACATAATCATATGATAAATGACATGTCACTGGTCAGGTCACCGCATCAGATCCACTGTTGTGGGACTACCGTGTTTTGATCGTTTTGTTAGAAATGTATCCTTATCCAGTGAGTCATGGCAAAAATGTCCATTAAATCAAACATGGGTCAACAAACAAATACTGAATACACACATTTATAATGATAAATCATATTGGCTGAAAATGGTTTCAGGATGCACCATTTTAAGCTTTTTTCAGGGGGACCATGCTCCCTGATTCCCTTAGCAGGCTAAGATAAAGCGCTTCGGCCTGATCCCTAAGGGTATGAAAAAAATCAGTCTCGGTAAAATTTAGTGTCTAGCTACAGTAATGGTGTAGGGATCTCATGGGAGGATTTTCTAATTGATATAGTGATTAGACCTATTTGTTCTGAGTAGCTGGACTGATGCCGGTCTGATAACGATATCACACTGGTGATACGACTTTTCCAACTGGGCAATTGTGTACCTCGTTTATAGTTTTTCAGATATATTGACAAATATAGACTAAGTAATTTTTGCCATTTTCCCCAAAACCCTTGCCATTTTAACATTTTGATCCCTACACCTGATTTGTGCAAATCTGAATATCCTATGCATGTACTTAAACTTTCACCATTTAGAACAAATACATGCATTGCAGACATTTGTCCAGAATTTCACAAAAGTTTAACTTGGCACCAATTAGACAAAAAATGTATTCCTTCTAATAATTCTACCCATGGCATAATGTTCCTTGTGTGACAAACCTTCATATGGTGTATATTACCATAGCTTAATTCACTTTGCTAGTAAATTCATGAGATGATGAAAATAATGAATAATTTGAAATTATCATTTTGGTCTTTTAGCCTTTTGGCTTGTTTGTTTTAGAAATTAAAAGTGTTGACAAGCTAATTTTCTAAGTTTCTTTTATTATTTTCATTTCCATTCTTTGATTAATTTTTTCTTATAAACAGTCTGGGATTATTTTTGAGAGAACTTGTAAAATAATGTTCCAATCACAGTTAGGTTGATTTGATTCAACAACATCCATTCCAGTAATGTTGGGCCAATGCAATAGATCAGTTGATGTCAGTTATGTCTTATTTCAGTCGCCACTAACTTTTTTCTTTGTTATTTCACATTAATAGAGTCTGGTCACATAATCATATGATAAATGACATGTCATATTGGCTGAAAATGGTTTCAGGATGCACCATTTTAAGCTTTTTTCAGGGGGACCATGCTCCCTGATTCCCTTAGCAGGCTAAGATAAAGCGCTTCGGCCTGATCCCTAAGGGTATGAAAAAAACAGTCTCGGTAAAATTTAGTGTCTAGCTACAGTAATGGTGTAGGGATCTCATGGGAGGATTTTCTAACTGATATAGTGATTAGACCTATTTGTTCTGAGTAGCTGGACTGATGCCGGTCTGATAACGATATCACACTGGTGATACGACTTTTCCGACTGGGCATTTGTGGTCGGCATTTTGGACCATGCCATTTTAGCCATAGCTAAGCATGCAGAAACAATGCATTTACTACAAAGTATACTACAAAACCAATTATTTGGTGCATAAAAACTTAGGATAGAACGAGACTATTTTGACATATAACCTGGAAACCAATCACAATATTCAAAATGCAAGGCATAAAGATTTTGACGAAATTTTCTCATTTTCTAAAAATTTGCACTTTCTGACCCCAAAAATAAATTCTAAAATTTCAATCTTATTAAATGATATGTAGAATATTTCAAGACAATAATGACACCATATTATTAAGAAATGCATTTTTTTCAAAATCTGCATTTTTATCAGATATCTAAAGGTTGACCCAAAATTAAATTAGATGGTTAGAAGTAAAATATTTTCAAAACACATAATACATGTATATGTTAAAGTTAAATCTTTGCAGAAATAGACACATATAATATATAATACATATGTTACAGTTACAAAGTTCCTTCTGTTATATTATGTTCTATCATTACTTACTTGGCTTACAGGTTCCTGCTGCTAAAGCGTTGTTGTCATCATAATAGTTTTCCTGACACTGACATTTACTGAAAACACACTCTACATAAGATTCATCACAATTATTAACTGAAGAACAAGATCCACCTAATGCTGATTCTGAAAATAGTATTATAACAATATTAGCTATGAATAGTAATTTTATGGATTTTAATATCCAGCATTTCGAAGCAAAATATATGGATGCATAACTTATGCTACTACATATATATGAAATGAAAAAAACCCACTTAAAATATAAAATATCTTTGTGCATTTCAAAATACCAATTGCTGTAGTCAGAGATTCAAATAAACTAGTTACATGAGGTCTTTATATATAAATTATATAAACACTGGATTACATGTATTAGTCATGTTACTCAGCAAAATCAAAACTGATGATTTCACATATGACTCAATAAAGCCATCCACATCAAACACTATGACAATACAGAACTTCAAATTAACAACAGGATATTTAACCAACGCCTACGCCTGAAACAATTTTTTCAACATCAACAACAATACTTTTCATAAATGCTTTGTCTAAATTGAAACCACCATATGCATGAACACCACCATCTAATCAAACAATCCCATTTGAGGGATTCACAATCTACAGACCTATGAACTTAACACATAAAATATAAAGGCATAATGACCAGAACTAAAACCACACCCAGAAAACACCCAGTAGCTGCCATCACACCATAAGCCAAAATACCTTGTCAAATATGCCATAGACCATTCAGTAGATTAGATACTCTTTGAAAACACATAAAAAACAAACACAACACTGTTTTTACTAAATATGAATGCACAGCTTGCTTCCAGATATAGCCACCCGCCACTAAATCAACATACAGAACAGCAACATCGAAATCCAGTCATACACTACCACTATATACAGTTAAGAAGCACACCTATGAAGTGGACACCAGCTTTCGAATTCAGACCAAGGAAACTATCATCAACAAAAGTAAATCCATACTTTAGTATTGCTGCTGAAAGTAACTCTCCGAACATCAAGACACCAACATCAACAGAAACCACAGAAGAAACCTGTCCCAACAAGGAAATAATAACATGTGAACCCACCACAAGTGACAATACTACAAAATTGTTTGTTATGGACCTTCTCCTTAGGGATTTAGACAATAATATAAACTCAGTATCCAGTTATAATTCCATTGTCACGCCAGAATTCCATTACCACAGCAGAAAGATGGATTGAACCAGCAATTTGGATTGCCATTGATGAAATTTAAAATTTGAAAAATCAACAAGAACTGTTTTAAATTATTTGATTCTTAAATTAATATTATTTAGTCCATGTTACTTGTTAATCACAACTTAAGTTGTTGCTAATTGTTATAACTTAGGCAAAACTTTACCATATATTGTATAGTATTGAACTCTGTCGCAATTTCCACCTTAACAACAATTCAAATAAAAACTGTTGGCATTTAAATGAATAAATTTAATAAGAGAACCACTGAGCAGGGCAATATATGGCCGTCAATGTATATAATGTAAACAGGAATAAGACAAAGAGGTAAAATTTCATGCAGAACATTCATTTTATGATATGCATATTTTCATGTGATACCCATCACACATGCCAACTTAAAAAGCAATCAGTTGAAAACTGTGGGACAATTTACACCCACAAGAAAGAACAAGATACAAAGAACCATAACTCAAAACTCTCAACTCAAAAAATTGAAATGCAACCCAAAAACCCATTTTATATGTTAAACACTATTACTTGTTTTAAATCCATACCAAATATAAAATGAATGGGAACTGCATTGGGATTGAAATTTTGAAATATGACAAAAATGATCAGGTAAAATTTTATTCATTTTCTGTTTTTTTATATTGCATTATTTATACATGTACATGTGTATGTTGTCTTGTACATTTCTTTTTGCTACAAACAGCTTGTCTGGTGCGATATATGTATGAACATCGCCTTGATTTAGGGAACAAAACTTTGACATAATTATGCTAAATTCATTACAACAGCATATTCTTTACAACAGCAAAATTGCTGATCACAAAGATAGCCGTTACAAAAAGTGTTGACTGTATTTTAACTTTTTACCTAATTTCTGGTTGATATCTTTCACTTGTTTTACATGCAAAAAGTGTTTCTACTTGTACACTTGGTCATCGATATATCTGACAAGCATTATGCTTGAGTGTTATGTTACAAAATGAACAGGTCTCGTGTATTTGATATTGAGATGAAAAGCACTGTGCATGTATGTCATACAATATTTGCTTTAATTCATAATTTTCTTGAAATATAAATAAGGAAAACATAACCAAATTTCAAAGAGGCACAACTCTTGACAAAAAAAGATAAAATTCCCTGAAATTTCCTAAATTTTTTAAAGTCCCTGACACGTTTTGAAATTTTCTGACAAATTCCTGACCTTAAAAATATCCCTGACATTTCCCTGACGTTTGTGAACCATGAAGGAGGAAACAAAAGATAAAATGATGGAAGACTTTTCTCATTGTGCTTGCTTTAATTACAATTCTTACATGTACCTTTATAAATGTTACAATTATATAAACTTACTTGTTTTAACAGTGGCAATAACAGACTGTGATATTGTTGTACTACCACTTGATGTATCTTTTGAAGTTATTGTTATTGAATACTCAGTTTCAACCTGTAGACCAGAAATAGTTGTTCTTGTTGATGTGCTAAGTATTGACTTTGGTTGGGATTCTCCATGGCTAGGTGTCCATGATACCTCAATAGTATTAACTGCTGTTGAAGCTATAGGTGAACCCCATGAAATTGTAACTTGTGTCTGACTATTAGCCACTGCACTTGGAGATCTCACTTTCAAATTGTCCACTAAAGTAAAATAGACATCGTTAAAAATTAAAATCCATGGAACAAATTGTCAACAATTTTGATAAGATTTAGCCATCTCTGAAGATTTATTGCATGGGAAGTGATTGTTTTATTTAATTTACAGTATCACTGACCTTGATTTTGTTTACGGACCATGATCTTTGTTTACTACAAGTTTACCTGAAAATCAATCTTAAACATGATGTCTAAGGATAAAGTACTTTGAACAACAAAATTATTAAAAGTTTAAAGTTTGATTAACTTCATGATGTTATTGCTCTTGACAAGGAACAAATTCTGAAGTTGACACAATCCCAGATGGACTAAAATCAACTTGCTACAATAAAACTAGAACAGACTCTTAAAAAGCAAATACCTATCCCAAACATTGACTGAGTAATTTGACCTTGTGACCTAGACCCTTGCACCTAAAATTGGTATTACTAACACTTTAAATTTGGTATTACTAACACTTTCTCATGTTCGTTAACACTTGTGCCAAGTTTGATTCAAATCCATTTATAGATATGAAATTGACACAAAATTAAATTAGGAAAAAATTAAGATTTTACTTTTTAACCTTGACCTTTTAACATGTTTACCTAACCATCTAAATTTGGTATGTGTCACATAGCCTCATGTTGGTTTATGTTTGTGCCAAGTTCGATCAAATTTCATCCATAGACAATGGCAAATATAAAAAGAACCCTATACTGTGACAGATTGATGGACACCAAATTTAGTATGCAACATATCGCCTCGTGGTATACATTTGTGTCAATTTTGATCAAAATCTATCCATAGACATAAAAGTATGAAACATCTATTGGAAAGGATGGCCAGAAGAACAGCGGGGCTCTCTCTTACCTATTTGTAAATCGGGTCCTTGCAATTGTGAAAATATGCATCATACTGGCCAAAATTGTGAAAAGTAATAGAAAACAAATATTGGTTTTAACGCTGAAATTCCATTATTTTGAAAAACTTTATTTTGGCAAAGTGATTTTGAGAAAAAACCATAAGATTTTGAAATATGAATGGGTCAGAATACCTGTCCCAAAATGACCTAGCAAGACCAGAGCCGTGGATGGACAATAATGGAAGATATGGAACAGACATGATATTTGGATGGGCAGACAGATGGACATACACTTTGTTTGTTATGTGACATTTTATTTCATGGTGATTTGCGTTTGATCAAAATTTATTGATAAACATGGAAGATATGGAGTGGACATGATATTGGGATGAACAGTCGGACAAGATACATGTAGATGAACACTAAATTTGGTATGCTGTACATTGTCTATGTTGGTTTATATTTGTGTCAAGTTGATCAAAATCCATCCATAACCATGCAAGATATATAGTGGACACTAAATTGGAGTAATGTTGTTTTTTGTCCCAGTCAAGAATATATCTCTTATATTGAGACATTGCCAGCTATAGACGAAGGTGCAGAAATTTTGCCTGTGCATTGCACTGATGGCATTAAACAGCAGGGTTCTTTATCGTGCCAAGCCTACCATGACACGGGACCTGATTTATTTTAAATTCCCATCGAAAAGAACCATGACTTTCATTTTGTCACTATCAAATTTTAAGTCTTTGGTCTGACCTGGTCGGGGTCCAAACCCACGAACTCCCACTTATGGAACGAGCACTCTACTAACTGAGCTACTGCAGTGGTTTGGACACTATATTGGGGCAAACAGCCAGAGAGACAGGAAAGACACTGCATTTGTATGCAACACATCTTTTTCGTATTGGTTAACATTTGTTGATCAAAATCCATCCATAGACATGAAAGATATGGAGCAGACACAATACTGAAACAGACTGACAGACACAAATCTGGTATGCAACACACTGTCCCAAGTTGGTTGATATTTGTGTCAAAATTGATTAAAATCCATCCATCTATATGAAGCTATTGAGTGGACACAATATCGAATGGCCTAATGGACAAGGTGTTTTTTTTCTACAGGGTATGGAATTGACTAAATTATAGGCATTATTTCGTTATAATCTATTTTGTTAAGCATGGATTATATACGACAATTTTCAGGGAATTTTTTTCAGGTCGTTATCAGCGTAAATTTATTACATCTTTGTTATAGTTAAACTCCACTGTACTTGTACATTTAGAGGGACCTACTATACATCATAATACTGCGCCTGCCGCCTACTATACATCTTTCCTTTAATGGATTTTTGTAAAATTTAGGAATCCAATACAGGTAAGGAAAGTCAAGTTGTTCCTCTTTAGGATTGATACAAAAAGATTCAAGAACTCTCTCATGGTAGAATTTCATCTTTGGTAAAATTAGTTTGGTAAAATTTTCCAATATACTATCTAAACCTAACTCCTTAATAAGTCACTCAAGGCAGAATCCTTATCAACCAGGATAACAACTTATTTATTTTGCCGAACTGTCTGGTTCTGGAGTACTGTAACTGAAGAGGGTTAAGTACTCATAGACCTTTTAAGTCTGGAAATCCATATCTAATGTGACGGAAACACAAGAAGATTCTGCACTTTAAATACAACTTACATGTACTTGAACAAATGGATCCACTGTAGTAATGATTTTGTACACATTTACATACAGGCTGCGTGTTACCAGTACATCCTAGATTCTTTGATTCATCACATTTAACTGTACTTGAACATGATTCATCAAATCCTTTAAGAGCATCTGAAACAAAAACAAGAGAGTCACAGGCCTACAATTGCACCACTATAATAACATTTAAAGTTCCTATGCATTTCAGTTCATAACAAGATGTTAAAAGCTTTTAAATGTGATTATGTCAAAGTCAAACAGCTTTGCTTTGATATGGTAACATTAATATCTAACAGCTTTGATCACCATGGTTTTATCAATTATTGAGGAGTGCTTTAAAAGAAAAGTTAAAGTTTACACACAGTGGAGGATAAAAGATTGAAAAAAAGCAAAAAAAAATTTGCTCAGGGAGCTAAAATCTTACAAGATTTGTTTTATATTTTTATTAAAGCATATTTATTCTTTGTCAACATTACAACAGTTTCAAATGTATTTTGTTTTTGTAAGAGCTTACTATCTTTAGTATTATTACATAGGTCCATCTAGTGGGTCTACTTATATACATGTATAAAGACTCCTATATATACTCTCAGTTGCTTATTAAATACAAATAGCTTTACCTTATGACTAAAACCAAATTAAGACTGAAAGGTGACTTTACCTGTGGTGGCTTGGACCTGGGGTGGATATGTTTTTTGTTCTGTTAGTCTACTTGTTGTGTCAACAGATGTTACTCTTACCCTATAAGTAGTACCAGGTGTAAGCTTATCAATTGTATAAGTTGTAGTTGTTGATGGTGTTACAAATATGGGAACTGCATTGCCAGTCCATAAAACTTCATATCTACTGATGACTGATGCATGTGGTGGTAAACTCCAAATTACTCTGATCTCTGTCTGAGTAATAGCTGTAGCCTGTAGATTTAACACTCTGAGATTTGTAACTGAAATAAATGGTATATACATTATTAAGAACAAACAACATTGGCATTTGGAAATAAAATATGTACATGAGCAAACCTACAATAAAACATAAAGCATGAATTTGTTACCTGTGATTCTATCCATCCATCAATCTAATGTAACAATAAAGATCAGTTTGTATTTTTTTATACCATGATGGTTTCATTCATATATTGCTGTCTTTTTATTAACATGCAGTATACAAGTATTGAAATACTTATTAGTTATATAGGTATTTTAGAGACAGGGCTTCTATAATCCACTAATTATAAAGAGTAACATGTGTACTTGGATGCTTGGTGCCGTTGTTTTCACTCATTACAATGCCGGGTTAAATTCATCAAATAATGTACATAATTGAATCATACACATCATGCCTATCTGTTACAATAACAACACATGAAAATCACTTTTAAACATCATTTTGAAAATTTGCATACACATTACTGTGACATGTGCAAAACATTAATAATTAATGTTAACTGAAATTAAAAGTAGAAAATACAAAATTTGCTACAAAAAAGTCCACCAATTATTGAATAATATATATATATATATATATATATATATATATATATATATATATATATATATATATAACTCTTTGATATATCATTTTTTACACCAATTTCATTTAAAATAGTGGTTAAAGATGTTGTCAGTTATTTCCCTTAGCTGTTTTGATGTAGCAACTTTATCATGTGTATTTACAAATCACTTACTTTGATTGTTTGTACATGTTCCACTAAATTGGTAAAGGTCATTTTGACACTTGCAAATTTTGGAAGTTTGTCCAACACATTCAAGTGACTTTGTTGTGTCACAGGTTGCAGATACACCACATGTTTGTTCATATCCAACTGTTGAAACTGAAATAATATGATGTAGACAGTAATATTCCACAAGTTGTTTATTATGTTCCATGCTGCTGTGAATAGCAACAAAAGTTTATTCTACATATGCATTTTGCATGCATGGCTACCACTGACAGATCTTAGAAAACAAAGTGACATCTTGAACTTCTTAAACAAAGACATTAATTACAGAGATACTAATATATACTTTCTGATCATCTACAGATAGGTGACAGGTCCCGATCTCATGATGATGTCATGAACTAAACTAAACTAAACTGAACTAAATTATTTTTAATGACGTCATCTTATTATGTGTAAACATTATTATTTTTTCTGAAATGGAGATGGGAGTAGATGTAATACAACTTAAATTATCAAAACATCTTGACAAAAGCTTTTTTATAGCAAAAATATTGATTATGAGCCAGTTTTATAATATTGTTTTTATAAAGCAAAGGCCATTCCGTTTTATGCATGATATACATTTGAATTATGTAATACAGTTAACGGCAATGATGGACTTCTTAAATTTAAATTAGTTTCTTTTTTGGTGTTATCCATGTTTCTGTATCTATGTTGGTTAGGTGTTGTCTGTCAATGATGTCAGAATTAAGTCAGCATGTCAGTGGCTCTGCATATATAGATAGTATTGTATTACCTGTTAGTCTCTGTGATGTGTAGAGTGTACTATAATTTAAACTGAACTGTGTAAAAATATTTACATTTCTGATTTGTATAATTTCTATTATCTTTACAATTTAATATACCAATAACATGTAATTCCAACTGCATTAATAATTTTCTTTGAAATTAAGAGCAATACCAAATGATTATGGGGAATTTCATCTCTAGTTGTCCAATTTACAACACTTGTCTATTGACTAAAAATTACTCAAATCAAGAGTCATAATCATGGTCGAGTAATGTAACATTATTTTACTTTTCTCTTACTTACTGGCAACACATGTTCCCCCGGCTTGTGCATCTGTGTTATCATCATAATAACCTTGTTTACATTGACATTTCAAAGCATTACATTCCAAATTACTTCCAGAACAATGATTATTACTGGAACAGCTACCTCCTAACTGGGATTCTAAATGAAAACAAATAAAATTTTACTTTGTTACTTTATTTATAAATAAAACATTGAAAATCGCACTAACTTTCAGGAAAATATTACTTTTTGAATGAATCAAATATAAACAGCATTATTATCTAATACCTTGATGCTTTTTAACAATCTAATATTTTGTTTAGTCATGTTTAGCAAAAATAAAAACTGCCAATGTTACTACATTCTAAATACCAAAGTAAAATTAATTGGTCCATACATAAACATCTTATGGTATCTATTCGCTTTTTCTAATATTTATAGTAATAGTAGCCATCTTGGATGTTAAAACCTCTAACCACTTAAAAGTTGTATTGGTAAAAGTAATAGAATCTATTGGTTCCAGATTAAAAGTCAACCATAAACCAGAATATGTGTTACGTTAGTAAAGTTTTAAGATATCCACCGATTACAAATTAATACTGAATAAAACCATAATGGAGATTCACTATGATATTAAACTTACTGGTTACACATTGAGCTCCATTCCAATAATGAGTACTTGGACAATCACATACACCATTAATACACTGGAAAATGTCAGCACATGCATCAGGAGGTGAAGACAGACAACTCAAACCTTTTGTAATTTCTGAAAAAAAAAGATTTTATTAAAAAGTATTGAGATACATTAAACTTTTAACAATGTCCTTTTCTTTACAAAATTATGACAGCAAAATTTGCAACATCATCTTTTAGAACAGATATGTAACAGTTTTAATATTGTACCACCCTTAGGTCACCTTCACCTACAAAACAGATAAGTTCCAGTTTTAAATCTGTTACATCCTTAGGTCACCTTGACTTACAGAACAGATATATACCAGTTTTAAGTCTGTTACATCCTTAGGTCACCTTGACTTACAGAACAGATATGTACCAATTTTCAGTCTGTTACATCCTTAAGTCACCTTGACTAACAGAACAGATATGTACAAGTTTTAAGATTGTTACACACTTATATCACCTCCACCTACAGAACAGATATATACCAGTTTTAAGTCTGTTACATCCTTAGGTCACCTTGACTTACAGAACAGATATGTACCAATTTTCAGTCTGTTACATCCTTAAGTCACCTTGACTAACAGAACAGATATGTAAAAGTTTTAAGATTGTTACACTCTTATATCACCTCCACCTACAGAACAGATATGTACCAGTTTTAAAACTGTTACATCCTTTGGTCACCTTGACCTACAGAACAGAAATATTGTTACACCTTCAGGTCACCTTGACCTACAGAACATATATATACCAAATTTAAGTCTGTCACATCCGTAGGTCACCTTGACCTACAAAAAGATATGTACCAGTTTAAGTCTGTTACATCCTTAGGTCACCTTGACTTACAGAGCAGATATGTACAAGTTTTAAGATTCTTACATCCTTAGGTCACCTTGACTTATAGAACAGATATGTATCAAATTTAAGACTGTTACATCCTTAGGTCACCTTGACTTACATACAGAACAGATATGTACCAGTTTGAATATTGTTACACCTTCAGGTAACCTTAACTTACAGAACAGATATGTACCAGTTTTAAGACTGTCACATCTGTAGGCCACCTTGACCTACAAAACAGATATGTACCAGTTTTAAGACTGTTACATCCTTAGGTTATCTTGACCTATCAAACAGATATGTTCCAGTTTTAAGACTGTTCCATCCTAAGGTCACCTTGACCTATAAAACAGATTCAATATTGTACCAGTTTTAAGACTGTTACATCCTTAGGTCGCCTTGACGTACAAAACATATGTCCAAGTTTTAAGACTGTTACCAGTTTTTAAGTTTGTGATAAACTCCAAAGCAATATTTATAGCAACAAGAGGCCCAATAGGGCCTGTACCGCTCACCTGGACCTTTAACAACACAAAACACAAGAAATAGTACATTTCAGAGCAATAACTCTGATGTGGATATTTAGATGACCTCAATCTATATTTTGAAATGATCATTGTATTAATACCTACAACATTCTCATATACATGCTTATACTAAAAGTTAATAGTTTTCAAGATAATGAACCATTTCAGTATTCTTTCCCTTCTGTGACCTTGTCCTTGGAACCCACAACCTTAATCTATACATCAAAATGATCGTTGTAGCAATACTTTCAACACGCTTACATGGTCTGGTCACCAATGTAAGTGGCATTCCATTTGGTGTTTTATTGTATAAACTAGTTTAAAAATAAAGATGTGGCCAGTTTCGGCCAAACATTTTGTCTTGTTATTTTTTACACATCAATCTGTGATAAATGCCTATACAAAAAGTTTATAATTTTCCAGATAATTAACAATGTTGGTATTGTTTTGCTACTGTGACCTTGACCTTTGGACCCATGACCTTTTTCTATACATCAAAATGATTATTATTGCAATACTAACAATATTCTAATATACATGCCTAGACAAGAAGTTTTTAGTTTTCCAGATAATTCATAAAATCACATAGGTAGAAAATTAGGTCATGACCTTCACAATTGACCTTGATCCCATTTTTAAGGTATTTACAAGAATATGTAAAAACAGAAAACCCATGTCATTATCTGATCAGATAGTCAGGTTATAACAATTTGAAAATATTTTACGATCTTTGCAAAATTAAACGCAAAAACGTGTTACCTATTTTTATACCAAATTTCACGAAATGAACAAACTTTAATGTTAAGACTATGTAAAATCCAAATATCACATTAGTTTTTGCCTCCAATGAGTGGTTCACGAGGAGAAGATTTTTATTTTAAGTTTTGTCTATTTTTAGTAACAGTGGCCATCTTGGATATTCGATCGCCATGATTTTAACAAAATACAGTAACCTTCTGTCAAGGACTTTCCACAGCAAATTTGGTTTTAATTGGCCTAGTAGTTTCAGAGAAGATTAAAGTTTACAGACGCACGCAAGCACGCCTCGCCATGCCATAAGCTCACATAGCCTTTAGACTGTTCATTTAACAAATTGGAATAATAGATATTAATCAGTCATAAATCTTAGTTTAATACAAATGAATTTCTATGATGGAAGTTTAATCTGCATACATTTATACATTTGATAACTAAACAATAATGTCATTGAAACACAAAATACGAAACATTAGGCTCCCTGCTGATAAGATTTTTTCTGGTGTTAAACACATGTTTAACATTACTTATTTGTTAAATATATTTTACAATATAACCAAAGTGATAAAATATAAAGTTAAGGCCATTCCGTTTTATGCATGATATACATTTGAATTATTTATGTTATACAGTTAACCGCAATGATGGACTTCTTAATTTAAATTAAGATTCTTTATTTCATTTTCTGTGTTATCCATGTTTCTGTATAAATGTTGGTAAGGTGTTGTCTGTCAATGATTTCAGGATTAAGTCACCATGTCAGTGGCTTTGTGTATATACCATATATTTCCGTATATACGTCGCCCCAGTAGATACGTCGCACCCCCACCCCAGGCCAGCAAGCCCAGTATTTCTAAAAGTTGTCTACATACGTCACAGCCAAAAATTTGCAAGAGAAATTCGAGATTTGCTCAGCAAGAGCCATTGATTTTCAATTTCATGAAAAAAGAAACAAAAGCTTTTACCAGTGTTATTCATTATTTTTCTTCTTAATAAATATTGTTTGAATAGCTTGTGTAAATTAAACATGTATGTAGATAATATTTTTTACATGTATGGATACAAACGATGTATATTGCTTGAATAAAACAGTCATGTACTTTTTGGCTACCGATCATGAGATCAGTTAATTCACACGTTGTTGTCACCGACACACGAAGTCAAAGTTTGATCATGTGCAGAGGTTGCGATATGTATTGCATGATTTGCTTAAACAAGGGGGTCGCTTATAGCGTTATTAGATTCATGTTTCAGATTTTATAATACTGGATTGTCGATACTATTTTAAGTTGACGATCTATTGCTTACCGGGGGTAAATATCGCCATTTTATATTGTTCAGAATAACATGTGGTTTTGCATTCGAGAGTATTAGTCAATAACTAGGACAACCTCCGGTTGTTTGAACTTTTGTGAAAGAATAATTTGTATTCATTTTTTGTTGCGTTTAAAATCTAAACATGTCGTTGGAATTGCAAATTAAATTTTAATAAATTTTACTAATATCCCGATCAGCGATTATCCAATCCTGACACTTTTTACTCAAACTGACAGATACGAAAGTGCCGGATGACCTCTGACATAGGAATATGTAATTAGTATTTGTAATGGTGGGGCTTTCTTCTTCAATATATAAACATAGGTACTGGTAAACATGGACGATTATATCAATGGATAAGTTATCAGGAATGGCTTTAATCATTAAACAAACAAGACATACGCGAGATGTTATCGGGAGGACTTGGTTATTTAAAGTTAATTACAGGTATTTACTTCTTTGCCCACGGCTATTCTGTTACAGGTGACAACTTGAAAATGAGACTCATACTTACCTTAATTAATTAATTAATTATTTGTTTATTTCAAAGACTTTATTGGTCAAATTTAATAATAAAAAAATGTATCACATATAATAATAATAACAAAAATACAATAAAGAGCAAAATTTACTTTGAACTAGAAAATTACCTTAACTTCCGGTTTGTCGATCTTCTAAAATGCGTTGAAAATTCGAGACAGATTATCAAAATATTTTAATGTCGGCTAGTTAAGTCGCATTGCATTTTAAAATATTAAAATTTTGTGAATAAGTTGTGACGTATCTATGGAAATATACGGTAGATAGTATCATATTACCTGTTAGTCTCTGTGATGTGTAGAGTGTACTATACATCTTAATTTAAACTGAACTGTGTAAAAATATTTACATTTCTGATCTGTATAATTTCCATTACAATTTAATATACCAATTACATGTAATTCTAACTACATCAACAATTTTCTTTGAAATTAAGAGCAATACCATATGGTTATGGGGAACTTCATCTCTAGTTGTCCAATTTACAACACTTGTCTATTTACTAAAATCACTCAAATCAAGAGTCATAATCATAATCAAGTAATGTAACATTATTTTACTTTTCTCTTACTTACTGGCAACACATGTTCCCCCGGCTTGTGCATCTGTGTTATCATCATAATAACCTTGTTTACATTGACATTTCAGAGCATTACATTCCACATTACCTCCAGAACAATGATTATTACTTGAACAACTACCTCCTAACTGGGATTCTAAATGAAAACAAATAAAATTTTACTTTGTTGCTTTATTCATAAATAAAACATTGAAAATCAAATTAACTTTCAGGAAAATATTACTTTTTAAATGAATGAAATATAATTTCTAATACCTTGATGCTATTTAACAATCTAATGTTTTTATTTAGTCATTTTAAGCAAAATTAAAAACTGCCTAGGTTACTACATTCTAAATACCAAAGTAAAATTAATTTGGTCCATATATAAACATCTTATGGTATTTATCCGCTTTTTCAAATATTTTTAGTACCGGTAACAGTAGCCATCTTGGATGCTAGAATCACTAACCACTTTAAACGTTGTATTGATAAAAGTGATTAAATGTATTGGTTCCAGAACAAAAGTCAACCATAAACAAGAATACGTGTTACACTAGTAGAGTTTTAAGATATCCACTGATTACAAATTAATACTAAATAAAACCATAATGGAGATCAACAATGAAATTAAACTTACTGGTTAGACATTGAGTACCAGACCAATAATGAGTACTTGGACAGTCACATACACCACCAATACACTGGAGAGTATCAGCACATGCATCAGGGGGTGTAGACGAACAACTTTGTCCTTTTGTAATTTCTGAAATAGAAAGATTTTATTAAAAAGATACATTAATCTTTTAACAATGTTCTTTTCTTTACAAAAATTATGACAGATAGCACAATTGGAAATATTATTCTTTTAGAGAAGATATGTACTAGTTTTAAGATTGTTGTCCTCTTAAGTCACCTTGGTCTAGTTTTGGTAGTCAAGACAACACCAAAAACAAATATGAATTGTATAACTCGATACATGCTTCTGACCAAGTACTATTGAAACCTACCAATGGGGATTAAGTTTCAGAGAAGTGAAAAATAAGATTTTAAAATATTCAGTCACATATACACATTATGCTGTACCAGAAGCTCAATTGACCTTTGGACAGGTGAGCTAAAAATATGTTTCTCAAACAAATATCTTTTACTTAAGATGGTTCCATCAAAGTAGAATTTGTAAAAAAAAATCTGATATAAACATTATATTTTGTAAGCATACATTCAAAACGTTAATATACATGTATGTGTTCAAACACAACTTAGATGTCTGACTAGAGAAGTTTTCAAAAAAGGAATTAGATTTATAGAAGTAAAATAATATAATGGATACACAACAAAGGTAAACAATGAACTGGTATGGGCCTGGTACAATGTTTTATTATTGACCAATTGCACATTTATACAAGTTTATACAACTGAGGATAAATGATCAATTAATACTGTTCAAACTAAACCCCATAAGAGATTCACTATGATCATATTAAACTTACTGGTTAAACATTGACTACCAGACCAATAATGAGTACTTGGACAGTCACATAAACCATTGTTACACACAAGAATATCAGAACATGCATCAGTAGGCAAAGACTGACAATTCTGTCCTTTTGCAATTTCTGTGAAATAAAAAGTTTGGTATAAATAGTAACACAAAGCATGTAAAGATAAATGTCGTTGTAATGAGATAAATTATTAAGCATGTTCCTTGTTTGACAGAAATTATGATGGAAAGAAAAATTGGCAAATTCATCCTTTTAGAAGAGATATCTACCAGTTTTAAGATGGTTGCATCATTAGGTCACCATGACCTAGTTTTTGTAGTCATGACAACACCAAAACCAAATTTGAATTTATACATCCATATCTGCTTCTGCCAAAGTATTATTGAAATCTGTCGAGTAGTTCTAGAGATGTTGAAAATAGGATTTATCAATTCAGTCGCATATAGACTGCACTACACAATTGTCACATGAGCTGAAAACACATTACTCAGATAAACAGGTTTTATTGAAGATGTTTACATTAAAGAAGAATTTTAATAAAATCCGGTATAAATCTTATATCTTTTAAGCATACACTCAAAACAAAATAAATGTTAATTATAAACACATATTTTAGACACCTGGCCAGAGAAGTGTACAAACAAGAAATTGGATTTATGAAGTCGAGTAAACTTAAAGGATATAAAATAAAGGTAAACAATGAACCAGAAAAAAGCCTGGTATAGACAAACAGCATTGGCCTGTCAGCTTGACCTTCAGAATGAATTTCTCTAATGAAAGGTCAAGCGGACAGGTCAATGTTGTTTGCCTATACAATGTTATACTATTGACTGTTTACACAATTATACATATGAATACAATTAATGCTGAATCAAACGCCAATTGGGATGTACTATGATCATATTAACCTTACTGGTTAAACATTGACTACCAGAATAATAATGAGTACTTGGACAGTCACATAAACCATTGTTACACACAAGAATATCAGAACATGCATTAGTAGGCAAAGACTGACAATTCTGTCCTCTTGTAATTTCTGAAGTGAAAATTATAACATTAATAGTAATTAAAGGCATGTAAAGATAAATTTCATTGTAATGAAACAAGTTAATGTTCTATGAGTAAATGCATTCAACAATGTGTTATTGGAGAATTTTCCCATCTATATAGTTATTATATTCTATATAAATTTCTCGGATTCTGATTGGTCTAATGCAGGGAGTTAATCTGGTATAATTTTACGAATTCTCATAACTTAAGTGGTAATGTTAATGAAGTCATGTCCCTCCTTAACAACGGAATGGTAATACTGACAACAGGTGTTAATGAAAAGATTAGTGCCCTAGTGTTCTCCCGTAATTTAACAAGTTCCGTTCTTTTCCATTTCAACATTTAGTATTTCCAGAAACCGTACAACCGACGACATTTGTAAACAAACAACTGTTAAATGATGGTGTTTGGCAGTAATATGTGACGACATCACAAAACTAATCACAAAGAAAAACAGGGTTACAGTGCTGAAACTGAAAAGACATGAAATATAACAAGAGGCTCATGGGCTTTAATGCTCACCTGTGACCTTGACCTTTGAACCCATGAGCTTCATTCAAATATCAAAATGATAATTAGGCCAATATTCTAATATACATCCCTATAAAAAAGTTTATAGTTTTTGAGATAATAATCATTTCAGCACTTGTTTGTATCTGTGATCTTGACATTTGAACCCGTGCCCTTCATTCATATATCAAAATGACCATTGTGCAAGTACCAACAATATTCTAATATGCATGCCTATACAAAAAGTTCATAGTTTTCAAGATAATTAACCATTTAGGTATGCATTAGCATATGTGACCTTGACCTTTGAACCCATGACCTTCATTTATATATCAAAATGATCATTAAGATAATATCTAAATATTCTAATATACATGCCTATACAAAAAGTTTATAGTTTTTGAGATAAATAATCATTTCAGAACTTGTTTACGTCTGTGACCTTGACCTTTGAACCCATAACCTTCATTCATATATCTAAATGGTTGTAAGGCTAATACCTACAATATTCTAATATACATGCATATACAAAAAGTTAACAGTTTTCAAGATAATTAACCATTTAGGTATTCATTCGCATCTGTGACCTTGACCTTTGAACTCATGACCTTTATTCATATATTAAAATGACCATTGGGCCATTACCTACAATATTCTTATATACATGCCTATACAAAAAGTTCATAGTTTTGCAGATAATTAACTATTTTGGTAAACTTGTACATCTGTGACCTTGACCTTTGAACCCATGGCCTTAATCGATATATCAAAATGATCGTCATATCAGTACCTACAATTAACCAAAACTCCTACATCATTATCACCAGAAATGTTTAAAAAATAGCATTTTTATCAAAGGTCAAAAACTGGGACATGACCTTGACCTTTGATCTTGACATCAATCGGAAGAAAATCGCAAGACAAGATCAACAGTGAAAACTCCATACAACTATCTTCAGCCATTATGAAGTTATAACAATAAATGTCTCATTTTAAAAATTACATAATTTTACGCAAAAAAACGCGTAACCTATTTTTCGTTTAATTTTCATGAAAAACACAATTTTAATGTATCTAGGTATCCTGAATCCAAAAATCTAATCAAAATTTGCCTGCACCTTTTGGTTTCAGAGAAGAAATTTTTTTTGTCTTTTGGCTATTTATAGTAACAGCAGCCATATTGTTGGGCGTGGTCAAACCTCGGCCGAACACAATATTGAAAGCCTGTTACCCATGCATAATAATCACCAAGTTTCATCAAATTTGGCTCGGTAGTTTTGGAGGAGAAGATTAAAATGTAAAGACAAGTTTACGCACGACAGACGGTGATAGATAGCAATAGCTCATCTGATCCTTTCGGCTCAGGTGAGCTAATAAAAAGCATGCCACCTTTGTTTCTGGGTGTTATACTGGATTATCCTATTCAGAAAAAAATAACACCCTCGGCTTCGTCTCGTGTGTTATTTTTTTCCACTTGTGGGATAATTCGCTATAACACCCAGAACCAAAAGCGGTATGTTTTATATTATCAATATTTATTATAGTCAGTATTACAGGGTACTGCAGCATTCCTACCATAACAAAATCGAAGTTTTTCTCCGTTTTAATGCAATCCCATGACAAATTGTGTTGTTCAATAGTAGAAATCAAGATGTTTTTGTCCCTATTTTGAGATAATATTGTCCATTAAAAGTTGGACATTTCACTCTAGTATCCCATTTTTCATCAGATTAGATGATCAGTCATTGGTCCATCACTGTTTAAAAGTGTCATTGTTTTGGCCAATTTTTTCCTAGCACGTTTTACACAGTTGTGCATTATTCTTCATTTACTGGTATATTCTTTATGACTTTTGATTAGCTAGTGATAAGTATAAGATCCCAATGCTCTAACTTTGGTTAGGTGGTGTTGTGGTTGTCATCAAATGGATCCCGTAGGATGCTGGTGTTAAGTGTTGAGATACAGTATGTAGTAAGGTAATAAACACCGACATTTAATAGACAACTGTCTATGCCTTTATCAGTCTTGATGAAGGCACACTTTTGCCGAAAGCTTGACGAGACCACCAAAAACATGGAATAAAACAGTTGTCTATTAAATGTTTGTGTTTATTACCTTACTACATACTTTATAAATTTTGGCATAGCGAGCAATTTTGTTATAAAATTTAATAAACTGGTTTGTTTTGCCATTATGTTAGGTTTCTGGCATGTGTCAAAGTACAAATATCAAACGCCATTTGATTGGCTCAAAAATATACAAAGCACCAATGAAATTGTATTATAAATCAAGGTCACCTAAGTGATTAGCAATGTCTAGTATTTAAGTGTAGATTGTCAAGCGTTTAAATGATATGACTTGAAATGGGGAATTCCAGTTTTGTTTTTAAAAAGAGTTGTTTACAACAATATGTCTCAATTTTAATTACCAAACGTAACTGTTGATGCATTACGTGTAAGTACTATGCACAAATTACAAATATTTGGTGTACAGTTGAATCTTGTTATCTCGAACTCGAATATCTCGAACTATCGGATATCTAGAACTTTTTTAAAAAGTCTGAACAGAGTTTATTAAACCAAAATCACTACGGTTATCTGAACTGGGATATCTTGAATTATCGGATATGTCAAACAATATTTTTGTCCCCTTGAATGAAATCCTAGGAAAATTACACTCGTTAACTCGAACAAAAAATTTAGGAAAATTAAATTTGTTAACTCGAACAAAAAATTTAGGAAAATTAAATTTGTTAACTCGAACGAAAAAATTTGGAAAATCAAATTTGTCAACGCCTACAGATTTTTTGGTAGAAAAAACACATTCCGACATTAATAAAATATTTGACATTTCACTGACCTCCCAATTTCCTTAAACCCTTAATTATTAACGCATACATAAGCAATTAAACCATCAAGGTAATTAGCAGGTAATATATAACCAGCCGGACCATTCTGTGTTATTTATAAAAGTCAGGCTTTTGGAAAAAATATACCACCATACAAATAGTCCTACATTAAGCACTCCATACCGATTACAACGAGAAAATTACTGGATAAGAGAACTAAGCACTGCTTCGCCAAATGGATGCAATGACAAAATTGTAAGCGTAGGAAATCTTTCAAGCCCGGGTTGTAACAATGTAAATGTTTTACACTTGTTCAACAAAACACCACGTGACAAAAGAAGTCATGGACATCGCCGTTATAACAGATCCAATATCCATAATTATGTTAGTTTTCTAATGTATATATGTGTAATATATGCATGTACGCATCTTATCTGAAGCTCTGCAGTACAAATCAATTCTACATTTTGCCTGTAATGATGATAACATTATTTTTGAGCCATTGTGAATAAGCTTATGATGCACTATTATTAAGAAAATAGTTGAACCACTTACTAGCATAACAGGTGCCTCCATCTGTAACATCATTGCTATCATAAAAGTTTTCTCCACATTTACATTTGCTATCAGTCATGTCACATTTTGCATTACTAGTTGAACAACCGCTATCACTACTACAGTACCCACCAAGTTCTGATGCTAAAATATTTAATCACACAAACAAAATAATGTATCATTTTTAAACTTCCTGTCATTACTGAAATGACCAAACTACTGACCAAATATCAATAGATGTTCAACCAGTTTACTCATCTATGACAGAAAACTGTAATTTGTTAGTAATTAACACCTGTAGTACTTAGTTTTAAGTACATAAAATGGATCAATCATCTCTGTATTTTAGGATTAGAAACCATTAATCAACTGTTATCAAATCCAGTAATTGTTCGAGTATTAGAGGGATAACTATAAGCAAAAATCAGAACAGTGGTCGTTTTTTTAAAGAAAATTGTGACATTTTTTAATAAATGTTATTTGTTGTGAATTTTAGTTTTCAATACTCATAAATTACTCCCAACTGGTCAAATTATACAGATGTTTTGTCATAATTGTAGAAAAAAGATCACAGTGAAGTAACTGAAGTTTCAGGGGAGAAAACTAGGTATTTCTTTGTATTGACAACATCACTTGGTGATAAACATGGTTGTTATATAGAGGATTGACTGTTCTAGGATTGAAGTTTCTAGCACTTCTTCCTTTTGGTTCATAAAAAAGTTATACTGCTCTAGGTAACTGACCAGCCAAGGTCAACCAGCTTCAAAACATGGTCAAGAGTTCTGTCCTGATGCTATATATAAAGTTTCAAGTTCCTAGGTTTTATGGTTCATGACATGAAGATGTTTAAAGGTTTTACTAATTAAGGTCACTGTGACCTTGTAGATCAAGGTCAACCAATTAGACAAACATGAGAGGGCCTTGGAATTGTTTTTGAAAAAGTTGAAAATGTATAATAATTGCTTACAGTGCACAACACACACCACACAACAACAAACCATAATTACTATAGGTCTGATTGAGTCTGTTGCTCAATTGACCTAAAAATTAATAAAATGATTAAAATTTCAAATTTACTAGATTTAAGTCAATGAATAAGTTAATGAAAATCTATGTGAAAGAAGGATTGTGAAACTAAAACCCGGTTAAAATTTTAACATCTGGTTAATAATAGCAATGTGACCATCTGAATAACATTATTACAGAATTCAAATCACAAGAGGAAAGGTGATGCAGTTTCTGAACCTTATGCAAATTTGTATTTCCAGATTTTGTTTTTCAATTCCAGATATGAAACAAATAAATTACAATGTATACTTACTCTGTGGACATATAACACATGTTTTTTGTCCAGATACAAATTGAAAGGTGTGCTTAGTAAAAGTTTTTGCTGAATTATCATAAGTACCACCTTTAGCATATAGAAAATAAGGACAACTTGTGTCACTAAACTGAAAATCATTTGTTGTATCAGTATTTATTTTAGGTCGTTTAAATTTGATTGTTGTGACTCCATTTAATTGAATTCCTTCAATAATTGTAAGATCTTGTGTTGTATCAGTTCCAGGCATTGTTCTAGTTGTAGCATAGCTGAAACAAAATAAGCTATAAGTCTATTTACATATTTATAATTAATAATACGGAAATGTGACCTTGACCATTGAACTAGTACATTCAATAAACAATATTAAAGGTACAAATGCATACACAGGGTCACATGCACTGATTACCAGGCTTCAGATAAAAAACAGTCGGAACTAAGTTATTTAGCTCGGCAGTCACCACAATTATAAAAGGCAATATTGTGATATGTGTATTTGATTAATTTATTATTCTTGGGGTTTTTCACAAAATTAATATTTTCTTCTTTCGACTTAAGTTAGTCTGATTCATTACAAGGCTCTGTGATAGCCTCCTCGGTATTTTTGATAGTTTTATCAGTTTCTTCTTCCTAGTTTGGTTTCAGAGAATCAAACAGTATACAGTTATTTCATGGTTGTTTTGGGAACAGACAAAACAATTGTTCTGAGGTATCAAAAATGACCTTAGGAACTGTAACCCAAGGCCATTTGGCCAAAATAGTAACAGTTCCACAGCTTATCCCCAATACCAACTGACAATGCATTAGACTGTTCCCAATAAACCATAAAATAATTGATTTATTACTTAATAAAGTGTCTTATTTCAAAAAAGAATAACAATTCTGCATCCTACATGTCTTCAAATTGAAACATTGTTTTCACTATTGACTGGTACAATCAAGGTTATCGGAACAATGTTTGAATGAGACCCCAGTGCATGGACTGTTTTATGCTCTTCTTGAAAACTTGAAAATCCACAAACACAGCTAAAAACATTTAATCACCATTTATGTAATAGATTACATAAAAACAGTTTGTTTTATGTTCTTGGACATGCCTATCCATTTAATTATTTGTTTTGCCATAATACTACTACTGTTTGCTTAGGCTGTATTAGAAAAAGCACTAATGCAAATGTTTCAATTTTTTTAGATTTTCAAACTGACAGGTATAAATCAATAGTTCTTTTACTTACATGGTCCAATTTGTTACTATAAATTCCTGTTTTGGCTAAATCTTTTCTTTATATATATCATTTCTATGCGACAAAATATATAACTTGTTTACAATGGTAACTTTTACGAAATGGTGGGGCACTTAAGTTATGTAGTGATGACAGATGAGTTGCCTCTTTACACGGGTTAGTGCAGCTCAAGAACAAATTGATTTTGGTGTAAGTGTGTTAGCCTAAGTTGATTTATGTTCAAATGAAGTGAACGACCTTTCTACATTTTTTAACTTGGTAAAAATTGACGTAAATTGAAACTTTTAAACTTAAAACGAGCTTTGAGCTACCTTTCATTGTACCCCTTATGTACCTACGTAAATAATACATTCTTCTATCATCTTTGATCACACAAAAGACACCGCTGTAAACACCCTTTGGTGTATGAAAAGATTGAAATTAGAATTCTAACAATCACAAGGCTCAGGTAAATAAATGACTTATTGATTTTTAACCGTGCCATTGAAAATCTAAAATATTTGTGTTGTTTCTTTCGCTGATACAAACCGTAGGAACATCATTTTGATTTTAACTTACACTGAGTGAAGTTCTGACATTTGAAACAACAGCTTTGCATATGTTCTGATGATATGCATGCAAATTTACAAAATGTGTGCAATGCAGTTATCTATTTGTAATCTTAACTTGGCACTTTGATGAGTGACAAGGACAGCAACACTTGTCAAAATACACATTCCATTCCTCAGCATACAAGTGGATAAAACCTGATTACACAAACCTGAGCAGACACCTGGCATTATTAAAACCATTAAGAAATGTTCACTGCAGTAATAGTAAAAAAAACACATACCCATCTAGTACAGTTGTAGTTTGGGACCTGATCCATCCAACATACGTGTCTGTATTTATCTAAAAATAAAATGGTTTTTTGAAAAGGCCAAATAGTCAATTTATGGTGAACAAAAAATTGTTAGATATAATATTGTTTCAGTTCACTCAATAGAGACTGTAGTGTATTACGGTCAAGTGGCAGATAACTCTATTGTACATGTATGTATCATGTGACGTAATAACTACTTCATCAATATATGACGTCTATAGATGTATACGAGGTTCAGCCATTAAAGCAAATGTTCACGATACTTGTGTTTAATCACGTTGTTATCATGATTACAAAGTAGTTATACTTCAGAGACTACTTCTAGACTTACCGGTATTAATCTATTTTATCAATACACATGATTCCATGATTATTCAGGAAATAAATCACGATTTAATGATTTCAAACAAATATATGCTTTCAGAAATATACTTTAGTGTATAAGATGTTATAATTATTTTCAAGGATGTATCAAAATTTGCAATTCTTCTTCTAAAATTTCAAGGGATCTAACACTTTTACAATTACTGGTATAATTGAGAAGTACATTTTGCAAAGATGTTATAATGTCCTGTGTTGTTTACCATTTGTTGGTCTTCAGAAAATCCAACTCCTATCCATTCAGTTGTTGCTATATTAGCTTTCATTGTAATTTCTATTTCATCTGAGGCCTGAATATATCTCCAATCAACCTGATGACAGTTACTGTTTGGTAGACAGCTTCCCCATGTTCCAGAACATTGTGTAATGACTGTAACATAACAGGTACATTAAACACTGAAGTATAAAACCTAATATCTACTGTCCGTTTACTCTGCTGGAGAGACAGGAACAACGATATTTCAAAGACTTGAATGGTACGGTTAAAATCAATTATTTACTTACATGAGCCGAGTCGTTGCTAATAATCCTTATTTCGATCTTATCCATGCATTGTAACTCCTTTAATACACCAAAACGTATTTTGGATGGGTGTTTACAATGGTAAAAATTTGGACAAAATGGCGGAGTCTTTCCTGTGACGTAATGATGACGGAAGAATTTATTACTTACGTAGGTTCGCGAGGTACAAGTGAAGGGTAGTTCAAGGTCGGGTTTGAGTTTTAAAGTTTGAATTTACGTCAATTATTTTCAAATGTTTGAAAATGCAGAAAGGTAGTTCACTTTATTTGCTTTATTAAATCGATTTTTGTTATCCTAGTTACACAAAAATCAATCCGTTCTTGAGCTGCACTAACCTACGTCAATAGTCGACTCTTTCGTCATGACTACGTAACATAAAGAACCCCGCCATTTCGTAAAATGATAACCATTGTAAACACCCACCCAGGTTATATTTTGTCGCATAAAATGATATATTAAGCAAAGATGGAACCGAAACAGAACATTTCAGTTACGACTCGGCTTATGTAAGTAAAAGAATCATTTGTATCCGTCGTATTATATACGTAATTTATAGAGTATTTTGCGTTCTTGCTTTCTCCGAAATAGGCTATATAAACAGTAAGGCTTTTATCGCCCATCTAGAAGATCCTGTAGTTTATTAGTCATGCATATATTGATTTTTTAAAAATTTTTTAACCGAATAAAACCTAATATATCATTTGTACAAGATTAACTGAAATAGTAATCTGAAGCAAGTTTAATTAATATTAAGGTATTTCAATAAAGTTATAATTTTAATTTAATGTTTTGATACTGAACTTTGATATGGCTTCAAAATGATCAAATGAAAGTCTGTATTTTGCAAAAAATCCTTAATCTTTTATAATAATAGAATCAATAGGATGCCTATACGTGTGACCCGATTTTGAAAAGACAATTTGTTTGTTTTTTTAAGATAATATATCTCAGTGACCTTTCTTTTGTCATTATTGTGACTCCACAAAAAACTGAATACCTCAAACTAGATATGTTTCTGACTTATTTTTTTACTGAAACTGTCTCAGTTATGTTTAAAAGTTAAAAATAGGTAAAATACATGTAAGTGTAACTACAAACAAATAAATGCTCATAGACGCATTGTACTACGCTACTGCTGACCTAGCTCACTTCTCCATATTTTACAAATTTCAATTCAGTATCACTTAGAATTACAGAGAAATAAAATTTGAAACATTTTGACTGTAACTATGGGTATGTCCTACAATTGAATTACTGATTTCAATTCATATCTGCTCATCTGAGAAAATTGTTTTTGTCATGTTTGATACACGTTTCATATGACCCTTGGTAACTTTAATAATCAAAAGACAATTACATGATGCCAACTTTGGGGAACATTATGTGACCTTTCGGGAAAATTTCAGAAGAATGAAGAATTTTAAGAGTCAGTCGTATCTATATTTCAAGCTTCCTAGGATAGACAACATAGTCTTTATAATATAACATATTTAGGAATGGAGAGAGACAAATCGTCATCTATATACCTGTACGTGGAGTTGAATGATTTGTCGACAGTTTTCTCTCCAGATTTAACAAGGTTCTGCATAACGTTTGCTTAAGAATAAAGAAACAAATCAGCAAACAATGGTTAAAAGTTTGTAATTATATTTCAAACTACAACAAGCATGTTGTCTATAAAAAAATCTCCAACATTTTGTTGATGGTATAATTTTGTTAGAATCCCTTTGATGCTTGTTCTCTGTTATGTGTTTCAGCCGTGACGAAGGGGCTAAGTAAGTCAGTCAGTCAATCAGTCAGTCGGTCGGTCGGTCGGTCGGTCGGGTCTATCGGTCAGTCAGTCAGTCAGTAGGTAAGTACATCAGTTAGTCAGCAAGTAATGTAAATACATGTTGATGTACCTTTTATTGTCTATTTGTTTTATTGCACATGTAAACTTACCAGACACAGGCAATGAAGTTAAAATGGTTACCTACAATATAAATTAATAGTATATTAAATAACTATATATAAAGAATCATGTTATACAGACAGGACTGATACAATCTTTGTTAAGATTATATTTGTTTTTATGAAATATCACAAGAAATCACTAGAGTTGACCGATGCTGACATCTTTTCGCCACAACCAATAGTTGGAGTGGAGTAAATATAGTGTTTTACGTCCTAGTGAAGATTCTTTTATTTATATAGAAACAATAAATCTTGAAATGATGCATTAAATTAAAGGTACCCTTCCAACGGCCTCAGTCGGGTCAGATCACCCTGAGTGTCAGGTATCGGGCCCTTATTGCACACATTGACATTATACATAGTAATTTAAATAATTGTATATTTTACTACTTAAGATCACTGTAACCTTGGATGTAGGTCAAGGTCAACTAACATTGCAAACGCGGTAGAGAGCAATGTCCTTATGCTCTATACATATATATAAAAACTTTTGGTTATGGCAAATAGATATTTTAATTAATTTACTCCTTGCGGTTACTGTGACCTTGATTGTGAGTCAAGGTCAATCAGGTTATATACAGCGAATCACGCTTTTAACGTTACAGGTCGTGAAAAAAGATGTTCAATATTTTATTGCATTAGGTCAATATGACCTTGAATGTCAGTCAATTTCAACTAGTTTTGCGCCTTGGGTATAGGTTCATATTCTGATAATATACTATAATTTTCATGCACAGACATTTTGGTTTTTTTTCAGTTTTTGCTACTTGTTTTATATTGAAGGACATGGTAACAAGTACAAAAATTAGTTTAAAAATTATTTGTCAATTTTGTAATTTGGTTCCTATACTTATACATATATAAATCAAGATAATTGTGTAATGTGTTGCAGGTATTACACACATTAAAACGCAAGTAATGATCTGAAATTCAGGGGTACCACAACCTAAGGTGCAGTTGTTATCAGGTTATGCCACGATACTTACCACCGTCAACCATGTGGGCAATCCCGCTAAAAATGTGGTACAAATCATTCCTTCCAGTTTGTTAGCTTTATATGCCTAAACAATTTCACAAAAATACATAATACCAAATACTACCCTTACAAGGAAGTTAAATTCAAGTTGTGTCCCAGTTATGTCAGTCTTTATTTACCTGGTAATTCAAGTGTGCAATGAATATCCATTATATCTTTTTTTAAAAGAAAAAGACGGTGGGATAAAACAAGTATTCATGAAAACAATTGAACAGTGTTGAAATTTTATACGTTAAAAACTTTAATTAGAACATTTTAACCTGCTCTGTGCAAGGTGTTCAAGATGACAAAATTACTGTCAACGGGTCAAAGTACATGTGCAATTTCGGAATTCCTCTTGTGTTAGTGATTGCGATAATTGTAGACACATACAATATTAATGTTAATAGAAAACTTTACCATGACCCAAATGTATAGCTATTTCTCTCCGAGTTACTTGTAAAACCAGTGTTTCATGACAGATGCTAAATTCTCTTATTCTAGATCAAGGGCGCTTCGTAGCAGACGACAATTACTTTGATTCATTTTACTAAGACAATTATTGTCTTAAAATCAATATGTCTTAAAAATCTATTTTGTCTTTGAAAAAAAATCAATCAAAACAAAGTAAAACGAAAAAAGGAGAAACGGGTTAAGGACAATAAGTCCCACACACACAGTGTGGTGGGAGACTTAATAAAAAGAACATATATTATATAAATTCTATCGACATCAGTGCAATACACATTAGAATTGTACCATTTTTTTGTAATATGATCAAATTTTGTTTCGGGTTTTCATCATGAGATTAAGTGAGTTTGTTACCAATCTTGCGGACGTCGATTTTCCACGGCAATTTGTACTTTGACTCAGATCAGTTAGTGGTATTCTCGTTAAAAAAATTGGACCTCCAACTGGTTCAAGTGTGGAAAAACTTGAAAAGACATGCAAAAAATCGCAAATCTGTTCTTTCGCAAAGCACTTCCTCATGGATACTTCGGATGGACTTTCAAAAACTGACGAGTCATCAGTGTCATGTATTGCAAAACTCCCTTCAGTCAGTGTTATCAAGTTTATTCTGGTTATTTTTCGTTCAACTCTAGATCTTCTTAACGAGTTCGTACTTATTTATATGTTGCTTTGTTTTAATTTATTTCTGATCTATGCTAGTAAATGCAAATTTTAATCTGGAGAAAATATTAGGACATGGCACTTTTGTTCAAAATTCACTGCGGAGTTTAAGGCAAAATTAGAAAACTTTAAAATTAGACGTTTTTAAATAGACTAAAGTCTTAAATACACTTCAACGACGAACGATAGTTTTGTAAATTTTATAAATCGGGTTGGTTTTCTTTATACCTTTTCATTGATTTAAATTTAAAGTTTTACAATTTAAACTTCCGTGTTGTAAGCGATTCAATAAACGAAGAATATATACATTTATAAAAAACACATTGTATGTATAATGAGTATAAATAGTATCAAATTCCATTAGAAAATATACAAAACTTCCTGGTAGGATTTTAAGGTGGAAACTTACTGACTGCGATTATATCGGGAAAAATTATTAAATAAACTAAACGATGTTTTATAAAGGGTAAGCAAAAGAGGATATTGTGTCGATTTGAATTGACACCTTAAGACAGTAATAGAATGAAAGTGACTTCAATAGAAGAACAGCTAACAAGAACATACGGACAAAGAACAGCTGGCATTCGGTCCCGTATGTAACGCACGTTTTGGAGAAATACTGATATCAGGCGATTTCGGAAATTCTGCGGCGGTTCTGCACTTTTACCGTATTTAGAAAATGAAGATCGTGTTTAAATGATACAGATTTTGCTTTTCACAATCAAATTGAAAAAAAAGTTTTTTGTGGAAATTGTCATTATTTTTTCCTTAAAATAGCAATTTTGTTGATCTAGTTCGTTGTTTATATCATGGCCTTGTGTCGACACTGTTTATGTCATCTGATAATATTCATTAATTTAAAACATACATATAGATTATTACATGGTTGTTTTGATATCGGCCCTGGTATCATGCCCAAGGGTGGTAGTATCGGCCCGAGCCCGTAGGGCGAGGGACGATACCACCCTTGGGCATGATACCAGGGCCGATATCAAAACAACCATGTAATAAACTATTTATCATATACTTAAACAGTAAGCTCAGGTTTCTTTCTGCTATTCAGACAAATTTAAAATTATACTGCACAACTTTATTTGCAATTATAAGATTATTTGCTGTTAAAATTGATAGAAATATTGCCATTTATAGTAGCTCCTGTAAATAAATTAAGTGAGGGCAAGGTTTTGCGAGAAACAGCAATTCCTTGTTGATTTATAGTGATAGGCAGGTCAATTACTGAGGGTTCACTTACTTGGTTTGTGTCTGTAGGTTCAGTATTCCAGTCATTTATAATATTGTTTAAATCTGAATCATTATAACCATAATCGACTATAGTGCTATTTGTTAAATCTAGATCAGTGTTACTAGTAGTTGCTGAAGCTTCATTTCTTGGAGGGGCTAGAGTTAAAGTTTCAGACATTTTCCGTTGTTTAGCTTCTGAAACAGTATTGTAATTGTTTATGCTTTGCACATTTTTATGTCCTGTCAAAGACATCACTTCAGCTGCCTGGAATCCTTGGTCAAGTAATCTTGTCACGGTTGTCTTTCTGCCACTGTGGTTGGTAAGCCTTTTATCTGTAATCTGAGCTGAAAATGAAATATGGGATAAGTGATAAAAATGAATTTTTATTATTATTATTATTATTATTATTATTATTATTATTATTATTATTATTATTATAGTTTCAATTTAAAACAGATAATTTATCTTTTATTTTACCTTTTTCTGCCATGGTTTTGACCATTCCTCCAATGTAATTCTTTCCTAATGGCTGACACTTATACCACACTGGATCATTATCTTTTCTGTTACGGTTTATTTGTAAATAAAATCTTGCGTCTGGGACATTCATTCTCTCAGGTCTACGTTTCTTGTACTCTTCAAACGCTTTAACAGGACAGTTGGGATCATCTGTTGAAAAAAAAATATATAACTATATAATTATTAGGTTCATTATTTATTTATTTATTTATTAAAAAATTATTTATTTATTTATTTATTTATAATAAGTTTTCTTACCTTTCTTTTCAAACATCTTTGGTGGAAATGGTCGTGTTTCACCATTGCATCCATTTCTAGTTTTGGTTTCTCTTTCGTTGAATTCCAAATATCTGCATCCACTAGAGTTGGTTTTCTGTTCAACGTCTCCCCAATACATGTTTATATGCTCCTGTCGTCCCCTTAGACCAAAATGCATGGAGTTATTCAAATATATTGTGTTCAAGAGGGCTTCTGGGTTTGCTAAAAAAGTTTAGAAAAAAACTCAAATTAATCATATTACTACATTTAAGCAGAGATGTATAAAACCAGGGTTTTATACATCTCTGATTTAAGATACCTTTGCTTATGAATCTTGTTAAAAATAACAGTTACTTGGTGATATTTAACTTACTCTCATGCGAGTTCAAAAAGTGCTCCGGTTATGTTTTACCAAAACAGGCAACGTTTTGGTGGGTTACATTATTGAAAGGTGCGCCAGCGGGTGCTCTGTTTACTTGAAGGTAGTTCAAGAAAGGGTCAAGAAGATAAATACAAATGGACGGTTGAGAAGAACGAAGAAACTTACCCAAACCAAAGACTTGTTTGCCCATCATAACTTCAAAATCCGTCTCCGATATTGGCTGTGATTTCCTTCTCTTATTCCCGTATCCCATTTTCTTCAGTTGCTTTTGTTTCGAACTCAAAACTTCCCGACTATGACTGAATTCTTTGTCCTTGATGATGTCAATAGGATAATGATGATCGCGCAAAAATCGCTGAAATGAACCTTGAAATGAGCGGAGCGTGTCTGGCTCATATTCCTGTCCATTATCCTGTTTAATCGTCATAAAAAATCGAGCCAAGTATATATTTAAATCTGGTGCTGGGATTTCAAAAACGTCTCTGTGTTCCCCTTTCGTTTCTAGCCATTTTTTTTAGTTTTTTTACGTTGCCATCAGTTTTTCTTGATGTGTTTTCATTTTTCATCCCATTTATAAAGTCCTGTGTGTCGTCCGGAATATTTAAAGCTGCGTCACCACTTGGCCCATGTCTTTGGCGTTCAATAATGCCATCCAATTCCAAAATTCTATTTGACAATGAATTTAACATTCTTTCTCCAGGTGACTCCTCCATTTTGATTTTGAAGAATAAACTGTTTTAGAATGCAAGTGCATGACACAGAATGTGTGACATTTTGGCGGACTTTTTTATTTTCTCCTTTTTGGATAATTTAATCCATTTAAATTAATTAAATCATAGTATTTTTTTATTTTTTAAAAACAGTAATCCCATTTTGTGTTTATTTTGAATGAATCATGATTTATACCTAGGTTAAATATGAATAGTGGTTACCAATTTGAGAAAAAGTACGGGAAAATGTGAACGCCGGTCCGATACAGCTTGTATCGGCTCTAGGGCCGATACAAACAGTCTCTTCCTTCATTAGGAAATTTTGGCCTGTATCGCCTGATTGACCTGTGATATTGTGCAGGTCCAAATTGTGAGTATCAAGGGAAATACCATACTAAGTATATGATAAATTCATATTCTGATTTGTCACCCAATTTAGCGAATTTATTGCCACCATAGTATAGATAAAAAAAAAAACCCACCACTGCGCATGATCAATAAATATCATTTATAGTCTGTGGTACAGGGTGGGGGTATATTATTTTTATTTTAGAGGTATAAAATCGATGGATTTTTTTAACAATAACAATATTGATTTGAATTTTTAGTCAGATCAATTTGTTTGTAATTTGAGTGTGTGGTTTGGTCATATTGCATGAGAATAAACTATGCCTTATCCTTATAACCGACGGATCGCAGGCCACGCCAACAATGTTCCGGCATGTTTGACTTAAACACAAAAAGAATGAAAACTCGGCCTGAATTGTGCCGTTCAATGACTCACTGACACTAGTACGCCATTAGTTGCCGTGAAGCTGCTTCGGTACCGTGATAGCGGCCAACGCCATAACATAAAAGGTATGGCGGGCAATACGTCAAGAATCACCAGGTACTATCGTATCAACAGTAGGCCGTCACGTTTTATCATGGTTTCTCTTGGATTGTCGTTTATTCTCGCGTATGCATGACTTTTAGTATTACTTACGTGATTTTTGCATTGATGTTTTGTTTTAGAGCTTCTATCCTGATGAGCTTGATATAAAAGATAAGACTGACTTCATACTTAGACTCAATTATAACACCAACGAAAGATAACATTGGTAATTATTATATAACAAACTTCATTGTTTCAATTTTTTCATCATAAACTTTCATTTTCTATGCAGCAATTTACCTGCTTCTTTTGCTTTTACGTTATTTCTTTTGCAAATAGTACGCTATGGAGCTTGTTACACTACCGGAAATATATACAACAAAGAAGCATTTTACAAATAAATTGTTAACATTAGGGTATTGCAATCCTATGTTTATATAGGCTTTCAAAAAGCTTTATAGCCGTCATTAAAATAGTGTTGATAAGTATGTTGCCTCTGTATACTTAAATACTCTGCATATATATATATTCCCGTTTAATAGTTCCATGTTCCTCTCATTCTTAATTTTAAATACAAACGTGGCGAGTGTAGCTACCTAAACGGTAAATGTTATCTTTCCGAACATCCGCCGGGAAATGAGACCGGGTGATCCGGAAGAGTAGACACCTCTTGTGTAGCTTGCTACACTCGCTATGTTTGTAATCAAACTAGAGAATGAAATAACATGGAACTACATGAAATATATCCATGGTACTCCCCTCCGGTTAAACTGGAGACTTTACTTAAATGGTAACGGAAAAATGGATAAACATTAGGTGTCTTAATGACCGTAACAGATATATAGCAGTATAAGTAGTTTTTACATGTCTAAATACTCTGTATTAACACCTTACATACAAACCACAAATGAATTAAATGAAACGCCTTGGTAGTTTAAGAAACTGACCTTTAAAGTTAGGAGAATAAACGATCAAAGTCATAGCCATGTTGATGACGTTTGTGTTTTTCTGCTATTTTTGATATAAGCTGTTTTGCATACATACGGAGCAGATATCAATATCTGGTATTTGGGAACCTTGTTATCAACGTAAACAATTTCAAATCATCAATCTATCTGATAAACAGTAGTTAATCAAAAACAAACATACCAATCCAGGTCCGAATCACAATCCAGAAGCATAGTAAAAACTTTGGAACTGGCAAGTCAGGTTAGACACGTGAACTTCCACCAGAGAAGTGAGGCCGGGTGATTCGGAGGGGTTTAGCTAGCTACACTCGCTGCGTGCGTAATCAAAAATCAAACTTCCGTGAAGGGAACATGCAACTATGGGACGTCAAGTATATCCAGTGCAATCTTGGACAAAGAGACATGAAAGTTATCAACAAACTATGATTACGGCCATAATTATTTTGATAAGATTAGTCTTGCAAAAATTAATGTCTCTGGTTATCTCTCTTTATGCAGTAACATTTATAATAATGGGTCTGTTATATCATATTTACCTTTTTTAACCGTTATTGTACATTTTGTCTTTTCTTAGTTTGTTTTATTTCTAATGTCTTATAAAATTTTATTCTCTAAAAATACACTAATGTTATCTTTATTGTAGCCCTTCAATGTACACTGTAGGTTCAAACGGACAACGTTACATAAAATGATATTTGAATCACAACAACCAAGGATAGCGTCGATACTTCTCGTTAGTACACTTATCAAGACCCTCAAAAAGTTTTATGGTCGTCATCACAGTATTGTTGATAAGTTTAATGTCTCTGTGTCCAGGATTACACTGGATATATTTGATGTCCCATAGTTCCATGTTCGTTTCACACAATATTGATACTCGTGGCGATTGTAGCTAGCTAAACAGGAGGTATTTACCATTCCGGAGCACCCGGTCTCACCTCCCTGGTGGAAGTTCACGTGTCTAACCTAACTTATCTGTTCCAAAGTTTTAATTGGCTTTTGGATTGTGATTCGAACATGGTTTAGTATGGTAGTTTTTGATTACAACGATCATACATTCCAGTGAATTTACAACTCCAGGAATAACTTATCCTTACACGCATGTTGTTTCAGAGATGTTTGGCAATGATAAGATTGGTTGGTTGGTTGGTTGAATGTTGCTTAACGTCGCATCAGCAATTTTTCAGCTATTCGCGACGAGAACTATTTAATTAATATCTATGGATTGATCTATGAACAATTTGTGTATGCATGTGAAGTGCTAGTGTGTTGTATGGTCTGCCTTGTACTAGCGCGCACTCAGGGCGACTTTACCGTGCTAGCTCACAGAGTCAGTACGCCGCAGACAAGCGTACCACTCCCCCAGTCCATTATACTGATACCAGGTGAATCAGTAAAGGCCAACGGTAAGGAAAATTCACTTTCCCACTTGTGGTCCGAGCGGGACTCGAACTCACAGCGGTGAGAGACCCTGGATTTGAAGACTGGCGTCTTATCCATTAGGCCACCGCGCCCTCGGGGCAATGATAAGAGAATGAGCTCCTAAATAAGTAATTTTTGTTATAAATAACACCAACACAAGTGTAAAAATTTTTTTTCATTTTTACCAGATGATTTTTGTCCCTTTTTGAACAAAACACAATCTGAAAGTATTGTTTCTAAAAACATATCAAAATGATGTTGAATTGTTACAACTATATTATTATAGGGGCCACGTGACTAATAGAGACCTTGTCGGACGCGTTTTAATTTTGGTAAAAAATTATGACCGCTTTAGGACTGTATATGAAAAGTAAAATATTAGATGGTGTCAACATATTTCTAAATATGCTATGTTGAAACGTGATTTATTGATAAAAATATTGTTTTTGTAAGATTCAAGTAAATGATTATTTTTAGTTCTAGAAGGCAAAGAAAAAAACCAAAAACACCCGAAAAATCTATTTTCATTGTGCAAACGTGTTTCTATATAAAATGTTGTGTAAATGTTTTACATGAGTCTTTGTGGTGTGCTTGTGTGTGTAAATGTGTTCAGTTTGACTTTCATGTGTGTTAAAAATTCACAATGGTTAGTATTCGTTCCATGAATTGTAGAGGTCTAAGAGATATGTTAAATAGAAAGGATGTCTTTAATTATTTACACAAACAAATCTAGCAATTTATTATTTTCAAAATAAACATTAGTTTAAGATAATAAAAAATTAAAAAGGAGTCAATGGGTATTTGAAACATACGGAAGCCGGTACGTGCCACCTAGAAAAAAGAATTTTATGTCGTAATTACGACTTAGTATATCGCAATTACGACTTACTATCTCGTAATTACAACTTAGTTATGTCGTAATTACGACTTACTATCTCGTAATTACGACTTAGTTATGTCGTAATTACGACTTACTATGTCGTAATTACGACTTAGTATCTCGTAATTACGACTTAGTTATGTCGTAATTACGACTTACTATGTCGTAATTACGACTTAGTATCTCGTAATTGCGACTTAGTTATGTCGTGATTACGACTTACTATCTCGTAATTACGACTTAGTTATGTCGAAATAACGACTTAGTATCTAGTAATAACGACTTAGTTATGTCTTAATTACGACTAAGTATCTCGTTATTACGACTTAGTTATGTCGTAATTACGACTTACTATCTCGTAATTACGACTTAGTTATGTCGAAATTACGACTTACTATCTCGTAATTACGACTTAGTTATGTCGAAATAACGACTTAGTATCTAGTAATAACGACTTAGTTATGTCAAAATTACGACTTACTATCTCGTAATTACGACTTAGTATCTCGTAATTACGACTTAGATATGTCGTAATTACGACTTAGTATCTTGTAATTATGACTTAGTATCTCGTAATTACGACTTAGTTATGTCGTAATTTCGACTTAGTATTTCGTAATTATACGGAAGCGCTTTTAAGACATGCTAAAACAATTATTAAGTAGTTAATCTGCCCGGGCATAATAAGTAATCCACCCGGGAGGAATAAAAATGTATATTAATATGCCAAAGAGCATTAGTTTTATGTACCCCCAACATGTCTTGTTGCAGAGCGGTACTAATCACAGTGCCTTTCACCGACCCAAACTCGCGATCGAATCTCATTCGGGACAGATCATAATGTGAGAAAGTTTGTCAGTTTGTTGCCGAAGATCGATGGTTTTCTCTAGGCACTCAGATTTTCTCCTCCATGTCTGAACTGAATGCCTCGATTTAAGTGAAAGAGTTTTGACTGAGACGTGAAACGCCAACACTACACTCCTTCATATGGTTGTGTCCCCACAAAATCATCCACTTATATCGTCACTAGCTATAGATTATAAATACAAAATTGTATACATAAATGTACAAAGCGCTGATGACAATGTTTTGTCTTATCCTCTCTCTCTCTCCATTACTGTAAGGACAATATATGACAATAGAATGAAATGGAGGTTATTTAGTCCTTTTCTTTGAATACGGGGACAATATTTTATGTGAGTAATTGTGAAACGTTCTTACATATTTGGCAAAAAGGGGCTCAATAAGTTACCGAGTAGCTCACACAAATTGTAAGACGTTGCAATAGCCAGAACTATAGCAAAAACATGTCGATGTCTAAATGATAAGGAGTTGAACTTCTTGTTTTTGAAATTGTTGCCTAACAGTAATGAAAAGACCATGCCAAGTGATATGGCTAAAGCCTTTTAATAATCTGGTGTCAAAATGTGCGGTCACAAAATACGTCCCTTTATACTTTTTAATTAAATCATAGCACTTGTCAACATTTTGTTGAGATTAAAAGCAGCATACATTTGACAGTATGTTAAAGCAAGAAAATCGAATGCGAGATCAGTGACTTCTCGAGAAAAACTGAATTTAAAAGGCTTTCATGTTCTCCATACAAAAAAAAAAAAAAAAAAAAAAAAAAAAAAAGAAATAGAAAGAAAAACAAAGCTGTGGTTGTATGTGCGAATTCTCAATGTACGTTAAGTTTGAGATCCTTTTCCAGACTGATTTAGCCAATAAGTAGTCCAAACTTAGTGTCTTTGAAGCAGTATTCAATAGATATAAACACTGCATTAATTCCTGTGTTGAATTTGTGGGAAGTATCTCTTTTGGATTTGTGGAGATAAAATGTCTTGGATTTGTGGAGAATATATCTCTTGGATTTGTGGAGAGTAACCATCTAGAATTTATGAAGAGTACATGTTTTGGACTTTTGGATATTACATGTCTTGGACTTGTAGAGATTCGTGCCTTGGACTTGTAAAGATTACTTGCCTTGGACTTGTGGAGAGTACCTGAAGCCTAGTCTGTATATGTATTTGTTGAATTTTGTGACTAACCACATAATGTGCTATGTAATGTGTTGGTACATCGCCGTTGATTAATATTGATGGATAATTAATTTTGAGTCCAACGCGGTTCCTGGAATCGGTTAACGTGTCCAAAGTCTCAGAAGCCCTTTTAATACAAAACTTTGTAAAATCTGGAGAGGAGACTGTCACAAATCAGTCAACTCCATATATACAGATGACCTTCTAACTCTTAATAATCTTAAAGTTGAAGGTTATGTTAATATCTTCTATCTTCGTGAGATTGAAATAAAAGATACGACTGATTGTTTAAGCTCAGCTTCATAATTGAATAATAATCATTTATTACACCTAAGATATGCTACATAATCGTTTGAACTTATTTAACAAACTTGATGAAATCATGTTTTCTAGTATCAATTTCCTTTTTTAACTGCTTCTTCTACTTGTGGTGTATTTGTTTCACAATTAATACGCTATGTTAGAGTTTGTTACAACTACAGGAGCTTTATACAACAAAGCAAGCTGCTTACCAATAAGTTGCTGACACGGAGATATAGCAAATCTAGGCTTATCAAATCCATCAAAAAGTTTTCTAGACGTCATCACAGTATTATTGATAAGTTTGATGTCTCTGTGTCCTGGATTGCCCTGGATATATTTGACTTCCCATAGTTCGAAGTTCCTTCCGCTCAATTATGATTACACACGTGACGGGTGTAACTAGCTAAACAGGCGGTGTTTACCCTTCCCGAGCACACGGTCTCGCTTTTCTAGTTCACGTGTTTAACCTAACTTGTCAATTTCAAATTTTTGCTTTTGCTTATGAATTGTGGTTTTGGTATGGATTCGTATATTTGTTTTTGGCTATTAAAGACAGTTGGTTTGATAACTTTGTTCTTCAACCCATCCATATAGCGGTTGTATCTTGTTCATGTTGTTAGTGAGCAGTTTTACGCCCAAGTCAAGAATGTTTTACTTAAATCGGAGCGATCAGTTCCTGGATCGTAGAGGAATCCCGAATGCCCAGAAAAAAATCAAGGCAAACGAACTGACAAACCTCACTTAGGATCTGTCCCGAATGAGATTTGATCGCGAGTTTCAGTCGGTGAGAGGCACTGTGATTCGTAAGCACACACGTTAGAACACTCTGCAACAAAGGTAAGACAGCAAGATATAAACTAGTAATGTCGTGGGTACATAAAACTAATTATCTCTGGCATATTAATATATTTTTATTCGCCCGGCAGATTAATTACTTAATTTTTTTTTGCATGTCCTAAAAGCGCTTCCGTATAATTACGAGATACTAAGTCGAAATTACGATATAAATAAGTCGTAATTACGAGATACTAAGTCGTAATTACGAGATTGTAAGTCGTAATTTCGACATAACTAAGTCGTAGTTATGAGATAATAAGTCGTAACTACGACATAAGTAAGTCGCAATTACGAGATAGTTAGTCGTAATTTCGACAAAAGTAAGTCGTAATGACGAGATACTAAGTCGTAATTACGAAATAGTAAGTCGTAATTTCGACATAACTAAGTCGTAATTACGAGATAGTAAGTCGTAATTACGAGATACTAAGTCGTAATTACGATATAACTAAGTCTTAATTACGACATAAAATTCTTTTTTCTAGGTGGCACGTACCGGCTTCCGTACAATTCCATATCAATAGAAGTTTTTTTTTTTTTTTTTTTCAGACCAGGGCCCTTGTGCAAGTGATGCATGTGTATTGACTATCAGTGGTTGTAGGTGTAGCTGTTGTGCTCCTTCACCAGATATGTGCTCAGGTAAAAACTTTGGTTTTTCGTTTCTTCATCTTAATTATGTATGTTTTTGTCAATAAAACATTAAGTTTTACAATATTTTCAAAAAACCAAATACATGTATGAATGACAAACTGAAGCACAAACATACCAATATATTCACTTTGAAAAAACTGCTACACCCGTCACGTGTGATATCAAAAGTGACAAAGATAAGAATACGATACTATAGAACGTATAAAGATTTCACAATAATACAATCTGACGTGTATTCTGTCTCCAGATTGATTGGAGATATCTATCTAGTAGTAAACTATGACGTCTTATGTCAAAGTTTAAAAAAAAATGATATAAACGCAAAACGGCATACACCAATGCATCACAATTTTTTATATTGCTTCGTTTTTTGTGCCCTGTTATATGTTTGTTTATGTCTGTAGACAGAAAAAATTACTTGTTTTAATTTCTTTAAAATTGTATTTTCAGATTCATTCACGGAAGCTAAGATGAATTTGAAAGTTTTAGACCAACGGCCACAAGATAGTATGTCTATTCAGAGATATACTATGTCATCATTGTTACAGTGTTCTAACATGTGCATGTACAACAATGATTGCGCATTAATGTCTTTTAATAACGAACTAAACAGGAAGCTTTTGGGTTAGCCTTTATATCAGACCGAGGGGTTCAAGTATGGGGAAAAAATTAACATTAATTAGTAATTTGAAAACACTTACAAATTCCTAAGTATTAAGCAAATGTATATCAATTATTGAAGTGAAATGAAATATCGAGGATTTAATCGCAGAAGGAAACACTGAGAATAGCTGTATGCTACATGAAATATATTTTATATTAAATTTTTTTCCACAAATTTGTATTTGCTTTTTTAAACATATAATCACACAAATGAACAATACATTTTAACATGTCAACCATCTTCACACACTTAAATATTTAAGCTTAATTAAGATTGTAGAGATCAACACAGTATATGATGTATAATTATCTCCCTTACATTGGTAGAAAATATGCAACATATTTTGAAAAAGAGTAATACTAGATACATTTAATTATACTCATTACAATTAAAACTTTATGGCAATGTCATTGAAAGAACTTTTAATATAAGAACTTTAAAATATAATAAATCATGTATTGTAAACTGCAGGTTTTCATTTTGGTATATTTTCTATGTTTAATATATTATGTGGTATTATGTGGAGATGTAGTAAAGATTGTTATGTTGAAGGTTAATGCTATTATTAAATGGTCAGTCTTATATAGGCAAAATATCAGAATTTTAACATTGGACATAAGTTCTTTTGATAAGAGGAAATTATCAAGCATTGCTTTTTTAATATGAGCTCATTTAGACCATTATACTTTTAGCATCATTATCTTAAAGTCTCCATAGATTTTCTAGATTATATTAATTTTTAATATTAAGTACCATTCCCTTGGCCTTTGGATTATCACTTTGTAAATAATTTTAAAAATCTATGCTAGGAACTAGGTTCCAATTACCACATATTATAACAAATTCAGAGTCAAAATGTTCAATTAATTAGTTAAAAATTTTAAAAAATTTCTGGACAATCCCAATTCGGCCCATATAAATTTATTAGAGTGAAGATAATTTCTTTTCTACGGAAGCCGTACCGTACCGTGCCACCTACAAAAAAAAATTATGTCGTAATTACGACTTAGCATTTTAGCGTAATTTCAACTTAGTGTCTAGTAATTATACGGAAGCGCTTTTGGGACATGCAAAAAAAAATAAGTAATTAATCTGCCCGGGCGAAATACTAATCTGCCTGGGCGGAATAGTAATCTGCCCAGGCAAAATAACAATCCGCCCTGACGGAATAACAACAATCTGCCCGGGCGGAATAACAATCTGCCCGGGCAGAATACTAGTAAGTAATCCGCCTGGGCGGAATAGTAATCTGCCCGGGCAGAATAAGTAATACACCCGGGCGGAATAATACCGATATTAATATGCCATAGATAGTTTATGTCTACCCCGACATTACTAGTTTATATCTTGCTGTCCTACATTTGTTACAGAATGATATAACGCGTGTGCTTACGAATCACTGTGCCTCACACCGCCTGAAACTAACGTGAGGTTTGTCAGTTCGTTTGCCTTGGTTTTTTTCTGGGCACTCGGGATTCCTCTACGATCCAGGAACTGACCGCCCCAATTTAAGTAAAACATTCTTGACTGGGCGTAAAACTGCTCACTAACCACATGAACAAATTACAACCACTAGATTGATGGGTTGAACAATAAAGTTATCAAATCAACTGTCTGTAATAGCCAAAGACAAACATACTAATCCATACCAAATCACAATTCATAAGCAAAGCAAAAATTTGAAACTGACAAGTTAGGTTAAACGCGTAAACTAGAGAAGTGAGACCGTTTGCTCGGGAAGGGTAAGTGTAACGCGACCGGGGGTATCACTCACCGCCTACTCTTGCTTTAAACTAAACGCGCCTCACGTCGCCGATTATTCTCTTTATTTGGTAGCTGTGCGCGCCGCCGGAATGCCCGAATAATAAGACACACCTGCGGTAACGGCGCTGTGGACGTAGTCTAATTACAAGGTAAACGCCGCCGGGCTGATCTGGGTCCGACCAAACCTGCGGAAACGCGCTGTGGGACGTAGACTCTTAATAAAACCGAGGTACAAACAGCAGGCGCACCCGTGCTGTCGACGCCGGCACGTAGTATTATATTATAAATAAATAATAAATATTGTATGCCTGCCTGGCATATGATTTGGTTGATTGGATATGTACACTTCACTGACTGGACAGGATGGATAGTACACCAATAATTCTCACACCCACTGTGCTACTTGACAATTGACACAGAACACGTGTCAGAGTAGACGCACTCCTCACATCTACCTGCACAATTACTAAAACATCCACAGCGTGAGATTTTCTCTGGTGTATTTCACCAACAGCCCGAAGCCTTCCTAGGACTGGTGCACGCCACTAGCAGTACCAAAACCAATGTACCTGGCCAACTCCTCTGATCAGTTATCTGCGCACGCCACTGATCAGGACCTTGTGCACGCCACTGGTCTAAATCAAAGTTACTTCAACTGGACTGCTGTGTGTATAACCACTTCGCTCTCCTTTACGCACGGCACTTGGAAATCCTTTAAGCCCTGCGCAGCGCACGGTCAACGCACGCCCCGCGCACGGTCAACGCATGGACCGCGCACGACCACGACGCACGCACCGCGCACGACCAGCGCACGGTCACGACGCACGGTCAACCCACAGCCGATTTTACCGCAATTCACAAAGTGAATTACCACGGCCAATACCAGTGGTTTGTACCACACAGAGAAGCTACTATCCACAGTCTCCTGTCGATCTGTCAGGTAATCAAGGTTATTCACCCTTACCTAAAGCCAATATCGATACTGCTGGCACTTAACACAAACATCAAATGCGAACTTCTGCAGCTCTCTGCCTCCTTATATACCCCTGCTCTAGCTGACCAGCCACGTGATCGGCTAATTCTGCATTCTGATTGGCTGAATATAATTAGCCCTACACTGCGGTGTGGTGATGTGTATTATCGATCGATAAACATCTCTCCTGTCAAGGTTGGGTCAAATTAAAGAGCTGCTATGGTCTAAAAGATTCTGTCCATCTTTTAGTATTTAATTTATAATTTAAACTGCCCAGAATTAAATATATGTACGCGGCCTGTAAAATAAACATGTATTAGTATGTATGATTACAACTTAGATCTTTTCGAAGAATTGAAGGTTGTTGTCAGCGATTTCATTAGCAATATTTCATCCGGTCAGTTCATCCAGCCATTTCTTCTGTCCGTCCTCCCTACACTATCCTGTCCAAATATCCTATCCTGCCCAGTCAGTGGAATCATCGTCAATCACAGTAATATACAGCTATATACAGTCTATACAAGTATTACATCAGTCTTCTAATCGGCAATCATACTGAGTAATGTAATTCATTGGCAACACATTTAATTGTTCACATATAAACTAGTCTTAGGAGGTCCTTCGCTACATAAGCAACGCCTGTTTAGCTAGTTACACCAGCCACGTGTGTAATCGTAATTGAGTGAAAGGAACTTCGAACTAGGGGAAGTCAAATATATCCAGGGCAATCCAGGACACAGAGACAACAAACTTATTAATAATACTGTGATGACGTCTAGAAAACTTTTCGATGGATTTGATAAGCCTAGATTTGCTATATCCCCGTGTCAGCAACTTATTGGTAAGCAGCTTGCTTTGTTGTATAAAGCTGCTGTAGTTGTAACAAGCATTATCATAGCGTATTAATTGTGAAACAAATACACCACAAGGAGGAGAAGCAGTTAAAAAAGGAAATTGATAATAGAAAAATTGATATCATCAAGTTGGTTAAATAACTTCAAATGATTATGTAGCAATTCTTAGGTGTAATAAATGAGTATTATTCAATTATAAAGCTGAGCTTAAACAATCAGTCATATCTTTCCAAAAAAATTATTAAGAGTTAGAACGTCATCTGTACATGCAAAAACCTACAACTTGGTCAAAATTTTCAAAATTGAGTTTTTTTATATATTCTAAAAGTACATAATGTTTTATACATGTCAGCAAATTTTAAAAGTAAAACACAAATCCTTAAATGTAAAAATGACGTCACAAAAAGTTGGATGACGCCAAAATGTAATTTTGTCTTCAATTTTTAATACTCTGACATCGTTTAACAAAAAGATTGTCACTCTTCTAAGGGTGCTGGGCAAGTGCTATCTTGATACATTGACTTGACACATGGTCTACATGACCTAAGTAAGTATTTTTATCAACTTGGTGCAACTGAATCTGATCGATCTAATGGTAGGCACATGATCAACAGGCCTCTTTACAGGTACATGTAGTCTCGGAACCATCACGATCTCCCAATTTTTTTCAAGAACATTAACCAGGTTCTATACTTGAAAACCTTAAATGAAATGTATTGGATGCTTCTGTACAAGAATTCATAATATTTTTTACTAGATAAATGGTATTACCTTATTTATTCTACCTACAAACTCAATATTATGTCGACACCCACCGGGAAGTTTAGTTATTCAAGAAAAGTAGTTTTAATTATTTAAGCATTTGTTTTCTTTTGAGACCCATTGTATTTTGTCTTGACGTACACAATGTATTGGCCAATTAAATGAAACATGTGCATTATAATCCTAAATTTCAAAAAAAAAAAAAAAAAAAAAAATAAATAAATAAATAGATAAATAATTAAAAAAATAAACCTTTTGAATCCACTGGTGCTTGTGCATTCAAATAAACATGACATTGATTTAATACCTTGAAAATTTCCGATTTTATCTCAGTTCAATTTAATGCTGATTAAATGATATACCCCATACTGATCAGAAATGAGCTGATTATCATCATTATCATCATCATTAAAATGTTTCCTATCTTTCAATTCCCGGTTTCTGGATCTAAAACCTTCTATGTAATGTTGTTTCATTGTTATATCCTGATTTTGTAACAGTACTTCTGCCAGATGTCCAAGAGTGCCAACATCGATCCGACAGTATTGGCGTTTTCAATGCGCAAATCCTACAGACCTCCTTTCTATGTCCTGCAATCTGTATTTTTTTTAAATATTGACTACAGTGTCGAGTTTCGCCACAATGCACCATTCGAATTAAGTCATTGCATACACATATTTGTTTGTCTTTCAAAATACAATGCATATTCTAAGTTTTAGCAGTAGCAAACAAAAAACTGCTGTATATTTGGAATTCGCACGCACGTACGTATCAGTTCAAGACATCGGAACCAATGCATATACTAAATAAATATAATGAGTTGGGTACTTTTTTCCTTCTTCATCCAGTGCCTGGTTCTCGCCTATTAAGGGATCCAGTTGCAGTTGAAAACCAAAACAAACATAAAAAAATCTGGATTTTACGGGGTGTCAGAAAATAAAGTGCAACAATCTGTCTATCAAAATGCAGTTGATTGATTTTCATTTCTAAATGACGAATGCTTGGCAAGAGAACAGTAACTAACTTTTTTTAAGTATTTGTCAGACCCTGTCGGGATTCCAACCCACGACCTCTCACATACGAAGCAAGCGCTCTACCAACTAAGTTACCGTAGCGGTAAATGTGGTATAGATACACTCTGTGCGAAGTCAAAAGTTACACAAAGGGGCAACTGGACATGGTACACTTGGTATTTAGATTTTGGATAGTTCTTCTTTTGTCTTTGTTAAAAAGATCTTAAAACACCATTTTCATTTTTACAGCTGTCATGAAATACTTTTGAATTTTTATGAAATAATATAATTCAAACGTAGCACATGACATGTCAAATCTGGAAATCTTTTATATGGCAACATAAAGAAGAAAGTATAAAGGAATGGAAAACCTTCTTTGAACATAAAATACGACTTTCCATACACTACTACATGTACTGTATTACTTCCGTGTTGCCCATAAAAACTATATAGATGGGACATTTTGGGCGTTTCGTTAAGGAATGTTCAGAACGTCCCAGTGCATTCCATAGAACAACATGCGCAAGTGACTAGAACTTAAAAGTTTTTGTTTTTTGTTGTTGTTTTTTTCGCGTATATACACCATGTACATGTGGTTTTTTTTAAACAAACGGTGTAAATATCATTTTAAATATATATAATTTAAACAACAATTATGAATATCATAGGCAAATACACTGTATCTTGTAACCCTTTGTCCTTTTGCAAAACACGTTTTCTGATATATTTCTTGAATACACCCCCTACTTTTAGACTGGTGAATCTGAGTGTGGAAGGAAATGGCATACCATTCTTATCTGAATAATTATTTGTGAATTTAAAATTGAAGGCGTTGTTTGGTTTTTGGACTCTGTTCCTGTATGTCCTTGGAGTATTTTCATTATTCTTCATATGAATGGTGATGTAGGATTTTTGATGACATGGCATATTTTAAATACTACTCTCCACATTACTCTACTTTTAAAGTGGAATTCATTATGTTCTCTAGAAGGAGAAGGGAATGTCATACCGTTGTCATCTGCATCATTAATTATGAGTATGACAATTGTTTTAACGGCATGAAAACTGAAGGACTGAATGTCCAAGATTTAGCTTTTGTGGGGACACAACCATGAGGGAGTGGTGTGTTGGCGTTTCACGCCTCAGTCTGAACTCTTTCGCTTAAATCGAGGCATTCAGTTCAGACATGGTGGGGGAAATCTGAGTGCCCAGAGAAAACCACCGATCTTCGGCAAGCGAACTGACAAACTTTCTCACATTACGATCTGTCCCGAATGAGATTCGATCGCGAGTTTGAGGTTGTGAGAGGCACTTTGATTCGTAAGCACACGCGCTAGACCGATCTGCAACAGGACATAAACTACTAGTGTAGGTACATACAACTAATGCTCTATGGCGTATTAATATACATGTTCATTCCGCCCGGGCGAATTACTTATTCTGCCCGGGTAGATTACTTTTCCGCCCAGGCGGATTACTTATTCTGCCCGGACAGATGGTTATTCCACTCAGGCAGAATACTATTCCGCCCGAACAGATTTTTGTTATTACGTCCGGACGGAATAGTTACTTATTCTGCCTGGGCAAATTGTTATTTTGCCCGGACGGATTGCTATTCTGCCCGGGTAGATTAATTACTTAATATTTTTGTGCATGTCCTAAAAGCGCTTCCGTATAATTACGAGACACTAAGTCGAAATTACGAAATACTAAGTCGTAATTACGAGATGCTAAGTCGTAACTTCGACATAACTAAGTCGTAATTACGAAATACTAAGTCGTAATTACGTCATAACTAAGTCGTAATTACGAGATAGTAAGTCGTAATTACGACATAACTAAGTCGTAATTACGAGATAGTAAGTCGTAATTAAGAGATAGTAAGTCGTAATTACGAGATGCTAAGTCGTAATTACGACATAACTAAGTCGTAATTACGAGATACTAAGTCGTAATTACGAGATAGTGAGTCGTAATTACAACATAACTAATTCGTAATTACGAGATCCTAAGTCGTAATTACGAGATAGTGAGTCGTAATTACAACATAACTAATTCGTAATTACGAGATCCTAAGTCGTAATTACGACATAATTTTTTTTTGTATGTGGCACGTACCGGCTTCCGTATGGAGAACATTATTTACTAACAATTGATTACATTGTACTTCTCAAAATGGCCAAAAGTGGAAAAGCTACACAATCTCAGCACGTCAAATACAATTTGTTATCTAAAGAAACAACTCGCCAGATTTGGTTATATTGATAAATTAGTCACTGATAATGGACCTAATTTTGCAAGCAAGGAATTTGCAAAGTTTGCACAAGATTATGGATTTAAACATACAACAGCCAGTCCGCATTTTCCACGTAGTAATGGTAAAGCAGAAAGATATGTACAAACTGTAAAAAATCTTATCAAGAAAAGCAAAGATCCATACAAGTGCCTGTTAGATTATCGTAATACACCGTTGGATAGGATATAATTATCCCCAGCACAATTGCATATTGGTAGAAGATTGAAATCCAGTCATCCTGCAACAGCTGAATTATTGAAGTCAAGTAAGCTGAACGGTCAGAAGGTCAAACGTCGGTTAATGGATCGTCAAATAACACAGAAGTCATATTTTGACAAACATGCAGGAAAACAACAAAGAGAGTTAGTTGATAATGAGAAAGTGTTAATTCACCAGGAAAACAAAAATGATCCAGGAAATGTAGTAAGCGTCACAAAACACCACGTTCATACATCGTAGAAACACTGGGTGGAAAACGTTACAGGAGGAATAGACAACATCTAAAGCCTACAAATGCACAGTTAAGTACAGACTTGAATGTAAAAAACTACGATAACAACAAGGAGATAGAACACATGGAACCAACACAGGAAAACAACAAACCGGACAACGACATGGAACAGACAACAAATGAGGTGCTAAATGATCATCATAAAACAATTCAGACTCCGAAATACACAAGATCAGGGAGAGAAGTGAAATTTCCAATAAAGTATAGTGATTATTCTGTGGATTGAGTGAATAAGTCAGTTGAAGAAATCTGTGTTTAGAATTTGTGAAATCAATGGTTAAAATTAGAAAATGGGAAAAGTAGTCAATATTTGAGAAAAATAATATCATGAGTTTGCAATCTGCTGATCACTATAAAGAATGGGTCAAGTAATCATACAGATTTAAGTTTAAATTTATTTTTATTTGTTTCTGACTATTATCATAATTGGATATGATTGTGTTTTATTATTGACAATCTAATTATTTTGATAATTAAGTTTTATTTGGAACAGTTAAAGGAAAACTGCAACATCTTATGAGATAAATTTGGTTGTTAAGAATATATATCCTGACAGTTACAATGGATTATACGGAGCCCGTTAGGTGACATGGTAAATATTTTTTTTATTTCGTTATCTCAAAATAATAATTCGTTATCTCGAATTAATATTTCGTTACCACGAAATACTATTTCGTTATTTCGAAATAATAATTCGTTATCTCGAAATATTATTTCGTTCCCTCGAAATAATAGTTCGTTATCTCGAAATAATAATTCGTTACCTCGAAATACTATTTCGTTATTTCGAAATAATAATTCGTTATCTCGAAATAATAATTCGTTACCACGAAATACTATTTCGTTATTTCGAAATAATAGTTCGTTATCTCGAAATATTATTTCGTTCCCTCGAAATAATAATTCGTTATCTCGAAATATTATTTCGTTCCCTCGAAATAATAGTTCGTTATCTCGAATTAATATTTCGTTACCACGAAATACTATTTCGTTATTTCGAAATAATAATAATAATAGACTTCGCAGGCGCAAATATATGTCAAAATGTCCTAACTATTTTTGGCATCTTGATTCATATGACAAACTTTGTCCATTTGGGATTTGTATTAATGGATGTGAGGATGGTTTTTCACGTAAAATTATGTGGTTAAATGCTTATTACACCAACAGTGATCCAAAAGTGATAGGTGGATACTTTCTGGAAACAATACAATCCCTAGGCGGATGTCCAATTATTGTCAGAGGAGACAAGGGTACAGAAAATTTACATGTGTGCACTTTCCAGCGTTTCTTTCGTCGCAATGGGGACGACAATTTTTTTTGGCGATAAAAGTTTTATGTACAGCTGCAGTACAAGTAATCAGCGTATAAAATACTGGTGGGGATTCTTACGAAAAGAGTGCATAGAATTTTGACTGGCATTATTTGACCAATTGAAGGCTGCTGGTCATTTGGATGGTGGATTTTTAGATAAGAATCTCGTATTATTTTCCTTCCTTAGTTTAATTCAGGTTAGTAGAAATAACATACACATGTCTCTATTTCAATTAATAGGAGCATAACCTTGATCAGAGCGGACCTGGCATGTAATCGTTTAGATCAAGAGCGCTATATGCCCTTTCACATATTGTGTTTGTTATAAAAAGGTTAACGTCGCATCAGCAATTTTTAAATTTTTCAGCTTTTTACACACACACACACACACACATACACACACAGACTTCTGAGCGGTCTTTTATTCTGACGACGAGTAAGCCAGTCCTTTTTCTATCTCCGTTATGTGACGAGCGCCGGAGGAGGAAGCAAAGAACGGGGTGTTTCTATCGCCTTTCAGTGCATACTGCCTGGGATCGAACCGATGACCTCCCACTCGGTAGGCGGTCGCTCTTCCACTAGACCAACAGGTTGGTCGCCCATATAAAACAGACTGTTTGTTCGTCTTCGACTATTGAATTTGCCAAGTGTGTTCAAAAATAACCAGACCCGAAATTTCTGCAATGATTTTTGTTGTTGACGCTCTGGCCATATAAATAACAAAATTGTTTCGGTTTTAGGGCAATTGTTGCGTTTATACAAGTGCTTTGCAGAATAATTTAAAAAACAGTGTCAAATGAAATCTGTTCTTCACCTGAATTATATTTAAATAAAACTTTTTTAACCCTGTTACTGGAAAATTATATTCCCTTTATACACAAATTATCGTCAGAGGGCCTGAGTGGCTATAAAACAATGGGAAAACGTTACACATAATCAAACTAAAATTTCTAAAACAGTTTTACATGTTGAACAATTATATGATCATCGTAATGAAATGTTACTCGCAACCATCTTATCTTAAAATGGTTAGAACTAGCTGGTAAATAGGGTTAAAATTGTATAGATGAGAACCCAAAATTCCATTCTATTGCACACATTGAACATTTTGCTTAACACTAAAAGCTGGTTTAAGGCATGCAATTTCATTACTATTATTAACTTGATTTATTTATTAAAAGTGACATTTTTCCTGTAACAATCTCGATTGTCCCTTTTGAATTTCAGATCGCAAGAGTAAGACAATATCTTAGTGTGCAAGTTAAACATGTTGCTTTTAAAATTATTATTTTCGTTTATCTTTTAATTTGCATTTTTTTAAGACAGATTTAGATGAAACTGCGAAAGTATGGGATTCACATCTTATTCGTCGATCTAGAAATACGAATGTTCCTACTGGTCGTCCGAATGATGTATTCAATTCCAGAGTTGTATTCAACAGACAATTATTTATGTGAAATTGATGATGAAGAAATAGAAATATGTAAGGAACATGCTACATTTCGCAGTGGGATACATTGTGACGAGGACATTTATAATATGTGTATTCAAATAATCGCTGAGAATAGCTTATTTATTCCAAAAGATCCTTATCAGGCTTTGGATCTTTATCTAAAATTGCGACAGAAAATCATTTCATTATTGCCATAACCGTCGTTTAAAACAATTGAAAAAGAAATAGATAGATAAAACATGAAGGTTTTACTTTTTTCTTTTTAAAATAAATTCTTCTAGGTTAAGAGTTGAGTTGATTAATTGTGTTTTACGTCCTAGTCAAGAATATTTCACTTATGCCTAGACGTCGCCAGCTATAGGCGAAAGTGCAGAAATCTTTGCCTGTACGTTGTGCTGATGAAATTATACAGCAGGGTTCTTTAGCGTGCCGAGCCCACCGTGACACAGGACCTCCTTTACTAGTATGGCGACACCTTAAGGGGTTTCGTGGGAAAGAATGAATTAATCTAGAGGATTTCCATTGTATTCAAATACACATGCCTTTACAAAAAGTTTATAGTTTTCCAGACAATTAACCATTTCAGTATACTTGCGCATCTGTGACCTTAACCTTTCCATCAATGATCTTCATCTTTTCAGCAAAATGACCATTGTATCAATACCTACAATCTTCCAATATACATGCCTATAAAAAGTGTAAGGTTTTCCAGATAATTAACAACAATTTAAATATTTTTTGTATCTAAGACCTTGACCAATGAAGTCATGACCTTCATTTACATCTCAAAATGAATGTTGTACAAATACCTACAACAATCCAATATACATGACTATATTCACATGTATGTATTAACAAGAGGGTCATGAGACCTGAAAATAATTTAAATTCTACACATTTTTCAATTAATGTTAACAGGGTTCATTTTAGTTAATATAAACTTGACCTAACTTTTGTCCTCAACATTGTTCTGGACAAATTATATAAAGATTGGACAAAACATATGGACTCTAGAATGTTTTTTAGCTCACCTGACCGAAGGTCATGTGAGCTTATGGCATAGCGCAGCGTGTGTATGTGCGTGCGTGTGTGCGTGCGTGCGTGTGTGCGTCGTTAACACCTATTTTCGACTTCTCCTCTGAAACTACTGGACAGTTTTTAATGAAACTTTGTCAGAAGTATATATGGGCTGGTGCAATTCAGATTTGTTCGTGGCGTTGCTATGGCTACCATAACTAGGTCAAGGTGACCTAGGGGTGCAAAAATCTTAAAAAATCTTCTTCTCCGAAAGTACTGATTGGAGAAAAAATCTGATGTGATATTTGGCTTCTCTAGGGTCTTAAGCCTATAGTTTGTTCATTTTGTGAAATTCGGATAAAAAATAGGTTACGCGTTTTTGCGTTTAATTTTGACAAAATCGTAAAATAGCTTCAAATTGTTATAACTTGACTATTTGACCAGATAATGCCATGGAGTTTTCAGTTTTGACATCTTCTTGTTAGTATCTTCAAAATGAGGTCAAGGTCGATTGTGAAGGTCGTGACCTAATTTTTTGTACCTCTGATTATAATTATTATCTCGAAAACTATAAACTTTTTGTATAGGCATGTATATTAGAATGTTGTAGGTATCGATACAACGATCATTTTGATGTATAGAAAAAGGTCATGGGTTCAAGGGTCAAGGTCACAGATGCGAAACAATACCGAAATGGTTAATTATCTCGAAAACTATAAACATTTTGTATAGGCATGTATATTAGAATGTTGTAGGTATCAATACAATGATCATTTTGATGTATAGAAAAAGGTCATGGGTTCAAAGGTCAAGGTCACAGATGCGAAACAATACCAAAATGGTTAATTATCTCGAAAACTATAAACATTTTGTATAGGCATGTATATTAGAATGTTGTAGGTATCAATACAATGATCATTTTGATGTATAGAAAAAGGTCATGGGTTCAAAGGTCAAGGTCACAGATGCGAAACAATACCAAAATGGTTAATTATCTCAAAAACTATAAACTTTTTGTATAGGCATATATATTAGAATGTTGTAGGTATTGATACAACGATCATTTTGGTGTATAGAAAAAGGTCATGGGTTCAAAGGTCAAGGTCACAGATGTGAAACAATACTGAAATGGTTAATTATCTCGAAAACTATAAAATTTTTGTATAGGCATGTATTTTAGAATGTTGTAGGTATTGATACAACAATCATTTTGATATATAGAAAAAGGTTATGGGTTCAAAGGTCAAGGTCACATATGCGAAACAATACGGAAATGTTTAATTATCTCGAAAACTATAAACTTTTTGTATAGGCATGTATATTAGAATGTTGTAGGTATTGATACAACAATCATTTTGATATATAGAAAAAGGTTATGGGTTCAAAGGTCAAGGTCACATATGCGAAACAATACGGAAATGTTTAATTATCTCGAAAACTATAAACATTTTGTATAGGCATGTATATTAGAATGTTGTAGGTATCGATACAACGATCATTTTGATGTATAGAAAAAGGTCATATGTTCAAATGTCAAGGTCACAGATGTGAAACAATACCGAAATGGTTAATTATTTCGAAAACTATAAACTTTTTGTATAGGCTTGTATATTAGAATGTTGTAGGTATTGATACAACGATCATTTTGATGTAAAGAAAAAGGTCATGGGTTCAAAGGTCAAGGTCACAGATTCAAAACAATACCGAAATGGTTAATTATCTCGAAAACTATAAACTTTTTGTATAGGCATGTATATTAGAATGTTGTAGGTATTGATACAATGGTTATCATGATGTAAAGAAAAAAGTCATTGGGGTTTAGTTTTTATGTGTTCTTTAAATTTATCAGCTAGCCATTAGTTATCAGGTGAGCGTATCAGGCCCATGGGCCTCTTGTTTATGATTTGAAGTAGTAACCTAGTTATTGACCCAACATGACCCATATACAAACTTGACCTTGCTTTGGTCATGAACATCATTTTGGACTAATTATATGGACAAATAATATCATAAATATGTACTCTAGAGTGTTAACAAGGTTTTTCTATGATTTGACTTAGTAACCTATTTATTGACCCAACATTACCCATATACAAACTTGACTTAGCTTTTGACCTGAACATTATTCTGGACAAGTTTGATGAAGATATAACAAAAACTGTGGCCTCTAGAGTGTTAACAAGCAAATGTTGACGCACGTCGGACGACGGCTGGTCACAATAGCTCACTTGAGCTCAGGTTAGCTAAAAATCTGCTTATTCAACCCCCCTCCCACACACACACAGACACATGTAGCTGCCTAATTGATGTCTAGGGGAGGGGTGTTACATTGTCCATATGGGGTGTCCAGGTGAGGTTGGCAGTCATGTTGAGTCCCAAGTATTCACAGAGGATAAGGGAACTTCTTGAATGGCATGTGTGGATATATGCGGTTTCTGTATTGGTAAAACTCAATACGTCACACTTGTCTGTGTTGAAGCTCATACGCCAGTTATCCCCCTACTGCCATGCAGTATGCTACTTCACCTATAGCTTATGACGTTTTGGTAAAAGTGGAATATTCTTTACTGGGAATGTAAAATTCAATCAATCAATTAAGGTGAGATTGATTCTGCTCAACAAGTCACCAGGTATTTCAGTGGCAAAGCATCCTGCTTGTATGGGAAGGATCGAGGTTAGAGTACATGTTTTCCATGTGCATCTTTTTCTTTTCTGTTACAAAAGTATTATTAACCAACCATTAAGCCCAATAACTATTAACCCAGTAAGGCTGGTTTGGCGGATCTTAGTGTGAAAAAGTTTTTCGGTTTGCTTTCCAAAGGTCCGAGGTTTTCTTTGTACACTCCAGTTTCCTCCACCATTCATGATATAATGCCTTGATATAAGTGGAAATACTCTTGACTAGGGAAAATGCAGCTTCATTATACTGGCATGTATCTAGACCACCAGTTGTGGAATAGCGATATGGATTAAAATGGTTTTATTACCCAGTCAAGATTCTTTCACTAATATTGAGACGGTCAGTTCTGAGATGATGGAGTGGAGAAATTGTGTTTTACTTCCCACACAAGATCATTTCACTTATACAGAGAGAATCAGTTCTGGGTTGGTGTGGTAGAGTATTGATACCTTTGTCAAGATTCTATCAGTTGATGTCAAGACAGTCAGTCCTGAGATGATGGTGTGGAGTAATGGTGTTTTATTTTAATTACTTACCCAGTCAAGATTCTTCAAGATCCTGTTCATGGCTGTCAAATTGCCAAAATCCAAACCAGCTGTATATTGATGGGTGGATCTAGTTGATAAACCATCAAAACTGCAACAGAAAATTAAAACGGACCACAAAGCAATGCATTCTATTCCAGGATAGTTCTAAGTTGAATTCGATAAATAAGAATTTACCAGATTAAATTATAAATCGGGTACATAAAAATATAAAAAATTAGAATGAATAAAAGCACAGTTGAAAAAATGAAAAACATGCAGATTTATAATTGTACTCTCTGAAAGAGTGGAACGATTGATTGATCAAATGGTTTTTTACGTCTTAGTCAAGAATATTTTTATTATATCGAGACGTCACCAGCTATAGGTGAAGTGGCAGAAATTTTTACCTTTAATGTGCGCTCAGGACAGGGTACAGTAAGGTTATTTTAGGTGCCACACCTGCTATGACAGATGATTGCAATCAGTTGAAAGGTCTCTTCTGAAGGACCTTTATTTCTAAATGCTGAATACTTGGCGAAAGAACACTTACAAATTTATGTCACTTATTTTAAGGTATAGATCATACCTAGCTGGGGTTCGAATCCACAACCTCCCATATACTGAGCAGTTGAACTACCACTGTGACAGTGGTTTCTGAATGGGTGGGGTAATACTGAATATTCTTTCACTTATGGTATGTCAGAGAAGTAAATACTGGGATGGTGGAGGAAATCAGAGTACCTGAAAAACCAAGCCTTCGGCTAGTGAGTTGACAATGTGATTTTTGTGCGAGGGTCCTTGATATTAAGGTAGTTCCATACCTTACAGATCGCTTGAAAACATAAATGATAAAAGTATAACCACTGGTGTCAACAAATAACCTTTAATATTTTTTGTCATTCTTAGAAACCCAAAGTGTCTTGCATTTAACTTAACCATTATGTCATGAAAATAATTTGGACCAATGGAATTTTGTTTTCGATCACGTGGTGATTTTCTACAGCGCCACCTATTGAGAGAGAACATTTAAAGTTCGGAAAACTAAAAGTAACACATTTTCGCTAATTTGTAGATACTTAAAAAACTAAGTCGAATACGACCCCTGATTTTCACATATATTGCACATGAATATATACGTTTTATTTTCTAAAACAAAAAATAGGGGGTCGTCAAGCAATTTTTTTCATAAAATTGCATCAAAATCCTTAAACAAGAAAAAAAACCTTATTCGGGACAAGAAAACACCATTAATGTCCTAGTATACTATAATGAACTCAATTTTTTGTTTGGTATAAACAAATAAACAATAACACTGACTGTGAACTATTTTGATTGTGCAAAACAAAACCAGTTTTAAATAATATATGGCCTGTAGCCATAGCAACCGTTACCAAACACAGACGAATTAGGCCGTCAAAATGAAACGCAAATAAAAGAGCATAGTCAATTTGACACCGAGAAAAAATAATATACATTATGTTTATTGGAGAATCGCCGGTCAGTTTGCGTCAAACTATCGCTCGTAGGAAAGTAAAACAGTAACTGAAACAAATCGCTCGTAGGAAAGTAAACAACACACATGTATATTATTTCGAGATAACGAATTATTATTTCGAAATAACAAAATAGTATTTCGTGGTAACGAAATATTATTTCGAGATAACGAATTATTATTTCGAGCTAACGAATTATTATTTCGAGGGAACGAAATAATATTTCGAGATAGCGAATTATTATTTCGAGGGAACGAAATAATGTTTCGAGATAACGAATTATTATTTCGAAATAACGAAATAGTATTTCGTGGTAACGAAATATTATTTCGAGATAACGAATTATTATTTCGAGATAACGAAATAAAAAAAATATTTACCATGTCACCTAACGGGCTCCGTATTATCATAATTGGATATGGTTGTGTTTTATTATTGACAATCTAATTATTTTGATAATTTAGTTTTATTTGGAACAGTTAAAGGAAAACTGCAACATCTTATGAGATAAATTTGGTTGTGAAGAATATATATCCTGACAGTTACAATGGATTATACGGAGCCCGTTAGGTGACATGGTAAATATTTTTTTTATTTCGAAATAACGAAATAAAAAAAATATTTACCATGTCACCTAACGGGCTCCGTAGGATTAGGTTATTTCAGTAAAGTACATTAACAGTCAAGTGACATTGCAGATTTAGTAAAGACATTATGCATAAAGATATATTATATCTTTTGGTAGTATACAACATAAGTCAAATCTTAAGCATAACTTGATCAGCCAATTTAAGTATTTTTTGCTTATATAAAAAGGGGGATGTCATATATCTTAAGTAATGTCAGTACTTTGATTGAGTCACATTAGTGGAACTCTTCAGTAAACATCAACCGTAAATTGTCGAGTTTTCAAAAATCTCGTATTTCTTTAATAAACGCTGTCTCCTTTGCACGGCTCTATGATGTTGACTATCTTAATATCTTTTCATTTTTTAAAATTAATTCGTTATACATGGTGTAAACTGTTTTCCCCAACACGTGTATTTTTGCACTATTTTCATGAAAAGAGGCAACAAATATTTTAAATTTTAAAATATCAATTCCTGCTATATTTTTATTTATAAATCTGCACGCTTGTGTAGATAATTTCATAATTATACCCCACTTTCACGCTTTTCAACCAAATGGTTTTCACTTGAATTTTCCTACTTAAATGACCCTTAAAGTTAGTATTAAGAAAGTCAACCATGTCGTCAAGTCTTGTCTTTTGGTAAGCCAGTGAAATACATCACAGTGGGCAGATGTATGATGAACAAATGTCGATTCGCATGTACAAGATTAGTTTTTTACAGATACTGTGGCTGCCGTCACCGTAACTAAACTAACATTCTAAATATTTGTGAAAGAATCTTATTTTAAACTTTTAACAAGTTACTCCATTCCACTAGTTTACACACCTGCACTTGGATAAGCAGAATTATATGCAACAACATAATAACCAATATTTCTAACCTGTATATAAAAATGTTAGTAAATCTCATACATTCTGTGTATGTTTAAAGTATTAGATACACCAGTACATTGTACATAATGTTGCCAAATAGTTTAAGAAACGGAATATAATGTCTTCATTTCGCCGAGGCGTTGTTAGAAACGACGTTGATGTCGCTGTACAATGAGATTCGTCGCTGCAGATGTCCCAAGCGTTTTTAAAAACGGACCATTTCCATTGGATATGGAATCAGATCAATTTTTGCTGTAAGACGGTGTTATTCTGGCAATATCTACAAAACATTTTCCAAAATCCCCTGCATAAACGTTAAGGGATGTTGGTCACCTGGTACAATATGTGGAAGGGGTTATTTTATCCTTGTGTTATGTGCTACTTTTGAGTTTTTTGAAATAATAAAAAGTAGCACATGACAAATTGGATCAAAAATCTAAAACAAAACGTTCTGGACCTATATATGCTTGTTTATCTGACATTATGTCTACATTTATTTGTTTTGATATTTTTAGCTTTCGTTTAACATGGAATGCTGAAAACTATAAGCCATGATGTTTTTGTTTTAGGTTTAGTTGATCCTTGGAGGTTCAGTCAACAACCAGAGAAGAACGGGTTACCTTACACAACACTGATATACGGAAATGGAAATTTACAAAATTATATGATTATAATGAGATATATATATATGAAAGGTTATTTGAAAAACATAAATGAGTGAGTGAGTAATGGTGTTTGACGTCCCAGTCAAGAATATTTCACTTATATCGAGACGTCGCCAGCTATAGGCGAAGGTGCAGAAATTTTGTCTGTGCGTTGCGCTAATGGCATTGTACAGCAGGGTTCTTTAGCGTGCCAAGCCCATCGTGACACGGGACCTCGTTTATTTTAAGTTCCCATCCGAAAGAACCGTGACTTTCATTTCGTATTGCCGAGTGCTTGGCGAAAGAACAGTCACTACCCACTTTCAAGTCTTGGGTCAGACCCGGTCGGGGTTCGAACCCACGACCTTCCACTTACGGAGCGAGCACTCTGCCAACTGAGCTACCGCAGTGGTTAAAAACATAAATGAAAAGTGTTCTGTAAAAAATAACGTGTTAAGTACGGTAGTAACGTTTATTTTTCGATTATGTTGAATGTAGAGACTTTGTAAAAACATGTACTTGGTTTTGTGTTGTATTATGATATATGGTTGACACACCGAAAGTGTGTGTGTGTGTTCGTGTGTTGTGTTTGTGTGTGTGTTGTGTGTGTGTGTATGTGTGTGTGTGTGTGTATGTATGTGTGTTGTGTGTGTGTGTGTATGTGTGTATGTATGTGTGTGTGTGTTGTGTGTATGTGTTGTGTGTGTGTATGTGTGTGTATATGTGTGTGTGTTATTGTCATTGTTATGTATTGTATATTTAATTGCTTTAAGTTAAAAAGTGCGGATTTAACCCTTTAAAAAGTTTATCTAAATTTAAAAGATATAAGGTCATATTTATGTCGTGTCATGTACCTGTCGAAAGCCAAATACTATGTTGAAGAAATAGAGCGGAAACCTGGTTTAAAGTTGAGAGAACCCTCTCATGCGATACTTTGTAAGCGTAGTTTTTGATCTCGGTATGTCATTATAAGCCATAAATTATACAAAGATATTTTAAGGCCAAGCATAGATAATATACTGCTCACACATTTCATACCAGGGAAATTCATAAACCCTATGTATAAATTACATTGCTTCCTCCAAAGTTTGAAGACTTCTGCATGAAATATATAGCAGTAAGGGCAATTGTTTCTTACCTATTAATCAAGTCAGGGACTAATTTTAGCTTCAACCAATCAACCAACTAGAATAACAGAACGCATGTTTTTAAGATAAAATTGTTATATTATACAATTCGGCTAAATAAAATATGCGTGTATTGTTTATAACGAATAACATATTATCTAATACACAAGGGACCTTTAATACCTAGTGTTGTGAATCGGTGGCGTGCGGATCATATCGACTCTCAATAATTGTGTTTACTTTTAAGAAGAGCTTAATGATATGTCGGAAAGTTTGTCTGTGCATTTTCCGAAGGTAAGTTATTTGTCTAGAGCATTTGATTGCTTCACTCTGACATCGCAAATGAAAAGAATCTAGACTGGTGCATAACACCATTCCCTACTCTGGTGCATAAAGTGTGTCTGTTCGCTTTACGAAGATTAGCATTCCGGTTTCCCCCAACATGCCAGAACAGATTGTGTTTATGTACATGTTACAGGATCTAGACTGATACACAACACCTTTTCTCGTCTTTTGTACATAAGATACCTCTTATCAACATCGGACAAAACAAAAATTATGACTGGTGATTTGAACAAAAATATCATCACTGATGTGTTTTCTTTATTCTATTTTACAGCAGCCAACAATTACGTCCAGGAATCGCCGGTTCCTTTAAGACTGGAAACACATTCTGGAGAGGATGTCGAGATATATTCCAGAGGACCGCTATCTCATCTGTTACACGGTGTCCAGGAACAACATTATATAGCACATGTGATGATGTATGCTTCCTGTGTGGGTAAAAATAAAAAACATTACGAGAGAAGCGCACCTGTTTCATCGAACAACGCCTCTCTATCAAAGTGTAATTATTTGTCATTTGTAGCTATCATATTGTCCATTATAACAATATGTACATATAAGGTAAATATCATAACTTAATATTTAATACATAAATAAACCAATTGTAAAATATTAAATAGCTCATATGTTTGTCATGTGTTTATATTTAAATACCAATTTAAATGGTCAGCCAGACTTGGGCATTACTGTTAGGTTTGGTTCTAGTTCTTTATTACACTCAAAACCACCGGAGGTGGTACCTGAGGTTTATATACATAATTATACATAATATGGCGATTGATACAATGTATAGAATAACATATTACATAACATTATACCATAAAGTAATAGAATATAGCACAACACTATCATATAAACTATATACATAAAGTGTGTTAGAATACTTTACCGGAGAATTAACATAAAATAATGGTATTTGGTTGGATAATAAGCAGAGCAATACGACGAGTGATTGGGAAATGCCCCCACCAACAAGTACAAACTGCAGTTCTTATTATCCAAAACAGTTATATATATATAAATAAACCAAAATATTACATCTTGTATTAGCTGTAGAATTTTAGACCCTCCTTAATAAATTTGCATAAGTTAATGATATCTTCCCTGTTTCCACTTTTAAATAAAGATGCTAATTTTAAAGTATTTGGTCTGGTATAGTATTTTTCTTTAATATATTTTTTTCTAAGACCGTTAAAATTGTCACATTCCAACACAAAATGATATTCGTCACCAATGCAAGATTTGTCACAAAGTTTACATTTTCTTTCATTTCTATCAATTTTTTCCCATCTTCCCTTTTCTATCGGTAAACAATGATTTGTAGTTCTGAACCTTACAAAGATTAATCTAAAATTAACAGGTAAAAAATTAAGATAATTTTCAAAACCAAATTTATCCTTATAGATTCTGTATATTATAGCTTTGTTTGACTGTTCAATTTGAGAATACCAGCTTTAGCAGAACTGGTCTTTCAGTTTTTGTTCAAAAGAATTAATTAACCATTTTTTATTGACAAAAATCCCTTGAGACTCCCATATATTACTAAAACCAACCGGTGGTGATACCACAATAAAACCCGGTTCATTGCCGATATTTGTTCAGTCAGATTTTGGCGTTGCAAACGGATGTGGTGATCAATCGATGGAAATTTGTAAGGAACAATAGTATTCCTGTAAGACACTTCTCTGAAGTATTTTATGATCCATAAAATGTCATAGCCTCACCAAACATAATAAATAAAGCATAACCGCTCAATAAAAGAACTAGAAGATACACGTACATGTATCTCATTATTTAATCAAACACAAACATACCAGTCCTGCTTCAAAACTTAATCGCAATAGCAAAGTAAAAACTTTAAAATTTGGCAAATAAAGTGAAAAACATGAGCTTTCACCAGAAAAGAGACTGGTGCTCTGGAAAGGTAGCGTTTTTCGTTTAGTTAGCTACACCAGCATAACATTATTCCCTCTGCATTGAACGAGTTTCTATATACTCGTAGAAAGCGAAAAATAAGCACAAATGGTTAACACTTTTTGCCCATTGGTATACCGATTAATTTTTTTTTTTGAAAATTGGACTTTTAAACACAATATTTATGTTGTCTATCAAAACTCTAACGTTTTTGATGGTATCAGTTTATTTATGTTTGCAGTCCATATGGTCCTTCCAGAATCCCTGTTCTGCATTACATATTTATATCTCGGCTTACCGTTTTTGTAAGCCTGAGAATAACAACTAAATAAATTGTTTTAGACATTCAAATTATCATAATAAAAAATGAATATAACTTGCTTTTGGGAAATTTCCTTTCAACAGCAAAGTAAAATCATGTCAACGAAAAAAACTATTAATAACAAAATGAAATAATTACAAGACAAATGCATATATAGTACGATGTGTTGTAATTGATTAATGGTGTTTTACGCCTCAAGTCAAGATTCTTTTATTTGCATTGAGGTGAGTTCTTTGATAGTAGAGGAAACCGGAGTATTCGGGAAAAACTACAGACCTCAGTCAAGCGAACGGACAAACTGCCTCTCCCTATGATTCACTCCATTAAGCCAAATCTGGGGCAGTTATATAAGTACATTAAGGGAACATATGGGAATCTGAATAAAGATGTGTTGCTCCACCAGGACAATGACAAGTTTGTCATTGCCGTAAATATTATTAATGATTTTAACTTTAAATTGACTGATCATTCTCTATGTTTAACTCATCTCGCTCCATCAGTTTCATTTTTTAACCCGACAATAGACATTTCCAGTGACCAATGTCATTCAGATAATGGCATCATGTATTTAATGAAAGGTCAAAATAGGACTTCTTTATAAAAAAACATTGAAGCATTTGCTTTTATATTTACCTATTTCTCACGAAAGTACAAAAACCGACGACGTGGATTGTGTTAAAAATAATGCATGTTTTTGCAGAATCAAAACCCTTACAAATGAGGCCCACAAATTATAAATCTGCCCTTTAAGTAGATATATGTGTTTCCAAAGATCTGCACAACACTTAAGCATAGTTAATTAAAGCACTTGTTTTTATTATGGCTATATAATATCGCAAATTGGGATTGGTAGTTTTCTTATCAACTGCCACATATAGCCACATGTGCACATATTTTGTTTATAATAATACAGCGCGCATTATTTGGCATAATGCTTATTAGTGTGTGTTTCGTTTCTAATTCGACAATATTGTTAAAACGAGGTATAAAAGTGTTGTTTCAGATTCAAATATCAAGATTATATTGTGTATTGGTTTATATGATCCATAGTCTCAGTACTCGTTCGTATCGGCTTACGTATTAATTCAGTTATTTATTCGTGATCCATTTCATTTGTTCTTATACTTTAAAGTTTGATTATTAAAAACATATTGTTTTAAATTTGTTGCAAAAAAAAAAAAAAAAAAAAAAAAAAAAAAAAAAAAAGAAACCCCACAAAGTTGCACGCAGAACACAAATATAATTGTAACTAAGCAATCATTTGTGGAATTTTAACTACATTTAAGGAATGACATTTACTTTGACTGTACTGCATGGAGTTATGCAGTAGAATGGACTGTCTCAAATTAAATGAAAGCCGAAGGCTTTCATGGTTATTTGAGACAGTCCATTCTATGATCTACTGCATAACTCCATGCAGTACAGTCAAAGTAAATGTCATTCCTTATATTTACAATCATTTGTAACTTTTTCAAATAAACACAAAATATAAACTGACATTTTAACACTTTTCATAAAAGAAAAACAACTATAACTACCTCGTTAAAAATTGACTGTTCCAACTGTCGGCATCATTGACGTATCGCCGGCCACGCCCACAATGTTCCGACAAAGGTTGACATCACGGTACCAAAGCAGCGTCACGGCAACTAATGACGTACTAGTATCAGTGACGTCATTAAATGGTACAATTCCCTGCTCGCGTGCTCCATTCAACTGCATCGAGTCATGAAGTAGAATCGAGGTCAAACACTGCATTGAAGCAAAAACAATGTGATTGTAAATATTATAGAATGGATTGATGGTTTACTGATTATTTCATATGTTGTTTTCTGCGTTCACAAAAGCACACACCATTATCTAATTCACAATTGTTTTAAAAATTGTTGCACTAAAACTTTTATTGTGATTCGCTTTTTTTCAATATAGTTAATGTGTTTATTTTTTTCAAACATGACATTTCTTAAACAATAACTGGACCAGGATGTCTTATACAGCTTGTTAATTTTTGTTTTGTTCTGGGATGGCAAAACAGGAGATATATTAAAAGCAATATTTCATTTTCCATCTTCAATCAAAAGCAAATATTTACATTTTGTCTGTTTTTTGCCGTCTTCTACACAAGGTTTCTGAGCAATTGCGTTCATATCGGCTATGAACTGCAAGATCTACCTTGGTGACGTCACGGGAATTCCATTTACAACAATCGGCGTATGAATACACAATATGAAATACACAAAACCGGAACTATATTGACATAAAAATAAAGTTTATTATTTTCTTGGTGATTATGTATTACCGAAATAATTGTATTTAATAATAATTGAACAATTAAGTAGAAATTTTGTATGCAATTTGTTGTTTTCTCCACGCACTATTTTGTCCTAGAATTTCTGGCGCTAAACTGCACAGCTGATCAGTTGGATCTGCTGTTCCGTTAATAGTTCAATTGTTAAATATACCAATCCATGTTCAAATTCCAATTCCTGAACAAAGTAAACACTATGAAAACTGGCAAATTACAGAAAACAAATTGTATAATTTGCTTCGCCTAATATAAATAAAAAAATAGGTCTAAATAGAATTTTAAAGTAACTTCCAGGTTTTTGTCCTATCTAAACTGTTTATGAGATTCAAATGAAATGTAACAAAGAATTGGGAGCAGTAAGCATAACTTATGCGATGGTTACCATTCATTGTTGACATTGTTGCAGAAAGAGTGAAGAGTGTGTCTTTTCTTCCTTCCTGATACTCTTGTAACACCACCCGCTTATCTCTGTATCGCCATGTGAGCATTAAAAATTCTTTCAGGTACAGTCATTCAATGTGGCCGTTGGTGCAGAAGAATGATTTTCTGCAATAAAATACTACGTCACTACGTTAAATGAGACATGTACAGGCAAGTGCGAAAATTACACATCTACTGTTGATTATATTAGACAGTATTACGGAGAGATTGTGATTCTATTGAAATGGTAAGTATTTATTTTGTTGTAAATATTGTTTTTAAAATAATAGGAAAAAGATGTGATATTTAGTATTTATCAATGTGTCTGCAAATCAAAAAAACAAAATCATCGGAAGACTGATTGTGGGAAGCTTTACTTGACAGACGCCATTTTGATTTTTAGGGAATTAGTTGTACTTCCAGTATATGTTTTATTCTTAGTGGGTACACAAAATCAGTCTTGTTATTAATTGGAAATTTAAATATCGTCTTTTCTAATCCTTTTCCATTTCATAATTTTAAAACATAACTGTTCCTCAGCCCACTGGTTTTGTTATATGTACCGAAAGATTAGTTATTTTTAAATCACTGTACATATACCATCCTTTAACTGTATGTAAATTGAGCATTGCATGAAGGGTAATTATTATACATATTTATTTTATCTGAATAAAACCTGAAATGCACACCTGAAAACCACCGTGATGATATAATTAGTGTACAGGTCATTCAGGTGTGATTTACACTTATCCAAAGACAATTTAGTTACACCACGTTGAATTTTCTATATGTTATAAAAAAAGACAAATGTTTTGGTAGATACCTGTTGTCTTATAAAATTTCAAAATTTCAAAGGTTTGGTAGGTGATATGATTTTATTTACTGCAATATCAAATATAACAATACTTGTTTTTTCATAGTTTTAGCTTTGCTCCTGGATTGTGATTCGGACATGGTTTTATTTAAGATTTTTTTCTGACACCGTAATAAGTAATCAAGCACATATTAAATTAAAATCAACAAACACCGATCAGTGTCAAACATATCAATACAATACAACATGATAAAACACAAACATATTATTATTTTTATTTTTGTATAGCAAACATGAAATATCATACTTCGACGTAATTCTAATATCAATTCATAATACAATATATACAATATACTCCTCTTTTTGTATATTCAAAGAAAATTGATAACGGAGGGGAATAAAGGCAATCTATAAGTTATATCTGTGTTATAGCTCAGGATATAATTGATTTATACATGTATTCTACGATTTCAAATTAATAATACATTAAGCTAGGCTATTTTTAAACCAAGTTGGCTTAATTTTCCCTATGCATACGTATGTGTAGTGAAAAATTAATTTAGAACACTGTAAATATATTTCCAAAACCTATCAAAAGTTTCCAATTTTCCCAAATTGCCTAATCTTTTTCTTTCTATCGCAAATGTTCATAAGTAAATGTCCGAAGTGATTTTTCCCTTGACCATTCTTCCGCTTTCCCCAAAATGTATGGGACACATTGTGGACTATGATTTGTCCGAGACTTTCATGAAGTGCATGTCTAAAATCGACGACTTGGTTGAATTTCAACAAGAAAATTTTTTTCATGATGCCAAGTTTCATTTGGTACCATAAATTTGAAAGATGCGATTTGCCAATAGATTTGGACAAACGCTTTGCCTCGTGTGCGTCTACGGCGTTTTTAATATCTAATGCCAATTCCTCTCTGCCGGGCCAGCAGTATAAAAGGGAATGGGAGGAGCCTAATTTGAAAATGTCTCAGTTTCTTGCACCTTTCATGACAGGGCAAGATTTATTTTAGTAGCTATTGTCAAAATTTTTTCATAGTTTCAATTTTTGGCATGCAAACTCATCTGAATGTGTTGCACATCATGACAAAAAAATTATTTTTTAAAATTTTGTAATTAAAATGTAATCACACTGTAAATATTTGAAGCAGGAGCTGATTCAAATAAACCCGTTCCATATATGGGATATGTGAACTTTCAACTAGGTCATGTGATCAAAACAACACCATGTGCTTTCTAGACAATAACTGATTTAATTTTGTTTGACTAAAAACAGAATCAATACGCTAAATTTATAATACAAATGTATGTTTATAAATAACAACTCACCAATGAGAAATCCAAATAGTATGTATAGATCCATTTTTGGTTATTATTTATATAATTTATGAAAGTAAAACATTTTCATCCTTGCAGTGATATCTACAATGGTTTGTGTTTTGCATAATTAAGTTAGAAGTTGATTAAGATGTGGGTTTTCCATACAAATTCCTGGACATTACACATTCAAATTACTTGTTTTAAAACTGCCCAGTGCCTTAGCAGCATAAAAACATGATTTTCTTATTGTATATTTAATGACTATTTGTGACAAAGTTTCACTGTCTGAGTATACAATAACTTGACCTATGTCATCTACATCATCCCATAGTAAGGCATTAAATTTTACAAATCTATATCTTGTAGAACATATCAAATTCTATTCATTCACACAATTTTAATTTCTAAATGATTAAAATCCAATCCTGACACTGAATTAAACAACAAATGGTAGATTAAAAACTAAAGTCTATAAAATCCACTATTTTCTAAATAAACGACAAATAAACTTTACAAATACACACTGGACAATTCAATAGTTTTCCCGCCTAAAATGGATGTTGACCTGGTCAGCTGGTGTTACCCATACCATGAGAACATAAATCATTCTTACTGTTATTTACAAAGTTTAGAAAGTGATTTTACCTGGGGAAATGAATTTCTAAAAGATTACAATTGGTATTGAAATAAGAGAAATGACATTCTTTATCCTCTTAATTGTTATTACCAACAAATTAAAGATTGTAAAGTGATCAAGCTGTTTCTGAATAGTGAATTCAACAAAAATGTAGGGAAGAAGCAAGTGAGAAAATGAGACAATAATTATTAATAAGCTGGTATGAAGGAAATATATTCCAGTAAACCTTTTTTATCAAAATGATGCTAGAATTAATCTTCTGATAATACACTTAACATTTAAAATGATAAAAATAAAACAGTTTGGACTTTCGTGCAAATTAGTGTTTTATATATTTATTTATTTATTTATTTATCTTAAAAAGTTCCAATGTATACAATCCACAGCTAGAAGGCAAAACTTCTCATTAAATAGGTAACATGCTTTAATTATTTTATGGATATAAATCACTTCAATTAGTGCAATTAAAATAAATTGAATTGATGAAAACTTATTTTTATTTTGCTTCAAAAGTTTTAATTTCACTTTTGTTTTATCGTGCCATATACTGGTAATAAACATCCACAGTGCTTGCTCTGTATCTGGATACCCCTTTATACTGGTCTGTGTACCCATGTGCTTAATGTTTACAAACACAATGTGTTGCTATTATTAGCTTCACCCTCTTGTCATCAGACAGAAACCCATTAATCATTTTAGGTCGGTAGGAACTACCGCGGAAAAATGGATCTGTCGTTTTTTAAAAAATTAATACTGCTCTTTCTAATTGCATATGGACATTTCAATGTTGATATTGGACTTTTAAAAGCAAAAGGTGCTGGACCTTGAATGACAAAACATATATTTTTACCCCTAGTAATCATGCATTATCTCTAATTATGAAACTTTTAACTTTGACATAAGCAACTCATTGCATATTGATATTGGTTATATAATCACTTTTTGTATAATATACAGATTGAATTTTTGCAATATACAGACTTTTCTAAATAATTTTCTGAATTACATTTTTAACGTATTCAATTTTACTTTTCCACTCAAAACTAATATTTAAGCGAATTTTTTTTAGTATAAAATAGTACTCTACTCACCCATTTTCGTCCATCCTCTTCTACAAAATGTGACAAACTAACACACTTTCTAACCTGATGAGATGTTGGGTACAAATGACCACTGATTAATGAGTTATTAATTTGGTCATGTTTGCTCTTAGATTGGTAGATGACCATTCTTGCCATCTGTCACACATGTGGATTTTTCGAGGGGGTTTAATAATTTGCATATTTTTGAAATTTATTTTATTTCTAACACAGCAAAATAATGTCAATAATGTGTCGTGCCACAAATCATTTATTGAAACTCGAAAGTGTGCTGTATTGACTGTATTGGGAATGACAGTCGAGGGGTGGGACACTCGTTTGCTTAGCAAACTCGTGACCACCCCTCGACTGTAATTCCCAATACAGTCAATACAGCACACTTTCTTGTTCAATAAATAATACTTAAAATTAGTACATAAATCTAATTGGTTGAAATTCAAACAATAGACAAAGTTGACTGACATCACCTATACCCAATATCACAACCTGTTGTCTTGATGAGCTAATGATGTATTGATTTTAAATTAATCCAAGCATTTACCAATGTAATGTCATATTGATAACTAAATAAAGCTACTCTATCGAATTGAATAATAAAATCATGCCCCAGGGATAAATGAACATTAGTGTTGCTTATAAAAAAGATTTAGCTTGAGAGCTTTTGGACATGGATCAGTGATTACTTAAGTATTCTTTACAATGAAAATTTAAGCTTATGGTTTTAATTCTTAAACAAAATGATAGCAGCCATCCCATTAAGAAAACTATAGTTTGAGGGTGGGGATCTCAAATTAGTACCTAGACCTACCTGTCTCTACCCGCCTATTGAATGACCATATGGGTTTACTTAAGTATCAATCTATTCAACTTTTCATAAAGAATAAGAAAATATATATGTTAGGGGTGGGAATCTCAACTGATCAAAAGTTAGTACCCAGCCCCGCCTGTCCCTACTTTCCTCTGGAATTACGTCATTTGTATTTCTGCAGTATCATTCTATTCAACTTTAAAAGCCGAATCGGAAAATATATAGTTTCAGGATTGGGATATCAACCATTTAAAAGTTAGTACCAAGCCCCGCCCATCCCCAGCCTCCATCAAGAATGACCCCATGGGACTTTCTTTAGTATCACTTTATTCAACTTTTCATGTAGAACCAGAAAATATATAGTTTATGGGTGGGAATCTTAACCGTTTAAAAGTTAGCACACTGCCCCACCCATCCCCACCCTCCCTGATACCACCGGGAAAATCTTGCGATACAGACTTGTACATCTCGAGAAACTGATCATGAATATATATGGTTTTATAGTACAAAATATAGTATAAATAGCAAAATTGAGCATTATTGTTTTTAAGACCCCGTCCTCCTGCCCCTCCCAAATGCTCATCAAATGTATGCTTAATCAGAAGTATTTTACACTAAGTTATTCGTCAGTTAAAAATGCGAAAAAAATGCAAATGTCAATCACGATATATAACTCGTTTATTCAGTACAGGTAAATTTGTTAATTCTGCACAAGTAGTGCTCAAATATTTAACTAAAAACACATAACAATAATGTCATGTACCCCGATGAGATATAGTTTCTTTATGGTTTGAGATATGGAGCGTGAATTTACTAACTAGTTAGCCGGGCCAGCAGTATAAAAGGAAATGGGAGGAGCCTAATTTGAAAATGTCTCAGTTTCTTGCACCTTTCATGACAGGGCAAGATTTTTTCCAGTAACTATTGTCAAAAATATTTCATAGTTTCAATTTTTGGCATGCAAACTCATCTGAATGTGTTGCACACCATGACAAAAAATTACTTTTGAAAATTCTGTAATTAAAATGTAATCACACTGTAAATATTTGAAGGAGGAGATAATTCAAATAAACCTGTTCCATATTAGGAATATGTGAACTTTCAACTAGGCCATGTGACCAAAACAACACCATGTGCTTTCTAGACAATAACTGATTAAATTATGTCAATACACCAAATTTATAATGCAAATATATGTATATAAATAACAACTCACCAATGAGAAATCCAAATTTTATGTATAGATCCATTTATGGTTATTATTTATATAATTTATGATAGTAAAACGTTTTCATCCTTGCAGTGATATCAACAATGGTTTGTGTTTTGCATAATTAAATTAGAAGTTGATTGAGATGTGATTTTTCAATACAAATTCCTGGACATTACACATTCAAATTTCCTGTTTTTAACCTGTCCAGTGCCTTAGCAGCATAAAAACATGCTTTTCTAATTGTATATTCAATGACTGTTTGTGACACAAAGTTCCACTGTCTGACTATACATAATTTGACCTCTTTAATATTGTTTTTGTCATCTACACCATCCCTAAACATTCCTATATTATTACAAATTTTATGTATAGATCCATTTATGGTTATTATTTATATAATTTATGATAGTAAAACGTTTTCATCCTTGCAGTGATATCAACAATGGTTTGTGTTTTGCACAATTAAGTTAGAAGTTGAGATGTGATTTTTCAATACAAATTCCTGGACATCACACATTCAAATTACCTGTTTTTAGACTGTCCAGTGCCTTAGCAGCATAAAAACATGCTTTTCTAATTGTATATTCAATGACTATTTGTGACAAAGTTCCACTGTCTGACTATACAATAACTTGACCTCTTTAATATTGTTTTTGTCATCTACACCATCCCTAAACATTCCTATATTATTACTGGTTTATGGTAAGGCATTGAATTTAACAAATCTATATCTTGCTACAAGTGTAGAACATATCAAATTCTGTTCATTTGCACAATTTTAATTTCTAAATGATTAAAATCCAATCCTGACACTGAATTACCGGTAACAAATGGTAGATTAAAAAATTACATAACTTATTGAATAAGTTAGTTTCCTTTCTTATCTTCCGTTTCTAAAGTCTATATAGATAATCCACTATTTTCTAAATACATGACAAATAAACTTTACAAGTACACACTGGACAATTCAATAGCTTTCCCGCCTAAAATGGACGTTGACCTTGTCAGCTGGTGTTACCCATACCATGAGGACATAAATCATTCTTACTGGTATTTACAAAGTTTAGGAAGTGATTTTACCTGGGGAAATGAATTTCTAAAAGATTACAATTGGTATTGAAATAAACAGTTGGGATGAAAACAGAAATGACATTCTTTATCTTCTTAATTGTTATTACCAACAAATTAAAGATTGTAAAGTGATCCATCTGTTTCTGAAGAGTGAATTCAGCAAAAATGTAGGGTAGAAGCAAGTGAGAAAATCAGACAATAATTATTAATAAGCTGGTATGAAGGAAATATATTCCAGTAAACCTTTTTTCTCAAAATGATGCTAGAAAATATGCATTATATCAAGTTGAACTTAAAAATGTGACATCTTCTGATAATAAACTTAACATTTTAAATGATATAAATAACAGTTTGGACTTTCATGCAAATTATTTATTTATTTATTTATTTATTTATTTATTTATTTATTTATCTTAAAAAATCCAATGTATACAATCCACAGCTAGAGGGCAAAACTTCTCATTAAATAGGTAACATGTTTTATTTATTTTATGGATATAAATCACTTCAATTAGTGCAATTAATATCAATTGAATTTGAAAACTTATTTTTATTTTGCTTCAAAAGTTTTAATTTCACTGTTTTTTTATCATGCTATATAATAAGACCTTCACAGTGCTTGCTCTGTATCTGAATACCCCTTTACACTGGTCTGTGTACCCATGTGCTTAATGTTTACAAACACAATGTGGTACTATTATTAGCTTCACCCTCTTGTCATCAGACAGAAAGGCATTAAACATTTAGGTCGGTAGGAACTACCGCGGACTCCCCTTACAATACATATTACATGTAGCGTGTCAGAGAAATACATAATGACACTCTACAGTAAAATCATTAACATATTCTTGGTTTTGTCGTGTGCAGGTGTTCATGGTAAATCTCGAAATTTTTTATAAAAAGTTATAGGTTATAAAAAATAAAGTGAATTATGTTGAAATACTTGATCATACTACTTAAATGTAATTAATTGGATTATATATGTATAATTTAATTATTAATTATTATTATTTACATGTATGTATAGTTTAATTATTAATATCATCATTTCAATTTTTTTCATGATTTTCCAATTGGAAAAACAAATCACATTATTTACACACTCATATGCACACACAAACACACACATACACTCGGGTATGGCAGATAATAATCAAGATCAATTCAAGATATATCGAATATATATATATATATATATATATATATATATATATATATATATATATATATATATATATATATATATATATATATGTTAACCTCTGGTCCTATATGATTAAAGAGCTAGACATTTTTTATATAAAATCATACTGTTGAAAACATAATTATGTTAAATGATTTAAATCTGATTTTTTTTAAAAATAAAATAGTGTTTTCATCCTGAAAAGTACAGTTTTTCCACTTCCAAATATAGGAAAAACTCCAATATGTTAACTTATGAACCAAATTTGATATGATACTGTGGCAAATATAAATTTGTAAAGTTATTTATGAATGACAGTGTGCAATCAAAAACAATAAACATGGTAACTAAGGGGTCAGCCATGAAGCGTATGAAAATAGACTTTATTGAGAGTTTCTAATGTATCAAAACATGTTAACATAACTGTAGAAAACTGATCTTTGTAGGTAGGTTTTTATATTGGAATGGTCACTTAATTTGGAATAAGTGTATTATTTTATCACTGATGCTTGATAACTATTTCCATAACGAAATGAATAAAAACATAATATGATTAAATATATACATGTATATAAATTGTTTCCTGAAGTGCAGTAAAATAGTCTAAACATATTTACACATGTATATGTCTTGTCCAATAATAGCATGGTGTTGTTCACACTGATATATAAAATTATAGATTGGTGAACATGATGTCTCAAATATAGCTAAAATATGAGTATTCAGTCAACGCTGTCTGTAAAGGCCACATTTACTTGTTGAAATTACACGAATAAGAAAATTCCATTGTACTTCAAAAAACGTGAGGTCTTTTGAAAAAGTGTTCTTTAAGATTATGACTCCTACAAAAAGCTATTTCTCATTGGTGGTTTTTTTCGGGTTTTTCTATCAGCTATTTGGACCGCCGATAGGTATGTCAGTGAAGAACCAAAACTATCTTTTTGAATCTAGATATTGTTCGGCAACACTTTGATTCAGAGGTCCGCCTTGGTCGAATTTTACGGTCCCTATTTTTTACCGCCTTTTCCTAATCCAATATGCAGTCCTCTTGGCCTCATACCACAAAAAAGAACCTGGTCAGTTTCGATTAATTCATGATCTTTTTTTCAAAAAACAAAATTCTATCAATAGTCATATTCCCGATCGTTTCCGTATAGTGCAATACGTAACATTCGACATGGTAGTAGTAGATATTGAAAAGTAGTTTGGTCGTTACTGCCTTATGGCCAAAACTGAGCTACAAGATGCTTTCCGCTTGATTCCCAGTAGGCCTTAGGACCACAAACTTCTCGGCTTTTCTTGTGAGGTATGTATTATTATACTACATAAACGGCAATGGGTCTGCGTTCTGCTTTTCAAATGTTTGAATCCTATAGTACAGCCTTACAGTGGCTCATGATCTCCCAAAAGCAAGTAGTTGGTAAGTCACATTTACTTGATGACTTTTTCTTTGCTGGGCCAAGTGGTAGTAATAAGTGCCAATCAGACCTATCTAACTTTATTTGTCTATGTGAGTGTCTCGTGGTTCCAATAAAACTTATAAAATTTGCTTACCATCTGACTGTATTACTATCTATGGGTTGGTGATAGATTCCTCTCTTATGGTTGCCCGGCTTCTCCTCGATTAAATTGATAAAACCAATGCTCTTCTTTTTTCCCTTTTATCCACACGTGTGAAGAAAGGTCGTCGCAAATATAATCGGTCACTCTTCGTTAAGTTTAATCTTAAATAGGGCTACTTGATTTTGGGCCGAGCATTTTTACGTCGCCTCATAGACTTGACTATTGGAGTTACATCACCTTCGCATTTTATTCTTATAAATTCCGAGGCGAGAGCGGACCTGTTAGCTTGGCGACGTTTTATGTCGGAATTCAATGGCAAGGCTATCTTTCTTCCTGACAAATGGATTTCCTTCAACACTTTATCTTTGCAAACCGACTCTGCGGGTGTCTATGGAGGTTTTGCTGCTATCTTTGGTACAAATCGGTTGGTAGCACCTTGGAACAAACTCATGCTGACATACCATATCAATATTACAGAACTCTTTCCAATCGTTTTGGCAGTAGAATTGTGGGGTCATCACATGGCGAACCACAAAGTTTTGTTTATATCGCATGATAGTACAGTCTAACTTGTGCTAGCGGCCACTTGTATACAGCGGCCACCTGCCTGTAGTTCAAGTTATTAACAAAATGAATTATAAAAATCCGGTCTTAATGCGTTTTATACGGCGTTTAGTCTTGTCTGTCAGACACATAATGAGTTTTCAACGCTAAAAATATTCCTGGGAAATATGACGTTCTAGCAGATCAGTCGTCTCGCTTTCAATTTCAGGATGCTCAGCAGATAGCTCCTTGGTTAGACGCTCTTCCAGTCGCTTTCCGTCCAACCTCTTAATATCATAGCTTGAAAACTGCTAAGGCTTCATTTCAACACTCCAAGCTTATGTTAGAATCTTGACGGTATTCCGCTGTACAGATGAACACTTTTCCATCAATTTCGTTTATCTACGAGCAAGGTTGCCCTATATTTAGCTTCTATGTATGCGCCAGGGCTTAAGCCACCAACAATGTATTTGCACGTCTCGGCGCCAGGTATTTACACAAGATTTCCTCCCTGAGAGACCATACGGGTTCCTTTATTGTTAAAAAAGTATAAACATGTGCTCTAAAGTTGAAGGGTCTACAGACACTCTTTTGCCTATAACTGGGCACATTTTGCTACATTTAGTTTATTCTCTTGATCATGTGTTATCGTCATCTTATCTACGTACCATATTTAAAGCTATCTTTTTGTTGGCCATTCGTGCTTTTCTTCGTATTGGAGAAATTGTTGCTCATTCCTCTAAGGCTACGACATAGGTTATTCCAAGTCTGATGTCCAATTTCATTCTATCAAATCTCAAATTTCCGGCCTGTCCCTCACATTGCGACATTTCAAGCATTGTCATAATCAAGCAAGTTTTGCTCTCGGCTAGAACTAAGACAGATTTTTGTCCTGTCTCAGCTTTATCAAGCTATTTAGCTTTGTCAAAAGAATTCTCTGGACCTTTATTTCTTTTTTGTGACGGCAATGCAGTTACTCTAACATTTTTACCAATACGCGTTGCACAGCGTATGTATTGAAATATTTGCAGCCATTTTGTTAAGTTGTAATATCGAATTTAGTTCATTTTTGCTGTTTGGTATGCTTTTATCAAGCCGGTTGTGGGCTTGCTCTGGCTGAGAGCCCTTTGTGGGCATTTTTGACGAAGTGGTGTCATTTTTTATTTTTCAGACACCACTTTTAATCAATTGATTATTGTTTTTTTTATTGTTTATTGGTTTATATTGTATGGTAGTTAGTATATAGTTTTAGTACATTTTTATCAACACTTGTATATGGTAAACTTGTGTTTTTATTTCGTAGTCATATCTTTGTCTCGTTTATCCTGGCGATACTGCATTATATTCTATGTTGTTCACTGTCTCCAATTAATTTAGCGTTGTATAACTTAGACTATTGGAGGCAGTAGTCATTGTAGTTTTAGTTGTTTATTGGGTTAATAAACAACCTATACACTCCGTGGTTGTTCTATTGTTATTTGAACGGTTTAATTAGCAAGTCGGGCTGGGTCACATAAAAACTATTATTGAATTTCCAAATCCCCTACCCCGTTCTTGTTTTAAAACAAATACAGGTGCGACTTACTGGAGAATGATCCGATTTATATTTTATATCAATGTCGCATTCTGTAACAAATATATGCAAATCCGATGTAATCAGAAAGTAACCTAGACGACTCTGTTTTTTATTTGGATCATGCCAACTGTTCTGTAATTCGGGATGGAACTCTTTCAAAGTGTCTATTAAGCCTAACTCGGACATAATCTTATGAATTTGGAACTGGGATTTAGGGTTATTGTTTTTGTTGTAATTTTTTGTGTCAATACTATAGTTCAATGGGACTATAAGAATCCATTATGAGTATCCATCTAGGATAGGGAAATCTCACCCGAGGGGTTGAATATTTCAGTCAGAGACGAGGCTTGAGATTTCCCTATCCTACATGGATAAACTCATAATGGATTATTTTTCTTCCATATAATTGAGACATTTACGCTTTTGCGATCAATGGATCTCGGCACATAAAAAAATCTAACTTTTTATTTTGACTTTTTTCATAAAAATGACCTGGAAATCCAAAAAGACCATGATTCTAAAGTACCTACAGAATGTAGGTACCACGAAAACATATGGCGATTTGCTGTGTTTCCTAAAATTGTTAAAAAAAGCAATTTAAATTTCACCGCAAAATCGTTTAGAAATTAATCCGCGGGCACTGCTATTTTTGGTATTATGACCTATACTGTTATTTATAACTCAAACAAAAAGTAAAGTTATTTACACTTTAATGAGGTCATAACAAATAAAATCATGTTTAATACTGCCCACATTGAGTCAATCATATGCTCCATCTATATATAAATCGCGCACTATTTTCTTTTCTCGGATGTATATACACCCGGTTATCCGGTAAACACATGTTATTCAGAATCTGTGTCACTGTCGTAGATGATGCGTCGACGTTTCGGTTGAGACTGGTTATAATTGTAATTAATATTGACTTCAATTTTACATTCTTGAATTGTGCTGCCGGCAAAAAGACCTTCAACAACATTCCTGGAATTTGCTTGTTGATGATGAACAGACTGACTAAGACCAAGAACTTGACTTGAACGCGGCATGACATCATTGTTACTAGTAGTTGAAACAACGTCACGAGGACACGATTGGAATTCAAGTTCAGCAAATTTTGGACGACCTCCTGATTCATTATTTTCTGTTGTTGAGAGGATATGGGATATTGCGTGTTTATGCGTATCATTCAGTGTTCTATAATTATTCAAGGATCCAGTGTTTTTGTGTCCCGTAACATACACTTGCAGGGAATCTGGTACATTAGTATCTGTCATTTTTTGGATCAGCGTTTTTCGGACACTCGTGTTTGTGATTCTTTTATTTTGGGGTAAGTTAGCTTCTTTTGCCATTATTTTCATAATATTTTGTAATTTATTTACACCAATAGGGGCACGTAAAAACCATTTTTCATTCATGGCCGGGCTTTTGTTATGTGTTACCACCGCTAGATAAAACGGATCTCCAGGTTTACAAAAATCAGCTGGTCGCAAGGATTGGTACAACATGTATGTATATACGGGGCACCTTTCCCTATTTTCAGGATACGCATACATTTGTGGTGGACAAAGTCGCACATTTTTGATATCATCACCGGTGCGAGTTTTTGTTGTGCGCTCAAAATATTCCAAATATTCATCCCCCTTCTCGGGGTCACGTTTCAGCTGAATGTCTCCCCAGCATATTTGTCGGTGCTCTTCCGACCCACCCCTAATCCCAAAATGCAAAGTGTTTAAGTACCAAAGTGTGTTAATCAACGAAGTGGGGGTAGATGTTCCAAGCTGTTTGCATTCGTACAGTTTATTTATGTCCATGTCAGAGAGAGGATCGGCTTTTAATGGCTTACCACCTTTACCCTGGGCCTTCAGATCACGCTGTTTCGATCTTAATGCCCGACGTGTCTCTTCAAATTCAACATCATTCGACATGATACTTTTACCATATTTATGTCTTTTCAATTTCCGATCAATACTGCTAATCATCCCCCTTAAATAGCTGGGCTCGTACTCGCTCCCGTCAACTTTTCTTACATTTATAATAAATTCGGCAATATATTTGTTAAGAACATCTGGTGTGATATTTTGAATTTCATCATGGACATTATATCTTTCAACCAAGAATTCCTGAAATAGTTTGACATGTGCAAATGTTTTCCTCAAAGTGTTTTGGTTTTCGTTTTGCTCAATAAAATCTGTGATATCATTTGACTGGAAACGGGAAGCCATGCTTGTTTGTCAACAAAGCAGACGAAAATAGTACCGGAAATGAAAGGTCACGTGGTCATGTGAGATACACATTTCTCACATAGGGGACCACCCTATCTCATATGACCAGATATGGAAGAAATTAAAATCACCTCTAATTATTACGGACGTATTACCAATTACATCTATTTTACGCTGTAGTGATTAAAAAACAGAGGACATTCGTTATTTGGGCCGTAAATTGCTGCTAATATATAATGTTAGCCTGTTGAGTTTATACTCAAACGATTTTTTAAAAAGTATGATAAAGAGCTAAATATAGCTTTGTACCCCACTCATTTCTCCACATATTCTCTTTTTCTTTACTACAATGGCTATCAATAATAAAAGTTAAAGCATCTTTCAAAAATATCTCTTCTTTTTATCAAATTTGATGACAATCCACGATAATTAACACTACCAATACTGATTTTACCTATTGACATATATGAAATTTACTATTCTTAATTTATTGTATGTTGACTGAAAAAAAGTATATTCTGTTGTACATTCAGAGTAATGTAATTTTCTGATTCTTGTAGTTCCCAACCCATTAAATCCCTATAACATCTTCCATTCATAAATGTAGAGTTAAAAAAGTATCTGATAATTCACACTTTCAAGCTCAAACTTCCAACAAAAGAAAATAATGGTGATTTTTTTTCTAATGTTCGAAAAAAAACTTGAAAATAATAATAATAATAATAACTAAACTCTGTAAAAAGGAACACTAACATAAAAACAAACAGCCAGCAAATTAAAATAACTCATTTATATCTAAAATAAATAAATAAATAAATAATTAAAAAATTAAATAAATAAATAAATCCGGGGCATATGGAAAATAATGCACTGCCAATAAGCATTCAGATACTACAATTTTATTACATGCATGCAAAGAATACGTAATCATAGTATAAATAAATAAATACGTTTTCAACTTATAAAAACTTAGAAGAATAACCATACACGAATCAAAATTCAAAAACATATAATCATATTTACATAAAATATCATACCTTTTTTTTATTATAAATAAATTAATTAATGAATAAATAAATAAATAAATAAACTCTCTATAAGGTATAAAACGGAATAAATAACGTTGTTCTATTTGAGCATATTATAGGCAAACAACATTGACCTGTCCGCTTGACCCTTCATTGAAAATATTCATATAGGCTGATCCTCCAAATGCATGGGTAGTGTTAAGCTCCAAGTTAATACATACATATCGCACAGATGTGCTCTATAAGATAAGCATATATCTGAAGATATATGAAACACCTGTACTCCCTATACAGAGATGGACTTGGTCTATGATAAATATTTAAATAAAAGGTCAAGTGGACAGGTCAAACCTGCCTGCCTATACTAAATAAACTACGAAAAAAAATAAATGCATAAAAACAAACAAAGCTAGCATAGCTGTACTTGAGCATATAGCTAAAAAATAAAGTAAATAGTATCAAATAAACTACAAATCTGGTACTCAGCAATAACGAAATGATAAAAAAAATAGACATTTTTTTAAATACAACGCACGCAACAAAATATTAATTAAGTGCGCGGGTTTTTCACGAAATGCAAATTTCGTTTTTATTAGCATAAAATAAACGCAAATATCCACGACGGACAAGTGACACTTTGCCTATACCAGATATTTCCTCTATTTATGTTTTTTACCTAAAATAGCTAATATAACATATGTTAATATAGTTTTTTATGAATTAAAAACATGAAATTATTGATCACGCTATTTTATCTCTCAACTCCATAAGTGGTAATCCAAAATGGTTACACCCCGCGCCATATTTGCCTGTACCACAAAAATAATGCGGAAGGTTATGTAAAAGTTTTGCATTGCCAGTCCCCAAAAGTTCTTTTCTAAATTCGGATACTTGTTGGTATTTTAATATAAGAATTTCTTTCATTACAATGTCATGTAATTTGATTTTTTGCAACTCATTGGAAACATTAGATTTTCTAATTTTTTTGGATAATCTCTTAGCTTCTCTCGCGGATTCAGCCGTTCCAATTTTTCTGCTAAATCTAACTGACCATGAAAACGCGCTTTTTCAAACTGGTATATATGTTCGGTACGGTATACCTTTTCTTTTCATATAAAACTTTACAATGGATTAGTATGTGTGTTTTTGATTACAGCTATAGAAATTTGAAAGAATACTTCTGGTCCTTTCACGTATTATGAACCTTTTATCATCTGAAAGAAAATGAATAAGTAAATGTAAAAATGAATTACAAGAAATAGAAATTATAATGTATCCAAATGGATAAAGTGATTCAAATCTTGACCGCGTTTTCCCCTATACTTACTAGTTTAATTTAAATATAGAAATTGCTAAAAGACAATAAAAAAAATAAATAGATAAATATGTACATAAATAAATAGATAAATAAATGTATACAGAAAAAGGGCCTATCCCAGGTGAGCATAACTACCACAATCGACCGAAAATACTCTATCTATTGGTGTATATAGGTACAAACACTCGGAGCAGTCTATCTAATTTTAAGTAAAGGGGTTCACTGTGGTACAGCGTACACGGGATATTAAAGCAAAAAGTGAGCAAAACAACTAGTGTAAACAACACCAGGGTGAGTCGAAAGCTGATGTTTTACTTGTCTGTTCATTTTAACATGTGATGGTGTATTGGGGGATCAATCGGACACATAAATGATTCTATTGAAATAGTTAACTGCACCTGATACACTGTTTAAACATTGAAACAAATTGATGAAGCGCAAGTGCTCACCTGTTTTTTGACGTCGCTGGGAGTTTCTTTCCAATATTTCAAATTTCACCTGATAAATAAAAATTCTGAAGCGTACAATTCTTCTAGGATGTTAAGAACTACATGTCGACCAAATTTCAGCTCAATGTATTGAGATATAAAGGAGCAGGAGACGTTGGTGAATAACATGCAGTGTACTGGGAATTGCTAAAAGGTGTACTGGGTATTGGCAATTAAGGAGCAAATAGGTGTACTGGGAATTGAGGATTCAAATATCTTGCCAGCTGTGCGATTTGCATGTTTTAATGAATTAATATAGAAATTTATACTCCTTTTTAAATGACAAACAAAACAATTAATTATCTAGTGAAAATCTCCAACATCTGTAATTATTAATCATGCATTATAGACGAGATGAAGATGAAACATACATAGGCCACATCTTAAACACATATTTCCACGATATATGTAGATTGAAAAAGATCTAAGTGTTGACTAAATCATTACAAAGGCCCATGTGTAATGTTAAAATATAACCCGTTCTTAAATTGTTAAAGTTTGACAGTGTCATAGCAAATGCAACTAGTGAAAGTAAAGAAAGAAACTTTGTAGTTTGGAACTGAGCGGGACAATGAAGATTACAATTTGAGAAATCTTTTAAAATATTAAACCTAATGTCATTAGATCGAATCGACCAGCTAAGATATGACTTATTTATATCAAAGGTCAAGATAAGACAGTCGTCGGAAGGAGTTATCTGATGTAAAACAGATCCACAAATGTGACGAGAGTAAAATCAAACGTCTTGAAACTGATTTATAAATAAAAAATTTTAACAATATAACACATTTTTTTTTCATTTGTAACATGTTTAACATAGTTCATAGTGGCATGTGTTAATGTTGATTTTTTATTTACGAGGCCGAATCAATAAAAAAAACAGCTTAACCTTTTTTCCGGATTAGATCCATCACTTCTTTTTAATGTAATTCAGTGCCCTCTAGTGTGATGCACTTATCCATCACCCAAGAACTGAAAAAGACAGAGTCATTTCCATTGACACACTCCTCAACTGTCTTCACGATTTCTAGGCCAGACCTGAAATGACGTCCTCGGGTATCATTTTTCAATTTTGGGAAAAATGTCGCAGAATGTGGTATTTTGCCCCACAGCCTTCATTGTAACTTTGCAACTGTGTACTGTTGCGGCGGTTTCACGGATATCAGTTCTCGTGTGGTCTAGCGAGTTTGCATAGTGCACTCCAGTTATCACTTTATAGACAAGCCCGAGAATTTCCCTTCGTTCTAGGATGTCAATCAAATTTACCACATAATACTGGGATGACCATCCACTTCTTAATTTCAATGGAAACACAATTACTTTCTGGCCACATTGTATGAGGTGGACATTCATGCTGATTAATTGCTTAAATATTGTTACTGTAGTAATTTAATTCATCTCCATTGCCCCTTAAGTCCAAATTTAAATAAAACCTTTTCAAATTTTGTTATTTGAATTTAACAATTTTTAAATCATTGGGGTGTATAGAATTCATTTAAAATGGAAAACAAAATAAATGATTTTTGTTAATTACGGAAAAAATAAAAATGTCCAAATACAATAGTCCATAATGTGATTTCATTTTATCTTAATTAATAAAAGAATTTTGCATTAGAATGTTTGAAAAATTACAAATAATTAAACTATATCATGCTAATATGATTACATGGATGATTATTACCTTATATAAAATATGTAGAAATACATGTAGGTGCCTGTATAACTTGAAATACACTTTGAAACAAGAGACACAAATTACCTGTTATGCTCACCTGGCTAGTGAGTGATCTTAATTCGATTAACAATGATTCAAAATATTAAATATTTTAAATAGTTAGTTATATATCTATTTTGTATATTAATACAGTCCTCTAAATGTAGAATTTAACCTTTTTTTACACTTACGCAATTATATCCCCTGTAAAAGTTTATGGGCCATACACTAGAATTTACTCTACTTTTGAATTTTTATAAAATAATCAGGGTTTGTACAGGCCTGGAAAAGTCCTTAAATCTTGAGGTTTAAAAAGAGGTTTAAAAGAGGCCCTAAAAAGACCCTAAAACAAGTCTGGCCCTAAAAGCTCTTGAATTTATCCTGAAGGTCCTAAAAGCCCTTGAATTTTGGCCATTTGGGTGTCTGTATCTTGCTATTAAGTGGTTGCAAATAGGCTGATATAAATAAATAATTAATCAATGTTACATCGAAACCTGCAATTTAAAGGTACCTGGCCCAACCAAACGCCCAACTTCAACCTTCCTTTCAAGTGTCATTACTATGGACGTGTTTGATTGATTTAGTTGCCTTTGCACCAATTTTTTTTGGCCAAAATTGTCCTTCTGATTAGGCCTTAAATTTGCAAATAAGACCCTGAAAATACCTTGAAAAGTCCTTAAATTTGGAGTCACAGTGTCTGGACGAACCCTGATAATGTATACGGGTACTTTTAAATGCATTATTTTATAAAAAAAAAAAAAAAATCAAAGTAGCACATGGCATATCCATTTTTCTCCCATCATCAAAGTATCCAGTGTAGGAAAGCGTTGTAGAATATTTCCGTATTTCATCACGTGGTTTTGTTGTCTTTCATCACATGGTTTTCAGTGACGTAACAATCAAAGGATAATTGAATGACGTCATTCTATGGGGACATGACGTTGTCTTGCGGGAAAATGACATCCAAGACTCAAAAATTTAGAAATTTCATTACGTTTCAAATGTTTATTCTGAAAGATTAAATAAATAGCTTTGTTTTCTAGTTTATACATTTTGTATAAACCATTTTCAGGTGCATTCTGTCCGATGGTCATATTTATTTTTATGTAAAACTTTAAATAACAAAGTTAGATTTTCTAAGATGGCCGCGTCGATGCCGATGTCACTCCTTTTTGAAGCCAAAAATTGTCTATTGGGTAAAAATTCCAACAAAATAACATATTTCACGTCCCAAAATACTAATACGGGAAATGTCCCGGCGCGAAGCGCCGGGAATTTCCCGTCTATAGGTAACACGTATGTATTATGACGTCATAGAAAATTGTGGAAAAATTCTATAGACCGTACGTCCAAATCATTTGACGCCGCGCGTGCACCACTTTTCTCACTTTTCTCAAGGCCATTGAAGGGGTCAAATCGACAGGAAGTGAGCTCCATATGGGGGGAAATCTCGCCCGTCTCGTACATCAGAAATGAAACTAAAAAACGATTATCGTGAAAATAATTCATTGAAACAAGTAATAATTTAAATAGGTTGACCGAATACCAAATATTTACGTATCTTTCGCCATTCTGGCTGATCTCCAAGTGTAGCGTTTCAAGATTCGCGATGACGTGATTTCTTTTGATCGGGTCAAAGTTCAATTCAGATCGATAACCACTGTAAGCCAATCAGCGACCGGCTTTCCCACGTGCATCAACCATGATCACACAGAGTATACAATGCGGGAAGATACAAAATTTGCCGATTTCAAGTTAGATAAATCGATAACCATAGTTACCTGACACAAAACTATTACGAGGTTAGCATAACCACAGTATACGACTTCTACGGTAACTCTTTTTCACATATAATTACCTAATTGAATCAAAATTTTGAGTGCATCTGTGACCCTCGCTGAATGCAGTGTAAACAAAAATGGCGTTCGTCAGGACGGGAAAGACGTTTTCACAAACGATCGATTTTTAAGAAAAATAATAAAATGCGTTTTTCAAAAGAATTAATTAACAGTTCGTCCCAATAATCATTTTTATGAAAATACAGATAAAATTTATTGACATTTATTCCGAATTTAATGTAAATATTGACAAATCCTCTTGTTTGTTTACATGTGACGTGGATATCATGATCAGCTGATCGAGCTGGACCAGGTGCTGACTAGAACTGACTTCAAAACTTGGACATAACTGATGAGGAAACTGTACATGTTGTGCAATGAGATGGACCGCTGTCCCAAAAAGTTGTGATGAAAATAACAATAATAAAACATTCATGTTGAGTTTAGCAGCTGATTGTAGTTGAGATTCACTTACTAGTTTTTAGTAGGTAAGGTCTGAATTGACTCCTTGAAAACCTCCAGGAATGGCGACTGGACTACCGATGCTGGCAGGGGATTCCAATAATTTAGTTCTCGGAATGAATATAAAAATTTTAACTAGGGTAAAATCAACATTACCTTCTTCAATATCCCAAACTTGGTTCACGAAAAAAAGTTGGTACATGTATAAAAGTTGGTATAAGTGAATAAATGCCAATTTCCACACCACCATCCACATAAGCGACCATTTCAATATAAATCTTAAAGCACCATCTTTCTAGTATATCATCCCAGAATGTTTCATTTCAATTTAGGTGAATAATAAATAATCTTGACTGGGGTAAAAAAAACTCCAACCCACCATCCTAGAATTAACCGTCTCGATATAAGTGAAAAAGCATTTTCAACTCTCCGGGGCTGGGGCTCTTCATGCAGTGAAACTTAAAGGGGCTGGGCTAAAATTAACATTATTTCGGTACAAGCCTGTCAAGTTTTAATCATATCATTTGTCAATTGCAATGGTCTGTGCTTTAGAAAATTCTCATCATGGTACTATATGACTGTGAATGTTGAAGGTGCAAGAGGAGCTTACCAGCTTACCCTCATACCACTGTATTAATATCGGGTTGTGGGATAAAGGTGCTGCCTAACACAGTCACAGACAAGCATTCCACTCCCAATTAAAATAATTCTATAACCAGTCGATAATCAATACTTTCGGCCAAATGTGGCTTGCAAAATGAGGAAGCAGTAACTCAAATTTTGAAGTATTGTCATGTATAACACAAGTCAGGTTGGAACCAAAAACCTTCCACTCTCCAAGAGGATGCTATACCGGTGTAGCTAGCTAACAGAAGGTGCTAACCCTTCCAGAAAACTCGGTCTCACTTCCCTGGTGGAAGTTCGCGTGTTTAACCTAACTTGTCAGTTTCAAAGTTTTTTTTACTTTACTCCCGGATTGTGATTTGGACATGGATAAGTATGTTTGTTTTTCATTGGTATAACTGTTTCATTAATTGAATGGGGCAATCTTGAACTGTGATATGATACACATCTTGTTTTAAGAAACAGGAGTAGTTATTTATGCAATCATAAATCAGTAGATTAAATTACTCACATGGTATGGTAAACGGTGATTTAAAATGAGAAGACATTACAACGTGAGAATGTTGTCGTGGTATGATCGATTAGTATATTCACTATATTGGGTAATTGAATAGCCTTTTGTGTCCCTGGAAAGGTCATACCAAAAACTCAGTTCTGTGTGACAGAACATGATTGAAAGAACTCGGCGGTAGTTAACTATAGTCAGTCCCACTAGTATTTGGTGTGGAAGCGCATGGCCTAGTGGTTAAGGCGTTTGACTCATGATTCGAAGGTCGTGGGTTCGATCCCTGGACCGGGCGATGTGTTGTGTCCTTGAGCAAGACACTTAATTTCACGTTGTTCCAGTTCACTCAGCCGAAAAATAAATGAGTACCAGCAAAATGCTGGGGGTTAACCCTGCGATGGACCGGCGTCCCATTCAGGGGAGAGTCTTGTACTCTCAGTCACTTAACGCCACCAAAACCGGGATAAGCTCCGGCCTGATGGGCCTAATGGCTCGGGACAGACTTTAACTTTAACTTTAACTAGTATTTGGTGAGACAAAACAATGTGTGCCATCCCTTTTTTTGTGTGTGTGTGTGTGTGCACAATAACCCGATAATAAATTTGGACATTTCCCGGGATAGGCAATGCCTATTTCCATATTATGAAAATAGGCATTGCCTATCCCGGGAAATGTCCAAATTTATTATCGGGTTATTGTGCACACACACACACACCCACACACAAAAAAGGGATGGCACACATTGTTTTGTCTCACCAAATACTAGTTAAAGTTAAAGTCTGTCCCGAGCCATTAGGCCCATCAGGCCGGAGGTTATCCCGGTTTCTGTGGCGTTAAGCGACTGAGAGTACAAGACTCTCCCTGAATGGGACGCCGGTCCATCGCAGGGTTAACCACAGCATTTTGCTAGTACTCATTTATTTTTCAGCTGAGTGAACTGGAACAACCGTTGAAATTAAGTGTCTTGCTCAAAGACACAACACATCGCCCGGTCCAGGGATCGAACCCACGACCTTCAAATCGTGTGTCCAACGCCTTAACCACTAGGCCACGCGCTTCCACACCAAATACTAGTGGGACTGACTATAGTTAACTACCGCCGAGTTCTTTCAATCATGTTCTGTCACACAGAACTGAGTTTTGGTATGATCTTTCCAGGGACACAAAAGGCTATTCAATTACCCAATATAGTGAATATACGAATCCATACCACGACAACATTCTCACGTTGTAATGTCTTCTCATCTTTTACCATACCATGTGAATAATTTAATCTACTGATTTATGATTGCATAAATAACTACTCCTGTTTCTTAAAACAAGATGTGTATCATATCACAGTTCAAGATTGCCCATTCAATTAATGAAGCAGTTATACCAATGAAAAACAAACATACTTATCCATGTCCAAATCACAATCCGGGAGTAAAGTAAAAAAAAACTTGAAACTGACAAGTTAGGTTAAACACGCGAACTTCCACCAGGGAAGTGAGACCGAGTTTTCTGGAAGGGTTAGCACCTTCTGTTAGCTAGCTACACCGGTATAGCATCCTCTTGGAGAGTGGAAGGTTTTTGGTTCCAACCTGACTTGTGTTATACATGACAATACTTCAAAATTTGAGTTACTGCTTCCTCATTTTGCAAGCCACATTTGGCTGAAAGGATAGATTATCGACTGGTTATAGAATTATATTAATTGGGAGTGGAATGCTTGTCTGACTCTGTTAAGCAGCACCTTTAACCCACAACCCGATATGAATACAGTGGTATGAGGGTAAGCTCTTCTTACACCTTCAACATTCACAGGCATATAGTACCATGATGAGAATTTTCTAAAGCACAGACCATTGCAATTGACAAATGATATGATTAAAACTTGACAGGCTTGTACCGAAATAATGTTAATTTTAGCCCAACCCCTTTAAGTTTCACTGTATGAAGAGCCCCAGCCCCGGAGAGTTGAAAATGCTTTTTCACTTATATCGAGACGGTTAATTCTAGGATGGTGGGTTGGAGTTTTTTTTACCCCAGTCAAGATTATTCATTATTCACCTAAATTGAAATGAAATTCTGGGATGATATACTACAAAGATGGTGCTTTAAGATTTATATTGAAATGGTCGCTTATGTGGATGGTGGAGTGGAAATTGGCATTTATTCACTTATACCAACTTTTTTCGAGAACCAAGTATGGGATATTGAAGAAGGTAATGTTGATTTTACCCTAGTTAAAATTTTTATATTTATTCCGAGAACTAAATTATTGGAATCCTCTGCCAGCATCGGTAGTCCAGTCGCCATCCCTGGAGGTTTTCAAGGAGTCAATTCAGACCTTACCCAGTAAGTGGATCTCAACTACAGTCAGCTGCTAAACTCAACATGAATGTTTTATTATTGTTATTTTCATCACAACTTTTTGGGACAGCGGTCCATCTCATTGCACAACATGTACAGTTTCCTCATCAGTTATGTCCAAGTTAATTTTTGATGAGTGCAGTCATTGTAGTTGAAGTCAACACCTGGTCCAGCTCGATCAGCTGATCATGATATCCGCGTCACATGTAAACAAACAAGAGGATTTGTCAATATTTACATTAAATTCGGAATAAATTCAATAAATTTTATCTGTATTTTCATAAAAATGAATATTGGGACGAACTGTTAATTAATTCTTTTGAAAAACGCATTTTATTATTTTTCTTCAAAATCGATCGTTTGTAAGAACGTCTTTCCCGTCCTGACGAACGCCATTTTTGTTTAAACTGCATTCAGCGAGGGTGACAGATGCACTCAAAATTTGGATTCAATTAAGTAATAATATGTGAAAAAGAGTTACCGTAGAAGTCGTATACTGTGGTTATGCTAACCTCGTGAATAGTTTTGTGTCAGGTAACTATGGTTATCGATTTATCTAACTTGAAATCGGCAAATTTTGTATCTTCCCGCATTGTATACTGTGTAATCATGGTTGATGCACGTGGGAAAGTCGGTCGCTGATTGGCTTTCAGTGGTTATCGATCTGAATTGAACTTTGACCCGATCAAAAGAAATCACGTCATCGCGAATCTTGAAACGCTACACTTGGAGATCAGCTAGAATGGCGAAAGAAACGTAAATATTTGGTACTCGATCAACCTATTTAAATTATTACTTGTTTCAATGAATAATTTTCACGATAATCGTTTCTTGGTTTCATTTCTGATGTACGAGACGGGCGAGATTTCCCCCCATATGGAGCTCACTTCCTGTCGATTTGACCCCTTCAATGGCCTTGAGAAAAAAAGTGAAAAGTGGTGCACGCGCGGCGTCAAATGATTTGGACGTACGGTCTATAGAATTTTTACACAATTTTCTATGACGTCATAATACATACGTGTTACCTATAGACGGGAAATTCCCGGCGCTTCGCGCCGGGACATTTCCCGTATAATCATCATCTTGTAAGCAGATGGTTGTGTCTTGAACTTCTTTGGCTTAGGGAACCCAGACCCTACCCATTGACGACTTTGGGCTTTATTACTTAGCTCTAGATATTGAAGATAAGTTTCATTTACAGTCACCAGATGCAAAAGAAATCATTCTTTGGCCTAAAATGCTTCAGCAAGGCACTGCATTTTAATGCTCTGGTTGACATTTTTGCTCATCGCCAAGAGATTTGCTGTTAAATTAATAGGTATTGCATGAATGTTAAAACGCTACCATGTGGCATGCTTAATGCCAGCGATATTTATTATTTATGTTAATCATACATGATATAGAATCTGAAATTGCAACTCAACTTGTGCACCCTGTATGGTGCCTTCTGATTTTAAGAATTTCAACTATGATTTTTAGCATGCTACAGGCAAGTTGAATGGTCATAGAACATGTTGAAGGTATGTTACTTTGATAAATTTGAAAAAAAAAATCAACAAATGAAGTTTGTTCCCTCTAACACAACAAAGTTTTGAGCATGTCCTCTGAACATGTGGAGTCATTTTTAATTAAATTTATGATAGAACTTCAATCAACAGTCGTAAAGTGAATTATGTATGATGAAATATTTAATTTATTTAAGAAATAACATTGTATTCATTCGTAATAATGAACGAGGGTAAGGAAAAGCATTGATTTACAGTTCATGTTAAATATGCTATTCCTGACTCGCTTCATAATGTTGAATGAATACTCACAAATACAATGTTATTTCTTATATTTCCAATCATGAGAATTATTGTTAGCAAGTCAGAAACGTTAAACTATCGCTACAATTATTATATTTATTCAAGTTTCTGACAAGCATATGGGATTGATGGAACAGCCTTTTCCAAATAAGGATGGAATGCCGACCAATCAAACGCATGACGTAATAGGACATGTCATTCCATGGCGTCATCTGATAGTTAAAATTACGTAATCAGAGATCATGACCCATACCTTATTCATGAGCAACTGAATGCCAGCAAAAACAAAATTAATTGTTACATCTAGAGAAGGTCCTTTCGAATTTATATATGTAAGAGAAAAGATTCCTTCTTTTGGTTAAGTCCTTCGGGGTTTTCTGTTGAACACGTTTTGCCACTCTCTTTGGTGTATAATCAAAACTCTGAATTAGGTATATGGCAGGATTACACTAAATCCGCGAAAGGGAATACAAAATTTCAATTTACATTTTTACATTGTTCTTTTTTTTGCATTTTTGGTGCCATTTTTCAATCAAAAAAATACCATGACAATATAAATTCACTTTACAAAATTAATATTGTATAAACGATAATCAATTTATTTAATAGAATAAATGGATGGGCATTAGTTACACTTTGTATTGTGCAAAAGACAACATACTGAAATTATGTCCCACATCTCAGTGCTTCAGTACTTTGATTACTTTGATTTTCTGTTGGGGGGGGAAAATGAATTTAAGTTTCAGTTGTATGATCTTGTCACAGGTAAATGTACCGTTATTGAAGTTTAAAACTGGTCTTTTCTGTGTGTGAATCTTCAGTGATGTTACACTGGTCAGTTTTAATGTTGACTTTCACCACAGGAGATGACCCAATGGTTTTTTAATTGTCCCGAAGGTTGGTTAAAAGGATCAATTTAATGTAGCATGAAATGACTATGTCTCCGCCCCTTTTTGAGAATCCGGGCTTGTCTATAAAGTGTTATCATTGTATTTTCTTTGGTTAAACGTCACACACAATAACACCTTTTGTGTCCCAAAATACTGTGGCCATCACCTTACCAGTAGACTAATGCTTCTTATTCTTCTTTGACCTAGGGGACCCAGGCCCTATCCACTGACGACTCTGTGCTTTATTGTCTGGCTCATATTATTGTACCAAACTCTCATATACGGTCTTTAGACGCAAAAGAAAATCATCTTTTGACATATACTTTGGTTGTCAAAAATCCGCTTGATAGATTTTTTTTAATCCATGTGTTCACAAAGCAAATATAGTTTTATCAAATAATATAGAAAAAATCCTAATGTCAACCGATTCGATTTTCTGCAAATCCACGATGAAAGCTCAAACATGTACATGTATTCAAAATTTCCAGTTTTTAGACACTGCCATTTTAGGCCTGTTAGTTTATCATATTACTACGCGAAAAACTATAGCATTTCAGAAATAATGCACTTGGTAAAATATTATATACATTTTTAATTCCTTTATATCGGATGTGCAACTCAAAAATATGTATTCCGTTTCGCTCTGCAAAAAAGTGCCTAAAACTATACTGACACCTCGATATGCATGTAATTTTGTATTCGGTATAAACATGTATTGAAACAAGGCACAAAAATAATGGCCGTGTCGGACAATCGGAAATGGGTTAGTTGGTTGGTTAACGTCGCATCAGCAATTTTCCAGCTATTCGCGACGAGAACTATTAACTTTATTAATCTATGAACAAGTTCGTGTATGCATGTGAAGTGCGAGTGTGTTTTATGGTCTGCTTTGTACTATAGCCCACTCGGGGCGACTTTAACGTGCTAGCTCACAGAGTCCATATGCCGCAGACAAGCGTACCACTCCCCAGGCACATTATACTGATACCAGGTAAACCAGTAAAGGCCAACGGAAAGGAAAAATCTATTTCCCACATGCGGTCTGAGTGGGACTCGAACAAACAGTGGTGAGAGACCCTGGATTTGTAGACTAGTGTCTTATTCATGAGGCCACAGCGGCCTCTCAATCGGAAATGGGATAGGATGGTCCCTCGTAAAATTAAACATAAAGAACTCTACACATTCTACATAAATGTTTTTATAATGCTATATTGTCTTTTTTGAGTCTAGGGACATTATCGTAAAGACCACCTCAAAATAAACAGCTTGTGTATTGAAGCCAGTATGTTCTATGTAAATGCAACCTACATACTGATAACGGTGTACAATTCCAGCCATGTTTAAAACGTGATATATTTTACCTTGAAGCGGCACTTTTTAATCATTATATAGACAAGAACAAGTTCTAATAATAATAAAAATAAGGTATTACACATATACCAAGCACCAACTGGTTGCAGTATCACTATCATTTCTTAAGATTTGTCTGATTTAAATAGGCTACTTTTGGTGGAACAGCACATCTTTACTGAGCTTTCCCCCATTTCTTGAATTTAATAATTTTCCGTAACTGCATCATAAGTGATGGATAGTATGTGTCATTGATTGTTTGTCCCTTTTGGAGATAACTTACCACCAGATTATGATCAGCATCACTGGAAGCCAAGGTCATACCCTCTCCAGCTGATGTAACAGTATTGGTCTTTTTCAGGGTGATCAAGTGTAAACTTTGGCCACTGTGGTGAAATGATGAACCCACGTTTCATCCATAGTAACTAATCTCTGAAAAAAGCACACAACAAAGTGCACTTGATGTGCCTCTGACCAATTTTCAGATGCCTGGGAAAGTTGGTACTGAAAGCATTTCTCATTGCAAGATTTTCTAACAGAATTAAATGTAATACATGTATTTCCTGTGAAATGCCAACTGGCTACATACCATTCTGTAAGTCGCTTGTCAGTCGTAACAATATCATAAATTTCATTGACCTTTTCTGGTGTTGCATCAATGACAGACCTTCTAGAACAAGGACTTTTCTGTTGTATTTAAATCCCACAACCCACATTTTTACATTAAAATTTGAAGGTCATCTTTTCCTAGTGTGGATTCCATATTAGTTTGGATATCCTTAAGTGTTAAACATTTTTATGAAACTATTGAATCACTCAATGTCTCTTAATATTGGCGATCTACCTAATTCAATTTTGAAATCATATAGGCGTAGGAGCAGGGGGAGCCGCCCCCACCCCCCATGTCAGAGAAAAGGGGGCAGAATATTTTTTGTGAAATTTTGTATCATAGTTTATGTTTATAGTGTACGTACTAAAAATAAGAAAGAAAAAAATTTCTTAAAATTAGAGCTTAAAACAAGAGCTTTAACAGGAAAAGGCCATCTGGGAACCGATCAATTATCAATTTCATCATTATACTTGTAAAAGGGCGTCTTGAAATTCACCCTTAAAAACGGCTCACAGCATCTCCAATGGCAGGGGCGGATCCAGGATTTTTTGAAAGGGAGGGTTGAGAATTACAGTAAAACCTCGTTATAATGCCCCTCGATAACTTTGCCTCCTCGCTTATTGCCACAGTATATTGAAGTTCCAAAATCCATTTTGTTTATGTTTTTCTTTATCCGCCTCCCCAATTCATCGCCAAACCCCTTTATAAGGCCAAAATTTGACTGAACAAATGGTGGCGATGAATCGAGGTTTTACTGGTTATCAATGCTAGGCGCAAGCCTCCAGAGACGAGGGTTCAGAAATACAGAAATGGGTTGTTATATTACCATATGGGGTCACATCAGTCAATAGCTCTCTCTCTCTCTCTCTCTCTCTCTCTCTGTGGCGGATTCAGCGGGAGGCCTACTTTATGTCGCTAATATTGCACCAGAATGCAGGATTTTTGTGCCATTTTTTTAAAATGTTCCGGGGGAGCATCCAAATCGCTGCAAAATCCATTGAAAATGCGTCTAGACAGGACTTGTTTTGAAAATTTTACGGGGGAGGCCCCCCGGACCCCCACCTATGCGAGGGGTTTAGCACCCCTCTCATACTCTCCCCGCCTCGTGCCTGCGGCACGACATAGAAGCCCCCACAATATCAAAAACCCTCCTATGCCTATGAAGCAAGGTTAGAGCCTTTCTATGACACCTAATAGTAGTTAAGAAACCAGGGACTGACGGCCAGTCCCCTCCCATTACTTTAACATAGCCCCTCCCAGCAAGTTTGAGGGGCTGTTGTACATGTGGAGACATGTTTATATTGGTCCGATTGTATTAAAATTACAATCGTTTGCCAATAGTTATAACCAAACCTATCATCGAACTATCGGTATGGCTCCGGACAAAGTAACAAAGAACAAGGAAACTAATATTTGGTGGCGGATGTATTGGCCAAAAAAGGACGTAACTGTTAGAAAAGTAAAAACAAGTTAGGAAACCATTTAAATTCAAAGTGGGGGACAAAGTTAGAAAAACGCACTTGAAAAACATATTTAGTCGCGAATACGACGAGCGGTGGACGGGTGAAATATTTACCATTTCTCAAAAAATATTGCGAGGTGGCTTACCTGTATATAGAATAAACGACTATGATGGAGACGAAATCAAAAAATCTTTTCATCAATCCGAATTACAGAAGGTAGATGTCAAAGAGAACGACATGTGGAAAGTCGAAAAAATCTTAAAAACAAGAGGGAAGGGGGCTAATAAACAATACTAAGTCAAGTGGTTATATTGGCCAAAGAAGTTCAATTCTTGGGTCAAAGCGAATGATGTACAAAATTTGTAAATACTTTGATAAGCAATTGTGAATATTTTGTTACTGTGTTTGTATTTAAATCTGTAAAAAAATTGTATTTCAGCGGGAAAGGGGGTGGGGTGTTTTGAGAACGAAATATCCTGAAAAGGCGAAATATCATTGCCCTGCATGGAAGGAAAGGAGCGTACATCCATACAGATCGCAACGAATACTTCCGTGTAGGTGGAAGATGGTTCTCAGAGTACTCGTTGTACATACTAGAGACAGATCAACCTCGATGTTATCTGTTAGGGCTGTATATGGGGATTATGTACAAAACGTTTTGAATTTTCTAAATAAATAGTTGTAAATAAACGTAGATGAGTTTGTTTTAATTTAAAGCACACACACACACCACACACACACACACGAATAACATACACTTTACAACTCCAGGTTTATCGAGCGGTCACGGACGATTAATCAAACATTAAAAAATATGTAAAAAAAAATGTTTAAAAATATCGTCTGCTATATAGGTAGATCTGACTGTCACGCAAGGTTGACCCTAGAAATAAACATACGGACCGATATAAACATGTCTCCACACGTACAACAGCCCCTCAAACTTGCTGGGAGGGGCTATGTTAAGTAATGGGAGGGGACTGGCCGTCAGTCCCTGGTTTCTTAACTACTAATATTAACTTGCACCGTGGAAACTTATTTATTATTGCATGTACCATGCATACAAACTGTATTATTCATTCGCAATCCCCAATTCCTTTGAAAATTGAGACTTTAAAATAATGTTATACACGATTCCCAGTAACCGTAGTGTTGCAATTCCCAGTACACTAAAACGATGATGAAAATCAATTCCCAGTACACTGCGTCGATCTTTCAACGTTTCCTGTTCCTTTATTTCGCAATACATTGAGCTGAAATTTGGTCGACATGTAGTTCTTAACATCCTAGAGGACATGTATGCTTCAGAATGTTTAATTAAGAAGTGAAAATTGAAATATTAAACAGAAACTCCCGGCGACGGCAAAACTTGCGCTTTATCAATTTGTTTTAAAGTTTAAACAGTGTATCAGATGCAGATAACTATTTCAATAGAAACGTTTATGTGTCCGATTGATGCCCCAATACACCATCACATGATAAAATGAACAGATAAGTAAAACATCGGCTTTCGACTCACGCTTGTGTTGTTAAAACTGGCTGTTTTGCTCACTTTATGCTTTAATATCCCGTGTACGCTGTACCACAGTGGGGTTGGCGAGAGAAAAAAAGCCGGTATTTTTTCTCTTCGTGATTATATAAAGTGCATATACTGGATATTGATTCTTAATTCATATGTAGCCAAATCACCCTATTTTGCAAATGGAATATGACTAGCGCCTTGCCAAGTCTACCTTTCTAACACCCGATACACACCAGCATGTTGCTTACATATTTTCTAAAAGGTATCTAAGGGGTAAAATAAATGAGAAATAAAAAATAAATTTTATGTTAGCTTAATTGAGCATACTTTCATATTTAACATATTGCCATGTGCTACTTTTGAACCTTTATGAAATTAATTATTTCCTAAAAATTCAAAAGCACATGGCAATACTATAATTGGTATGAAAAAAAAGAAGTTTTTGTCAATCCAAAACACTAAGAAAAAACACAATAAAGTTCATTCCCTCTTTTTTAGTGTAACAAAGGGGTCCTCCTTTAAGTAAACAAGTTTATGCTTTTTTCTTTCCAAAGAACACATTTCTCTAAGTTTTTTTAACAACTCTGCCCTAAGCTTACTTTTTTCCGGCGGTAGATCAGGAACAACACTGTATCCCGTGCCCTTGCCTAATTTTTCCCCGCTTCTATGACATCGTCTCTATCGAGCAAACTGACAAAACGCACAATGATACTTCTTTTATTTTCTGATCCCCCGGGTAATCTATGTACTGCTTGAAACGGGACTGATTCAGCAAAACTAGATGACAATTTAAGTACCCCGCTTAAGAACTGTCTTACTTTACTTTCTGTTTCACGAGCTGGTCCTCTCAGTGTCCCCTCAAACCCTCTGATCACAACGTTTCATTTACGGCCCAAAATTGCAAGTTTGACCCTTTCATGCCTCTTACCTTGTAATTTCTCCTCTATTGTCGCCGCCTCTAGATCAGGTATAGTTTTATTGTGTAGACCTGAGAGACTGTCATTAGCATATCTGCAAATTTTTCAAACTTTCCTACCCTTTTTTGGACCTCCGACAATTCATCTTTCAAACTATTCATTTTTTTGTCTAATCTCATGTTCAAAATAGTGAAACACTCTTCTAAAGATTTACCACTTTATACTTTCTTACCATCCTCTATTTCTGAACTGATCTCCATTTGATCATACTTGTTTTCACTAGACATACTAGACATACTGTCATGCGAGGTGTGTGTGTGTGTGTGTGTGGTTTGTCGCCATTATCTTATTGAAACTAGCCCAGCGATGTTGGTTATTATCATATTTTATACAAACAAAACAGGACAACCGTTTCTTTAAGCAATGTTCACAACAATTATAATCCCTACATTCTATTTCACCAACATAGAGCTGTTGTGAACTGTGTCAACTATAAAGATATTATACCGGCTCCTACAATTTGTGTTTCATAAAAGTATAATATCGCGGCAACAAAATTATTAAGTGAGTTGCCTTTGTCAAATTAGAAAATCACGCTTTTGACGAACATGTCGTCGTCATAACATATAAATATAGACAGTCGCCAGGTCAAGTTGTGTCCTAAGTGAACTATCTCCCTGTCCTAAGTTTAGGAAAGAGTTAAGAACATTCATATATTTAGGACGGTTTCGTGAAACGGATTTCGGAAAATTTTTCTTCCTAAGTCATACTTAGGAAAAGACTTTTCTTAAGTATAGGTCTTTTCCTAAGTATACTTCGTGAAACGTGCCCCAAGGGTGCGTATACGTTTCCTAAGTTCATTCCAATACTACATATTATTGTAGTATATGAAATAATTAGAATATAAAGAAATTAAATTCATTATTCACAATTACAATAAATGTAACTATGCATGGGTTATAATATTCATTTCATCAGTGAATGTAAATCTTTGAATGATTAAAAAAAAACAAAGTAAGTTTTTTCCTAACTAAGGAAAAGCATAAGACACGTTCGAACTTAGGAAAGACTTAGGAAATGCGTAAGTAAACTCTTGCGTTTTACGAACGTGTCCTATGCCATTCCTAACTTAGGAATAAAATTACCGGAACACCTCGTGTATTTTTATACATATTCCCATGAGTATATAACCTGTATTATAATTTTTTAAGTATCAAGTACTACTGTACATTCAAACATTTGCATTTAATTATAACGCATACATAGTTACAATCATAGAAATTGTAACTTATTGTTTCAAACTATTTTATTTTCTAATTTCATATAACAGTATTTGCGTTCTTGCATGAATAACTGAACGAAGTATAGACTCATCCCTTGTCGTCTACACATTGTACGTTTGCATACATTTCACATTGTATTATAATGCATGCTTATATTCAAATTGTTTTCACTGGTGAGATGTTTACGGTTGTACAAAAGAATATTTTATTCATGTACATACTGAAGCAAGGGTATAGCTATCATTTCGCTTAATTTCACCGAATAAACTGTATATTGTGTAAGTGTTAATAGTAAAATATTGAAATTAGTAACATATCTCGCAGTAAAAGAACGATACTTATGTCATGTGCTACTTTTGCATTTTTATGAAGTAATGCATGAAAAAAAAGCAAATTGTCATGCTCACAAGTAGTACATGACATATTTTTAAGACGGTTTCATTTTCATTCTAATCTTATGTAGCCGAGAGAGAGATGGTCGTTCATTTAATTTTGTTTTTCTGCTTTGTGTCCAAAAGGCGTTTGCTTAATAAAATTACTACGTTGAGTTTATTATGTCTATTTGTCGGCAAATAGATTCATACTAGACCTTATTTAATCACGCTTGCTTATGTAATTTTTATAATGTATTGTTATTGCAATGTATTCTTTAAAATTGCAATCGTAGGATTTAGAAAGTGTTGGCCATAATAGACAGGTTAACAAATGCATATAAAAATTAATCGCATCTGAAATTAAATTTAAAATGAATTCTCGGTCTCTTTCGAAATCTGAATTTTTATAATCAAGAATAAGTTGTTGTGATATAACCCCATCTAAAATGCCTGTTTATATTACCCGTGATTGCGAACAAAGCGTGCCTTACTGACATACGTGTATTCCGTTTGAGTGAGTGGTTACTGGCTACCAACATTTGTGTTTAATAAAGGTTTAATATTACGGCAACATGGTCATTAAGGGAGTTGCTTTTGTGCCAAAAATCAAGTTTTCGTCGAACATGTCGTCGTCATAACGTATAAATATAGTCAATCGCCATGTCAAGTTGTGTCCTAAGTCAACTATCTACCTATCCTAAGTTTAGGAAAGAGTTAGGATGATTCCTTTATTTAGAACGGTTTCGTGAAACGAAGTCATACTTAAGAAGAACCTTTTTCTTAGTATGCTTATAATTAGGAAAGAACCTTTTTCTAAGTATGCTTATAATTAGGAAAGCTTTTCCTAAGTATGCTTCGTGAATCGCGCCCCAGGTTATTACCTACAACAGGTTCAAATGGTCTGCATGGTATTTATTGTTTAGTTCATAGAGTTGTTTATGCATTTTTGCTAGCTTTTGGGGACACTGTTGGGTTATGTAGATTTTGTAGGGATTATTTTCTTCTGTTTGTTGGAACACAGACTCTAACTATTTAACTTCTTTAAAGAATAATTTATTACTGCTTCTTCACATGATGTTAAATGGCAGATGTTATTGCCCACACGGACAGACTGATCTTACACTCTCAATCTCTGTGTCTGACCACATTTAAAAATGGACATTACAATATAAAGAAATTGATCGGACCTCGGAGAAGACAATATAAAAATCTGTGGCAAATACAAATGGATGTACATAAATGAGAAGCTACTGTGTTTCTTGCCATTGACCTTTTTACCTATTACTTTTGAATTATAAACATTTGATTTATAAAATTTACACAAATAATTCTACTAATATTGATGAATTTAAACATATACAATTCATGATATTTGAAGCATTAGAAGATATTTAAATTACAGTTCAAATGTGCTTCACAGATGTATCTTCTTCTAATATATTATTTAAATCTAATATAACTTTTAATTACTTATTTATTTCTGAATCATTTAAATATTAATATATTGTCCAGTCTCTTCTGTAAGTGTTCATATGTAAAATCACTCTATATATTAAACTGATCTAAAGAAATTCATTAATAAAGTTGGCAAGAAAACACTGATAAGTAATGTTTTTGATTGCTATAAAGTCCTAATGTTAAAACTAACCACAGATCTTATTTAACACAGTTTGTAAATGAAATAGTCTGATATTGAAATTTTCACTATAATAATTTCCCTCGGGCTCTATTAAATTTCGTCCCGAAATTTTCTGAAATTTTAAATTGTCCACAGTGAATGTTTCTTTGATTTGAAAATTAAATTTAACATTCCAATTTGAATAAAACTATATCACTAAATTAATAACTATATACTACACTACACCATCTATCCAACTATCAAATATATATCTATCCATCTAACCATCCCGGGTTGTTTTTCAACTTGTGATTACTTCTTTTCTTAACATTTACTATAAATCCAGCAGGAATTTATATTTTTACAATTTTTAACTTGTTTCACATTTAACAAAACTTAAATATATCTATTTGAACACTAATAACATTTTCAATTGAACACTTAAAATATATCCCTTGAAAGCAATAACTATTTCACAGCCGAATTTTCAAATTTACTGCAACACATAGTTCCCTTGAACGATTAATGCCATTAGAAATAAGAATAAAGATGAAAGAAAGAAATAAGCTTGTATAGGAAAGTTAACATAATCCATTCAAACGAAATTGTGCACAATATATTTTACTTTGGGCAAGTATGCAGAGATATATTCTAATATATTCCAATATTCAAACATGTCGTTTCCTGATTTTTCCTTTCTGTGTCCGGTGAACATGGAATTCTCTGATTATAAACGCTGGGATGTTTCCTTCAGGTTCCCACGTTGTTTGTCTATGATTTTTCCATTTAACTTTATACAGTTTCTGTCCTCTATAATTACTACAACGTAAAAGTTTATCAACAATTCCATATTCCTGTGTTGTGTCTGTATTTTCTTGTTGTCCTTCCTGATCTATAGGTTGTTGATGTGGTTGACTTTGATCTACATTTTGTGGTTGTTGTTCCTCATTGTTTGGTATTTGACATTGTTGTTGAACTTCATCCTCTTGTAAATGGTCTGTTCTTTGTTCAGGATCATTGTATGATTTTAGTCTATTTGCATGAACAAACGATTTCATTTGTTTATGTGTTTTTCCATCCTTTATCTTATACGAATGGTTTGGTCCAATGTCAGTGATATAATACGGTCCAACATATTTCTCCTGAAGTTTCTTACACTGTCCTTGTGGAACATGAGTTTTGTGTAGCCACACTTGTTGACCTAATGTGAATTCTGGATCCTCACTCTTTTTGTTGTGATATGTTGTATATTTTTCTTGGTACTTATCCAGGTTTTCATTAGTAACTTTTTGAATAATATCCACTTGTTTTTGAAGTTTTTCAAAATATTCTGCAGCAGTATGAGAATTGGTCTTAATTTTCTCTAATGTTATGTCAATTGGTAGTCTCATATTTGTTCCAAAAACTAGTTGAAATGGTGAAAAACCAGTAGAGGTTGTTGATACTGATTTCCGAAATGCCATAAGAATACCTGGTAAAATGTCTGCCAAGTCAGTTTGATTTTCACTAATATAACTTCGCAAGGATTGAGCTATTGATCTGTTACAACGTTCAACAGTCGCATTCGATTGTGGATGAAAGGCACTTGTATGATGTCGTTTAATGTTGAATTTCTTGCTTAGTCCTGCAACAATTTGAGATAAAAAATTTTGTCCTCTATCTGACACTAAAATACGGGGGCATCCATAACGACATATAATTTCTCGGAACAAAATGTAGGCTATTTCAGTTGCTTCCTGAGTTCGTATGGGAAACGCTTCAATCCATCGACTAAATCTATCAACAATCACTAAAAGGTATTTGAATTTTTCAGGTGTTTCTGGTAATGGTCCTAATATGTCCATATGCCATCGTTCAAAAGTTGACATATTTTGAATAAGATGTAACGGAGCAGGTTTGGCATGAGAAGATTGTTTTGATTTCTGACAAGTCTCACATGTTGACACATATTTGTATACTTCAGAATACATCTTTGGCCAATAAAACTTTGATGAAATAGAGGCATAAGTTCTGTCAAATCCTTGATGTGCACCTCCAACTTCAGAATCATGATAACTTTTTAGTATATCCAATGTTAAATCACGTGGAATCACTAATTGTCTCTTAATTCTGTTATCTTTGGGTATTTTTCTGGCTCTTTAATCCCATAAATGATACAGTAATCCATCAATCAATGTATATTGTTCTGCTTGAGCAACAATTATCTTACTTAATGTCTTATTAGTAGGCAATTCACCATCTTCTAAATATTGTTTAATAGGTCCAACAATGTCACATTGTGATTGTAAAGTTCCCAAATCATTATGACTGTCCAGGTAGATTTGTAATTGATTTGTATCCTTTTATTGATCATTAATGGTGTACACAGTAGCAGCAGGGGGTTTATAGGTATCCTCTCTATCTGTTTCTAAATACACTTGATAAAACTTTTCAGTGTTAACAGAATGACCTTGCTGACCTGAATGTCCTATAAAAATGTCATTGCTATCTAAAATTTCTTTTTCTGTGGCATAATCCCTACGGCTTAATGAGTCTGCATTCTGATGTGATTTTCCTTTTTTGTATTGAATATTGTATTTAAATCCTTGTAACAACAATGACCATCTAGCTAACCATCCACTGTTTTGCTTGCAACGATGTTAAGTCCAAAATTTAATTTAAAAATAGAGTATAATGTCCAAAAGTTTTTTTTTTTTTTGTTTAAATTCACATAATCCAGGATCTTAATGGATCTCCACCAATATTTTGTAGGGATTATTTTCTCTATCTGTTTGTTGGAACACAGACTCTAACTATTTAACTTCTTTAAAGAATCATTTATTACTGCTTCTTCACATGATGTTAAATGGCAGATGTTATTGCCCACACGGACAGACTGATCTTACACTCTCAATCTCTGTGTCTGACCACATTTAAAAATGGACATTACAATATAAAGAAATTGATCGGACCTCGGAGAAGACAATATAAAAATCTGTGGCAAATACAAATGGATGTACATAAATGAGAAGCTACTGTGTTTCTTGCCATTGACCTTTTTACCTATTACTTTTGAATTATAAACATTTGATTTATAAAATTTACACAAATAATTCTACTAATATTGATGAATTTAAACATATACAATTCATGATATTTGAAGCATTAGAAGATATTTAAATTACAGTTCAAATGTGCTTCACAGATGTATCTTCTTCTAATATATTATTTAAATCTAATATAACTTTTAATTACTTATTTATTTCTGAATCATTTAAATATTAATATAATGTCCAGTCTCTTCTGCAAGTGTTCATATGTAAAATCACTCTATATATTAAACTGATCTAAAGAAATTCATTCATAAAGTTGGCAAGAAAACACTGATAAGTAATGTTTTTGATTGCTATAAAGTCCTAATGTTAAAACTAACCACAGATCTTATTTAACACAGTTTGTAAATGAAATAGTCTGATATTGAAATTTTCACTGTAATATAGACATGAACTCTACATCAACATTCAAATGTTCTTTAATTGCGCGCACAGTATCTGTTTTTAGGTTTTCGACTGATTCTCAGCTAAATGATGTATAAAAATGTTGTCGCGCATAGATCGACCTTTCAGCTCTGTTATTTTTTTTCTTGTTCAGTGACCTTTCTGTCAAGTCGAATAACAACTGACTTGACTAGTTCGAGCTCTCGACGAAGATGTTTATTTTCCTGTTGCAAAGCCAGGTTACTTTGTTCGTTATCATTGCATTGCTCATCAACGTATTTTAGTGATTGATCAACACCATCATTACCCAAAATGTCCTCTTTAGTTTCATCAACTCTAGAGTTTAAATTTTCTGAGTTATTCATTCGATCATGTAAACAACCTATCGATTGTTGAATTGCTGGTAAACAGTTTAACGCAATAGTGACTTCAGGTGGCAATATTATACCTATATTTAGTTCGACATACTGGCTATAAAGCTAGGTATAACTAAACACTATTCTTATTGCTCATAATGAGGTAATAAACAATTTGTGTTTAAAGTCTAGAAATTACACATTTTTGCTTCCAAACGTTATTTTTCAGAAGCACGATAGTCTTAACAAATTCAGATGTGCAATGATGCTGTCATATTAAACGTTATAACACCATACTGTAGGGATTTTTGGTTGTACTTACAACCGACGGTCTGTCTTAATCGCTAATCGTCACGTGACGTGACATACGTTAATGAGAGTGTCCTCATGTATTTTCCTGACGCGCTAGTTAAATTTACCTGTAGGCGGTCAAAATACATGTGTACATCAATGACGGGCTACAGTTAAATTGTACTGTAGACTGTCATAATGCATGTGTACATCAATGACGGACTACACTTATATTGTACTGTAGACTGTCCTAATGCATGTGTACATCAATGACGGGCTACAGTTAAATTGTACTGTAGACTGTCCTAATGCATGTGTACATCAATGACGGGCTACAGTTAAATTGTACTGTAGACTGTCCTAATGCATGTGTACATCAATGACGGGCTATTGTAAAGTTACTTTAGAGTGTCATGACTGATATTGGTCATCGTACGTATTTTACCTTCAGGGTTAAAAAATACAGTTAGAAAGAGAAAGTATTTTTTTTATTCATCTATGGTGCGGCTTTACCAAAACAGGCCTTCTTGTCAAATCAAGATAATACCATTAAAAATACACTTTGAATAATATTTTTCCTTTTATTTTTAAGATTGTTTTATTGTTTGTTTTTATTATATTGATTGATTTATTGGTTCTTTTTGAGTGGAATTAATACTACACCATGATGAATCAGTGCCATGTTATGTATCTTTCATAGCGTTAATTTTATTATTTAATACACTTTTTGTTTCTATTGCAGAGAATAACAGGGGGATGTCGACCAAATTTATCCTGCTTCACAATAATTATTATCATATCTACATTATTTATAACTTTTTCATGGCGTCTCATAATAATTCCAGAAAATCAAATAAAAAGTTCAGAAAATAAAACTAAAATTGCCATTGGTATTCTAGTGGATTGGGAAAATAAATGGAAGGTCCATAAATTATCGAGAATGTTAAGGTCAATTGACTTTTTTAATACTACAGATATACTACTATTCAGTGACGAAAAACCGGATCCAAACTTCAACAAGAACTTAACAGATCAGAACTTAACACATCATAAAATTCATCACGTTCCAATAAAGTTTAACTTCCCGCCAGGATTTAATAGCAATGCAAAATCACCTTATAGAACACGGACAAAATGGGGTTATATGCATATGTGTAGATTTTGGTTCAAGAATATTTGGCAACATGCAATCGTACAAAGATACAAGTATTTAATGAGGTTCGACACAGATTCCTGTATGGTTAACAAAACATTTCAACTAAGTCTTGACGATAAATATAAATATTTACATGGCAAATACAGGTACGAATACAAGTTTATCAATGATTTGAATAAAACCATTTTTCAGTATATATCCAAACATAACATTATTCCAAAAAATCCGGATTTGTTAAAAAATTATAAGGAAACAAAAGGAGAATTACCAATTTGGTATAACAACGTTGAAATTACTGACACTAGTTTTATGCTGTCTTCGGAAGTTCAACAATTTATAGAAATGATTGATCATACACATGGGCAGTATAAATACAGATGGGGAGATGCGCCATTGCGTTATGCAACAATGGCGTTATTCACATCACCAGGTGAGGTTGTATCACTTGGTATGGGTAACAGTTATAGACATCCTTGTTGATGATATATCCGATTTTTGTGCGGTACTATAATAATTCGAATGTAATTATTTTTCACATTTGAACAAACTGAATCGGTTGTAGATTCTATGATGTACCATTTGAGTTCAAATAAAAAAGAATCATATTTCAAAATCCCAAAGCAAAGTAAACATTTTGAAACTGGCAAATGAGGTAAAACAAGTGTTGTTCCGCCATAGAAGCGAGTCCGGATGCTCATGAAGGGTAATAATCTAACTCACATGTTTGAATAGCTTTAGTTTTTAATATATAGATAGATCAAACTTTTATTTTTGTTATTGTCTGATTATTGGTAAACTATTACCATAATTCACTCCAATTTTTTAAATGGGGCACGGAAAATATATTTTCTTCATAACTAAAGCTAGATATAGGATAAAAATCTTCTAGATGACTGCAGATAATTCTGTGCAGGTAAATGTTCAGGTCAATGTTCCCGGTAATTTTGTACCTTTTCCTTTGTGATAGGTAAATCTGCGCGTGTCATTATAGGATATTTAATACATTAATTGTTGAAAATGAATTGACTTTATAGTCAAACATTTACCTGTCCGCTAAACCTTTAATTTAAATATTGATTATGCACCAACAAATTTATATGTAAAGAACACCGATGTTTATTTCTCATCATCATCATAGTACCAATGCATTGTAAGTATATTAAATGCAATCCTTAAACTACCCATGCATTCTGTGGTTTATTATGAATATTTGCAATAAAACATACAGTAAACAGGTCAAACAAGAGATTGTAGTGTTGATATTTTTAGTTATTTTAACCTACATTGTACATGGGGTTAATTTGACATGTTAGAAGTCAATTCACTCCAATCGGTTAGTTGTTAAATATTAAAACCCTGCAGGTATCCTAAGCATGCGATACATCTTTAAAGAATTTCGATATTATACACTGTTGACCACCCGGTCGGTCAATTTGTTTTTAATTGTTAGTATTATTTATGGACACGGTATTTTCCTAGTGTATAAGCTTATCAAACATCAGATTCTGACAACTTTTCATCAAGTATAGGTCTTAAATTGTGGGGATTGTGATCTCGTTCACATACCTCCCAGTATTGAATTAAAGCTTGTTAAAGGTTTAAAAATCAACAGAAATTGTACTTTTACATTTTAGCATCATTATGGTTTCGGTTTATGTATTGCATTTTTTCTTCGATATTTGTTTCTGCTTTTTTTATGTTATTGTGCTACAGAGATTCCTCTCCACCTTTGCTATTGTTTTGGCATTTATCCAACCATTATTTGTTCATATTATAAAATGGCAGAGCTTTCTCCCCACTTTTGCTTATATTTTTGTATTTATGCTATAGTTATTTTTTTATATTGAATATTTTAATACAACTCGACCCCTAATTGTTATATAAGCTCGTCCAAGTAGAAACATCCCTTATGGCCAAATTTTGACATTTTCAGATTTTGTTAGATTTTACTAGAACATTTCGTGCCCTTTCTAATGATATATGGCATTTCCTACCTTACAAGCGTAAAATATATGTATTTTGGTCAATAAAAATGGGTGTTTGTTGCCATTTTGCATTTTTTGCCGCCATAACGTCATGATAACGTCACGTTTGAACAATGTGCCTAATTTTAGCGTTTTCTGACGAAAAAGTGATTTATAAAAAATTGCAAACTGGTACTGGATCATTCATTCCTACATCTCTTGACACGTTTCTAAAATAATCAATGATTTATGTCAATAAGCGTCTATATTTCAAGCAAACACATCGGTATTTTTGCGTGGACCCCCTGAGGGGCCACGCGGTTAATATATTGGTTACTACTTTACCGGAAGCTATGGGGAATTGGATATAAATAGCCTATAGTTTGTCGGGAAATCTGCTTCAATTCCTGTTATCTATAGCAGCTCTGTAAGCTATTTATAGATAATGATAATCAGTAAATTGGGTCAGTTCACCAAGATACTCGCATCCAAGTGTTGACCGACAAACACATTCTATTTTATCACTGCTTCAACTCATGTTAACATCTACAAGCTATTAATAGATAACTATTGGAAAAGAAAATATCGAAATGCGAAAGTTGTTTCAAAGCAGGGGATTAGAATTTGTCATTTCTTTTGACAAAGCTGAATTGATGCAGAAAGTGCTTGAAATAATACCTATTAGCATCATTACAATAATAAAAATAGTACAACAAGGCGTAAAGCAACTCATTTTCAACTATATCAATATAATTAATGTATGGAGATTGATAGTTTGCTAAATTAATTTTTGTCAACATTTTGTATTTCAACGTCAAAATTTTATTTGTATACCAATAAAAAAAATTTACTTCATTAATTTCTTATTGCTGACTTTGTGTATTTTAAGGTCATTTATTTTTTATACAAAATAAAAGTTTGTATTAGTTCATTGATTTCATTGTTCACTTTTTAGTTGACCTAGCCTAAAGGGCATATCTGAACTGGTGTCATCATTTTAAGTCCATCATTGCAGAACAAAATTTAAATCGGCATTACAACATCATTGCCCTTGAATTATAGAGTGAAGTAAAAAAAATGACGTCCGTCCCTCCTTGAGAAGATTGTTGTTGTTGTGTTGGTGCTTAACGGCTTAACGTCGCATCAGCATTTTTTAAGCTATTCGCGACGAGAACTAGTTTATTAATCTCTAAGGATTAATCTAATACACAATTCATGAGTGCGTGAGTTTATGCGTGTGTAGCTGATCTGCTTTGTACTAGTGCGCACTGATGGCGACCTTTAGAGTGCTAGCACACTGGTGCACAATGTCGCAGATAACATTGCACACCACTCGGTCACATTATACTGACACCGAGCCAACCAGTAAGGGCCAACGGCAAGGAAAGAAACCTTTCTTACATAAGATCGACCCGGGGGTCGAACCCTAGTGGTGAGACACTTTGGGTTTGAAGACTACCGTCTTAACCACTCGGCCACCGCGGCCCTTCTTTGAGAAGAAGTAAAACAGAAAATAGTTATTGTATCCGAGGTAAATAGCACTGTCAAAAGAAGGTAAATGTGCAATTGTAATATCATTTAACAATATGTTTCTAGGTCCACGTATTGCTTTTTTTTAAAAAAGCAACTTGTTTGTCAAAAAGACTTCAAGATAACAACCCATTTTGCCTCGAGTTGAGCGACTTTTTCCTGCGCATTCATTCTATGAGTGTAAAATAACTTTGAAGTGAAAACTTAGTATTGCCAGATATTTCAAGATAACAGTAAGAAAAAACAAATAAGATGACGACATTGTAAAATTAATTGATTGTATAGGGTTTTACGTCTCTATCAAGAATATTTTACTTATTTTGAGAAGTCACTAGTTTTATGTGAAATGGCAGGATTTTTCTCTTTGCTCAGGGAAATGTGCAGGGAGGGTCTTCCGTGACATAGGGCATCGGACTTTCTAGTCTCTTCCGAAGAACCTTGTGACTTTCATTTTAAAAGGCCGAGTGCTCGGCGAAACAGTCACTGCCTATTATCAAGCCTTGTCAGAGCCCACCGGGGTTTGAAACTATGACCTCCCGCAAATAAAACGATATTGAGAAATTATTGTATGTGAAAAACAAAGGATGAGAACCGACATTCTCGGGACCGGTTGTCTTGATGCCGTCTTACGGATTGTGGCGTCTTTTATCGCCTGCGCTCTTGGTTGAATCCCACTGAGGCAGATCCTAGTTCGAAAAAGATTTTGTTATTTTGCGTTACCACTACTCCTTACAGATATGACTGTCTAGTTATAAGTGAAATACTAGTACTAATAACTACACACTGGGACTGGTTAATCGAGTGTTTTATTTAAAATTTGATGAAAAACAGTTTTCTGGATACAGAATTTTTCCTGATTTTAAACTACATGTAAATGTAGATTAATTAAGAAATATATCAGGATCCACATGGCCCGAAGCCGCCCCTGAAATATTTGTTATGTTATACCGAATCTTCAAAACCTTATACCTTATACATGTTAGATCCTACTCAAATAAATAAATAAAGTCAACACAAGCTGAAAACTGCTTGAATATTGAAAGTTCTGGAGATTCGGAATAAAAATAATTGTTAAATATGTTTCAATCGAAAAAAATAGTGAATTAACTGGTCCCAATTCAAGATGGCAAGTTTGAAATTTCTGCATGTTGATCATTTTGTCAAAAACTTGACAAAAACGGTAAATTTTACAGAATTTTAATCCAAGATCATGAATTCATATGTTGTGCCTGTATTGGGCTTATTTCATAATTTTAAAAATGTATCGCAAGTTTGATGGATTTGGTTTGTTTAACACAAATTTCTAAACATCCTTATACTCAGTCTTATAATTTAAAACAAGAGGCCCATGGGCCTTAACGCTCACCTGAGGAAGAGTACATATCTTATGCAGAGGATCAATAGTCAATGACATTAATAAAAGAGAATATCAAAATTTTCAGCAGTAAGGGCCAATAATATGCAAGTATTTTTGCAAATTAATTATAATAATTATTATATAAGTATGCTATATATAACATATTTAAAGTCTAGCTATAATATATTATTTATAAACAGCTAAAACATCTGTATATTAAAATGTGCATTAGGCCAATACCTACAATATTCCAATATACATGCCTATACAAAGAGTTTATAGTTTTTAAGATAATTAACCATTTAAGTATTCGTTTGCATCTATGACCTTGACCTTTGAACCTATGAACTTTATTCATATATCAAAATGATTGTTGTGCAAATGCCTACAATATTCCAATATACATGCCTATACAAAAAGTTTATAGTTTTTGAGATAATTAACCATTTAAGTATTCGTTCGCGTCTATGACTTTGACCTTTGAACCTATGACCTTCATTCATATATCAAAATGATCGTTAGGCCAATACGTACCTTATTCCAATATACATGCCTATACAAAAAGTTTATAGTTTCTGAGATAATTAACCATTGAAGTATTCATTTGCATCTATGACCTTGACCTTTAAACCTATGACCTTCATTCATATATCAAAATGATCGATAGGCCAATACCTACAATATTCTAATATACATGCCTATACAAAAAGTGTATAGTTTCTGAGATAATTAACCATTTAAGTATTAGTTTGCATCTATGACCTTGACCTTTGAACTTCATTCACATATCAAAATGATCGTTGTGCAAATGCCTACAATATTCTAATATACATGCCTATACAAAAAGTTTATAGTTTTTGAGACAATCAACCATTTAAATATTCATTCGCAGCTATGACCTTGGCCTTTGAACCTATGACCTTCATTATTATATCAAAATAATCGTTAGGCAAATATCTACAATATTCCAATATACATGCCTACACAAAAAGTTTATAGTTTTTGAGATAATTAACCATTTATGTATTCGTTCAATTCTATGACCTTGACCTTTGAACCTATGACCTTCATTCATGTATCAAAATGATCATTAGACCAATATCTACAATATTCCTATATACATGCCTATACAAAAAGTTTATAGTTTTTGAGATAATTAACCATTTAAGTATTCGTTTGTGTCTATGACCTTGACCTTTGAACCTATGATCTTCATTCATATATCAAAATAATCGTTAGGCCAATACCTACAATATTCTAATATACATGCCTATACAAAAAGTTTATAGTTTCTGAGATAATTAACCACTGAAGTATTCATTTGCATCTATGACCTTGACCTTTGAACCTATGACCTTCATTCATATATCAAAATGATCGATAGGCCAATACCTACAATATTCTAATATACATGCCTATACAAAAAGTTTATAGTTTCTGAGATAATTAACCATTTAAGTATTAGTTTGCATCTATGACCTTGACCTTTGAACTTCACTCACATATCAAAATGATCGTTGTGCAAATGCCTACAATATTCTAATATACATGCCTATACAAAAAGTTTATAGTTTTTGAGATAATCAACCATTTAAATATCCATTCGCAGCTATGACCTTGACCTTTGAACCTATGACCTTCATTATTATATCAAAATAATCGTTAGGCCAATATCTACAATATTCCAATATACATGCCTACACAAAAAGTTTATAGTTTTTGAGATAATTAACCATTTAAGTATTCGTTCAATTCTATGACCTTGACCTTTGAACCTATGACCTTCATTCATGTATCAAAATGATCATTAGGCCACTACCTACAATATTCCTATATACATGCCTATACAAAAAGTTTATAGTTTTTGAGATAATTAACCATTTAAGTATTCGTTTGTGTCTATGACCTTGACCTTTGAACCTATGACCTTCATTCATATATCAAAATAATCGTTAGGCCAATACCTACAATATTCTAATATACATGCCTATACAAAAAGTTTTTTAGATAATTAACCATTTCAGTACTTGTTTACATCTGTGACCTTGACCTTTGAACCCGTGACCTTTATTCATATATCAAAATGACCATTGTGCCATTACCTACAATATTCTGATATACATCCTATACAAAAAATTCATAGTTTTGTAGATAATTAACTATTTTGGTATTCTTGGACATCTGTGACCTTGACCTTTGAACCCATGACCCTGATCTTTGTATCAAAATGATCGTCATGTCAATACCTACAAATAACTGAAAATCCTACGCCCTTATCACAAGAAATGTTAAAAAAATAGAATTTTTTATCAAAGGTCAAAAACTGGGACATGACCTTGACCTTCGACCTTGACATCAATTGGAAGAAAATTGCAAGACTAGAGCAACAGTGAAAACTCCATACAATTATCTTCAGCCGTTATGAAGTTATAACAATAAATGTCTCATTTTAAAAATTACGTAATTTTACACAAAAAACGCGTAACCTATTTTTCGTCTAATTTTCATGAAAAACACAATTTTAATGTTCCTAGGTATGCTGAATCCAAATATCCAATCAAAATTTGCCTGCACCTTTTGGTTTGAGAGAAGAAGATTTTTTTGTCTTTTTGCTATTTTTAGTAACAGCGGCCATCTTGTTGGGCGTGGCCAAACCCCGAACACAATTTTGAAAGGCTGTTACCCAGGCATGATAATCACCAAGTTTCATCAAATATGGCCCAGTAGTTTTGGAGGAGAAGATTAAAATGTAAAGTTTACACACGACGCACGACGGACGACGGACGGTGATAGATTGCAATAGCTCATCTGAGCCTTTGGCTCAGGTGAGCTAAAAAAAGTATTAATACAATGTATTACTAGTGTATTTGAACTTTTAGATTTTGGCTCAGACAAATATATATTTTATTTGCATTTCTTTGTGCAACTCCATCTTTATTCTATTATATGTAAAAATGAGGGGTATTTTCCGCTTTTGTTATTTGTGTTCAAATCAAGTTTCAATGGTAAACCTTTCGGAGTTAAAACTTGCTATACATGTATTACATATAATTGATGTTATACTATAAGCTTAGTTAATCTGTAGGACAGGGGTTCAAATCTGAATAGCTACATGCATTACATGTATTTGTTAAATTTGTAATATTCTTTTAAATTTGTCTTTTCTACCAAATTTTGTTCTTTTCTTTGAAAACACACTCATTCCTTTAGGTCAAGTCACTGGTAATATTATTTTGATTACACATATCACCCCCGTGAATTTTAAGTGGACCGTTATCCTAATCATTACTTTATCACTTATCGTATAAAGATGAAAATGAAAACTATGGCTTTTAAAATTTATAAATCGACACATAACTTCTATACATGTATATGTGGTAATGGTATGTGGGTGCCCTTTTGTCTTTGGTGTGTTCATTTTTATGCAATTAACAACCGTGTTGTATGCAAAGCTGTTTAATTTGTGTGCTTCACAACGCTGACTTATCGGATTTATTAAAAAAAATTAAATTGTCTAAATTTAGATAATAAGTAGATAATTTAAAGAGCTTGAAAACTTGTTTAGTAAACACATTCTCTTGCCATCAAAAAAATAATTGTTAGATGGGTTGAGTTTTATGTATTTTTTCACGAAAAAAATCAATAGCTGATCAATGCATTTTGACATAATTGTAGAATATCGTTAAAATTATGCGAACATTACAGTTTACAATGGAAAATAATTAATAAAAAACTTTTTGTTCATTTTCCTTACAAGTTGACAATCGATTCTGGTAATGCCGACGTTATTGCTCACTTCGGTCAATTTAGTTAAAAATGTATCGGTTAAACGGATATACTTAATGCAGTGATAAAGAAGGTAGGATGTCGGCATTGAAATATCAAATTTAAAAGAATGAACATGCGTGGAATGCAAGTTAATTATGTACTAAAGATGTATTCCTTAATTTCATTTTGCCACGTACCAACTTATCACTACTCAATCGACTCTTGATATTGACAGTTTAAATACTGAGTGTTGGAGCAACTGCCAAGATAAATAAGCCGCACGGTAGAATTTCGTATAGATTCATGATGAAAAATGCATTTTTCTAGCAAAGCATATCCCCAAATCCAAAGAACCCAATATGGTACTAGCCAATAGATTCATATTATTTCATAAAAATTTCAAAAAGAGCACGGGAGTGTTGTACAATGTGTATGTGTCACAAGAAATTTTAGTTAGCTCCATTTTTTCTGTATTTACCAAACAACATTAATATTAATTACAGTACCTAGCAATTGTAGAAAATAAATGTGCATTCAAATCGTATAAAAATTGATGACATCACGTATTACAAAAAAATATTGAAAAAAATTGAAAATAACCAAAACGATTAGAATCTACTTCACACTTCAAATTCTTGAAAATTTGACCGAATAATAATACGAGTAATAAAAATAATAGCCAGTCTAGAATATAAATAAGAAAATAGCAAAGGCCGTTAAATTTAAATTATCGTACAAAAAAAGAAAAAAAGAAGACAAAAGACACTGGATAAATAAATGAAATTAATCAAAATGTATACAAATGAAAACATGGTGATTTGAATTGGTAACTGACATTTGTTTTTCAAAAACGTTAATCTACAACGCTATTCATTACGCCACCAACGCCTACGACAATTATATATATGTTATTCTCAAATACATGAAAATGCTACATTGTATGGTAGCTTGTGACGTCATGTTGTTTACATTTGCCCCTCAAAACACAATATTCAGACAACGAATCTTTTTTATAATAGCCGAAAAATAATAAAATTGCTATGAGGCGATTTTGAAATAAATTGTAAAGCAAACAATATTGCTTAAGCCTCAGCTGTGAATATGGAGCTTTCATTTGGAAGACGAATATTTATTGTTTCGTCTCCAATAACTGTTTAGGACCCGTATACCTTCGCTCAAGGGCTATTGTCGGTTTTGTCATTTGTCATAACATAATAAACAACATTTAATTCAATTAAAGTTAACAATCTATTTTAAATACTGCTTTTCCGTCGTAATATTGCATATACAATTTTCTTGCCGATTTCAATAAATACTGCCTTTCCGTCAACTATATTGCATACAGTTTTGCTTGTCGTTTGAACAAATGTCACTTTTCCGTCATTGTATCGCATTTATAGTTTTGCTTTTCTCCATAACTGATGTAATTTTGCATTGATATAAGACTGAAAAGTGATGCATATGTATCTATAAGTGGTCCACGATCTGATGGCAAAGTATACAGCGAGTGAATTTTCATATCGAGATATTAACGAATAAAGCGTGCGCCAGCGTGATTATATCATACGGAGATACTCTTCTTCCACCTCTTCTTCTTCTTTACACCTTGTGTCATTCAAAGTCCTCCGTGTTTACTCTACCGTAAGGATCGTGGACGGACTATATGACTTATAATACTATAGAAAGTATGGATCGTCACCTTATATATAATCGTGTTTTAGTCCCCCAACTACACGTTTACATTATAAATCACCATAGGAAAGTTAGATCGGGGATAGTTTCTCCTGGCCTTAAAGCGTTAATAAAACCACAGGATTTCACCACGAAATGGCAACAAATCATTAGATGATCGGACGGAAAAGGTATTTCAAGTAAATTATCAATATTTTGTAATGCCCAGGAGACATACTCCCCCACCCCCTAAAAAAATAATAAATCGGAGATTATTTCGCCTGGTCTTTGTTTAAGACGGTAAACTTCTACTTCTAGAAGTATTGTATAGTACATACATGTACAAGTATAAGACTACATAGCTACTCCAGCCACGTATGGTATCAATGTTAAAAATGAAAAGAACTTGAAACTTTGAGAGAACAAAATATATCAAAGATAAGTTTGGATACAAGACTATACTATTATACAATTGCGTTCAGTTGTTAAATATGAACGCGATTCTGTAAATATATATATATATATATATATATATATATACTTAATAATTAATCATACACTGAATTAAAAAATAATAATAATAAATTGTCTCTTCACGAGCATCGATACCGACGTCGTCTGCTTAATTTCATGACGAAAATGGAGACGTTGGATGAATTTGGGAACTTCAACCTGGCATTTAATTATGCTGATCTTGATGATGTTATTGATCTGCAGTCATTGCCATTTCCAAGCACTGACATTTCGGTAATTGAGCAGTCTCAGATGGATAGAGAGCTGTAACAGGTGATTGACGACCTGCCACCACCAGAAATGCCAGCTGTTGCTGATCGTTCACAAAAAAGATTAAGAGTATGAGGAACGCAATCATAGCAAAGCGACAAAAAACAACACAAAATGGGCAGTAAAGGTATTGCAAGGTAAACAATAGAATAATGAATAAATAGCAAAAAAAAAATAATAATAAAATAAATAAAATAAATAAATAAATAAATAAATAAATAAATAAATAATAAAAAGGGGGACTGAAAACTGTCTGTGGGACGAAATATTGCAAGGGTGCATGTCATGTGCACCACCCATATAAATCTATGATCAATAGAATATAATCTATACATCGCAACCACCAAAATACAGATCCTTTGGTAAAATAAATAAAGTCCGTCATTACGTTAGCTGTTACGGAAAAATTACCGTTTAAGCACCCACGGCCCCCCCCCCCCCCTTATTACTTTCTCCAACCATCCGTGGAAATAAAGTATTACACCTCCACTTACCCATTGATAATAATAATAATAATAATAATAATAATAACAACAATAATAATAATAATAATAATAACTAGAGATTGTAACTGGGATACCAGTTACGTATGATTCCCCACCATCCATAAATAATTTATGGCATATATCTGGTGAAAAGACCAATTGGTGTAAAATTTTGTTGCCAATTTCATTACTGTGTCGCCAAAAAGGATACTTTTTGACACATACAACATTTGACGTAATACACTAGTCGAGTCGGGTACCTGCATGTGCAGGTAGTCTTACATCAAAGTTACGGCCCTTCATATATGAATTACAAGATTGAATAAAACAATAAATGAACAAGAGATGCTGTTGTTTAGTTTTTAATCAACAGGTAAATTTTGTGATTTTCGCGTCACATGCGTTTTTAATGTTGTGTATATATTGCCTTGATGAACGGTTACATTCTAAAGGCAGTTGTGTTTGAAGTGCATTTGTACAGCGCCGACCTGGTAAACTAAAAAAATCCTACCTTGATTACTTTTTTAGATTTCTTTGAAAGTTAAAGTAGATTTAAATTAAAGTTTTCGGTTGAGAAAAATTGTACATTGGAAGGCCTTCTCGGCATTGGAAGTGACGTTTTCAATGAATTTCATTGAATAAGAAAACTCATAGAACCCCTCTCAGGCCTCTGATTCGGCGTCGCCGCGTGTTACAATGAATGAACACGTATGGGAGGGTTTGCGCTGGGCATCGCCAACGTCGCCAATTGCGATTTTTTTCTTTAACTGGCGACAAAAAACGGCGCTTTGCGATTTTTCTGGCCACAAATTTTCAAAGTTCACCGGTATCTTGGTCACCAGTAATTAACAGGTGATAACACATTGAAGCCAGTGACGGATCTGCGAGTGTCACTGAATAAACACAGTAATTAACGACTGGTCTTAAAGAATGAGTTGATTAAGATCGTTGTCTTAGGTGTGAATGTAATGGGCAGGTAGATCCAGGTAATATAGGAGCGTGTCGACATTGCATGAGGATATACCCAGGTGCCCTCCCGATGTCGTCAGACAGTATAAACACCGATGGACTCGGGATTATTGTAAAATCCAAAATAAAATATAATAAAAGTTACCCTTTGTGATGTTTATTTAATTTTTTTTAAAAAAAGTTTATTGATTAATAATCGTGATTCAATGCGCAATACACATCGTATTTTAATTTCGCGACTTATATCGGTTATTCCTATATGTTTGAGGTTCATAATCATAACGATATATCTACTCAATCAAAATACATGAATTTTTGTAACCCTAGTTAAAAATATTTCGTTCGGTCAAGAATATTCCTCATTTTCCGTATATATATATATATATATAATATATAATATATATATATATATATATATATATATATATATATATATATATATGTTATGAGTGTATATACAATATAGTACAATATTTTGGCAATGTTCATGGAAATGGTACATTAAATTGAAATGTTTACAACAAAATAATTATCCTATAATATACAAAATGGTAGTTATAATAACTTAATTGTATTTACAATTTTTGCCTTAATTTTACGAGTATGATTTCTGGAAAAATAAATATTGGTGCCTCATAGATCGTGATCACGACTAAGGGAACAAAATAGTTTTTCAAAAAATGTTCTAAATTTCATTTCAAATTTTAATATAATTCTTATCTTATGCATCACCATAGCATCAATTTTCCAATATATTTCAGCACACTATATAAAGTCCGGTTAAAGGGTAAAAACGACATACCGGTCATTAGGAAAGTGTCAGTCAGTAAAGGAGAAATTTCATTAGTGTTAACTTAAAAAGTGGGCAGTCTTCTACTTCCACAGTCAGTGATTAACAGAATACCCCGAAGCCATTTCGACACGCTTAACCTTCTTCGATCTATCAAGGCAAATTGTATACACCATTTAGCTCATTGTGTAAGGTTTTAATAACAGGCGTGTGACGTGACAAGCTGTGGTTTTAAAAATCGCGAAGTTTTTGATGGTCACTAATCGGATTAACTCATAGGTGAAAGCATTTGCTTGGTATGATTAAAGTGTCGTAACCAGCTTATGTCCATTCAGAATTAGTTCCCCCGGGTATTTAACTACGTATTCAATTAAGCAATTTACACCCACCCACCCACCTTCAAAATAACGAAAATGAACACGTCTTGATTATCTACACAGACAACAGATTATTGGTACCAAATTTCATCTAAATCCATCAAGCCGTTCCCGAGATATGCTTCAGCATATGGTCCTGACGGAATAATAATAATAAAAATAATATAAAAATAAAAATAATAATAATAAGAAGAAACAGAACGAAAACAATATGATTCCCCACCTTCGGTGGTGGGGAATCATAATAATAATAATAATAATAGTAATAAAGTATTATACCTCTACCCACCCCTTAATAATAATAATAATAATAATAATAATAATAACTAGAGATTGTAACTGGGATACCAGTTACGTATGATTCCCCACCATCCATAAATAATTTATGGCATACATCTGGTGAAAAGACCCTAGCAGGGTTAGCGCTGGGTTGGAAAAGTCTGTCGCCAAGCAAATCGCCAGTTGTAAAATTTTGTTGCCAATTTCATTACTGTGTCGCCAAAAAGGATACTTTTTGACACATGTATACAACATTTGATGTAATACACTAGTCGAGTCGGGTACCTGTGTGTAGGTAGTCTTACATCAAAGTTACGGCCCTTCATATATGAATTATAAAATTAAATAAAACAATAAATAAACAAGAGATATTAATCAACAGGTAAATTTTGTGATTTTCGCGTCACATGCGTTTTTAATGTTGTGTATATATTGCCTTGATGAACGGTTACATTCTAAAGGCAGTTGTGTTTGAAGTACATTTGTACAGCGCCGACCTGGTAAACTAAAAAAATCATACCTTGATTACTTTTTTAGATTTCTTTGAAAGTTAAAGCAAAATCGTACATTGGAAGGCCTTCTCGGCATAGGAAGTGACGTTTTCAATGAATTTCATTGAATAAGAAAACTCGTAGAACCCCTCTCAGGCCTCTGATTCGGCGTCGCCGCGTGTTACAATGAATGAACACGTATGGGAGGGTTTGCGCTGGGCATCGCCAACGTCGCCAACTGCGATTTTTTTTTCTTTAACTGGCGACAAAAAAAAAAAAAAAACGGCGCTTTGCGATTTTTCTGGCCACAAGTTTTCAAAGTTCACCGGTATCTTGGTCACCAGTAATTAACAGGTGATAACACATTGAAGCCAGTGACAGATCGGCGAGTGTCACTGAATAAACACAGTAATTAACGACTGGTCTTAAAGAATGAGTTGATTAAGATCGTTGTCTTAGGTGTGAATGTAAGACCTTCTAATTATGGGCAGGTAGATCCAGGTAATATAGGAGCGCATGAGTATATGTGCCCTCCCGATATCGTCTGACAGTATAAACACCGATGGACTAGGAATTATTGTAAAATCCAAAATAAAATATAATAAAAGTTACCCTTTGTGATGTTTATTTAATATTTTTTTAAAGTTTATTGATCGTGATTCAATGCGCAATACACATCGTATTTTAATTTCGCGACTTATATCGGTTATTCCTATATGTTTGAGGTTCATGATCATAACGATATATCTACTCAGTCAAAATATATGAATTTTTGTAAATTTGGCAATGTTCAGGGAAATGGTACATTGAATTGAAATGTTTACAACAAAATAATTATCCTATAATATATACAAAATGGTAGTTATAATAACTTAATTTTATTTACAAATTTTGCCTTAATTTTACGAGTATGATTTCTGGAAAAATAAATATTGGTGCCTCATAGATCGTGATCACGACTAAGGGAACAAAATAGTTTTTCAAAAAATGTTCTAAATTTCATTTCAAATTTTAATATATTTCTCATCTTATGCATCACCATAGCGTCAATTTTCCAATATATTTCAACACACTATATAAAGTCCGGTTAAAGGAAAAAACGACATACCGGTCATTAGAAAAGTGTCAGTCAGTAAAAGGAGAAATTTCATTGGTGTTAACTTAAAAAGTGGGCAGTCTTCTACTTCCACAGTCAGTGATTAACAGAATACCCCGAAGCCATTTCTACACGCTTAACCTTCTTCGATCTATCAAGGCAAATTGTATACACCATTCAGCTCATTGTGTAAGATTTTAATAACAGGCGTGTGATGTGACAAGCTGTGGTTTTAAAAATCGCCAAGTTTTTGATAGTCACTAATCCGATTAACTCATAGGTGAAAGCATTTGCTTGGTATGATTAAAGTGTCGTAACCAGCTTATGTCCATTCAGAATTAGTTCCCCCGGGTATTTAACTACGTATTCAATTAAGCAATATACACCCACCCACCCACCTTCAATATAACGAAAATGAACACGTCTTGATTATCTACACAGACAACAGATTATTGGTACCAAATTTCATCTAAATCCATCAAGCCGTTCCCGAGATATGCTTCAGCATATGGTCCTGACGGAATAATAATAATAATAAAAATAAAAATAATAATAAGAAGAAGAAACAGAACGAAAACAGTATGATTCCCCACCTTCGGTGGTGGGGAATCATAATAATAACTAGATATTGTAATTGGGATACCAGTTACGTATGATTCCCGACCATCCATAAATAATTTATGGCATATATCTGATTGGTGTAAAATTTTGTTGCCAATTTCATTACTGTGTCGCCAAAAAGGATACTTTTTGACACATACAACATTTGACGTAATACACTAGTCGAGTCGGGTACCTGCATGTGCAGGTAGTCTTACATCAAAGTTACGGCCCTTCATATATGAATTACAAGATTGAATAAAACAATAAACGAACAAGAGATGTTGTTGTTTAGTTTTTAATCAACAGGTAAATTTTGTGATTTTCGCGTCACATGCGTTACGGTTACATTCTAAAGGCAGTTGTGTTTGAAGTGCATTTATACAGCGCCGACCTGGTAAACTAAAAAAATCCTACCTTGATTACTTTTTTTTAGATTTCTTTGAAAGTTAAAGTAGATTTAAATTAAAGTTTTCGGTTGAGAAAAATCGTACATTGGAAGGCCTTCTCGGCATTGGAAGTGACGTTTTCAATCAATTTTATTGAATAAGAAAACTCATAGAACCCCTCTCAGGCCTCTGATTCGGCGTCGCCGCGTGTTACAATGAATGAACAAGTATGGGAGGGTTTGCGCTGGGCATCGCCAATTGCGATTTTTTTCTTTAACTGGCGACAAAAAAACGGCGCTTTGCGATTTTTCTGGCCACAAGTTTTCAAAGTTCACCGGTATCTTGGTCACCAGTAATTAACAGGTGATAACACATTGAAGCCAGTGACGGATCGGCGAGTGTCACTGAATAAACACAGTAATTAACGACTGGTCTTAAAGAATGAGTTGATTAAGATCGTTGTCTTAGGTGTGAATGTAACACCTTCTAATTATGGGCAGGTAGATCCAGGTAATATAGGAGCGTGTCGACATTGCATGAGGATATACCCAGGTGCCCTCCCGATGTCGTCAGACAGTATAAACACCGATGGACTCGGAATTATTGTCAATTTTCCAATATATTTCAACACACAACACAACACACTATAAAGTCCTGTTAAAGTAAAAAAAACTGACATTTTTATATGAAGCGTGTATGTTAACCGGGCTATATATCTGTGTATAGATCAACGCTGTATAAAAGACCCTCCTATTGAAAAAACGCACTTTTCAACACGTTGAGGTACATATTAGTTTAGGTGTATTATACGGAATAAATCTCATATTTTATTTCCAGCATCTAAAAGACTCAGATCTTCTATGCTCTATAGATTATTGAGGTGTTTTTGATGCAAAAGAAATAAAGTCGACTCTCGTTAATTCGAAATCGTTTGAATCGAAATTTCGCTTAAATCGAAATGATACAAATGGTCCCATCAGATCGCTATGTATTTCTATGTAAATTTGTTTGTTAATTCGATATTCCAAATTTGAAGCGAATTTTCAGTCCAAATTACGAAATATTACGAAAATTACAATGTTTGAATCGAAGTGAATTTTAAGGCCAAATTACGAAAGATTACGAAAATTCCCATGTTTAAATCGAAGTGAACTTTCAGTCCAAATTACGAAAATTCCAATGTTTAAATCGAATAAAAAATTACGAAAATTACAATGTTTAAACCGAATAAAAATACACAAAAATATTTTAACTTAAACTTGAACAATACCTGAAATAATTGTCCATCTCTTATTTGAAAAGTGTTAATAGTAACAGAGTGGCGGCTTACTCGGAAGATTCATTTCCGATTAAAACTACCCATGAACATTTTTTTTACTCGACATACCGGTCATTAAGAAAGTGTCAGTCAGCAAAAGGAGAAATTTCATTGGTGTAAACTTAAAAAAGTGGGCAGTCTTCTACTTCCACAGTCAGTGGTTAACAGAATACCCCCAAGCCATTTGATCTATCAAGGCAAATTGTATACACTATTCATCTCATTGTGTAAGGTTTTAATTACAGGCGTGTGACGTGCCAAGCTGTGGTTTTACAAATCGCCCAGTTTTTGACGGTCGCTAATCGGATTAACTCATAGGTGAAAGCACTAGCTTATGTCCATTCAGAATTGATTTCCCCGGGTATTTAACTACGTATTTAATTACACAATTTACATCCATCCACCCACCTTCAAGATAACGAAAATGAACACATCTTGATTATCTACACAGACAACAAATTATTGGTAGCAAATTTCATCTAAATCCATCAAGCCGTTTCCGAGATATGCATCAGCATATGGTCTTGAGAATAATAATAATAACTAGAGATTGTAACTGGGATACCAGTTACGTATGATTTCCCACCATCCATAAAATTTATATAATGTACAGAAACAACTCAAAGTGAGAAAAAACTAGAATGGCAAAAAGTACAGACGTGTCAAAGGTTTACCACTGAGCTAACGAAATGAAAAACAAACATACCAATTCATGTACGAACCACAAACTCATAGCAAAGTAAAAACTTAAAAGCTGTCAAATTAGGTTGACACACGTGACATTATTTAATAATTTATGGCATATATCTGGTGATAAGACCCTGGTGAAAAGGTTAGCGCTGGGTTGTAAAAGTCTGTCGTCAAGGAAATCGCCAGTTGTAAAATTTTTTGCCAATTTCATTACTGTGTCGCCAAAAAGGGTAAATCTTGTGATTTTCACGTCACATGCGTTTTTAATGTTGTGTATATATTGCCTTGATGAACAATTACATTTTAAAGGCAGTTGTGTATAAAGTACATTTGTACCGCGCCGACCTGGTAAACTAAAAAAATCATACCTTGATTGCTTTTTAAAATTTCTTTGAAAGTTAAAGTAGATTTGAATTAAAGTTTTCGGTTGAGAAAAATCGTACATTGGAAGGCCTTCTCGGCATAGGAAGTGACGTTTTCAATGAATTTTATTGAATAAGAAAACTCGTAGAACCCCTCTCAGGCCTCTGATTTGGCGTCGCCGCGTGTTACAATGAATGAACACGTATGGGAGGGTTTGCGCTGGGCATCGCTTAACTGCGATTTTTTTCTTTAACTTGCGACAAAAACGGCGCTTTGCGATTTTTCTGGCCACAAGTTTTCAAAGTTCACCGGTATCTTGGTCACCAGTAATTAACAGGTGATAACACATTGAAGCCAGTGACGGATTGGCGAGTGTCACTGAATAAACACAGTAATTAACGACTGAGTTGATTAAGATCGTTGTCTTAGGTGCGAATGTAAGACCTTCTAATGATGGGCAGGTAGATCCAAGTAATATTGGAGCGTGTCGACACTGCCTGAGGATATACCCAGGTGCCCTCCCGATGTCGTCAGACAGTATAAACACCGATGGACTCGGAATTATTGTAAAATCCAAAATAAAATATAATAAAAGTTACCCTTTGTGATGTTTATTTAATATTTTTCTAAAAAGTTTATTGATTAATAATCGTGATTCAATGCGCAATACACATCATAGGAGGCCATCTGTTTGTATTTTAATTACGCGACTTATATCGGTTATTCCTATATGTTTGAGGTTCATGATCATAACGATACATCTACTCAGTCAAAATAGTAAAAGACGGACATTTTTATATGAAGCATGTATGTTAACTCTGTGTATAGTGTGTTGAAATAGATCGACGCTGTATATATAGTCCGATTTAAAAGACCCCCTCTATTGAAAAAAACGTACTTTTCAACACGTTGAGGTACATATTAGTTTAGGTGTATTATACGGAATAAATCTCATATTGTTATTTCCAGCATCTAAAAGACTCAGATCTTCATTGCTCTATAGATTATTTAGGTGTTTTTGATGCAAAAGAAATAAAGTCGACTCTCGTTAATTCGAAATCGGTTGAATCGAAATTTCGCTTAAATCGAAATGATACAAATGGTCCCGTCAGATCGCTATGTATTTCTATGTAAATTTGTTAGTTAATTCGATATGCCGAATTTGAAGCGAATTTTCAGTCCAAATTACGAAATATTACGAAAATTCCCATGTTTAAATCGAAGTGAACTTTCAGTCCAAATTACGAAAATTCCAATGTTTAAATCGAATAAAAAAGACACAAAAATATTTTATCTTAAACTTGAACAATACCTGAAATAATTGTCCATCTCTTATTTGAAAAGTGTTAATAGTAACAGAGTGGCGGCTTACTCGGAAGATTCATTTCCGACTAAAACTACAAATTTTTGTACTCGACATACCGGTCATTAGGAAAGTGTCAGTCAGTAAAAGGAGACATTTCATTGGTGTAAACTTAAAAAAGTGGGCAGTCTTCTACTTCCACAGTCAGTGATTAACAGAAAACCCCCAAGCCATTTGATCTATCAAGGCAAATTGTATACACCATTCATCTCATTGTGTAAGGTTTTAAGTACAGGCGTGTGACGTGACAAGCTGTGGTTTTAAAAATCGCCAAGTTTTTAATCACTAATCGGATTAACTCATAGGTGAAAGCATTGACTTGGTATAATTAAGGTGTCGTAACCAGCTTATGTCCATTCAGAATTGGTTTCCCCGGGTATTTAACTACGTATTTATTTACACCCACCCACCCACCTTCAAGATAACGAAAATGAACGCGTCTTGATTATCTACACAGACAACAGATTATTGGTAGCAAATTTCATCTAAATCCATCAAGCCGTTCCCGAGATATGCTGCAGCATATGGTCTGAGAATAAAATAATAATAATAATGAATAATAATAATAACTAGAGATTGTAACTGGGATACCAGTTACGTATGATTCCCCACCATCCATAAATTATCTGGTGAAAAGACCCTAGCAGGGTTAGCGCTGGGTTGTAAAAGTCTGTCGTCAAGGAAATCGCCAGTTGTAAAATTTTGTTGCCAATTTCATTACTGTGTCGCCAAAAAGGGTAAATCTTGTGATTTTCACGTCACATGCGTTTTTAATGTTGTGTATATATTGCCTTGATGAACAATTACATTTTAAAGGCAGATGTGTATAAAGAACATTTGTACCGCGCCGACCTGGTAAACTAAAAAAAATCATACCTTGATTGTTTTTAAAATTTCTTTGAAAGTTAAAGTAGATTTGAATTAAAGTTTTCGGTTGAGAAAAATCGTACATTGGAAGGCCTTCTCGGCATAGGAAGTGACGTTTCAATGAATTTTATGAATAAGAAATCTCAGGCCTCTGATTGGCGTCGCCGTGTGTTACAATGAATGAACACGTATGGGAGGGATTGCGCTGGGCATCGCTTACTGCGATTTTTTTCTTTAACTAGCGACAAAACCCGGCGCTTTGCGATTTTTCTGGCCACAAGTTTTCAAAGTTCACCGGTATCTTGGTCACCAGTAATTAACAGGTGGATACACATTGAAGCCAGTGACGGATTGGCAAGTGTCACTGAATAAACACACAGTAATTAACGACTGAGTTAAGATCATTGTCTTAGGTCCGAATGTAAGACCTTCTAATGATGGGCAGGTAGATCCAAGTAATATTGGAGCGTGTCGACACTGCCTGAGGATATACTCAGGTGCCCTCCCGATGTCGTCAGACAGTATAAACACCCATGGACTCGAAATTATTGTAAAATCCAAATAAAATATAATAAAAGTTACCCTTTGTGATGTTTATTTAATATTTTTTCTAAAAAGTTTATTGATTAATAATCGTGATTCAATGCGCAATACACATCATAGGAGGCCATCTGTTTGTATTTTAATTACGCGACTTATATCGGTTATTCCTATATGTTTGAGGTTCATGATCATAACGATACATCTACTCAGTCAAAATAGAAAAGACGGACATTTTTATATGAAGCATGTATGTTAACTCTGTGTATAGTGTGTTGAAATAGATCGACGCTGTATATATAGTCCGATTTAAAAGACCCCCTCTATTGAAAAAACGTACTTTTCAACACGTTGAGGTACATATTAGTTTAGGTGTATTATACGGAATAAATCTCATATTGTTATTTCCAGCATCTAAAAGACTCAGATCTTCATTGCTCTATAGATTATTTAGGTGTTTTGATGCAAAAGAAATAAAGTCGACTCTCGTTAATTCGAAATCGGTTGAATCGAAATTTCGCTTAAATCGAAATGATACAAATGGTCTCGTCAGATCGCTATGTATTTCTATGTAAATTTGTTAGTTAATTCGATATGCCGAATTTGAAGCAAATTTTCAGTCCAAATAACGAAATATTACGAAAATTCCCATGTTTAAATCGAAGTGAACTTTCAGTCCAAATTACGAAAATTCCTATGTTTAAATCGAATAAAAAAGACACAAAAATATTTTATCTTAAACTTGAACAATACCTGAAATAATTGTCCATCTCTTATTTGAAAAGTGTTAATAGTAACAGAGTGGCGGCTTACTCGGAAGATTCATTTCCGACTATAACTACAAATTTTTGTACTCGACATACCGGTCATTAGGAAAGTGTCAGTCAGTAAAAGGAGACATTTCAATGGTGTAAACTTAAAAAAGTGGGCAGTCTTCTACTTCCACAGTCAGTGATTAACAGAAAACCCCCAAGCCATTTGATCTATCAAGGCAAATTGTATACACCATTCATCTCATTGTATAAGGTTTTATGTACAGGCGTGTGACGTGACAAGCTGTGGTTTTAAAAATCGCCAAGTTTTTAACGGTCACTAATCGGATTAACTCATAGGTGAAAGCATTGGCTTTGTATAATTAAGGTGTCGTAACCAGCTTATGTCCATTCAGAATTGGTTTCCCCGGGTATTTAACTACGTATTGATTTACACCCACCCACCCACCTTCAAGATAACGAAAATAAACGCGTCTTGATTATCTACACAGACAACAGATTATTGGTAGCAAATTTCATCTAAATCCATCAAGCCGTTCCCGAGATATGCTGCAGCATATGGTCTTGAGAAGAAGAAGAATAAGAATAATAATAATAATAATAAGAAGAAGAAACAGAACGAAAACAATATGATTCCCCACCTTCGGTGGTGGGGAATCATAATAATAATAATAAGAAGAAACAGAACGAAAACAATATGATTCCCCACCTTCGGTGGTGGGGAATCATAATAAGAAGAAACAGAACTAAAACAATATGATTCCCCACCTTCGGTGGTGGGGAATCATAATAATAAAATAGTTTTTGTCAGGTTTTTTCAGATTGGCATGTCGAGCAATTTGGATGTAAAATTGACATGTTTAATATTCCAAAGACAGAATTATCAGAAAAAATGTCGAAATTTTATGCTGAAGCAAAACCAGTCAAAAAGCAACAACCAGGTGCGGAACTTGAAGTAGAATACCATAAAAACACTCTAAAGAACATCAGATCAAGTGTAAACAGACATTTAGCAGATATAGGGCGTAATGTTGACATTGTAAATGACCGAGAGTTTAAACAATCAAATAAAACATTAAATGGTATACTAAAGGTGAGAATGGCCACGGGAAAGCCTGTCGCAACACAGCATAAAGATATCATAAATGACAATGATTTGAAAAAAATATCAACTTACTTTGAAAATGTGTATATTAATCTAATTATCCTCAGACAATGTGTTTGGTATAACTTATCTGTCCACTTTGTTACACGTGGCCTAGAATTTCATCATCAATTGCACAGAAATTCCCTAGAATTTAAACATGATGAAAATGGCCTGGAATACGTGTGCATTGCACACGAAACTCAACAACAACAAAAAACTACCAAGGCGGCTGTTGAACCCGATAATGTAATAAATTCCCGATAATGTTACATCAACCGATATTGTCATAAAAATTCACCGATATAGTAATAACAACCGATAATGTAACAAAATTTAACCGATAATGTAATAAATTTTCTAACCGATAATGTAATTCCAGTTAACCGATAATGTTAAAAAAAAATTTCTAACCGATAATGTAACATGCACTTCCCGATAATGTATTAACTTTTTTTTCAACCGATAATGTAATAAAATTTAACCGATAGTGTTATATACAACACAAGAAAGAATCTCTTACAGGTTTTGAGTCATAAGGTACAGTATATATTTATTTTTCCCTCTCTCTCTCTCTCTCTCTCTCTTCAACAAAAGTACCAATGCGTTGGGCTAAACGAATGTCCAAAGAAACAGAGAAATAGACAAATTTGAGACACGCGAACTACCAGCACGAATGCTGGAAGTGAGATCGGGTGCTCCGGAAGAGTTAGTATCTATCTATCTATCTATCTATCTATCTATCTATCTATCTATCTATCTATCTATCTATCTATCTATCTATCTATCTGTCTGTCTGTCTGTCTGTCTGTCTGTCTGTCTGTCTGTCTGTCTGTCTGTCTGTCTATCTATCATCTATCTATCTATCTATCTATCTATCTATCTATCTATCTATCTATCAATCTATCTATCTAGCTAGCTAGCTATCTATCCCGCTCAAGAGAACCAGAAAAAGTGGCCTTTATAAGCAGATGACCTTTATACAGAAGTTCAGATAACAATGTTATGGCTAGACATAAGCGGTCTGTACAGCCAGTTGGCCCTTATGCAGAGGCGGCCTTTAAGGCAAGTTCGGCATATAGACACATATATATATATTTATATATATATATATATATATATATATATATATATATATATATATATATATATATATATATAATCAAAGACATTGCTACGCCTCAGGCCCGGACAAAAGCAACCCCGGCATGGACGAATTTAAGCTCAACTTAACGATTTGATGATATCACAATAAAGAAATGTCGATATCATCAATTAGATATATTGATATATTCAAATCGAAATAGTGGCCACACCAATTTGCCAATTTGTAAAGTACTGCTCAACTTGCAACGTTAGAGGGCGTCTAGTAACTTGTGGTAAGTGGCACGCGAATGCATCATTGAAGACCTTGCCACGACTGACTAGATGAACATCTCCAATATAACCGGAGGTGGTAAGGTTTGGATTACACGAAATGTTTATTTTGCTAAGTTCATTTTTCAGTCATTTACCTTACTTTACATTTATTAGTACCTTTAAATTGGTGGTATCATCATTATGAATTGGTTAAAACAAATTTCGCAAATCTGATCCGAATGAGACAACAAACAGTATACTATGATAAAAACTTTTGTTTCGTTCGATGTTAGTATATCAACTTGAAAGTAACACTCATTCACATCTTCCTTCGGTGAATATCTTATTTTTCATGTTGATAAACACTGTTATCAACCTCATTAAAAGTCAATATAATTGTATGTATACCACTAATAAATTTGCTCGATTTTCATTGGATAATACATATCACATGACTGGGAATTATTTCGCGTGCCGCATGCGGAGCAGGAGCTGCTCACCTTTCCGGAGCACCTGATCTCGCTTCCAGATGTCTGGGAGTTGACGCTTGATTATACCAAATATTGCCTATGGTGTGCAAATTCAATGAATTTTCTGCTAACAGATACATTGTATACATGGACTAAGGGATGACCTTTATCACTGACCATGGTCCAATTGCAGATATCTTGTCACCAAATAAAATCTTTAGTGTGCCCCACCTAGGGACCCTTCCACTTAAATTTGGTTCAAATTGGTCCAGTACTTTCAGAGGAGAAGATTTTCAAAGAATCGGGTTAAAAATACAACTAATTTGCATATTACGTGAATATCGCGCAGACAAAGATTTCACGGGAAAACCTGTTATATATGTTAAATGCCCAGGGATCTACTTTCTATGTTTCAAATTTGAACTAAATCAGTGAATAAATAAATCTATATTGGCCATTTATTGGTTTTCGCTATTTATAGTAACGGCGGTATCTTGGATTTTGGGCGGAGTCACCGGATACTTTTTTAGTGTGTCCCACCTAGGGACCTTCCGCACCAAATCTGGTTCAAAATGGTCCAGTACTTTCAGAGGAGAAGATTTTCAAAGAATCGGGCTAAAAATACATTTAATTTGCATATCACGTGAATATCGCATGCACGCACGGACGAACGCACACCAGGTTAGCTAAAAACTGACCTGCAATATGGCCGCCACCACATTCTCGCTTCACAGATTCACAATACGTTTTGTAAATATTGCTCTACCCCAATTCAGAGAATATGTCTTCCGAATTTAACCAGTACACATTTTGAAACAGGAGAGTTGTTTTAATGCATGAAACTATTGAAACATACGGAGGAAAAACAATACTCACCCCTCTATATAGAGGGTCTTGCAGTCGTGACGAGGCTCTGGACAATTCATCTTATTTGTAGCAATTTGCCTTGTGGCAGAAAAGAGTTACAACTACGGGCGATGTAAATTTAAAGTTAAAGTAGCACAAAAATAATAAAAAGTAATGAAAATTAAGTAACTGCTTTAACTTTGATGCGCGACATTTACACATTACGTAACTATCTTCCTCGTCAGTCACGAGTGAACGAAAAGTTTATAAACCGTAAATATTGCAATTTTTCCACTTCAATTTTTCGGTTCTTTAAGTATATTTAGTAAATAGTGACGAATTATCAATATTAATTATATAATGTTGTTCTTCAAGGACACTATGCCAAAATAGTATCCGGGTTGGGTGACATAGTGCCCGAGCGGAAGGGGAGGACACTATGTCATACAAACAGGGGTACTATTGTGGCATAGTGTCCGAGTGAAACAACATTATTATTATTATTATATTGTTCCGATTGTTTATGACGTCACAGTCCGAAAATTCATGACGTCAAAACAATAGTGTTCAGTCTACAGGGACACTGTACCAAAATGAGTTATTAATATTTATATAATAATGTTGTTCTTCGAGGACACTGCTAAAATAGTTCCCTAGGTTGAATGACATAGGGCCCGAATGTTTTTGACGTCACAATAGAAATTTACTGATGACGTCAAAGTAATAGTGTTCAGTCTAACGGACACTATGCCAAAAATAGTGTACACTTCACTATCGTTGGACAATCTTACGTGAGGGATAATAATAATAAATATTAATAACTCATTTTAAGATTGTCAGTATTCAGTAGTCAGTATTTTGTGCGGACAAATTATGCATGTCAAAATTTTTCGTTTTTTTTTAATTTGTAACTACAAATGTATTTGTAAAACTAAAGTAACGCTCCCTCATGTAAAGTGTTTATCTTAGCTGAACTTCACATTTTTGCAACTTTGGGCTTATTACTATATTTTGGCTGTTTTTTTTTTTTAAATTTCAACTTTTAGATCCCCAGTGTCTGACGAGGAATAAATTTCTGAAATGTGCACATGATGCACATCAAAATTAAAGCAGGTATTTTATTTATTAATATTAATGAATATTCATCAATATTTATAAGTAGGGGTTTGCAATACAGTAAAGTTTAAGATAAGCTTGTGAGCAAAAACCAGGTTATTTTCTAAAGGTAACTAATATTTTAAAAATACGGGTATAGAAGTGGGTGTGCGCACATCGGTGGTATTGGAAAAAACTTATTCACGCAGCTTTGCTGCATTTTCTGGTTTAAATGGAGAGAGAGAGAGAGAGAGAGAGAGAGAGAGAGAGAGAGAGGCCGCGGTGGCCGAGAGATTAAGGCGTTTGCCTTTACACCCAAGGTCTCACATCGAGTCCACATGTGGGAAAGGTGTTTTTGCTTCCCGTTGGTCCTTACTGGTTGGCTCTGTGTCAGTATAATGTGACCGAGTGGCAGAGGTGTACGAAATTGTGTGTCAGTGAACCAGCACTATAAAAGTCGCCGTAAGTGCGCACTGGTACAAGGAATGTTACGAACACACACAAAGCCGGAAGGACGGAAGGGGTGACGAACGGACGGACAGGTACAAAACAGGATCCCCGACTAGAATTTTTTATAAATAAAAAATAAATATATATTGTACCTTATTACTCAGTCTCTGTTGTGTTGCGTGTAACACTATCGGTTAAATTTTATTACATTATCGGTTGAAAAAAAAAGATTAATACATTATCGGGAAGTGCGTGTTACATTATCGGTTAGAATTTTTTTTAACATTATCGGTTAACTGGAATTACATTATCGGTTAGAAAATTCATTACATTATCGGTTAAATTTTGTTACATTATCGGTTGTTATTACTATATCGGTGAATTTTTATGACAATATCGGTTGATGCAACATTATCGGGAATTTATTACATTATCGGGTTCAACAATAATCCTTTAATCTTGTTTCGGAATATAAATACATAAAGGATACTTCATATCATATCAATATCAACTTTAAACGTAATAAAAAATCTACAGTACAGACTTGTCAAAATTTTAATACTGATCAACAGAGAAAGAGTCAAAGCTAGGCTGATAGTTAAAAGTTATCCAAAGGTGTCGATATATAAATGTCTGGAGAAGCCACGATGAGCTCCGGATTTGGAACTAACTCGTTACTTTGGTGTTATTTTTGACAGATTTGTACGTAAACCAGGTATAGCACTATGTATTCAGGCGACAATACTACCAAAACATACTGTACTTTTTCGAAAATTTCGGAATTTTCTTTAGAAACAGAGCAAGAACATTATATTGTTATTTCATTGAGTAAATAATCAAATATTTAAGACTTTACATTTTCTGTCTTACTTTGATTTTTCAGAAACAAAAATCTTTATAAATAATAAATGTTTAAAACCATCTTTCGGTTGTTACTGTGATTTATTTTCATTAGCCTTGTGCATTTTCTATTTCTTCTAGTTTGGGAGCAATTCTAGGGCTATAAATGCCAAACAACCGCATCACTGCGTTTGAATATTAATATCGGCAATACACATCCCCGGGAATTATAACCTGGTAAACAAAATGGCAGCCTCCGTTACCAGGTGGTTTAATTTTTGGGGCATCGAATGCCTTTGTGTTTGATCATCAACATTTTTTTCAACTTCACAAAGTTGATCGGAAGTTTCCGTGTGTAAATCGAAAAGTTTCCTCACCGAATTAGATTGTTCATGTATTGCACGTTGCATTTTTTTCAGGATTATTGGACATGCGTTTGCGTCCGTCTATTGTACGTGCACTGAATCAATGACGTTATGGGTGACGTAGTGCACAACTACTGTAGAGACCACTCTGTTTGTGACAGTAAAATACTCTTTATATTCATAGAAAATCAAATTAATTTGAATAAAGATTAATATGCATCACTTACTTGTAACGGGAAATTTGTATGCGCGCGTCCACGATTGTCATAAAGTATGTGTAGAAAGAAAAATGTTGGCGTTATGGGGATTTTACATGGCAAAAATGGCAGTGTTTACACCGGAAGTGATGTCCTTGGTGACGTTTTACGTCATTAGCGCAACAGAATCCGCCATTTGCTTGGTTTTTCATGTTAAATCCCCAAAGCGTCAATGTTTTACCCTGTGCAGATATATTCTGGGCTAATCACGGATGCACATACAGATTCCCTGTTACGACTAGGTACAAGTAAGTGTAAAATATCAGTCTTTATTGGCTATGAATAGTTTTTCCTGTCACAAACAGATTGGTTTCTACAGTACGTCACGTATAGAAAACGTATTAGGCAGTAAACATTCAGGTGACTACAGTTTCACTTCTTGCAAGTTCAATATCGTGGTCGAACTGAACGCTAATTAACCCTCAAAATTGAATTCCATAACTTTAAATTCTTTTTAATTCAAACATAACAATTGTACAGTTTTGAAATGGCGTTCATAGTCAATATGAATGCTAAACCTTTGCATGAGAAACGGATCATAATGCACGATCGCGCATTATTCAGTTTGTCGTGCTAAGGTTTCGCATTCATATTGACCATGAACGTCATTTCAAAAGAGTACAATTGTTAATTGAACTTTCATTTGAAACTTTACATTGTAAAGTACAAAGAGAATTGACAGATAAAAAAATCACAGGTGAAATCCCGGCCACTACAATACACTTTTATTAAAAAGACAAGTTCGACACAGTCATATTGCAACATAATGTTTTAATTCAGTGTTTGAGTATAACAATACAAATTATCTTGTTTTAAGCGATGATCAGTTCCATTCAAACATCACATGGAACACTTTAATAAGCATCTCGCTGAGTTTTTAGCGACGACCAGTTCCACTCACTCGATCACATGGAACACTTGGATCGTTCCTCATTACAGCCTTTTTCCTACAGGGTCCATCAGATACGGTTTTACAATATGGGGGATGGAAAATTCTGCCTCCAACGCTATTTAGATAAACACAAAAAATAAAAAATAAATAAATAAAATAACAATTTGTAAATGCAGTAGATTTTTCATTATGCGAGATTATACTAGATTATCGATAGCTTTTAAAAATTTACTTCATGTATGTGCTCGGATTATTTAAAAAGGAAAGGCAACGCTTCTGAAAAATAATAAGCTAAGTAGCCCATGTCAATGAAAGCTTTTATCATCTTCGGTTTGATTGGAAATGTTCATCTAACAACAGAAAGACAAATATTTGAAGAAATTGAAAATACTATTATGATCAATTTCAATTTTAACATTAAATAATAATAATAATAATAATAATGATAATAATAATAGGTCTCAAATGAAAGCCAAGTCAGAGACCTGTTCAATTCATAACGTAACACTTATCACCCGTGATTTTCTTACTTTTTCACGCATGAATTCCGTACAGAACAATTTTGCTTGTCAGATAAATGACCCAGTATACGAGTAGAAACACATTTTGCATGATATTTGAAAATTGTTCTAGGTAAAACTAACGTTGTTGTGGAAGCCATTGTTTTATGGCTTTTGATGTTGAGCATGGGCTACAGGAAGATTGTAAAACAAATGAAATATACTGTAAAGTGAATTATTAGATGTCTACTCAATGCTATACTGCGTAAGAAGTGTCTAGTTCATAAACTAAATGACGCACAAACCAAGAAACGACTTGCTCGAGGACGGCGCCTTTATCTCCGTTTAAAAAACGACAAATAGAAAATTATGCCACCACAGACGAGGTTTACATGGCGAAGAAAAGTATATTACATCCGTGAAAATCAATATGGTCGACAAAAATTAAAGTTCGTTGAACGTGAACAAGAACGATGGTGACTGTAATGTTGATGGTTGTTAAATTGGCAATAATAGTAATAATATCATCATCATCATCATCATCATCATCACGATGACAGTGTGATGGCGGTGGTATTTTAGTGAAGGTGGTAATAATGATGAAGGTGTAGTGTACGGATATTATGGTACCGTGCTTATTATGTTTTCTTTATGCGGCGAAAGGTAGGAAAGCTTGCTCTTTATGCGTTGAAATTCACCGCATAGACATGTTGGAACACGTGGCGTTTCAGGGCTGGCGTCAGTTTTTATGACAAATCATTGCTGATAATCATTAACAAAGGTTCGAACTATTACATAAATTCTGTTCTTAAACCATTTCTTAACAAAAATATTCCAAGGTTGTTTAATGGTCATGAAAATGATTTGGCATTTTATCAGGACGCTGCGTCTAGTCATTGTCTAAAAAAATCATTGAATTTCTGGAGAAAAGTAAAGTCAGTTAGATTACACAGAGTGGATGCCAAAAATTCCCGATTGCACTCAAATGGATTACGGTAATCCTAAAATGCCGTCTTTATAAACGAAAGATCTATACTTCATCTGGTCTTAAAAAAGTTATCAAAAATGAATAGAAGAAACTGGAACAGAGCTACATCAATAAGACACCTTCGAGTTGGGCATAGCATTGTAGAACGGTTCACAAATACATCATTTGTTGCAGTGAAATCTGAATTAGTAAAGATGATTTTGTAAAATAAAAGTTTTGCGTTATAAATCGAACAGGTCTCGTTATGTTAAGTTATGACATAAAAAATAAAACAGCAAAATCACAAAATGATATTAATGTATAACGGAAGTGAAATGAAATAAGGGAACACAGTGAACAGTTTACATATTGGTTTCTCAATTCGATTATCCAAGATGGAAGGATTCCTCTGTTTACTCCACGGTTTCGTCCACTATCCAAGAATTGATATTCAGTGAAATAATTTTAGGTGGGGCGTAAAAATAATTTTTCCGTTCTTGTCCGATACTTACTCACAACAAGACATGTCACCACGCCCGTGACAGGAACATCTTCGACAGCGCACTACTCTCGTTGTACCATTTGGTATTGTTACACCCTGGTACACACAGTCTGCACCCTCTGAAAAGACGGTGAAAAACTGTTGTTGTTTTTTTTAATCAATCAACAATTGATTTTACCTATCAAAGCGCTTCATTCACAGAATAGAAGCTGATAGATTGTTCAATGTGCTACGTCTTCTCTGTTCAAAACCTTGGTTTCAAATCCCGTCGGGATATATAGTGATCTTAGATCTTTAAACATTTCAGGATATATATATATATATATATATATATATATATATATATATATATATATATATATATATATTGATAATATATTGGAGCACCAAAACCTCTGTAACTTATATACCACCTAATACGTTCATATAGCTGATGAAAACTATCACTCATGGTCCTATCAAATAGGTCTGGTACTAGCATCCCAGAATTGACCCTATCTTACACCAGCTAAGGACACAGAGTATAACAAAAATAAGGCAGTTCAATTACAAACATGATTAAAGTCTTTCGGTATACCTTGAATAAACAGAACTTATATATATAGTCCTGTCTACATATATATTTTTGGTACTAATTTGCATTCAATTTTTTGCATTAGTTCACTAGTACATGTATAACACACATATAGACTAATAACAAATTAACGGTTGTTTAACAATTACGTTTACCCTTCCGGAACACCTGGTCTCACTCCCACGGTGAAGGATCGCTTGTTAAGTTTTCATAGTTTTTACTTTGCTTTGGATTGTTATTTTGACATGTATGTTTATGTTTGCTTTTGATTAGATAATCAAACACAAGCATATCCATCCATGTCCAAATTACAACCCAATAAGCAAATAAAAACTGATAACTTGCAATTGCAAGTTCAATACGCGAACTGTCACCAAGGGAGTAAGGCCAGATGTTCTGGAAAGGTGATATTAGCTTACCGACTGCCTTTACTGATAAGAAAAATAACTTGATTGTAGTTAATTTGTAAAATGGCTTGTCATTTGCTGAGAAAATATCATTAAAGTACAACTTACATACAAAAAAATTATAAAGTTTTTTACAGTATGGCGAATACTTAACCTCGGGATTTCCCTCTTTCAAAGAAGCACCCACTTTCAGCTACTGCCACAACGGAAATTAATACTATAAATATTGCCAGCGTCGTCATTGCTACTGTTGTTGACCTATGAATGCCACTGAAACCTAACACTTTATTCCTAAGCGTCCTACTTGCCACTTTCTGCCACTGGAACTCTCAATCGGTAATTATTCACTGCTATGTAGATATTATTGTCACTTCAGATAGCACTGGAACTTTCGACAGACGTTAACTTCCGCGACGTAGACTGTTTGAGGTGTTACTATAACGCAGACTATGTGCCTCAGAAACTCAGAGTGTCGATGTGTGTTTCAGGTATCAATATTTCTGGTAAAGTAATGCACATCTGTCTGACTTGATTTTCACAAAGAAATTGCATTCATTTATATAGTAGTTGATTTGACAACATAATTATATAAGTTGGATACTTATCTTATTTATCTTATAAATAACATAGGCCAACGTGGGCAAACATATATTTAAAACCATAATTATATATATATAACATGTAAAAGTGTAAATATCAAAAATAATAATCCAATTTTTATTACTGACTGAAGTTCAAATATATACATGTACGTGTACAGGGTGTGCCAGAAAACCTGTTAGAACGATAAATGCTTATATTAATAGCTTTACTGCAAATTACTGTAATTATATGGAATTTACAGTATCGGTTTAAATAATACTTTTTTAATGTAATAATTATCATGGTGAAAATATAACAAATAAAGTGATGGGATAGTGTAATATGTAGTTGCAAATATGACGAAAATTATGACAAATATAAAAGAAAATATCTGAAATCTTTTACTTCATCACATGTGAAATAGGGTAGGGTTCTGAGTCTTCACTGGTTATTGCAAATATATAGAAATGGCAGTGGTACACATATTAAGGAAATTTGCATTGCGAGTGAGTGGGTGAGTGAGTGAGTAGTGGTGTTTAACGTACCAGTCAAGAATATTTCACTTATATCGAGACGTCTATTCTGACTCTAATGGTTTCAAAATGTGATCAGGACCCTTTTAATTGTGAAAATTAGCGGTTAAATAGCCACATTGTTCAAAATGTAAGATAACATATTTGTTACAAAGTCCTTCAAATTTGTTAAAAGTCAAGAACATGATAATGTAGCAGACTGAAATTTATTGTAAGATATTGTAAATATATAGTTTTAATAAATTATCTGTTTTAAATTTGAAATTGTCTTGTTGAATACTTTTGTCTTGTACTGTACTGTGATGTCTTCTGTGTCACCCTGTATTTGTGTTTGTTTACTTTGAGTTATCTTTCTTGGTTCACTGACCATATCCTTTGGTCATCTAAGGTCCATTTTCATTGGTTCACTACAAGTTGTATTGCTAGTGAGTATAAGAGTTGCTTTCTGTGCAGATATATATGAGGCTTGTTTGGGTGTGGCATTGTCCCTACAGATTCTTCATACACATATTTAAAAGGTATTTACACAACATTATATCACACATATATAAATTATACTTTCTATAAAGTTCATATTTACAACTTGCTACTTTATTCTTCTTTTTGTCCTACTGTTCCTTTGTCTTTTTAATAATTACTAATTTTATGGTATGAAAGGTAGACAAGTGTGATATGGCTTTTCTTGTTCGATGTAAACACTGTAATCATAATTTCCCTGCATATTTCATACAAAAATATGCAATAGTAAACTTCTGGTTAACTTGTAAATTGAATTATTTTACACTGAGTTTAAAAATATAAAGTTATTGTTTAATACGTATTCCTAATCCATGTTGGAATAGGCGTGTCCTTATGTGCACATATTTCCTTATATTTATTAGGTGCGAAAATGTGAAGTTGTTTGGCAGTCCATAGTTTTTTTATCATCTTTGGACCACATCCATGTAAGTTAAGCCAATTGTAAATAGTATTTTTATTTTCATATTAAAACACGACTTTGTGCCGCTTAGAATACATTATGAATGACCAAAGTTATAAAGTACATTTTGTTTTACGTTACAAAGTCAATAAATATAAGTTATTCATCAACTATTTTTATAACTATAATGTTTAGAACATATTTCTGGATTCCGTCAAGTATTTATAATTTACTTTAATAATTCCAGTAATTTTCCCAATTGTTCCAATTGTGAAAAACGTAGTATTTTGCGTGCCATGTTGATTATTTTTAAGTCACATGATGTATCACGTGATAGTAAACTGGAAATGGGACGGGCGATTCTATTTTATGTTTATTGTACATAGGTTGTGTAATCTTAGTATTTATTATTGTTATTTGTTTAATTGTAGTGATGTGAATCATCCTATGAACTTGTGATATAACAACAAATAAAACGATTTACAACAACCCACTGAATCGTGTGATTTTCTGTCAAAGAACCACGGTTACAATAATGAACTTATAATTAATTATATGTACTATTATATATCAAATTTATTTGATTTAAATTGATTTTGGTGTGGAATTATTTTAATTTTAATTATTTTACCATATGCAGTCCATTTCAAATCATGACTCAAAAAGTCAACAACAAACATACCAGTTCATGAATGATGTTCAAATTACAATCTCTAAAGCAAGGTAAAAAACATGAAAACTGACAACTGAAGTAAAACAACCGAACTAACTATTCATAAAACACCACATGTTGGACAAGCATTGGATATCATAAAGAAATGATATAAAACTGATATTAAGTGCGATTTGATGAGCACATTATATATATAATTATTGATCCAGTGTTGTAGATTACTCTTGGGATACAAAGAGTTTAATTTAAAATGGTTTCCAATGATGTGATTATAAGTAATTTTAAGATAGTCTTAAATATGATAGGTGGTATTCACCGATAACAGTAAATATCTACATTTAACCGGTGTCCAACGCACATTTGTCAAATTGATTAATGTAAAATGTAATTTTGGAAATGCAAACTGAGCAGCTAACTAATCGACTTGTTTGAGTTTCATTTGTAATTTATACAATCATGTATGAAAGACACGTGCATTTTATGTACAATCATGGGGTTTACTTAATTTCTAATTCTATATTCTTCTGTTATAAATCAACACTTATCAAGTTGACTCAGTAATTTTTTATATGGACCTTTCCTTTCCAAACGTCAAGACAGAAAGTCCTTGACCTTTCATAACAAACTATAATTTTGAACCCATGATGTTGATACCAGTGAACCCACGATGTTGAAATCCTTGGGTCTGCCTTACCAGTTTTTCACAACCCTGAGCACAAACGGGATTTTGTCACGTGTTGGTTTTTCATTACCACATTTCATTCAAATTTGACCCATTAAATCTGATAAATTTTGGAATTGGATTATATCTTGTCAGTGTAAAATTCACTGGAGAGTAAGGACAAAGTTTCCTTTTTAATTATATATTTGCATGTATACATGTAATTGCCTTTTTCAGCAATTCAGAAATAATGAAGCAAAACTTTTTGATAAAGTGAAAAATTGCGATGAAAGTATGTCATAGAGTTGGAAAATTAATTTTGATTTTATTCCCGTTTATTTCATCGACAAATTATTAATCATTAATGACACTTTCAACATTGCTTGCATTACTTTCATTGTGCGTTTATTTTATTTAGATTTAGAAAATCCGTAATCTTAAGCTTTGGACTTATAAGGGTTCAGTGTATCCGATATGAAAGGATCTAAGTTGTAATTTAACATACACAGAAATCAAGGCCCGATCTGAAGGGTTATCTGCCCCTACATTAGAAGTCGTCCTATACTGACCATCCAGGTGTGATATACTTTACAGTAAGATGGATACTTTACAGTAAGATGGTAGTTTTGTTCAGTCGAGCGTGACCTGTTAGATAATTCCAATTTGGGAGAGCAATAAATGATTAAAGATCAACAAAAATCCAATCGGGGTTTTATATGTCTCTGGCTAAACGCAGACGGATTATAATCAGTATTTAGACACTAATGACTTGAATGCATTTCGTAATAAAATGATAAAAAAAATAAACATCCATATGTCTAGCTTATTGAAAATTTGCACGAAATCATAATTTTATAAATGTTTAAAGTATTTGTTTTTTAAATACGTTTTGTCGGGGTCTTATATGCTTACTCCATGTTTAAATAAAAATTAAATCAGCGTTTTTAAATATTCCATTCGAGCTATATTAATGTTTTACATAAATGCTAAATAAATAAATAAATAAATAAATAAATAAATAAATAAATAAATAAATAAATAAAAATTAATAATAATAATAATGGTTTAAGATATTTTCTCAGCATCAACAATGCAATCTAGCAGAGATTTAAATAATAAATCTTTGTTTTTTTAAATATTTCATTTTAGCTTGATTATATACTCCATAAATAAATAAATAAATAAATAAATAAATAAATAAATAAATAAATAAATAAATAAATAAATGAATAAATAAATAAATAATTTATTTTATTTTATTCATTGGCCTGAACTGTGAAAAGAATGCAACATATATAAACCTGGCACTGGTATGGACAAAGCCATGTGTAACGTTTTGGAGAGAGAGAGAGAGTTGTCACTCTCAAGTCACTAATATTGTTCAATAAATATGATCAATATACAATAATATTACTTTTTATTTTAACGATCAGAACATGATCGTGACATGGTCAAAATTCAATATAATAATATATTCTAAAAGTTCATGAGAACTTAAAAAATCTTAACATAACGTTCCTATTGAACGGTAGGGGCTCAAGCGTGACGGTTTACCTACTTGTTTCAATAATCAATTAATTTCCCAATCAACAAAAAATCGAACCTAACTCATCACTTTACCTAGATCATGTTATTTGTGTCATGGCAGGCAATTAACATCACAGATTTATTTTATTTAGAGGTAGTAACTGCGTGGTGTTATTATTATTATTAAATGTGATCAGAGACATATGTCTCTGATGTGATGTATTTGAATGATAATTTTATCACGAACCGTTTGAAAATCTAATAAATATTAGTTATAAATTTATTTTTCGTCACTCTGTTTTGTTTATTTGAGTATAATTTAATCCGTTCAATAGACAATTATTTAAATGTAATTGTTAATTTTAACTAAGTCATCTTCAATGTTGTTTCCTTCAATTTTAGTGTATCAAGTCAACATTGCTGGGAATAATCAGGTTGTATTTCATTTAGGGTTAAATGTTTTATGGCATTGATTACTTTTGAAACTTTAATAAAATTGATATCATTATTATTATTACTTTTATTATTATTATTATTATTATTATTATTATATTATTATTATTATTATTATTATTATTATTATTATTATTATTATTATTATAAGTTAAATGAATAAGAAATATAATAAATAAAAATGTGCATATTTTTTCCTATTTAAATAAATTTCTGAACTTTTGTTATTTTAAAGTCTCATACTCTATTAGTTAAATAAATAAGAATTATGATAAAATGGAAAATAAAAATGTGCACATTTCATTACTTCCTATTTTTTTTCTAACTTGATTTAATTCTTTAATAATATTTTAAATAGAAAAGGGCACAATGTTGTATTAGATCTTGTAGGCTAGTATTTGACCATGATAGCTATACATATCCATAGTATATACATACCGATAGTCTATCATATTGGCCCTTATCCACTGACTGAAATATTGATACAAATATTGTACCACCTAAATTTCAAATTAAAAGTGGAATGGATTTTTTTAAAGGTACCACAAAGATTTTTATAACTGAATTTTCATCACGATGTGAACTTTATCATGAAAACCAGACATTTTCACTTTTCTATATCTTTAATAAGAAAAAAGCTGTTTATAAAAACAGTGTTGTGCACTTTCTAATGAGTTTTATAGGGAAATTAAGTAAAATGTCACCATATTTTAAATCAAAAAGTGGAATGGATTTTTTTCAAGATATTTTAATCATTTTTATATTTGAATATTCGTGACAGTATGTATTTTTCACTGAGAACCAGACATTTTTAGAAAATAATATTGTTATTGGTGAAATTTAAATTTGAAAATCGGGTATATCTAGTTCCCATTGTAACTTAATGGGCTGGCGATCGCACAGGTGACTTAATACAGGTGATGAGATCATCGTCTTAACGCATCAATGGTTTACGGTCGGACCTCGATTTCTGTACATGATCATTTCCAAATATTTTTTTTAAACTAAATGAGTATACATTTGTACATAGACGCTATAAGAACATACATTTAGGTAGATAAACTATGGAAATACAGTGGGTGTGGGTACGTTTTGGTAAATATATGACACAGAAAAGCTATTACTCCGAGTGGCCCAGATGTGATTGTTATTTATTGCAAAAATAATTATAGGAAAATGTAAAGGAAACATTTTGTTATAAAAATCAAACATTCAACATACAAATATAAGATATATATTGATGTTATGGTGGGTACGTTTTGGTGGATATCTGGTGGAACCTTACGTTCTGGTATGGGTACGTTTTGGTAAAAATGTGGGAACGTTTCGTCAAAAATGGGTATGTTCTGGTAGGGTACGTTTTGGCAAGGGTACGTTTGTCTATAACCGGTAAAATGGGAGGCTCAAAATGGTGTGGTGGATGAATGCTTTTGTTTGCACAGAATATTTTTAAACTGTGGTTTAGACTTTCCCACACGTGCATATAGCTATACAGGTGCATTAACTAATGTAGAAGTAGAATAAATTTTACCTGGTAAAAACCAGGATGGTCCTATCCAAAGGAGGGATATCCAAGAAAGAAGAAGATGGCGACTTGTGTTGTGCATAGAATATTGAATAGAAAAGTTAAACAGTTTTGTATGCGCAAATACTGCACTCACGCTAACAGTGATAATGATAGAGTCAAGACTTTATTATATGACTCTCTGAAAGTTAAAAAGGGGGTTACAATGATACCTTTACGCATTGAAGCGTGTTTATTTGGTGACAGTTTTTCTAATGCACAACTCCAGACTGTTCAGTATTTGATTGACCAAAGTGGAAATGTGAGGTCGCCGTTGACGGTATCTGCAAGGGAATTGGCTCACGGAGAAGTTGGGACATTTGCTGTAGACTTCAGATCATTGTTTTCAAGAGGTTTTAAAGCAGTTAAGATGTTTCTAGATGGAGATTTAGACGCATATAAAGGATCAACTTCCGATTCATTTCGAATGCTCCGTGCATGCAACACATTGTCAACATTTTTAACTGCAAAAGGTTGGCTGCATGAAATTTTCGCTTTTTTTTACTCCTGACAGGAGGTCGTTTGAGCTTATAGCAAAGCACAGCGTGTGCATGCATGAGTATGTGTGTTGTTAATCAACACCTATTTTCGACTTCTCTTCTAAAATTACTTGTTGTTGTTGTTGTTATCTAAATCTCCTTCTTCGCGAGAAAATGGACTCTATGGAATTTGGAATAACACTATGGAGTTGAAAGTTCCACTATAGAGCAATTAACACTTCATACTTTTGTAGGTAGGCGCTACTGTGATCGAATAAGTACGTTTATATAATATTTATAATTATGCTGCTTCGAATAAATGTCTCAAAGGCGTCAGAAATGGCATCTCTTGAGCTCGGTGGTATATCCTTATATTCTCCTAGGAGCACCGTCATAATATAATTTCCGCTTATTGGAAGCACACCATCTAATTCTCTTTGGCTGACGAACATAAGTTCATGTCTGTATTCTTTATATTTTTCACATTCTAAAATAATATGTTGGACGGTTTCTCTGTTGTTACCACAATCGCATGTTGGGTTGTCTATAAGACCCAGTCTGTTCATGTTATCTTTAAGTCTGTTGTGGACAGACATAAGTCTGAGTCTGGCATATTCTAAGTCTCTTTCACACTTCTTCAACTTAATTTTTATGCCAATATTTGGTATGATGTCATGATAAAATTGGTTTGCATTTTCTAGGTCCCACTGTCTCTGCTATTTGTCTTTAATGTGTTCTTTTATATGGATTTTTATGTCTGAATATGGTACAAACAGCTCCTCAATTTCTGTGTTGGCAGCTTCTTTTGCAGCTAAATCCACTTACATGACATATTCAATAAAACTTGGTCAGAAGTATATATGGGTCATTAAGGTCATGGGTTCAAAGGTCAAGGTCACATATGTGAATGAATACTGAAATGGTTAATTATGTGGAAATCTTTAAACTATTTGCATGGGAATGTATATTACAATATTGTAGGTTTTGACACAATGATCATTTTGATATATAGATGAAGGTCATGGGCTCAAAGGTCAAGGTCACAAACAGGAAAGAATACCGAAATGGTTAATTATCTGGAAAACTATATATAAACCTTTTGTATAGACATGTATATTAGAATATTGTAGGTATTGATACAACAATCATTTTTGATATATAGATGAAGGTCATGTGTTCAGAGGATCAAGTTCATATATCTGAAAAAGTGCTGAAATTGTTAATTGGTTTACCTGGAAAAGTTTTAAATGTTGATTGTTTGTAAAGATTTAGATATTGGGTTTTCACTTTTTGTGTTTTTAAAAATAATTCAGCCATTATTTATCAATTATCAAGTGAGCGTATCAGGCCAAATGGGGCTCTTGTTATTTTTTGTCTCAGTTGGACCCATTAGAACATGTTAGAACCCCATTCAACCCCACCCCAATCATTATCAGCATGATCAGAGCTGCTCAAGTTGAAGGTTTATTGATCTGTTCATCCAGTATATTTATAATGAGTATGTTAAAGCATTGTTTATGCATTATTAACCATCCTCCCCCTCCCCAAGTTGAATATTAGTGTTATTCTTTTACTTTTACAGGAGTTGTTGGTGCAATCGGGTTCATTCACAGGTTAATCTGCATGATGATGTTAGTGTACTATGGGGTACAAAAACACTTGATAGTAATCTTGTGCATATCATTTTATTAAAAAGTGCCTAATGTACAATGCCAGTCTCTGCTAAAAATTTTATTTCATAAAGTCTTTGCACTCCATAAAATTTTTAATTTCACTTCAAACTGAAAAAATTCTATGTCTAACAACTCCACCTTTTTATCCTTAACATTCAATTAATGAATTTCATGGAATTTTATTTTGTCTTAAAAACTTTTAAGACACGTTGTCTATATTATACAGGTCTTTCTTTAATCAATAATAATAAAAAAAATAATTGATTATTATTAAGGCTAATAATAATAATAAGGGGCATATATATAGCTGTAACTGTTAGCACCATAGATCATAAATACAAATTATTATTGTTATGCATATACATGTACGTGTATATACAATTGAATTGCCAACACTTAAAATTAACACCCTGGTTGGTTATGTACTCAAAATCCAAGTCGATATGGTATGTGTGTTTGGGCTGTACATAGATGGCAGTCTCTTTATCAGTATTATACTTTCGGGATGACTAGGTTCAGAAAAGTGTTCCTGTATGTTTTAGTGCAGTGTTCGAAATTTTTTAACCAGTTCTTCCCTGGTATTTTAAACATTTTCTATTATAATACATATATACTTCTGTATGTTGGAAAACGTAACCAGTCATTCTCAAAAGTTGCCAGTCACGCCCACTCATTAACTGACTGCAATTTTCTACAGTGGCTATTATTGTAACACGATGTGTTAAAATGACTCAAATTGTGTTATTTACTAACTCTTCTACAAGTTTTTTCCCCAGAAACATGAGCACCTCTTGTTACCTTTTCTCGTGCTTCTTGCCAACTAGGTTTTCAGCGTCTGAATTTTCAAGGTTGAATATCTCTTCGGAGCCATAGTTAACGTTAAAAACCACGTCAAATCTTGTGACCTTACACACCATAGTACACTAGCGCCACCCCAACCAGAAAACAGGTACATAAACCCCATTCAGATTTGTTTATGGAGTTACCATGGCTAGAAAAGTAGGTCACAGTGACTTTAAAGTACAAAAAAATCTTCTCCAAAACCATTCATGGGAAATGAAATCTGATGTGATATTTGGCTTCTCTAGGGTCTTTAGCTGGTTAGGAAATAGTAAGGTGTTTTTTTTTTAATTTGAAAATTTTGAAAAATGCTTAAATTATTACATTTGTTAATATATCTTAAAAACTACAACCTTTATGTATAGGCATGTATATAAAAATATTGTATGTATTGATGCAATGATATATAGTTTAAGGTCATGGGTTCAAAGGTCAAGGTCACAAGAATACAGTTTTCCAAAAGTATTTGACTTGCAATTTGAAATTCTGCCAGTTTTCAGTTAGTATTTTTGCATTACTGAATAGACTGTAAGACATGACTTCCAACATATTCGGGGGAAATTAATGCTTTTTGAGCTTCTTGATAAGAATTGCCTAAAATCCTCAGAACATTTTAATACTACACGTATATAAAGGGAAAAATTATTTTACTTTAAATTTTATTGAAACACATATAAGAGCTATTGGCACGAGACATGATAATACAGTCAAAACAAAAACAGATGTGCAAAGTGTTGGGCTTTATTTGTCAGTTCTCATAATATTTCCCATTTAGTGTAAAGATTTACCATGAAATTGTGTTTATGCAGATTATAACTATTTTCAGATTTCCATGAAGAATGTTTATGGTTGCTTGATGAATATGAAATGAGGAGTGAAATTGGTACTGGACCAGTAATTACTGCACTTATTGCAAACCATTTGCTCTCCAGACTAGCAAAAGATAATCATGGTGGATACATATTATCTAATGACTCAAGAGGCAAAGTTTTAATGTGCCCTTGTAAAAATCCAAGTTGTGAGGATCCTATTCACTATGGAGGAAGTGCTTTTGGTAAGTATTTCTCAAAGAAAGAATTGATTCTTATCAAGATAAAATAAAGAGATGGTACCAAACAAGTTGGTCCACTGTTAGGATACAATGGGGCCAACAATACACCTTGATAAAGTGAGCTGTTATAGGCTTCTTTTTATTACAGACCACTTTATAAAGGCGTATTGTCTGCCCCATTGTATCCTAACAGTGGACCAACTTGTTTGGTACCATCCCTTTACTTTATCTAACATAAGACTAGTTTTTCTATCTGATTTGACAAAATACAAGTTTCAATGAACATGTATGATACAGAATCTTGTATCACCACATTGCCGCACTTTTAATCGAATTTTTCATTGTGACGTCATTTGCTAATCTCGGATTTGTCAAATGTAAATAATGAGGTCATCACTACAGAACATATGTCATAACATAGTTCAGTCGTTTTCTGAGGTAAAATGTAAATTTTTCATATAAAGTATTGTTTTTTATTATTGTTTTATTATTTAAATAATCTTATTGGAAATGTTAGATAAACATGTCAACCCTTCATATCAGGTTGAGTCCTTTTTTCATAGCTGTATCACTACTCATTGTGCAAGGACTCGAACTGATACTGAGGGATGTACATACACACTGTGTATATAATATTTATATATTTATATTCACCACTTTAGCTACAGTGGGTAATCTCAATGTGATATGATCCTACTAGGGTTACACATCAAGCTATAGATCAGACAACTACCATTTTCGTCCCTTTTTACTTCTGATCAAAATATATTAAGGTGTTACAGGCACATATCTTAGATTTTTGCTAATTTGATCATAACTGTCTATCATCTATCGAAATAGCAGACTTAGTCCAAAAATTTTTCTGAGATGATTTATTATCCAATCCCCACGATAAAAACCTCACTGCATTTTGCATCAGTACATAGCTTAAGTAGACATTTCTGTGCCCTCGCCTGTATTTATTGACATCTCGATATAAGTGAAACACTGTTGACTGGGACATGTAAACCCAAGTCAATCAGAAATCGTCCATTCATCTGTCATAGTTTGTGAAGAAAATTAATCTTGATTATTTTGCAGTCACAATAAACATTATATGGTAAAAACCTTAAGTTTACTGACTACATATACTTTTAATAAGATCAAAGGCCTAATGGTATAGAAACTTCTATGGCAATTCAGTGCTTTTTACAGTTTTTTTCCCTTTTTAGCTCACCTGACCAAAGGTCATGTGAGCTTATGGTATGGTGCAGCGTGTGTATGTGTGTGCGTGTGTGCGTGCGTCGTTGACACACATTTTCGACTTCTCCTCTGAAAGTACTGGGCAGATTTCAATGAAACTTGGTGAGAAGTATATATGGGCCGGTGCAATTCAGATTTGTTCGTGGCATTGCCATGGCTACCACAACTAGGTCAAGGTGACCTAGGGGTGCAAAAATCTTAAAAAAATCTTCTTCTCCGAAAGTATTGATTGGAGAAAAAATATGATGTGATATTTGGCTTCTCTAGAGTCTTAAGCCTATAGTTTGTTCATTTTGTGAAATTCGGACAAAAAATAGGTTACGCGTTTTTGCATTTAATTTTGAAAAAATCGGAAAATAGCTTCAAATTGCTATAACTTGACTATTTGACTGGATAATGACATGGGGTTTTCAGTTTTGACATCTTCTTGTTAGTAATTTCAAAATGAGGTCAAGGTCAATTGTGAAGGTCGTGACCTATTTTTTTTACCTCTGATTATAATTATTATCTCGAAAACTATAAACTTTTTGTATAGTCATGTAAATTAGAATGTTGTAGGTATTGATACAATGATCATTTTGATGTATAGAAAAAGGTCATGGGTTCAAAGGTCAAGGTCACAGATGCGAATCAATACTGAAATGCTTAATTATCTCGAAAATTATACACTTTTTGTATAGGCATGTATATTAGAATGTTGTAGGTATTGATACAACCATCATTTTGATGTATAGAAAAAGGTAATTGGTTCAAAGGTCAAGGTCACAGATGCGAAAACAATACCGAAATGGTTAATTATCTCGAAAACTATGAACATTTTGTATAGGTATGTATATTAGAATGTTGTAGGTATTGATACAACGATCATTTTGATGTATAGAAAAAGGTAATTGGTTCAAAGGTCAAGGTCACAGATGCGAATCAATACTGAAATGCTTAATTATCTCGAAAATTATACACTTTTTGTATAGGTATGTATATTAGAATGTTGTAGGTATTGATACAACGATCATTTTGATGTATAGAAAAAGGTAATTGGTTCAAAGGTCAAGGTCACAGATGCGAAAACAATACCGAAATGGTTAATTATCTCGAAAACTATGAACATTTTGTATAGGCATGTATATTAGAATGTTGTAGGTATTGATACAACGATCATTTTGATGTATAGAAAAAGGTAATTGGTTCAAAGGTCAAGGTCACAGATGCGAAAACAATACTGAAATGGTTAATTATCTCAAAAACTATGATTATTTTGTATAGGCATGTATATTAGAATGTTGTAGGTATCGATACAACAATCATTTCGATGTATGGAAAAAGGTCATGGGTTTAAAGGTCAAGGTCACAGATGCAAAACAATACTGAAATGGTTAATTATCTTGAAAACTATAAACGTTTTGTATAGGCATGTATATTAGAATGTTGTAGGTATTGATACAATGATCATTTTGATGTTAAGAAAAAAGGGGTTTAGTGTTTATGTTTTCTTTAAATCTATCGGCTAGCCATTAGTTATCAGGTGAGTGTATCAGGCCCATGGGCCTCTTGTTTGTTTACAGCACATGGTCAATAACTTTGTTTGGACCTCCATTGTTAAGCATCACTCACAGATCACAGTCTCACTCCCACAACTTTTTCAGCTGCATGTACTTATTGTAGGTTGGTGGTTTTGTACTGTGTACACTGGCTTTTATCCACCATTCCAAGATGACAGCCTTGATATATGACTGAGGTGTTAAACACTAAACACTTTCCCAATTTAATTAAAGCATAGATGCTTGACTTGTAGAATCAGGACTACCTCTTGGGCTTTATTTTAATTATTGAAAGAAAATCAGATTTTTTGTTAATCCTCTGCTACAAAGCTGAGGGATTTTGGAATCAGCCTGCATCCATGTAATCCGTCTGTATGTCTGTCTGTCCGTTATTTAATATAATGGTCATAACTAATCATTGAGTTTCAAACAGAATCAATTGATATTTGGTATGATGGATGTAATGATATGTTAAGATGGCATACCATTTTGTCGTGTTAATCAAATGAAATTCATAGGGATTTTGGCCCTTTTAGACTTAGACAATTTGTCTTCATATTTGATAAGGGTATAGATCCTGTCATCACAACTTTAATCGCAATCAATCGGTAAATTTAGTTTGATACGCAGATGTATATATGATTCTGCCATGTTAATTGGTGTGACATAATAGTGCATATATATAGGAAAAAAAAACTTCTAAGAATGAACTTTTCCATCCCATATCTAACATCTGGGACAATAAAAAAACAAATTACAAAAAAAAAAAAAAAAAAAGAATGAACTTTTCAGCCATTATATTTGGTTATTTTAAGTTTATATAAGAATTTTATCTCTTGCCAATGAGTTAACACTTCTAAGTATTTGAGTATACATGTATATGAACTGACAAATTATGATGTAAGCTAGTTAAGTCTGTTGATCTTAAACCATTATAGAAACTAAAAAATAGGACAGATTCTGTGATAAACAGATATGGAATATCTCCCATCAATTAAGGTAACATTGTAAAAGACATAATTGAAAAAATAGATAATTATTATATTTGTATACCGGTAATGCTGCTAGACCATATTTGGTTATTTATGATAGTATAATGTGGATACTTAGTATATAAGCAAACACAGTTTTAAGTGTGGGGAGTCTTGGAAATCCAGTTTGCTTGGAAAGTTCCGATATTCAGAAGTGTGCATCCCATCTTGATTATTCTTAAAGTAAACAAGGTTCCCCATCAGGTTAGTCGTAGCATGATAAAGAACCCTGCATAGTATAATGCCATAAGTGCAACACTGACAACATTTCTGCACCTTCACCTATAGCTGGCGACCTCTCGATATAAGTGGAATATTATTGTCTTGAATGTTAAACACATTTACTAAACTTAACTCCATCTTAATTATTTGTTTATGTATGTATGTATGTGAAAAACTGTTTAGATATTGTACCCCATAATTGATTATTTATATTTAAAAAACAAAAGAATAAGTCACTATCCATAAGACTTACAATTACATGTATTAAATTCTGTGCGACACAAAGAACTTAATAATTACTGATGCCAAGTACCTACCTAGTGAACCAGTATCAGAACTAAAATAAAATATTTATATTTGATTTATGTTGCTCAGTCTATTTAAAAGCTTCTGATTGTAATATCCTCAATAGCTGCCACAGGTAGCCTATTCTTTTTCGAACTCTACAGAGATGTTTTAGCTTGCACTGAGACAGAGGACCTCAATTGTGAGTTTTGTCCAAAAGAATACCGAGTAAGAAGCTTCTTTCAGCTCTAGTATGGGCAGAAGATGAAAATCGTCTCAGAAAATTTCCAAGCCTGGAGTTAGGTTCAAACCCACAATTCTTGACTTTGAAAACCAGTGACAGTACCACTCAATCATGTCTGCTTATAACGAATAGGTTATCATAATCATTATTATTCTGCACAACATTAGATGAAATTTATAGATTATACATTTATGATTATATATTGTTTTATGTCATTTTAGAAAACAAATTATTTATACATTTTTTGTCTTTTACAAACAAAATTCCAGAGTTGGGGACTGTGTCTACACTGTAGCATCTTGTTTTGATTTTGATTAACTTTTAGCCATTATTTAAAAAAATGTAACTTTAACATTATATTTGAATTACATTTTAGGTAGTGAATACCTGTGGTACGGAAAACCAGACATTGTTTTGTATCCAGCTGAATCTGGAGGTGCTTTGAGTGTTGTCATTCCGCAGAAGGATACATTTTTGGCAATTGACAGTGAAGAGGAATGTGAAGGACAAATTATAGAAGTAAAAGATAATTCTTCTACCCTCAGAGACAAAAAAAGTGTCAAGCAGATTGTTGCGCAAGCGATAACATTTTCATTTTTTCAAAACAAGTTTCAAGCTGTTTGTAATGATCCATCAGCCTTTTTAATCCCAACAATAGCTGCATGTTCCAGTTCATTTGATATATATATGTATGATGCAAAGAATGATATTCTCTTGAGAAATGCTGGTGATCCCATTCCATTCTGGACTGATAGACACTTACAAATGTCCTCTGTTTTACAGCTTTGGATGTTGATCAATCATCTGTTGCTAAGACCTAGTTTAAATGACCAAGATTTAAATCGATTAAGTGGAACATGTGGTTTGAGAGAACATTTAGATGAAAAACGTTTGGAGATGGTTAATGATACTCTAAAATCACAAGAAGTTTTCATGCGGGGGTGGAAAATGCCAGAATATAAAGCACTGCATTATTTTCATCGTACCACACCTTAAGATCTGTGAATGTTTCTTATCATTTCTGCCTACTACTCGCATGTTTACAGAGTAATATTGTACCACTGGGAACAGTGTCAGTAATGGAAAAACAGGACTGTAGTTACTACTATAAAGTTGAAAAGAAAAATTTATTTCTATAATAACTTTGGAGGACCACTGTGGTAGCTCAGTTGTTAGAGTGCTTGCTCCATAAGTGGGAGGAGGTGGGATCAGGAAATCATGTGATGAAACCCCAAACCGGGTCTGACCAAAGACTTGAAAGTGGGTAGTGACTGTTCTTTTGCCAAGCACTCAGCATTAGAAAATGAAAGTCATGGCACAATAAAAAACCCTGCTGTATAATGCAATTAGCACAATGCACAGGCAAAATTCCTGCACCTTTGCCTATGGTTGGCAACATCTCGATATAAGTTTGATATTTTTTACTGGGATGCTAAGCGCCATTACTCAACCCATCTCTTAAAACTTGGATATAATTTTCATAAATGTGCACTTTCCCATCCATATCCAATAATCACAAATTTCTATTTTTTGTTGCAACTAAATGATTTATTGAACATTCCTCAAAGTGGGTTTCAAAATCATTGGCCAGCTGGCCACCAATTTAAATTTTCAGGTGGCCAGTGAAAATTCCAAGTGGCTAGGCAATCTTTTCTTGCAAATGAAGGAAAGTTAAGCCATCTTTTAGGTATAGAAAACAAAAGTGCACTTTTTTATAACTGACTTACAATCAATTACATATACTAGTATTATTAATAACAACAATGATGATGTAAAGTGTTGTTATATTGCCCAACTATTGCTTACTGTTGTTGTAATTATAGCCATCAGTTAACTTAAAGAAATAGCTTCTGTTTACTTTTTCAATACTTACTTAATGTATAGTGTGTCAAGTTTGACCTGATTGTTTGACCTTTAATTTGAAATTTCAAACAGACATATACATCATGTAATTTAGGGGCTATATGAAGTTGGCTATAGTAATATTGAGTACCGGGTGTTTATGGTAATAAAACATGCTGTCTTACCTAAATCACACAGTATAATAGCCCAATCTAATATTCAAACCAAAGATCAAACAGCCAGGTCAAACATGAGTCACTATACCATCAATAACTTTAACATGTAAAGTCTCTTGCCACATGGCCAAGGACAGAGCCAAAAGGGCTTGGGGCCACCATTTGTATAACCTTAGTAAAGGGGCTCCAGCTAATGTTAAATGCCAAATATGAAAGCTTTAGAACATACAGATTCACAAAAGAAGGATTTTTAGTGTTGATTTTCCATATAAGTTTATGTAGACATATAACCACCTGGGGAGGGGCCAAAAATGACCCAGGGACCACCATTTGTACTATCTTGTTAAAGGGACTTTGGCTGGTATTAAGTGCTTAATACATGTATAAAATCTTCCCATAAAAGTCTATGCAGATGTATGCCCCTCCTGGGATGGGGCTACCATGTCATTTGTACAAACTTGATATAGGAGTTTTAGCTGTTATTAAATGCTGAATATTAAAGCTTTAGTCGTTAGAGTTTCAGAACAGATTTCAAAGTTAACTTCCCATAAAAGTCAATACAGATGCTCCCGGGATAGGGACAAAACTGGCCTAGGGGCCACCATTTGTACCGACTTAATCAACTGACTCCAGCTGATATTAAATGCTAAATGTCAAAGCTTTAGACCTTACAGTTTTAGAGAAGAATTTGTCCTGCTAATTATTATTTAACTAAATATAGCATTAAATATTAGTCAGGCAAAATCTCAAAGGTCGAAGACTTGGCCATGACCTTGATCTCATTTTGAAGGTAATGTCAAGACAACACCAAATCTGAAAACCTCATGTCATTATCTTTACTAATAGTCAAAATATAGCCATTCAAATCGGTTTTCAAAATTTCGCATAATATAACGCAAAAACAGGTAACCAATTTTCAACCAAATTTCACGAAATGTACAAAGTATCTTCTCAACATCTTGAAAAAAATTCTCACAATTTTGGTTTAAGCACTACTAATGAATTGTATTACAAACATTGTAACGTCGGGTTTGTTTACGAGCGGCCTGCCATCATTATGAAATTGCAATATATATGTCAGATGTATGGAAATAGCCTATTTTGCTTTTAATCATCGTTAACGTTTTCCTGTACATATAATACTTTTCCGTTAACAGCGATATCTTTTTTGACATGTCACTTTAGAACATCTTCAAATCTTTATAATATTAAATTTTAGCTCATCTGGCTAAGTCAGATGAGCTATTGGCATGATGCTGGCGTGCGCGCAGTAGTTTGGACATGGATTGGTGTATATGGGTTTGTTTTTGATTAAATCAGGAGAGAACACATACACATAGAGAGAGAGAAAGATGATGATGTCTTTTTAAAATCCTAAATGTTGAGATTATGTGATTGCATCTATCCTAGCGAGCTAAACAGAAAAAATAGGACTGATTCAAGTGCTGCTTATACCTCGATTATGACACCCACGAAAGGCTACATTTGAAACTATAACAAACGCGATGACTTTAATTTTTTATATTGTCAACTTTAATTTTCTTTGCAGCAATAAACTTGCAAACTGCTTACAAAAAAAAAAAAAAAAAAACAAAAAAACAAAAAAACACCCAGGGATATTGAAGCCCTATGCTTATAAGGGCCCTCGAAAAGTTTTATGGATGCCTCTGTGTCCAGGTTTTCCCTAGACATATTTGATGTCCCATATTACTCAATTTTGATTACACACGTAGCAGATGCATAAACAGGAGCTGCTTACCCTTCCGGAGCACCTGGCCTTACTTCCTTGGTTGAAGTTCACTTGTTTAACCTAGCCTATCAGTTTCCAAATTTTTACTTTGTTTCTGGATTGTGATTTCGACCTGGATTAGTATGTTTGTTTTTAATTTAATAACTAGCAAGTTAAAAAAAATCCTATTTAGACATTTTTGTGAAAATGGAGCAAGACAATCTAAAGTGTGATTTATTGATTGGATGGGCTTTACGTCCTAGTTAAGAATTTTTCACTTATATTGAGACGTCGCCAGCTATAGGTTAAGTATGAAATTTTTACTCTTGTAGTGCACTCAGGGCAATGTGCAAGGAGGGTTCTTTAACGTATACGTACCACGCCTGCCGTGACATGAGACGTCGGTTTTTAATGTCTCTTCAAAAAGACCGCGTTACTTTAATATTCTAAATTCCGAGTGCATGGTGAAAGAACAATCACTACTTATTTTCAAGTCTTGGCCAGAACCCGGCCGGGATTCGAACCCACGATCTCCCACATACGTAACCAGTACGCGATGTACTACTTCTGAAAGCATTTTATAAATAAAAATTCGAAACTAGAATATGACACTCGTGTGTATCTTATGTGATCAATGCGTTATATTGAATTCTCTTTTCAATTGATGCCTTTCTTCTGAGCATTTAAGTACTCGTACAATAACGGTTAGCTTGTCTCTGGTGTTGTACGGAATATTTCCCGACTTCATCTAAGCAGTTACTTGATTTCTGGTGAAATGAATACAATAACGGCATGTTTTTCTCGGATGTTTCGTCGTCAATGTCGCTGTATCTCTAAGACTACAAAAACAGATTAATGGAATAACAATCTGTTTTGGACATAAAGGATAATGACGTCCATGTAAATCATACAGTACAGGCGTGTCGAAAGTTTACCACTGAGCATACGGAGAGGAGTTGAAGCTCTGATGCCGAGTGACCCAGATATGTATAGCTAGTGGTCGAAAAAGCTGTCGAGAGATAGATAACAGCTGTCAAAATAGCCGTCGAAATTTAACCGAGATGAATGGCCGATTCGGCACTAATTTGGTGACTTACTAATAAACTTTCGACAGGTCTGTATTGTACTTTTTTAAAACAACAAATCATATCGAAACATTGACTAGTTAACATCTGCGGTGATTTACAAATAAACAACCGATTCAGGGATATTTCCAACCTGGGTTTCAAGTCTATCTGAGCTCTTAACTTGGACCTGTTTACAATTACTTTGAACCTCTCGTACGTCAAAATATGAACAACAAGAAGGGAAGGGGGGGTTCTCGCCTTTGTTAATCAGGGGCGTAGCTGGGGTGTTTATGATGTGGACGCCTAAAGATGGCATGGGGTTTTTGGGCCGCCCTGATGCGAATTTTCGGCCCTCCAGGGCGCTATTTATCAAAATTTTTCTTATAATTTTATGCTATGCTGTGGTAGTTTTTGTCGTTCTTTTGAGGACTGGTTCATTCTTAAACCTGAAGACGAGGTACAAGGGGATCTGATGTTGTATGGCATAAGCACTACGAAAACAACACACTCAATAATTGAGAAAGTCAAGTTAAAATGGGAGTTCAATTAATATAGTGGACGGGAACAGATATTTATGGGCCGTACGTTTCCCATATTTCTGTGAGAAGCTGGAGTTTTGTATTGGCGCATCTCAACTCATCATCATTCAAAGCGAAAGGATCGGGATACTTTGGCCCAGGTTTATTTACATTTGAAATTGATGATATCGGTTTACTTATACCCTCAGGTTTATCTTGTGTATCTGGATTCTGCCGTTGAGCTGCTGGACTAACTGCGCTCGAGTTATCGGCTTTTGAAGCCGAGAACAAATCAGATAGGCAAAGTCAAGACAACACCGGAACCGCACCTCGGAGGCTATCGAAGTCAGGTATAAACCGAATTCGTATATAACATTTCCGGTGAAGACCAACGGTTTGGTATAAGAAATATATTATATTCTCTCTCTCGTTTTTTTTTTGTTGCGAAAACGATGTGGACGTTTTTGCGTACAAACGTACGCCTGGCTACGCCCCTGTTAATTATTATCTAAATGTTCTCCTCTGATGTAATGGTTTTTGAAAACATGTTCAAAAAAGCATATTTAGAATTTTTCAAAAAAGTCATCTCTGGGATAAAAGGCGGTATTTGAAGATTCGTGGAATAAAACTGACTACTGAACATATAACAGACGTTAAACTTTTATACCGTTAATGTTAACTGCTACGGTTATTATATATAATCAGTGCATATACTAGTATAGAGAGGCACCTTCGCCTCTTGAAGGATTTGTGTTCAAACCCAGCCTAATTAGTTTATTATTATTTTATTCAATCTAAACTTTGTTTAAATTTTGTTTTCTTCAAATCTATATTTTAATCTTTATTTTTTTTAACAAAACACACTTTGGACTTGCAATTCAAGTCGGGCAATGGTTTTTGTCATACAATATTTAAATCTACACATACATGTATAAGGGTAAAAATCTGGGGGGGGGGGGTATTTACCGTGCTACGCCTGGATTGACACGGGGCATCTATTTAAAGGACCATGTGACTTTTATTTCTAAATACCTACTGTTTTGCAAAAGAACAGTCAGTACTTGTTTTCAAGTCTTGCATCGGTCAGACCAAGTTCCGGGGTTTGAACATATGACCTCCGACATACGGAGCGAACTTTATAGTAATAGATGAAATTCATTCATCGATGGGTTAAAACCGGGATGTGTATAATGCATAAATGTTTGTTTGGTGTTCGAAGTATGACTACTGAACTTCTGACAATAACTTAAAACTTGGAATGTACATTGTATAGCAACAGAAAGGGGTAGAGACACAATGAAATAAGAAATGGATATACATTTTGGCCCAAGAATTGCTCAAAGTCGTGATTAAATTCATCTTTTTATTGTGATAAACATCGGATTATCCCTGTGATTTAAATATTGATGACGATGATGTTTACGGTGGTGGTAGTGGTAGTGGCGCAAATGGAGATGACGATGATGATTTATTCGTTTTTGGTTTGCACTTAAACAATGAAAGATTAGGTTATTTAAAGAAAGATAACTCTATTTAAATTACGTAATGTGATTTACTGTACTCGTTTCTTTGTCCTGGTAATTTGCCAAAATATATTTTAGTGTACATTAAAAATTTTGTCAGTTTGTCGATTTAATGTTTGCGCGACCTTTTCCAATTGATTGTGAATACGCACTATATAGGCATGTACATACACGTACGTACAACTGACGAACCAACGATCTATATTAATAAAATATTTGCAATTATTATAGTGTTTATTTATTGTTCTCGGGTAACTGCTTCCATGATGAAAAAATGTAGTCAATTTGTCGATTTATTGTATGCGCGATCTTATCCAAATAACACGCACTATAAGCATGAACATACAACTGACGAACCAACGATCTATATTAATAGAATATTTGCAATTATTTGTGTTTATTATTGTTCTCGGGTAACGGCCTCTAATTCTTCTCAAAAATCTGAAATATTTTTTAAAAGAGATAATTTGAAATTTGGTCCAAGTAAGCACCCTATTTTTGCAAAAATGTCTAGTATTATAAGAGCATTCGGTGTGTAATATAGTTCCTGTAAATCGATTTATATAGTTCAAGTGTTCATATTGTGTATAAATGTCAGAAACTTGAATTAAATTGTTTTTAAACTTACGAAATATAGCGTTCAATGTACAGCTTCATCAAAACAGAGAAATCTTGGTAGCGATCGGCGATCTCATTGGTTAATTCTTGGTAATTCTTGGCAGAATTTGTGGTAGGCCCAACTAATCAGAGCGCATATCGCTACCAAGATTTAACCTCTAATTTTGGGAGAAAATTAGCGCAAGGATGACATGCGCATTCCTGAAGCGTTCAGTATTTTTCTTTTTTATTTAATGTTTTTTATTTTGAATAAGACTCTCTTTTATTTGAACGGAGTAGTGAAACATAACAGTAAAGCAGCATATTAAAATATAAATTACTGTATAGCATCCCATGTTAATTTACCCCAACACATAAGGAAATTTTTTATCTCAAAAAATATTTATTTATTTATTTATTTATTTATTATTTATTACAATAATTAATTAATTAATTAATTTATTTATTTATTTATTTATTTACTAGTATTTATATGATGTTTTTCTAGATGTCTTGACACGGGAGCTTTCTCCGAAGGGCCCTGTGACTTTCATTACTAAATGCCGAGTGCCTGTTTTCAAGACTTTTTCAGACCCGGCCAGGTTTTGAACATATGACTTCCCACATACGGAGCGAGAGAGGTATGGCGGGTTTGATAGGCGCTTTTCACATTGCCCCCTGCTTGAATGGATGAATGACGTAACGGTGTATTTTTAAACACCTGAGGATTTCGAGTTCTATTATTAGACCAGGTCTATGAAAAACAAGCGCTTCGTTTGTGTAAACTTGTTTTTCCTTGAAGAGCCGAAGATATTGAACAAACCTTAACATCCATAATCTTCATTCTTCATCTTTATACAATAAACAGAAAAACTTGAACAATAAAGTATTAACTTACATCACGCTTCACTAAGAATTCACGGGTGATGTGTGTAGATTAATCACTGTTAAGTGTATAAAAATGTAACCTGGCTTGATCTGCTAGTTGTGTTTTGAAAGAAGATAACGGTCATTTTTAAAAACTAATATTTGTAAAAGAAAATTTGTACAATAGTATTTTATAAAGATAAAAATAAGAAGAATAAATAAAAAGATATCCAACATGGGATTCGAACCCATGCCGTACAGGTTGCAAAGCGTCCTCGCTACTCAGTGAGCTAACCACAGCAGTTAGTGCCAGCCGTGTTAAAATGCAACATCACTTATATGTGCTGTGGTCAGTTTTAATTTTCCCTAATTTTCAAAAATTGACCATTTTCTCCTATGAGGACCAATTTTTTGAAAACTCGTAATGATTGCATTTTGAAAATATTTTCAGAAACAATAACGTAAAAAATGGTCTTCCGAGGAGAACACTTTGATAATAATTATCAAAGACGGGGAAACCCCTTCATTTTTCATATTTTAGCATAAATGAGCACAAAGATGAGCTTATTAAGAAAACTACAAGTAAAATATACCTTTGTATGAGCCAAAATCTGAAAGTCCAAATAAAATACTGCTGCTTTATTATTTAAGTGCAAGAATATTTAGACTTTTATTTTTCAAAAACCAAAACGGTCCATTTAGGACAAAATCTCATCAAACCCGCCATACCTCTTTATAATCATGGATGGAATTATAATTTATCGATGGGTTAACACCGGGATGTGTATAATACATACATGTATGTTTGCTGTTCGAAGTATAACTACTGAAGTTCTGACAATTATTTGAAACTTGGAATGTGCGTAAAAAAACAATGACAGAAACTCAAAATAAGAAATGGTTATATTTATACATTTTAGCCCAAGAATTGATCGTGATTAAATCAATTTTTTATTATGACAAACCTCAATTTTTTTCTGCGATTTAAATATCGATGATGATGATGACGGTGTTGGTGATGATGATGATGATGATGATGATGATGAATGAATGAAGATTATGATGGTAATGATTTATTCGTTTTTCGTTTGCATTTAATTTTATTATCTCCAACAAAGAACGTTTATTAGTAGGGTTTAATTTGTAGAATACGGTTAAAGGGAGATAACTCTTTTAACTTTACGTAATGTGATTTACCTTGTGTTACATGAGGTACGTGTACCGGTTTCTTTGTCCAGGTTGTTCATATTGTGTATAAATGGCAGAAACTTATATTAATTTGTTTTTTTTAACTTAAGAAACGTGTAAACCTAGCGTTCAGTGTAAACCTTCATCAAAGTAGCGATCGGCGATGTGATTGGTTAATTCTTCGTAATTCTTGGCAGTTTTTATTGTATATCTTGCCAATCAGAACGCCTACCGCTACCAAGATTTAATCTCAACTTTTGGGAGAAAATAAGCGCAAGGATGACATGCGAATTCCTGAAGCGTTCTATATTTTTTCTTATTTTATTTAATGTTTTTTATTTTGAATAAGACTATCTTTTATTTGAATGGAGTAGTGAAACATAAAATATAAAATATTAAAATATAAATTACTGTGTATGCATCTCATGTTAATTACCCCAACACATGAAGAATTTTTTATCTAAAAAAATATTTTTTATTTATTAGACTAATTTTACATTCATTTATTAATAAATTTATTTATTTATATGATGTTTGTTCTAGCTGTCTTGACACGGGGCATTTGTTTTTAGGCTTCCTCCGAAGGACCCTGCGACTTTCATTATTAAATGCCGCGAGTTTTGCGAAAGAACAGTCACTACCTGTTTTGAAGTAACGTCTTGGTCAGACCTTTCCGGGGTTTGAACCCATGACCTTCCACATTCAGACCTAGCTTTTCTAGTAATGGATGTAATTGTCATTTATCGACGGTTCAACACAGGGATGTTTACATATATGCATGTATGTTTGTTGTTCGAAGTATGACTAAACTTCTGACAATATAAAAATTGTAATACACATTGTATAGAAATTCAAAGTGGTAGGTACACAATGCAAGAAACTACAACTTAGAAAAGATTATATAAATATTTTGCCAAAGAAATGCTGAAATGATAAAATGCATTTTGATTATGAAAAACCTCTATTTTTCCTATGATTTTAATATTAATGATGATGATGGATGAAGATGGTGAGGATGGATGGAGATTATGATGATGATGATTTATTCATTTTGGTTTGCATTTAATTTTATCCTCTTAAACACAGAACTTTTATTAGTATGGTTTAAATTGTAGCATACGGTTAAAGGGAGATAACTCTTATAACTTTACGTAATATGATCACGAAGAACGTATATCGGTTTCTTTGTCCAGGTAATTTGCCTACATTCTCAGGTGAAAATTTATTTTAATGTACATTAAAAATTAGTCAAATTGTATATTTAATGTATGCACGATCTTTTTCCAAATGATTATAACACGCATATAGGCACATAAATACACATACGTACAACTGACGAATCAACGATCTATATAAACAAAATATTTGCAAATATTATAGTATTTAATTATTGTATTTGGGTAATTGCCTCCTTAATGCAAAATAATTCTTCTACCAAAATTTCTGAAATAATTTTTTAAAAGTAATTATTTGAAATTTTGGTCCGTAAAAGCACCTTTTTAACAAAAATGTTGGAGTTATAGAAATCACTTGTTTTGAGCTAGTTTGCTCTGAATGACTATTTAAAATGACTCGTACCCATTACATGATGTACTCGCTTCGGCAGTACATATATTAAAATTGGAACGATACAGAGAAGATTAGCATGGCCCCTGCGCAAGGATGACACGCAAATTCGTGAAGCGTTCCATATTTTTTTTCTTTTTTTTTATTTTTTTTTTTTAATTAGACTCTTTTGTTTGAATTGAGATTAAAGTAGAAGGTAATCAGTAAAGTAGCATTTTAAATTGTAAATTACTGTATAGGCATACATGTTACTCTAACAAATGAAAAAATATTTTATCTGTACAAAATTATTTATTCATAATTATTTAATTATTTATTTATTTAATTATTTACATTAATTAATTATTTTATTATTTATATGATGTTGTAACATCCCTTCCACTGGTCTCCTCATGATAAATATTTTCAAACATACTAATATATTTTGGAGTTGGAAGTGATATGAAACACCTCGAATCATAAATATTAATTAACTTAAATGAGTATAGAAAGTGTTGTTATGTGCGGTTTCGGACTTTGTAGATAAAACTACTCCCTGCTCACCGGCAGTTAACACGTTGTTTATACAATATGTTTTGGACAATTGAATTAATTAATAGTTAGAAATAATCTGAAAACACACGTGAAGTACTTATTGTTTGTAGTCTAATAATATATATATAACGTGCGATCGGACAACTATGGAATGGATATTTTCCATAGTTGCGCCAACCCAAGAAGACTACTGATGGAGCAAATTATAATGTAACATTATAGTACCTTTCTTAAATAAAAAAATTACCATAAAAATTTAAATTTTTCTTGGCTAGTGTTTGAGATATTTGAAGTTTTTTGTAAAATTCCAATTAGAATTGGATAAAAAATCCAATTTGAATTCCAATTGGAAAACTCAAAACTTCCCATTGGAATTAATTTCAAAAGAAAATGTTGTTGGAAAAATCCAAAACCATTTATTCGTTGAAAGTCATATTATTTTAGAAAAAAAATCCAATAAAATTCAATTGGATAAAAAATCCAAAATAATTTTAATTTGGAAAAAAATCCAACAAATAATGTTGTGAATACATTTTATTGTTGTAAATAAATTTACGTGTATAATCAAACAAGGACTTATGATTACTTATCTTTCTTACGGGATGTTACCTGGGTTGAGTCACACACTATTTGACGACGGCAGTGTGATATAGATTTAAATGGTGCCGCGACCAGGATGATGGGTTCTGTCCCATAAACAATAATTCGACAAAAACTATAAACTGATTATCATCTACAAAGGAATTATTAAGTAGCCTATAGAAACTGAACATTGAAACTTTATACAAACATGGTCAACATATTATGGATCATATTTTACAGATGTTAATAATTTTCAACAAATATTGAACTAGATTTTTTTATTTGTTTCGTTGCTTGAGATATCTGAAAACTTTCTTCTAACTTTTAAACGATTCCTTTTCATACTAATGCCTATACCTATTACCTAATATGGATAAATCATAACCAAACGTAGATGGACAATTGAGAGGGATCAGTTTTATTGACTAATTTGTTGACCTAATACGTAAAACATGTGACTTACAAGAAACGTGAATTCTCTGGATGTTGATTGGAACTTGTTTTAATTTAATTATTTTTCTATAATTATTGTTACTTTGATTGTAGTGCACTTTGTTTCAAATGTTGTAACAATTCTGTTTTATTTAAACCTAACTTGTCAGTTCAAAAGTGTATACTTTGCTTCTGAATTGTGATTCGGATATGGATTAGTATGTTTGATTTTGATATATATAATGTTAAACGATAGTATATTGATTTTAATAATTTTCAAAAATGGAATCAAGAGATTCAGATTACTTGATAGCAGTTATATGCTAAAGAACTGAACCAGTTTATTTGTTAATTTTAAAATATGTTTTTTGGCAGAAATTCAAAATTCATATAGAAAAGCTAATGTCATAGAAACAATGTTTTGAAAAACAAAACTAATTATGTACAACCGAGTTTAGTGAAAGAGAAAGAAGTTTTTTTTTTTAAATGGTTGTGTAGATTTTTGGGCTATTTTTGGAAATTAGTTGCATTGGATATACTTTTATTTTCCTTTTTTTAATCATTAGGAAAAATGAAAGTGAAAAAATAATAAAAGTAATAAGAGAGAAATTAAGATTGTTGTTTGACACTACTGTTAATGTGTAAATTAATAAAAAAATTAAAAAGTACTTTTATTGAAGGCAAAATGTGCAACTTCATAAATTATTGAGTAAGGGACATTTTTAGTGATTTTGAGTCCATAAACATTGTTAATGATTCACCTTTGTAAAAATTTGATGTTTTGTTGTCAAATGTGTAAGTTTATTAATTGCCGAGTAACAAAGAAGTTTTTGTGACATTAAATAATGTTGTACAATTGGTAAATGGTTGTTAAGAAGTATTTGATTTGCGAGTTCGTAACCATAAATAAGTAGTTTTGTCGCATTGTGAAATGTTGAGTAATTGGTCAATTGCATGTTAATTATTTTTATAGCATGTCCCTACATCTATCATCAAGTATATTTCGCAGTCTATAAAACAGACGATTTACATATTGACGTGTGCATTATTATCCAAGTGCGAATGTGTGTGTGTGTGTTTGTGTGTGCGTGTGTGTTTTATTTTTAAACTACTTAATTTATTTATGTATATGATGATTGTAACTACATGTTGGTTCATGTATTGTAATATAGGAAATGGTTTATGTAAGAGCCTCACAATTGTAATAAATGAAAGGAACATAGAAATTTCAGACGTCACACTAATTCACCAATAAGGAGTGAATAATATCTACCTATACGGTGTACGATACTTTACCCGCCTATTTCACCTTGTCGTGAGAGCACTGCAAATGTAAAAAAAATCTGCTACTTCAGTTATAGCTGGTGGCGTATCGATATTTATATATATCAGTGTATGTGTTCTTGACCGGAACGTCAAACTCCGTTTAATTATTCCGACTAAATGCATTTTAACCATGTCGCGTTACGATGACCTTGAGCTTGTTCCAACCACGGAAACTTTACACAACAAAGCAAGCTGTTACAAGTAAATAATTAAGCCAGGGATAATGCAAGCCAAAATTAGGCTTATCAGGGTCTTCGAAAAGTTTTATGAACGTCATTACAGTATTGTCTCTGTGTCAAGGTAGTGTATTTGTTTTACAGTTTGTACGCTACGGGAACTTTAAACGACAAAGTAAGCAGATTTCAAATACAATGTTGACTCTGGGATATTGCAATTAATATTGTTAATAAGAATGATGATTTCCCTTGGATATATTTGACATCCGATATTTTCATGTTCTTTTTAATTTCTATTGTATACGTGGCGGATATAGCTAGATAAACAGAATGTGCTTACAGTTAAGAGCACATCCGCTCACTTCCCTGGTGGAAATCAAAAACTAACATACTAATCCATGTCCGAATCACAATCCAGAAGCAAAGTTAAAACTTTGACAAGTTAGGTTAGACACGTGAACTTTCACCAGGGAAGAGAGGCCTGGTGCTAACATGATAATCTAAATATGTAAGCTTTCAAAGTTTTTTCTTTACTTTGTTTTTGTGTTGGAGACAAAGTGTTTATGGTTGTCATCACAATACTTTTGAGTGATATAATACCTCTGTATCCAAAATTATCATAGATATATTTGACATTCTGTGTTTCTTTAATTCTGAATTTGAATTTTACATGTGCGGTTGTAGCTACCTTGACAGGCGTTACAGACTCTTTCGAAACATCCGGGTTCATTTCCTTGGTTGATGTACACGGTTTAAATCTGATTAACCAGTTTTGGAACTTTTTTTTTCTAGTATGTTAGATTTTGAAGTGTAACAAAACAGTTCATAAAAATATACTAAACTATCCCTGTTTTAATATAAAGTATATATTTATTTGTTTTTAAGATGTTATTTACAATATAGATACCGAACATATACTTGTAAAAATACCTTAAACTATAAAATTGCGTTTATCTGTATAAAAGTGTTAAAATAATAGTCATGTGAATGGATTAAAACTAGTATCTTAAAAATAATAGCTATTCAATCAGTTATTGTAAATAAAATATACTAAAATATAAACATACACTTGTAAGTATTAACACAAAATCAAATGAACAGATGACGTAATGCAATGTCTTTACATTATGCTGAATATTCGTGGTAGTGGTTTGTTTAAACACACTTAATATCAAGCATTATTAATTAAATATATGTACAGAAAAAGAACATTTGTTAAAGTTTAGTAAATTATAACGTTACTTACTACTTGTACATAGAATGTTTATACACAAATCTAAACCATCTCGTCTAATCCTCTAAATGATTGTATTTATCAGAGACAAAGTATTAAAGTATTACTTTTTGTTTCAATGAGCTTAAATTATTTGTTCCTCCTACTATTACGAACAAGTTCCCTATAATTGCCTTTATGTGTGTTTGAAGTAGAGCAAATCTCCTTCTTTTCTGTAGCTCTTCATACTCTCTCGGTATTGCAAGTGGTTCTACAAGAATACAAATATAACTGCAAATCAAACTTGTGTCAAATTTTGATTACATCTGTAATTATGTAATTGCCATATATCATTTTTTTAATTTAATCATTTAAACATTCATCATGTGCCATTTTTGAATGAATGTATTTTATGATGAAATTAAACAAGAGGCCCATTGGCCTGATACGCTCACCTGATAACTAATGGCTAGCTGATAGATTTAAAGAAAACATAAATACTAAACCCCAATGACTTTTTTCTTTACATCATGATAATCATTGTATCAATACCTACAACATTCTAATATGCATGCCTTTACAAAAAGTTAATAGTTTTCAAGATAATTAACCATTTCAGTATTGTTTCACATCTGTGACCTTGACCTTTGAACCCATGACCTTTTTCTATACATCAAAATGATCGTTGTATCGATACCTACAACATTCTAATATACATGCCTATACAAAAAGTTTATAGTTTTCGAGATAATTATTATAATCAGAGGTAAAAAAAATAGGTCACGACCTTCACAATTGACCTTGACCTCATTTTGAAGATACTAACAAGAAGATGTCAAAACTGAAAACCCCATGTCATTATCTGGTCAATTAGTCAAGTTATAACAATTTGAAGCTATTTTACGATTTTTTTCAAAATTAAACGCAAAAACGCGTAACCTATTTTTTATCCGAATTTCACAAAATGAACAAACTATTGGCTTAAGACCCTAGAAAAGCCAAATATCACATCAGATTTTTTCTCCAATCAGTACTTTCGGACAAGAAGATTTTTTAAGATTTTTGCACCCCTAGGTCACCTTGACCTAGTTATGGTAGCCATCTGAATTGCACCAACCCATATATACTTCTGACAAAGTTTCATTAAAAACTGTCCAGTAGTTTCAGAGGAGAAGTCAAAAATAGGTGTTACCGACGCACGCACACACGCACACAGGCACGCACGCACGCACATACACACGCTGCGCTATGCCATAAGCTCACATGACCTTCGGTCAGGTGAGCTAAAAATGGTATATGACATAATGTATAATGCTACTAGTATATGTAGCTGTTAAGATAGATATATTATACATTTAATATTATTAACAGAATGATAAGTATTTTCAAGAAATAGAAACGAACACTGACAACCACCACGTCGAAGTGTTAAGTAAGATAACTTGTAACATGCAATTGCGCCAAAGAGCATATTGATTCAATAACTAGTATCTAGAGCTACCGAAAGATGGATATAAACATTTCTCCATTTCCCAAACACCATGTTTGCAAAAACGCACACAGATTAGAGTGAATAACAAGACAAAATGTTTGCATTAAAAATAAAAATGTGATTTTAACCCTGCAATTATTGATAAAATCTAGTAAGATATGCAGAAAAAAACAAGCAAGGCAAGAACAAAACTGCCTACGTTAACGACGAAAACCGATAAATATTTCAAGACTAGGACCTGTGGAAGAATTGAGTCAAGCAGTACAAGAACTTGTGCTCCATCAACTAACGTTTAAGACAGTGAGGACAAAAACATAAAAAAGTTATAGTTGACCAACTATTAAAACTGTTTAAAGAAATGTGAACACAGTTATCATATAATATATCAAAGTCTGTTAAGAACAGAAATGTTTTATGCATTAAAAATCATACTGATTTATTTGAATAACCGTCTGTACTTGTTACATACATCAATAATACAGTTAATATCTTACATTCGAATTTGTATATATTCGTACGTATCTCCTGTTGTCTGGATCTGAGAAGTTTCGTGTTTCTTCTTTTTCTCACTTATCATATGGAGAAAGCAGTCATGTATAAAAATATATTGGCGCTGAAAAATAAAATCAACATTTTGGCATTGTTAATGATAGATTTAGTTCCTTAATTAAACTGTTTAATTTTTTGTCGTTTAACTTACTGTCACACCAGTAAAAATCGATAACAGTAAAAAAATCCTATCTACTTTGCACACTTTTGTTTTTCCAAACACAGTGGTTTTTAAACACTGGAATTTGGCAAATGACGTGACGATTTTAATCTTTAACATCACAACATGGTTCTAGTGTAATTTGTAAATCAGAAATCAAATGGCTATATTATTCACATATTTTATTAACATTAACAAATTGCAATTGATACACTCTAAGCTAATGCTTCACCATAATTAATAATCACTGATAAAATATATAATGATGAAAACAAACCTCGTATTCTACAAGCTTCATTCGACTTTCTCTCATTGTCAGTACGAGATCAAAGATATCCACACTGTTGTCATGGATACAGTCCATAAGTTGATAGAGGGCAATATAAACACCCGATCTTCCTGTTCCGAGACTTAAAGAAAAACATAAATAATGAACTTGTAAATTTAACTTAGATATATAATCAAAAACCAACATACTAATATGAATTGTGTGACATATATGCAGTAGTAACACTAGATGTTTAGATGAAGTTTAATTCTAAAAAAATCCTTTAAACGCGATAAAAAGATATTATCGATTAAATCTAATAATGCAAGCAATGTTTTGTGATATAAGTACGCTGTGGAAGAGCTTGTTCCTACTACAACGAAGGATGCTGCTTACAAAAGTTGCACGGGCGTCATCACAATATTATAGACAAAAATTATGTATCTTCGTCCAGGGTTTTCCTGAATATATTCCACATCCCATAGTTCCATGTTCTATCACTCCAATTTGATTACACACGTGGCGGGTGTAGGTAGATAAACAAGAAGTGATTACTCCTTAAAGCGGACATTACCTCACTGCTATTGCCGAAAATCACATATTCAACATAATTAGTCAATTTAAATTTTTTTACATTGCTTCTTTATAGTGATTCGGACATGATTTAGTAAGTTTGGTTTTGATTAGAACCTATAATACGTACCCACAATGAACCACTGTAGGTCCTAATTTATCTGATGAGGTAACGTTCGATTTAACAGCTTCTATGAATTGAATTATTTCTGTCTGCATTGTGCGGTCGTATACATCATTCCATCCCAAACTTTGAAAATGCTTTACTATTCTTGATTTCTTTCCCTATTTATAAAGTTTAAAGATGTAATAATGATTGATGAATAAACTACTCCAATTTTCTTACAGTTTATATAACATTATATCAATTTATAAGCACAAGATTTATATATGACGGTAGTTCTTTAAGCATTTTGAGATGAAAATATCACTAATATCAAGTAAATATTAAACAGGTTGTTATAAATTCAGGTGTGCTTTTTAGAATTAAAATAACAAGGTTGTGTTTTTTGTGTGGTGCATTATCGCTGACATGCTACACATATTATGATCCCACAGCGTTGTCAAACCCCACGACTAAAACATCTGCATATAAATATAACCTTTTTTAAACATTAATAAAAGATCTACTTTCGTCATAATTTTATGACTTTTGACATCAGAGGGTTTTACAATGGTAGTCAATGATACCCATAATCTTAAGTTCCAAGCATTAACACTAAAAGAATTATCTCACCAAATAATTTTTTTTTTTTTTTTTTTTTTTTTTTTTATTGCCCCAGACATTAAATAAGGGGTGGTCAAGTGCCAGGGTTGGGGCCACTGGGTTCACTTGCCGGGTAACAATAGGACAGTTTGACATAAATAAGAGATATATATATATATATATATATGTGTAGTATTTGATCATTCTAGGGATCAATCTAGATTTTGTAGTAGATTTTGTAGTAAGGCACATCTGATTAATAGGGGGTGGGGGTCCTTATTCAAGCAACCATTAAACGAGTATCACTTAAGCTTTTTAGAATAAGTTTACTAGTATTTGAAAAATATAGCTATACAATTATTTAGAAAGATGTTATTAGAATTTAAAACTTTCAAAAATGGCAATAAAAAAGATCAATATATCAGATGAACATTCGTTAAATTTAAGCTAGATTAATCCCTTCTTCAAGTAACCAAGTAAATAAAAAATACAGGGTCTTGTTTCCTTTTCAGTTTTGTCTGGGTTTTGGTTTATTAGTGTGTGTGTGTGTGTGTGTGTGTGTGTGTGTGTGTGTGTGTTGGTTTGTGTCAACCCCTACAACATTCAGATACAAAATGTATATTAATATTTTCATACAGGTATAGTTTTAAGCATTATGAAACATACATGTACATTATACATCATGATGGTATATTTTTATTATCACTTCTACAGTACCAAAACTACAGTCATGCTGGATGGAGACATTAAATCATTCATCAAAGATAATTATCCATGGATCCCAAAATTCCAGAAATTTGTCATAAAGATTATTTTTTATTGCAATGATCTTTTCGATATCAAGTTGATATTTAATACTAATTTTCCATGTAATTAAATTTGGTAGTTTTTTATCAATTCTGCACTTATATTGTACTGTCTGGTAGTTAAAAGTAGAAAATTTTGAGGTTTATTTCTCTCTTTTTGGTTTATATGCCCAAAGATAGCACTTTCCCTATAAATATTAATGTAGCGGTTTATTTTTTGAAATATAAAATCCTCTAATTGCATCCAAAAGTTATTAATTATCTCACAATACCAAAACAGATGCTCTATTTTTTCAGCTGTATTGTTACAGAAGGTACAGAGATTATTATCCCTTAGTTTAATTTTGAATAAAAAATCATTTGTAGAAATTATTCTTTGTTTATCCTGTATTGAAACCATTGTAATTTAGTATTTTTTACAACTGTTAAAGGGGGTGATATATAGTGATTTCCAGTCAATATCTAAATCTAAAATGGATTTCCATTTTTCTTGACTTATGACAGTTGGATTGTTATTATTAAAAACATTGTAAAAGTCCTTACTCCCTTTTTTACTTTTAAGTACTATTCTGAAAAAGTATGGTATATCAACTTGTAATAAATTGACTGGTTGGTTTTGTATATTCAGTTTTTTAATATATGATTCAATGGTGGACTTTATACCAAGATATTCGACAAAGTTTGCCCTGACAGCCACATACCTTCTAGTAAATTCTCTGTATGAAATTAATTTTCCATCCTCATTAAGGAAATCTTTTATGAAATGTATGCCACTGTCAGACCAAGATTTGAAGAATACTGGGCTGTTATTTATACAGATATTATTATTGAACCAGATACTTACATCTTTAACATCATTTAAATTTTCAGGTTTTTGTCTCATAGACAAAGAATTCCAGGCATCAAAAACATTATTCCAAAAGCAATTATTAGGATTATTTTGTTTTATTTTATTAAAATAATCTTTTCCATACTTTAAGAAATTATCAATCTTAGAATATGAAATCTCAAATAACTTTTTGTATTTAGATTCAATTTGAAGTAATCGCCTGATCCATGTTATTTTGAGTGATGCTATAAAATGTTTAATGTCTATCATTTTTAAGCCTCCTTTTTCATAGCTCTGTGACATTAACTCTCTTTTTATGCGATCATTTTTATGTTGCCATATAAAGTTATAAAACATCTTATTCAGTTTTGTTATTATTTCCAACGGTGGATTTGGAAGAGCAATAAATAGATGGTTTAATTTAGAAATTATCAATGTTTTCAATACCGTTATTCTACCTAAAGGAGTTAAAATTCTTTTTGACCATTGTTTTAAGCTTTTTTCAATATCTTGTAATTTCTCATCATAATTTATTTTTATCATTTTGTCTAAATCAACAGAAAATTTTACTCCAAGTAATGTAAACGGACCTTGGTTCCAATCTAGTTTAAAGCGATGATTAAAAGTTTCACCATTATATTTATTACATCCAATCCACATTGCTCTTGTTTTATTATTATTGATTTTTAGACCAGAAAGCAATGCAAAGTCATCTAGGACATGTAAAGTTTCTTGTAGTGATGACTCTGTTCCATCCAGTATGACAGTAGTGTCATCTGCAAAAAGTGACAGTTTAAATTCTTCATCACCAATTTTTATACCTTTGATATTTTTATTATTTTTCAGAAGAATAGACAGGATCTCAGCACACATTAAGAAAATATAGGGTGAAATAGGGTCCCCTTGACGACAGCCTCTTGTTATACTAAAAAATTGAGAAACAAATCCATTTTGTAGAACTGCTGACATAATATCTTGTCGAAATATTTTAATCCATTTTATAAAAGATTCGCCAAAATTGAAAAAATCTAGCACTTTATCTATATAAACCCAAGAAACTGAATCAAAGGCCTTCTCGAAATCAATCATTAAAAGTAGACCTGGTATATGTTTTTCCTCTGTATATTGCATTAAGTCATAAATTAGTCTAGTGTTTTCACCAATATATCTGCCACTGATAAATCCTGTCTGGTCTTCCGAAATAATAAATGGTAATACCCTTTTCAATCTTTCAGCTATACAGCCAGATGCTATTTTATATACAACATTTTACAGTGATATTGGTCTCCAATTTTTTAGAAACTGCTTTGGCTTGTCCCCTTTAGGTAAACAAGTTATAATACCCTGACGTTGTGTAATTGACATTTTTTCAGTTTGAAATCCCTCATTTAATGAACGTCTTAAAAAGCTTACTAGGTCATTATAAAAGAATTTAAAGAATTCAGCTGTGAAACCATCTGAACCTGGGCTTTTCAAATTTTTCATTTTTTTCAAAACATTATGAATTTCTGTGTTTGTTAATTCCCCCTCCAAACTTTGCTTTTGATCTTCAGTTAAAATATTTATATCTGTAATACCTTAAAGTAAATATTTGAGATCCATACCATACTCATCATTATTTCTATTGTAAAGATTGGAGTGATATTGTTTTGTTTCTGCTAAGATTTCTTTTTGATCAGTAATTATAGAGTTATCCTCTTTTACAATTTTCGGAATTATTTTACTAACAAAATTTCTGAATTCCAGATTACAAAAATATTTTGTTGGTTTTTCACCTTCCTCTACCCATTTTGCTTTAGACCTTAACAAAGTTCCTTTCATTTTTTCTTTACGTAGTTCCTCTAAATCTTTCTTTCTATTATTAATTTCATTAAAGTTAGATAGGGGGTTATTTTCTAGTCTAGTAATTTCATCAATTATCTGTTTCTCTTTTTGGATAGACATTTTTTTGCGATGAGATGAGTATGATATGGTTTTTCCCCTAATTTCAAGCAAAGCAGCTTCCAAAAACTGTTGATCTGTAATAGTAAATTGTATATCATCATTACTTATTACATTAATTTGTTCTATGTTATAAACAGGAACTACATATTGTATTTTTATATCTTTTATACATTTTTTTACTATATCTATATAGTTTTTATCTGCTAGTAGGGAATTGTTGAACTTCCAAAGTCCTCTACCTTTAACGAATTCATTTAATTTTAATGATAAGCAGACAGATGAATGGTCAGACCTATAACTAGGATTGATTTTGACATCTATGACTTTGGACATAAAATTTTCTGATATAAGGAAAAAGTCGAGTCTACCTTGTTTTAATGGTTGTTTTTTTCGCCAAGTATATTTTCTTTCCTCTGGATATAGTTCTCTAAAAGGGTCTATGAGATTAAATTCTTCTTTCATATTTATGACAATATTTCTTGCTTTTGGATTATTGTGATGGAGGTAGCCAAAGGTGTCCAGTTCTTGACTCTGAACTAAATTAAAATCACCATTTATGATACAATATTCATTTTCAAAATCTTGGAGAAGTTTTGTTATATTTGAGAAAAATCGGGGGTTATCCTCATTTGGAGCATATATATTAATCAGTGTTACTCTCATCTTATCAATAGTCAAGTCAACAGCAATATAACTCCCATCATTATCTTTCTTAATTTGGTGTATATTATACTCAAAGTTATTATGAAATAAAATGCCTACCCCTCTTGAGTTTGATGTAACCGAATTTAGAATAATTTCTCCACCCCATTCTGATCTTATTACCCAATGTAAATTGTCTACCAAAAGAGTTTCTTGTAAACAGTATATATTATAGGATTTTGACCTTAGGAAGTTCAACACATCCCTACGCTTTTCATAATCCTTTAGACCTCTACAGTTCGCAGTGAGTATTGTGAAATTGTTATGCGATTCCATGATTGGGTTGAATCAAATAATTCTAATGATATAAATTACAATACAAAAGGATATCTCACTTCGAACTGAGCGGTCTTGGGAATAAATATGAAGAAGATATACAATATTTAATTGTAAAAATTCATTATTATCAAGGGGTACCTGACTAAATTGTTCATCCATAACACAGATAAGGCATACTTGTGATTTAATACTAACTACACTCTTAAAACTGTTGAACCATTTTTTACTGGTTATACTGAACATGAGGAAAATCCAAGGGGTTGACATGATGTGTGGTGTGTGTTTGTGTAAAAGTGATTGTAGTGTAAAAAAAGTACAAAATTTATTTGTACTTTCATGTTTCAAAGAGGATTTTTGTTTTAACCAAAATACCTAAAATCAATATGATACATATCTGAACTCCTGACTTCTGTGTAACAGTTCACATTTATATACACATACAAACATACATATGCATATATGCACATACACTAAATATATATAAATAAATAAAATTTAAAATGATAAATAACAATCCCTAGTAAAGATATATTGACATTATATAAAAGTCTACCTTTTTAAGTTTGATGGTAGAAAAAACAGCCATTTGCATGCGCCATTTAGTCATCGTTTCAACGGTCATGAAACCGTACTGTTTTGATGATTGAGGTTCTGACGGAAAATATGTATCATACCCGACCTAAATTAAACATATTATGAATGAAAATGTACATTTACAAATGTAATTGAAAATTATGTACTTAACAACACAAGAACACGATGCAATGAAAGTAAATGAGCACACAGTAAACGAAACAAGAAGGCAAACATATAAGGGGTCACTAATTATAAAATCTCCGCCTTTTGACGGACACTAAAACACATTTTCATTCATGTTATTGTACTATTTGATTCAGGGTTTCCCGATTAAACCAAACCTATTAACGTTTTTATATATGAATTGACGAGTGATACTAAACTGTCTATAGTTGATGGTTTTTAGAATTGATTTATAAATTCTTTAAATTTATTAATTTCATTTAAACAGATTTCAATAATTAGTAAATATTTTATAATGTGATTCGGTATTGACAACTTATTTTGAATTCATCAGTTCTAAACAGCAACGACTAGTATCAGATAATGACTCCTGCCTGGTCAATAATAGCATTGGCAATTTATTTGTCAACCTTGATTGGATATACCTAATTATCCTTTTGGTTTACATTGAGTGGCTTAGTTCATTAATATAAAGTATATGGTACAAATTTGATTACTTTGGTGGTGAATAACAAGGGAATATATAGTCTAACCTGGCAGTCGTCCTTATTAGGTGTTAGCATGACGATAACTGATACATTTTGCTCCCATATCATTGTCCAAAAATCCTCTTTTGTGTTGCTCAATGGGTGCTGGGTAACGATGAAATCTTGAGTCGATTTGTTTTTAAAATTCTACCAATAATCGAAATAAAATTAGCAATTGATGCTTAAATGAGTAAACAAAATATTGGTGATAAGTGTAAAACCATATTTTTATGATAAACGAAACTTATACGATTACATTATAGATTAAAATATTTAGATCATGTGTAACACTGGTCACGCTAATAACACTTATGACTTGATGCAGTCACTAGATACAAAGTAAAGTTTTGTTACTTTACAACGTTCCACAGGGAATACACAAAGTAATGTAAAGGCTCACTCAAATTAAGTGAAATGAAAAACAAACATATCAATACGTGTCCATACAACAATCCTGATGCAAGAAATGGCGCTATTCCGCAACATAACACCTATCCAAAACAAACATTAAATTTCAAAATCAAAGAAAACACCTTGGAGACCGGATGCTTTGCAAGGGTAAGCGCCTCCTGTTTACCCACCTAATCCCTCTACGCGTGTAATCAAGATAAGATTAAAAGAACATTGACATAGAGACATCATACTTAACATTATTTTAGTGGCGGCTATACCATTTTAAGGGCTCTGGTATACCAAAAACAAAACAGTTTAATCAGTTTGAATATTTGTAAATTAAGCTATGTTTGTACCTGTAAATAACTTGCATTAATGTAATTGTTTTTCTCTTCTGTAAACTTGACTCGGGATCTGTCAACTGAAAAATCATCAACAAATACATGTTATTTATTGCTGATGTACATACGTGATTTGTATTAAATGGGGATCTTGTTTCAATGACAATATCAAGCAAACGCTGTCCGATATCACAGAAACAAGAACAGACTCTGATAAATATCCCGTAAATACATAAAATACAAATTGATTTTTTTACAAATGTGTTCTATCTTTATGCTTCTTAATTATTGACATGGTTTACGTTCAATGTAAGTCGATGTAGTGATATGACGTCATAGCGACAAATTTGATTTAGGTTGTGAAGAAATTCGCTCGACCTTATATCAATAATATATCTCATAAATATTTTGTATAGGGCAACCTTATATGGGTTTAACAATAAGCAAAATACATATTAGTTTTAGGATTTAATACTAAATATAACTTCGTTTACAAACTGTATCAAATAAAGGCAAAAGAAAGCGCCTTAGCAACAACATTGACATCTTTGTCAACCGATACTTTTTCCTTGCACTATTTTGAAAAATTACATCAGATAAAACACAGTATTACTGACATGCTAAAATACATGACTTATGACTCACGTACAGGGCAATATATTTTCGTCTCTGTTTTTTCGCCTGTTACTTTGAAGCTTCGCTGTTTGGACTTGGTCTTTTGCACTTAGAATTTCCAGATCCTGAAAGTATTCACAATGGCTCGTATGATACCCAAATGCAAACATACCGGCACATGCTAAATCAAAATTACTAATGCAAATTCAAAACTTTGAAAACCGGAAAATTTAGTCAAACACGTTGACTTTAGCAAGGAAAGTAAGGTTAGGTGCTTCAGAATTCTATGCAAGCTAAAAAAACCAAATATATATCGATGGGTATTTATCAATATTTAATCTGCAAAATAATTTGTAAAACAGTGAACAAACCAAAGGATAAAATACAAAATAAAGTAACACGTCCACTTGAAAAACCTAACATTCCAATCTGTGTTCAAATATAAATACAAAAGCAAAGTAAAATCTTTGAAACTGACAAACTAGGCTATTTAGATTAAAAAGTGAATTTCCACCAGAGAAGTGAGACCGGGTTTTACACTCACATTATTCAGTGCTCTTAGTAGAATATGTATGGATTCATCTAGTTTAAATAGATATAAATCAATAATTGGTAATACAAAAATAAATCATCTGTTTGTTAATTAAACGCCGTCATGGTAATACCTGAAATTCTTCAGCAAATTTGAGGTTACTGTCTTTGTGCATTTCCATCACTATTTGGTAAAGATTGGATACGTTCAACGATCTATTCAAATAACAATAAGTGCAACATATCAGTTTATCAAAACATAATGAAGTCATGATCTTACATAATTGAAACAAATACCGGTATAGGGTAAATATAAATAATGTTTTGTGTTTAAAATAATTCATGTTCTATCAATAAATATATAAAGAAGTTTTTTAATACGTTTCAATGAACAAAATATAAGCAAGTACAAGCAATCCAACATCTAACCAAGCTGCGATTTAAATAGATGTAAATATGGAAAAATCGGCTTTGATTGCTGATGTTCATCTTATTGGACTATGAATGAATACATTTTACAGTACGCCTACCTTGCTATATAAGCAGTGTTATTAGCAAACGGAATATAATATGTCTTAAGCTTGTTTTATGATGAATAGCAATAAATATAGATATGCTTAATGCACAAGTATAATTTTAAACAATAGTTACGATTTGGTATGGTGAATGATATGTACATGTTATTAATAAATTTAAACATTACAGCTAAAATAAAATCATAATCCAGATAGTGATATCGCTTGTAAATGGTGTATAAAATCAACCAGATTCGATGAAGTTTATTATACAGTATTGTTTGACATATTACTATTAACAATAATTCATTAACAACAAACATGTCGTATTGAAAAAAACTAATATGCATCGATGGAAATTACAATTACATTTAAAACTCATTACTATGTATAACAATGTATTATGCATCCGTTAAAGATTATATGAGTACCTCTATCAACACAACACAAACATACCATTCCATGACCTAATAATCGCAAAGATAAAAACACTGAAAATTGACAAATTCAGTAAAATGCGCAAATTTTTACCGATGAAGTGAGACCCGGTCGGGTGCGCCGCACTATATATTTTATATTATATGAAGCTTATTATAAACATATATAGAAAGGACAAAACAACAATCGTAAAGTAGAATTTATTCATGATACGTACCTATATCTGTTTAGTTTATTTTGTTCATATAAGGACGTGTATGTTTTTTCTTCACTGGAAACTATCCTAATTGAAAAAATAGATTAAAGTGATATACAAGAAATGGGTTCGATCGATTGTTTCCTGTTTCAAATTCTTCTTTACAAGATTCTTTCTAAGCAAGAAATTACTTTACTTCATATGATTATTATTATTTATTTTCAACTGTTCAATATTAAAAATATCTTATAGCTAAAACATTTCCTTTAGATATTTTAATATTTGAATTGCTAAACATAAATAAATAAAAGATTTATTGATAATAATTAATTGATAATAATTAATTCTTAAATATTTGAATTGCTAGAACATAAAATGCATCTATAAAGATATAAATACGCCAGTCTGTTTTGTCAATCAACAAGGTAATGAGGTTTTTCATATGTTTCATTTGTTATATATTGACGTTATGACAGGAAAACTAATAAGAACATCCAATACGTACAAATCTAACTCTAAATATTGCTAAATACATACCCTTGATTTACATACGGACTCATTTGTAAGTCATCATAGCTTTCATCTTTTCCACTTTTTGAACTTAAAGTTAATAAATAAAAATTAATATTGCAAAAATCAATCAGCAATGAAAAAATTAACTTACTTTGTAAATTGTATTAATTAGCGCACCATGTCTTGTTGAAGATTAGTTGCAGGAATGTAATAGATTATTCATTAATAGTTAAGGTTAGACATATTTTTATGTATGTTCACATTTTATGCGGTTTATGTTTTTTAGCTATGAAATATATTTCAAATGATTAAATACACTCAAAGTTAACGAAAAAGTCATTGAAAAGAAAGGTTATATATCTCTAATTATTTTTAAGAGCTATTTAGATTAAAGTTTAAGGAGCCTTAAATCAACACTTTCCTCACAATATTTTCCATTTGGCATTGTACCATTATTATCACAATGAAGCCTGATGCTTTCTTAAATGGTGTTTTATTATAATTTAATAATGCAAATTTCGTTTCTCATTTTTATGATTCCCTAAAGTAAGACTTTACGATATTTATAGAATTAAATATCAAAATTATCAACAAATATTATAAATATTATTTGTAGTATAATAATCATAAATAAAACATTACTTATTTTTTCTTCTCCTGATTATTATCACTATAACAATGACAACTGTTATTATGATAGCTACAGTCACTGTTGACCCTGCTATTGCTCCAGTAAATAGTGTGGTAGTTTCTGAAATATTAAAAACATAGAACCTGAAAAATAAATCATCACATTTCACGGTTGAAAAAATGTGTTTGTAATAACAAGACTTATAGGAATTAAAAAGCAAACACTGAATGAGTTAAAAGACAAAATCTAGAACTTCTAAACGTCGAAGAAAACACTAAATGTCCACTCAAATGACAGCATAGGCTTTTTAGGGTTCCTAAATACTTTTGGTCGTCATTACAGTATTGGTAATAAGTATATGCCTCTGTGTCTTGATTTGCCCTGAATGTAATCGACGTACCATAGTTCCATTTTCTTTTTACTCAACATGGCGTGTGTATCTAGCTAAACAGAAGATGTTATCCTTGTAGAGCACCTGACTTCATTCCCCTGCTAGATATGCGTGTTTAACCTCATTTGTTAGTTTAAATAGTTTATTTCCTTCTGGCAATCGATTCGGACATGAATAAGAATGTTTGTTTTGATTTACATTCGACTTGTATCAAAACAGATTCTTAATCACGGGCGTCAATCAAATGTGTAATGACTATCTGATCAGTTCTACCCCACTCTTTTAAGATATGTCATATTTAATATGTTTTGACAGTATGATATAAAGTTTTTATGTAGTAACATTTTATTTTATGCGTTGTTTAGCGTAAAATCCGATGAAGTATGATGATATTTATTTGTATATCTTTTTTGACATATTATATTTTTTACAGAAACAAACAAAGTTACTACTTATGAAAAGCACATACATACCTTTTTCTTTTGTTGTGATAACAATGGGCTGAGATTCTGTACACCCACCATTTGTACAAACAAATATATAAACACTGAAAATTAATTTGTACAAGTATCATTTTCAAGTTATATTGTACATAATATTTATTATAAACCTTGTTCACAAATATATGATATCCGATACAAACTGATTTTTATAATTTCATTTGAATGATTGGATATTATGAGAAGATTGGAATTTTTTTTTATACTATTTTATACTGTTTGGCATTTACCCCCTACCCCCCCCCCACACCCCCCACACACACATTTGATAAGTATGAACATTGGCAAAAGGCAAATAAACAAATCAAACATGAGTTTTATGTATTTTCTACTCTTGTGAATTGTAATCGTTCACGAGTGTTTTATTGCAGCCATTCAAATGACTACTACAAATAATACTGTTCATTATATGTCTAAATTGCGAATAATGAAAAACAAATTCGTGCGCCTATTTGAATTAAAGTTGTCAAGAACACCAATAGAGTATCGCCAATGTATATAGAGATTCAATAAAATATAATTTCCCTTTTTCATTTTGTTTATCAGTTATTTTTAAATACTGACTCCCTTCTAAATTTACCTATTTCAGACCATGCATCAGTCATATCAAATATTTCAAATGTATATGTACCCTATACAAAATTATCACCGTTTTGAACAAAATTAAAACTGAATGGTTCTTGTCGAAAAGAAAGAAAAAGCTTCCAGAAAAAGCTAAACAGAACATGTACAAAATCGTTCCCATCTTATTTTTAATCGAATAAACTCTCGTCTAGTCACGGTGACTCCAATATGTCAAAAATCGACTAAATGTATCTAGTACTAAAGTTACAAGTCTTACATGTTTAGGAACATTATCGTTTAATAAATACATTACTGACAAGACAATATGTTTTCCTGAACAATCATTATATTTAACAGCTGCAGGAGCGGAACAACATCTAAACCATGTGACCACAGAAAATGGTTACTGTAAACAATTTAATCGTGTTTTTGTTTTCGCATCTTAGAAAATTTAGACATATCCATGTAGGTAAATTTGCGCGTTTTTGAAATATGCAAAATAACATAATAAGTTTAATATAATTTTCACTCTACATCAATTTTCGCGAAAAACAAACGAACGCAAAATGAGCAAAAATAAGTACACGCAAAATATATACGTTTACAGTACTTTTTGATGTGCATCTTGTATAAAAACATATAGTTGACACCTACTTAAACTGTAACACTTACTTGTAAGATGTCCCAGGATTAAGAGGCCCATTACAGTAATTATTTTCAGGTTTCTGATCACAAGTTGGGTCATCGCCAATTGTGTAACTAACATACTCATGTGCTCTTCTTTTTCGCACTGTAAATATTATCATTAAAACAGTTATATATAAAAAGGTACATATACATGTAGGGTTGTATGTTCATTTTTTTAGAAAAATGATGCCAAAAATTATGGTCATTATCATAATAGATAAATTATGTGTATAAGAGCCCTCTATCATTCAATAGTGCTATATCCACACCATTTTACATGAAGTTTATAATGAGTGGCTTTTTCCGCATTCTTGAGTTTTGTATTCGTAGTTAATGGTCCAATAAGTTCTTGTTCTTCCCTATCTCAATTTACTCTTTCTATTAATAGCTTGTTTTACATCTTCCTCTTGACTTTGTGGCTTTGACTGTCCAATATTTCTCGTTTTTATGTAGCACCCATGTATTGACAAAACACGATTAATATAATACATTGACAAAATAATTTATAATAAAACAGTTTTAGGTAGTTATATATATTTGAGATTGCTCTGCTACACATTCATTTTCTCCATTCGGAAAGTCAATGTACGACATAAGCAGTTCTTACACAATCAAAAATGTTCCTCAATCTAATTCATAGTCTATTCTATATCTGGTATCAACTGAATGTAGATTCTAAAAATGTAAATACAAATAAATACTTGGACATCTTGCTTTTGATAATTTATTCCGTGTAAAAATTTAACACCACTATTTTTCATTCACAATTAAAACATCTAAATTATTCATTTGTCATTCTATCACGAAAATGTTAGTCAAAATATAAATATCTAGAATTAAATAGGGATTCTGTTTAATTTTGCAAACGATCATACAGGTTCCAAACAAACATATACTGAATATACAATCATCATTTTGGTTGACATAATTGTTGTGTTTGGTTATATAATTTGTCAAACAAACAATCGGTATACCAATGGGCGCAAACTTTGCAACATGTTTGCCGGTCTCCATATTCGAATCAATGCAGAATATATGCAGAACCTTGTTAAACATCGAGAGAGTCAGAACCTGTCGCCAAATCGTTAGAATCCACATACAGATACATAGATGGAGGTATTTCTATTAATCATACAACATTTAAGAGATTATGTTGATATCATCCACCCCAGTCAGCGAGCTTACAATATAAGATTTGACCGATTCTTAAAGTTCTGCTCCATATTTAGACTTAAACCTCAACTACAACAAAAACTAAAGTCTACATTTGAAGCTGTATGACAAACGTGATGATTTCAATTTTTTTATTTTCTTTTTCTATGCAGCATTACACCTCGTGTTCCTGCTTATGGTGTATTTGTTTCTGAATTAACGCGCTATGGCAGCAGTTGTTCCCAGTACGGGAATTTTATACCATGAAGCAAGCTATACAAATTGGTAACGTAAGCAAATTTCAGGCCCACGCTTGTAAAAAGTATAAAAAGTGTTATTGCCGAAATCACAATATTATCGATTATTGTAACATTACTTGTCAGTTTTTACTTTGCTTTTGGATTATGATTCGGATATGGATTAGTACGTTTGAGTTTGATTACACATGTGGATAAAACAGCTAAACAGAAGGTGAAACAGAAGGTGCTTCCAGGACCAGGTCTTACTTGCCTAGTTGAAGTTCAAGTGTTTAACCGAATTTGTCAGCTACAAAGTTTTACTTCAATTAAGATTGTGATTTGGGCATATATTGGTTTGTTCGGGTTTTTATTATTACATTTAGACTTTTCTTTGTTGTATACTACCAATTCAGATGTTACACGGAAAACATGTTTTACAAAAATGCCCCACGCACAAATTTTTTGCTTATAATGCAAATCAGATAACACTTCAATCTTGTTAAAAAGGGTCATCTAGGTTAACACTCTATAATCAAAATCAAACAATATGTGTAATCAAAATTGAGTAAAAGTAAAATGGAACTATGGGACGTAAGATATTATTATGACAATGATGGAGACGGAGACACCAAACCTATCAACGATATTGTGATAACGGTCACTAAACGTTTTGAGGGTCTTGATAAGTCTAGCTCGCAATATATTATAACATATAGGCACCAACGTCTACAGTATACCAAAGATACATTAAATGTACGTTAAATTAGAAAGTTACCCGTTGAACTGCTTAATATAAGCCAGGAGGTATTAGTTGTTCTGTAACACTCCAATCTATCTCTTTTTGCATTCTTCCATGTCGCGAATAACTCGTAGTCACGGTATTGTCTTTGAGTAGAAACTACAAATGTAAGAAAATAAAATTCATGTTTAAAAAGTATACCAACTAATAATGTTAACACAATATACTACCATCTACAGTTTCATTGAAGATTATTTATGTAGACCACTACAGAATCTTTAATTCAACTCCGCTTATTTAATCTCAAGTAATTGGACTGCCATTAAACGAATGTTATAAGGCCTATTTGTTTGGTTAAGGTTAATTATGCGTGGTTTGGTTGCGTGTTTTCAATTAAGATTGAAAACTTTAAACACAGACACGTTCTAATATTTAATGTTTTGATAATTATAATATTAAATATTGTCATTATATAAATAACCTACCTAACGCATTTGCATGACATAAAATCATGCCATTATTCAATATTTTGCCATTCTCATTTGCTGTAAACTGATTTAAATAATAAAGGACAGTGACTGTAGTTTCTGTCTCTGGAGTTTCTATATCTCTCTTTATAACCTTTATCCCTGGTAATGTCTCCAAATTAGGCGGCGCTGTAGAAATAAACAAGAACACATTTTATGGTTATCAACAACTTATTGTAGCGGAACAAGTAAGCCTAGCCATATATCAACAGGACGCCATGTTTTTGCGGTCAAACCTCTAGTCCAACATAATAGTATTAACCTTAGTAAAAAAGTATACTTTTGTCGCATTGGTCAAGTGTACCAAACTGATTTATGAATTGGTACTGGCAGAAATAATTATGTTAACTTCCTAGTTGTCCAATTGAAAAGAGAAATAAAGCTTATAAGATAAGATAATGCATAATAACAAAGACGTAGACACAGTTTTAGATACAAGATATTTTGGTTTTGGATAAAAAAATAAAAGCAAAACAAACAACGATATACGACCAACCTTGATAAGCAAGAGGTGTCTATATGTAGGTTATAACACTTGATAATTGGAGTTATCAGAAGGAACCCGATTTTAGGAGTCTACTTCAAAGCATACAATAACTAGTAAGTTATACGTTTGGATTTTAAATAAGAAAATAAGGGGAACTAAATTACACTAAAATACAAGCAAAATATGAACCAAACCCTGTTTAAAAAAGTAATTTAATGAAACCCCAATTAAGTAAAAAAAAAAACAACTAATGGACACAAAAGTCAAACATGATCTACCTTATATTCCCAAAATATGAACATGCCATGCTTTTATATATAGTTTTAAAACGTTATCGGATGGAAACCTCATCTGTCAGATAAGCAACACAATGGTAATAAATCAAGTATAGTAATCATATTTGTAAAATTTTCGAACATCAATCCACGAGTATTAGAAGGGTTAATAAACAGTAAAACGTGGAGAGGAGGTCAGACAGATAACACCATGTTACGATAACATGTCTGATAGGCAATAGGAACAAGGAATGCATACATGGTTGGAGGATCGTTACTTTTCGCAGTGAAATCACAGAAAAAATAAAAATTAAAGTAAATTTAAACATGGCAGTAACAGAGACATTTTCAAAAGTAATAGAATAAGAAATATACGAAAACTTTACTAAACTATATAAATTTATTACACATAAATATTTAATTCAGTGTTATTGCAAGCCTATACTTTTCAATGCCTTGAAACGTGTCATGACCATTGTCACAATATTGTTGATAATTATGATGTCTGTACCTGCAATTATCTTGTATGTATTTGACATTCAAAAGTTCCATGCTGCTATCATTCATAATTTTGATATCACAAGTAGTGAATGAAGCTAGCTAGATAGGAGGTGCTTTCCGCAATTCACGATTGAAATTTTATGGGATTTATAGGAAAACAACATTGACCTGTCCCTTGACATTTGATTTAAATATTCATTACAGACGAGTTGATTTAAGATTGGGGATCAAGCGTGTAAATTTCGTCTATATGATGTGACCACTTATCATGGGCAATGTGTATATAAATTGACTGCGAACCTCAACACTAACCATGTATTGGGTGGACCCTCCGATATGAATATTCCACATGAAAGGTCATACGGAAAGGTCAATGTTGTTTACCTATACCTATTTGTTAATTTACAAACATTATGAATTGACTTACACCTTTGTTTGTAAGATGACAAATAACTTCATAGATTTAATGTTAGTTCAATATATTATCTTAATAAATACTTACGACCAGGTGGAGCATAATACAATTCTGAACTGCTGACACCTGACCTATTTTCATGGCTTATAGCTACCACCTATAAAGGACAAAATCCTATACACTAGAAAGATATGCATAAACTATTTATTAAAAACGTACATTATTGAACAATTTTACTTTCACCTGGCCTACACATTCTGAACGTTTTAACCTTTTTCTTTGGCATAAATTTCGATACTTTAAATACATTAAACGTAGCGAAGTCATATTATGATGCAGCATTTTACATTTCCATGAATTTGATTTAAGGGTCCCAGATCACGTCTTTATAATCTATTAAATCCCAAATGTGTTTACGGTTGCCATCGTGAATATTAAAATGTTCCTTAAAATAATAATTGTTAACTCTCTCTCTCTCTCTCTCTCTCTCTCTCTCTCTCTCTCTCTCTCTCTTGTATTATTGTATGTACCTCTATATAGTAGTAATTTTCCGGCTGTACTGTAATGGATTCTATGAACGGGTCCTCATTGTTTGTAGACTGACTTAAAATCTTGCTTTCTAAAGTCTTATTATAATAAAAAAAATCAGTTTATTTAAATAATTTAAATGATTTATATTACAAGTGTAGCTAACTAAGTACATTCATTGTTAGAAACTGCTTTTAAATGGTCTCCCATAAATGGATTGTAATGAGACAATAAGTGCATCATTTCAATTAAATTAAGGTAAGGTATAGTTTAAAATACATTCAAGGCTCGCTCGAAGATAATTTCTAACACACATGTATAAGCAATTGTTATTTTTTGTCATTTGTATAAGAATTTATTAATCTGATGCCGTGTGTTTTTGAAAAGATATTTACAAGATATGCATAAACATTCTTATCGCTGTCCAAAGGAGATATAATTATAAAAAATAATAAAAAAATATATTTACCCCTGTGGCATTATGAATAAATGCATAGCTTGTTATCAAGCTGTTCCTCTCTCGAAGATTCGGTATACGCCATGTTACAATGGCTGTTTTGTAATCTCCGTCTGGTTTGGATACTTTAAAATTAGCAACTTTTCCAGGAGCTAAATATATAGTATTATACCAGTTTTATATTATACATATCTTTAGCAATCACAACACTATGATAGGAAAAGTTCGATGAATACAGTAAGTTTGGTGCCAACCAAACCAAGAATTTAAAAACAATCTCAGCCATTCATTTTGCAAACTCAAAACTCTCTTATTTTGCTCGTACTAGGGGTAATATAAGGATCTAAATCGTCCTGATCAAACAATCAAATTACGTTAAACACGCGAACTTTTATCAGAGAAGTGAGGTCGACTGCCTTTGAAGAGTAAATACCTTAACCGGTTTGTATTTGCTGCACTAAAATTCCTCATCCGTAGCGTTCGAATCAAAATTATTGTAAACAACTTATTTTTTAATGGTAAGAGGAAGAAGTAGACGAATTGAAATAAACTGCATGTTACCGAATCCATCTAAAGCACTATTTTATACGATAAAGCACAGTTTACTTTTTAAAATTCTTAGCTACAGATGTTTTCAAAAACGAGGACCATAGTTGGTACATGTGAAGGTCTGTTAGCAATATGATATTTTTATGAATACCAAAGGTTAATCGAAAGGAAAGACTTGCTGGCATTTTAGGCCATCAAAGCTATTGAGACAATAATTATTTTAAGCCAATGTACACTCTTATGCTGGTAGTGTAATATAATGCTTTGTTCACTTCTTACGAGGGGTATATGGTAGTGGATATATTTTACCTGCTGGAAGTGTTTTATTAGGTGTTATAGTCTTCACTGCACTTGTACCAATACTGGTTGATGTTTTGATGTTTATAACATACTGCCAGCATTCCTCTAGATTGGTTAATATTTTACTTCTCTCATAAAAACCTTTAATATAAGCAGAATATACATTAAAACAAAAGTAACACAATTATTTTAAAATGCCAATTCGCTGATAACATCCGTAATGCGTTATACATGACCAATTTGCGTAATTATAGATTTATCGTTTAATTAAAGAAACACAAACCATAATAGGTCTTTTTTGCCAATCGCTTGAAATATAATTATCACAAGGTATAATCTGATCTGCCTTAAGTGACTTACATAGTGTTATACTTTATGTCAATATGTATATTAACAAAATCATAATAATCAAATACAGTAATACTAATCCATGTCGAAATACCAATCCCAAAGAAAAAACATTGAACTAACATACTAACTTCTAATAGGAAATCGAGATCGAAGCCCTTAAGAAGTGTAAGCGTCTCCTCCTTTAAATAATACACAGTGATATATACCTGACACTGCAACAGTTTTATTAAGAGTTCCTTTTCCATTAATAACATCATACAGATCAATGTTATATGTTGTTATGCCGGGTTTTGGGTCTGGAATACTCCAAGTCAATTTTATTGCCGTAGAGTTAAGTACATCTGCCGATACTTGTGTTACATCTTGTGGTGCTGCAATATCAATTTAATAATAGATTAACAATATACAATGTTACCAAGAACTTAATTCAGTAAAAATAAAAATGTATAAAATGAAATGCATAAAACATCTTTTTAAATAAATATGAAGAGACTGCTTATAAAAATGTAGTTTTGGATTACTTGTTTAAAATGGTATAAGAACATGTCACAAATAAAATTTTCTCATCTATATTCCAAACACAGGTATATTCCTGCAAAAAATGACAATTTAAGTTATTGCGTTTGTCATACATCTTACAATGAGATATAAGTCTAAGTATGAAGCAGTACTAGAATAAACAGTCGAATTTCTATTTTCTTTAACAAAGCTCTCTTGGATAGGTGGCATTCACATGGTCTTAAAAATGAAGGATTATAAAGACAATAAAACGCCATCTACATCTGTATGTGTAGTTAAATGATTTAGCGACATTCTTCTCACTTGATTTAACAATGTTCTGCATAATTGCTGCTTCAACAATTTTTAATTGATATTTGATGCTGCAAATTCTTTAGATTTTTTTAGAAGCCATGTTTGGATGATGTAATATGTAGAAAGAAATTATTTGAATAAGACTTCAGGCAATTTTTTATGACTGTCAGAATTTGTATTAAAGTTACTGATAATAGTTTACTGTAGGAACCACTCTATTTGTGACAGTGAAATACTCTTTATCCATAGAAAATCAAATAAATTTGAATAATTTTGAATTTTCTATGGATATAAAGAGTATTTCACTGTCACAAACAGAGTGGTTCCTACAGTAGTTGAACATGCATCATAAATCCTATATTTGGTAGATTTTATTTGAAAAATGCCCTAACAACGTTTATTTAGTCGGATATAATGTCAAGCTCTGAATCGAATTGACCTAGCGTTAAGCATACACATCATCAAAATTCATTGATGCAAACAAACATATTGAACAATGACGTTCGTTAGCGTACAACGTTATGGATTCATTTTAAGATGTTGCGGAATGCTTATGGAAAGAAATAACGTCGATATTTCCCGGTGTTACGTCATTTCCGTGAAAACGTAAATTGAAGAGATTCCATCTCCAATGGAAATTATTGTTAGAGAAACTTTAAGGGGAAATACGTGTTACACCGGTGATCCCAATTTATTTGATATTTAATGTCGATAATTTTAAAAAGAACAATAGAAATAGACCTTTGCAGTGATACTATATTATGTTATTATTGTGAATTGTTCGATGATTTGAATACACTTAAATACTTTCCCATATTCTACATTTTTTAATCGTGCTTGTTGAATAATATTATAATAAGCTAAATATACCTTCTTGTTTGGTTTCCACCACAGCTGTCTCTCTGTATCCATCACCAGCTCCTGTTATAGCATTAACTGATACACTATAACTTGTATATGGATATAATCCCACTACTTTCTGTATAAATGAGTCATTTTGTAAACCTGTGTCTGTGATCGGGACAGTTATCTTTGCATCGATTGGGCAACTATTTGTAAAACTAGGTTTCTGTTAGAATAAAAGATATAGTGTGAGATGTAATAGCCTAAAATAATCCATTTATTAAAACCATCTTAAATATTGTATATAATTGAGGAAAAACTGACCTGTATTATGTTTGATATCTAAATATAAATGGGTGGTGGTGATAATTTGCAAAACCAGATGTATTGATGTAACAGGAGAAAGGAAAAATTAAAGCAGCAGCCAAACTGGAACTCAAGCCTTCGATCTTCCCAATACAGTTACGGATATATGTGACCCAATATTTATCAACAATCTGTGTTTTATTGCTGCCATGTCCCGTTCTCACGTCTACATGACATTGATTTAAATAATCATACCTCAAACAGCTATACATATTTGATAGGGGAAACAGTGTGCATATTCTTGTTTTGTTTTTAAATACAAGATATGTTACTATCAGTCAATGAATGAATGAATCATATCACATTGTACAAACCTGTACACAATTAGAACACTGATATAAGATCTCCTTAGAACAGGTGGTCCCATTCTTCACAAATATCCTGTATCCAATCAAACTGCCCTTTGTTGAATTTGGTTTCATCCAACTAACATTAATAGTTCGACTAAGTACAACTGTGATGAGTAAATCCTGTGGCTTTGAAGGCACTGAAACAAATTAACATTAGTCGTTTATAAGAGTATAAAATGCAAACAGCACGAAATATGTATACATATTTACAGGACATTTGGCCCAGTAAAAAGCAATGTTTGACCAGCCTGGACAAGTTATTACAGAACTGAATGTTATATATATGTCTAAACAGTGGTAGAAACAGACATATGCAACAGGCAAAATTTGTTATTGTGGCATAATAAACAATTATAACACAAAAGATACTGTAGTGGACCAGAAATTAAAACCATTTATAAAAGTGTTGTTTCTCTTCAGTTTCTTTGGACCGTTGCTACTACTAGATTTATAAACGTTTTTTGCAAATTGAACATGTCATGATATTTTTTTCAAAGTCAAATTAAGCCAGGGATGGTTTTGTTTCCATACTGCTTGCATTTTGCAATGGGAGCTTTTGGATTCATATGCCCAATCTCTTTTTTCTTAGCAAGAGCCGATTCATTAAACTTGATTCTTTCGATTGATTTCTCTGGGATCGAATCTTTGCCAAAGCAAAGTATCATTGCAGACATAATTTATATCAACTTACAAAATCGCCAATTCATGAGTACTGTAATCCTTTAAATGCTTAATTTACAGTACATGAAAAATACAATGTATAGATTTTTTACTTACCAAAATCACTGGCTGGACTGGCATTGTCACGTTAAACATGTAGGTGACTCAGATCGAGAGATTATATTTGAAAAAACGAAACGGACAAATGATCCGGAAATTGAAAAAATAGTTATTGGACTGAAGCAAAAATCACCAGACCATGCAGACATGTCCAACTTATTTCACGTGGTTTGATAATGACCACTGATATGAGAATGTTTTTAAATACAATAATATCACATGCAATTTCAAAATAAAAAATTCTCAAGATATTTCTGCTATTGATAGTTTCCAAAAAATATTTAATTAACCATACATGAAATAAGAGTTTCAAATATTTTACGTAAGTATGATGGGAGATGTTTTATTTTGTCAATAGAAAATCAGTTGTATTATTAACAGACTTAGGTTAACTTTCAATTATTTTCTCGATTAACAATTTTATGAGTAAAAGTTGAACAGTGACAGGACAGTATAAAACCATAAATATCTTCCTAACCTCTACAGAGTTTTTTTCAGTTTTTTAAGCTTAGCTACATGTGTTCAATGATAGGCAGACCTAATTTATCACATTTAATTTGCTGTGTGCATTATCTACATTAGAAATTATGAGTAATAAACAGGAAACTTACATCCCGGTTTGGTTGTACAGACAGTAGTAAAACTTTGAGGTCCAGTATATTTATCATTTCTAGCTCTGACAGTAAAGGAATAGTAACTTTCTGAAATAATCAACAAATAAAATCAACAATGAAAACTGGTCTAAAATAATTTTTGCCCCTCCACTGGTGACTGAACAGTACATTGAGGATCCAATAATTTTACAATTCACATAGACTTCACTGAGGACATCACAACCACATGTAGCAAATGACTTCTTAATGATACCAAATTAGAAAAAGATTTTTACAATGACAAGTTTGTTTTTGTTTTTGGCCCTTACCCCTGTGACTCTTCAGGAAACTTTCATGCCCCTCCACATACTTAAGATACTGGCAGAGTTTGGTTGAAATCTGCCAAATTGTTCATGAAAGCTATAGGAAGTTGAAAATGTGACAGTTAATTTATGTAAAGCTTATGACAGACAAACAACAATTGCAATAGGTCAACATGAACAAAGTTCAGTTGACCTAAAATAAAAAAAATAAATAAAAATAATAAAAAGAATTTTACCTTCTGTCAACTTATCTATTTCTGTAGTTGGTGCTGGTGTTGTTGTATTAACAGTCCTCGGAGATCCTGGTCCAGCTATCACATTAATTAAGTAATGCATTATATCTCCATTAGGATTAGCAGGTGGAGTCCAGCTTAAGGTCACATGGGTGTCCATAATTGTGACACAATTAAGATTAGTTGGTGCACTAGGTACTGCAAAAAATGAAATTCTAATTTCTTAACTGTCAAATCACACTATGCTTGAAACAGTAATGGTAGAAGGTACAATAATTTTATCGTTTTTATGCTTGGTTATATGGCTATAAAAACCATCACATTATATTCCTTAATAATTTACTTCAAATTTATTCATACAACTAAACACAATACAAAACAATGGAGATTATGTGACAAAAATTTTTTTCTTTATACTTCAATAAAAAAAATTCAGGTTAACCCGCCCATTTCTGGAACAGTAGCATGTGCAGAACGGAACTGTTTTTATAGTTTGTTCAATACACATCACAGACACAACATTATATCTCACAAACATGATGTTTATTCTGTTTTGTCCCTGTTACAACTTTATTAGAAATTTTGCCTAAGGAAAGCTACATTAGACAAACGGATGTATGCCACTAATGGTCAATTTTGTCACTTCAATCATTTATCCAAAATTAAATCGGATGCATGCATGTTCAACTTCTTTGTTTATCGATCGTCCTTCTCGCAATTAAAATATCACAATTTGGCACCATGCTAAGCCTATGAAATGATATCAGTTTTGCTGTGTATCGGAAATATCAAAACAGGCTGGTGGTATATAGTTGTATTAAACATCTCACTGTCTTTGATCAAAAGTCATGCAACATATGAATGATACTGGCATGGGACTTCATTTCATAAGCGACTACCGAAATTGAAGTTCTGTAAGAAGCTACAACCTGTTCTTTTCACTTTTCACAAACTTTTAAAACGGGGCAAAATCCTGCAATTTGGAGAGGTTTATTTTATATATTCATCGGATCTAAAATGGTCTGTCTGTATGACCTAATGTTTTTTTTAGATTAAACTACTTCATCAGGCTACTGGCAATACAAGATTCACTAGCCCTGGCCAATTTTTACTTGCCACAGGCTAAAGGGCTAGTGTTTGTGTATCAGACCTAATTACAAAGTGATATATAACACTATTAACTGTATTGCAGATGGTGTATGCATGTTTAATTTGTATTCTTCATAAAACAATTATTTACTTTTGGTGAGGTGAATTTTGGATAATACAGACCTGACCAAGGTCATTAGGTTGAGGTGAACATTACTTTAGTCGGGTCTGTATACTGTATAATAATGTACCATGAATATATCTTATCTGAGAAAGTTTCTTATTTCTCTATGTACTCTTTCCCTACAGTCTGAACTGTGAAAATTTCTTACTATAAAATAGTTTAGAACATCAAAACCTGTGAAAATTTTCTACCATTGTTTCTTCTTATACAATAATCACATCGATATCAAACCAGTAATTGTTTCATTATATACATTTAAACTTATTTTAGTGTAATCAGCACGATGGTCTCAACTTGGATATTTAGATATTCACCAAGTCAGTAAACCTAACCAGTGATTAACATATCAGCATGATATGTTTTACAAATGACTAAATGCACTGTACTAACTCATTCCATTAAAATCAAAATTATAATTGTCTCCAAACTTGAGGATTCTGCAGATGCACAACATTTGGGCTGAATCTCCTCTGCTTTTTTTTTTGATGTATTGCCAAATCTGTCAAGGTGTGACAGCGCATGCTAGCTGTTGATTGGTTAGATAAATATAAGGTTAAAATTTCCAGAAGGTTCTTATTCTATTTTTGGATGAGAACTGTGCGGCCAAGTTTGTGTTTCTATTTCTCATGTTTATTGTGTTTAACAGGTCTGCCAACTATTTTTGGACTTTTTGAGACATGTTTTATTGAATTTTTCTACTTGTATTAAAAACAAACATACTGAAATTGTTATATCAGAGAAAAGGAAAATGTGCTGTCATATCTTAATACATTATGTCTTTTCAACAGCATTTTGAGCATGTTAAGGCTAATGAATATAACAATAGAAAATATAATCAGATAATTCCAATCTTCTTTTTTTAAAGATTAGTCAATGGCTAAAAAAGCAGCATAAGAACAAATTATAAATCATGGAACAACTACCAGTAGTATAACTACTTACTAGTAACAGTAGTTCTTGTATTACCATATCTAGGATCACTTGTCATGGTACCACTAACTGCTGTTATAGTTATGTTGTACCTTCTACCTGGTGTTAATGATGTCATAGTGATGGAATTGGTAAATGTTGTTTGTATACGAGTATCACCATTACCACCATCAAATACAACTCTGTAATTTGTAACTATTCCTGCTGATGCTATCCAGGTTAGTGCTACTTGGTTACCAGTAATATCAGGAGAGATGGTCTTAATTTTTCCAGGTACTGCTGGCTCTGAAAAAAAAGAATTATATGTACTTCAACATGCAATTGTTTTTGTACAATAAATATTGTATTGAAGTAAGATTCAAATTAAAGCCATCAAAATCTGATTTTTTAAAATAAAACTTCAATATTTATTATTTTTTTAATAATTAGTGTTGTTGGTTATTAGTAATTGAAGCTTGTCAACATTTCTCTTAACCAATTCAGTATTACAACTTTGAACTTGACCTTTGAACCCATGTTCAAATATCGCCTTAATCACTTTGTACAGATTTTGCTTAGGTAAGTAGTAAAATGTAATAACCTGTGTATAAAACTTACTTGTGGTAATCGGTGCAGTATCAGATAATACTTCCAGAGGTGAAGTTCCACTGTTGTCATCTATAGACACCAAATTAAAATTGTAGGGACCACCAGATGTCAGTCCTGTTATAGTAGTTGATGAATCACTCAGTGAAACATCCTTAGATGCTGTAGCTGTTCCTGTCCATCTGACCTGTCTTCTTTCAATAACACTGCTAACAGCAGCAGAAGGGTTTGTCCATGTCATAGATACAGAATCAGTCCCTGATACCGTCACTTGAAAATTTGTTACTTTAAGTGCACTTACTGTAATAACAAAATTGTATCATGAATACAGTACTTAATATTGAACACAAATTTGAAATATGCCATAGTTGATGATGAAAATTACAACTCCCTTGCTTCATTGCAAAAGTGATAATTTATACATATAATGGAAAGAAGTTTATTATATACCAGTATAACATTACCTTCCTTAATAGCTTTACACATACATTTTGTTATAGTTTTATATTATAATAATCATTAATACACTCATATGTTAATTTGTAACATGAATGAGAAATTAACATGTATGTTAAGTATCTGTAGAGAAAATTCACTTTATAAGTTTTAATTGAAAAGGCTTTTTCCATTTAAGAACTTGAGATTTCATTGATCTTGTGTAAAATTTTGATTAATGGGATGAAGTAGCAGTTATATCATACCACTTTATATGGTCAGACATTTTCCTTGCTACAGTTGCTAGAGAGAGCTACTTGATAAACTGAACATTCTGAGATTCTCCCATTCATAGGGAAATTAGAGAAATAAGTAACATGAGCACCACTGAGTAGGGCAACATAAGCCTTTCAAAGTCTATATTAATAAATGTAAGTAGGAATAATAAGAAAAGGTTAAATGCTATTGGAAACATCAATTATTGGTAATAGTCAAGATTATCTATTTGAGTAATTAAATACATGTATAAACAAAAATCAAATCTTGTATTTTCTACATATAAACCTTTTTGACACTCAAAGGGCAATTACATCTGTAAAATGTCACGCAGAACCTTCATGATCCCAATCACACATGCTAAATTACAAAGCAATTGATTTGAAATTGTGGGACTAGTTGCACAAGGAATGCGAAACTGGATGTAAATAACTACAATTTTGTGGAAAGTTGAAACAGAACAAAAAACCAGTTTTTTAAGTTGTTGTAAATCCATACCAAATTTGAAATGAATTAAATGAAAAAGATACATGCTCTTGCATTTTCTACATTATGTCCTTATTTGGCACTCAAATGGACATAACTCCCAACAAATTCCATGCAGCATATTCATTTTAAGACATACACATCTTCATATGTTCCTGACAAATTTCAAAGCAATCACTCAAGTAAAATGGATGGCCTGACAGACAGGTTGATTCCTGTAATGCTCAACTGGCACAATTTGAAAATCGGTGGAAAAATGAATGCACAATGGCCATTTTAGTGTTTTGCTATTGATAGTAACAGTGGCCATCTTGGATTGTATACAAGGTTGCCTTGTACAAACTTTGATCTACTCCACCTGGAGACCTTCCACACCATATTTAGTTTCAATTGGCCCAGTGGTTTCTGAAGAGAAGCTAAACATTTGACCTCATTTGCATACTTTGCTAAATTTGGGTCAATGAAAATTTTTTTAGAAATATAAATATGTTTAATGGCTACTGTATTTCCATAAATTGAGTGCACATGTTTTTTTATTTCTTTTTTTAATTTAAAATGTTTCCATTGTTTCCATTAAACTATCAATAAAAGGCATTTAAAATGCAGTGACCTAACCAAATTATATTTTTAATTCAAATCATTATTGTTCAGTTCTCCTGTACATAGAGATTTTGCGAAAATTTGGAAACTTGACCAAGTTTATACACCTATTGGGCCTCATTCAAAGTTACATCAGGGCATTTATGGCCAGGAAGGTCATTGTTGTTCAGGTTTTTTCCAGTGTGATCATCATGAATATTCAAATTATGACATAACGTTAAACTTTATAGTTGTTCCAAGTTAGAAGGTACTAAAGGGATAATTTTGACATAGTCATATTTGTTGTTTTGTTAAAAAGTTAAAAAATTGCTCTATGCACAGAATTAAGTTCACTTTTTCATGAATGAAAAATATTTTTTCCTATTAGGTCAATATATTTTGTATTAAGTTTTGACAAATTTTTTGTAAGTTTGTTGGAAAATACAACTTTTTTTTGCATTTTCCATGTGCACTGAATTTGTGGAAACACAGTAGGTAACTTATGTCTATTATTTCAAGCTTGAAGAAAATCGGTAGCAAATTGAATGCACAATGGTCATTTTAGTGAATTTGCTGTTCATAGTAAGGGATGACATCTTGGATTTCATACTTGGTCACCTTATACAAAATTTGATCTACTTCACCTAGGGACCTTCCACACCATATTTTGTTTCCATTGGCCCAGTGGTTTCAGAGGAGAAGATCAAAGTTAATGCACTGACGCATGCTTCACCATGCCATATAATTAACTCAACTGACATAGCCAGCTGAGCTAATTATACTTCATGATCAAACTTTGTTGCCGTGATAGTTTAAGAGATATGGAGATTTTTTTCAAAATTCTTATTTCCTTCAAAATGCAAGTTTTTACCTAAAAATATATATTTGAAACATCAGCTGAACCATCTACTTATTTACAAGCAGTGATCCATAAAATAATAAACAATTAACCTGATTTTACTGAGAAATAATTTTTGTAAAATATTAACAAGAAATGTAAAAGTTTGTCTAAATCTAAGTAACACAATTTATGTAATGTAAAATATAAAGAAAAGAAAAGAAGTCAAAATCATTCTCTAAATTACAGTAGATCACACTCAGGTACTAAGTCCGTTACGAGGGATTTATTTTACCAAAATATAGCATCATGATCACAGTGACCTCACATGGCATGATAAATGTGGTTGACCATAACCATAAGCAGGTGATCTAAAATTCAATGAAGACATTCCCAGAAAACCAGTAAATGTCACAGGTACATGTATGTTTACAAAATGAAGAGTAAAATTACAAGCCTGGCTTGTTTTTAAACAACTGAATTATTTCAGAGTACTTATTGATTACGAAAAAGTGTTGTATTTTAATGATTTACTGCTATACTTACATGTTGCCAAACATGTTCCTCCAAGATAATAATGATTTTCCTTGCATTTACATGTAAGCTTTTGTGTACATTCTAAATTCTTTGATCCATCACATTTTAATGCATTGCTACAAGCTTCACCAAACATCTTTAGACGTTCTAAAAAAGAAACCAATATAATGCATAACGTTCAGCTGATTAGCAAAAGAAGTATTTGCTTGTATTAAGAACACCACTACTGTAATGCAGAGATGTCAACCCTAAACTGCAGTCATCAGTAATAATTTTAAAATATACCTGTTTTTTCAGTAATTTAAGATACCTGTCAGTAATCACTGTAAGGGGCTTGACCTAAAATATTTACAGTAATTAAATAAATCTATTTTAATGCTACAAATTACCATTTATTACTTTATTGCCCCCTGCAGTAATCACTACCCCCATGCCAGATCGATGTATCAGTTTTGCACATGTTGCAATATGCATACAATTCCTTTGATGAACCCTTCATACAAGGAAACTGTGTAGAATATTCATTTTTAAACTTCTGCACCGCTTATTGGATTTTTTTTAGGCGGCAAGACCCTAGGATTGTCCTAAATTGTACTATGATTGCATTGACAACGTTTGACCGGTTTCCGCGTTGTATGAACTCTATGCTCTGCTTTAGCAAGAGTTATAGTGCTCGCTTTAAGGGATCCAGATATGTAAATTTGTACGTATTAAAGAAATAGGTAACGGAAACAAGTAAAACCAGATTCGCTCGAATTTTGAATTAGAACGATCCAGACTTTGGGAACCAGATTTTTTGCTGTAGTTTTACAGAATGGACTGTAATACCATACTTTTGGATGAAAATTCACAATAATTACGGCTAATATGTAATGGTTGGCATCTCTGGTAATGTATAACTAATACCAGTTATATCTGATTTAGATAGTTAGTTACATAATACCTGGTGTATACTAATAATTTCCTTTTGAACCAAGTTCTAATTCTTATTCTAGAACTGCAAGTTTTAAATTTTAAGTTTATTTCAGGATGGTGAGATTCCAGTTCTGCTGTCCAATTCATTTTTTGTCTGTTGTTGATTCAGGCTACAGAATTTCCATAGTCAGATGTTCTTGTCAAAACAGTAATTTTTTTTTGTGTATTGCCAGTGTGTATACAATCAGTGTACATAACAGTCAAAAACCGTGATATCATAAGATGCGTTATCATTTCCATACAATGACTCACCACAAAGAATAAGTTGACTAAGTTTAATTTATTGATTGATTTAATGGTGGTTTACATCCTATTCAAGAATTTTATACTTATACCAAAACTTCACTAGCTAGATGAAGTGGCAGATTTTTTATCTTTACAGTACTCTCAGGGCAATGTACAGGGACAGTTGATTGATTGAATGGTGCTTTACGTCCTATTCAAGAATTTTATACTTGTATCAAAAGTCACTAGCTAGGTGAAGTGGCAGAAATTTTTTATCTTTGCAGTACTCTCAGGGCAATGTACAGGGACAGTTGATTGATTTAATGGTGCTTTACGTCCTATTCAAGAATTTTTTACTTTTTATCAAAAGTCACTAGCTAGATGAAGTGGCAGAGATTTTTTTATCTTTGCAGTACTCTCAGGGCAATGTACAGGGACAGTTCTTTTACATGCTAAGCCTTCTTTCATGCGGACATCAATTCTTATGGTTTCTTCTGAAGGATCCCATGGTTTAAACCCACAAACTCCCACATGGCTGATTTTGAGATCAATCAGATAATGGTGCATCTCTTAAATTTGCAGAAACTAAATTGTTAACCAGACCATAATCATGATAATGCATCATATCAATTTTAATCTGCATGTGAACAATCAAGATAGCTTTTCAGTCTTCATTTTTCAAAAAATAGTACTATTTAATTGAAACCAAACTTGCATTATTTGCTCATTCTGAAATATATAGCAATAGTTTTTCTGAATTTTAACCCTAATAACTTAGCAATTTTCCTCCTAAAGGTTCAGACATATTTCGAAAAATTTTGTTGAGTAGTAGATTGAAATTTCAACATTTCTTTTATAAATATTTACATTACACATACCTGTAGTTCCAGAAGTTGTTACAAATGTTGATTGTGCTGTCGCTCTACTTGTTGTATCTATAGATGTGATTGTTATTGTATATTGTGTACCAGCCGTAAGTCCAGTAAGTGTAGCTTGGTTTGTATTAAATGGTTTGTTTAATGTAACAGGCTGTATCTCTGAAGTTGATACCTCTATTCTATCTATTGAGTCAGAATGTGAAGGTAAAGACCAATTAACCAATAACTGTGTCTGACTTAATGTACTTGCTCCTGGATTTGTAACTTTAAGATTGGCAACTACAAATACAAATATTTTAGATTTTAATATACAGTAAATCATTTCTAAATTATCACTTGATGACTTTGTCACATCTATTTTCACTAGTCTATGACAACTCATGACAGACAACTCACTGACACGACTGGCCATAGACAAAGACAAGTGGTAGACATGGATGACTGATCAACATTCCAATTCATCAGCAGGACAATTCATCCACCAGACAACTCATAAACAAGTACTCACTTTGATTACTATTTACCTTGGATTAAAATAAAAATCAAAAAGAATAAAAGCTGTTCAACAAAGAATTTTCTTAGTTGCATTTTGTATTTTAAATCATGGCTGAAGGAGGCAGAGATGGTTTTTACTTTGTAAAATGTCAGCCAGGAGCTGATAAGTTAGCACATGCTTGGTACATATAATCACTGCAACAGGAGAAGAGACAAAAAGTCTTACTGGATTTGTGATTGAAAAGTACCAGGTGCAGCCCAGGGAGAATTGGTGAAAGAGTCTTCGAATTCAATGCATTGAGGGAAAGTAGGACAAACTTTCCAAGACTTACTCTATCAACCTTAGCTGAAGACATAAATTTAAAAGGTGAATGGTGCTTAGCTTCTGGCGAAGATTGGGTTGTATTTTATGTTTTTTCTTAATTTTTGATCTGTTGATGAGAGTGTTAAACTTTGACACAGGTGGAGTCTACAAGATTGTTCATTAGTAAGTTGTCTGTGTCGGTGAAATATTTGGTTTATGACTAGTGTCTGTTGTGTACTGTATTTGCACCAGTATTTTTAAGTCCAAAATACGAAGTATTTCTTTCAGTTTTTGAAATTCAAACTTAACACTCAAACCCTGTTCAATGTAAATCCTTTAGGTAATACTTATATTACAGTAAACTGTCAAAATGCAGTTGAATTTGATCTTGCTTGTAGCTTTAATTACTTATTCAAATACTGTATAGCGCTTAATATTTGCAGTGCCAAATTTTGCAGTCAGTACAGTTGGTGTGTTTAAATTCTGTTCTGCATAGTGGGTTAAAAGAAAACCAACTTTTCTTTGACAAATTAAGTTGAACTTCTGTTTAGTTAGCTACAATCACCATGTGTAATCAAACTTGAGAATCAAAGAAACTGCTGAGTTCCCCCACCCTATGTACATGATGTATGACACATTACAAGAAATGCAAAGTTTTAAGATGTTCTGTGATGCGTCTCATTTACAGGTTAATTCAATTACTTCAGAGACCATTAATATGTGCTTTTTTTACCTACTAGTAATCCATTGAATCATAGTCAAACTTCAATCACTCAAATTCTAAAAAACTTAAAGTCACCCTGCTTGTCCCTGCAAAATTCCTGTTATACCCTTTATAAATAAACCTCCATAGCTCAAACTTTGATAGCTTGAATAGCCCAGCTTGCTCAAACAAAATATTTTTCTCAAAGACATAAAAACATCTATTGCTCAAACACAATTTTTGTTATAATAGTGTGTTGCTAGGCATTTTCAAGAAAACACAAACTGTAGTTATGTTACAGATTTCATCAAAAGTAAAAGATGACTACCGAGTGCTACTTGGGATTAGTAATTAACCTATTCCTGAGACAATTCAATAATCTCTTAATCAGATAACAACACACCGAGGTACTTGATCAATAAAACACCCGAGTAGTCCATGCTTGACAATTGACTTTTAATAACGACACCAATTCATGGATCCGAAACTGTCAATCAAACTCGGTTAACCGACCAATCAGATCGCGAGTTACAACACACCCACTTCGACCGTCATGTTAGGATCACAAGCTATTGGTTGCTAGGCACGAAAGAAGACTTTGTATTTTTCGGAAATTCAATTAATTTGTCAAGATGGTAAAAAGATGTGCATGGAGATTATGTAATGTAGACGTGCGGTATCCTGAACGGCTACAAGGAACCAGACTGATTCAATTCGTCAAGCCACACATAGATTTAGAGACTTGTAAACGCTGGTGAAACTCTGATGCTGTGGAACATGTGAAAAATTATGAAGCTTCAGACCTTGTAGCGACTTGTATCAATCCCACTATGTGAGAACAATGGCCAGTTAGTCTGAAAAAAATAACAAATATAACCTTTATTGCGAGGTATTGAAGAGTTAAAAACTAAAAACATAGGAATATGACAAAAACATTTTGATTTTAAATTTGGAAACAGTTCATTAACGACAATGGGTCTTTATTATTATCATCATTATTTCTTAAGGTGTTGTAATAAATTTCAGAAATTGATAATCTGAAAATTATGAGACGTTATTCATTAATTGATTAACGACACAATTGTGTTAACAAGTTGTAAAAAAAAATAAATTGAGGCGCTTTTCACACCAACAATTATCGTAGACAAGTTAAAAAGTTTGGCCAGAGGCACTGATTTTATTAAATTTTTTTTTATTAAAATTGATACTTTATCTATAAATATAATCACACCCCGAGGGTGTAATTGTAATTTAAAATGCCCCTCGGGGTGTGATTATACTAATTACAAATGCACGCAAGATCCATGTCTGACTTCCTGGTCAAACGCCTTGGATAATACTGTATAAAAACTGGCCAAACTATTTTTTTTATTAAAAAAACACATTTTTTGTAAAATTATTTCATTTAAATAAAAGACACACCCAGCCTTGCAAGAACAATGTGCATCTGTAATTTTTTCTTTCGATATTTCGATGTTGAGTCGATGTGGTAGTTCGTTTTTCCTCATTGATGCCCAACATTTAGCTGTTACCAATACACTGCCATTCTCCCGTTTTTCGGTCGAAGTCTTTATGTCATGAATGTATCCTTGAGTAAAATAATTTAGCCCCTAGCCTTTTCTTGAGCTTTTTTCGACAAGTTGCTAATTTTTGGTAAAAATGAAACATTTATATTATCGGGAATTTCCTCTAGACTTCTTTACTGTTCGACGTAGCCGCCATCTTTGTGAAAAGCTTGTGATCTCGTAGCGACAGTAACTAAGGGGGCGGAGCTTATGATAGTTTTTCGGATCCATAAATTTTTTCACATTCATTGGAATGTGTATGGCAGTGTGTATTGCCCATATTTCCAGTGATTATTAATGACCGGTAATCACTCTGCTATGTGTGGTAGTATTAATTATATGGAATAATTAGTTAAGTTTTATTTAATTAAGCTCTTTTTTAATTAACTGTTTACATTAATTGTAATTGTGGTGTCCTGTGATGTTGTTTAATATTGTCAGCCATCTTTTATTGTGTTCGTCTTGTGTTGTTATCTTCTTCTTTTATAGGAGCACCCAAACTTTAACTGTCATTCACCTGTCAATCAATATACTTACTTACGTCATGTCACATAACCGGTTTGTCCAGTTCTTTACTTTCACCTCATTGGCTATTCGTACATACTGGTCAGTTGTTTTGGCGCTCTTAGTATTTTTATCACTCTTTAGTCATTGATGGTCATATTTGACGTGTTTTTATTAGATCAATATTTCCAGCTACTTTAACATCAAAGGTATGTTACATTCATTTACTTATTGGTTCATTCATTTACTAATTTATTCATTTATATTTCCCTATTTCTAGTTGCTATATTTTCTTGGATCATGTTCATTCAGTTTCTGTAATTTTCCAGTTGCCACGCCTAGTCTTATTAATGCTATTTTAAAGTATATACTAATATTTTAATAAGTGAGAGAGTGTATAAATATATTTAACAATGATTAAAGTAAAATATAAAATATCAAAAATATTTAATAATATAACTGGTTAAAAAGTTAGGATAGCGTAAATCGCACCTGCCATTTATTTATTGTTGCCTAGCAATGTAATCCGTTGCTATGGTGTCTATTTCCCCCATATTTTTACATTATTTTCCATTGTAAGTAAAATCCATACTTACAATATATTTTCATATTTTTATTAGGCTACAGTACATAAGTTTTTATAACTCAGAAGTTACCATGTAGGTCAGGACATTCTGGACCACATCTAGGTACGGTAATGCACAATTTTTACGTGCTATATACACTGTTATAAAGTTACAACAATTTTCAGTTAGGCGTTATGTTTTCTGGAGTATTTTTATTTCTTGATAATATGTTATTTTCATTGGTAACAATATAGTTTTTTATCAATATTTCAAGATATATTTATGTTTTATACACAAAAAAGTAAAGTTATTGTAAAATTGTTTCAATAAGAATTCTAGTTCCGGTCGTATTTTTATTGTAATAAGTAATGGTAATATAATATCCACTGTAATTAAACAAGTGACATACAGAGTTATCTTTCTTTATGCAAATTAATGTAATGGGGTACATCGTGGGATATTTTTGTGTTTTATCATATTGAACTGTATTGTAAGGATTGTTTTGTATTTTTATTTTTGTAGAATGTGAAGGTAAATGTGAATGTGAATGTGATATAAAATAATACATATATATAAAAGAACCCAAGGAAGTATTTGTTATTCTTTACCTGAAATAAATACTGTGACATATGTATTATAATTCATTTTTAAATTTTTAACAAGAACTATCTCATTCAAAACAATTGTCATGTTCTAGATAGCTTGTTAGTCATTTTTAGACATTTTTCGTCTGTCAGTAAAATTGGAGCCTTAACCTCACATCGCATCTCTTTGTTTGATTGCTCAAAAATTAGATCCCTTACATTGGACTTCAAGCCATTGAAGATCTTTCTGTAAATACTGTTGTTTTCATTTTCATTTTAGAGATGAACTAGTGATCTTAATACTTTATTTCCATTATATTATGCAGATATGTATGTTAATCAAATGTTGAATGCAGATTTTTTTGGAAAAAAAGACAGCGATCTATGACAAGGTGATGATTTGGAACGGTTCATATCTGTATGTCAGATTCAAACACAGAATGATGTTCTTCATGTTATATGGTATTTTTGGTCATAATTTATTTTTGAGGAAATGTATTTGATTGCTAATATAGTGAAAAATAAAAGTCCTGCTAATCTTAAGCGCTATATATGTGGTAACAAAGATTTGTAAAATAAAATCAATGATTATTGTAACAATAACAGTACTTACTAGGATGACCTACACAGGTACCACTATGGTGATATGTGTTAATATTCTTGCATTTACACTGTTTAGTTTGTATAGATAAAGTGGCACAATCCAAATCTTTTGTTGTATCACAAACTAATGATGAACCATCACAAACAGCATCAAATCCAACTGTTGTACCTGAATATTAATATAAAAATCATATTATAATGCATTTCAATACATAATGATTTAATAAACTTTAAATATCATCTTTTATAAGATAAAATTTGTACCATTACAACATGTACAAATTGGAACAATTAAATTTTAAGGAAAACGCCTAAAAAGAAGTCCCGTATTTCCCAATATATTTCATGAATAATGAAAATGTTATTTATATCAGATCCACCAGAGACAAAATATATTCATTAAAACTGAAAGTAAAATTATTTCTTTTGTGTTTTTGTTTTTTTCCTACATTTGAAATAAGAACGAAACTGGTAAATTAGATCAACTTGTGAAGATTTATTTATTGGTTTTCCTATTAAATAGTAATGTTAGCCATCTTAGAGTCAGGCAGGTCATGTGGGATTTTTATTTAACTCATTATCAGCCAAGGCCTTACATAACAAATTTGGTTTAAAATAGCTCTGTAGTTTCAGATAAAGACAGGAATGTTAAGAGTTATTCTCTGAAAGGACCAAACTGCCTTTGAAATCGTATGTCACAAATTTTGAAAATATTTTACCTAATCAATGGGTACATATAACGAACCAAGAAAACATTATCAAACTTAGTTTTTGATATCGTTTTGATGGTATCCAACCACAAGACGATCAGTAATTAAAATTTAAGAAAGTTTTATAAATTGTACATGATCGTTGTTTGTCATTTTGGATAGAGAGAAAGTAGAGTTTTGGAGACAAGACAGTCGCTAGGGAGGGGTTCATTCTAGCGTTTGTATGTAACTGGATAATTTGCTGTTAAGTCTGGTTTTTAATAAACTGTTGCTTATCACTCACAATATTCCTGTTTCATGTTAATTTTACTTCCAAATCGGAAAAGTATTAAAATCCACATTTGTATTCCATGTGTTCAGACACTGTACGATTTATCTCCCTTTCACGGAAGTAAAAACTAATCGATAAATCAGTTTTAAAATGTGACAGAATATACCTCAACACCAAAATACATTATTATACCCTTCAAAATAAATTTGAATCACCACAGACTTCATAAAGAATTAGTTAAATTCACCTGCCATTGTTGTTTATTTTATAAAAAAATATGATTTTACATCGTAGGACGCAAACTTCCTGGACTACTTTTTATTGACTTACGAGATCAGTTCATCCGATTGCACAAATTATCAGATGCATCCCGCCGCAACATTTTACTAGATTCCGGAATATATTTCGAAAATTTATTCCAAATGTGCATATTAAACCAAATGCATTACCCGTCTCAGAATACATATCTTACTATAAAACAGATATATTTCTTTCACATTCAATAACCAGGCGCACTATTTCCATGCATAATCATTTTATACCATTTGATAGTAAAGAAGCCCGATCTTGACAGAAAGTGGTAGGAATGTACGCTTTCACAAAAATGGAATTAAGGGAAGTAATTTAATATTTCAATGTTCCTTTTCACCCTTTTTTTACAATCAGTGATCTCTAAATTATTCCATACAAAAGATATAACATACCTGTAGTTCCAGAAGTTGTAACAACTGTTGACTGTATTGTCACTCTACTTGTTGTATCTATAGATTCAATTGTTATTGTATATGATGTACCAGCCGTAAGTCCAGTAAGTGTTGTTCCAGTTGTTAATGGTTTGTTTACTGTAACAGGCTGTATCCCTGGAGTTGATACCTCTATTCTATCTATTGAGTCAGAATGTGTAGGTAAAGTCCAAGTTACAGATAACTCTGTCTGACTCACTGTATTTGCTCCTGGATTTATAACTTGAAGATTGGTAACTACAAATATAAATATCTTATATTTAAATATACAGTAAAACACCCCTTGATAATTTTGCCTCACATATTTCCCCCTGTATTTTTAAGTCCCAGTGTATTTCTTTCATTTATGTTGTATTTCAAACTTGACATTTTACCTTTTTCAATTCAAAATCACTTATTCTTGTAATATAGTACACTGTCAAAATACAATTTAAATAATTTGTCCCCTACACAGTAAAATCAAGAGTAGTAAACATCTCCATAGAGTGTAGTCACCTGTCATTGGCATCAGTCTGAGTCAGTTCCTAACCCTTTGCTGTATAAACAACTTCAGCAGAGCGGTTACCTACCAAACATAGCCAGCAGCCGCCTCTAACAGCATCCTGATTGGAAAAGCTCCTTGTCTAAAATAGCCACTAAATACTATCCTCGGGAACAAAACTATCATAAAAAATCATTGAAATCAGAAACAACCTACCCATAGTGATAAAAAATAATAGTTTTAACCTACATGCAGCATGATAAACTTGTACATTGGACATAAAGATAAACAAAAGTAAAATACACAGTACTAAGAATGACTGTCATATGTGCTTAGCGATAGCGTACTATTTCGAGACATTTATGATAATTTGTATGTATGCATTGATTATTTTCAGTATTTTTGGAGGGATTTATTTTTAAAAAGTTGCTTGATGGCCCTCTATTGTTATTTTTTTATAAATCAGTCTTTTTTATTCATTTGCAACTTCAACATTTGAAACATTTATGATAATTTTGCATGTATGCAATGATGTTTTTTAATTTTCAGTAATTTTGGAGGGATTTCTTTTTTTAAAAAAAATAAGTAGCTTGACAGCCCTCTAATTAATTGTTTTTTTTTAAAATCAGTATTTTTTATTCATATGCAACTTCAACATTTTCTACTTAGTTTTTTTATAATCTACAAATTAACGGTACTTTCAGAGTTCAGAAATTTTAAAACTGCCTCTTGATAAGTGGCGCTGTAGAAAAATAATCACGAGACCAAAAGCCAATTTCAATTCGCCCAAATAAAGTTCATGAATTGATAGTAAATTTAAATACAAGACACTTTTGGCTTCTAAGCATGACAAGAAATTATTATAGCTTATTTGTTGATACCAGTAGTTTTTTTGTGATCATTTATGCCGTGAAATTGGTCACCAGGTGGCACTTCAGAACTTATTAGATATGACAAAAATCGACCATGAAATTTTGGCATGTTGAATAGTTTCTGTGTCTATGTACAACATATCAAAATTTCAATATATGTTTTTAAATGATTTGTAAGGTATGGAGTTGAGTTGAGTAATGGTGTTTAACGCCCCAGTCAAGAATATTTCACTTATAGCCAACTATAGGCGAAGGTGCAGAAATTTTGCCTGTGCGTTGATGGCATTATACAGCAGGGTTCTTTAGCGTGCCAATCCTACCGTGACACGGGACCTCGTTTATTTTAAGTTTCCATCCGAAAGAACCGTGACTTTCATTTCGTATTGCTTTGCGAAAGAACAGTCACTACATACTTTTAAGTCTTGTGTCAGACCCGGCCGGGAATGTAACCCCCGACCTTCCACTTACGGAGCGAGCACTCTACCAACTGAGCTACCGCAGTGGTTTGTAAGGTATGGATCTATATTTTATATCACTGAAGAACTTATCGAAACACCTTGAAAAACTCCGCTTAACCCAGTAATAACATAATGACTATACTTTCACTTCGGATAAAACCTTCTTTTTATGCGAGAACCTTTTTTAACCAAAATTTCATAATCATTATTTTGTTTTTACTTAATACATTACAAAAAAATCACATTTATTTGTTTAATTTAACCTAGCAAGACAAGGCAATTTGTTGCACATGTATATACAACAATCATTACAGAGGCAGAATTTGTATAATTGAATCATAGATTAACACAATGTACAGACAAGGTGCCAATTTCTGCAGATTTATCTTCAATGTTACAGTAATTATACCATAAATATAAACTACATGTATACTATTTACATAAATAATCATCAATTTTTATATGTTAATCTTGGTTGTTTATTTATGGTTTGTGTATACTGTATATATTTTTGATGGAAATTTATGGAAGTTGTAAAAATACAAGTACTTGGGGGTCAAGTATAAGATTTTGTGTAAGCAGGTAGGGAATTATCTACCTGTTACATAAAGCCCTATTTAGAAAACAATTAATAAATTTCCAAAATATGCAAATAAACAAAAATTCTTGAAAAATTCACAAGTATGACCATCAGACAATCTAGAAGAAAACATAACCAAATTAATAACTTATTAATCAGTGATCAGTTGTATCCAACATCTCTTCAGGTTAGAAAGTGTGTTAGTTTGTCAGATTTTGTAAAAGAGGGCGGACGAAAACTGACGATTACTTTTTTATGTTAAGATAATAAATAATAACTTTTGGTAGGAAAGTATAATTGAAAGATAAACATTTAATTTAGAATCCAAAATTTTTTTAAAAAGTCTCTATATTGTACAAAAAGTGATTATATAAACCCCACCAATATTCAATGAATTGTCAGTCAAGAGTTTCATAATTAGAGGTATTGCATGATTACACTAAAATACATGTACTAAACAATAGGGACTATAAATAGAATGTTGAATTCCATGTACCAGTAATTTAACATTTTACAATGATTACCAAAAGATGAAATTGGTAACATGCCTTTTTTATTTTATGTTGGATTTTTGTGCTTAATTTGTTTTTACGAGTGCTTTGAAAATTGTTAAGTGCAATTTACAGGAGAAACAAAACATACTTGATTCTATATAGCTATCTCATAAGATTACAAACTGAAGGAAATAGTGTACTTCATATATTCTATTGTGTTTGAATGGATTTTTAGGATTACAAACAATTACAGCCTTTTGGATTACATTGGATTGAATAAACTGTATGTGATGGCTTTATTTAAAGAATCTGGTCCTTACTTTGACCCATATCACTGTTAACCCTTGTTACATTTTACTTACAACACAGTTAAAACTCTACTATAACTTAATAACAGCACAGTTTTGGGCTGAGGACAATGAAAAATAGGCTTCACCCCTTTTCTTGTATGGGGATTTATAGAACATTTTTGAGAACAAAAGAAACTTGGAAGAGTTGTCTTACAATAATAGATTGTAGTGGGAACTGACTGTCAATTTGCTGACAAAACACTTTTTTAGATCCATCTTATAAATTAAGATCAAACACTCTTTTACTTTAAAATTGTTTGTATAATAACTTTATTGTATCTTTTACAAATCTAGACTTTAGCCCATTACCTATTACATGAGTTGTGCTAAAATTGTAGTGGTTTTATGCATTTGTAGTCATTATCAGGCCACAAACTGAATACTTCTGACTAAATGCATGTATGATGTAAATTTCATGTAAACTATAATTACTTTGTTGTCTTTTCAATACTTACTATTATTATTTGCACAAGTTCCACCATTGTAATATGTATTTTCCTTACATTTACACTGTTTAGTTTGGTCAGACAATACAGCACATTCCAGATCTTTTGTTGCATCACACGATGTAGTGTCATTACAAGTACCACCAAAATAAACTGCTGTACCTAAATATAAAGATTTAGATTACATAAACAAGTGTTTATAATGTTTGTTTAACTGACAAGAGTCCCAGTGTGTCTGAAATGCTCAAATCGACACAAGATAAAGCACGGCCAGGTGAAAATATGCTATAATTGCATTAATGTGATGCTCAGCAGATAAAAGTAAATATTGATACACATTTCATATTAAACGTTCAGGCACTAAACTTTACAATCAAAGGGATATAATGCTTAATGTATTTTTATCACAGTGACCAATGTTAGTTCTGAATTAATAAAGTTAACTACAGGTATTATTGCAAAGTTAACTATATTGTATCTTTTTTCATTGCTTAAAACTTAATTAAGATACAATTGCCATATTGTGTAGAGAAAATAAACCAACCACTGATAGAAATACAGTTAGTTATGTTTTCTTTTAACATTAATAAAATAAAGGATAAATTATACCGATATTAGGTGAGATATTGCTACAACATCAAAAATACAAAATTAATCTGCGTTGAAAATAAAAATTGCAAAATAAAACAAAAGTACACAACGAAAAAGACAAGCCATGATCTCAATTTTTGATCTCATTTAAAAACAAGAGGCCCATGGGCCTTAACGCTCACCTGTGACCTTGACCTTTGAACCCATGAGCTTCTTTCATATATCAAAATGATCATTAGGTTAACACCTAAATATTCTAATATACATGCCTATACAAAACGTTTATAGTTTTTTAGATAAATAATCATTTCAGAACTTGTTCACATCTGTAACCTTGGCCTTTGAACCCATAACCTTCATTCATATATCAAAATGGTTGTTAGGCTAATACCTACAATATTCTAATATATATGCATATACAAAAAGTTAATAGTTTTCAAGATAATTAACCATTCAGGTATTTATTGGCATCTGTGACCTTGACCTTTGAACCCATGACCTTCATTCATATATTAAAATGTTCGTTAGGATAATACCTAAAATATTCTAATATACATGCCTATACAAAAAGTCTATAGTTTTTGAGATAAATAATCATTTCAGTACTTGTTTACGTCTGTGACCTTGACCTTTGAACTCATGACAGATATTCATATATCTTAAAATGACCATTGGGCCATTACCTGCAATATTCTAATATACATGCCTATACAAAAACTCTATTGTTTTTGAGATAAATAATCATTTCAGTACTTGTTTACATCTGTAACCTTGACCTTTAAACTCATGACCTTTATTTATACATGTATATAAAAATGACTATTGGGCCATTACCTACAATATTCTAATATACATGCCTATACAAAAACTCTATTGTTTTTGAGATAAATAATCATTTCAGTACTTGTTTACATCGGTGACCTTGGCATTTGAACTCATGACCTTTATTCATATATCAAAATGACCATTGGGCCATTACCTACAATATTCTAATATACATGCCTATACAAAAAGTTCATAGTTTTGCAGATAATTAACTATTTTGGTAAACTTGTACATCTGTGACCTTGATCTTTGAACCATGACCATAATCGATATATCAAAATGATCGTCATGTCAATACCTACAATTAACCAAAAATCTTACGTCATTATCACCAGAAATGTTTTAAAAATAGCATTTTTTATCAAAGGTCAAAAACTGGGACATGACCTTGACCTTTGAACTTGACATCAATCGGAAGAAAATTGCAAGAGAAGATAAACAGTGAAAACTTCATACAATTATCTTCAGCCATTATGAAGTTATTACAATAAATGTCTCATCTTAAAAATTACATTATTTTACGCAAAAAACGCATAACCTATTTTTCGTCCAATTTTCATGAAAAACATAATTTTAATGTATCTAGGTATCCTGAATCCAAAAATCCATTCAACATTTGCCTGCACCTTTTGCTTTCAGAGAAGAAGACTTTTTTTGTCTTTTGGCTATTTATAGTAACGGCAGCCATATTGTTAGGCGTGGTCAAATCCCGAACACAATTTTGAAAGCCTGTTACCCAGGCATAATAATCTTTAAGTTTCATCAAATTTGGCTCGGTAGTTTTGGAGGAGAAGATTAAAATGTAAAGTTTACGCTCGACGCACGATGGACGACGGACGACGAACGACGGACGGTGATAGATAGCAATAGCTCATCTGATCCGAAGGCTCAGGGTAGCTAAAAATCTTTTAAAAAAGCAGAAACTCCATGTCCAAACAGTCACCTTGACCTTTAAACCCATCGCCTTAATCTTTACCAAGGCTACATGAGTAATATTATGTTTGTGTAATTTTTTTTTATTGCATAGAGAATATTACATGATGATGTGGTATATGATATATATATATGGATTTAAACATGTTTTATTTTGTTGATCAGAAACCTAAACTTTCACCATGTAGAACAAATGGAAGACATAATTACAGACATTTTTCAAGAATATGACAAAATTTAACTTGGCACCAAAAAAACTGAAAAATGCATTCCTTAAAATAATTCCACTCACGACATATGCATAGTAATTCTCCTCTGACACACCTTTGTAAGGTCTAAGAATGGCATTGGAAGATTTTCTTAATGATGTAGTAATTAGATCTATTTTTTCTAAGTAGCCAGTCTGATAGTAAAATAAGACCAGTCATACAGCTTTTCTGATCGGGCATGTGCAGACGGTGATATGGATGACATCATTGTAGCTATATCTGAACATGCAGAAACTACATGCATGTATTTATTAATTTAAGTACTAAGTCTATGATAAATGGGTTCACTTTGTGAACTGGGGGTAATTACCAGTATACAATAAACTGTGATATTTAACAAAGTTAAATATGGTATGCTGTAGTACCTTTCCCATGGTAGTCCCAATCTCTACGTGTGTATGTGCAAGCAAACACTCAATTAATGTTTGAAAATGCCAACGTAAGCATAGTAAGTCTTCAAACAGACTTTGCATTAATTTTTTTATTTTGATATGTTGAATGAAATTTGTTTTATAAGCACTATGCAAATAAAATGTTGTCATCAACATTAATTATATATATACATGTATACTTACTTGGTTCAGGTATCGAAATTAAAACCACCACCTGAAAGATAAATAAGAGTATACAGTTACCTTATTGACTGATGATGATATTTTATAACAATTTTACAATTTATTTTTTAGCATATATAGACATTTTAATCATGATACATCGCTTCGTATGCAAAAATTCTACCACTTCACCTATAGATGGTGACATCTTGTTATAAGTAAAAAAGGTCTTGACTGGGACGTCAAACCCAATTATCAATCATTCATTATAGCTTCTAAAAATCATATATGCAACATTTTAGTAAATGCTTAATTATGTGCAGATTTTAGATTTTAGTTTTTTTCATTTATCATATCATAGCAATGGTTTCATGGTCATTAGCCATACTTTTATAACACAACAAAGAGATTGTTTTCATGATTTGTGAAATGCAGAATTCTGCTTCTTATTGTTTAGATTATGTTGAATTTTGGTACCCATGTTAACATTTGTCAAGGCCGCAAGATATATTTTTCAAAATATAAAATTCCACAATTCTGATTCACAGTGCACATGAATTATTTTTGGAGAGTACCTTAAGTTTCATTTCTTCCCATGTGCTCACCTGGTCAAGGTAGGTGAAATGAAATTGTCAAAGTGATATTTTTTTTAATTTAACAACTCATTTCCAAGATAAGCATGCTGATGCAAATATTGATTTGTATTTCTTGCATTTACCCAGTATATGTATTTGCAAAAGCAAACAATATTTCACCACGACCATCAAACAGTCAACACTACACATAAAATAATAGGTATCAAGACAACTCGTACCCAAATAAACAATTGGAGTAAATTTACAGATTTCTTTTTATTCTTGGAACATTTAAATCATTTTTTTATTTTTGAATGAATTATTTTGACTATTTCAAAATTATAAAGCATTACAAGGAAAACTCTTTCCCCTGCCCATTATTAATTTTTTATCAATTAAGAATGTAATTTTGATGTTTGTGTGTGCATGTTCTGTGATGGTGAAACTGATACTTAGTAAGTTTTGAATATTAAAAAAACAACTTAATTTTCTTAAATTGTTTCCTGGGTAAGAGTTGTCTCGAGTTGGGTATGAGTTGACTTGATGTAAAAAAACGTATGTGTATGATACAAGTTGTCTCTAGTTGGGTACGAGTTGTCCTGGGTACGAGTTGTCTTGGGTACAAATTGTTATGCAACCAAATAATATGTCCTCTTTCAATTTTTTTTAAAATTGTCAATCTACTTTTACACTATTTATCATATTTGAAAGGGAAAAGGTGCATGGACCTGATCAAAACTCTTTTTTTTATTTGTGAAATAAATTTCATTTTCCACTATAAAAATAATCATTAGTATAACCCAGTAAAAAAATTTAGATTTTGAAAGTTACAAGTTATTTGGACCAGAGCATAGCTAGAACAAGTTTTACAGGCTGGGATCAGATATTTCACAATCCTGAATATGGTATTTTCATGTGAAAATATGAACATGAAAATGAATGCATAGCCATTAAAACACTACCTATATAACTACAAATAAACATTCTTTTTTGGAAAAATGCTTGATGACCAGAAGCTCAAATAGGATAACAAATTTCAAACATAGCACTGCCGTGCTGTCGTACGGCGTAGTTGGGAAAATGGTGTTGTGGCAAGACAGAATATAACAGAACCCCCCCCCCCCCCGTGGGTGGGGGGTGAGATGGGGGTTCGATCTATGCACAGTCCAACGGATGTTTTTTGAAAAAAAGAAACAATGTACCAAACCATGTATTGCTAAATTAAATGGTAGAAAACAATAATTTCATAAATATATGAAAAAGACAATCAGTAATTAAAATTTAATAAAGTCGTACTCGATCGTTTTGTCATTTCGGATAGAGAGGAAGTAGTGTTTTGCAGACCCTACCGTGCGTCGCTATGAGGGGGTACATTCTAGCGGTTGTATGAAACTTGATCATTTGCTGTTAAATTTGGGTTTTAATAAACTGCTGATTATCACTCACAATATTCCCGTTTCATGTTAATGGTGAAGTATTTAAAATCCACATGTGGTCATTTGCACACAACACTGTACGAATTATCTCCCTTTCACGAAAGTGAAATCTAATCGATAAACAGTTTTAAAATATGACAATTACCTCAACATCAAAATACGTTATCATACCCTTCAAAATAAATTTAAATTAACGTAGATTTCATGAAGAATTAATTAAATCAACCTGCCATTGCTGTTCATTTCATAAAAAAGTTATGATTTTACATCGTAGGACGCAAACTTCTCGGACTACTTTTTATTGTAAACACGAGATCAGCTCGCCAAATTGCAGAAATTATTGGATGCATCCCGTCGCAATATTTTACTAGATTCCGAAATGTATTCCGAAAATTTATTCCAAATGTGCATATGTAACCAAATGCATTACCAGGCTCAGAATACATATCTCACGATAAAACAGATATATCCTCGTGTGTCCTAAGTTCGTGGTACTAACAGTTTGTGTCAAAACATTAATTGGCAACCGTCAACAAACAATAAACATTTGAGTCTTACTGCAAATTTCTTGTCAAATCAGTTTCAAAACCGGAAATAACATTGGTTATTTTCGTTAAATACCGGTAAACATCGTTTGTACACAATACCCTCCAGTTAGATGCTATTTTGAAGAATGTGTGGAAAGTTCGTGGGAGGTCTCCCGGATCACGTGATTTTACGTGATTAATTCTAAAAAACTGATTTTCTCTAAAAAAACATATTTTAAGTAGTCTAGTTTAGATTAACAACAGAATTAGTTAAAAAATAAAATTTATAACAAGAAAAAACGATCATACACTTCCGGTATGACATGAGCAATTGACCTCATTTTTACACCCGTTTTTACATCATATTATATAGTGAAAAATGCATATATTTTACTGAAAATGTCGTAAGTGTCACATGTTTTTGATTTCATTAAAAATATATATTTACCTGGTACTAAATGTTTCAAACCAGGATCGGATAAATAAGTCAGAGACTCTACTTGCAGACGACATAGTTTACATCTTGATTTATTTTACATGTGACGAAAAAATAATGAGATAGTTTAAGAATAGTTTGGGAATAGTAAAATTTGTCTAAAAATTGAAATTTCCGATATTTTTACATATTCTAGTAATTTTCAAACATATTTTAAAAATTTTCTAACAAAAATGGAAAGTTGAACACTTATGGCGCCTTTTTGACTTTGAACATGTGCAGTGATGTGCTTCCTATGATTGATATCCGGTATAAACAAAATGCCACGAACTTGACGCTATCACGAAGTTAGAGCACTGGAGGATATTTCTTTCACGCTAGACACCCCCTAAAGCAGAATTGCAGATACCATTTCTGGCATTTCTAACTCAGAATTTCTCTATATATATGAAATATATCTATCATAACAATAGCAGATTTTTCAATGATATCTTGTTTGTTAAAATCAGTTTAATTTTTAACTTTTAAACGTTCATATTTATTGACCACTATTTGTCACAGTTGTAACAATATTAATTAACAACTTCAAAGTTCCTAAAATTATTTATTCTATAAACTGTGGTCTGTCTGTTTGTGTAAGGTGTTGTGTGTCTTGCGCGCGAGTGAATGCAGCTTTTATATGTCCCAGTGTATGTGGTAGGCAGCCCAGGAATGTGGACCTGAATGTCTTTTATGGGCAGTACAGTAGCGATGAGCTGATTCCAAGAATAAGCTATATTTGACCTCATGTTGATGTACTGACCACCATACTAGGAGTTCTATTTCCTTAACAAGACAGTATGACCCAGACTTGTTGACCATTAACTCTAGATGCTGAAGCAGCAAGGGATAATTATCGGTAGGGCATATTGCTTATCTTAGCAGCAGGAGTTAATAGATCATATGTTATAAATAGCCGTATTGCCGGCCTCTGATGTACAGTCTAAACATCAGCAGACAAGTCTACTTATGATGTTTGATGAATACTACCTCTAATGTGTAGTAGCCAATACATCAGTAGATAACACCACTTTATATTTGAGAAATGACCAACCGGAAATAATCCAATCAAAGTACTGAAGGTACTGAAGCATCAGCTTAACTGAGCAATTTGATAAAAAAAAAGGTGCACTTGAAACTGAGATTTGTCTAATGAATCAGTAACAAATGAAAATCATGCAAATAATAGATACTGTGATCGGGAAGCCTCTAACAACAAGTCTGCTTTTTATGCAAGTTGTAAGTTCTATCACATCAATATGTTACAAAGGTCAAAATGGACACGCCACACAATGTTTATCAATTGAGTAAACTAAGTAATTCACATAAATATAAATTTTCAATCTTTCAAAAATCAAGAGAGGCTACTAACGACCCAACTCCAAATCTGAGTGAAATATCTCAAGTGTAACGGAAAAAAGTCCAGAGAAACCATCATTTTGATACATTTCACAAAGTGAAAGGGGCATAACTCCACTAAAACGCATTAGTATAACCCATGTCATGACTATCACCACCACCATTATCTAATCATTATCAGAAATCCTCATGTCTCATTATTAATGTGGTTACATCATCATCATCATCATAGCTCTTCGTGTCACATAATCATCATGGTGACATCATCATCATTATCGGCAGCAGTACTGACTGTCATCACCGTCTTCATCATCATCATCATCATCATCATCATCATCATCATCATCATCATCATCATCATCATCATCATCATCATCATCATCATCATCATCATTATCATCATCATCATGTCACATCATCATCAACATGAAGACATTGGCTTTATCATCATCATCATCATCATCATCATCATCATCATCATCATCATCATCATCATCATCATCATCATCATCATCATTTATCATTAACATCACCATCATCATCATCACCATCATCATCATCATCATCATCATCATCATCATCATCATCATCATCATCATCATCATCATCATCATCATCGTGTAATATTATTATCATTATCGACAGCAGCAGAACTGAATGTCATCACCATCATCATCATCATCATGTCTTCATCATTATCATCACCATCATCATTATCATCATACTATCGGCAGCAGCAGTACTGAATGTCATCATTACCACCACCATCATCATCGGCAGAAATAGAACTCATGTCACCACCATAATCATCATCATAGTCCCTTATGTCACATCGTCATCATCACCATCACCATTCATTATCATCATCATCATCATCATCATCATCATCATCATCATCATCATCATCATCATCATCATAATCATCATTGGCAGCAGCAAAGCTTATTTTCATCTCCAAGATCACTATCATCTTCATCACGATAATCATTATCATCATCGGCATCAACAGAACTCATGTCATCAACATCATCATCATCGGCATCAACAGAACTCATGTCATCATCATCATCATCATCATCATCATTATATCTCCTCATGTCACATCATCATCATGGTGACATCATCATCATCATCATCATCATCATCATCATCATCATCTTCATCATCATCATCATTATATCTCCTCAGGTCACATCATCATCATATCTTCTAATGTAACATCATCATCATCATCATCATCATCATCATCATCATGTCACATCATCACCAACATGAAGACATTGGCTTCATCATCATCATCATCATCATCATCATCATCATCATCATCATCATCATCATCATCATATCTCCTCATGGTGACACCATCATCACTATCATCATCATCATATCTATTCATGTCACATCACCATCATGGTGACATCATCATCTTCATCATATCTCCTCATGTCACACAATCATCATCATCATATCTCCTCATGTCACATCATCATCATCATCGTCATATCTCCTCATGTCACATCATCATCATATCTCCTCATGTTACATCATCATCATGGTTACGTTTTGACTTGCACCCCTTTACAGTGCTTTAATTCAGACTGTGAGGATTTCATTATAACCATCTTCTTATTAACGGATTAATTATCAAGTGACCACCAGGATTTAATGAATTAAATATAAGGTAAGAATAACACAATCTCAGGCTTTGCATTTTCTCTGTGCACCAATTTAAAATAAAAGTAACGTATATATGTTTTAAAACTCAAATCCCGATAATAATGCTCAACTCGGTCGAAATTTTCAATTGATGTGAAAGAAAACAAAAAATTATACATTTACATCCCAGATGTAAAATATTTGTTTACATACGGGTCAGTTTAACAAATTATGTCAGACGGACATGTGAGTAGCCGATCCTAATATTTTCAAGATCTACTCAATATTTTATAAACAGATGACGTGAAAATAAAGTATTTTTTGCTGAAATTATAGCCGTTTTCTGTTGTTTCATTGGTATATTTTCTATAATTTATTTTCAATTAACACAGGGTCAAAATATGTTTCGTTCCGGTGCGGTTTCGACATGGCGGTTTCACCTCGTACGTTTTTCAACAAAACCGCTAAACCCATGTGTTTGACAATCGATTTTTAAAAATATATATAATTTATCATCAAATGTTATCCATGTTTATAGTTTTTCTTCCGTAAAACGATCATGTATTTATTTTTAAATCTATCCATTTTATGTCGATTCTTTATAATAAATATTTTGCAACGGGGTTTTCCCCATATTCAAAATTTTCATTTTCATAACAAAATCGTCCGTGAAAATTAAAATTGGTTTCAACAGATAGCTGTGAATATATTTGTGTTGATTATAAACCTTATTCAACTTAAAACACTGTTAAAAGAGCATATTTTGTGTTTATTTATCCATGTCACTTAGCGTAAATTTAAAAATCCAATATGGCGGCGACTGTAAACAAGCACATGTAGGTAAAAAAGAAGAACGTCGGTGTGAACTGACAAGATCGTCATTTCTGTTGGGTTTTCGGAGGGGCTTATACTTAATGGATTTTTATGATTTTTATCTTAAAATAATCATACAAAATTAAAGAATTAAAATATATAACCAGCAAAAAAAATGATGGACTACATGTATACGCGTATGAAAACATTTCAGATGGGCATTCTGTTCAACTTTGTGTACATGATGAAAACATTGCCTTCGTAACTTTCCGGGAGACCCAATCACTCAGATTAGAGTTTATACATACCTGCGATACCGTATGTGGAAATTCCCGTAATTTCTGATGGCTGATGCTTTAAAAATACCAAGTTTTATTACTTTCTAATTTTTGAAATTTCTATAAAGGCATGTATATTGTTACACAGTTTAAAGTAATAAGATGGTTGCTCACCACCCCCAAGGGTGTTAAAGATGATCTTGAAGTATTGTTGTGATTTTGTCACCTGATTATTTACCTCCTACCACAAATTTAAACCCTTAAAAAGAAACAAGTATCCCTGCATATATTTCACCAAAAAATAACTTTTAAGCTTTATTATAATTATTAATATTATTATTATAATTACTCTACTCTGCATCTCTAGTGTTACCCAATTCCCTGATACGAGCTAAATATATCAAATGTTATCAAGTTTTTACATAGTAAGGTGTCTTTTTTGTTAATCGGGGTACCTAAGGGAAAGGTTTTCCCCAAGTTTCATCTCTAGTCTGCAGCGTATCTGTAAACACCTTTTAATATCTGTGGATCACTTTGCCATGCCATAAATTGACCCAAATCCTGGGCCCAATTAATGCAAGGATATATATTTGCAAATTTATTAATTTACTTGTCCTTAAAAAGCTAACATACATTTGAAGTATCTAAGGTCTAGCTTAAGTATATGAATGAACAGCTACATGTAGTAAAAAAGTACAAAGGTAAACAAATAGGCCATTTCAGTACATGTAAATCGAGGTCCGACCGTAAACCATTGATGCGTTTAAGACGATGGTCTCATCACCTATATTAAGTCACCTGTGCAATCGCCAGCCCGTTAAGTTACAATGGGAACTAGATATACCTGATTTTCAAATTTAAATTTCACCAATAACAATTTTATTTTCTGAAAATGTCTAGTTCTCAGTGAAAAGTACATATTGTCACGAATATTCAAATATAAAAATGATTAAAATATCTTGAAAAAAATTCATTCCACTTTTTGATTTAAAATATGGTGACATTTTACTTAATTTCCCTATGAAACTCATTAGAAAGTGCACAGCACTGTTTTTATAAACAGCTTTTTTTCTTATTAAAGATAAAGAAAAGTGAAAATGTCTGGTTTTCATGATAAAGTTCACATCGTGATGAAAATTCAGTTATAAAAATCTTTGTGGTACCTTTAAAAAAATCCATTCCACTTTTAATTTGAAATTTAGGTGGTACAATATTTGTATCAATATTTCAGTCAGTGGATAAGGGCCAATATGATAGACTACCGGTATGTATATACTATGGATATGTATAGACTATCATGGTCAAATCCTAGACTACTGGATCTAATACAACATTGTGCCCTTTTCTATTTAAAATATTATTAAAGAATTAAACCAAGTTAGAAAAAATAGGAAGTAATGAAACGTGCACATTTTTATTTTCCATTTTATTATAATTCTTATTTATTTAAAAAAGTTTTTACACCGTTACTGTTACGGTTGTTTTTGATCCATGACATTCAATGACTGTTTGGCCAACATCTACAACATTCTATAAAAAAAGTTGTATAGCCTCTCCGAATTTGAAAAATTGAATTTTCTCATTTAATTTGGGCCAGTCTGTGGGATTAAATGGTTAAAGTTCCCCGTATTAGTATCCATGTATACCTTCTTAGCCCATATGCTTTACTCTGTGTCGTTTCCCCATTTTCATGATATCAACAATTTCCTCCCCCACCGTTGGCGACGCCCATGCCAATACTCCCAGAGATTCTCTGATTGTAAAAAAATAATGCAAATCTTAAAATGTAATTGTTTGAAATGACCAAACCTCTATAGTTAAATTATACAATACACATTTATTTATTTATTTATTTAATACGGAAGAGTATTAGGGCCACATTTTTAATTAACTTTTTTTATTTTTCACACTTTAATCTCTAAAATTTACACTTTAATCTGTAAATTTTACACTTTAATCTGTAAAATTTACACTTTAATCTGTAAAATTTTACACTTTAATCTGTAAAATTTACACTTTAATCTGTAAAATCCACTTTTTAATCTGTAAAATTTACACTTTAATCTGTAAAATTTACACTTTATTCTGTAAAACTTACACTTTAATCTGTAAATTTCACACGTGATCTCGCTTTATGTTTGTCGTGATCTCGCTTCATTTTGTCGTGTTGTCGTATCGGAAATGAAATTTTGCGTATGCGCACTTCATATCTGATTTATGTAATTTTTCTGATAATTTACTAACTAATATAATGTTATAGTTGATTTTTATCGTGCGTTATTTTATCTTTTACTAATAAGTGTGTATAAACAGACAACTGTAGAAAGTAGAACCTGTATATACAGGCATTTGTAGATGATATTTAGTATACAACAATTGAATGGTTGTGATTATTCGTCCCGGACGGTGACTTTAGGGTATATAATTGTCTGTCTGTCCGTAAGTCTGTACAGAAGCTGCTGAATAAATCCTAATGAAACCTTATCAAAACATTCATTATGTGTGGGGCATGATGAATAATAAATAAATTTTAAATTAATTTTAATTTTTCATGTGAAAAAAACCTATGTTTGGACTTCACAGACAGAATATTTGTGACATAATTGTCCGTGACATATGGACAAAGTTTGTGAAGAAATTACCAGAAATAATATATTGAAATTTTTTAAATAGACTTGTAGACTTGGGAGAGTGATGAGGTTTCATTAAGTTGGACGTCTCTGTATTTAGAATGGAGGTTTTATATATATATATAGGTGTGTGTTTGTGTGTGTGTGTGCGTGTAGTGCAGCAGAATTATAGTACGTTAACTAAGTGAGTACATGATCTATTGAAAGATTCTCCATAAAGTGTAATGACACATAGCTTATACACATCTCTGAGCCACCCAGAATAATCCGATTATTTATTGCATCAGTGCCTAGAAACACATATTAAATTTTACAGAATAAAGTGTAAATTTTACAGAATAAAGTGTGAATTTTACAGATTAAAGTGTAAATTTTACAGATTAAAAAGTGAATTTTACATATTAAAGTGTAAATTTTACAGATTAAAGTGTAAATTTTACGGATTAAAGTGTAAATTATACATATTAAAGTGTAAATTTTACAGATTAAAGTGTAAAATTTACAGATTAAAGTGTAAATTTTAGAGATTAAAGTGTGAAAAATAAAATGAAGTAAATTAAAAATGAGGCCCTAATACGCTTACGTAATTTAATGTGCATTAATTTTGTTAACATTTTGAATGAATGGTGGAATGTTTATACCCAGTAAACCACAACAAGTTGAAAGCTACTTCTTAAGTTTCTGCTTAAGTTAAATTATTTGTAAGATCACATTAAGTTGTAAACAGACAGTTCTATACAAATAAAGTGACAGTTAAAATACAGGAAGTTGGAAAATCCAGTTTCTAGTTTGAATCACTTGGAGTGTATTTATGATGCATTACAAGAAATGAGTTGAGTTGAGTAATGGCGTTTAACATCCATTAAAGAATATTTCACTTATATCGAGACATTGCCAGCTATAGGCAATGGTGCAGAAATTTTGCCTGTAAGTTGCAGTTATGGCATTATACAGCAGGGTTCTTTATACTGCCAAGCCTACAGTGATTCAAACCCATGACCTACCACTTATGGAGCGATCACTCTACCAACTGAGCTACCCCCAAATTAATTAAACCGCTCAAGATATTTCAAATGACATTAAGGGGAATACAAAAAATTTCAAAATGTTCTGAATGACACAATGGCTTCCATAAATACTTGCATATGATGAGTACTTAGGGATTAAAGAGGCAATAGACTGTGGTCACAGACAAGCGGAATAATGGATACATCAGGGAAAACTCCAGAATAGAGGATTGTTGTTGGACATTGAAAGATATACAATGTTACAAGTCTCATTTTCAAGTAATGACTTAAGTTAATGACTAACATAATTTGACTTGAAGCATTAAAACATTTAATATCAACAAATTAACCCCCATAATACATGCACAGAATTGGTCTCAAACTTTTATTTTGGCTAAAGGGGTTTTAGGAGAAAAAATACAGTAATACAATAACTTGTAACCATTTCCTGACCATTTTTTATGAAATGAATGCATTGAATATGTTTAAGACTACAGAGAAGACAAATATCAAATCAGACTTTGGCTCGAGTCATACATTTAAAAAAAATAGTTAAAGGTTTTCATGCAGTCAAAGGAACATAACTGCCAGGAAAACGAACAACCAACTAGTCGAGTTGACACTCCCATATACTCAATACTTGAACCTAGAAATGCTTTTTCCTATGAAGTTTTTTTGCTGTTTTGTATTCTATAGGGTCCCAAGAGTTAAATTAGGTTAGTTGACCTGAAGGCAACTTTGGGCAAATTGCATAATTTGCAAATATCCAAGATGGCTGCCTGACGTCATATTGAAAATCTATCTTTTGTAAGAATTGTTCTACAATAGCTTGTAATATACCGTTTTATATGTTTTCAAGGATGAGGAACTCATTTCCGTTGTTGTTTTTCATTTGGGGCAATTTAAAAGTATATTTAACAATTTTGACCAACAAAGGTAGGAGTAACATGGTTTTTATTATAAGATGTAACTCAGCATATCACATTCAATGCTGTGTAACTTAATCATACATCTTGATACATTTTGATTTCAAGGTCATAAATGAGGCTCGACCAATTCCTTATAATAAGATATTAAAACATGATCTTAGTGATTTTAACTTTTTAAGATTACTAAGTCTAGCGTAAAGGCTAGTTCACTTTGCTAAGGTGTCTTTTAAAGTGTGTATCCAACGAAGAAGTTTTCAAAGCCACATTATTGCTATCATAGTTAATCCAGTCACATATATATTACCACGAATGAAAACCAAATTATACTCGGACTTTTTATCCACTTAAATAATAAGTTTGTCAACAGTGAATTGATTCGATTTTTACATGAACACTGATACATTACGTCATATAATGAAGTATTATGGTTTCGGGAATCTACAATAAAATCTGTCACTGATAATGCAACAGCCTTCCACAAATTGATTTGTTGGAGTTGAACTTTATAACTCATATTTTTGGTTTTATGATAGTTTTGATCTACTATTTCCACTCCAAATGACTACTATGATACACACGCTATGACTACAGACTTCCATGTTTATCAATGTGATGTAAGTGAAAAGGTAGTGCACAGTCTAGATTTGGTTTACTTTTAAGTCGCCATTAAGCAACATATCAACGTCTAGATCTTGACAATGCTGTTTCAAATTATACTGGACCGCAGAAAATAATACCCCTACACAATCTTCCACCAAAACTGTTTGTATCTTGATCAACACGCTCAACAAATAATTTTATTGGATGCTGAACATGTACAATACGCTGGTAAACTTTCTCAGTGTCTGCTATAAACACATGCGTGTCCTGTCTTGCATGTCGGCACCATGATGGTTATTGGATGATGTCTTAGCTTTGGAGAACAAACTGCTATCAAATTTCAAAAATGAGTCTTCAGAGGCATGGCTCTTTAGCCTGATGATTTTAGTGGGTAGACTGGTGCTTCTCTGATCGATTGGAATGAATACATTCTGAGTGTGATACACACCATAACTCAGAGAGTTCAATTCTTCGTGTTCCTTGGATATATCTGACCAAAATTTATTGCTTCTTCAAACCTCTTAAATGAAAACAGGTCATAAGGAAATTGCTCGTAAAATTGCTTCTTATGTGTCAAATTGCTTCTTATGTGTCAATGTGGTGGAGAGGCCGCTGTGGCCTAATGGATAAGACGTTAGTCTTCAAATCCAGGGTCTCTCACCGCTGTGAGTTCGAGTCCCGCTCGGATCACATGTGGGAAAGTGAATTTTCCTTGTAAAAAGTGAATTTTCCTTGCTCTTGGCCTTTACTGATTCACCTGGTATCAGTATAATGGACTGGGGGAGTGGTACGCTTGTCTGCGGCGTACTGACTCTGTTAGCTAGCATGTTAAAGTCGCCCTGAGTGCGCGCTAGTACAAGGCAGACCATACAACACACTCGCACTTCACATGCATACACGAAATTGTTCATAGATTAATCCATAGAGATTAATAAAATAGTTCTCGTTGCGAATAGCTGAAAAATTGCTGATGCGACGTTAAGCAACATTCAACCAACCAACCAATCAATCTGGTGGATTCAGTTGTAATGTATGATTAGATGGAATACGAATACAATCAAGTCAACCTGATGAGTTTTATAATGCCATTATTAGCTTATAAAGATGATAAAGGCAATATGTTTCAAAGCGACGCCGTCAAGATGCAAAAACAAAGCAAGTTGTTGATCTTGGAAACATGTTTCATTGGTTACCGTTGTTTGGACAGCAGGGCAGTTTGAGCTTAGCTTCTGGTTGTATTTGATATCGGTTCTGTTCCTTTTTGATAGTGGTTAAAAACGGTTGTCATTGGAAAGGCATGAAGTCAGCTCTAGTCAAATCGCTTTGTGGAGTTCGTTCACCCAAAACTCACAAACAATAACAATGATTTACACTTTTTCTATCGCATCCCTTGGTTACATGGCGATAACACATCAACCCAAAAAAGGTCATATTGGTACTCAGACACTTTAAAGAAAATCTTGTAATTGACAAATACTATGTCGTATCTTCTAAGGACCAGGACAGAGGAAACAACACAGCAATATGTATACGATTGTGGATTCGGCCATGATGAATCCGGCATAACTATGTATTGTATGTTCTCCAGGCTATACAAACATGTCGTGATAGCATTTGCGTGCTGATTGACGACACAGATGTTTTTGTTTTCCTAGTGTATTGTGTGTATAAGCATGAAAACAGTGTGATATACAGATGGAGTGATAGGATAGAAGGATGGAATTTTAAACATCTATGCATCAAACAATGGTCATGATTTGAGATGTCTTTAACTGCCAGACATGCATGCTCTCAGTGTCATGGTCATGATTTGAGATGTCTTGCATGCTGTAAGTGCCATGGTCTTGGTTCGAGAAGTCTTGAACTAACAGGCATGAACACTGTAGGTGTCATAGTCTTGGTTCGAGATGTCTTGAACTGCCAGACATGCATGCTCTCAGTGTCATGGTCTTGGTTCGACATGTCTTGAACTGCCAGACATGCATGCTGTAAGTGTTATGGCCTTGGGTCGAGATTTCTTGAACTGACAGGCATGCATGCCCTCAGTGTCATGGTCTTCGTTCGAGATGTCTTGAACTACCAGGCGTGCATGCACTTAGGGACATGATCTCCGTTCGAGATATCTTGAACTGCTAGGTATGCACGCTCTTAGAGATTGTGATACAACATCCGAATTACAAACTCTTCTTTTTCTCATTTAGTTGATGTTCTTGGTAAACAAAGATCACAAATAACTTAATAAGATCTGAACCATTCTTTGTTGTTCTGCATCGCCAACCAGCAGGAAAAATGTTTCTTTAGGCTCTTTATAAAGAACATCAAAGCCTAATAGTGACGACTTTGTTTCAAACACTATTTTCTGTTGTCTCACCTTTAGTTAATGTTGTGTAAGGGTACCTACAGTCAAGATCCTCCTGAAGAGTATGAGATGATAACCGATTTCGGATTGAAATTCAAAGATCAATTCTCATTACATGTTATTGCGAAAGGACATCCAGTGCCACAAGAACGTCTTTATGTCATGTTATGTCAATATAAGGCACAAAATCATAAGTGCAACACAGGGACATGATTGCCTTAAAAAATCCTGTAAACAATTTTGTATCTCTTCTGGAGAAAAGAAATGTTTAACTTTTTACACAAAATGAAAGTACCCATGGCTATCCTAGCTTGAATAGTTATTTGACACATATGGTCGGTCATTATAGACATGATGGTATTTAATGTAAAACTAATGCCAGAATTGAGTTGTCCATGTCTAAATACCCCTGGAAAGATATATTACAACCTATCATAAATTTGCTTTGTATAAAAACAATATTTCAAGATGGCGTCCACCGGTCATCTTGGATTTATAGCTTATTGTGCAAGTTAAGTGTTCCGTATGTTAAAATCAACACCAGAAATGGGTTTCTCATACCTGAAAACATCTAAAAGGATATATTACAAGCTATTGGAAGATATTTTATATCGCAGTATGTACTTTAATTTGACGTTTGGCGGCCATTTTGGATTTATGTATATTGTGCAAGTTGCCCAAATTTGCCCGAAGGGCAACTAAGCTAGTTTTGTTTAAGGACCCATGAGGAAAACAAATCAGCAAAAAAACTTCATAGGAATGAACATTTCTAGTTTCGTAAAATGCCTACTCGACTAAACCTGGGTTCATGATATACACAACTCCTCTAAATATTGATGCTCTGCATGAAATTTCATGAAATAATGCTAATTCATATAGTTTTAGAGAATTACTAGGAACAAAAATTGTCTGGATGGACAGAGGAATGGGGGGGATAAACAGATGGATAGATTCTTCTTTCTACCACTGCGGTAGCTCAGTCGGTAGAGTGCTCGCTCCGTAAGTGGAAGGTTGTGGTTTCGATCCCCGGCCGGAACTGACCCAAGACTTGAAAGTGGGAAGTTACTGTTCTTTCGCCAAGCACTCGGCATTACGAAATAAAAGTCACGGTTCTTTCGGATGGGTACTTAAAATAAACGAGGTCCCGTGTCACGGTGGGCTTGGCACGCTAAAGAACCCTGCTGCATAATGCCATCAGCGCAACGCACAGGCAAAATTTCTGCACTTTCGCCTATAGCTGGCGACGTCTCGATATAAGTGAAATATTTGACTGGGACGTTAAACCCCATTACTCACTCTTTCTTCAAAAAGGGACAACAATAAAATTCTGAAATGATGCAAGAAACTGATATACCCAACCATCGGCAAGTAAACTGATAAACTTTCTCACACTAGAATCTATCTGAGTGAGGTTTTACCTTACAGCTTTCTGAGGCAATGACAGTGTGATATATCTTGTAGCCAGGATTATGGATTAATAAGCAACCAATGCATCCTGGTTTTGTCCTGAAGGACAAATAGTAGTTCTTCAGATCAGATGGGCTGGCTAGAGAAAGTTTAATGAAATACTACAGAAAATAACAAATTAAACCACAGTAGACCTACTGGTCAGAATAAGAAACTGAAAATAGATTCTGCAGAGCTGCAAACTGACCTGCTACCTGCGGGTCTGACCCTCATTCGGACATGAATTCCCGCTGACCAGCCATGAAGGGGACTGACCTGCAAATGACCATAGAGTTTGAGAATTTGCAATGTTTATTCATTACCACCCAAATCCATCTGTAATCTTGGCGAATAAGTGATTTACATGGGTGGACTAAGGGTGTAGTGGATTATTTTTGTGCCTGGGACCAGGTGAAAAAATCACTATGTGCATTGTACTTATACTGTTTCAAGTTCTCTAAGACATCACATGACAACCCACCATATTTTTTATCTAATTTTCAATTCCCTTGGGAGGACATCATGCACCCAGACATGGTCGGATTTTGGTTGGACCTATAATTACACAATTTAGGGTTGGCAGCTCTGATTCTGATCAGTTAACTATGGTTAGCCAACAGTAATGTACAGGCACATGGCCAATTGGTCAACACCACAAACTAACAGTAACTAGGAATGGGAGGGTCCTTGGCCATTTGACACATTACTACAATATATATGGCCCATAATGAAAATTCGTGTCCATATAACCACTTATTTTAATTGTTGTATGTTCAACGAATGAACCACTAGCTTGGATGTGTGGTATGTCCTTGAGCAAAACATTTAATGTCATATTGCTCAAGTCTACAAGCTGTGGGTGGGTGGATGGATGGCTGGATGGATGGATTTTACACCCCAGTCAAGAATACTTCATTAATATCAGGACATCAACTGCTACAAATGAAGTGCTAGAATTGTTTATCACTGCCATGTGTGCAAGCTAAGTCAATGTGCAAGGAGGATTTTTAGCATGTCACACCTACTGCAACATGGGGCATCAGTTTTAATGCCTCATGACTTTCATAATTTCTAAATGCTGAGAGTTTGGTATCACTACCTATTTTCTATTTTTTTAGACCTGGCCAGGGTTCAAATCCATATTTCCCACATAAGCCCTTCATCTACTCAGCTAAAGTAAGTGGTATCGTCAAATGAATCGGTAGCAGCAAATTTACTAAGGGTTAACAAAATGATAGACTGTGATTCCATCCAGGAGGAGGGGGAGTATTGTACTCTATTGAACTTGGAAAAGCAATGGTCTGAAAAGCTGAAAGTGTGTTGGTAGAGATTTTAACTTTAACCAATAATCAATCACATGGCAAACCTTGCTATAGAATCATAAAGAACAAGCAAATTCAGTGAAATGATGTCACTGCCAGATTTTAAGGGGAGGGTGGGGTTTAGGGGGATTTGCCCAACAATATGCAGACCTGTTGTCTCTGTTGATTTTTTTTATTATTTCTGCAAAGTTGTATAAACTTCTGATAAAAAGCATAGTATGATTGCTCTAAATAAGAATTTACAATTTACAAATTCAATTCAGGTCCATAACTCATCTTGGTTGTTTTGATGGTAGATCACTGGTCTACCGTGTGCGAGACGCAATGCCCTAATGTTCTCTATATATACATATGCATGAAATCTTTTGGTTATGGCAAATAGATGTCTTAATTAATTTACTACTTACGGTTACTGTGACCTTGAATGTGCAAAGTACAATAGCGATTCAACCTTTCAACGTTACAGGTCGTGAAAAAAGATGTTTAATATTCTATTGCATTAGGTCACTATGACCTTTAATGTTAGTCGATTTCAACTAGTTTCGCGCCTTTGGTATAGGTTCATATTCTGATATTATACTTCAATTTTCATGCACAGACATTTTGGTTCATTTCTAAAAAATGATTTAAGTTTTTGCTACTTGTTTTATATTGAAGGACATGGTAACAAGTACAAAAATTAGTTTAAAAATTATTTGTCAATTTTGCAATTTGGTCCCGATACTTATAAATATAAATCAAGATAATTGTGTAATGTGTTGCAGGTATTACACACATTAAAACGCAAGTAATGATCCGAAAGTTCAGGTGTACCACAACCTAAGGTGCAGTTGTTATCAGGTTATGCCACGATACTTACCACCGTCAACCATGTGGGCAATCCCGCTAAAAATGTGGTCCAAATCATTCCTTCCAGTTTGTTAGTTTTATGTGCCTAAACAATTTCACAAAATACATAATACCAGATACTACTGTTACCAGGAAGTTAAATTCAAGTTTGTGTCCCAGTTATGTCAGTCTTTATTTACCTGGTAATTCAAGTGTGCAATGAATATCCATTACATCTTTTTTAAAATAAAAAGACGGTGAGATAAGACAAGTATTCATGAAAAAAAATTGAACAGTTTTGAAATTTTATACGTTAAAAGACTTTAATTATAACATTTTAACCTGCTCTATGCAAGGTGTTCAAGATGACAAAATTACTGCCAATATGTCAAAGTACATGTGCAATTTCGGAATTCCTCCTGTGTTAGTGATTGCGATAATTGTAGACTACAATATTAATGTTAATAGAAAACTTTACCATGACTCAAATGTATAGCTATTTCTCTCCGAGTTACTTGTAAAACCAGTGTTTCATGACAGATGCTAAATTCTCTAGTTCTAGATCAAGGGCGCGTCGTAGCAGACGACAATTACTTTGATTCTTTTTATTAAGATAATTATTGTCTTAAAATCAATATGTCTTAAAAATCTATTTTGTACAATTTAAAGGTCTTTGGAAAAAAATAAATCAATTCAAACAAAGTAAAACGAAAAAAGGCGAAACGGGTCAAGGACAATAAGTCCCACACACACAGTGTGGTGGGAGACTTAATAAAAAGAAAATATATTATATAAAATATATCGACATCAGTGCAATACACATTAGAATTGTACCATGTTTTTGTAATATGATTAAATTTTGTTTCGGTTTTTCATCATGAGATTAAGTGAGTTTGTTACCAATCTTGCGGACGTCGATTTTAAAATTTCCACGGCAATTTGTACTTTGACTCAGATCAGTTAGTGGTATTCTCGTTAAAAAAAATTAGACCTCCAACTGGTTCAAGTGAGGAAAAACTTGAAAAGATATGCAAAAAATCGCGAATCTGTTCTTTCGCAAAGCACTTCCTCATGGATACTTCGGATGGACTTTCAAAAACTGAAGAGTCATCACTGCACATTTTTGTATTCAGTCAGTGTTATCAAGTTTATTCTGGTGTATTTTTCGTTCAACTCTAGATCTTCTTCACGAATTCGGACTTATTTATATGTTGCTTTGTTTTAATTAATTTCTGATCTATGCTAGTAAATGCACATTTTAATCTGGAGAAAATATTAGGACATGGCACTTTTGTTCAAAATTCACTGTAGAGTTTAAGGCAAAATTGGAAAACTTTAAAATTGGACGTTTTTAAATAGACTAAAGTCTTAAATACACTTCAACGACGAACGATAGTTTGTAAATTTTATAAATCGGGTTGGTTTTTTTATACCTTTTCATTCATTTAAATTTAAAGTTTTACAATTTAAACTCCCGTGTTGTAAGCGATTAAATAAACGAAGAATATGTATATTTATAACAAACACATTGTATTTTTAATGAGTATACATAGTATCAAATTCCATTAGAAAATATACGAAACTTCCTGGTAGGATTTAAAGGTGGAAACTTACTGACTGCGATTATATCGGGAAAATTATTAAATAAACTAAACGATGTTTTATAAAGGGTAAGCAAAAGAGTATATTGTGTCGATTTGAATTGACACCTTAAGATAGTAATATAATGAAAGCGACTTCAATAGAAGAACAGCTAACAAGAACATACGGACAAAGAACAGCTGGCATTCGGTCCCGTATGTAACGCACGTTTTAGAGAAATACTGATATCAGGCGATTTGGAAACTCTGCGGCGGTTCTGCTCTTTCACCGTATTTAGAAAATGAAGATCGTGTCTAAATAATACAAATTTTATTTTTTAAAATCAAATTGAAAAAAAAAATGTTTTCTGTGGAAATTGTCATTATTTTTTCCTGAAAATAGCACATAAGTTCATGAATTTTGTTGATCTAGTTCGTTGTGTATATCGTAGCCTTGTGTTGACACTGTTTATATCATCTGATAATATTAATTGATTTATATTCTGATTTGTCACCCAATTTAGCGAATTTATTGAAACCATAGTATAGGTAAAAAAGAGAGAACCACCACTGCGCATAATCAATGAATATTATTAACAGTCTGTGGTACAGGGTAGGGGTGTATTATTTTTATTTTAGAAGTATAAAATCGTTGGATTTTTTTAACAATAACAATATTGATTTGATTGGTTAGTCAGATCAATTTGTTTGTAATATGATTTGCGTGGTTTCGTCATATTGAATAAGAATAAACTATGCCTTATCCTTATAACCGACGGATCGCAGGCCACGCCCACAATGTACCGGCATGCTTGACTTAAACACAAAAAAGAATGAAAACTCGGCCTGAATTGTGCCGTTTAATTACTCACTGACACTAGTACGCCATTAGTTGCCGTGACGCTGCTTCGGTACCGTGATAGCGGCCAAACTCGGAACATAAAAGGTGTGACCGGCGATACGTCAATAAGGTGCACAGAATCACCAGGTACTATCGTATAAACAGTAGGCCTTCACGTTTTATCATGGTTTCTCTTGGTTTGTCGTTTATTCTTGCTTATGCATGACTTTTAGTATCACTTACGTGATTTTTGCATTGATGTTTTTTTGAGAGCTTCTATCATTATCTTTATAAACGTTTTACAACTCAATAAAATATGATTGAAACGAACACGGAAGATAATTTGAGTAATGTAAACGAATCGCGGACACCCCAGACGGATAACGTGATTGGAAGATTTTTACATGGCACAAATGAAGTAATGTTTCTTGGAGTGCCGCTATACAAAGTACTCAACCGGGATTCTGGTTATTTCTAATGCATGTGTATGCTACACCAATTATACTTAAGATATCATCAACAAAATATTAGAGGCTATAAAAAGAAACTAAATATTCAATGTGTTTGATAATATAATTTTCCGACAACAACCGTTTACAAATGAGTACAAACAGTGGTTCGTTTCTTTTCGTTTTGTGATGAACCATGTTAAATCTAGACAGATGATGTTGATAATAATTCAACACCACATTAAGATATATGGATGGCATTCTATCTTTTACATCCTACATTTGGAGATAGTGCCAATGTCATCTTATATTTGTGAACTTAAAATAAAAAATATGCCTGATTCTGTTTAATACTTAGACTTAATTGTGGTGCTCACGAGATACTACATTTGAGAGATGTATGACAATTTTTTTTTCTTTTGTCAAATGTCCGTTTATTTGCAGCAATTTACCTGACTTGGGTGTATTTGTTCAGAATTAATTCTCTATGATATAGCTTGTTCCAGTTTTTCAGAATTAATTCTCTATGATATAGCTTGTTCTTGTTTTTCAGAATTAATTCTCTATGATATAGCTTGTTCCAGTTTTTCAGAATTAATTCTCTATGATATAGCTTGTTCTAGTTTTTCAGAATTAATTCTCTATGATATAGCTTGTTCTAGTTTTTCAGAATTAATTCTCTATGATATAGCTTGTTCCAGTTTTTCAGAATTAATTCTCTATGATATAGCTTGTTCTAGTTTTTCAGAATTAATTCTCTATGATATAGCTTGTTCTAGTTTTTCAGAATTAATTCTATATGATATAGCTTGTTCCAGCTATGGGAAATTTGTACAACCAAGCAAGTGTATTTTTAATTTATGCAGGGATATTGCAAGACTTCTCAAGGCCATAAAAGCGTTTAATAGCCGCCATTAAAAAGTTATGTATATATCGAAAATTAGATATATTCGACGTTCCATAGTTCCATGTTCCTATGATTACTAATTATATTACACGCGTGGCAAATGTAGTTATCTGAACAGGATCAGGAGGTGCCCAGCTTTCCGGAGCATCCAGCCTGACTCTCTCAGTAGAAGTTCACGTTATTGACCTAATTTGCAGGCTTCATAGTTTTTATTTTGCTTTGCGATTGTGATTTTAGACAGGGATGGTTATGTCTAATTTTGTATATTTAATTTTAATTTACAAGACGCGTTCTGCCAGTCTATATGTTTCTATATTTGTATGAAAATCCAATGTCTAGTCGCAATCTTTAAGCATACATAGTAAAAGTACACAAGCTCAAAAAGTAAACTAAACACGTTAAGTACTATTAGGAAAGGGAGACCGGTGCTTCAGAAAGAAAACTATTTCATGTTTAGATGGAAACGTTTAATCAGAATTAAGAATGAAAGGGGTATATTTATATGTAAGCCATGATTCATTCTTTTGTGTTTGGTAATACATATCGTCGAACAAACAATCGGCACAAACTATGCACCATTACTTGCTGATTTGTTTATTTATACGTATGAAGCAGAATTTATGCATCACTTTGTTGATTTTGTTGAGTAAAGGCTGTTGCCAAATCATTCAACTCCGCATACAGATGTGTATGACGTTCTATCTCATAATAATCCCACATTTAGAGATTATGTGAATGTAACCTATCCTGATGAGCTTGATATAAAAGATAAGACTGACTTCATATTTAGACTCAATTATAACACCAACGAAAGGTAACATTGGTAATTATATAACAAACTTCATTGTTTCAATTTTTTCATTATACACTTTCATTTTCTATGCAGCAACTTACCTCCTTCACCTGCCTATACTGTATCTTCGCAACTATTAAGCTATGAAGCTTGTGACACTACCGTGCATATATACAACGAAACAAGCTGCTTACAAAAAATTTTAAACATTAGGATATTGCAATCCTAAGCTTATCAAGGCTTTTAAAAAGCTTTATAGCCGTCATCAAAATAGTGTTGATAAGTATGTTGCCTCTGTATACAAAATTACTCTGCATTTATATCACGTTCAATAGTTCCTCCTCATTCTCAGTTTAGATTACATACGTGCGAGTGTAGCTACCTACACAGGAGGTGTTACCTTTCCGAAAGACCACCGGGGAAGTACTAGTGAGGATGGATGCCCCGGAAGAATAAACTACTCGTGTGTAGCTTGCTACACCCGCCATATTTGTAATCTAACTTGAGAATGAAAGAACATGAAACTATATGAAATATATCTATGGTACTCCCCTTCGGTTAAATTGGAGACTTTATCTAAATGCTAACGGAAAAATGAATTAACATTAGTGGTGTCTTAATGTCCGTAACAAATATTTAGCAGTATAAGTAGTTTTTACATGTCTACATGTTTACATGTCTAAAGGTTTTCTTATCAACTTAATTACACGTTACATGCAAGACGCAAATAAATAAAATACGACGTTTTAATAGTTTTAGGAGCTGACCTTTAAAATTGGACAAATAAACGATCAAAGTCATAGCCATGTTGATGACTTTTGTGTTTTTTCTGATATTTTAGGTATTAGCTGTTTTTGCACCCATACAGAGCAGATATCAATGTCTGGTATTTGGTTACGGTGTTATCAACGTCAAAACATTTAAAATCATCAACCTATCTGAAGGGCACATGGAACTATGAGACGTCAAGTATATCCAGTGCAATCCTGGACAAAGAGATATGAAACTTATCAACAACTATGATTACGGCCACAATTTTTTTCAGGGCCTTGATAAGCCTAGGCTTGCAAAAACTGATGTCTCTAGTTATCTCTCTTTATGCAGTAACATTTATAATATTGGGTCTGTTATATCATATTTACCTTTTTTAACCGTTATTGTATATTTTGTCTTTTCTTAGTTTGTGTTATTTCTAATGTCTTATCATAAAATTTTATTCTCTAAAAATACACAAATGTTATCTTTATTGTAGCCCTTCAATGTACACTGTAGATTCAAACGGACAATGTTACATAAAATGATATTTGAATCACGACAACCAAGGATAGCGTCCATCCGAGCTTTCTTCTGATGGGTGTATTTTTGTATAGTGTACTTAAAGCTTACATTATATACTCATTTTCAGTTAGTCCCTTGACAATGGCCGGCCAGACGTGGCATATCCTTACGAGTAGTACTTTCTCATTCTTTACAACTATCAACACGACCAGGAACATTTCGTAGTCTCGTCTTCTCTAGTTCTACGTGTGTTAGAGGGGCATCGTATTCCTAAAACTTACAGCCGTTTTCTGGTAAATTGCTTAAGTCTAGATACATCAAGACCTCATTTGAATCATAGAAGTATTTAATTTATGTTTTCTATCACTTCGATATTGAGCATCCGTTTCTTACAGTATTTAGAGAAGTAGGTGATCTGAATATAACGGAACTATTTCTGCAACCCTAGTAGATCGAATTTTCACATAAAGAACACTGTCAAAAATAACAGAAAGACATGTTATCTGAATGAATTAATACATGTACTTCCGGTTAGTACACTTATCAAGACCCTCAAAAGGTTTTATGGTCGCCATCACATTATTTTGATAAGTTTGATGTCTCTGTGTCCAGGATTACACTGGATATATTTGACGTCTCATAGTTCCATGTTCCTTTCACACAACTTTGATTACACACGTGACGGATGTACCTAGCTACACAGGAGGTGCTTATCCTTCCGGAGCACCTAGCCTCACTTCCCTGGTGGAAGTTCACGTGTCTTACCTAACTTGTCAGTTCCAAAGTTTTAACTTTGCTTCTGGGTTGTGATTCGGATAAGGTTTAGTATGTTAGTCTTTGATTGCAACGATCATATATTCCGGTGAATTTACAACTCCAGGAATAACTTATCCTTTCACGCATATTGTTTCAGAGATGGTTGGCAATGATAAGAGAATAAGCTCCCAAATAAGTAATTTTTGTTATAAATAACACCAAAACAAGTGTAAAATTTATTTTTCATATTTACAAGATGATTTTTGTCCCCTTTTGAACAAAACACAATCTGAAAGTATTGTTTTTAAAAACATATCAAAATGATGTTGAATTGTTACAACTATATTATTATAGGGGCCACGTGACTAATAGAGACCTGGTCCAACGTGTTTTAATTTTGGTAAAAAATTGTGACCGCTTTAGGACTGTATATAAAAAGTAAAATATTGGATGGTGTCAACATATTTCTAAATATGCTATATTAAAACGTGGTTTATTGATAAAAATATTGTTTTTGTAAGATTCAAGTAAATGATTATTTTTAGTTCTAGAAGGCACAGAAAAAAAAACACCCGAAAAATCTATTTTCATTATGCAAACGTGTTTCTTAGTAAAATGTTGTGTAAATGTATAACGTGTGTCTTTGTGGTGTGCTTGTGCGTGTAAATGTGTTCAGTTTTATTTACACAAAACGGTTGTCATGTGTGTTAAAATACACAATGGGTAGTATTGTTTCCTTGAATTGTAGAGGTCTAAGAGATATGTTAAAAGAACAGTCTTTGAATATTTACACCAAAAAATCTAGCATTTTATTGTTTTCAAAATAAACATTTAGTTGAAGATGATAAAATAATAAAAAGGAGTCAATGGGTATTTCAAACATATATCAGTGCTGGTAGAACAGAGGTCAGTGGAGTGATTATCCTATTTAATTACAATTTTGAATTTGGAATTTAAAAAAAATATTACAAAGGCAATTATTTAATTTATTTTAGAAATACTTATTGAAAAGAAATTATCTTCACTCTAATAAATTTATATGGGCCAAATAGGGATTGTCCAGAAATTTTATAAGAATTTAAACTAATTAATTGAAACTTTTGACTCTGAATTTGTAATAATGTGTGGTAATTGAAACCTAGTTCAAGACTACAGCAGAGATTTTTAAAATTATTTACCTAATAATAATCCAAAGGCCAAGGAAATGGTACTTAATGTTAAAAATGAGTATAATCTAGATGATCTATGGAGAAATGAAGATTCTGATGCTAAAACGTATACGTGGTCTAAATGAGCTCCTATTAAAAAGGAAGGCTTCATAATTTCCTCATATCAAAAGAACTTATGTCTAATGTTAAAAATTCTGATATTTTGCCTATATAAGACTGGCCATTCAATAATAACATTAACCTACAACATAACAATCTTTAAAAAAGGAAAAGAGTTCTGGCGATTCAAAATTTGTTCCTAAAGTACCTATTATATTGATAAACATTAACTAGTTATTAACAAAATAAAAAAAAGAATATGCTACATCTCCACATAATACCACATAATATATTCAACATAGAAAATATACCAAAATAAAAACCTGCAGTTTACAATACATGATTTATTATATTTTAAAGTTCTTATATTAAAAATTCTTTCAATGGCATTGCCATGAAGTTTCAATTGTAATGGGTATAATTAAATACTAGTATATAGTATTACTCTTTTTCAAAATATGTTGGTTTATTTATATTTAGCTATTACATGTTCTTATATTTTTACCAATGTAAGGGAGATAATTATACATCATATATTGTGTTGATCTCTACAATCTTAATTAGGCTTAAATATTTAAGTGTGTGAAGATGGTTGACATGTCAAAATGTATTGTTCATTTGTGTGATTATATGTTAAAAAAAGCAAATGCAAATTTGTGAAAAAAATTAATATTATAAAATATATTTCATGTAGCATACAGCTATTCTCAGTGTTTCCTTCTGCGATTAAATCCTCGATATTTCATTTCACTTCAATAATTGATATACATTTGCTTAATACTTAGGAATTTGTAAGTGTTTTCAAATTACTAATTATTGTTAATTTTTCCCCATACTTGAACCCCTGGGTCTGATATAAAGGCTAACCCAAAAGCTTCCTGTTTATATAAAATACATAGTTCGTTATTAAAAGACATTATTGCGCAATCATTGTTGTACAGGCACATGTTAGAACACTGTAACAATGATGACATAGTATATCTCTGAATAGACATACTATCGTGTGGCCGTTGGTCTAAAACTTTCAAATTCATCTTAGTTTCCGTGAATGGATCTAAAAATACAAATTTAAAGAAATTAAAACAAGTAATTTTTTCTGTCTACAGATATAAACAAACATATAACAGGGCACAAAAAACGAAGCAATATAAAAAATTGTGATGCATTGGTGTATGCCGTTTTGCTGTTATATCATTTTTTTAAACTTTGACATAAGACGTCATAGTTTACTACTAGATAGATATCTCCAATCAATCTGGAGACAGAATACACGTCAGATTGTATTATTGTTAAATCTTTATACGTTCTATATTATCGTATTCTTATCATTGTCACTTTTGATATCACACGTGACGGGTGTAGCAGTTTTTTCAAAGTGAATATATTGGTATGTTTGTGCTTCAGTTTGTCATTCATACATGTATTTGGTTTTTGAAAATATTGTAAAACTTAATGTTTTATTGACAAAAATATACATAATTAAGATGAAGAAACGAAAAACCAAAGTTTTTACCTGAGCACATATCTGGTGAAGGAGCACAACAGCTACACCTACAACCACTGATAGTCAATACACATGCATCACTTGCACAAGGGCCCTGGTCTGAAAAAAAACTTCTATTGATAAGGAATTGTATAATGGAAAGAGCCGTATAGTGAGTAAAATTAATACTTGTATCATATGTTATTGTATAAAAGAAACACTATATCTATTAAATTAAATATTTTCTCCGGTTAATTATGGCCTTATATTTTGATTTTTAATATAAATACAATCTCTCATATTTTAAGTAGCTGGTGCATATATTTTAGTTTAAGATAAAGCTTCCTTGCCATTGTAACGAAATACACTATTTAGATGACATATTTTGGGATAAGCCATGAGAAAAGTGCACATTGGAAGTTGTGAGTTACAGACATTTCATTTCTGGTCCATCCATCAATTGTTTTTTTAATAAATTGCGTATATATGGCGAGACGTATATCACTTTCAGTATCTCGTTACATGACGTCGACAAACAATGTGTACATAATGAAAAAGAGATATAAACCTTGCACTTGTAATTCCCAAACTTTAAAGACAACGTCAGCTGTATTCGATGCTGTGGGATAGACTTTTCCCCAAAAGCCTCCAACGAAAGCTATAAACCCTGCATTATTCGTGTCAGTTGGTCTCCATATTCGTACAGATGTTTGGTTAAAACTATATATTATGCCCCCATAGTTTCCTCTATTGCTCGGGTCTTCCATAGCTGCACCTGTTCCGGGAAATCTAACATCTGTATTTAAACCATCTTTTGCTTGGACCTATTACCAAACCAAAAATATGAAAAGACGTATAATTACCGATATCAAAAAAGGCCAAAACATGTCGCAACACACAAAGGAAATGCAAGATTTCAACATACCCAGACCGATGAAGAAGAAATTTAGACAAACACGGTGTATAATGATGGCAGCATTGTATCCAGTTGTGTAGTGTTTCAGGGGTACTGAGAAAACATTGTGAAATATATACATCATGAGCGATTTCGAAATTAATGTTTTTTGCAATTATAATGTTATCCGTAATAAACAAAAATACTTTTAACAAAATATACTCAAGAGATGATCTTAGAAAAAGTATTTTGTTATATACACTCAAACCATCGACTGACGATGCAAAAGTCAAGTTCATTTTGCTTTTTGCCAATTCTATTACTACAAATGGTAAAACATACAGGCATATTTTTTCGCGGTACGACATATGTTGAAATGAAATCTGTTAACATGTTCATTGTTTTCCAAAGTCTCTATATAACATTTAAGAGACTAATAAAGAAGTATATGTTTGTAACCTATGGATAAGTTTACAGAAATAACGAAATAAAGATATTACCTCAACACTGACAGAAATTTCGTTTGTGATATCTTCCCTATTGATAGGTATATCATAGTCCTCATTTGAAGCACCATCTCCGTAAGGTTTTTTAGTTTCCATCACAGTTTTTCCAACTGATCTCCACGCTAAAATACGAGCTTTTCCTTGTAATGATCTCGTTATGCTATAATTGGCAGGAGTATATGGACCCCAACCATCTAACAATCCAAACAGAACACCTAAAATGTGATTAAACTGGTGATTCTAATGTTTATTTTGGATATTTGAATAATTACCAACAAAATAATTATCAAGTTTTTATCATAGTTGTTTTGATGATATTGTTTGTCTTCATGCGTCTTGTGTTTTTTATTTTATGTTTTATTTTTTGTTGCATGACAAAAAGTTAGGTACCAAACGCTTCTTTTTCATAAGTAAAAGTAAAACAGTAATGTAATTATTACTTCTTCTTTTTAGCTTTTGTGAATTATGTTTTGTTTTTTCTTGTTGCATTGTACATTTCGGGTACAAATTGTTGTTTCTATTTTTTAAAAGTGAAAAAAAAACTGTTATTGAATTATCACTTTTTTTCTTCAAATAGTTCACCTACCTTCTCTTGTGTTTGGCATCCACATTCGCACTGTCATCTTATTATATGCAAACAATACACCTGCTAGATGAAGATACAAATCTTCAGTAGTACCTACCATACACGTTCCTGTCAATTCAAAACGATTTGGATCGATTACAAATAGCATAAAACAATGTTCTGGTTCATCACTCACCTTTAAAACAAACTAGTTAAAGCATAAATCAAACACCGTTGATCGATTTATGAAAGAGAACGGGACCCACAAATGTCCATAGAGCGTTAAGCCGAAAGTGTCATTGTGCAAGGAAAAGGAAAAACTACTTAGGTTGAGGGGCTGGCGGTTGTATGATTCTTATGAACATTTCTGCACGTTTTCCAAAAAGGTGTACAATTCAACAATAACTATAAAATTTTAGTTGCAAATGTTCATATTTTCAATTTATAATTTATAGGACCAGTACGGTAATTTAACTTATATGAGAAATTTACCAAACATTTCCCAGTGTTGAATAACTACTAAAATGTTTGCAAGATAAATTTCTGGAAAATGACAAATTTTAGATCATAATAATCAGTTACATATAATCTATCAAAACAGAGATGCTGCATGTTTTGGTAAATATCTTGTTTTTTCTTCCCATTCCATTAACAATTATCGCTTATCGTTTTTCTTAATAACAACTCGTGGACAAATAGAAGATACCGTACTTAATTTCTTTTGAAAATTATTTAATGAATAAAAATATTGGATAGAATTAGTATTAGGTAAAGTAAATCAGAAAATATAAAATTTTGAATATTAAATAATCGCGATTGTAGGTTTCCTAAGAAATCAAACAATCAAAAAGCCGGAAACGAGCCAGAAAATTGGACAAGTCCACTATAAAAGTGTCATACTAGAAGCGTAATTGGAATCACAGACATTTGGACAGTATAGTGAAGACGTGGTTTGAGACTACAAAATATTTTTAAAAGTTAGTTTAATTTATTATTTATATGATGTTCCTTTAACACAAATTTGATAACACGCAACTGCAATTGTAGTTAGCTAAACAGGAAGTGCTTATACCCTTCCGGGGTACCCGTTCTCACTTCCATTGTGAAAGTTTACGTGTCTAGCCTGACTTGTCAGTTCCAAAGTTTTTTAATTTGCTTCTGAATTGTGATTCGGAACTAGTTTAGTGTGTCTTACCCGTGGCATCGAAATAATATCCGGCAAAATAGCCCTTTACTATTTGAACCTGAACCAATACATAAGCGGGATGTACACCAAGATTGTGATTGATTTCTTTGAATTCTGAAAAGAAAAAAACACATGTAGTTACGTGAATAAACAATATAATTCTGCGATCGCCGACTCAAACCGGAAATCACCTTAGACCAATAAAAAACTTTTATCAAATTGTTATCAATAGTTCGATTATACACAATAGTATACAATTGACACTTACTATTACGAACAGCTATGTCAAACCAGTCAGATGAAAAATCTGGTTTTGGAAAATCGCAAGCGCTCCAAACTCTTGCTCTAACTAGCCCAGACATACTTGATTGTACATTTGGTCCTATTCTGTTGAACGGTGAACCTTTAAAATAGATACATTTACAATTTAGAGATTTCAAATTTGGAAATGATGTCATGTCATGTACAACTAGTCATGCATGTGAAAACCGGAAGGAACAAATACGTCAGTATGTAAAATGGAATCAGCATTGAGAGCAATTTCAGTAAATCAAAAACAAACATACTTATCCGTGTCCGAACCACAATCCAGAAGCAAAGTAAAAACTTTAGAACTGACAAGTTAGGTTAGACACGTGAACTTCCACCGGGTGCTCCGGAAGGGGAAATTGTTGACCCAAATAAACACAATGTGAGGAAGAACTGGTATATAAGAGATCTAAGCCACAATAATGAATTATATTACTAATATCTAGTGACGGCAACGAGAAATCGGGCAAATCTTTTTGATTTGAAAAGTCGACTAATAATTCTCCTATATGTACCCTAAAACTGTTTAAGGCATACCTGTTCGCTATGTATTTAGAAGCTTTTAAACATAGTTGGTGGTCTTTTATTTGCTACTATTGGAACCACTTTGTGACAGTGAAATATTTTTTATTTTCATAGAAAATAAAATAAACATGAATAAAGACTTACTAGTACCTAGTCGTTATAAGAAATTTGTATGCGCATCTGCGTTAGCCTAGAATATATCTGGACTAGGCAAAAGGTTGGCGCTATGGGAATTAAATATGTGAAAATACCAGGCAAGTGACGCATTCTGTTGCGCATATGACGTAAATGCCACCAATGACATCGCCATTTTCGACATGTAAAATCACAATAGAATTTTTAGTTTCTACAGAAATACTTGATGGCAATCCCGGATGCGCAAAAAGTTTTTTTTTTTAATTAAGAATAGGTACAGGATTTTCTATGGAAATAAAGAATATTTCACAGTCACAAACAAAGTGGTTCCAACAGTAAATACAACATACCTGATATAAGTTTTTGAACATTGTTGTGCAGTTTTTTAATTAGTAATCCCTCTTTTTAACTATATTTGATTTTACTTAGGCCTAGTGAACAAAATTCCTGTCGCAAGAATATATTATGTCCTTTGTAAATAAACCTTGATTGCTCGAAAATTCAATAGCTCAAAATTCCCGCTCGTTTGAACACTAATTAATCTCAAAGGAGAAAATTCGTAAGAAAATTCATATGTTTTCGTTCTAATACAATTTGTCAGAATAACATATAGCCAGTCATTTTAAACAAAACACAAGTTGAAAACTTGTTATATATTTTGTCGAAAGAAATGGAGTAAAACGCAACAATAAGTTTGGGATGTTAAGTGCTACTCTTGATATTATATTTTATCTGATCACGACAGTCAGACATATGTGTTATGGGGTCTTCCTGATTCTCCCACTTTTAATTACTGGTATATATCTACAATGGTCTTAAATGTTGTTTTAGTAATTATAGTCTATTTCCTTATTCTGTGTTACGGTTACCTGGATTTTTAAAAAAAATAAGTTATAGAATTAACTTATAAATTATGATAACAATTGATAATAATATTATTATTAAATTATTAAATGTAAACAATAGGCTATTATTATTATTATTATAGAATTAACTTATAAATATAATTAAAAGTAAAAAATAGGTTATTATTATATTATTATAATTATTATTATAGAATTAACTTATAAATTATGATAATAATATAAAAAATGAAAATAAAAAGACATTATTATTATTATCATTATTATTATTATTATATAAAAATATAAATTAAAAAGACATTATTATTATTATTATTATTATTATTATATTATTATTATTATTATTATTAACACCTTGAACAGAGTTCACCAGCCAAAACCCACTGATCAGTCATAATTTAATTGTGATACCCAAGCATGTGCATGTTAGAAAACTTTATCATGGAGGCCAAGTGTCACTTTGAACAGTGTTCACCAGCCCACGCGAGGAACTCAAAATCAGCAATGTGCTCGGCACCACAGCCCAACTTTGTCTTAAAAAGTAAACATTTTTCATGTATTTCATCACTTGAGTTTTAATATCATCATGGCGAATGCACTGTTACGTCCATTGGAATTTGTGAAGAATAAGCATGGAGGTGATAGTTTGGTATTTAATGGTTATCGTTATCAAGTTAAGAACAGAAGAAATGATCGAGTATATTGGAAATGTCATGTTACTAGCTGCACAGCAACTTTGAATACTTACCAGAATTGTAAAGTTTGCAAATGTACATGACCACCCATCTGAAGAATCCCAAATTGACTGTATGAAGATGTTAGAAGCAATCAAGAAACGTTGCCGGTATGAAGTTCGTCCAATTCCTAGTATATTTGAAGAATCGGTAAGCAGACTACGAACCCAAGATTGGAATGATGAAACAAGAGATATGGTTGAACGGCTGCCGACAATTTATTCCTGTAAATCATCGTTATACAGACAGAGAGCTACAACAAGACCACCAATTCCCAAGACCAGAGATGATGTCCATCTGTAACCATGTATTAAATTTAAGTTTTATTTTAATTTAGTTAAGTTAGTTTCATAATTTATTTAGTAAATTAAGTTAATAATATTCATTTTGTTTTATTTCAGATTTCATTAATTTATTATAACTCTATGTATTTTGCAGGTAAAAGACACTTTGTTTCTTTTACAGGTTTATTCAATATATATTGCTATATACTATATGTGCTGTACTCTTACTATTTCCAAGTAAGAGTTGTCTTTCTTTTACTATTAAATTCTATTACTTTCTACTATTACTTATTATCTTCTCTCTAATGACCACTAGGGGTTTTAGTTTTCTACTCTATATTTCTTACAACTCTTTTCATTGGTTGGTTTGGCTAGTGGTCAGTCAAGCATTTTAGTCTTGGGTTGCATGTTCAACATTTACTTACTACTTTTGTACTGTATGGGTGTTGGTCCATATTTGGTGGATATTTCTAAGTTAATTACAGGTCAGTTATTTGTTCTTTCTTTCTAGTTTTTATTTCTTAAAATTCATAAAATTGCATTTAAACAATTTATATATAAAGTTAAGTTTAATATTTCTGACATTTTCAAAGACTATGACAATGACAGCACTTTATTAACATTTCATCAATTAGAATACATAGAACTGCAAAATATAAAGTTTTAATTAATAACAATGTTTTACAAATAAATTAAGTGTTAAAGTATTTCATGTGTGATATGGATCCATGTCATTATTATTATTATTTTATTATTATTTCTTTAAAGTGCTAAATGGACATTCTGTATAATACACACAGTAAAAGCACTTTTGTGTCCATTATATAGGTTGTGGAATAAAAGTGGTTATTTATACCAATAATAGGTGCCAGTGGACCCTTGCTCCACATGTGGGGTAATTATCATATTATTATCATATTATAATTATTATTATCATTATTATTAAAAACATATTATTATTCGATTTATTACATCAATCATTTCAATCATTTTTGTATTTGGTCATATTTATACTATGAAGTTAAACATGTCTTAAAGTGTTTAACAATTTCTATTTTTACAATTCTTATGTAAAAGCTGAAATTATAACTTTAAGCGAGATGTAATTTTGGTATTTAAATTACTATATATTTTTGTTAGAATATTGTGGTATTTTTGATAAAAAGATAGAATTTTTTGGGTTAAGGTATTTACAAAAATGTCATGTCCATTATTAAAGGGAAATAACTCTCTAATGCACTTTTATGTAAACATGTATTGTATAGTAATTCCTGCATCTTTTGTTATGTATATTGCAGGGTCATCGTTTCCTTATTTATTCGTATAATTGATTATAACTGTTATGAACTAAAATAAATATTCCTCAATTGTCGAACTCAGCAGTGTTGTTTTGTATGCCGTATTTACAACCCTGTTACAAATGGCGCCAACGTAGAGACAAGAGCAATGAAACACCAGGAGACCAACCGGAAACGTATGTAAATGAGATGGTTTTGATTCGACTTCCTGTTTCAAGCTTCCTGTTTCGGATTTCCTGTTAATTTTGATACATGTGTGTTGTGAACAAATTATTCAGTGATTGATTAATACGTTAATTCTCACGACATCAAAGACTGAGTGTTCTATTTGAAGAAGACACTACAGATTACGGTAACTATATAGTGATGAAATAATAAAATGATTTATTACAGGGTGCACAGTAACATAGACATCTTCGCGGTTTATTAAAGTGACAGTGTGACCTTGGCGGTTTATTAAAGTGACAGTGTGACCTTGACATTGATAAAAAGCCAGTCAGCTGTTTTTACTACAATATTTTGGTTTGCTTCATATACTTTGAAGACTTATTTATTTTTTTTTTACCTTGAATATCAGTGACTTTAGTATTCATTTGTGTCGACCACATATTCATTTCAGAGTATATGGTATTTATTTTTTTTTTAGTTTTTGTTTTTTTTAGGTTACAGTATATGTCTTTACTTTATTTTTGAAGACATTATTTTTTTTTTTTACTTGTTCATGAACTTAAACTGATTTTGTATTTATGAATCATACATTGGCAGCAAAGCGATCATTTTTTTTCTGCGCATTCGTACACTACACATGAGCACTTGCACTTGACATTGGGACATTTGTTTTGTTTTTTTTCAGGTAGATAAACTTATAAAAAAAAACCAATAACAAATAAATAGGGATATAAAACACTGCTTCCTGTTTACCTTTATCTACTTCCTGTTACTTTAAGTTCAAAAACAGGGATACCCAAAATATTACTTATTTTCAGTGCAGCAAGTTGTTTATCTAGTTTTTTTACTTTTATTGCAAGCCTCCTGTTTAGTTATCTTTAAAGTTGTCTTAAAATCTATATCAACTTTATCTTAATTTCTCATTTTTAGCTTATCTTTTGTTTACAATTAACAACTTATCATATACCTTCTTTAATACATCAACATAACATAGTATTTTGGTGTATGTTTATTTCAGGTACATTCTTTTTTATTTTTGTTTCAAATATATTTATTTATTCATTTATTTACAACAACTTAATAACATTTATAACCTGGTATTAATCTCAACAAGGTATAGCAAATTATAATCCTGTGCCTATTATTGCCCCTTAATATTGGTATACCATAACCATTATGTAATTAAGTATTTAATTAGTTAGAAGAAGTTAATTAAGTTATCGGTACATTAATTAAGTTATTTCCCCTATTTGTAGTTAGTTCATATTATTACACATATTTTATATTGTACACATTGATGGTATTTTTGTTCACCAGTTGTCAGTTGAGTTGAGTTGAGTTGTCAGTTGAGTTGACAGTTGAGTTGTCAGTTGACTTGTCAGTTGAGTTGACAGTTGAGTTGTCAGTTGAGATGTCAGTGGAGTTGTCAGTTGGGTTGGTAGTTGATTGTAGTTGGATTTTTTATTTTATACAAAAGAACTACATATAGAAATCATGACTTCAATGTCAGAAACAGAAATGAACGTCTTGTCAAAAACTTTTTGATATGGGACTTGAACCAGATACAGAAAGTCCAGAAAAATTTGCTGCATGGATGGCAGAGTATATAAAAACAAAAGGTGACACAGCTGTTAAATCAGAATATGAATCGCCAAAAATGGGAACACATTATAGTACAAAGATGTCACCAACTGTAGCGTTACACACACCTAGAATTTCGACTTTCTCTGGAGATTCGAGTAAAGGTGATATTGCTTATGACTTGTGGAATTATGAAGTCAGGTGTTTGATTCAGGACGGAACATATTCTAATGAGACCATAGCACAGCTATTAGGAAGTCATTGAAGGGAGATCCAGCTAGAATTGTCAAGAATTTAGGGCCTGGAGTACCAGTTGAAAATATCCTCAGAAAATTAGATAATATCTACGGATTTATTGATGAGAAAGAGGATGTTTTAAGTGAATTTTATAGCGCTAAACAAAAGGACAATGAGGATGTGGCCACCTGGGGTTGTCGTTTGTCAAACATCATTAGCAAAGCGGTAGATATGGGTCAAGGCAGTGCTTATGACTCTGGTGAGATGTTAAGATGAAATTTTACAAAGGATTAAAACCAAGTCCTCAAATCTATATCAAGACATAAATTGAAACCATAGGGAGTTATGATGATTTGTTATTGGAGTTAAGGAAGGTATAAAATGAACAAAAGGAGGTTAACACAGCAACCAAAAAGAAATCAGCAACAGCTAAACTGGCTACAGCTACTACATCATCAGAACTTAGTGAGTTAAAAGGAATGATGAGTAAATTAACGTCAGAATTAGGAAATATCAAGGAAAGATAATCAAACAGTTTCTTCTTCACACAGACGGATAGGGGTAGAGTGGTTTTAATCAAAGAGGTTGGAGAGGTCGAGGTCAAAATTTTTGGACATAACACCAGTTTTATACCAAATGTACACACAGAGCCATCAATAGCTGATGCACAACGGGAAGATAACCGTGCTTATATAAGTGATGATGTGATATGTTACAGATGTGGACAAAAGGGGACATATCAAAATTGGATGCCATGTCATATTGGATCACTTAAGGAGAGGTTTAAACGGCAGGAGGCCTATGGGGAGGGGGCGACCATAGGTTTTAGACAACGGTGCTCCTTAGCTACCGGTAATTCAAACAATTCAAGTTATTTACCTCCAGGATTAGTTGGCAATTGTAATGAAGTTGAGATTTTTGTGAATGGTATTGGTTCTCTTGGTTTGTTAGATACTGGTTCAACAGTTTCAACTGTAAGCGAATCGTTTTACCAACAGCATTTACAGTCACAACCGATACAATCATTAAACAACATATTACAAATAGAATGCGCTGATGGACAAAATCTTCCATATTTGGGATTTATTGAAGTTTGTCTGGAATTTCCAAGTTCACCTGGAGATAATCAACTTTGTTTACTATTGGTAGTCCCTGACAGTAAATATAATTTAAAAGTACCATTGTTAATAGGGACAAATATTTGTCATATTGTCTTGATAGGTGTAAGATTTACATGGTTCTAAGTTTTTACAAGTGGCAAGACTAACAACGGATCGGTATTTGACTTTCCGGTGTATGGTTTTGAGGGAAAAGGAATTGGAGAAACACAATTTTCGACTTGCGATTGTTAGGATGCAGAGAAAGAGCATAAAGTTATACCTGCAAACAGTAAAGTCAAAATAACTGGCTATATGGATAAAGGTATTGAGTATACCCCAACTTGTGCTCTACTACACCTACAGTTGGATCCGTAATACCACAAGATTTAGACATCACTCCGACTTTACACAGCTACGAGTTTGGTAAGCGGGATAAGGTCGAAGTTGAAATATCAAATGTTACTACAAGGACTGTCGTTGTTTCACAAATCATTCATATGTGAATTTCAAGCAGTTAGCGTTAATGAAGTTGAAAATTCAAATAACACTAATGAGGATACTCAATTTTACTTGACAACATTGATTTAACATCATCTGATCTAGACCAACAACAACAAGATAAATAAAGCAACTTATCACACATTATACAGATATTTTCTCTAGGGGGAAACAGATATTGGACATACAGATAAACTAACACCGGATAGAATTAACAGATGAAATGCCCTTAAAGAAAGATTTCTACGAATTCCACCTGCCATGTTTGAGGAAGTACGGAATCACTTCAACAGTTACATGCAGCTGGAGTTTATTGAAAAGTCACATTCTCCATGGGCGTCCAACGTTGTATTAGCCAGACGCAAAGATGGTCGTCTAAGAATATGTGTCGACTATCGACGCCTTAATGCCTGCACAATAAGGGATTCGTACGCCCTGCCTCGGATCGATGAGATTTTAAACTCCTTAGCTGGTGCGAAGTATTTCACTGTATTTGATATGAAAAGCGGCTACCACCAAGTAGAAGTGGCGAAAGAACATAAGGAACGGACAGCATTCACTGTTGGACCTTTAGGATTCTGGCAATATACCCGTGTTCCTTTTGGTTTGGTAAACGCTCCAGCAACGTATCAACGCATCATGGAGGAATGCCTGGGTGACTTACATCTAAACATCTGTTTTATTTATCTCGATGACCTAATTATCATAGGAAAAGTAAGTAAATGTTGCACATGCAACCCAAGACTAAAATGCTTGACTGACCAGTATCAAAACAACCAATGAAAAGAGTTGTAAGAAATATAGAGTAGAAAACTAAAACCCCTAGTGGTCATTAGAGAGAAGATAATAAGTAATAGTAGAAAGTAATAGAATTTAATAGTAAAAAAAGACAACTCTTTTTTTGGAAATATTAAGAGTACGCACATATAGTATATAGCAATATATATTGATAAACCTGTAAAAGAAACAAAGTGTCTTTTACCTGCAAAATAAATAGAATTATAATAAATTAATTAAATCTGAAATAAAACAAAATGAATATTATTAACTTAATTTACTAAATAAATTATGAAACTAACTTAACTAAATTAAAATAAAACTTAATTTTAATACATGGTTACACATCTACAAGGCGACTTGTGTTTAACGTCTACAGGGGAAAGGTTTTGATGGTTGACAATGGTGACATTTCTCGTGTTTTGATTTTTAGTACAGTTGAAAATTTACAGCATCTTGCCAGTGCGTCTGTGATATTTTGTGATGAAACATTTTATACATGCCCGACAATTTTTTCACCAGCTTTATACTATACATGCAATGGTCAATGTATTATGTACCCTTTAGTATTTGGACTATTACAGGGAAAAGTGAAGACATTTATGTTCGTTTTTTTAGTGAAGTACAACGCATTGCTACTGAGAACACATTCATATTCAGCCAGATGCCATTTTCTTGGACTTTGAAATTGCTTCAAGAATTGCCGTGAAGAATACATTCCCTGGAGTTGACGTTAAAGGTTGTTTCTTCCATTATACACAGTGTATTTGGCGCAAAACCCAGGCTTGCGGATTACAGATTTCCTACAGAGAGAATGAAAGTTCGTCGTGCAGCAGTTCTTCCGCTAGTTCCAGTGCAAGAAGTAGAGGATCTTTGGTTGAATGCGCTCCAAGATATTGATGATGCCGATAATGCTCCAGATACAACATCTTTTTGTGACTATGTTACTGAACAGCGGGTAGAAAGTGACCGAAGCTTATGGAATCATTACAATACAGAAGGTCCACGTACAACAAATCATCTTGAAGGCTGGCACATCAAGATAAAGAAGAAGATCCATCATGCTCATCCCATATATATACCAAGTCATTGAACTTTTGAGGGCCATACAATCATCAACTGAGATTAGCATTATCCAACACGCGGTGGAGGTACTCGCATCCCAAAGAAAGAAAATACAGGACATTAGAAGAAAGACTTGTCAGGTTGAAAGATCGTCTACAACAGAATCAGATCAGTGTTATTGAGTATGCAGATGCAGCATCACATCTACTTCCGTTGGAATGAACCTTACTTGTTTGAGTTGAAATGACAATATGTGCAGTATATTAACTTAATTGTGCTAGACTTTTTGTGTCAATTTGATTGCTAGAAATCTATAATTGGACTGATTTACATGATTGAGATTGTTTAACACCAATTACATGATATTTGAATGTACTTTTTTTACTTTTTATAGTGCTTTATACTTACTTTGTTGCTGCTAAATTTGATAATTGTGCTATTATGTTGCTTGAAATAATCATGTTTTACAATGTCATTATGTATCTGGTCCCGGTTTCACAATCATTCCTTAGCTAACTGATGATGATGAACTTAAATCTTGCAAAATTTAAAATCTTTATAATTTTGTTAATTCTGAAGATATTTAGGAACTTAAGGTGTCAATTTTAAGATACATGTAATTGCTAAGGAATGATTGTGAAACCGGGGCCTGTAGATTTCACTGATAGTTTTAAAATGTTTCTTACTTTGGATCGCAACATATATAATTTTTGTTATAATTATTATAAAGAAATTTGATAAATATGTGCTATAAATGTTAAAATATGTTTTAAGTTTAATAAATTCATGTTAAAATTATCCAGGTGTTAGTCTTTTTTTAAACAGACTATATTTTTTAATCCTATTGTTCTACTTGTATATATAAGGGATTATAATTCTATAGGTAATTAAATGGGAGAATCGGGAATGAACCTGTGTTATGTATACACCTTTCTTGTCCGCGTAGTGATTGACTTTTCACCTGATAAGGGCATGCGAATTTCAAATAATTTTATCATCAATGTGTATAGCCCGTATTTCAGTGATATCAATGACCTGTAATTAATAAAAAATTATAAATTACGTTTTTGATATTTTCAATAACAGTTTTTACTTTTAACCAATTGCAACATCACCACTTATATATCAAATACTTTGACAAGACTACCTTTAATGAGCTACAGCTATTTAACTTACCAGTGTAGATAAGTCTGGCGTTTTCTCCGGTACCACTGAATAAAATTACTTCATTTTCGTTGTATATGTAAATAACTCCGCCTCTTAGCTCTGGGCGGTCGTCATCATTCTGAGCAGAACTCGTTCCTGGGAAAATGAAATCTTTGTTAGGCCCACTGGTTGTCTTTACTTGTACTTCGACCTTTACTGGTAATGAGTTTATGTTATGAGTTATATTAACTCTTCTATATGTATTAGCTTTCATATAACTCCAACTAGAAATGAATGATGGAGTTTTTAAACCGTCAACATCTGAAACAATAAATGATATTTGATATGTTAGTCATCCTAATAATTCAGAGACAGATATATTAAATGATAATATATGCGGGTCTTGCTCATCAAACGTTTAAAGAAGAACTTATGTTTGGTCTTCAAATTCAGGTGTTAAAGTTTTAAGAGTGACCATTTTCCTTGTGATTTGGTGAAACACATAATCCGCCGAATACGTACATGTAAAACCTCGTTATAATGCCCCTCGATAACTTTGCCACCTCGCTTATCGCCACACTATTTTGAAGTCCCAAAATTCATTTTGTTTAAGTTTTTCTTTATGGATCTCCCTCGATTTATTTGCCAAACCCCTTTATAACGCCATAATTTGACTGAACAAATGGTGGCGATGAATTGAGGTTTTACATGTAGTTGGAAAAAGCAGCATAGACAGAGATCTAGTTGTCATTGATAAGATACTTGATTAAAAAACTGCGCTAGAAGCGAAATGGATAGGTATGCAATAGTCTCAACAATGAATTTTCCCATGTCCATTTTTATGGAGGAAATTCTATCAGCTAAGGTTTAACAAGTCGAAACATTTGCTACTGAACTCCATAATGCTAACAAAAACAGTTTTTTGTCGAAACAAAATATAACGATGGATGGGTACAGGTCTAAATGAAGAACAGAAAAGAAAAAAGCACGGCTATTGACCAGGAAACGACCAGTTTTGTGTGTTACTAAAGCGAATCTGTAAAAAGACCAAACATACCTTAAAAGGGTCCCCACCCTACATCCTTCAAGGCAGAAACAGATCTATTGATACCATGTTTATATTTAATAAAAAACGACTTAGAACAAATAGCAAAAAGTGATTAAAAAGATAAAGAGCTAAGTGGATAGGAAGATGAGAAGAATACTGATCTCTTTTTCTGGTTAGAAAAAAACACCAGACATACGATTCTATAAATAGATTGGACGTACGAAATGATACACTTACCTCTAATTTAGACATTTGGAACAAATGTGCCAATTTTATGTGAACTTACGATTCAAAAACTATCGACAAACATAATACTTTTTTAACAATGTACAAGACACAGATTTACCACACTCTCTCCTGACGACAAACTATGCTTCATAATTTCTCGTCTTTTTCTGTATGCCCTGATGCCATATACATTTGGAAAAATAATAATAATAAGTCCCCCGGTACTGATGGAATTCGTGTTGAATTTTATAAGATATTTTAGAATGAAATAAAATGCTATTTTTGCTTGTTTAATTGAATGTTTTCAAACAGAACAATGTCCCACATTCGAAATTACCTCTCATTTCACTTAATCATAAAAAGGTGACAACGATTTACTTGGTAATTAAAGACCATTATTCTAATCACTGTGCAAAGTTTATAAAATCATGACATTTAGTTTTGCAAATGACTTATAAAAGCCATCAATAAAGAAATGTCCGTTTATATAAACGACTGATACATTGTTGTAATTCTAGATTAATATTAAACATTTTTTAATATTGTAGAGATAATATTCAAGAATGTATACTGTTTTTTTTTCTTGACTTTGCAAAGGTTTTTTATTTTGTTTAATGGCACTTTTACTTGAAATCATTGGTAATATTGGCAACAAGTTCTTAACCTTAGATAGAAATTTAATAAAACGCCTCAATAAACAAAATATTTTTTTTTGCAAACAATAATAAAATCAAACATACCAGAGCACGTAAATATACACACATATACACATGCAAAAAACGAGAGAGGAGAGAGAGAGAGAGATAGAGAGAGAGAGAGTCTTTTATGCAATTACCACATATCCCAAGGTACAGAGAAAAAGAGAGAGATCACCTTTTAATGCAATCAGGACTAAATCCCAAGGTACAGCATAACATCTCTCATTTTGTGTTGCCGTTTGTCTTTGTTGCTTCTTATTTTTCCTCTCAGTGTATTGCTTTCCTTGTTTTCCATTTAGAAAACAGTATATCATATTCCATGCTTCAGTTTTCTTCAACTACGAAACAAATCTGTTTAATTACATTTACTTCATCTCATTTGCTTTTTATTCTATTACGTCATGTGTATCCAAAGTTTTTTGATATGATAATCATTTGTGATGTAACGTTTTGAAAATCGACTAATCCGAAGCAACCTTCGAAAAGACAACCGCAGTGCATATTGATCTGCACAATTTATAACCATAATCTGGAAATTATACGGTGCATTATTAAAAATTAGAATGAGCACGCTTATATATAATTTTATAAATTATGCATGAAAGTGTAAAATACGCTAGCTAAATACAGTGAAACCCTCCTAAACCGGACACTCTCTAAAATAGAAAACTCTCTATTCCGGACAAAATATTTGGTCCCAAATTGTATCCTTCTTTATATCATTTAACAAAAACCTCTCCAAACCGGACACTCTCTATTCTGGACACCGGACAAACTTTTCAGTCCTTGCTCATATCCTTTAAATTAAACCTTTCTAAACCGGACAATATTTTGATTTTTTTTTGTTCTAAATTACTCGTTTTTTCTTTTTTAAAATAAATTAATTTTAAACATAAAAAAAATCAATTACATACATTTAAAAGTATAAGTATTTTTTAAATCTTTTTTATTCTTATTTAAAACACTTGGTATTTAATTTTATTACCTATGTATTAATTTAAAAAAAATATTTTTTCATCTTTATAATTTCTTCTATTCTTTCTTTTTGTGATTTTTTCTTTATCATTTTAATTTGTTTATTGATTTATTAATTGACACAACAAGCACTTCTTTTGAGTTGCTATAGTTTTTTTTTTTGTTAATTAGTGACACCTTATGAATCAAAGGGACCGATAAAGTGTCAACACTATTGTTGTCCTGTCAGGGATTAATGATGGCAGTGTTGTTTGCCTTCAGAATCCAATTAAAAACATAACAAAGTAAATTAGTGATTTAAAACTAAATAGTGTTTTTACCTTACAGAATATCTTATGATGATATGTTTACGTAACATTAACATGTACAATGTTGTTGATTATGGTTTCTCTGACATGTTTTACATTGAAAGTCCATTTCAAGTTTAATTGCTATAAGAGAAGTAAACAGAGCATCATTAGAAACATAAAAAATTCCAGCTAAATAAACCAGGTTATACATGGACTATTATTTTTTAAGGAGGTTTCATATCTGTTCAATCCAGGTTCAATCATAGACATATCTGTTTTTATTGGTTTTTATATTTTAAGTTATTCAGATTAATTAATTAATTAATTAGCACGTAAATTGTATTGTTTTATACATAAGATAATGTTTAACAGTGTTTTATATGGAGAAAAAATACATAATCCCATATCCGGTTCTAATTAGATTTATTTAGTTAAGGGGAGATCGTCCAGATTAAAAATTTCAAAAACCGGACACCTCCCTAAACCGGACAAAATCTATCGTCCGGAGCTTGTCCGGTTTAGAGAGGTTTTACTGTTATATATATATGTTGTCATCCGCCTTTAATTTAGAGGTAATAACAACTGGCCCCAGTTTCACAATAATTCCTAAGCTAAGATTTTCCTTAACTTAAATTAAGCAAATTTTTGTAATCTCTTTTGGAACTACCAGTGAATATTTTTGTCAAAACTAAATTGCAAATCTTTTAATCTAGAAGTGATCTTAAAAATGACACCTTAATTTCCTCAATATCTTGAAATTTAACAAAATTATAAAGATTTGAAATTTTGAATGATTTAAGTTAAGGGAAATCTTAGCTAAGGAATGATTGTGAAACCGGGGTCTGATCTTTTAGATCAGACCTTAAAAACTAAGGTTCTGTGTCACTAAAGGTGCGGCAGATGAAGATCCCTCTTTGCATAAGCTATAAATGCGAAGCACTAGTACAAATTTTTGTCACTTCACCTATAACTGGTGACATCTCGATATAATTGCAATGATCTTGTTTGGGACAAAAAGGACTCCTCCAGTGTTGCAATTCAAGAGCAATACATGGAGATTGAGAAAGTGATGTTCTGCTATATTTATCAGTTTCAAAATAGAAACATTTGTACATAATATATATATATATATTATTATTACAGCATTGAATACATGTAAATAAAAATTGTAAGCTACACACAAGAATTCTGCAGAATGATTTGTTTCACCTTGAGGCACATGTAAAAGAGGTGTGGTGGGGAGTTAGAAACAAAAAGAAACTGGGGTGGGGAGGAAACCACCTAAGGTACTTTTTGTCAGGTTTGGTCCATGCAGCTCCTATACCTTTGGAAAATCAAGAGTTAAATGCAAAACTTTACTTTTTCATTTAAATTTAAAATCCTCGAAACAGTAACTCTAATGTCTTCTTTTTTCTTAAAAGGCAAGACAATACTTGTTGTTATGGACTGATTGTTAGGAACTGAAAATATGAAAACAATTCATTTAGATTTTGCCATTGCCACCAACAAAAAAACATAATAATTGTATGTTTAAGGTCCTTTATTTCATCAACAAGAAAATAATATTGCCATGCATAATTTGTGTTCAAACCAAACAGTAGATCCTTTTTATAGAGGACAATTTTCTCAAGTTGAGTAAATCAAATGTAAAATAATACACATATAAAAACTGATGTTAACAGACTTTGAATCCTCAATGACCTTTGACCTCATGACCTTGAAACTTAACTCAAGTATTCTTTATGATTTCCTGCACATTCACCTGCAAATCTAGATCAATAAACTTCATTTTATAAAGTTTACCCCAACAACTTAACATTGGGAACTAATGCAGACACGGAGGGGTAGAACAGAAGAAGCCCTTCTGCACTTCCTACATGTGGGCTAAATTAAACTTATCACCCTTTGAACTCCCATGCATTGTAATGTGGTCTAAGTATTCTTCATTAAGTTTCTACAACTTTCACATGCATATATCTTATGTCTATCCATTTTAAGAATGTGTCACATTTGAGAAAATTAACATTTTAAGTCTTTGAGTTTGGCCCTAGTATTTTTTACATATTATTTCCATGTATACATGTCATTATCTGTTTAAATAATCAAGTTACAAAAATTTTAAGCCAGTTCAAGAATTTTTCAAAATTTAACGCAAAAATGTGTAACCTATTTCTCAAACAAATTTTATGAAATGAACAATTTATAGTCTTAAGACCCCAGAGAACCCAAATATCACATCAGATTTTTTCTCTCATCATGGCTTTTGGAGAAAAAGATTTTTAAAGATTTTTGCACCCCTAGGTCACTGTGACCTAGTTTTTGTTACAATAGCAACACCACAAACAAATCTGAAATGCACCGGCCCAAATATACCAAGTTTCATTGAAATCTGTTCAGTAGTTTTAGCGTAGAAGTGGAAAATGTAAAAGTTCACAACAACAACAAGACAAATTTTGATCAGAAAAGATCATGTGAGCCTTCCGCTCAGGTGAGCTAAAATCTATGTTGATTTCCCAAGCTTTATGTTGTTCAGCTTTGCTCGTATCTGTGCCAGAGTTCGCAATTGAAGAGAAGGACAGGTCTTTTGCACTTCTATAAGATCAGCACGGTGGATGCTTATATTTTTTGTATTGTCCAAATACATCTTGAATTTTTTACGCAATACATTGGTTTCTTCTGGTGTCCATCGTTTTCTTTTTGGCTGTCCTAAAAGTATATTAGAAATTAGAGTTAGAATTACAGTGATGTTTCCTTTTTTACAAGATATGGTAAGTGTATGTACATAATTATATTAGATTATAGAATCTACCACAAACTGTGGTCAAGATAGGGAAAAAATTTTGACTGATTCTATTTCTTGCACCACAAAGTACAATTTTAAACTCAAAATCAATTTGGACCAAACATATACATCTGATTTTATCGAGAAAAAAAACCTCTCCAATGAAAATTGCAATTATGACAAAGGGGATGTAAAGTTTATATATATGTCTTAGCAAAGACCCAAGATTGTTATACTGTATAAAATTGACCTAATATCACATCTGTAAACGGGAATTCTACACAGTTCTACAGCTTGGAAGGTGCAGATATGAACAATGACCTTTGTGTAGCCAACCTGCCTCCAGCTTTCAACTGCCTGCTAAATAGCATGCTAACTAAAGGAACTACTGGTTACCTTCTCCCTGAAGGAAGACATGGGAAAATACATTGTCAGCTTAGTATGGACCAAAAAGGCCAGGGGGACCAGGATTAATCCGAACAATCCAGCTGGAAACTGCTGTTAAAACGAAAAAATAAGTCACCATCAACTCTCTGGCAGAATAAATCCTGCTGGAGAAAAAGGAAAGAACAGCAGGAACTAGCACAGACCACCCAGCCAGCTCCAGTGGTGATTGAAAAAGTCAAAGATCAAGGCAAAGACACAGACAGTAAGAAAGAAGAAAAAGGTTCCAGCACCTGTTTGGAAATTAAACCTACCAGCACCATTACCATCTCCAACCATGCAACCAAAGCATACCATTGCAAACCAGTGGTCGCAATACCTACATCAGGTGATAAGCGATGCACAAAAAGAAACAGCTCAACATCAAATAACGTAAGTAGAAGCGCGAAGACAGCCGCACATCACTGCTCCAGCAACAGACTGATGAAATCAACAAAAGCAAAGATGTACAAGCAGCAGCACCACCTCAACTACCAACCATAGCACCCAGCTCCAGCTCCATCATCCAGAAGGAAACACAAAAAAGCAAAGGTCTGCACAATGACTAGATAGTCCATGTAAATAATATACTACATAGACAATAAACTACACCAAGGGCCATTTAAAGGAAAAATCACCCTAAAAACATCATGTGAATGATGTCATTAAACATCCACAGAATATGCTATCAGCATTTAGTTTAACATAATCTTTTGTCACCATATACCAGTATAACTACCTTCATTTGTGTCACCTGAGCATCCCTGTTGTTCTATCATTTCCTCTACATCCTCTTTGTCAACCTCTACATCCATCTCTTCATCAACTTCTACATCTCCCTCTTCGTAAACTACTGGTAATTCTTTCAAAATAATAGAAAAGTGAACATCAGTATTCAGAACATGTCTACCTAAACCATTATAGACCTATTGCAAGAAAATGAAACATTGATCATCACAAATATGCAATGTCTCTTATTTGGGAAATAATAAAGACTACCAGATATGTTAGTGACATAAAAAATTAAGTAATGATCCAACATTAAAGTTGATTACTACAAGATGGCACTAGGAGAGATCAAGAAGCTACATAGCAAATCAAATATCAGTCTTGTATTAATAATAAGCACACCATGGCTGAATAAAGGGCTGTTGTGGTCGAGGGGTTAAGACGTTAGTCTTCAAACCCAAGGTCTCTCACCACTGTGAGTTGGAATTTCCCTTACTTTTTCTTTACTGACTGGCTTGTTGTCAGTTTAATGTGACCGTTGTTGTCAGTATAATGTGACCGAGTGGGGTGTTGTGTATATCTTGGCAATGCTTTTGTGAACTAACACCAAAATAGTTGTCATCAGTGCACACTAATACAAAGCACAAACTCATTACCACAAGAAAATATGAAGACTAATCCTGAGATAAGTAAAAACTTGATTTCGTCACAAAAGGCTGAAAGATTACTGATGACATAAAACAACAGGCAACCAACCAACCGACCATGGCAGAATAACACAATACAATACATTGGGCACATTAATAGACATGCCAGTTTTATTAGATAAAAGTCTGAGTGCAACCACTGTGGCAAAGCATAACTTGCAAATTGGTTTCCAATACAAACAGGAAAAATAAAATCAAATTTTTATCCATACTTAGCAAAATTCAAACTCACATTTAGACAGTGATAAGAATTAGACCATGTGTCCAAAGTAACCAACATGCTGATTTAATGTCACTACATGGTTTTTAATGTACTTATGTAAATGAATATATCTCTATCAAAAGAAAGAAAACAAACTAATTTATTCTTTAAATACTTGTGTGAAATATATATGTGAATATGAATGTCAAAATGTTGTTTTAAATTAGACAACATTGAAAATTTGATCTATCAGAAGCATCTGGTGGGGTTATATTGACAAGAAAAATCCATATCAGTGAGTCTTGGTGTTTTTATATTCATGTTTTGGTATTTTAAATGGATTTTTTATTGGTGTTTTACATCTCTTCAAGATTATTTCACTCATGAATATAGGGGCAGTATATTTTTTGGAGGGGGGTGTAGAGAAAACCAGTGTCCAGAGTAAACCAACAACCTAGGATAAATTAAATCTTCCCACATGAAATAATTTGTCTTCGCTGTGGCTCGAACTTGTACTTCAGGTGTGAGGCTTTGTGATCCATACTAACTATACAGACTTGCTACCTTCCAGAAGTACATGTAACTGGTAAATTTCCTACACAAGTCTGAAAAATAACCACCTATAAGATTCTATAGATAAATGCCATACAACCCAGAATTTACTTTTTATCTCCACACTTAACTTACACTGAATAACTATTTCATAACTGAAAAACAACTTTTTAAGATTTTTCAGCCTATGTGACCTTGACCTTTGACACACTGACCCCAAAAGTAATCCTAACCAAATCTGTTACTATGTATTCACATACAAAGTTATTTTGAAAAAAATTTGTTAGTTATCATCCAGAAACCAATTTGATGTTGCCCTCCCACCCCCTGCACACCTGCCAACATTCGTTAATCTAAGAACCAGGTTTCTACGAAAACCTGGCTAAAAATTTACCTAGTTACTAGGCTTGAAGTAATTGTTCTTTAAAAGGCAAATGTGGAAGAAAATAAAATTCTTAACTCTGATTGGTAAGAATTATGAACAGACCAACACCAGTTACCTCCTGCCACAATGAGAAAATATACAATGTATGTAAAGTATTATAGAGTAAATACCATCTAAGGTGATGTCCTCTAATTTTTTCCCTTTCCATTTATTAACTTGCCCACTTTCAACAGCAAGAAGTAAATGAGAGACCTGTAATTCAGATGTAAATTGAATTAATGAATTGAATGATGCCAACTCACCATAGAACAAATAATAACAAAAGGAAAGCAATAACACAAGATTTGACTGACATATTTATCATACGATTCTTTGGAAATTTTCGTTAGATGCTAGGAAATAACATAAATATTTCCGCATGTATGCAAAAATACTTTTTGCATCTACTTCAGATTAAGTGCAAATTTGATAAATTTTATTGTTCCCATGCAGAGATTTACATATACAGGTGTGGAAATATACTTGTAAAAATCCAGATGCAAATCACTTATCATTGATCGTTAACTTCAAAAGACCATCAGTTGATCTTTGACCAAAGAGCCTCATTGGCAAATGTCAGCATCCTTACATCACAACAGACAATCGGAATAAATTCAGCCAGTTTCAATGGTTAAAAGAAAATAAGTAAGCATTAGCAAAGAAGTGGTATAGTATTATATTGCATACCCACACAAGCAAAGCTTTCGAGAAAACTACCGATGACACAACTTTGGTCTCAACCAAGCCCAAATATACATTTTTAAAACTTTTCAATGATAAAACTATTGGAATATGGATAATGTTCTTAATAGAAATTAACTGTGGTCAATATACATTTACCTTTGTAAGTTCTACTGTTGAATGGCTCAACCTATAATTTTCCTTGTGGGTTTTCACATCATGACCAAGATGGTTGGCCAGCATCTCAAATTCATTTGTTGTCATATCCAAAATCTAAAAACAAGCAATACTTGTTATTTTTGTGCTGCCAAAATTATTCAAATTTTTAAACGCTTTACATGTTTGTACTACACTTTGGACACTGGCATGCCAACTTGATGTGAGAAATCAATCCTTGCAATCTTTTCCTATAACCACAGCGTAATTTAGTCTGCAACACTCTAAAACTCTTCCAAAATACCTGTATCTTAGTTGTTCAATTATGATGCCTTTTCTACAAAGGCAAATGCTGACAAAATTCTGGATATGTCAGCAAAAGGGAAGGGGTATATAAAGTGTTTTTCCAAAATACCATATTGGCATTTGTTCATGTTTGTTGTAAAATGCCAAATAACTATACAAAGTTTTGTTTTAGGCATAACTTTCATAAAATAGTAAATTATAGAATATAATCCAAAATGCAAGATAATTAACTTGATACGAAAAATTTTCAAATCAATATTACATAACATGAATTTAAGATCCTCTATAATAATGGTCATTGCTAATGTAAACAAACTTATATTGTTCAATTATGATACATATGATGAGAATTGAAGGTATTATATGAGACATTCCAATTATAGTTGTTTTTTAATCAATGAAATCCAAGTCCAAACAAAACATTGAATTACTCTGAAAATAGTCACACAGTACCTCAGAAAATAAATGATTTCACAGTAAACAAAACATACCTGGGAAACAGTTGCAATATATTTCCTCAGAGAAGTAGAGGTGATTCTCTCCGGATGCTGCAAACCAGGGCACTTAGAAACAACAATTTCTGCCATTTCAGTGTTGCCACTAAATGGGGTATCTGCATTTAATCTTGCAAAAATATATGGGTTGGTTTCAGGTATTCCAACTTCTTTTCTGAATTTTATTAGCAAATCAATCGCAGATTTTGCATCTGGTGGCAGTATAACATATGCATTAACATTTTTGCGTGATTTTCCCGCAGATATCACCATATCCATCCTACAAAAAAAGATTTTAATGACATATGAAGGTTTATACTATCAACTGAGTTGCAACATGCCCCAGTGCACACAATGTAAACTCACTATTATACGTCCATAAATATATCACACCCTGTTTTTCCTTTTTCATTTAATTTGATAACATTGAGTAAAATGAACTAAATAATTTCATTTTGTATTTCAAAACACAACAGAATTTAATTCTGGTTCAATCTGTATGTTCCCTAGTTTGTCTGTGTTCAGAGAAAACATTTTTTCAATTTTGTAAGTTCATTTTGATCTTATTGTCTCCCCAGTTGAAAACAACTATTGATATATTGATCAGATAGGATTGGCACCATATCGATATGAAAACAAAAGTGATTAGAAACATCAGTGGAAAACAGTGTACTATGGGTTGATGAAAATTTGTTTAATCTGTTAGCACCAGTAAAGCAAGACTTTTCTTATTAGCTATTGATTTTACCTTTTATTGATTTTTATTGAAATCAATCAGTTCTATATTGCAAAAAAAGTATAATGCATCAAAAATGTTCTGTTATAACTTTTCTGGCGTATTTTGTCAAAGAATATGGCAAATGTACAGATAGATAAATGATGTCATGATCGTGTGACCATGGCATCCATTCACCTTACAGTTACCTTTAAATTGTATTTGATATAATTACCTGTCTGCAAGTAATCTGTCCACTTCTGATAAAGCAAGTCCAAATTCTCCATTGTCCTCATCTTTCCAATTTGGCCTCTGTAGATATTCACAAACTTTCAAATCTTTGACCTCAGCTCTTCGTCTTTTGTTGAAGAGGATTAAACGACACATTGTCAGTTGTGCAAGGTCTGTCCAATGGCAAGACAGTCTAGTTTTAGTCAGAGCAATAGAACTGGTTTCCATACTTGTCTGAATGTGTGCAACTAGTTTTTTTAAATCATCTGTTAGGGGAATTGTTTGAACTTTTGTTCGCTTCACAGCATTAATACGCTTAAGACATACTGAATTTACACGGTAGTTCCATTCAGCTTTCATCAATTTTTGAAAATTAGTACCATCTTGATTCCTTCTATCATCATTTTCACGCAATGCATGGCCAACCTTAATTTGGACAACATGATTTAACAGGTTCCCTATGAACTTACCAAGGGTCAATGCTGGATTGTCATTTCTTAATGACAATGCCTTTGTACATTCAACAACTAAATCAAAATTTTCAGGTCTCACAAGATAATCAAGGCTGATAATAGTTTCTGGCCGCATCTTCTTGGCTTCTAGAATCAATCTTGCTAAAGTTCTACAACATTGGGAAACCCTATACATATCATTGATTTTTTGATCTCCTTCTTCCCCTAAGGAATCCACTCTCAAGGCAGCATAACGTTTGAGTAAGGAGTCATCTTCTACAATTGCCTTAACAGTGTCATTCTTCATTCTGGATAGCATTTTCACAACAAAGCTATCAGTCTCCTCTTGTAATGCACTACGAAGCAAATGTTGTCCATGCCGCACTGCATTATTTGAAGTTTCATTTTCATCAAGACTTGCATTTTCCCCTGTTCCCCGAAAACAACAATTTCTGTTATGCCACCAAAGTGATGTCCTCAAAATAAATTTTTTGCAATATTCACATGGTAAATAGTCAACTGGCCTCTTTTCCTCATAACCATCTCTCCGAGCAACCACTAGACAACCTTCTTTCTTTTGCAAAACATTAATATTATGTTTGAAGTTGCCTTCATTGGCTAAGAGCTCCAAATTGTGTAGTCTTTCTTTTGATTTCTTTGGAAGCAACAACAATTCTGATACTCTGGTTCTGTCCCTGTGAACGGTAAGGAGATGTCTTGATATTTTACTAGATATTTCCTTTTCACAAAAGGTACAATAATTCTTTTTGTCATATATTTGCTTACATCCTTCTTTCTTCTCTCCTCTTTGTAGTATATATACATTTGGATATAAATTACTTGACAAACCATTCTTGATAGAGATAGAATCTGACATCTCACCATCTGAATTTGTAATTTCAGCATCATCTATGAAAGAGTCATTTATTGTCAAAGATTGATAAAGAGGTTTGGTATTGTATGGCATATTTGTGTCGGAGTTTGACAGGAAACTATCTTCAACAAAATTAGCTTTGTCCATGAAAGTATTTTCAAGGACAGGATTCAGGGGAACAGCAGGTTTTTTCACACGTTTTCTCTTGGTAAATCGCTTTTTTCTTTTTTGTCCAAGCTTAAATGAAGATGATAGTCCTTCATTGGAAAAGCTATCATATTCATCTGAAGTGCTGTCTGTAACAACATAGTCAGGATCTTTGACTTTGTCACTGTCTGTTTCAAAAGTCTGTTCAAAGTCACTTAAGTTTTCATCATGTGTGTTGTACAATATCATCTTGTGTAGGTTGTACATATCATCTTGTGTAGGTTGTACAATATCATCTTGTGTAGGTTGTACCATATCATCTTGTGTAGGTTGTACCATATCATCTTGTGTAGGTTGTACAATATCATCTTGTCTATGTTGTACCATTTCATCTTGTGTAGGATGTACCATTTCATCTTGTGTAGGTTGTACAATATCATCTTGTCTATGTTGTACCATTTCATCTTGTGTAGGATGTACCATTTCATCTTGTGTAGGATGTACCAATTCATCTTGTGTAGGTTGTACAATATCATCTTGTCTATGTTGTACCATTTCATCTTGTGTAGGATGTACCATTTCATCTTGTGTAGGATGTACCAATTCATCTTGTGTAGGTTGTACAATATCATCTTGTCTATGTTGTACCATTTCATCTTGTGTAGGTTGTACAATATCATCTTGTGTAGGTTGTACAATATCATCTTGTGTAGGTTGTACCATATCATCTTGTATAGGATGTACCATTTCATCTTGTGTAGGTTGTACAATACCATCTGGTGTAGGATGTACCATTTCATCTTGTGTAGGATGTACCATTTCATCTTGTGTAGGTTGTACCATTTCATCTTGTGTAGGTTGTAGCAATTCATCTTGTGTAGGTTGTACAATATCATCTTGTGTAGGTTGTACAATACCATCTTGTGTAGGATGTACAATACCATCTTGTGTAGGTTGTACCATATCATCTTGTATAGGATGTACCATTTCATCTTGTGTAGGAAGTACCATTTCATCTTGTGTAGGTTGTACAATATCATCTTGTGTAGGTTGTACCATTTCATCTTGTGTAGGATGTACCATTTCATCTTGTGTAGGTTGTACCAATTCATCTTGTGTAGGTTGTACTATATCATCTTTGTAGGTTGTACATTCATCTTGTGTAGATTGTACAATACATCTGGTGTAGGTTGTACAATATCATCTTGTGTAGTTGTACCAATTCATCTTGTGTAGGTTGTACCAATTCATCTTGTGTAGGTTGTACTATATTATGTCGTGCAGGTTGTACAATATCATCTTGTGTAAGTTGTACCATTTCATTTTGTGTAGGTTGTACAATATCATCTTGTGTAGGTTGTACTATATTATGTCGTGTAGGTTGTACAATATCATCTTGTGTAGGTTGTGTAGGTTGTGTAGGTTGTACAATATCATCTTGCGTAGGTTGTACCATTTCATCTTGTGTAGATTGTACAATATCGTCTTTTGTAGGTTGTACCATTTTATCTTGTCTATGTTGTACAATATCATCTTGCGTAGGTTGCACAATATCATCTTGCGTAGGTTGTGCAATATCATCTTGCAAAGGTTGTACTGTAATATCATGAAAAGGTTGTACCATATTATGTTTTGTAGGATGTACCATACCATCTGGTGTAGGTTGTACAATATAATCTGGCAAGGGTTGTACTGTATTATCTGGCAAAGGTTGTACTATATTATGTTTTGTAGGATGTACAATATCATCGGGTGTAGGTTGTACAATATCATCTTGTGTAGGTTGTAAAATATAATCTGGCAAAGGTTGTACTGTAATATCTGGCAAAGGTTGTACTATATTATGTCGTGTAGGATGTACCATTATCTTGTGTAGTTTGTACCATTTCATTTTGTGTAGGTTGTACAATATCATCTTGTGTAAGTTGTACCATTTCATTTTGTGTAGGTTGTACAATATCATTTTGTGTAGGTTGTACAATATCATTTGTGTAGGTTGTACAATATCATCTTGTGTAGGTTGTGTAGGTTGTACAATATCATCTTGTGTAGGTTGTGTAGGTTGTACAATATCATCTTGTGTAGGTTGTACAATATCATCTTGCGTAGGTTGTGCAATATCATCTTGCAAAGGTTGTTCTGTAATATCATGAAAAGGTTGTACCATATTATGTTTTGTAGGATGTACCATACCATCTGGTGTAGGTTGTACAATATAATCTGGCAAAGGTTGTACTATATTATGTTGTGTAGGATGTACAATATCATCTTGTGTAGGCTGTAGCATATCATCTTGTGTAGGTTGTAAAATATCATCTTGTGTAGGTTGTACCATATCATATGGCAAAGGTTGTTGCATATCTTGTGAAGGTTGCACATTTTCATCTGGCAAGGGCTGTACCACATCATCTGGCACAAGTACCATATTATTTGGCAAATGTGGTACCATATTGTTTTTTGAAGGTTGTATCATACCATCTAGAGAAGGTTGTACCATATCATCTTGTGTAGATATATCATCTTGTGTAGATTGTACTATATCCAGGGACAAGGGTCTTACCATACCATCTTCTGTAGGTTGAACCATATCATCATGCATAGGTTGTGTAGAATATTCAACCTCCTGTTGAGGATGTTGCACTGCTGTACCCTCTGGAAGTATAATTAGAGAATTATAAAATTTCAACTGATTGATTGCAAAGTTTGACCTTGACATTGATACTGAAAGCATCCCCAACTTGAAATGATAAACTTATCGAAACTTAACAGTGAAATAAAGAGTTTATTATTTTTTTCCATTGAATTTCCTGGAAAAAATATTTTGTGGAATTTTTTTTTCACTAATTGATATTTAAAATTTCAATTAATGTTTTAAGAAATTTCACAAGCACAACATATGCAGTGTCTGTTTCTGCTTTCGTTTCCAAATTAAAAGATGAGAATAAGACTTCACAGACAATGCTTACACCTTTTCAGCAGGATTAATTGTAAAGAATTTATCAAAAGTCATTTAAACATTTTTACACATTTAGGTTTTAAAGTTTATTTTCAGCCAAATTTCAAAAAGTCAAATGACTGGAATGGCAATATTATTTATTGTGGAATAGTACCATTTTTGATAATAAAATATTCATTACCTCTGGCCCAGGACAAATCATGTCTGAAGCAGTTCAGAAATACTGGCATTTTTTTCAAACATTCTGCAAAAAGAAATAAAAAAAACTACATTCTTGAAGGATTGTAATAAATACTCCTTAATTGATATGAATATGAGATGCTATGCATTATTTTCAATTTTTTATTTTACTCTTCACATAATTAGTTTAACAAGATACTCACTTAATGACAGTTATTGTATAAAATCGTCATTTATTATAAATAAACAAAAGCTGTCGGTGTAACAGACACATGCCCCAAAAACATAACTGACAAGGCAAAAAATAAAAATTCTTTTGTGTGATTTGTCAAAATGTAATTATTAAAAACTATTAGAAAATAATTCATTTTTTATATTTGTTTTGCCTAAAACTATCAAAATAAAACATTTTCTGTTACTTTTCCTGTTACTCATATTGATGAACTAATTAACAGGGTAAATTAGTTTCACCAAAAGGCATGGGATAGAATAATTGTGCTAGCTATCAGGTGTTTATATTTCTGATTTTATTTCAGAGGTTTTAAATTAATTATAATATAGCTGAAACCACTTTATTGCATATCTGTTAATAAAGTTACCATGTTAATTGCACAATATAATGAAATCCAATACCATTTTCCATTATACTCAATAGAAATATTATCTCATTAAATTTGCATTGTAAATTTGGCACATATCTATTAATTACATAGCAAAATTAAAAAAATTTTGAGAAAAAAAATATAGACATTTATATATTTTAACTGAAGATGAAGTAAACCCACACCCTGGTTGTGCTGATCTGTGATAGAATATGTTGGATTTAGTAGTCTTTCTAAATAAATAATAAATTACAAATAGCAGGAAAGAACTCAATGATCAACCAACTGCAAGTTGAGGCTTGTTAAATCGACTAGTTCCATGGTAAAAGATAATTCTGAAGCCTAAGTTTTGAGCAAGACCCAATAGTGCTATATATATGTATATATATATAATATATTATTGGGCCATTGCCCCAATAGTATCTACAAAATATACTGTTGGATTCCCAACCAATAATGCTACCAGTATGTTTATTTTGACTATTTTATGGTAATGTGTCCCTTTGATCATTGTTTGTGTTTTCAGGTTTATTTTCATTGAAACTCATTAAACTGCACTTTCAGCTTGTTGAGTTCTTACCGTCTATTTATGATTTATATACTTTAGAATGTCAACTGAAATTAATACAAAACCAAATTGCATATATCTGAAGTGTAGTTCTATGATACACTGTAAAATATTCACATATTTCCTTTTTTCATAAACAAGAGGCTCATGGGGCTGTAGCCAAAGAAGTATGTTGTTTATGTCAATGAAACAGTAGATAACCTTTAACCTTATTATCCACTATGCAAGTACACACCACTGTAGAGCTGCAAACAAATATTAGAAATAGGGATGTTCTGTTACTCCAATTTTCTGACAGTACTCAAATAATAGATCCACATCAAACTTGCTGAATCACCACAAATAGTACTTAACAAGACAGAAAATGGAATATATTGAAAATATTTGCTTGATCATTTTCAGTTTAAATTGTTGATAAAATATACTGCACTGTTAGTTTTTTTTTTTACAAAAAGAATAATAGTTGCATTTTTTCGCTGTTTTTCTATCATTCTGTAAATTTTCTTAGAACATTGAACAATAGATCATTTTCAGGTTCCCCGTTTCGTGCTAATTCGGAGATTTATAATCTACTTAAGTCAAGTGATGTGCAGGCATGTATACTTTTGGTTTCCTATGGCATCTATAGAAACTGTCATTTCACGATATTGTATATAATGGAGACCTGTATTTTTCTCACCAAATTATGTTTTTTTTTTGTTTTTTTTTTGAATTTATTATTATTATTATTATTATTATTTTGATTGATATGAACTAAAATGATTTTTTTTTTGTTACACAGTAAGGACACAGCACCAAAGGCCAACTACTGGAATGGCCAAGCAACAAATTAGAACGTATATGACCAACAAGACCCCTTAAAGAAAATGTCTCAACCAAGCAGAAAGCTAATCCCCATTCAAAAATCTCAGTCACACATATTTACCACTTGGGTTAATCTTTTGCATTGTGTATTTAATCCTTTGTTAAAATGGCAATTATCACAAAAGATTAAAAAACATTTGCCAAAAACATTCAAGGCACATTTTCAAAAAAAAAACAACATGTATAAATGACTGCATTGATTTTACACTTGAAAAACCGAAATCATCCACAACACAATCACAAACATACAGCTCATACAAACACAAAAGCACATGTAAAGCACTCATAAACATCACACCTGCAGGATCATTCAACTTTATTTCACATATTTGGGGAGGTAATACATCAGACAGATACATACCGGTAACAAAAGAAAGTTGAAGTTATGGTAGACAGAGGGGTATTTAATTAGAGATTTATAATTAGAAAGAAGAGCTACAATAAATATGTAAACGGGGTAGAGGCAAATAACTGAATGTTGCGAATGTTTAAAAAGAAGTATAGCTTGTCCAAGATTAAAAATATTTAGTATCTTAGCTGGTGCCATTCCACTGACTATGAAATCGGAAGTGAATCAAATTTTGAAAGTGTGTTTTTGTGTGTGTAATTTGCACAAACCATTACTAACTTAGTATGTAGTCTTGTTATAGGTGTTAATTTTAAAAAAATACTGTCGTGGTACTAGTGGACCAACAAGGGTTTTTCATTTCAATGTTGATTTAGTATTGTAATATCTTTTTCTTTGTATTAATACTTTACTGGTGTAGGTATGTATTAAGAGATTACAGATACTGTATGTGTCATATCATTTGTATTAATACAGTGTTAATAAAATACAGTCATTGGTCATTACTGCAGGTGGTTTTTAAAAAATAGGTTTTACTGTATATTTCTTACCAATAATTACCAAAATTATCTTTATATATGGGAACACTTGTATGATTGCATGAAAAACTTGTACTTGAATAAAAGCAGAATTTATACTTGAATAAAAGCGGAATTTTAGGACAATTTTATGCACTATTTTTAAAAAAAATATTTCATTTTGCTTTAGCCAGAATTGATTATATCGCATAAACTGTTGGCATGTCACGAGTGGGAGGTTGTATTTTCACTGACTCAATACTGGGATATAAGTAATGCCTGTAGTTGGATTAAAAGTGAAAAATAATGATTGAATAATGAGACATTGAAAACAAAAAAATTCTTATTTGTTATGTTATTAAGGGGTGGAGTAATATTGTTTTAATCCCCAGTCAAGATTATTTCACATATATCAAAGATGTCAACTCTAGAAATGTTGAGGAAATGAGAGTGCCTAGAGAAAATCAATAACCATGGCAAGAGAACTGTCAAACTTTGTCAACCTAATGACTAGGTCAATATTATCTTTTATATTAGGATTTGGAGCTAGGCAGTGAGAGGATCTATGATTTGTAAGTTCATTTTTTCAACTCACCATTGGATCAATAAGGCCCCTTTTAACCAAGATGTACCAGGTCTAAATTAAAAGACTTTCATTTGTACCCTCTACTTAAAATTTAAATATAAGTATCAGAGGAACCTCAGAATGACAAAATAATTGTTTATTTAAATATTTTGCATGGAATTTAATGAAAGTGCAGGGTACATAAGAAAGTTTAGCCATAATAGAAATGACACTTGGTCATTTGAAAAAAAAGACTTGCACAACCATCTTGCTTGAGCATCCACCGGACAATATAGAACCAGATGTGGTCACAAGGATCCACACAATATAAGGGTCTGCATTCTGTCTTGTTTCAGGCAAACAAGTAGCTTTTGTATACTTGCAAATGTCACTATTAGGAATATTAGCAGTCCAAATCATCTATAATGATTAAACATCATCATCTTTTGCCGAGAACAATTACAAAAATTTACCATGGTACAGAACAAACAAAGCATATTAATAGCACACAATTTATTGTATGCATATACTGATACAGTAGAGAAGAGTAAGTACCTGTGGATGTGTGGCAACCCTGGAACAATAGATGGCCAAGCAGCTTTGTCAGTAGAGCTTTCTGCTAGTATTAGGAAGGCCCCGGGTTCGAGTCGGCTGCATTTTTCTTTTTACTGTTACATTTTGGGGCTTGCTCAACCCTGGGAAGTGACTGGCCAATATTTTGTTCCTAGAGTGAAATCTAAAGGTTCTGATTCAATGTAGTTGATCAACTACAATCAATTCATGAATTGGAGAGAGAGAGAGAGAGAGAGAAAAAAAACCACAAAAATGAAGGGAGGAAGTGACAGACCAGGCTTGATAGGTGACATAGCTCAGTTGTTACAGCATTCTACAAATATTGAAGGTATGTCTATTTGAATCCTGGTTTGGCTGCTACATTTTTCTTCTCTCCTGTTACAGATATTTCTGATCATTCCCTTTTGCATCACTTAGAGTGCTACTGTAACAACTAGTATTGGATTTTTCTGTAGTTATTTTATTTTTTAATTTTGAAAAAGTGAAGTCCAATTAAATTATTTTTCATACAGAGAATGGCAACGAAAATAAGCATATTAACATCTTGTTCATCTTCAGTCAACATGCCTATATGTCCAGCAGTGTACAACCTATGGTTAATGTCTTTTCGGTTTTATTTCAATGTCTTCTTTTTATTTGCAAGTGTGAAGCAAGTACATAAAAACATTGTATTGCTTAATGTCTGGTAAAAACCTTGAGTTGTATCCCCAACCATGTATCTACCCAAGCTCACATAAAACGTTACCATTTACAGTTTCACTAAAAAAGAATTTTGGTAATCACTCTCTGAATCAATATTTTTCAGCTGCAACTCTTTTGCCAACTGATGAACCCCAATTAAATCATTTTTCAGATACAAATGCGACAAAATTCCTCTAGATTTCAAATAGCTCTTCAAATCATTTACCTGCTCAGTAGCAAAGTCTTTCATCACAAGATAGACATTAAAACCTTATATGCCTGCACTTTTCTTACTACAATATGCCTGTTTTACCTCTAACTGCTGATAACCCAAAAATATTCTATTGAATAATATTCGAAGACTGGTATAGATATTCGAAAAGTACTATTGGTATTTGTTGCAGCTCTACACCACTGTAAGTCCCATTTTGAATGAATTTAGTATCCAGGAAAAGAAATGTGGTAGGTATTCCTAGATTCCAAGATGGACTAATGCAAAACAAGATTTGTTTGTGAAACAATATAAAAACAATATAGCCCAATCTTTAAATCAAAATAAAAATAACATGAAACAAGAGGTGTTTCCACTACAGTGTTCTGCAAAAATTGAGATGTGACAAACATTTGGCAATTAAAATCATAAAGACCCAGAGAAACTTTATTGGGTCTTAAAATGATTGACCAACCTTTTAAGTTGTATTTTGCAGGTACTTAAAATGAAAGTTTTACATACTTTCTTATTGATGATTTTTCCACAAGGTAAAAACCAAAGTTAAAACAATTTAACAATACATTTGAAACTTGAATACCTCTGAAATTTTGTTTTCATTGGCCAAACATTTTCCATAAAACCCCCCAAAACATGGACACTTTATAAGGAATTGTGAAAACATTGACACTCTATAAGGAATTGTGAAAACTGGGAAGCGGAAACACCTTTTAAAAATATCGAAATATATTTAAGACAACTGCAACGAACAAAACAATACTCAAACCAACCAATTCCTATATCTTCCCACTCTTTATGAGAAATGCATTCAATATCATCCAAAGATACTCTGAAACTGTATACAAGCAAAACAACCATTTTATTTTATTGTTTAAGGAATTTCATGACTGAAAATCATTCAACCGGAAATATGGGTCTGTTAGGGGTTACCCTATCTACCCTATTTTTGTCCCAACTCTTAGTTGCATATTAACAAGAGGCCCATGTGGGCCTTAACTCTCACCTTAATGAGCTATCTTGTAGTATTTAACTGAGTTTTTATAAATTAAAGTCTCTTTTTGGAGCCCCATAGTCCAGCATTATAGATTTAATAATTATTTGTACTACAAATGCTTAATCTGAAATAAGTAAGGTCTAGCTATTGTACATTAGTCATTTGTGAGTTTTAAATAATTTATAGGAGTCCTTCTACAGATACCCCATTTGAAGTCCTGTTACCTGCATTTGTTTAGATTAAATAACACTTGTATTTATAATATCTAATGTCTAGCTAATGCACATGAGTGATTTATGATTTTTCAATAATCTATAGGGCCTTGGCTTAGATGAGCTAAAAGTTTACAGAGAAAGAAAATATTTTTCATAACAAATGATGAATTAATAATAATAATATCCCCAACAGTTTGTCATTAAGATGACTAAAATTCCCTGCTTATCTGTTAATCTGACATAGGTTATGAAGATCATATGTATAGTTTAAACACATAGAGATTGATAGGACCTAAAACATTTATTTTGTGAATATGGGGAGGGAGATAGGGTTAGTGGGGGAGGGTGGGGGACACAATTTGATTTGTCTGGCCTTAAAGCACATGTGAAATGGGTTAGGGGAGTATGGGAAAATGGGAGGGGAGAGTCCAGTTTTTGCATAAACATCTTAACATGGGATAATATGGTTAAAATTTTCACCGAGACATGATAGATTAGGCAATCTGGCTCACCTCTGAAGACAAATTGATAAAACAGCTTTGTCAAATTTAAAATCGCCATATTGGATTTATAACTTGTGGCACTAAATGTATTCTTGCAATAATTCGTTTTTGCAAACTGTTATGAACCAGATAGAATCACAAAACCTAGGATGAGAAAGGCTACAGCAATTACTGGCTGATAATGACCTATGTCACTTAGGAATCGAGGCCCTGCTAACCATAGCAGAGTATCTATCTTTCACAAAAAGTATATCATTAACAATCATAAATTACCAATGTTTACCACCTGATTTTGATCAGATTTGACTTCCTGTTGGCATTTAATAGTTATGATAGGTGTGCAATAACCTTGACGTATGTAAAAATTTAAGTAAATCCCACAAATCGAGGATAATTTTTGTAAAACAATCGCATCAAATAACACTATCAGGTGAAGTATAAAACAATCCTAGCAAAGACTGATGTTAGGTGTTTAAATGCATTTCAATTGCACTATAAATATCCCTTATCATATATGACAGATGGTGTAATGAACTCACTTTCTGTCATCAGCCAAACAATATACATTAGCCTGCTTCTGGTCTTCATACACTGATTTAACTTGACTGGCCATTTCATTTTCTTGGGTATACCTGGAAGCTTTGCCCACATATATTTCTCCAACATGGCATCTCTTTCATTGTTGTTATCCTGTAAATAAAGTTAACAAGTAGGTATTACAAAACTGAAAAGCGATAAACATGAGGAATAATCAAAGATTACAATTACCCCCTCCTCCTCCCCCATCCCCGCTCATCAAGCACATCTCTGAAACTCCAAAGTCTCTTAACATGTTTTATTGTAACCAGCCATATATGTAGTACATTAACCAAATGAAGATGCCAACAAGTTGAGCTGAGCAATGACAGACACATTCTGGCCTGTCTAATTATGGAAGAAACATGAATATAATACTTGGATGTTTTTGTGATGTTTCAAAAACATCCAAAGCAAGCCTATCAGACTTGCAATAACCATGGGATAACTGTTAATCAATATTCTTATGTATGACCTATTGGATTTCTCTTGAATACATTTAAAGGCTTCTTTTTAAATGTTGTTTTATACCCTTTCAAGATTATTTCACACATATCTGGGAAGTCAATTTTAAATGTTGGAGGAAGTCGGAGTACCCAAATAAAACCATCGACCCACTGTGAAATCTTTCTCAGATAAGACACGAGTCAGATTCAAACACGCAGCCTCAGTGCTGAAAGACCTCATGATCCATACATTAGCAACATTAGTAGTGGCAGGCACAAAAACTGACACAGTATCAACAAAGAAAAAAGATTAAAAACTCTTCCATTTAAAGCACAACACCCTCCCATATGTTTTGGCATTAATATCAACAAGAAACACAGAGCCATAATCGTGTCTCTGCATCTTCCTCAATTTGAGATAAAGATTATTTACCTTCCTCCACCAAAGATTTGTTGCATCACCATAATCATATAGCAGTTCTGCCCCTATGTCAATGTCTGCTTTGGCAAAAATGGCAAGGTGGCATCTTCCATCCACCACAACTTTTTTAACTGCACAGTTGGCATCTTTGTCAGAGTCATTTACCAGTGAACCTGCCCTTCCACACATGTTGGTAGCATCAATGCTGCAAGCACAAAATAAACATTTCAATTTTTTTCTCTCCAAAATAAAATCAGTTAACATGCTTGAATACTTATAATCTCTCAAAAAGTAACAACCAAGTTAAACATTTCTGTGATGTAATTTGAAAATGGCCTGGCGTAAACTTAGAATTCGAATAGAAAATAAGATAAGGCTGGTCAGAACAGTGGAAACAACACAAGTCAATGTTCAGCAATAACTTGTGTATATATTTGTGTTTTTTCAAATAACTTACAAGTGCAAGTTATCAAAATCAATAACTTTAATAAGTTACACCACTTAGTTACTACTTATAAGCATGTTTTTGTGTATGTGAAAATTAAAAATATAAATGCTGAGTTCAAGCCTCTGCGAGGACAAATTATTTCATGCGGAAAAAGTTTGTCAATAGTCTGGGCATTTCGGTTTCCTCCACCAAAAAGTGACTACCCATGAGCAAAATAATCTTGAATGGGCATAAAATATCATAAAAGCTAGAAATGGTAGTAATACAACCATGAAATTTGTCTGCACAGACTAATGTATCAGTGTACCAATTTTCACCAAAGTTGGACAATAAGTCTAATAGATCTATACAAAGATTGTCTTGAAGTACCAAGAAATCACATATGTAAGGCAGGAGCTGTCTATACTCATTACTGAGGTGGACTTTCATATATTTCATAAATATTCAACATGATCAAAGAACATACAGCTAGCTAAACAATAAATGTCACTCTGGTGAACTCCAACACTTCCTCCCATATCTTAACAAATGCTGACAATGACCCAAGAATGACAACACGACTTTCCAAATTCTTCAAGACCAAGCCAAACTTGCATATACAGATATACATGTATACATAACATATAATTACCACATATCTTTATCATTGTGTCTAAAATAATACATGAAGCATCTTGGATACAAGGAATTTCTTTGACGCCTCAAGTACTTTTCTTCTTGCAAATCTGCCTCTTCCTTACAAAGTAAATCACCTGCATATTCCAGCAGGAAATCTCCTTTCTGAAATGACTTGCTTGTAAAAACACCATATCCTAAAATAATTAAGAAAGGACTTTTTACTGTTTCATGATTGATGTGTAAGTTACATACATGTATGAATCATGAAAATAGATTATACATGCAAACATTACATATTATATGTATATGCATGTATATATCAATAATAGAGTATTGTGCATATACAGTAAAACCTAGTTGTATTGCCCCTCAATAACTTTGCTACATCACTTATTGCCACACCATTTAGAATTTCCAAAATTGATTTCTTCTATGTTTTTCTTTATAAGTGTCCCTCAATATATAACACCAAACTTCCTTATAATGCCAAAATCTCACTGAACAAATGATAGCAATGAATCAAGGTTTCACAGTATTTGATGATCAAGAGTAGCACTTGGAAGACTGGATTTATGTTATCACCTTTCCTTCTTCCATATTGTGTTGGATATCATCCTGAGAAATCAATATCAAATCGAGATCCGGGATTTAATTTCAGACAATAGAAAACACTTAAAAACTTTAAAATCAGCCAAATGGACACTTACTTGTCTTGAATGTGCCTTGAATTAAATTTCTGCTCAAATAAGGGTTGGAAAAATTTTTATTACATGTTTATGCCATTTTGCCACAAAAAAGTGAAATACAGTGGTGACACAACTAATATGTGGTACCCGTCAGATGATTTATCTGACTTCAAGTGACTTAAGATCATGTTTACACATTACCATAACAAGAGATCATGATTTTATCTGATCATCTGATGCTCACTATGGTAAAGTTGTAGTAAGCAATTTTACTCAGCAATATTAAGCAATATCTTTTAAGTTGTTTGAGCTATTACCAGTGCTTACGTATTACATATATATAGATGGGTACATACCTTTAATCTTGCTAATATATTTTATATCAAAACCCTCTTGGTCTTTTCCTTCTTTTATTATGCGAACAGCCTTGGCTGTAGGGTTTTCTCTTTTAGTTCTTTTCATTTTCAGCATATTGAAACTGTTTTAATTAAAAAAAATATTGTAATTTATGTCACCTAAACATGCTAAATCATAATTGTCATTTTCTAAGAATAAATGTGTTTTTACCACCCCGTCCTAAAAATTTGGATGGTAAGATCAAATTTAGGATAAACAACTCTAACTTTAATACAGTTGAATCCTGTTATCTTAAACTTCATGGGAATTAAAACAGTTTGACTTATCCAAATGCCAAGATAAAAGGAGTGTGAAGTTGTGAATGACACTCAAAATGGGAGGAGTGAAGTGGAGTAATGGAGTTTTACGCCCTAATCAAGATTCTTTCACTTATATTGTGGTGATCAGTTTAGAGGTGGTGGAGGAAGCCGGAGTGCTGTGATCTGTAAGCGCACACTTTAGACCACCGAGGCTTCTCAAAATGGGAGGGCATGTGCAGGGTTTTACACAACTTTTCAAAAATGTGGTTTTTTGGGACTCCAATAAAAAAATAAATGGGGTCCAAACTTTCAAATGTAGGTCCCATAACTGAATTAAATTAAAAGTATTAATTATATAATTATGATTATATAGTCCTGGTGTCGCGATAATGTTGAATTTTGAAAATTGTTACAACCGACTGTGAATGCATTGTTTTTCGATGCATGTATCACAAGCCATCACCTTTTTTGCATAGTATTTCACACATGGATACCGCATTAACCATGCTGTTGAAAAAACCCTTATTCTCTTTTAAATGTCAAGTCAGATGAGCCAGACTGCACAGGTTCTGAATCGGATGTATTTGATTCTTTTTCTTTTGGTGTACACTTAGAAAATCGCCAATATTACTTTGCCGTTTAGCCATTATGACAGTTCTTGCAAGCTACTGATGTCAAGGACATCAGCATCACGTGAGCGAATTTCACTACGGGCCAATCAAAATTTTGGCGGAAATTTGCGAGTGCTATCTTTACACACCAATGTATTTTTAGTATGCGGGGAATTTCAACATCCAGAGGGTTTTCGAAAAATCCTTGTCCATATTAACAGAAATTTAAAACACGTTTTCAATTCAATTCAAATTGGTTTACAGATTTTTTGCGTCCTTCTGGACGCATATGATAATTATTTTGCGTCCAACATAATTTATTTTGCGTAAAAAACGCAGAATTGTGTGTCCCGTAAAACCTTGCATGTGTATGCGTGTAATTATATTATCAATCTTTGTAGGGTCTTTATTGAAGGCTAACAAAGTTGATGTATGGCATTATCAATTTACAATGTAGTGTGTAATTGATTGTGTCTGATCCAGAATGCAATTTATTTTTTCATAGAATCTGACTTAAAAAGTCAGATTGATCTAACTAATGCAGGATAATTTTAGTGTGATCAACCAGGGTGGGCAGGGAAATCTAACAAGATTGCCCGGTCACAGGTTTGAGAAAACATTGTCAACCCAAGTGCCACAGTGGCTAAATTAGGCCTATATTATAAAACAGTTATGGACTTTTTAGTGGTTGTATATGGCGTGATATTCACCTGAAAAATAAATATTGACCTCGGCTGTCGCCTCGATTGCACAGGCACTTGTTTCTATGAATAAAGGGGGTAGGTCAAGACCCATATTACTATATAGACCCATATTACTATATAGTAATATGGGTCACAAGTGCCTGTGCTCGATTGACAGATATATCTGAAAATCACGTGTTGCTGTTTTTTGTTATATTGGGTCATTGACGCTGATGGGTTAAACATTGCAGTTCTTATATGCAACTGAATAAACGTTTCTTTTGATATTTGATGACTTCGAACAGTGATTAAATAAACTGAAAGTTAGAAAGAAATCTTCAAAGAATACATACACAGCATCATCATGTCATCCGAGGCGACTGTGTCATGGCAGCCATGTTCACTGGTTCCGGCATATCTCTTCTGTGTGCTGATTGGACGACTGGTTGCCGAGAATTTCCGAAGATTACCGAGAAGTTATACATATATATGACATTTTACAGTAGGTCGGCGGTGGGGGTGATTTTTGATTTTTTTTGACCCAATAATACGGTATAAAATGGTAGAGATACATTTAATTATTTATGAATTTTGTGTCGTTCTATCAATAATTGACTATTGGGTCGCTAGATTATTGGGTCTTTTGACCCAATAGTCAATTTATGACCCAATAGTCAATGCAAGACCCAATAGCATGGGTCTTAGAATAACACCCGACCCAATAATTCGGTGTTGATAACACTATATATATATATATATATATATATATATATAATTCTCTCTCTGTTTGAGTGTATATATATTGACATTTTAGGTTTTTGCTCTGAAAGCTAAACAAACTGAAATAACACAAAGATAATTTAAACACATGTATCATTGAGCTAGTGTTTGTCGAATATAAATTTTATGTATAAGCCAGTAAGCTGAGGATTTCTAGAAATAATTTGTCTTTGAACATTCCTAAACAGACACGACACTCAGTTTCTAATTAGTCCATCTTTTATCTAAAATACAAAAACGTGTACTACAAAATAAAAACATGGTTAGTCAATAGCAAGCTCTTCATTGTTATGGTGTAACCTTGATGCATAGGTATACAAGACAAAATCCTCAGTGCGCTACAACCCCTATACCGTAACTCAAAATGTTGTGAAACTTTACGACGATTATACCGAGTGGTTCGATGTGGAAATCGGCGTCAAACAAGATTGTGTCTTATCGCCAAGTTTGTTTTCTATATAATATATATAATATTGACATCAAGAATAAACTCAGCTAAGTGCGTTATACGGATTGACGACTTTATGCTTAATATTCTGCTATACGTGGACGATTTAGCTTTGATTGCTCCTACAACGTATTACGGAATAATGTACCCAGATAGCAGACTAACGTTGGGCCGACGTTGCCATATTGTTGTATGGTTGACGTTGGCTAAACAATGTTGGGCCAACATTGGACCAACATAGGATTTCTAACGGTTAGTTAAACAACACTGGGCCAACATTGGACCAAATAGGTATTCAAACTGTTAATTAAACAACATTGGGCCAACATTGGACCAACATAGGTATTCTAACTGTTGGTTAAACAACATTGGGCCAACATTGGAACAACATAGGCATTCTAATTGTAAATTAAACAACATTGGGCCAACATTGGACCAACATAGGTATTCTAACAGTTGGTTAAACAACATTGGGCCAACATTGGACCAACATAGGTATTCTAACTGTTGGTTAAACAACATTGGACCACTATTGGACCAACATAGGAATTCTAACTATTGGTTAAACAACATTGAACAAACATTGGCCCGATATACGAGTAGTACTTGTTGGTTAAATATCATTTGGCCAACATGGGACCAACAAATTCTAACTTACAGCTTGACAACATTGAAGCAACAATGGGTCAACATATGAATTAAAACATTTGGTCTGACAATATTGGACCAACAGCGAGCCAACATATGAATCATAACCGTTGGTCTGACAACACCAAGCCAACATGGGACCAATATATGAATTATAACTGTTGGTCTGACAACACTATGCCAACAATGGGCCAATATATCGATTATAATTGTTGGTCTGACAACATTGGACCAACAATGGGCCAACATATGAATTATAACTGTTGGTCTGACAACACCAAGCCAACAATAGGCCAATATATGAATTATAACTGTTGGTCTGACAACATTGGACCAACAATGGGCCAATATATGAATTATAACTGTTGGTCTGACAACATTGAACCAACAATGAGCCAACATATGAATTATAATGGTTGGTCCGACAACACCATGCCAACAATGGGCCAATATATGAATTATAACTGTTGGTCTGACAACATTGGACAAACAATGGGCCAATATATCGATTATAACTGTTGGTCTGACAACATTGGACCAACAATGGGCCAACATATGGATTATAACGATTGGTCTGACAACACTAGCCTAGCAATATGCCAATGGTAAACAAACATCCTAATCCATGCCCAAACATAAAAACATAGTACAAATGTACGCTAACGTTACGCATGGGTTGTGCATGTTTTGATGGTATTATTCTAAGTCCTAACTTGAAGTAACTGTTATTGTTTTTTCATAAATTATTTACAGGGAATAAAATACATTATGTCTATCAATTAAATCATTAAATGAAAATATACAAAAAAAAATCATAAATACAATACACTGATAAATTCAACAGATACCAATGAATCACTAAGAATTGCCTTTGATACCTTTGATAAAGACGTTTTTTCACAAAATTTAATTGATATCTTTTTTAATATTGTCAAACTTCTTTCAGATTTAAAAAAATAGGATTTTCGTATTTTTTCATACACTATGACTTTTAAAGTATATTCACAATGACGTCATGAAAATTTATACTGAAATACGGAGTTTTTTAATGACACATGTAATCCATGTGTAATTTCTGAATTACATGTGCGTGTTTTCGAGCCTGGTTTTCAATCACTTTTCTGGTCAAGCAAAAGTTTTTAATTATAATGTTTTTTTTCACTCCAGTCAAAATTGTGGCTTTAACTTTACGCTTGTGCGTCTGTGCCCAAAACCAATTTGTTAATTATATCAATAATTAATATTTTATTTGTTGTTAATTTGATAAAGTAAATAAACATGCTTCTAAGAATAAAACAGCCTAACGGAATGCGAAAATTAATTAAAATCATCAAAGATGTAGTCTACACCTTGGTCATTTATTTTGAATATCGACCATCACACCATAACATAAATTTGTAACATTTCCTTTGAAATTCTCCATTAATTATAATTATATCTTTATTTTAACATGCAATTTTAAAATGTGTGCATTCAAGTGGCCTATATTTCCTCAAGTTATTTTAGAATTTCATTTTAGATTATCAAACATTTTTAATTGTGAAATGAAAAAAACATGATCAAGACCATTGATATTTTTCAATTGATAGATTAATTAATTCATTAAATGTGAACATATTAACTGCACTGCCATAATATTTCTGATTTTAAGTATTTTAACTCAACTCAACTGAATTTAATACAGTATTAGTAAATCTGTGAGGTACATGTATAAAACAAACTATATTACCATAATGAATTATATTTTTCAAAAAAACATTGATTAATTAATTAATTTATATATTTATTTATTTTTCATTTTCTGTTATGAGTCATGTAAAAATTATTTAATTTTCCATGTTTATATGCATTTCATGTACATTTTAAATAAACTGGTCATAAGTCCTGCAATGTAGCAAAATACACCCAAAATGCTCAAACATCGAAAGTTAAACACTGAGCTAACGAACAGGAGCAAAAGTTGACTGCTGACGTGTTGAGATATGGATAACTAGTTGTCGAAAAGCTGCACAGATATAGATAACTGCATTCGAGAAACTTTGGAGATACAGGTAACGAAGAATCGAGCCGACTCGGCACATATTTCTTTGCTTAGTGTTAAACTTTGCGACAGGTCTGTACTGTACATACTATTGCGAGCCTAAGGTTGCATATTGAATCGGAAAAATACCTGCATATTTTTAGAGATGGTAGTATATATAGTTGTTTCATGTATACGACTATTGTGTTAAGTATAATCACCTCTTGTATAGGTAAACAACATTGACCTGTCCGTTTGACCTTTCATTAGGATTATTATTTAGATATTTTATGTTCTAATTACTTATCACTTATATTTCAGCTTAGATCTGGTTCTTTAAAACTAAATATTGAAATTGGTAGATACAGAAACATTCCTAGAAATCAAAGACTTTGTACTTATTGTAATTTACACGTGTTAGAAGATGAATGTCATTTCCTTTTAGTTTGCCCCGCCTACAAAATTTAAGATTAAAATATTTACCACGGTACTATAATCATTGGCCAAATTTATCAAAATTGTATTATCTTATTAGTTCTAATTCAAACACTATGTTGTTATGTTTAGCAAAATACTTGTATAATGCAACTAGATTAAGAAAACAGATTTGTAATATGTAGTATTTTTATGTTTATTAGGTTAATAATTTTGTCGTATTCTGCCGCTATCAATATATGTACTTAAGTTGTTGTGCTATAAGCTGTACTGCTTTATGCAATAAAGAGTATATATATATTACATATAGGATGGTCCATCCAATAAATGGGTATTGTTAAGATCCAAGTTGATAATACACAGTACACATGTGTTCTCTATGAGGTGAGTATATCTCATGATGTATACACAATGAACACCTGTGTTACCTATACACAGATGTACTTGGTCCGTTAAAATATTTAAATGAAAGGTCAAGCGGACAGGTCAAAGATGTTTGCCTATATATAATATTTACTGGTCAACAAAATACAGTAAGGGATGGTTTTTTTTTATTTATATTATAGGCCTTGATTATTTGATACAAGATAATAAAGTATATATAAATTAACAGTTAGTGACAATCAGAGGTTGCAAACGGAGCTGTTCAATGATAATGGCACACAAAACGGAAACATCATCATTAATTTATTTCCTCAATACTGAGATACATGATAATCTTAATTATAAATTAACTAATATATAACTTAATTAACAATAGATATAGAGATATATACAGAAGTGAGACAAACATATAATGCATTATTTATAAAGTGATGTGTCTGAGACAATATCGAACCTTCAAGGACACTTTACAAACTGAACCATACGTCAAATTAAACATTTCACGAACACAAAGACGTTAAATTTCACAGTTTCGAAAAGGTTCTCTCCCTTTGAAAATAGAGGCCGGTCGCCAACCCCAGTGGGAGATAGAATATGTTCCCATTGTAATTTTAATGTTGTTGAAGATGAGTATCATTTTCAATGCAATGCCCTGTCCCCTATTCAATGATTTCAGCTGTGTTCTATTTGAAAAGGCAAGATATTTTATACCGGGTTTTACGTCTATTGTGATATTTTTAAATTTCCAAATATTATATTTACAATATGACTGTACCTCCCTTCGATGAAACATACAGAAGCAATTGAAAGACGACTGGGGTCATGACCCTTGATGTGTATTAATTTTCCCCAATATTACGTCATGTCCTACACAGGGGCCACGTGATCATGTGAGATACGATGATCTGGCATGGCTTAAAATCCTATCTCACATGGGCAGGTATGAAAGAAATAGCACCGAGGGTTAAACAAATCAAATTTTTTATAAAAAAAAGGATTGTAAATATAAGAAATGACGCACGTGCCAAATTCCAAATGAAGGGCTTCATCAGAATGCCATTCCTTAAATGAGATGTTCTTCGCTTGAGTCTTTTTAGGAGTTTATTGATTCAAATCTTTTAATAAGGGAAAGTTTTATGCAAGAGATACTGAGCATTTTTAAAAAGTTTTATTACATCAGTATTTTTTTATAAAATTTACGTTTGTATTTTATATTTTAAGGTTTGCCATGGAATTTCTTAAACATGTATATATTTAGCAATCGTGTATGTATATATATATATTGTATAAAAAATCTCATAAGCCAATATATTTTGGCTTGGTATTAATCTGTGATACCTTGTGTTAATATTGTGTTCATTTTATATTGATTGACATGTGACACTATAATTAACTTTGAAGGGTGACAAAACGTTATTCAGGGCTTTGGCAGGTTATATAGCCCATTCACCACGTCAAATTAAAGATGAATGCGGTTCATGGGTACATTGGGCGGTGTAACCTGCCAAAGCCCTGTATAACTTATAATACCATCGGGGACCTAAAAGGACAAATGAAATAGAAATTAAATTTGTTTATTTAGCCTAATTCGGAGAAAGTAAGGTCGTAAAATATTGAAGTTATCTATAAATTTCGATATGGCGGGTGCAAATCAATCATGGGCAGAGTCGTTACTAAAAATCAGTCCTGTTTCGGGTCCATCCTTGCTTAATATATCATTTTATGTGACAAAATATAACCTAGGTGGGTGTTTACAATGGTAATCTTTTTTGCGAAATGGTGGGGTTTTTTATGTTACGTATAGTCATGACAAAAGAGTTGACTATTTACGTAGGTTAGTGCAGCTAAAGAACGAAATGATTTTTCGGTAACTAGGATGACCTCAATTGATTTAATAAAGTAATAAAGTGAACTACTTTCTTTTGAAAAAAAAAATGACGTAAATTCAAACTTTTAAACTCAACCCGACCTTTGAGCTACCCTTCATTGTACCTGTTGCAAATAATAAATTCTTCCGACATCATTACGTCACACGAAACACACCGGCATTTTGTCAATTTTTTTACCGTTGTAAACGCCCATCCAAAATACGTTTTGGTGTATTAAAGGAGTTATAATGCATGGATTAGATCGAAATTACTATTGTTCCAGGGAACTTAGATAGTCGCTTTTTTATCGATTAAGCTTTTATGTGTAATGATTTATATTCAATGTTATACATTTTGAATCTAAAATATAAAAGCCCAATTAAATGTCAAAACATTGGTGTTGTACAGCCCTGTTTTTGCTCTACATACCGAAAATTAGTTGTTTTTCAAACACTGCACATATGTCCTCTCGTTATCCGTGCCTCGTATGCAAATTTAGTATTGCATGATTATTAGACATTTCTCACTTCAATATACTGCCCACGCTGACGGTATACGATATACTGTTGAGGGGTCGATTCAAAATTTTCAAAGTCCTAGTATATCTATACATTCACGCCTTCTCAAGCTTTTTTTAACAAACATAAATATCTGGAATCACTTCCCAGAACAGTTGAATCCATGAGACAATTTCATCACTTTTCTTTTAGTATGACTCTATTTTCCAGCAAAACCTATAATAATACTGACGGCTTGACATAAATATATCTTTGACCGATGTAAAGCACTATGAATGTAGACAGCGTGTTTAATACCGTATTGGCACAAAAAAAATTAATGTTAAGGTATACATGTACAGTGTCCAGATGACCCTATTACTGTCATTTTAAATGAGAGTACTTGGCAAGGACCAAACAGTGGCTCAAGCCCTCACCGTTAATGTGCTGCTAGACATTATGCTTGAGTATTTATACGAGATTGCACGAATAAACCTTAATCATAATATGCAATTGCCATAAAACTATAGAAAAATGATGTTTAATATGAAATTAGTCAGGTTCTGCATCTTATGAAAAGCCAAAATGTTTGATAGTGTCGGAATTTTCTAAATGATGAATTTCATCGACTCTGTCTTGTCCTAACGTAGATTATCCTTTCGGCAAGTTCACGTTTTTTCTATACATTTTAATGTTTTATTTCTTATCATTATTTTTTAGCTTTTCTAAAACTCCAGATTCCATTATATACGACGATTCGGTTCTCTTACTATACGTATTACTTCTATCATTAGATGCTTTCGACTTGTGTCCTTGTTTTTTGGATAGAAGTTTCTCCTCATTTTTTTGATATCTTTTAATCTTTTATTTTTAACATCATACAAGTTACAGTGGACATCACTATTCTAATTCGTAATGCAGTGTGCGTTTTTGTGACATCAAAAATATCAACCGGGAGGAACAGCGTTACCATTTCCCTTCCTTTCACTGTAGTATTTTAAGTAACAAAATATACCCTTACACACAGAAACGGTTCTCGTAAAATGTCACGCTTTTCTAAATAAAGAAAATTTAACCCTGTTCAACCCTGTAGAATGTTCAAGTTGGAAGTTAAAGTGTACAGAATATTGAACGCTATCTGACGTCACCCGCGTTTAATCATTAAAAGCATAATAAAATATACCTACCTACCTAGTCGTTTTTACGCCCGGGGGCGCATATGGCAAGGACTAGAGTTTTCAACCGATCTCTGTCTTGTGCCATCTTCTCTAGTTCTACCTCTGGTTTAATTTGTAGAAGAACAATGAGTAATATTCAAGCCGTACGCCATTTTCGTATTTAACTTTTATGTGTCAACTAAATAAGTTACATCTTTGGAAATTACCCCCACTCAACTGTATACCGTATACAGTCAGCGTTAGCAGTATATTGAAGTAGGAAATGTCTATTATAATAATAATAAGATAATAAGTCACCCGGTACTGATGGTATTCTTGTTGAATTTGATAAGATATTTTAGACTGAAATAAAATCCTATTTTTTGCTAGTTTAATTGAATGTTTTCAGACAGAACAAATGTCCCACATTCAGAAATTACCTCTAATTTCACTCAATCATAAAAATGTGACAAGGATTTACTTGGTAATTAAAGACCCATTATTCCAATCAACTGTGTTTATGAAATCATGACAGTTAGTTTTTAATGATCAAAAACAAACATACTAATCCATGTCCGAATCGCAATCCAGAAGCAAAGTAAAAACTTTGGAACTGACAAGTTAGGTTAGACACGTGAACTTCCACCAGCGAAGCGGGTGCTTCGGAAGGGTAAGCACCTCCTGTTTAGCTAGCTACACCCGCCACGTGTTAAATCAAAATTGTGTGAAAGGAACTATGAGACGTCAAAAATATCCAGGGCAATCCTGGACACAGAAACATCAAACTTATCAACAATACTGTGATGACGGCCATAAAACTTTTTGAGGGCCTTGATAAGCCTAGGCTTGCAATATCCTTGAGTCAACAATTTATTTGCAAGCAGCCTACTTCGTTGTATAATGTCCCCGTAGTGGGAACAAGCTCTACCATAGCGTATTAATTAGAAAACAAATACACCATAAGGAGGAGAAGCAGGTATATTGCTGCATGAAAAAGGAAAGTTGACAATAGAAAAATTGAAATCATCACGTTTGTGATAAAGTTTCAAATGTAGCCTTTCGTGTGCGTCATAATTCAGGTATGAAGCAGAACTTGAGGAATCAGTCGTGTCTTTTATTTCAAGCTCACTGGGATAGATGACATTTACATAGTCTCCAAATTTAGGATTGTTAAGAGACAGAACGTCATCTATCTATCTTCTCTCCAGATTTAACAAGGTTTTACATAAATTCTGCTTCGTAAGAATGAAGAAACAAATCAGCAAGCAATGGTGCACAGTTTGTACCCAGTCATCAATAAATAAAAGTCCGTTTATATAAAGGACTGATACATTGTTGTAATTCATTGCAAAGGTTTTTTAATTTGTTGAATGGCACTTTTACTTGAAAACATTGGTTATATTGGTAACATAGGTCTTAACTTTAGATAGAAATTTAATAAAACGCTACGATAAGCAAAATAATTTTTTTGCAAACAATAATAAAATCAAACATACCAGACCATGTAAATAGTACACACATATACACACATATACACAAGCACAAAAACAAGAGAGAGAGAGAGAGAGAGAGAGAGAGAGAGAGATCTTTAATGCAGTTACCGCTTATATCCCAAGGTACAGAGAAAAAAAGAGAGATCACCTTTTAATGCAATCAGGACTAAAATCCTAAGGTACAGCATAACATCTCTCATTTTTGTGTTGCCTTTTGTCTTTGTTGCTTCTTATTTTTCCTTTCAGTGTATTGCTTGTCTTGTTTCCATTTAACAAAACAGTATATCATATTCCATGCTTCAGTTTTCTTCAACTACGAAACAAATCTGTTCTAAGTATATTTACTTCATCTCATTTGCTTTTTATTCTATTACGTCAATGTGTATCCAAAGTTACTTTTGATATGATAATCATTTGTGATGGTAACGTTTTAAAAAATCGACTAATCCGAAGCAACCTTCGAAAAGACAACCGCAGTGCATATTGATCTGCACAATTTATAACCATAATCTGCAATCAAAAACAAACATACTTATCCATTTCCGAATCACAATCCAGAAGCAAAGTAAAAACTTTGAACTGACAAGTTAGGTTAGACACGTGAACCTCCACCAGGGAAATGAGGCCGGGTGCTCCGGAAGGGTAAGCACCTCCTGTTTAGCTAGCTACACCCGTCACGTGTGTAATCAAAATTGTGTGAAAGGAACACGGAACTATGAGAGTTCAAATATATCCAAGGCAATCCTGGACACAGAAATTATACGGTGCATTATTAGAAATGAGCACGCTTTTATATGATTTTATAAATTATGCATGGAAGTATAGAATACGCTATCTAAATTATATATCATTCTCTCTCTCTGTTTGTGTGTATATATATTGATATTAGGTTTTTGCTCTGAAAGCTAAAAAACTGAAATAACACAAAGATAATTTAAACACATTGAGCTAGTGTTTGTCGAATATACATTTTATGTAAATTAAACGATAGTAAGCCAGTAAGCTGAGGAATTCTAGAAATAAGTTGTCTTTGAACATCCCTAAACAGACACGACACTCAGTTTATAATTAGTCCATCTTTTATCTAAAATACAAATACTTGTACTACAAAATAATAGCATGGTTAGTCAATAGCGAGCGCTTAATTGTTATGGTGTAACCTTGATGCATAGGTATACAAGACAAAATCCTCAGTGCACTACAATCCCTAAACCGTAACTCAAAATGTTGTGTGAAACTTAACGACAATTATATCGAGTAATTCGATGTGGAAATAGGCGTCAAACAAGGTTGCGTCTTATCGCCAAGTTTGTTTTCTATATATATTGACATCAAGAATAAACTCAGCTCAGTGCGGTATACGGATTGACGACTTTATGCTTAACATTCTGTTATACGTGGACGACTTAGCTTTGATTGCTCCAGATGAGTTAAAATTACAACGTATGCTGACATTGTTACTGAAAGGTGTAGTGACTGGGATATTAACCTAACTCCGTCTAAAACAAAAATATACATTTTCGCAACCAGTCTGTAAAGCGCACCAATAGACTCTTCAAATGTTGTGACTTTGATATTAATTTAACAGAAAGCTATAAGTACCTCGGTGTTTGCTTTGATAAACACTTAAAAATGGATAAAGCTGTGTCGAAACTAGCGAAGGCAGCTAGCCGAGTGCAAGGTGTTTTATTTGATAAATATATTTCATGTGGTGGTGACTTTTGACGGTTTTACCAAACTTTGGATGGTCTCTTCATTGGTAACATAGACATTGATAATTTCATACAAGTTATGAGGTTTTCATCAAGATTCGTAGTATGAAATATTACAGATAAATTAACAGTTATTGACAATCAGGAGCTGTTCAAGGTTAACAACACACAAAACGGAAACAAACTGAGACAATATCGAACCTTCAAGGACACTTTACAAACTGAATCATACCTCAAATTAAACATTTCACGAACACAAAGACGTTAAATTGCACAGTTCCAAGAAGGTTCTCTCCCTTTGAAAATAGAGACCGGTCGTTATATCAAGCCGCAAACCCCGGTAGGAGATAAAGAATGTTCCCATTGTAATTTTAATGTTGTTGAAGATGTGTATCATTTTCAATGCAATGCCATGTCCCCTATACAATGATTTCAGGTGTGTTCTTTTGAAAAGGCAAGATATTTTATACCGGGTTTTTACGTCTATTGTGATATTTTTTTTAAATTTCCAAATATTATATTTACAATATGACTGTACCTCCCTTCGATGAAACATACAGAAGCAATTGTATTGCAATTCCCATGAAAGACAACTGGGGTCATGACCCTTGATGTGTATTAATTTTCCCGCAATACAACGTCATGTCCTACACAGGGGGCCACGTGATCATGTGAGATACGATGATCTCGCATGAATCCTATCTCACATGGGCATGTATGGAAAAAATAGCGCCAAGGGTTAAATAAATCAAAATATTTATAAAAAGAAAGAATTGTAAATATAAGAAATGACGCACGTTCCGAATTCCAAAATGAAGGACTTCATCAGAATACCATTTCTTAAATGAGGTGTTCTTCGCTTGAGTCTTTTTAGCAGTTTATTGAATCAAATCTTTTAATAGGCGAAATTTTTATACAAGAGATACTGAGAGTTTTTAAAAAGATATTTTATAGTATGTTTATTACATCAGTATTATTTTTATAAAGTTTACGTTTGTATTATATATTTTAAGGTTTGCATTGAATTTCTTAAACATGTGTATATTTAGCAATCGTGTATGTATATACATTGCATAAAAAATCTCATAAGCCAATATTTTGGCTTGATATTAATCTGCGATACCTTGTGTTAATTTATATTGATTGACATGTGACACTATAATTAACTTTGAAGGGAGACAAAACGTTATTCAGGGCTTTGGCAGGTTACATAGCCCATCTACCACGTCAAATTAAAGATGAATGCGGTTCATGGATACATTGGACGGGTGCAAACCAATGATTCTTTCACTTACATGGGCCGAGTCATTGCAAAAAATCATTCCTGTTTCGGGTCCATTCTTGCTTAATATATCATTTTATGTGACAAAATATAACCTGGGTGGGTGTTTACAATGGTAATCTTTTTTACGAAGTGGCGGGTTTTTTTTTATGTTACGTAGTCATGACGAAAGAGTTGACTATTTAATACGTAGGTTAGTGCAGCTAAAGAACGGAATGATTTTTCGGTAACTAGGATGACCAAAATTGATTTAATAAAGTAATAAAGTGAACTACTTTCTTTTGAAAAAATTCACGCAAATTCAAAATTTTATACTAAACCCGACCTTTGAGCTACTCTTCATTGTACCTGTTGCAAATAATAAATTCTTCCGTCATCATTACGTCACACGAAACACACCGGCATTTTGTCAAATTTTTACCATTGTAAACCCCAATCCAAAATACGTTTGGTGTATTAAAGGAGTTATAATGCATGGATTAGATCGAAATTAGGATTACTAGCAACGACTCGGCTTATTAATTTATACTTAACTGTGTCATTCAAATCATTGAAATATTAGCGTTGTTCCTTCCTCTGCAGCAGAGTAAATAGACAGTAGTTATTTCAGATACAAGATAGGAATAGTTTATTAGTCCCGGGACCATCATATATACATCAGTAATACACATGTCATAATATAACAATTAACACATAAGTATTGTCATGTGCTGTTTTTGAACGCATTATTTTAATAGAAATTCAAAACGGCACATGACAGTACTAGTATGCCATTATAGCTAGGAGACTATGAAAAGTAAATGTAAACAATAATATACATTATACAGATATACTGAAATAAAAGAAGAAAAATCACAATAAAATAAAACATGAAATGCAGACTCTACTCTACAGTTGTGTGATAGTGCCCAAGTTTGATTCAAGGAATGCTTTTGTGCCGGAGAAGGATTTTTGTTACGATTCATTCCTCGTCCGTGAAGTCCAGACTTGTTGTTACGCCGTGTTATGTAATAAATTATAAATGCCAAGTAATGTTATACCCACCTTGTAATGTAATAATTTTCTCCGTGTAATGTAATAACATCTAATAAATTAAGGGCCAACGATTTTGTCCCAACCACTGACCTCGACGTTGACATTGAGTCGATTTTGTCAAGAGGATAAGTGTAGACCAATCTTGACCGCGGGTAAATGTAATTGTCCCTTTAATATAATCTGTATTTGAATGGCATGGACCACCGATGGCTCCCATGATTCACAATTATGCCCCTTCATCATCTCAAAACTTAGATGTCTCTTCAAATGTTGTCATTAAATGTTCGCCTCCCTATATCTTGAGCAGTTCAAAATAGTACAGCTTTACTCCATCGACTTGGATAATTAGAATCTGGATTCATTATACATTGGTCCTCACTGCTTTATGTATGATCGTCGCCTATACTTTGTTGTTGATGATTATTGAAATTTTCCCTACTTGAAAGCTTTTTGATCGACAATTAATGTGGAAATTTGAAATATAAGATGACAAACAATCGCTATACTATAATCATGTAAGGGTTCACTATTTATAAGTTGTCTCTCTAAATCTTCATGAATGGTATCATATCTTTGCTTGTTTAATCAAATTATTTTTCAGATGCTATCAGAACCAACACTAGTCAAGTCTTTCCCAGAATCTAAGCAACCAAATATTTCAGATAGACGACATTCTACCACCGTCAAACATGTCATTAAGAAAAACCTTTTTCATGCAAGGTCCCAATTTCGACAATACATTATCTACAATACGTCAAAACTGGCTCAAATAAACGACTTTGTTGATCACTAAAACCCATCAAAAGACTCTTTAATTACCTTTATGTGGCTATGATAACTATATATACGAGATATGCTAGATTTGTCAACCATATTGGCCGCCATCTTGGATATTTCAGTTTCCCAACTTATGTCAAGGTGGCATCACTTGGATTATTATCAAGCACATCCTAAACATACATTGTCAACAAAGAAACATCGTGTGGACTACATTTTTTGGTTTTGCAAGCTGCTCCCAGACTAATATATATTGTCTACAATTTGAGATTAGATACATATTTAACTCGTGATATGTACATTATTGTTTCAAAGATACCGATATAAAAATCATTTGAAAAGACATAAACAAGTAAATGTTCATAACACTTTTATGAGTTTTAGGATAGCGGAAATATTTTAATGACTGATGATTTATTTATCACCACTTTCATGTGCGTTATAAACAATTTTATACACCAACTACCTTAAATAAGTAGATATGTTAAATGTTGTGTTTAGATGGTTTTGAACGAGTGTTGATAATACCCTATCACTTTGGTATTGTTTTGGTTTTTTTTATCAAGTTTATACTATATTTCTGTTATTTACCATTATTTAGCACAAATAATACCACAGATGGTTATTTGAAATGATAGCAAATGTATTCTACACCTAATTAATAAGTTACAAGAAAAAAATTCCAAAAATGAAAATTTTCAATATTTTTATTTATTTGGGGGTAGGGGAAAGATTTCCAATGCTAAAGACCTAATTATTCACTAATTTAATAAATTTTTGGTATCTATATATAGATAATAATTGTGATTAATGTAATATACCAGTGGTTATTGATTTAGGACAACAAATAATGTTACATAAGTGTAATTCGGAAAAATAATTATGAAAATACGGGATTTTAAGAGATTTTTTGTCTTAAATAATCATTTTTTAAAATTAAAACTTAATTTTAGCACTATTTTATAGTTGTGTATTTATGTAAAGGTGTGAAAATACTAAAGTGTTTATAAATTTTAATGTTTAATTGATAAAGACGGTAAATTATTCATCAAGGATATCTTAGGGATTTTACTTAAAATTTAGGGGTGGTGGTGTCCCATACAAAAGTAGCTGTTAAAACAATTGCACCACTTTCAGACTTGACATCCACCTTTTTCTTACTTCACTATACCAATACTTAACCATAATATACTCAGACATTTTCTAGCTGATGGGTTGAACAGAACTTAATTTTCACTTTGCCAGCTGGGAGACTATTAATATTTAAGGTCGATGTAATTTTGGGTTAGTAATGATGTAATGCCATTTTTCTTGTTTAGTGAAGTCTGTAATGCCTAGAGCGCTTTGGTCCATGTCATTAGATTACTGATTATTTAAGTCACAGTGACTTTCAAATGCAGTCAAGATTAGTCTACACCAAATCCTTTGTCATTGACAAAGTTGGCTTAAAGGTCACCGGTCACCAAATTTATCAATTTTGTATTTTGCCTTCCAACAGGTAGAAAAGTCAATACTGATGTGTCTGACAGTTTCCCACGCCTTACATTTACCTGTAATACACTAAAACCTTACCTGAACGAACTGCTAATACTCGGTAGTTTCCGACACCGCTCGTAACTTTCCGGCGACCTAATTGATGACGTACATGGTGTTAAGCTGCTGAGGAAAGACACATTACTTATACATGTATCCATATATTACATGTGGGTTTGTGTGGCGTTTTGAAAGGTTTTAAAGTTTGATTTCAAGTAAAAATGATATATTTTGTGAAGTTTGGAGATAATAAAATCACAATGACCGATGAACATGTTTTTTTCCACAAATTTCAGAACAAATTAAAGCCAGATTTACACAAGTCCTTCATGCAGCTTTCTAGTTGTTTTGAATGTATTCAGATAAAATATTACGAGATAATATAAGTCAGGGAAATAAGAGTGGTATAATCGTTTAAGACAATTCAAATTATTATGAATGAGTTCAGTCAAATAAATAGATTTTAAACAATTTTAATTTTCAAAATTAATTTAATTCTATAATTCAATCAGTTCACACGTTCAAACAAAGACTTGTATGTCTTGTTCAAATCAAACAAACTAATTTCACTTTAATTTATTCGATTTTCAGAATCCATAAAATGACAAATAACATTTACTGGGTATATCATAAAGATAATCACAAGTGTCAATTAATGTTGACTATTGTAAGGTAAACTCTGTTGATTACAGGTGGTAGATGTCTACTTCTAAACAGGATGTTTCCCAGTGTACTGCAGCATATTGATAATCTCTTAACTACTGGTATATGAGGGGTGTAAATCACGCTTTGAACGATATTAATTTATTGTGAATAAATGCAAGAAAGTTACACTCGAGTTTTGAGTCCTTAGTTAGTCGTTCATAATCCCACTGGTATCACATTTTGACAAAGCTCTTGTTATCCCATTAAAATTAAAGCGTAATAAAGTTATTATATGAAAATGTATATTTTTTTTTATTTCATCATGAAAACAGTGAAAATAAATGAGAATTAGAATTCTGATCAGTACTTCATCGGAAAATATCAACAAATATTTTAAAAAATACGCACTGACGTAAACTTCAAATATTAATAATAATAATAAACTTACTGCAAATAAGGAATAGAATGCTATTAAATTGAAATTGCTGTCATATTCAAGTAATCCTGGGATGAAATATCTTATTTGAGAGACAATAAGAACCTGTATTTTCATATTTTCGTTCTACAAAAAACTACAGGTCTTGGATCCAGATTCTACCCGAAAACGTGTTCTTTTGATTAATTACATGGGTAAATAATAATAATAATAATAATAATAATAATAATAATAATAAATCATTGGTTTTAATCTAAAAAGAAATGGGAAAATTTCTAAAAACAAATATAAATTAAAATCAATTTGAGGTACTAGAGAGGAGAAAAGATTTTTTTAAAATAAAAAACAAAATTTTGGGTTCTTCTTATTATTCCTTACGATAAATAGATAAAAATAAATAAATAAATAAATAAATCAAAGAGATTTGTAAAGATAATTAAAATGGAAATTAATAATAATAATAATAAATCATTGATTTTAATCTAAAAAGAAATGGGAAAATTTCTAAAACAAATATAAATTAAAATCAATTTGAGGTACTAGAGAGGAGAAAAGATTTTTTTTTAAAATAAAAAAACAAAATTTTGGGTTCTTCTTATTATTCCTTACGATAAATAGATAAAAATAAATAAATGAATAAATAAATCAAAGAGATTTGTAAAGATAATTAAAATGAAAATTATTATGAACAATATTTTAAATAAAAAACGGAAATTTGGGTTCTTTTATTATTTGTGGTGATAAATAGATATAAATACATAGATATAAATAAATAAATAAATATATATAAATAAATAAATAAATAACTCAAAGAGATATGTAAAGATAATTAAAATTATATTAAATATTAATGAAAATTAATGTGAACAATATTTTAAATAAAAAACGGAAATTTGGGTTCTTTTATTATTTGTTGTGATAAATAGATATAAATAAATAAATAAATAAATTTTAAAAGAAATGTAAAATTATGTTTTGTAAAAGTATTAGTAATAGTATATCATACTTAGAGCAAATACGAATATAGTTTTTTCTTTCTTTATCTATTTCTTATTATTACGGTAAATTTTTATTTATTTTTTTTTCTGCTGAAGGAAATTGAAATATCCAATGCTAAAAATAAAATATATATAAAAACACTAGAAGGTACTTGTGATAAATCTGGGTAATAAATACAGTTCACTATACAAGCTTCATTTGCTAAATAGCTGGGATAACACCTTCTGCGTCACTTCCGGTTTTGTGCCCTTTTCAACCAAAGGGAGATAACACCGTTTTTCAACAGTTTCAGGACTTTATTTTACGCTCTAAAAAATGACAGAAATGATTAAAAAATGTTATTTGTGGCTAAATCGACTTTTTATTATGTAATCTTTCGGAAAATAACAATAAAAGTAATTCCGTTTTTGGTGACCGGTGACCTTCAACCTGAAGGTCAGTGGTTGGAACAAATTGTTGGCCTTTAGTTTACCCAGTTTCATTTTTACATTACACGGATATTTTATAACATTACGCTAAACTTTGTTTTATTACATTATGCGTTGTTTCTTATTACAATTATGCGTTGTTTCTTATTACAAAACACGGTGTTCTTACATTACATTGAGAAAATTATTACACTACAAGTTAGGTATTACATTACTTAGGATTTATTATATAACACGGCGTTACGCTTGTTTGTGTCAATGTTTTATTCAATATATTTTGTCTATAATTCTACATATTTATTTTTCCCATGTGTATTCATGGGTCATAAAATTTCGTAGAGACAAACAAAGATTAATAATGCATAAGTATTACCAGACAAATGATCAACAATCCTTTAATCTTGTTTCGGAATATAAATACAGAAAGGATACTTCATATCATATCAATATCAACTTTAAACGTAATTAAAAATCTACAGTACAGACTTGTCAAAAGTTTAATACCCATCAAAAGAGAAACAGTTAAAGTTAGGCTGATAGTTAAAAGTTATCCAAAGGTGTCGATATATAAATGTCTGGAGAAGCCGCGATGAGCTCCTGATTTGGAACTAACTCGTTACTTTAGTGTTCATTTTTGACAGGTTTGTACGTAAACCAGGTATAGCACTATGTATTCAGGCGACAATACTATTTAAACATACTGTACTTTTTCGAAAATTTCGGAATTTTCTTTAGAAACAGAGCAAGAACATTATCTTGTTATTTCATTGAGTAAATAATCAAATATTTAAGGCTTCACATTTTCTGTCTTCCTTTGATCTTTCAGAAACAAAAATCTTTATAAATAATAAATGTTTAAAACCATCTTTCGGTTGTTACTGTAATATATTTTCATTAGCCTTGTGCATTTTCTATTTCTTTTAGTTTGGGAGCAATTCTAGGGCTATAATTGCCAAACAACCGCATCACTGCGTTTGAATATTAATATCGGCAATACACATCCCCTGGAATTATAACCTGGTAAACAAAATGGCAGCCTCCGTTACCAGGTGGTTTAATTTTTGGGGCATCGAATGCCTTTGTGTTTGATGATCAACTCTTTTTTCAACTTCACAAAGTTGATCGGACGTTTCCGTGTGTAAATCGAAAATTTTCCTCACCGAATTAGATTGTTCATGTATTGCACGTTGCATTTTTTTTCAGGATTATTGGACATGCGTTTGCGTCCGTCTATTGGACATGCGTTTGCGTCCGTCTATTGGACGTGCACTGAATCAATGACGATATTGGTGACGTAGTGCACAACTACTGTAGAGACCACTCTGTTTGTGACAGTAAAATACTCTTTATATTCATAGAAAATCAAATTAATTTGAATAAAGATTAATATGCATCACTTACTTGTAACGGGAAATTTGTATGCGCGCATCCACGATTGTCATAAAGTATGTGTAAAAAGAAAAATGTTGGCGTTATGGGGATTTTACATGGCAAAAATGGCAATGTTTACACCGGAATTGATGTCCTTGGTGACGTTTTACGTCATTAGCGCAACAGAATCCGCCATTTGCTTGGTTTTTCAACATGTTAAATCCCCAAAGCGTCAATGTTTTACCCTGTGCAGAGATATTCTGGGCTTATCATGGATGCACATACAGATTCCCTGTTACGACTAGGTACAAGTAAGTGAAAAATATCGGTCTTTATTGGCTATGAATAGTTTTTCCTGTCACAAACAGATTGGATTCTACGGTGCGTCGCGTATAGAAAACGTATTAGGCAGTAAACATTCAGGTGACTACAGTTTCACTTCTTGCAAGTTCAATATCGTGGTCGAATTGAACGCTAATTAACCCTCAAAATTGAATTCCATAACTTTAATTTCTTTTTAATTCAAATATAACAACTGTACAGTTTTAAAATGCCGTTCATAGTCAATATAAATGCCAAACCTTTGCATGAGAAACGGATCATAATGCACGATCGCACATTATTCAGTTTGTCGTGCTAAGGTTTCGCGTTCATATTAACCATGAACGTCATTTCAAAAGAGTACAATTGTTAATTGAACTTCCACTTGAAACTTGTAAAGTGCAAAGAGAATTGACAGATAAAAAATCACAGGTGAAACCCCGGCCACTACAATACACTTTAATTAAAAAGACAAGTTCGACACAGTCATATTGCAACAGAATGTTTTAATTCAGTGTTTGAGTATAACAATACAAATTATCTTGTTTTAAGCGATGATCAGTTCCACTCAAGCATCACATGGAACACTTTGATAAGCGTCTCGCTGAGTTTTTAGCGACGACCAGTTCCATTTACTCGATCACATGGAACACTTGGATCGTTCCTCATTACAACCTTTTCCTACAGGGCCCATCAGATACGGTTTTACAATACGGGGGATGGAAAATTCTGCCTCCAACGCTATTTAGATAAACACAAAAATAAAAAAAAATAAATAAAATAACAATTTGTAAATGCAGTAGATTTTTCATTATGCGAAATTATACTAGATTATCGATAGCTTTTAAAAATAACATCATTTATGTGCTCGGATTATTTAAAAAGGAAAAGTAACGCTTCTGAAAAAAATAAGCTGAGTAGCCCATGTCAATAAAAGCTTTTATCATCTTCGGTTTGATTAGAAATGCTCATCTAACAACAGAAAGACAAATATTTGAAGAAATTGAAAATACTATCATGATCAATTTCAATTTTAACATTAAATAATAATAATAATAACAATAATAAGTCTGAAATGAAAGCCAAGTCAGAGACCTGTTCAATTCATAACGTAACACTTATCACCCGTGGTTTTCTTACTTTTTCACGCATGAATTCCGTACAAAATCATTATCAGCATGATCAGAGCTGCTCAAGTTGAAGGTTTATTGAGTATGTTAAAGCATTGTTTATGCATTATTAACCCTCCTCCCCCTCCCCAAGTTGAATATTAGTGTTATTCTTTTACTTTTACAGGAGTTGTTGGTGCAATCGGGTTCATTTACAGGTTAATCTGCATGATGATGTTAGTGTAATATGGGGTACAAAAACACTTGATAGTAATCTCGTGCATATCATTTTATTAAAAAGTGCCTAATGTACAATGCCAGTCTCTGCTAAAAATTTTATTTCATAAAGTCTTTGCACTCCATAAAATTTTTAATTTCACTTCAAACTGAAAAAATTCTATGTCTAACAACTCCACCTTTTTATCCTTAACATTCAATTAATGAATTTCATGGAATTTTATTTTGTCTTAAAAACTTTTAAGAGACTTTGTCTATATTATACAGGTCTTTCTTTAATCAATAATAATAAAAAAATAATTGATTATTATTAAGGCTAATAATAATAATAAGGGGCATATATATAGCTGTAACTGTTAGCACCATAGATCATAAATACAAATTATTATTGTTATACATATACATGTACGTGTATATAAAATTGATTGCCAACACTTAAAATTAACACCCTGGTTGGTTATGTACTCAAAATCCAAGTCATATGGTATGTGTGTTTGGGCTGTACATAGATGGCAGTCTCTTTATCAGTATTATACTTTCGGGATGACTAGGTTCAGAAAAGTGTTCCTGTATGTTTTAGTGCAGTGTTCGAAATTTTTTAACCAGTTCTTCCCTGGTATTTTCAACATTTTCTATTATAAAACATATATACTTCTGTATGTTGGAAAACGTAACCAGTCATTCTCAAAAGTTGCCAGTCACGCCCACTCATTAACTGACTGCAATTTTCTACAGTGGCTATTATTGTAACACGATGTGTTAAAATGACTCAAATTGTGTTATTTACTAACTCTTCTACAAGTTTTTTCCCCAGAAACAGGAGCACCTCTTGTTACCTTTTCTCGTGCTTCTTGCCAACTAGGTTTTCAGCGTCTGAATTTTCAAGGTTGAATATCTCTTCGGAGCCATAGTTAACGTTAAAAACCACGTCAAATCTTATGAACTTACACCCCATAGTACACTAGCGCCACCCCAACCAGAAAACAGGTACATAAACCCCATTCAGATTTGTTTATGGAGCTACCATGGCTAGAAAAGTAGGTCACAGTGACTTTAAAGTACAAAAAAATCTTCTCCAAAACCATTCATGGGAAATGAAATCTGATGTGATATTTGGCTTCTCTAGGGTCTTTAGCTGGTTAGGAAATAGTAAGGTGGGTTTTTTTTAATTTTGAAAATTTTGAAAAATGCTTAAATTATTACATTTGTTAATATATCTTAAAAACTACAACCTTTTTGTAAGCCACGTATATAAAAATATTGTATGTATTGATGCAATGATATATAGTTTAAGGTCATGGGTTCAAAGGTCAAGGTCACAAGAATACAGTTTTTCAAAAGTATTTGACTTGCAATTTGAAATTCTGCCAGTTTTCAGTTAGTATTTTTGCATTACTGAATAGACTGTAAGACATGACTTCCAACATATTCGGGGGAAATTAATGCTTTTTGAGCTTCTTGATAAGAATTGCCGAAAATCCTCAGAACATTTTAATACTACACGTATATAAAGGAAAAATTATTTTACTTTAAATTTTATTGAAACACATATAAGAGCTATTGGCACGAGACATAATAATACAGTCAAAACAAAAACAGATGTGCAAATTGTTGGGCTTTATTTGTTAGTTCTCATAATATTTCCCATTTAGTGTAAAGATTTACCATGAAATTGTGTTTATGCAGATTATAACTATTTTCAGATTTCCATGAAGAATGTTTATGGTTGCTTGATGAATATGAAATGAGGAGTGAAATTGGTACTGAACCAGTAATTACTGCACTTATTGCAAACCATTTGCTCTCCAGACTAGCAAAAGATAATCATGGTGGATACATATTATCTAATGACTCAAGAGGCAAAGATTTAATGTGCCCTTGTAAAAATCCAAGTTGTGAAGATCCTATTCACTACGGAGGAAGTGCTTTTGGTAAGTATTTCTAAAAGAAAGAATTGATTCTTATCAAGATAAAATAAAGAGATGGTACCAAACAAGTTGGTCCACTGTTAGGATACAATGGAGCCAACAATACACCTTGATAAAGTGAGCTGTTATAGGCTTCTTTTTATTACAGACCACTTTATAAAGGCGTATTGTCTGCCCCATTGTATCCTAACAGTGGACCAACTTGTTTGGTACCATTCCTTTACTTTATCTAACATAAGACTAGTTTTTCTATCTGATCTGACAAAATACAAGTTTCAATGAACATGTATGATACAGAATCTTGTATCACCACACTGCCGCACTTTTAATCAAATTTTTCATTGTGACGTCATTTGCTAATCTCGGATTTGTCAAATGTAAATAATGAGGTCATCACTACAGAACATATGTCATAACATAATTCAGTCGTTTTCTGAGGTAAAATGTAAATTTTTCACATAAAGTATTGTTATTTTATTATTTTTTTATTATTTAAATAATCTTATTGGAAATGTTAGATAAAAATGTCAACCCTTCATATCAGGTTGAGTCCTTTTTTCATAGCTGTATCACTACTCATTGTGCAAGGACTCGACCTGATACTGAGGGTTGTACATACACACTGTGTATATAATATTTATATATTTATATTCACCACTTTTAGCTACAGTGGGTAATCTCAATGTGATATGATCCTACTAGGGTTACACATCAAGCTATAGATCAGACAACTACCATTTTCCTCCCTTTTTACTTCTGATCAAAATATATTAAGGTGTTACAGGCACATATCTTAGTTTTCTGCTAATTTGATCATAACTGTCTATCATCTATCGAAATAGCAGACTTAGTCCAAATTTTTTTCTGAGATGATTTATTATCCAATCCCCACGATAAAAACCTCACATCATTTTGCATTAGTACGTAGCTTAAGTAGAAATTTCTGTGCCCTCGCCTGTATTTATTGACATCTCGATATAAGTGAAACACTGTTGACTGGGACATGTAAACCCAAGTCAATCAGAAATCGTCCATCCATCTGTCATAGTTTGTGAAGAAAATTAATCTTGATTATTTTGCAGTCACAATAAACATTATATGGTAAAAACCTTAAGTTTACTGACTACATATAATTTTAATAAGTTCAAAGGCCTAATGGTATAGAAACTTCTATGGCAATTCAGTGCTAATTACAGTTTTTTCCCTTTTTAGCTCACCTGACCAAAGGCCATGTGAGCTTATGGTATGGTGCAGCGTGTGTATGTGCGTGCGTGTGTGCGTGCGTCATTAACACACATTTTCGACTTCTCCTCTGAAAGTACTGGGCAGATTCAATGAAACTTGGTGAGAAGTATATATGGGCCGGTGCAATTCAGATTTGTTCGTGGCGTTGCCATGGCTACCACAACTAGGTCAAGGTGACCTAGGGGTGCAAAAATCTTAAAAAAACTTCTTCTCCGAAAGTATTGATTGGAGAAAAAATATGATGTGATATTTGGCTTCTCTAGGGTCTTAAGCCTATAGTTTGTTCATTTTGTGAAATTCGGACAAAAAATAGGTTACGCGTTTTTGCATTTAATTTTGAAAAAATCGGAAAATAGCTTCAAATTGTTATAACTTGACTATTATACTGGATAATGACATGGGGTTTTCAGTTTTGACATCTTCTTGTTAGTATCTTCAAAATGAGGTCAAGGTCAATTGTGAAGGTTGTGACCTATTTTTTTTTACTTCTGATTATAATTATTATCTCGAAAACTATAAACTTTTTGTATAGTCATGTAAATTAGAATGTTGTAGGTATTGATACAGCGATCATTTTGATGTATAGAAAAAGGTCATGAGTTCAAAGGTCAAGGTCACAGATGCGAATCAATACTGAAATGCTTAATTATCTCGAAATCTATCAACTTTTTGTATAGGCATGTAAATTAGAATGTTGTTGATATTGATACAACGATCATTTTGATGTATAGAAAAAGGTCATGGGTTCAAAGGTCAAGGTTACAGATGCTAAACAATACCGAAATGGTTAATTATCTTGAAAACTATAAACTTTTTGTATAGGCATGTATATTGGAATGTTGTAGGTATTGATACAACGATCATTTTGATGTATAGAAAAAGGTAATTGGTATAAAGGTCAAGGTCACAGATGCTAAACAATACCGAAATGGTTAATTATTTCGAAAAACTATGAACATTTTGTATAGGCATGTATATTAGAATGTTGTAGGTATCGATACAACAATCATTTCGATGTATGGAAAAAGGTCATGGGTTTAAAGGTCAAGGTCACAGATGCAAAACAATACTGAAATGGTTAATTATCTTGAAAACTATAAACGTTTTGTATAGGCATGTATATTAGAATGTTGTAGGTATTGATACAATGATCGTTTTGATGTAAAGAAAAAAGTTATTGGGGTTTAGTGTTTATGTTTTCTTTAAATCTATCGGCTAGCCATTAGTTATCAGGTGAGCGTATCAGGCCCATGGGCCTCTTGTTTGTTTACAGCACATGGTCAATAACTTTGTTTGGACCTCCATTGTTAAGCATCACTCACAGATCACAGTCTCACTCCCACAACTTTTTCAGCTGCATGTACTTATTGTAGGTTGGTGGTTTTGCACTGTGTACACTGGCTTTTATCCACCATTCCAAGATGACAGCCTTGATATATGACTGAGGTGTTAAACACTAAACACTTTCCCAACTTAATTAAAGTATAGATGCTTGACCCTTCAGATATAGTATCTAGTAACAGTTGAAGTTTAAGTGCATCTACTTTGCCTCTTGCTTACATACAATATAAGCTTTTTCAGAAAATAAAAATATTTGATATTTGTAGAATCAGGACTACCTCTTGGGCTTTATTTGAATTATTGAAAGAAAATTAGATTTTTATTAATCCTCTGCTACAAAGCTGAGGGATTTTGGAAACAGCCTGCATCCATGCAATCCATCTGTATGTCTGTCTGTCCGTTATTTAATATTATCGTCATACCTAATCATTGAGTTTCAAACAGAATCAATTGATATTTGGTATGATGGATGTAATGATATGTTAAGATGGCATACCATTTTGTCGTGTTAATCAAATGAAATTCATAGGGGTTTTGGCCCTTTTAGACTTGGATAATTTGTCTTCATATTTGATAAGGGTATAGATCATGTCATCACAGCTTTAATCGCAATCAATTGGTAAATGTAGTGTGATACGCAGATGTATATATGATTCTGCCATGTTAATTGGTGTGACATAATAGTGCATAAATAGGAAAAAAAACTTCTAAGAATGAACTTTTCAGCCATTATATTTGGTTATTTTAAGTTTATATAAGAATTTTATTTCTTGCCAATGAGTTAACACTTCTTAGTATTTGAGTATACATGTATATGAACTGACAAATTATGATGTAAGCTAGTTAAGTCTGTTGATCTTAAACCATTATAGAAACTAAAAAATAGGACAGATTCTGTGATAACTCAGTTGTTAGAGTGCTTGCTCCATAAGTGGGAGGCGGTGGGATCAGGAAATCATGTGATGAAACCCCAAACCGGGTCTGACCAAAGACTTCAAAGTGGGTAGTTACTGTTCTTTTGCCAAGCACTCAGCATTAGGAAATGAAAGTCATGGCACAATAATGAACCCTGCTGTATAATGCAATTAGCACAATGCACAGGCAAAATTCCTGTACCTTTGCCTATGGTTGGCAACATCTCGATATAAGTTTGATATTTTTTACTGGGATGCTAAGCGCCATTACTCAACCCATCTCTTAAAACTGGGATATAATTTTCATAAATGTGCACTTTACCATCCATATCCAATAATCACAAATTTCTATTTTTTGTTGCAACTAAATGATTTATTGAACAGTCCTCAAAGTGGGTTTCAAAATCATTGGCCAGCTGGCCACCAATTTAATTGAAATTAAAATTCCAAGTGGCTAGGCAATCTTTTCTTGCAAATGAAGGAAAGTTAAGCCATCTTTTAGGTATAGAAAACAAAAGTGCACCTTTTTATAACTGACTTACAATCTATTACATACACTAGTATTATTAGTAACAACAATGATGATGTAAAATGTTGTTATATTGCTTAACTATTGCTTACTGTTGTTGTAATTATAGCCGGCAGTTAACAAAGAGAAATAGCTTCTGTTTACTTTTTCAATACTTATTTAATGTATAGTGTGTCAAGTTTGACCTGATTGTTTGACCTTTAATTTGAAATTTCGAACAGACATATACATCATGTAATTTAGGGGCTATATGAAGTTGGCTATAGTAATATTGAGTACCGGGTGTTTATGGTAATAAAACATGCTGTCTTACCTAAATCACACAGTATAATAGCCCAATCTAATATTCAAACTAAAGATCAAACAGCCAGGTCAAACATGAGTCACTATACCATCAATAACATGTAAAGTATCTTGCCACATGGCCAAGGACAGAGCCAAAAGGGCTTGGGGCCACCATCTGTATAACCTTAGTAAAGGGTCTCCAGCTAATGTTAAATGCCAAATATGAAAGCTTTAGAACATACAGATTCACAAAAGAAGGCTTTTTAGTGTTGATTTTCCATATAAGTTTATGTAGACATATAACCACCAGGGGAGGGGCCAAAAATGACCCAGGGACCACCATTTGTACTATCTTGTTAAAGGGACTTCGGCTGGTATTAAGTGCTTAATACATGTATAAAATCTTTAGGCTTAAAAGAAAGTTTTCAAAATTGATTTCCCATAAAAGTCTATGCAGATGTATGCCCCTCCTGGGATGGGGCCATAAATGGTCCAGGGGCTACCATGTCATTTGTACAAACTTGATATAGGAGTTTTAGCTGTTATTAAATGCTGAATATTAAAGCTTTAGTCGTTAGAGTTTCAGAAAAGAAGATTTTCAAAGTTAATTTCCCATAAAAGTCAATACAGATGCTCCCGGGATGGGGCCAAAACTGGTCTAGGGGGCCACCATTTGTACCAACTTAATAAAGAGACTTCAGGTAATAGTAAATGCTAAATGTCAAAGCTTTAGACCTTACAGTTTTAGAGAAGAATTTGTCATGCTAATTATTATTTAACTAAATATAGCATTAAATATTAGTCAAACAAAATCTCAAAGGTCGAAGACTTGGCCATGACCTTGATCTCATTTTGAAGGTAATGTCAAGACAACACCAAATCTAAAAACCTCATGTCATTATCTTAACTAATAGTCAAAATATAGCCATTCAAATCGGTTTTCAAAATTTCGCATAATATAACGCAAAAACAGGTAACCAATTTTCAACCAAATTTCACGAAATGTACAAAGTATCTTCTCAACATCTTGAAAAAAAATAGGTTTCACAATTTTGGTTTAAGCACTACTAATGAATTGTATTCTAAACATTGTAACGTCGGGTTTGTTTACGAGCGGCCTGCCATCATTATGAAATTGCAATATATATGCAGTCAGATGTATGGAAATAGCCATTTTTGCTTTTAATCATCGTTTTCCTGTACATATAATACTTTTCCGTTAACAGGGATATCTTTTTTGATATGACACTTTAGAACATACTTGATTCTATATATAAAAAGTAATTTAACCAATATTTTATTAATGTAAATTTTGACATGCTTGGAATTTTTCCATGGGTCATTCACTTATATTTTCCGTAGACATCCTTTGGTTTCAATTGGCCGAGTAGTTTCAGAGTTGCTGCTGTTAATATACGCGCGTACGCACACACCCGTCATGTCATTAGCCCATCTTATTTTACTTAAATCTGACAAAAATTCAAATCTTTATAATATTAAATTTTAGCTCATCTGGCTAAGTCAGATGAGCTATTGGCATGATGCTGGCGTGCGCGCAGTAGTTTGGACATGGATTGGTGTATATGGGTTTGTTTCTGATTAAATCAGGAGAGAACACATACACACATACACATATAGAGAGAGAAAGATGACGATGATGTCTTTTTAAAATCCTAAATGTTGAGACTTTGTGATTGCATCTATCCTAGCGAGCTAAACAGAAACGATAGGACTGATTCAAGTGCTGCTTATATCTCGATTATGACACCCACGAAAGGCTAACAAACGCGATGACTTTAATTTTTATATTGTCAACTTTAATTTTCTTTGCAGCAATAAACTTGCAAACTGCTTACAAAAAAAAAAAAAAAAAAAAAAACACCCAGGGATATTGAAGCCCTATGCTTATAAGGGCCCTCGAAAAGTTTTATGGATGCCTCTGTGTCCAGGTTTTCCCTAGACATATTTGATGTCCCATATTACTCAATTTTGATTACACACGTAGCAGATGCATAAACAGGAGGTGCTTACCCTTCCGGAGCACCCGGCCTTACTTCCTTGGTTGAAGTTCACTTGTTTAACCTAGCCTATCAGTTTCCAAATTCCTTAACTTAAATTTAGCAAATTTTTGTAATCTCTTTTTGAAACTACTGAAGGATATTTTTGTCAAAACTAAATGCAAATGTTTTAATCTAAAGGTGATCTTAAAAATGACACCTTAAATCCCTCAATATCTTGAAAATTGAAAATTTTAAAGATATGAAAATTTGCAAGATTTAAGTTAAGGAAAATCTTAGCTAAGGAATGATTGTGAAGCTGGGGCCAGACAATCTAAAGTGTGATTTATTGATTGGATGGGCTTTACGCCCTAGTTAAGAATTTTTCACTTATATTGAGACGTCGCCAGCTATAGGTTAAGTATAAAATTTTTACTCTTGTAGTGCACTCAGGGCAATGTGCAAAAAATGCAAGGAGGGTTCTTTTACGTATACGTACCACGCCTGCCGTGACATGAGACGTCGGTTTTTAATGTCTCTTCAAAAAGACCGCGTTACTTTAATATTCTAAATTCCGAGTGCATGGTGAAAGAACAATCACTACTTATTTTCAAGTCTTGGCCAGAACCCGGCCGGGATTCGAACCCACGATCTCCCACATACGTAACCAGTACGCGATGTACTACTTCTGAAAGCATTTTATAAATAAAAATTCGAAACTAGAATATGGCACTCAAGTGTATCTTATGTGATCAATGCGTTATATTGAATTCTCTTTTCAATTGATGCCTTTCTTCTGAGCATTTAAGTACTCGTACAATTACGGTTAGCTTGTCTCGGGTGTTGTACGGAATATTTCCCGACTTCATCTAAGCAGTTATTTGATTTCTGATGAAATGAATACAATAACGGCATGTTTTTCTCGGATGTTTCGTCGTCACTGTCGCTGTATCTCTAAGACTACATAACAGATTAATGGAATAACAATCTGTTTTGGACATAAAGGATAATGACGTCCATGTAAATCATACAGTACAGGCGTGTCGAATGTTTATCACTGAGCATACGGAGAGGAGTCGAAGCTCTGATGCCGAGTGACCCAGATATGGATAGCTAGTGGTCGAAAAAGCTGTCGAGAGATAGATAACAGCTGTCAAAATAGCCGTCGAAATTTAACCGAGATGAATGGCCGATTCGGCACTAATTTGGTGACTTACTAATAAACTTTCGACAGGTCTGTATTGTACTTTTTTAAAACAGCAAATCATATCGAAACCTTGACTAGTTAACATCTGCGATGATTTACAAATAAACAACCGATTCAGGGATATTTCCAACCTGGGTTTCAAGTCTATCTGAGCTCTCAACTTGGACCTGTTTACAATTACTTTGAACCTCTCGTACGTCAAAATATGAACAACAAGAAGGGAATGGGGGGGGGGTTCTCGTCTTTGTTAATTATTATCTAAATGTTCTCCTCTGATGTAATGGTTTTTGAAAATATGTTCAAAATAGCATATTTAGAATTTTTCAAAAAAGTCATCTCTGGGATAAAAGGCGGTATTTGAAGATTCGTGGAATAAAACTGACTACTGAACATATAACTGACGTTATACTTTTATACCGTTAATGTTAACTGCTACGGTTATTATATAATCAGTGCATATACTAGTATAGAGAGGCACCTTCGCCTCTTGAAGGATTTGTGTTCAAACCCAGCCTAATTAGTTTATTATTATTGCTATTATTTTATTCAATCTAATCTTTGTTTAAATTTTGTTTTCTTCAAATCTATATTTTAATCTTTATTTCTTTAACAAAACACACTTTGGACTTGCAATTCAAGTCGGGCAATGGTTTTTGTCATACAATATTTAAAGCTACACATACATGTATAAGGGTAAAATGCTGGGGGGGGGGTATTTACCGTGCTACGCCTGTCTTGACACGGGGCATCTATTTAAAGGACCATGTGACTTTTATTTCTAAATACCTAGTGTTTTGCGAAAGAACAGTCAGTACTTGTTTTCAAGTCTTGCATCGGTCAGACCAAGTTCCGGGGTTTGAACATATGACCTCCGACATACGGAGCGAACTTTATAGTAATAGATGAAATTAATTCATCGATGGGTTAACACCGGGATGTGTATAATGCATAAATGTTTGTTTGGTGTTCGAAGTATGACTACTGAACTTCTGACAATAACTTAAAACTTGGAATGTACATTGTAAAGCAACAGAAAGGGGTAGAGACTCAATGAAATAAGAAATGGATATACATTTTGGCCCAAGAATTGCTCAAAGTCGTGATTAAATTCATCTTTTTATTGTGATAAACATCGGATTATCCCTGTGATTTAAATATTGATGACGATGTTGACGGTGGTGGTAGTGGTAGTGGCGCAAATGGAGATGACGATGATGATTTATTCGTTTTTGGTTTGCACTTAAACAATGAAAGATTATGTTATTTAAAGAAAGATAACTCTATTTAACTTACGTAATGTGATTTACTGTACTCGTTTCTTTGTCCAGGTAATTTGCCGAAATATATTTTAGTGTACATTAAAAATTTAGTCAGTTTGTCGATTTAATGTTTGCGCGACCTTTTCCAATTGATTGTGAATACGCACTATATAGGCATGTACATACACGTATGTACGTACAACTGACGAACCAACGATCTATATTAATAGAATATTTGCAGTTATTTTAGTGTTTATTTATTGTTCTCGGTAACTGCCTCCATGATGAAAAAATGTAGTCAATTTGTCGATTTATTGTATGCGCGATCTTATCCAAATAACACGCACTATAAGCACGAACATACAACTGACGAACCGACGATCTTTATTAACAAAATATTTGCAATTATTTTAGTGTTTATTATTGTTCTCGGGTAACGGCCTCTAATTCTTTCTCAAAAATCTAAAATATTTTTTTAAAAGATAATTTGAAATATTGGTCCAAGTAAGCACCCTATTTTTGCAAAAATGTCTAGTATTATAAAAGCATTCGGCGTGTAATATAGTTCTTGTAAATCGATTTATATAGTTCAAGTGTTCATATTGTGTATACATGGCAGAAACTTGAATTAAATTGTTTTAAACTTACGAAATATAGCGTTCAATGTACAGGTTCATCAAAACAGAGAAATCTTGGTAGCAATCGGCGATCTCATTGGTTAATTCTTGGTAATTCTTGGCAGAATTTGTGGTGGACCCAACTAATCAGAACGCCTATCGCTACAAAGATGTAACCTCTAATTTTGGGAGAAAATTAGCGCAAGGATGACATGCGAATTCTTAAAGCGTTCAGTATTTTTCTTTTTTATTTAATGTTTTTTATTTTGAATAAGACTCTCTTTTATTTGAATGGAGTAGTGGAACATAAAATATTAAAATATAAATTACTGTATAGGCATCCAATGTTAATTTACCCCAACACATAAGGAAATTTTCTGTCTCAAAAAATGATCTATTTATTTATTACAATAATTAATTAATTAATTTATTTATTTATTTATATGTTTTTCTAGATGTCTTCACACGGGAGCTTTCTCCGAAGGACCCTGTGACTTTCATTACTAAATGCCAAGTGTTTTGCGTAAGAACAGCCACTGCCTGTTTTCAAGACTTTTTCAGATCCGGCCAGGGTTTGAACATATGACTTCCCACATACGGAAGTCATAGCGAGATTTATAGTAATGGATGGAATTATAATTTATCTATTGGTTAACACCGGGATGTGTATAATACATACATGTATGTTTGATGTTCGAAGTATGACTACTGAACTTCTGACAATAATTTGATACTTGTAATGTGCGTAAAAACAATGTCAGAAACTCAAAATAAGAAATGGTTATATTTATACATTTCAGCCCAAGAATTGATCGTGATTAAATCCATTTTTTATTATGACAAACCTCGAATTTTCCTGCGATTTAAATATCGATGATGATGATGACGGTGTTGGTGGTGGTGATGATGATGATGATGAATGAATGAAGATTATGATGGTAATGATTTATTCGTTTTTCGTTTGCATTTAATTTTATTCTCTCAAACAAAGAACGTTTATTAGTAGGATACGGTTAAAGGGAGATAACTCTTTTAACTTTACGTAATGTGATTTACCTTGTGTTTCATGAGGCACGTGTACCGGTTTCTTTGTCCAGGTACATTTGCCTACATTCACAGACGGAAATTTATTTTAAAGTACATTAGAATTTTTGTCATGTCGTCGATTTAATGTAAGCGTGATCTTTTCCAAATAATTTGTAACACTATAGGCATGCACATACACGTACGTACAACTGACGAACCAACGGTCTATATTAACAAAATATTTGCAATTATTATAGTGTTTATTTATTGTTCTCGGGACTGCCTTCATGATGAAAAAAAAATTCTTTTACCTAAAAATCTAAAATATATTTCTTAAAAGCGATAATTTGAAATTTTGGTCCATGTAAGCACCCGGTTTTTACAAAAAAATATTATTAGAGCATTCAGTGTGTAATACATGTAGTTTCTGTAAATCGATTTAAACAGTTCAAATGTTCATACTGTGTATAAATGGCAGAAACTTGAATTAATTTGTTTTTTTAAAACTTACGAAACGTGTAAATATAGCGTTCAGTGTAAACCTTCATCAAAACAGAAAAAACTCAGTAGCGATCGGCGATGTGATTGGTAATTCTTGGTAATTCTTGGCAGAATTTGTGGTATATCTAACCAATCAGAACGCCTACCGCTACCAAGATTTAATCTCAACTTTTGGGAGAAAATAAGCGCAACGATGACATGCGAATTCCTGAAGCGTTCCATATTTTTTCTTATTAATTTGTTTTATTTTGAATATGACTCCATTTTATTTGAATGGAGTAGTGACACATAAATATAAATATTAAAATATAAATTACTTATAGGCATCTCATGTTAATTTACCCCAACACATAAGAATTTGTTTATCTAAAAAATATTTATTTATTTATTAGACTAATTTACATTAATTAATTGATAAATTTATTTATTTATATGATGTTTGTTCTAGATGTCTTGACACGGGACATTTGTTTTTAGGCTTCCTCCGAAGGACCCTGCAACTCTCATTACTAAATGCCGCGAGTTTTGCGAAAGAACAGTCACTACCTATTTTGAAGTAACCTGTTGGTTAGACCTTTCCGGGGTTTGAACCTATGACCTTCCACATTTAGACCTAGCTTTTCTAGTAATGGATGTAATTGTCATTTATCGACGGTTTAACACAGGAGTGTTTACATATATGCATGTATGTTTGTTGTTCGAAGTATGACTAAACTTCTGACAATATAAAAATTGTAATACACATTGTATAGAAATTTAAAGTGGTAGGTACACAATGCAAGAAACTACAACTTAGAAACATTTATATAAATTTTTGCCAAAGAAATGCTGAAATGATAAAATACATTTTGATTATGAAAAGCCTCTATTTTCCTATGATTTAAATATTAATGATGATGATGGATGAAGATGGTGATGGACAAAGATGGTGATGATGGTATAGATTATGATGATGATGATTTATTCATTTTGGTTTGCATTTAATTTTATTTTCTTTAACACAACGTTTATAATATGGTTTAAATTGTACAGCATACGGTTAAAGGGAGATAACTCTTATAACTTTACGTAATATGATCATAAAGCACGTATACCGGTTTCTTTGTACAGGTAATTTGCCTATATTCACAGGTGGAAATTTATTTAAAAGTACAATAAAAATTAGTCAAATTATAGATTTAATGTATGAACAATCTTTTTCCAAATAATTATAACAACACGCACTATAGGCATGTAAATTCACATACGTACAACTGACGAATCAACGATCTATATTAACAAAATGTTTGCAAATATTATAGTATTTAATTATTGTATTTGGGTAACTGACTCCTTAATGCAAAATAATTTTTCTACCAAAAATTCTGAAATAATTTTTTGAAAGTAATTATTTGAAATTTTGGTTAATAAAAGCATCGTTTTTTACAAAAATGTTGAGAGTTATAGAAATCACTTGTTTTGAGTTAGTTTGCTCTAAATGACTATTTAAAATGACACGTACCCATTACATCATGTACTCGCTTCGGCAGTACATATATTAAAATTGGAACGATACAGAGAAGATTAGCATGGCCCCTGCGCAAGGATGACACGCAAATTCGTGAAGCGTTCCATATTTTTTTTCTTTTTTTATTTAATGCTGTTTTCTTTTGAATTAGACTCTTTTGTTTCAATTGAGATTAAAGTAGAAGGTAGTCAGTAAAGTAGCATTTTAAATTGTAAATTACTGTATAGGCATAGCATGTTACCCCAACAAATGAAGAACTATTTTATGTGTACAAAATTTATTTATTCATAATTTTTTTTTATTTATAAATTAAATTAATTTAACATCAATTAATGATTTTATTTATTTATATGATGTTGTAACATCCCTTCCACTGGTCTCCTCATGATAAATATTTACAAACATACTAATATACTGTTGGAGTTGGAAGTGATATGAAACACCTCGAATCATAAATATTAATTAACTTAAATGAGTATAAAAAGAGAAATCACAGAAAGTTTTGTTATGTACGGTTTCGGACTCTGTAGATAAAGCTACTCCCTGCGCACCGGCAGTCAACACGTTGTTTATACAAGATGTTTTGGACAATTGAATTAGATTAATAGTTAGAAATAATCTGAAAACACACCGTGGAAGTACTTATTGTTTGTGGTCTAATAATATATATAACATGCGGTCGGACAACTATGGAATGGATATTTTCCATAGTTGCGCCACCCCAAGTAGACTGCTGATGGAGCAAATTATAATGTAACATTAAAGCACCTTTCTTAAATAAAAAAATACCATAAAAATTTAAATTTTCTTGGCTAGTTTTTGAGATATTTGAAGTTTTTTTTGTAAAATTTCAATTAGAATTGGGAAAAAATCCAATTTGAATTCCAATTGGAAAACTTAAAACATCCAATTGGAATTAATTCCAAAAGAAAATGTTGTTGGAAAAATATCCAAAACCATTTATTCATTGGAAAATCATACTTATTTTAGAAAAAATTCCAATTAAAATTCAATTGGAAAAAAAATCCAAAATAATTTTAATTTGAAAAAAACCAACAAATAATGTTATGAATACATTTGGAATGTTATAAATAAATTTACTTGTATAATCAAACTAGGACTTATGATCACTTATCTTACGGATGTTACCTGGGTTGTATCACACACTATTTGACGACGGTAGTGTGATATAGATTTAAATGGTGCCGCGACCAGGATGATGGATTCTGTCCCATAAGCTGTTTTTACAACAATTCGACAACAAGTATGAACTGATTATCATCTACAAAGGAATTATTAAGTAGCCTATAGAAACTAAACGTTGGAACTTTATACAAACATGGTCAACATATTATGAATCATATTTTACAGATGTTAATAATTTTCAACAAATATTGAACTAGATTTTTTTTATTTGTTTCGTTGCTTGAGATATCTGAAAACTTTCTTCTAACTTTTAAACGATTCCTTTTCATACTAATGCCTATACCTATTACCTAATATGGATAAACCATAACAAACGTAGATGGACAATTGAGAAGGATCAGTTTTATTGACTAATTTGTTGATCTAATACGGAAAACTTGTGACTTACAAGGAAAGTGAATTCTTTGGATGTTGATTGGAACTTGTTTTAATTTAATTATTTTTGTATAATTATTGTTACTTTGATTGTAGTGCACTTTACTTAAATGTTGTAACAATTCTGTTAAAGAAATTTTAACCTAACTTGTCAGTTTTAAAGTGTTTACTTTGCTTCTGGATTGTGATTCGGATATGGGTTAGTATGTTTGTTTTTGATATATATAATGTTAAACGATGTTATATTGATTTTAATAATTTTAAAAAATGGAATCAACAGAATCAGATTACTTGATAGCGGTTATATGCTAAAGAACTTAACCAGTTTATTTGTTAATTTTAAAATTTGTAAATATGTATTTTTGGCAGAAATTCAAAATCCATATAGAAAAGCTAATGTCATAGAAATGAATGTTTTCAAAAACAAAAATAATGATGTACATGTACAACCGAGTTTAGTAAAAGAGAGAAGAAGTTTTTTTTTTAAATGGTGGTGTACATGTTTTGGGCTATTTTCGGAAATTAGTTGCATTAGGACATACTTTTATTTTTATTTGTTTTTAATCATTAGGAAAAATGAAAGTGAAAAAATAATAAGAGTAATAAGAGAGAAATTAAGATTGTTGTTTGACACTACTCTTAATTATGTAAGTTTATAAAAAAAGTTAAAAAGTACTTTTATTGAAGGCAAAATGTGCAACTTCATAAATTATTGAGTAAGGAACATTTTTAGTGATTTTGAGTCCATAAATTGTAAAAAATTCACGTTTTTAAAAATTAATGTTTTGTTGTCAAATGTGTAAGTTTATTAATTGCCGAGTAACAAAGTAGTTTTTGTGACATTAAATAATGTTGTACAATTGGTAAATGGTTGTTAAGAAGTATTTGATTTGCGAGTTCGTAACCATAAATAAGTAGTTTTGTCGCATTGTGAAATGTTGAGTAATTGGTCAATTGCATGTTAATTATTTTTATAGCATGTCCCTACATCTATCATCAAGTATATTTCGCAGTCTATAAAACAGATGATTTACATATTGACGTGTGCATTATTATCCAAGTGCGAATGTGTGTGTGTGTGTTTGTGTGTGCGTGTGTGTTTTATTTTTAAACTACTTAATATATTTATGTCTATGATGATTGTAACTACATGTTGGTTTAAGCATTGTAATATAGGAAATGGTTTATGTAAGAGTTTCACAGTTGTAATGAATGAAAGGAACATAGAAATTTCAGACGTCACACTAATTCACCAATAAGGAGTGAGTAATATCTACCTATACGATGTACGATACTTTACCCGCCTATTTCACCTTGTCGTGAGAGCACTGCAAATGTAAAAAAAATCCGCTACTTCAGTTATAGCTGGTGGCGTATCGATATTTTATATATATCAGTGTATGTGTTCTTGACCGGAACGTCAAACTCCGTTTAATTATTCCGACTAAATGCATTTTAACCATGTCGCGTTACGATGACATTGAACTTGTTCCAACCACGGAAACTTTACACAACAAAGCAAGCTGTTACAAGTAAATAATTTAGCCAAGGATAATGCAAGCCAAGATTAGGCTTATCAGGGTCTTCGAAAAGTTTTATGAACGTCATTACAGTATTGTCTCTGTGTCCAGGTAGTGTATTTGTTTTACAGTTTATACGCTACGGGAACTTTAAACAACAAAGTAAGCAGATATCAAATACAATGTTGACTCTGGGATATTGCAATCAATATTGTTAATAAGAATGATGATTTCTCCTGGATATATTTGACATCCGATATTTTCATGTTCTTTTTAATTTCTATTGTATACGTGGCGGATATAGCTAGATAAACAGAATGTGCTTACAGTTAAGAGCACATATGTCACTTCCTGGTGGAAATCAAAAACTAAACATACTAATCCATGTCCGAATCACAATCCAGAAGCAAAGTTAAAACTTTGACAAGTTAGGTTAGACACGTGAACTTTCACCAGGGAAGAGAGACCTGGTGCTAACAAGATAATCTAAATATGTAAGCTTTCAAAGTTTTTTCTTTACTTTGTTTTTGTGTCGAAGACAAAGTGTTTATGGTTGTCATCACAATACTTTTGAGTGATATAATACCTCTGTATTCAAAATTATCAAAGATATATTTGACATTCTGTGTTTCTTTAATTCTGAATTTGAATTTTACATGGGCGGTTGTAGCTACCTAGACAGAAGTTACAGATTCCTTCAAAACAGCCGGGTCATTTCTTTGGTTGATGTACAAGGTTTAAATCTGATTTTGAAACTTTAACTTTTTGTTGATGGTTTGGACTGAAACATGAACATGTACTTGCATGTTTGATTTTGAAGTGTAACAAAATAGTTCATAAAAATATACTTAACTGTCTCTGTTTTAATATAAAGTATATATTTATTTGTTTTTAAGATTTCTTGTTATTTCCAATACAGATACCGAACATATACTTGTAAAAATACATAAAACTATAAAATTGCATTTATTTACACAAAAGTATTAAAATTGTAGTCATGTGAATGGATTAAAACTGGTATCTTAAAACTAATAGCTATTTAATCACGTATTGTATATACAATATACTAAAATATAAACATACACTTGTAAGTATTATCACAAAATCAAATGAACAGATAACGTATGCAAGTTCTTTATACATTGTACATACTGAATATTCGTAGTAATAGTCTGTTTAAACATACTTTATATGAAGCATTATTATTTGAATATATGTACGGAAAAAAGAACATTTGTTAATGTTTAGTAAATTATAACGTTACTTACTACTTGTACAGAGAATGTTTATACACAATTCTAAACCATCTCGTCTAATCCTCTAAATAATCGTATTTATCAGAGACAGTATTTACGTATTACTTTTTATTTCAAAGAGCATAAATTATTTGTTCCTCTTTCTATTACGAACTACAGTTCCTTATTATTGCCTTTATGTGTGTTTGAAGTAGAGCATATCTCCTTCTTTTCTGTAGCTCTTCATACTCTCTCGGTATTGGTTCTACAAGAATACAAATATAACTGCAAATCAAATCTGTGTCATTATATCATTTTTTTAATTTAATCATTAAAAACATTCATCATGTGCCATTTATGATTAAATTAAAAAATGGTATATGACTAATGTACAATGCTACTAGTATATGTACCTGTTAAGATAGATATATTATACATTTGATATTATTAACAGAATGTTAAGAAATAGAAACGAACACTGACAACCACCACATCGAAATGTTAATTAAGTTAACTTGTAACATGCAATTGCGCCAAAGAGCATATTGATTTAATAACTAGTATCTAGAGCTAACGAAAGATGGATATAAACATTTCTCTATTTCCCAAACACCATGTTTGCAAAAACGCACACAGATTGGAGTGTATAACAAAATGTTTGCATCAAAAATATGTAAAATGTGATTTTAACCCTGCAATATTTTATAAAGTGATCTGGTAAGATATGACAGAAAAAAACAAGCAAGGCAAGAACAAAACTGCCTACGTTAGCGACGAAATCCGATAAATATTTCAAGACTAGGACCTGTGGTAGAATTGAGTCAAGCAGTGCTCCGTCAACTGACGTTTATGACAGGGAAGACAAAAACATAGCAAGTTATAGATGACAGACTATTAAAGCTGCTTAATAAATTTGAACATAATTATCATATAATATATCGAGTACAGAAATGTTTTATGCGTTAAAAATCATACTGATTTATTTGAATAACCGTGTGTACTTGTTACATACATCAATATTACAGTTAATATCTTACATTCGACATGTATATATTCGTACGTATCCCCTGTTGTCTGGTTCTGAAAGTTTCGTGTTCGTCTTTTTCTCACTTATCATATGGAGAAAGCAGTCGTGTATAAAAATGTATTGGCGCTGAAAAACAAAATTAACAATTTGGCATTTTAAAGGTATATTTAATTCTTTAATAAACTGTTTAATTTTTGTCGTTTAATTAACTGTCACACCATAAAAACATAGATAACAATCAAAAGTCATATTTACTTTGCACACTTTTGTTTTTCCAAACATCGTGTTTTTAAACACTGAAATTTGGCAAATAACGTGGCGATTTTAGTCTTTAACATCACAACATGGTTCCAGTGTAATTGGTAAATCAGAAATCAAGTAAAATCAAATGGCTATATTTTTCATATATTTAATAAACATTAACAAATTGCAATTGATACACTCTAAGCTAACGCTTCATATTAATAATAATCACTGATAAAAAATATAATGATGAAGACAAACCTCATATTCTACAAGCTTCATTCGACTTTCTCTCATTGTCAGTACCAGATCAAATATATCTACATTGTCGTCATAGATAAAGTCCACAAGTTGATAGAGGGCAATATAAACACCCGATCTCCCTGTTCCGAGACTTAAAGAAAAAAAACTAAGCAATGTACAAGTAAATTTAAATATTGAATCCTATGACATGTACGTAGTAGTAATTACAAGGTGTTTACATGAAGTTTTATTCTGAAAAAGAATTAATAATTAAAACGCGATAATCAAATATTTATCGATTAAATCCAATAAAAATTCAATTCTCCTTTGTTAAAAGCAGTTTGATTGGTCATATTTTTCTGTTACGTTTGGATGAATGTATTGACTCTCGGTGACGTCGTCTAATTATGGATGACGTACAGAGACATTTGAATTCCAACGTCATTGTGATGTTTTTTGTTAACTTGCTACGACAATGTTGTTATTCAAAATATTGATTTGTTGTTGAAAAAAGTTCTATAAATTGAATTATACGACACCAATTATTTAGTGTGCAAAATGTCAATTCTTTCATACCTCCATAACAAAAAAATTAACTTCATTCCTATAATAAAACCAAAGCTTTGTGATATTATTATGCTTTAATAGATCTTGTTCCAAATACGGGGACTTTATGCAACAAAGCAAGCTGCTTACAAATAAATTGTTACATCAGGGATATTGCAAGGACAGGCTTGTCATAATATTGTCGATAAGTATTATAGCTCTATGTCCAGTGCCGCCATGGTTATATTTGACGTTCCATAGTTCCATATTCTATCACTCAATTTTGATTACACGCGTTGAGTAGCTAGCTAAAAAAGAGGTGTTTACCCTTCCAGGGCATCCGGCATAACTTCCCTGGCGACAGTTTAGGTGTTTTACCTAATTTGTCAGTTTCAATGTAATTACTTTGCTTCTGCGCTGTTATTCTGAGATGAATTAATAAGTTTGTTTTGATTGATATGATACATACCCACAATGAACTAATATTGGTCCTAATTTATCGGAAGAGGTAACGTTCGTTTTGACAGCTTCTATGAATTGCACTACTTCTGTCTGCATGTTTCAGTCGTACACATCATTCCATCCCAGACTTTGAAAATGTTTGATTGTTCTAGATTTCTTTCCCTATATATACAGTTTACAGATGTTATCATGACTGATAAAGAGAGAAGACTTACATTTTGACACTATGTAAAACATGAAATAAATATTTCAGAACTAGATTTATATACGACGATAGTTCTTAAAGGCATTTAAAGATGAAAATATCACAAATATCAAGTAAATGTTTTAACAGGTTGTTATAAGCACAGGTGTGCTTTTTTACAATTAAAACAGTTGTATATTTTATGTGATGCATTATCGCTGACAGGCTGCAAACATTTGTATCCATCATCATGGTCACACCCTTGACCAACAGCATTTCTCAATATAAAGAAGATCAATATACTCGCCGTAAATATTCCTTTTTTAAGATGACGGAGGGTATTGTAATACAAGTTAATCGTTTAAAATAATGTGTTTCAATTCCTACAATAAAAGAATCACAATCATTCTATTTATCTAATAATCAGTGCCAATTCAAACACAAGTTAAAATAATTCAAATAAGTTATTTTTACACTTAAATATTTAAAATCTATTCCTATTTTAGATATCACTATCAGCATTATCTACCTTTTTAAGTTTAATGTTTGATAATTCAGTTTTTGGTATACACCATTTAGTCATTGTTTCAACGGTGATAGAACCGTACTGTTTTGATGATTGAGGTTCTGACGGAAAATATCTATCATAGCTGACCTATAATAAACATAAAATGTATGATATTTAAAGGAAGATAAATATTGCAATTAAAAAGTCCGTATTTTGCACAGCAAGGAAAGTACATGAGAAGGTTAAGTAGTACCAAACAAGAGAAGACAAGCACAGTAATTGCGTGACTGTGGCCACTGATAATGAAATCTTCGACTATCGAAAAAATTTCATTGATGTTGTTATAGAACTAATAGATGCAGTCTTGACCGGTTTAAACCAAACCTGGTGGTCCAAACGACCTGCGGCTTGAATTGATTTACAAATATAATAAAATAATCTGTATCATAATTATCATTGAAACATCTATACTGTGATTGGGTACTGACTACTAATAACATTTTAAACTGACCAGTTTTGAACAGGAATGACCAAAATTGACTTGTGAAACCAAACAGTAACCTTTTGCCAAGAAATTAACAACGTTGGCCAGTTCTTTGTGAACACTGATCGAATACACTAAATTATCCTTCTGTTTTACAAAGAGTTACTTGTTTTATAAATAGAGGATCTGATAATAACCTAAGTTATGTTGTGATGAATAACAAGAAAATTTAAATCCTCACCTGACAGTCGTCCTTATTTGGTGTTAACATGACGATAACTGATACATTTTGCTCCCATACCATTGTCCAAAAATCCTCTATTGTGTTACTCAATGGGTGTTGTGTAACGATGAAATCTTGGCTCGATTTGTTTTTAGAATTCTTTCAATAATGAAAATAAAAATAGAATTTTAATGTTTGCACGAATACGCAAAAATGGTAATACATGGAGAAACATTAAAAACTGAGACAGAAAGAAACGTAGGGATAAAAGAATAAAATAATGAGATGATGGTACATTTTCAAAAACGCAAACGACACTTATGCCTTGATGTAATTATTAGATACAAAGTAAAGTTTTTGTACAATACAACGTACTACAGGGAATATTAAAATAAACTTCAGGCATTATTAAACTGGGTGCAATCAAAGCAAACAATCCATGTCCAAATCACAAACCACAAACCTATTGCAAGAACAAGCGTAGGTCCGCAATATATCACATATCAGAAACAAATTTAATAATGTCCAAATCAAAATCCATACGCAAAGCAAAAACTTTGTAACTGGCAAATTAGGTAAACACGTTTACTTCCGACAGGAAAGTGAGACCAGGTGTTCCGGAAGAATCTTCTGTTCAACAAGCTATTACACCTTTTGCGCGTGTAATCAAAGTTGAGTTCAAGGAACATGGAAGCAGACAAATCATACTTATCAATAATACTGTGTTGACGGCTATAACACTTTTAAGGGTCTGGTATATCAAAAACAAAACAATAACAGGCAAATCAAAAATTTGCAAATTAAGCTAAGTTTGTACCTGTAAATAACTTGCATTGATGTAATTGTTTTTCCCTTCTGTAAATTTGACTCGGGATCCGTCAACTGAAAAATACATATTGATGGCTGATGGCTGATGCATATACGGACTTGTATTTCATAGGGACCTTGTCCCAATGCCAATATCAAGACGACTCGCTGTCCGATATCACAGAAACAAGAAAAGACCGATAAATATCCCGTAAATACTTAAAATATAAATTGATTTTTTTATCTTACAATTTTCACAAATATTTTGTTCTATTCCTATGTGTCTTAATGATTCACATGCTTTAAGTTTACTGAAAGTCAATGTAGTGATATGACGTCATAACTACAAATTTGATGTTGGTCGTAAAGAAATTCGCTCGACCTTATATCAATAATATGCCAGATACATATTTTTGTATAGGGCAATATTACATCAGTTTAAAAATTAACATAATACATAATAGTTCTAGGATTAAATGCTAAATATAACTTCATTAATAAACTATATCAAATAAAGGCGAAAGAAAGCGCCCTAGCAACAACCATTGACAGTTTTTCCTTACAATATTTGTTTTACACTATATAGAAAAAATACATCTGATTAAACAAAGTTTCACTGGCATGCTCAAATACCGGACTTATGACTCACGTACAGGGCAATATATTTTCATCTCTGTTCTATCGTCTGTTGCTTTGTAGCTTCGCCGTTTGAACTTGATTATTTGCACTTAGAATTTCCAGATCCTAAAAGTTTTGATAAGGGTACATTTCTAAACCTAATGCAAAAATTCCGGTCATTGTTCAAATCAAAATCAACAATCCAAATTTAGATTTCGAAAACTGGAAAATTAAGTCATACACGTTGACTTTCATAAGAAAAGTGAGTTTGCATGCTCCAGAAAAACAAGCTACCTCCTGTTAAGCTTGCTTCAACCCCCGTGTTCAAATAAATATCGAGAAAGAATGAAAACAAATTTTAATACAAATAAACGGTTTATGTTCTTAATGACCACAATTGTTCTATGCAAGCTACAAAAAATCTCAGATTTTCAATTATTCTATATTCTGAAGTACAATTGCATATTAATATAAATATATCCAATTTGATTCATATACATTTCTTCCAATATATCGGCGTGCATCTATCAAATTTAATCTGCAAAATAATCTGTACAACAATTTACAGTGAACAAAACAGTGTTTAATACAAAATAAAGAAGTAACACTTCCACTAAAAGAATAAAGAAGTAACACTTCCACTAAAAGAACTTAAGATACTAATCTGTGTCAGAATCACAATTCCAAAGCGAAGTAAAATCTTTGAATCTGGGAAAAAAGTTAATTAGGTTAAACACGTGAATTTCCACCAGAGAAGTAGGGCCGGTACTACACTAACATTAGTTAGTTTTCTTTGTAGGTTAGGTAGCGTGCGGATGCATCCAATTTAAAAAAGATATTCGTACAAGCAATACTTGTTCTTACAAAAATTAAATGTCGTCATACTAATACCTGGAATTCTTCAGCAAATTTGAGGTTACTGTCTTTGTGCATTTCCATCACTATATGGTAAAGATTGGATAAGTTCAACGGTCTATTAAAATAACAAAAAGTCAATAAAAATGTATTCGAATCATTATTATTATCTTACATAACCGGTATGAAGTGAATATATATGTAGGTTTATGTTTGAAATATTTCATGTTTAAACAATGAATATATCAAAAGGAATTTTCTTAAATACGCTTTATTGAACAAAACAAAAGCCAGTACAAGCATCAATCATCTCAGGGGAAACGCCAACCCCGCCTACGCATTGATTCATTAAACAAGTTTGCACGCGCAGAAGGGGTGAAAAAAATGGCCAAAAACGGCATACACTCGAGGCGTGGAAATAATGAAATATTTGTCTTACCGACTGTTATTACTGAAACACATGGCATTTTATTAAAATTTCTGGATAATTGTAATTGATTAAAGGGAGATTTGCTCAAATTTGGTGGCAATTTTACCATTTAAATGCCGATTGAATGTGAGACACTGGCCTAAAATCAAAAATTATTTTTTTGAAAAATGTGATCTCTTTCAATTATTTGCTCATGCACCAAAGATGTTTTAATATGAATGGAAAGAACTTTTTCCCGTGTTTATTTTGATGTATAATTCGACTGTTAAATTTTCTGGTACAAAAAACGTACAAGTTTTAAAGTCGAAAAAAATCGATGAAAATGTCGGATATGTGATCATGGGTCGGTCCCTTTTCCGGCTCATTTGACCCATAAATAATGCAACGACAGCTTCCTCATGGTACACCATATGTAAATTTGATAATACAAAGACGCTGTTTTGATTTGTTTGCTGAAATTAAGTAAGTTTTACCATTTATATAGTGATTTTCTTCACATTTCAAGCCGATTTTGCCGGAATTTTGGGTCTACTTTCAGGCAGCCATCTTAGAAAAGTGCCGTCACCGCCTCAAAGTTATTTTTTGCATTCCCGAACGATCCTTTTGTATTGTGTACATGGCAGTCATGGTTTTTACACCATATAACATGCAGGATTGATTTGTGGTACCACTGAATATATGAAGTTTGCATGGATACCAATACACTGGCCTGCATTTACTTAGGACACATTGGCCTGTAGTCTTTGTAGGCTTTGTAGGCCTTCAAATTATTTGGCTGCTAAATAACAATCAACTGTCTTATTTTATTTCATTTTATATTAAATACATGAGGGATGGGTTTACTCAAATATTTACCATTAACATTTGACCAGGAGTGTGGATTTCTACATGAAATATTCCTTAGATGAGGGACATCTTTCAACTTAAATTTAGCTCAATTCATAAATATGTACATTTTGAATTTCATCACAAGATTGGCACTAGTCTTAATTGTATATTTTTTTCAAATTCTAATGTAATAAAAACCCCGGCTTCCTAACTTTGGTACAAATCATGAATTCATGGTTTATTATACAGTCCCATTTAATTGTTTAATCAAAATTTAACAGAAAAAATTCATTTGAAATCCTATACAAATTGAAAATTTGCATATAAACTGGACTCATACAGTGTGTATACATCTATGATCTAAGCTAACCTGTAAACTTAGAATGACACATGTGGTCCCATTATTGTTATTTTTATTGTTATTAGGTCTGGCATGTGCTACTATTGAATTTTTATAAAATTGTCATGTGCTGATTAAAGTGATTTTGAATTTTTATTAAAATAATGCATTCAAAGTCAGTACATTTGAATTATATTATTTTAGTAGCACATGACAGCTCTATTTTTTTGCTCTAAAACTTTAGAGGAGACAACATCTTTTTGCTAATGTAATAATTGAAATTGCTAGATAATGAAATGACACTATAATTTATTTTAAACCATAAACAGATAGGTCTAAAATATTGCAAATTGTCCATTATAATCTTGATTCAATACCCAGAACTGAGCCAAGTCATTAAAGTCACTTTGACAGTTGTGTTTAGATGCCAGTTACAGACACATAGTCATACCATACCTGTCCATCATCTGATGTTGACTTAAAAGCCAGAGTATCTCAAATTTAAGCTAACATGGCCCATCACAAGTTGTCATTTCCCCATACTGATTATTTCAATATGAAAAATGATTTCACTTTTTGTGAAATTTGGACAGAAGTCCTGTAACTAGGGTGCATGATCAGTTGGCACATGCAATGTAAGGCACTTATTCAACAACAAACTATTTATTTCACTTCTTGTATGTTATATTATTCCTTGATGGTTTTGTTTCAGTCCAAGGATTTAACAAGTTTTCACTGATAACTCATGACTTGTGCATTTTTTCATTTATAATTATGATAAAACCCATTTTTTAGACTTGTAAAATTAGTATTAAAATTAAAACTATATAAAATAAACTAAATTGATGTGAAATTATAATAAGTTTTTGATGTAAATCTTATTTACACTTTCATTTGTGTAACATTCAACCTCAAATTAACCCTCATAAGTTGAAAATGACCAGGAAAGAATAAAATTCATGATTGAACACTGAAATTACACATTAAACAACTAAAATATATATATTAAATTTTGTGATATGAAATATTGAAGCAATGTCTAAAGATGTTAATCCACAGCTTAGCTCAACCCCAAGTTAACGAATATTGTTTTCACAAGCACTGCCTCAACATAATATAGTTTATGCTTTTCCCCTCATTAAAATGTCAAGTCCATGACTACTTCAAATGTACAATTAATTTTAAAATTAAATAAAAATGAGATTTATCTCTGGTTAGTTTTGATGCAGCATTCTAATTATTTAATGTATGCAATTCATTTTCAATTTATAAATACTTTCTTGCACACCTCCATATTCTGGTGTTGGTTTGAAATAAGTCAAATATTGTGGTAGACTACTCATGTACATGTATATAACACATGTGGCTTGTAATGGGTAAATCTGTTGCATAATCATGCAGTTTTAAAATTCCTCAAATCCTTCCCTCCCATCACACATATGCTCACACACACACACACACACACACACACACACATTAATGCTGATTATTTGGACCAGCAAGACATATTGCTTTGAGTGGAGGTCAACATCAGAGATCCTATCATTCCTATATTTTCCTACACAGTTAAACCTGCCATCCAAAGAAACCATTAAAAGTGGCCTAAATGGACAGGTGACCTTTGTATACAGGTTCAAATAATATGAATAAAGAACAACTAGGATGCAATTATACTGGCCTTTATAGGCAGGTGACCATTATATAGATGTGGCCTTGAGGGCAAGTTTGACTGTATTTCCTATATTTTTTTACCCTTTTCTTATATTTTCCTATATTTTTGTTACTGGAATTCAGAATGGGGACATTTCATATATGAAACAACATTCACCTAGTAAGTATACATTGCAGTTGCCAATATTTTATGTTTGGTAGTAAAAGGGTGAACAGAAATGGCTGTAGGAGAGGTCATGGATGTATATTTTTGTGCAAATTATTTAAAACTATTCCTATAATTTTAGTGAAAACTCCTATAATTTTCTATAAAACTCCTATAATACTCCTATAATTTTCAATAAAACCCCTATAATTTTCTATAGAACTCCTATAATTTTGATGCCACATTCCTATTTTTCCTAGGTTTTTGGACCTCAAAATGGTACATGTAGGATCCCTGCAACATGTAACGATTAGAAGTCAGCGCAATATATAAACATGCTGGGCAGCTGACAGTGCATGTAGGTAGAAAAATCGATAATGCATGCAACAGTCATGACTGTGTGATGAAGCGAAACACGATATTGACGTCACTACGTCAGATGTATGTACAATGTATGAGTACATTGAAGGTCACGGCCATATTTGTTTTTATTGACGACAAATGAAGGCTTGGATTTTTGCTTTTTTCGGATATTCACACCGCATGCACCAGGTATAATACTTTGTTAAAATAAATTACAATAATATTGTAATATTATGTCAAAATTTCAAAGAGAAAAGACCATGGTATAAAAAACGTACAAGTTTTAAAAATCGACTCGAGTTTCATGCTGAATAGGCTACAGTGATTTTTAAGAGAAATCAGGTGCCGTCAGAAAATAAAGTTTTTTTTTGTAAGTATGCATGTCATCCAGGATTTTTTCATACATGCGTAATTTTAAGTTCATAACAAATCTGCTGATAATGGGTTTACACCCATAAATGCAAATTTTACCGTTAAAATACGACATTGAATTTAGTGTACACTGAAGCTCGCGGCCATATTCGTTTTTATTGACGACGAATGAAGGATCTTGGTTTTTTGCTTTTTTCAGATATCCACACCGTATGCACCAGGTATAATATTTTAAGAAAATAAATTTCACTGATATTGTAATATTATGTCCAAATTTCAAAGAGAAATATTCATGGTACAAAAAACGTATTTTTAAAAATTGAGTCATGCTGATTAACAGTGATTTTCAAGAGAAACCAGGTGCCGTCAGAAAATCGCGATTTTTTTTGTATGTATGCATGTCATCCAGAATTTTTTCATACTGCGAAATTTTAGGTTCATGACAAATCTGCTTATAATGCGTTTACACCCATAAATGCAAACTTTACCGTTCAAACACGACACTGAATTTACTGTACACTGAAGCTCGCGGCCAGTTTTGTTTTCATTGACGACGAATGGAGGCTCATGGTTTTTTGCTTTATTCAGATATCTACACTTTATGCACCATGTTTAATATTTTAAGAAAATAAATTTCACTGATATTGTAATATTATGTCCAAATTTCAAAGAGAAATATTCATGGTACAAAAAACGTACAAGTTTTAAAAATCGAGTTGAATTTCGTGCTGATTTTCAAGAGAAATCGGATGCCGTCAGAAAATCGCGAATTTTTTTATAAGTATGATATGTCATCTAAGATTTTATAATACATACGAAATTTTAAGTTTATGATACATGTGCTTATATTGCGTTTTCACCCAAACATGCAAATTTTACCGTTAAAATACGAAACTGAATGTGACCGATTGTTTTCCGGTTTCGGACACTTGACAAAAAATAATCCCGTATTTTTCGACCGCGGAAGGTTTCAAAAAACAAAACCGAAACACAATTTGCTCTTGGCGTTTCCCCTGTCTTATCCGTCTTCGGTTTGATAGAGCGTAAATATGGACTTCTTGGTTTTAATTACATGTGTTCTTTAAATTGGACTATGAATGAATGCATTTTCCAGAACCTAAGCCTTGGAAAATTAGCAGTTTTGTAAGTAAACAGAATATAGTCTGTCTTTAGCTTGTTTTTATAATGGATATGCTCGATGCCGTAGTATTGGTTCAAACAAAAGTTACAACATAGTATGGTGAACGAAATGTAATTGATAACTTCAAACATTACAACTAAACTGAAATTGTAATCCCGATAATAAAAATACTGGTAATCACAGGTATATAAAATCAATCAGATTCCAGGAATTATAATATACAGGATTGTTTGACAAGTTACTATTAAAAATCATAGAAAACGGCATAATCCAATAACAAATTGAAAAAAAGATAAACATTAATGAAAATATTCAGGGTTTACAGTTTAATTAATACTCACAACTATGTATAATTATGTTTTATGCATTCTTTAAAGATTATATGAGTACCTCTATTAACACAACACAAACATACCAGTCCATGACCTAATAATCGCAAAGATAAAAACACTAAAAATTTACAAATTCAGTAAAATGCGCGAATTTATACCGATGAAGTGAGACCCGCCCGGTCGGGTGCACCGCACTATATATTTTTATATTATTTGAAGCTTATTATAAACATATGTAGAAAGGACAAAATAGAAATCATAAAGTAGAATTTATTCATGTTACGTACCTATATCTGTTTAGTTTATTTTGTTCATATAATGACGTGTATGTTTTATCTTCAATGGTAACTCTCCTAATTGAATAAAATAGATTAAAGTGATATACAAGAAATGGGTTCGATCGATTGTTTCCTGTTTCAAGTTCTTCGTTACAAGATTCTTTCTAAGCAAGAAATTGCTTTACTTCATATGATTATTATTATATATTTTATCAACTGTTCAATATTTAAAATATCTTATATCTTAAAACATTTCCTTTCGATATTTTAATACTTGAATTGCTAGAACATAAATAAATAATTCATTAATAATAATTAATTAATTATAAATAATTCTTAAATATTTGAATTACTAGAACATAAATAAATAAACAATTTATTAATAATAATTAATTACCAATAATTAATTTTTAAATATTTGAATCGCTAGAACATATTTCAAATGCATCTATGAAGATATACAAATGCCAGTCTCTGTTGTCAATCAACAAGGTAATGAGTTTTTTTTTTACATTTTGCATTGGTCCTATATTTAAATCATGATCTGAACACTAAAAAGAACATCCATTTTCAATATGTTCAAATCTCACTCTAAATACTGCTTAATACATACCCTTGATTTACATACGGACTCATTTGTAAGTCATCATAGGTTTCATCTTTTCCACTTTTTGAACTTAAAGTTCATACATAAAAAATAAATATTGCAAAATCAATAGCAATCACAGCAATGAAAAAATTAACTTACTTTGAAACGTTGTATTAATTAGTACACCCTGTCTTGTTTAAGATTAGTTTTAGGACTGTAATATATTATCCAGTGATTGTTAAGGTAAGATATATTTTTATATATGTTCACATTTTATGCGGTTTATGTTTTTTCGCTATGCAAATATATTTTTAATGATTAAACACTCTCAAAGATTTTTAATAGAAAGTTTTTCATTCCAAGATGTTATATATCTAGACATATTTTAGAGAGCCAACTAGAGGAAAGTTTAAGGATCCTTGTATAATTATTTCCCTGCACAATATTTTCCATTTGGCATTGTATCATAATTATCACAAGGAAGCATGATGCTTCCTTAAATGGTGTTTTATTTTAATTAAAAATGCAAATTTCATTTCTCATTTTTATGATTTCCTAAAGTAACACTTTACGATATTTATAGAATTAAATATAAAAATCATCAACAGGTATTATAAATAACTATTTGTAGTATAACAATTATAAATAAAACATTACTTATTTTTTCTTATCCTGATTATTATCACTATAACAATGACAATTGTTATTATGACAGCTACAGTCACTGTTGACCCTGCTATCGCTCCAATGAATAGTGAGGTAGTTTCTGAAAAATTAAAAAAAAAAAAATTGAAAATAAATCATCAAAATTCACGGCTGAAAAAATGATGTTGACCGAATTGCTTGTAATAAAAAGACTTTAAAGGAATAAAAAAGCAAACAATGAATAAGATTTAGAAGACAAAATCTAGAACTTCTAAACGTCGTCCACTCATATGAAAGCATAGACTTTCTAGGGTTCTAAACAAATAAACAAATTTAATGGTCGTCATCAAAGTATTGTTAATAAGAATGATGCCTCATTGTCTTGGATTGCGCTAGATGTATTTGACGTACCATAGTTCCATTTTCTTTTTACTAAATTTTAATTACACACGTGGCGTGTGTATCTAGCTGAACACAAGATTCTTACCATTGTACACCACTTAGCGTCACTTTATGCGTGTTTAACCTATTTTGTTAGTTTTAAAGAGTTTACTTTCATTCTGGATTTCGATACGAACATGAATAAGAATGTTTGTTTTTGATTTATGTTCGACTCGTATCAAAACAGATTCTTAATCACGGGTGACAATCAAATGTGTAATGTCTAGCTGATCAGTGCTAATCCTCTCTTTAATATAATAGATTTTGTATGTTTTGACAGTAAAATATAACGTTTTCTATCTAGTAATATTATAAAATATTTTATTTTATGCGTTGTTTAGAGTAAATTTCAATGATGCATTTTGACGTTATTTAAATTAGTCTCCACTCAAAATTCATATTTTGTACAAAAAAAAAACCAAACCCTCTTCCTATGACAAGCGCATACATACCTTTTCCTTTTGTTGTGATAACAATGGGCTGAGATTCTGTGCACCCACCATTTGTACAAACAAATATATAAACACTGAAAATTAATTTGTTCAAGTGTCAATTTCAAATTTTATTATACATAATATTTATAACATGTATAAACCTCGTTTCCCGAATATATTTGATATCCAGTACATAATGATTTTTATAATTTCATCTGAATGATTGGATATGATGAGAAAATGGAATTTTTTATTCAATACTGTTTTGAATTTAAACCCTATTTGATTAGTTTGAACATTGAAAAAAAGATTAATTAACAAATCAAACATGAGTTTTATGTATTTGTTTCTCCACTTATGCATTGTAATCGCTCACGTATGTTTTATTGCAGCCATTTAAATTAACTACTACAAAATATTCTGCTTATTATTTGCCTTAATTGCGATCAATGAAAAACAAATTCTGCCGCCTATATCGGAATTTAAGTGTTCAAGGAGGATACTATATTATCTCCAACATATTGGTAAATATATAAAATATATTAATTTCCTTTTTTATTTTGTTCATCAGTCATTGTTAAATACCGACTTCCTTTTAAATTAACTTATTTCAGACCTATGCATCAGTAAAACCAAATATTTCAAATGCATATGTGCCCTTTACAAAAAATTACGTTTTTGATCGGGGTTGTAACTGAATGGTTCTTGATGAAAATAAAGGGAGAGCCATATAAAAAAGAAGCTAAAAGAGAAAATGCACCGAAACATTTCTCATTTCTAATAGCATTTAAAGCTCGTCTTCAATATGTCAAAAATGTATTTGTTCAAAAGCGACTAGATGAACATAACACTGTAGTTACATGTCATAGATGTTTTTGAACATGGCCGTATAATAAATATATTACTGCAAGATATACATGTTTTCCTAGACATTACAGCCAAAGGTTGTAGGACCCAGCAACACCTACACCATGTGCACACTCTAAAAGTTAAAGGAATACCTTTGTGCTGTGTATGGTGCATAGAATACATATAGTTACACTGAAAAACTTACTTGTAAGATGTGCCATGATTAAGAGGTCCATTACAGTAATTATTCTCAGGTTTCTGATCACAAGTTGGGTCATCACCAATTGTGTAACGAACATACTCATGTGTACTTCTTTTTCTCTCTGTAAATATTATCATTAAAGAAGTTATATATATAAATATGTTCTTGTTTTGGAGAAATGATGCCAAAATTATGGTCATTGTAATAATAGATAGATAATGTGGATTAGAATCCTCTACTCATATTACCACACCATTTTATATGAAATTATTACTAAGTGGCTTTCAACATTCTTGAATTTTTTTAGTGTTATTAATACTAGTAGTAAAATATGTATTTGATCGTTCCATTATCAATTGACTCTTTCTATTACTAGTATTTGCTTGTTTTGTATCGTTCTCTTGATGACTTTGGATGTCCCATATTCCACATCCGTGCATTAATTGACAAAACAAAATAAGATGATACTGTGACAGTTTAAAATTAACTTTATTTTTTTTCCTTTTCTATGCAGCATTATTACTGCTTCTCCTGCTTATGGTGCATTTGTTTCTCAATTAACACGCTCCGGTAGAGGTTGTTCCCAGTACGAGGATTTTATACCATGACACAAGCCACATAAATCACTGACGCAAGGGGATTTCAGGCTTACGCTTATCAAATCTCTTCAAAACGTTATGACCGTAATCAAAATATTGTTGATAAGTATGCAGTCTCTGTATCTAAAGTTACCCAGGATACATTTGATGTCCCACAGTTCTATGTTACTTTCATTCCAAATTTTATTTCAACTAAACTTCTCAGTTCCAAAGTTTTTACTTTGCTTCTGAATTATGATTTGGACATGAATTAGTATGTTTGTTTTTGATTACACATGTAAATAAACAGCTAAACAGGAAGTGCTTCCAGGACCAGATCTCACTTGCCTAGTTGAAGTTCACGCGTTTAACCTAATATGTCAGCTTCAAAGTTTTAACTTTTCTTAAGAATTGTGATTTATAGATGAATTGGTTTGTTTGTCTTTATTTCTACAGGTTTTTTTTGTTGTCTACCAATTCAGATGAAAAAAATAGAAACGCGTTTTCTAAATATCTGAGGACCAAAGCCATTTCTTATAATGTAAACCAGATATCAAACCGGTTTGTTTTAAATCTTCATCGAAGCCGACATTAAATAACATATACATGTAGGTGTCAAAGTCTATGGTATGTTAAATATGCATTAAAATGTATGAAAACAATAGAAAGCTACCCGTGGAACTGTTTAATATAAGCCAGGAAGTATTAGTTGTTCTGTAACACCCCAATCCGTCTCTCTTTGCCATCTTCCATGTCGTGAATGACTCGTAGTCACTGTATTGTCTTTGAGTAGTAACTACACAAGTAAGAAAATTAGAATTCATGGTTAAGAGGAACAATAGCTTATAAAGTCAAAACATCACGCTATTTCCAGTTTCACTGGAGATTATTAAAGTACGTCACTACGGAATCTTTATTACAACTTTGCTTAATAAATATTCAATATCAGGTAATTAGATTTTCATTATATAAAAAGGAATGTTTTACGGTCTGTTTGGTTGTTTAATGTTGATTATTACCTAATTGTGTGTTTAAAATTGAAACCTGTCAACACAGGCACGTAATGCTCTGAAAATTGTAAAATAATTATTGTTCAGGCCAGTCTAGTTATAAGAAATGATGAACATCATATAAATAACATACCTAGCATTTTTACATGACACAGAATGCCATTATTCAATATCTTGCCATTTCCATTTGCTGTAAACTGATTTTCATAATAAAGGACAGTGGCTGTAGTTTCTGTCTCTGGGGTCTTTCTGTATAATCTTTATTCCTGGTAATGTCTCCAAGTTAGGCGGTGCTGTAGAAATAAACAAAAAAAGCATTTTTATGATTATCAACAACTCATTGTGGCGAAGCAGTTAGCAGCTATATATCAACAGGATGCAAAGCTCTTGAGGTCAAATCCCTAGATCAGCATAATAGTATTTCCCTAGTATACCCAACTGGTGTATGGATCGATATTAGCAGAAAAGTTTATGATAACTTAACAATAGATTGTTGTCCAATTGAAAGGAAAGATAAATCTTATAAGATAAAATAATACATAATAACAAACAAAAAGACGCAATATACTCCTGCTTGCAGATGAAAATAAAAAATACATGTACTAAAAACAGAACTTTACAAACAATGATATACGACGACCGGCCTTGATATGCAATAGGTTTCCATATTGGCTTTAGCACAACTTAATGATTTAAGAATTATTAGAAGGAACACAGAAGCAAAATAGAAATCAAATTCTGTTTTAAAAAGTGATTAAATGAAACCTCAATAAATTTTAAAAAATGACAGTCGAACATGACCTACCTTATATCTGCGAAATATGAACATGCGATGAAGGTTTGAAATATAGTAGGTTTTATAGGTTATCAAAGAGAAACCTTATTTTGGCAGATAAGCAACGCAATGGTTATGAATCAAGTATACGAATCATATTTTTAAAATATTGAACCTCAATCCAACGGGTATTTCAAGGATTAATAAACAGTAAAACGTGGAGATGAGGTCAGACAGATGACAACATTATAGGTAAATACGCCTGACATTAACTTGAAATAAAACAAATACAATGAAATACAAAAGCCAACGCGTATACAAAGAATGCATACATGGTTGTAAGATCGCTACTTTTTGCAGTGAAATCACAGAGAGATTAAGGTCAATAAAACATGACAGTAAAGAGACATTTTCAAAAGTAATAGAATAAGAAATATGTGTATATTCTTATATGATTTATTTCAGTGTTTTTGCAAGCCTATATTTTTCAATGCCTCGAAACGTTTTATGGTCATTATCACAATATTGTTGATAAACATGATGTCTGTATCCGAAATTATCATGTATATATATTTCACACTCAAAAGTTCAATGCCCCTTTCATTCATTATTTTAACAATGTATTAGTAACGGATAAAGCTAAATAGGAAGTGTTGTCCGCACTTTTGAAGTCTATGTGATTAACCTATTTGTCAATTTAGAAACATTAATGTATTGACTTATACTTTTTTGTTTGAAAGATAACACATAACGTCATAGATTTAATGTTATTCCATAGATTATCTTAATAAATACTTACGACCAGGAGGAGCATAATACAATGCTGAACTTCTGACACCCGACTTATTTTCATGGCTAATAGCAAACACCTGTAAACAACAAAACAACAAAATTCTATACAGTAGAAAGATATACATAAAATATTTATTAAATGCGTACATAATAAACAATTTTCACCTGCCTACACAGTCTGAACATTTAAAGCTTTATCTTAGGCATAAACGTCGATACTTTAAATACATTAAACATACCGAAGTCATTATTTGATGCAGCATTTTACATTTCCATGACTTTGATTTAGGGTCCCAGATCACGTCTTTATAATCTATGAAATCCCAAATGTGTTTACAATTGCCATTTTGAATATTAAAATGTTCCTTAAAATAATAATTGATAACTCTCTCTCTCTCTCTCTCTCGTATAATTGTTTACCTCTATATAGTAATAATTTTCTGGTTGCACTGTAATGAATTCTGTGAACTGGTCCTCATTGTTTGTAGACTGACTTAAAATCTTGCTTTCTACAGTCTTATAATAATTAAAAAATCAGTTTATTTAAAGAATTTAAAGGATTTATATCACCAGTGTAGCTAAATAAGTACATTCATAGTTAGAAACTGCTTTCAAATGGTCTCCCATAAATGGATTGTAATGAGACAAAACGTGCATCATTTAAATTAAATTAAGGGAAGTTATAGTTTAAAATACATTTTAGGCTTGCTTGGAGATAATAATTTGCAACACAAATGTATAAGCAATTGTTTCTTTTGTCATTTTGTCATTTGTATAAGAATTTATTAATCTGATGCCGTGTGTTTTGAAAATATATTTACAAAATATGCAAAAACATTCTTATCGTTGCCCAAAGGAGATATAATTATAAAAAAAAAAAATATATTTACCCCTGTGCCATTATGAATAAATGCATAGCTTGTTATCAAGCTGTTCCTATCACGAAAACTCGGTATACTCCATGTTGCAATGGTTGTTTTGTAATCTCCGTCTGGTTTGGATACCTTAAAATTAGCAACTTTTCCAGGAGCTAAATATATAGTATTATACCAGTTATATATTATAAATACCTTTAGCAATCACAACACTATGATAGGAAAAGTACGATGAATACAGTCAGTTTGGTGCCAACCAAACCTAGAATTTTAAAACAAATCAGCCATTCATTTTGCAAACTACAAACTCTCTTATGTTGCGCGTACTAGGTGTAATATAAGGAACTACATCGTCCCGATCTAATGATCAAATTCGGTTAAACACGCGAACTTTTATCAAAGAAGTGAGGTTGGGTACCCTAGAAGGGTAAATACCTTAACCGGTTTGTATTTGCTGTGCTAAAACTCCTCATCAGTAGCGTTCGAATCAAAATTATTGTGGACATCTAATTTTTTTAATGGTAAAAGGAAGAAGTAGACGAATTGAAATAAACTGCATGTTACCTAATCCATCTACGGCACTATTTTATACGATAAAACACAGTTTACTTTTTAAAATTCTTAGCTACAGATGTTTTCAAAAACGAGGACCATAGTTGGTACATGTGAAGGTCTGTTAGCAATATAATATCTTTATGAATAACAAAGGCTAATCGAAAGGAAAGACTTGTTGGTATTTTTGTCCATCAAAGCTATTGAGACAATAATTATTTTAAGCCAATGTACACTTTTATGCTGGTAGTGTAATGTAATGCTGTCTTCATTTCTTACGAGGGGAAAAGAATTTACGTTGGAAATTAGTAAAACAATTAAGAAACAAAATTTAGAAAATAAACAATAAATATCAACTACAGCTTACATCCTCTATATGGTAGTATATACATTTTACCTGCTGGAAGTGTTTTATCAGGTGTTATAGTCTTCACTGCACTTGTACCTATAATGGTTGACGCTTTGATGTTAAAAACATACTGCCAGTATTCCTCTAAATTGGTTAATATTGTGCTTCTCTCATAAAAACCTGAAATATAAGTAGATTATAACAAAAATAACACAATTATTTAAAAAAATTTGATTCGTGAGCATATTAATCTGATAACATCCGAAATGCGTAATACATGGCTAATTTGCGTAATTATAGATTTATTGTTTAATTGAAGAAACGCAAAGCATAATAGGTCTTTTTGTCAATCGCTTGAAATATAATTATCAGGTACGATTTGATCTGCCTTAAGTTACTTACATAGTTTTATACTTTATGTCAATAATATATTAACAAAATAACAATAATCAAATACAATAATACTAATTCATGTCGAAATAACAATCCCAAAGTATAAATATTGAGCTGACAAATGAAGTTGAATACACGAACTTCCAAAAGGAATCGAGGCCGGAAGCTCCGGAAGGGTAAACTTCTCCTCCTTTTAATAATTCACAATGATATATACCTGACACTGGTACAGTTTTGTTAAGGGTTTGTTGCCCATTTATATCATCATATAAATCAATGAAATATGTTGTTATGCCGGGTCTTGGGTCTGGAATACTCCATGTCAATTTCATTGCCGTAGAGTTAAGTACATCTGCCGATATTTGTGTTACATCTTGTGGTGCTGCAATATCAATTTAATAATAGATTAACAATATACAATGTGACCAAGAACTAAATTCAGTGAAGATAAAAATGTATAAAATGAAAGAGATAAAATATACGGTCAAGTTTTTATCTTTTTTAAATAAGTATGAAGAGACTGCTTATAAAATGTAGTTTTGAATTACTTGTTTAAAATGCTTTAAGAACATGTCACAAATAAAAATTTCTCATCTATATCCCAAACGCAGGTATATTGCTGCATAGAACAAAAATGACAATTTAAGTCATTATGTTTATCATACGCCTTACAATGAGATAAAAGTCTAAGTATGAAGCAGTACTAGAATAAACAGTCGAATTTCTATTTTCTTTAACGAAGCTCTCTTGGATAGATGACATTCACATGGTCTCAAAATGAAGGATTATAAAGAAAATAGAACGCCATCTACATCTGTATGTGCAGTTAAATGATTTAGTGACATTCTTCTCACTTGATTTAACAATGTTTTGCATAATTTCTGCTTCAAAATTGTTTAATTGATAATTGATGCTGCAAATTCTTTAGATCTTTTTAGAAGCCATGTTTGGATGATGTAATATGTAGAAAGACTTTATTTGAATAAGACTTAAGGCAATTTTTGATGACTATCAGAATTTGTATTAAAGTTACTGATAATAGTTCACTGTAGGAACCACTCTGTTTGTGACAGTGAAATACTCTTTATCCATAAAAAATCAAATAAATTTGAATAATTTTGAATTTTCTATGGATATAAAGAGTATTTCACTGTCACAAACAGAGTGGTTCCTACAGTAGTTGAACATGCATCATAAATCCTGTATTTGGTAGATTTTATTTGAAAAATGTCCTGACAACGTTTATTTAGTCGGATATAATGTCAAGCTCTGAATCGAATTGACCTAGCGTTAAGCATACACATCATCAAAATTCATTGATGCAAACAAACATAATGAACAATGAAGTTCGTTAGCGTACAACGTTATGGATTCATTTTAAGATGTTGCGGAATGCTTATGGAAAGAAATAACGTCGATATTTCCCGGTGTTACGTCATTTACGTGAAAACGTAAATTTAAGAGATTCCATCTCCAATGGAAATTATTGTTAGAGAAACTTTATGGGGAAATACGTGTTACACCGGTGATCCCAATTTATTTGATATTTAATGTCGATAATTTTAAAAAGAACAATAGAAATAGACCTTTGCAGTGATACTATATTATGTAATTATTCTGAATTGTTCGATGATTTGAATACACTTAAATACTTTCCCATATTCTACATTTTTTAATCGTGCTTGTTGAATAATATTATAATAAGCTAAATATACCTTCTTGTTTAGTTTCCACCACAGCTGCCTCTCTGTATCCATCTCCAGCTACTGTTATAGCATTAACTGATACACTATAAGTAGTATATGGATATAATCCTACTACTTTCTGTATAAATGAGTCATTTTGTAAACATGTGTCTGTGATCGGGATAGTTATCTTTGCATCGATTGGGCAACTATTTGTAAAACTAGGTTTCTGTTAGAATAAAAGAAATAAGTGTGAGATGTAATAGCCTAAAATAATCCATTTATTAAAACCATCTGAAATATTGTATATAATTGAGGAAAAACTGTCCTGTATTATGTTGATATGCAAATATAAATGGGTGGTGCTGATATAATTTGCAAAACCAGATGTATTGATGAACAGGAGAAAGGAAAAATTAAAGCAGCAGCCCAAACTGGAACTCAAAGCCTTGGATCTTCCCAATACAGTTACGGATATGTGACCCAATATTTATCAACAAATCTGTGTTTATTGCTGCCATGTCCCATTCTCACGTCTACATGACATTGATTTAAATAAAACTCAAACAGCTATACATATTTGATAGGAGAAACAGTGTGCATATTCTTGTTTTGTTTTAATTACAAGATATGTTACTATCAGTCAACGAATGAATGAATCGATCATATTGTACAAACATGTAAACAATTAGAACACTGATATGAGATCTCCTTAGAACATGTGGTTCCATTAAACAGCTATCCTGTATCCAATCAAACTGCCCTTTGTTGAGTTTGGTTTCATCCAACTAACATTAAAATCCCGACTAATTACAGCTGTGATGAGTAAATTCTGTGGCTTTGATGGCACTGAAACAAATTGATATCAAATTCTAGTAAGAATGAAACAGTATATATGCTCTCTGATTTGATAATGTCTTTGAATATATCACATGCAAAGCAATAGAAGGTAGTTTAGCTATTCATTGGTAGATTGGGAAAAATATACACTATACACAAGATAAGTTTCAATATTTCTAGTATGATTGAGATGCACATCTATTCTGTTAATATGAAAATCATTAGTTTTATTAACCTTCAATCATTTTGTTGATTAACAATTTTATCAGTGAAAGTTGAACAGTGACAGGACAGCAAATAACTATCAATATCTTCCTAACTTATATAGAATTTATTGTTGCCAGTTGTTTTCTAGCTTAATGTGGTCAATAATTGACAGAACTACTAGTAATCTGTCACATTTTATTTGAACAGTTGATTATCTACATAAGAAATTATGAATAATAAACAGAAAAACTACTTACATCCTGGTTTGGTTTTACAGTTAGCAGTAAAACTTTGATGTCCAGTATATTTATCATTTCTAGCACTGACAGTAAAACCATAGTAACTATCTGAAACAAATACAAATAAAATCAACAATTAAAACTTTGTCTAAAATAATCTTTGCTTTAATTTCTTCAACTTTCAAATGTAATTTTGGTTGCTAAAAGTGAATTGTTTTTGAGGAAGTTAAAATTATATGGCTTTTCTATGGTTTTGACCCACTCCATCTGATTTTCAAGTCCAAAATAATACCGGTTTCAGCCCCTGAGACTTTCAAATACATAAATGCCTCGAGAAAAATTCAATGGTTTTTAAGTCAATTGAAAAATTGTGTTTCTTTTTTTCTTCATTGACCACGACCAAAAATTGCCTAATCCATAGAGGCTAGACCATACATCAAGGAACCATTTGTTTTCATTTACAAAAGACTACACTGAGTATATCACAATCACATATAGCATTTGCCTCTCAGTGATACAAGGGAAGAAAAGATTTTTAAAATGACAAGTTTTTTCCATGTGTTTTGTCCAACCCTTGTGACCCCAGAGGGAGTTGAAAATGTGAAAAGTTTACTGCAGACACAACTATTACAATAGATACTAAATGAGTTTGGTCGAAATTAACAAGTAGTTCTTGGGAAGAAGTGGAAAATGTGAAAAAATTCACATAAATTTTACAACAGACAAACAACAACTGTAATAAGAAAAGAAATGATAAAAAAATTTTACCCTCTGTCAACTGATTTATTTCTTTAGTCAGAACTGGTGTTGTTGTGTTGACAATCCTCGGAGATCCTGGTCCAGATATTACAATAACTGAGTAATACATATATCTTCATTCGGATTAGCAGGCGGAGTCCAACTTAAGGTCACATTGGTATCCATTATTGTATCACACTTTAGATTCATTGGTGCACTTGGTGCTGAAAAATATGAAAGTTTTAATTCTTAATCTGTAAAATTACACTATGCTTGAAATAGTAATGATACTAGGTACATAATATTATGGTTTTTATGCTTGGTAACCAATGGTTATATGACTATAAAAACCATCACATTATATTCCTTAATAAAATACATTGTTCAATGATTATATAAATGTAGGAACATTTATTAATGTTATTTATATTAAAAATCCCTTATCTTAAAAAAGACTTTTGTAATTGTCACCTTTGAAATATTGCCCAACACTGAAGCATGATTAATTTTACTTGTGTTGGTTTTTCTTTCATAATTTCCTGCAAATTAACAGGAATAAGTTACCATCTAAATTTTAACAAGGAAAGACAACCATGGTGATTTAAATAATATAATGTATACTTAGTTGTTTTCAAAACATACCATTGCTATACAGGTAATTGTTACAGTACACTACCTAATTATAATATAAACTCTAACTACTCCCTATGGAAGATAACTCTTGAAACATTTAAGTACTAAATATCCTACGAAGCTTAGAAGTCTTGGTGACATAATTGTTCAAATTGTGTAGTTCAATAATATCACAGTCCCTCTTAAGTCGTCAGTTCAAATCCCACTTCTAGCAAATTCTAGTATGAGCAATTTTTCAGTTGCTTTCCAAAGATTGGTGGTTTCCTCAACATTACATAGTTTCCACAAACCATCCAAATACTTAATTACCACTTTGATATACCAGTCCATGTAAGTGAAAGAATCTTCACTTGGCCAAAAAACATTACCGTATTCAAACATGTCAATTGTGACAAAATTTAAAGTTAAAAGTTATGCAAACAAATAAAATACGGAACCATGTTTGTCATTTCTTTTAACATCAAAAGATAAATAATTTAGAAAAACCAATTACATAAATAATAATATTTATAATATCTTTAGTATCTGTGTTGCTTTACGGCAATTTCATAAAATATGTGGAAATTTGTTTTCGATGAAAATGCGCGATGTCACATGTGTCATTTACAAATATATCAAGATCAACCTGTACACTTCAAAAACACCTAGCACACATTGCTTTCATTCTATAATCTAAATAAATATACATCCTTATCTCAAAATCATTCTTACAATTTTGACTTTAAGCATTATTATAGTGATCAACATAACTCATAAAACAATTGAGCCGCTCCATGACAAAACGACCCTTACGGCATAAAATATCGATTTTGAGTTTTTATCAGATCCTGAAAGTACATTTTCCTGTGATTTCAAAAATGTAAATCTTGTCTTAAAATTCGAATATTTGATGTTGCTATGGTAACTTTAAAACACAGGTTTTACTTAAGTTATGACTTAATCGTAACATCACTGTAAGATAAATGTAAAAAATTTAATTATAGTCTCGGATAACGTTTACTAACATGCTTTTATTGATTTCATGTTTCCAAACATTTTATTCTCGGAGCTTTTTCTAAATCCTGTTTAATTAAAAAGGAAAAAAATATTCCAAATGCATTGATATAAAATCACAATTATTAGGTGATTTTCAAATAATTGACACAGGAAAAAGGGATTTATTTTCTTCTTATTATTTTTTTACTTTTGAAAAAAACTTAAACAAATTAGAATTACTATTGGATTTTAGTGACCAGGTTGTGCAGTGGTTAGCGTTTCCGTTCACCACTAACCTAGTACATAACCACATTTCTACCTGAGACGGACACCTGGTTGGATTCTCCCTAATCTCTATTTTTTCAAAGAAACGCTAAAATCCCGGTCAATAAATAGGTAGATTCTAAGTGGTAGTTTATCAAATGATGCTGAATTTTATTCTGGTTTTAGTAATTCCTTAATCAGGAATATGAAATGTTGATAATTTAATGTATTTTAATAGGTTTTTCACATATTTTGATTGACAACAGATTTCTGCCAACGAGAATAACAAATTTTTGTTTGGGCAGTGTAATAATTTGCTTGTTTTATTAGCACTAAGCCCTCAGGGTTGAGGGGATATAGTAATACTGCTGTGCACGTGTGTGTGTGTTCAAGTGTGTTCGTGGATAATTTGGCTTCCGTGCATTTGAAAGAAAACAATATATCCGATTGAGCTGAAACTTGGTCAGTTGATTTATTATGGTGATGAGAGGTATTGGATTGCTCTACAGCCTTATAGCATATCCAAGATGGCCGCCGTTACTGTAAATAGCAAAAACCTATAAATGACCATTGCAGCCCTATTTATGTACCGATTTTGTTGAATTTTTAAACATGGAAAATATTACTCTGGGCATTAAATATATATGTAACAGGTTTTCCATTTAATTTTTATTTTCCACAATATTTATGCAAATAATGTGTAATCGTAGCCTAAGTATTTAATTTTTTGGTGTGGTTTTCAATCTATTAAATGGCCCAACCACCCCACTTATTTTACAACCAGTGGTCAATAAAAAACACATTTCAATTTGTATGGAATTCACTGATGTTCACCATTGCGGGGGATAGTGTTCTCTGAACACCTTGTTTTGGCTTGGCAAAATCGTGTGGTCTTTTGAGCTTTACAGTTGTAACCATTTCACACCCAGGAATAATAAAAAAGCATGTGTAACATTTCAAAGCATACCTAACTTTTCCATCAAATAATATGCAGATAAAAATGGCTTTGCTTTGACTCGAATTTTGAAATCTTAAGAAGTTGGAATTATATTAAACTAGTTTTATACAAGGTTGATTTGACCTTTGTATGTGATTAATTGCTTTAGGTGTTTTAACATACAATATTATTTAAATATTTTGAATGGATTTTTGGACCTCAGACAAGATTATTTCATTTATAATAAGTGACAGGTCAAGGAACTGGAGGAAAATTCACATCACCTGAAAAAAACAACTGAATTTTAAGCAAATTTTTTTTTTTTTTGTTTTTTGCACCATTGGGTCAACGTGAGTGGTGAGAGACACCAAGATAGGTAAACTGTGGTGTAAATAACCCAGGAACTCTATAGCTGACAGGGTTAATCCCCTGGGTATGGTGGATAATGGTCCCATAATTTTAAAATAAGTATCATCTAATATGATTCATTACTTTTCTTTTTGCAGTCTTCAAGTGACCGTAAAAATGTGTGTAGCCCATAGGCGAAGATCACAACTAAAGCACCTCTCTCATGCATGGAAGTTTGAAGTTAGGGAGCTACACCAGATATGCTTCCACAGACTTATACCATATGACACAACATACCCAATATTTTAGTATATTATCAAGGTTTTAATTATGACGCAATATATCGATACCCCTGATGCAGTACCTCTGCAGGTGTAGTATGAACAGAATTTGATAGGGGTCTCTGAAAATTTAATCAGGACTGTCATATATTTTGAAGCCCATGGAGAAATATTTATGTTTTTTGTACATATTAAGATTAAAATATGTTGCTGTTTTAAGCGACATTTCACAACAAAGGAGAGATATTGTTGTTGTATTGTTGTTTAACCTCACATCAATATTCTTTCAGCTAAAAAAACTTTATGAATGTCTAACGATTACATGTAATCTAAGAACAAGTTCATGTATGCATGAGATGTGCAAGTGTATGGTGTGTTTTGTACTAGCGTTAACTTACACATGGCCACTTTATAGTGCAACCTCACTACGTGAGTATGGCAATCCAAGTTATGTTATACCGAGCTCATTTGAACTAATCAGTAATCTGTCCTCAAAATATTGAGCGACAGGTGATAAACCAGGGTATCAAATCTTAACAATCTTAGGTATGGACCCGGACTGGATTCGAACCTACAAGCTCCTGCTCTCAAGGCGAACACCACAAGAGAGATAGGGAAATCCCACCTACATTTTCTTGTCTCCACATTTACGGTTATTGATGATAGGATCGAATGTTTTAAAAGTGTATTTTAATAGGGTTGAGTTATATAAAGATATTTGTCATGCCCTTACATAAAAATTTGATTTAATTCTTCTGAAATGTGCTCAAATTTCACCAGATTGTACTGGAAATAGATAATGTCCTCACTACTTTTTAACTGAGCGTTATGCCCTCATTCAAGATTCTTACATTTAAATAGAGTCAGTGATGGGAAACCTGGTTGTCAGGGAAAAACAACGGACTTATTCAAATGAACTGACAACCTATCTTACAGTGTCCCATGCCATTCAAACCTAGGCAGTGAGAGGCGCAACAATAATTAATTAAGCACTCAGTCTCTCAGAGACTCACATATTGCAAGATAAGGACCAACAAATACCACTATACTTAGAAATAATGTATTCAAAGATAGCATGTGACACTTGCAACAGATTTTATGTATGGACATTTAATACAATCTCTACTGATTACTTTAATGATTATTAAGGGTGGTCAATTTGAATACAGGATACATACGATTTTTTAAACGGATCTTTGCAAAAAAAGGACAGTTACACGTCCCTATCTTGACACAATACGAGTAAACTGTGTGTATGGTTTAAAATTTTCAATTTCAACTAACGGACGTGAATAAAATGTTCTCTTCTAATTATATCATGGCAATACATCTCGACATTGTTACAACCATATTATCCATTTTCATTCTCTGGATTAGCAAAAGATATGAAAATCAATACCATTTAAAAATAGGAATTAAGGTCTAAAACACAGGATGAAATGCCATCTATAAGCCACCTATAAGCCATGCTTATAGGAGCTTATAGATTGGCTTATATGAGCTTATAGGTGGTTTATAGGTGGCTTATTGGACCTCCACCTATAAGCCACCTATGAGCCATCTATAAGCCTGACTTATTGGCACTCAAAATATAAGCCACCTATAAGCTATGCTTATAGGTGGCTTATAGACTGTTTCTATTTCTAAATAAAATCATCGCCGTGTACTTACATTATGGAAGTCTTATTTATATTTATTTATTTTTCATTTATTTATTTATTTATTTATTTATTTATTCAGTTTGTATATATGACAAAAAATCATAGGAGAAAATGCGTAGTTTAAACTATAATGACCGGCAGTAAAATTTTTATGATTGTTAGTTTTCAATTTATTTATTTATTTATTAATTTATTTATTTATTCAGTTTGTATATATGACAAAAAGGCACTTTAACATATATTTACCGGCAATAAAATTTCATCATTGTTAGTTTTCAATTTATTTATTTATTTATTTATTTATTTATTTTTATCCAATTTGTATAAATGACAAAAAGGCACTTTAACATATATTTACCGGCAATTAAATTTCATCATTGTTAGTTTTTAACTTATTTATTTATTTATTTATTTATTTATTTATTTATTTATTATATATTTTTTATTTATAATCTCTAGCCTGCTCAACACACTTTTTAAGCTCCAAATTGACTCTTTTTACAGCTTCTTATAAACGTATTTATTTATCTTTTTTAATTTCAAAAAGTGATAGTTTCGACTATTTATCAGTTACATATTTATGTCCATAGGTAATAAACACATTCCGGTCACTAATTAATGACCATCGGTACACCCATCAACATCTTACGTAACAAATTGATAACAGAAGCAAATTCAAACTCATTTAACCAGACGATAGCATATTCCACGTAAAAATTACCTGTATGATGTTAATCTAATTAACTTTAATTAATTTGGATGGACCGGAATCTTAATGGTGTCGGGAGTATTACTACGTTTTACCAATTGTCATTCATGTGTAAATAAATAAATAAATAAATATTTATTAATAAAACTTTAATAAATATCAAAATATGAGAGAGAGAGAGAGAGAGAGAGAGAGAGAGAGAGATTAACCTAATAATCTGAGTATTTATATAAATAAATAAATAAATAAATAAATAAATTAAAAATCACAAATTCATCTGGTAAAACTGGCAGATCTTTGAACTATCGTCTCCATGTTAAGATTTCTGGATCCAGTAAAATAATTTGTGTTCCCTGATACTATAAACCTGCATGATATTATAATCGTAGAAGATGTCCATGATCATTATATAATTTTTAAACGGTGTTTAATATGAAAATGTATTAATGCATTTTACAACTTCGTGATCGGCCGCTCAAAAACAATAATTTTATTTTCATGCATATTGTAGTCGGTCCCGTCAGCGATATTTAATACAGTATTATAATTATGTCTCATTTTAATGTGAAGTGATTTTATATTATTTGAATATTTTATCTAGGATCAAGAACAAGACAAAATTAATATTCATATCTCCATCGCACTCTCAATAAAATGGGACAGTTAGGTACCATATTCGCGCAAAAGGACTGAGGGTTTCTGTTTAAAAAAGTTTAATGAAAGAGTAATATCCTGGTGCAAAAATGACACTAAAATGGTGCAAATGGATTTCACTACTACCAATTTACATTTGTTTCCATTGCAGAAACAAGACAAATTTCAAAAGCATAATATCTTTTAATTACATGACCAGAAACTGCCTGCATACAAATATTCCCTCACAAATGAAATGAATAATTAACCAACTTAGAGTGAGTTGAGTTGAATAATGATGTTAAACGTACCAGTCAAGAATATTTCACTTATATTGAGACATCGCCAGCTACAGGTGAATGTGCATAAATTTAGTCTGTGCGTTGCGCTGATGGCTGCTATACAGCCAAGCTACCGTGAGACGGGACCTCGTTTATTTTTAGTTCCCATCCGAAAGAACTGTGACTTTCATTTCGTAATGCCGAGTGCTTGGCGAAAGAACAATCATTACCCACTTTCAAGTCTTGGGTCAGATCCGGTCGGGGTTCATACCCACGACCTCCCATTTAGGCGAGCAGTCTACAAACTGAGCAACCGCAACAAACTTAGAAGCTATAAAGTTATATGATTGATGTTGTGATTAAAAAAACAAAACAAAAACCCAACTTTTATTTCGATCGGCATTTATTTAAAGTAAATTCGTTATTGCTATAAATTTTAACGATTAGTACAAGTTACGGCCGAAGATTATATGTTGCACCTTGCACCCAGTGGACGGTTTACTGACTATACAGGAGTGCGAGATAACCCTCCTAATTTACCGAACGGAAAATTTATAATGTGTTTGCTTGTCGAAAAATGGTTGTTTTCTCCGTGTACTCCTGTTTTCTCCACAATCCTAGAATCTGGATCTCACCAGCTTGGTTCGTATTTTGTTCGGGCAAGTCCTAGTTTGAGAAAATTCGTTTGCCGAATGTTTGTTCTTTTCTCAGTGTACTTCCGTTTCCTCCACCCTTGTTGAACTTGCATGCTGTCCCAGAAAAAAAATCGCTTTTTTAGTACAAATGGTGCAATTTCCTGCATATTGAACACTGGCGAGCGTCCTTTTTACCTCGCATTCAAAGTAGATCTAAACCAGTCTAGCTTTTTTAAAATATTGTAATATTGACGCTATGGTGGCTATGAGTGTCGGTGAGTTCATAATAATAGTATCTTTATCGATATATGTCTATCAACTGTCGAAATTTGTCGCCGTCGGTAACTTGTATTGTCGGTCTTATTATTTGTCAAGGTGTAGTTGTGCACCGCAGATCCAGACCGACATTTTTTTCGTTATATTAAAGGAGTTCGTTCGACCTTTGGAAGTTGTAGATCGATACGTCAATCCTTTGGAGGGATAGTCGATAAATGGATGAACGTGGTCTGGGTGATCCAGTTGAGTTGATAAAGGGAAGTCTTTCTGTTTGAATCCCGGTCCTGAGTTTGATTGATCATTGATTAATGGGGTTTAACTTCAAAGTCAACAATATTTCACTTATATCGAGACGCCACCAGCTATAGGTGTAGGTGCAGAAATATTTACCTGTCCTTTGCGGTGATGGCATTATGCAGTGAGGGTTCTTTATCGTGCCACGCCTACCGTGACAAAGGGCCTCGGTTTTTAATGTTTGTCCGAAAGACCCGCATTCATTTTTTAATGCCGAGCGAATTTTTGGGTCAGACCTGACCAGAGACCAAACCCTCGACCTCCTTGACTTAAGGAACAAGCACTCTACCAACTGACCTGCCTGCTACATATACCTAAGGGGTAGGTCTCCTACTACCACACCCCCTTTTCCACACTTGTTTAAAATTAACTGTATGATATCCATCTTTTATTATATTACATTCTTTTTGTATTAGTTTTAAAATGACTAGTTAGTCAGTTTCATCAATATATAATGCGCATTAAAGGTGCAACAGACAAGAATCTTGTCACTAGAAAAAAAACACTGATTATTTCAGACTGATTTGTTTCGTAAAGCCGATAATCGGGTGAATAGAATAAAAAGTCAAATGAGACAGATTTTTTCCCCCATTAAAACCAATTAAAAATAAAAATGTACAAAAATATGTACTTTTATATGGAGATAGAACATCGTGCTGTAAAAATATACAAAAAAGATAATTTTGTGTGCTAAAAATTAGCTCTCCCCCCCTCTCTCTCTCTCTCTCTCTCTCTCTCTCTCTTGGCCATGTCCCTTTGTTTAAAAAGGTAAATTAGATAAATTCACGTATGGTTAATGGAATCACTCTTCATAGAAGTCTCTTAATTAGTATGACTAATTAACGTTAACTACTGATACTAACTGGTTTCTTTCACGCCTCAGCGATCAGGTAAATAACATCATCACCTAAGACTGGTCAGTACTACCTGGATTCTTTCAAGCTTCAGCCAACTGGTAAAATACATCATCACCTGATTGCAATTTCCTACCTGTGTACACGAATTAATTAATCCGTACCACTAATTTACTGGTCATTACGTTGGTTGATTGGCAATTAGCTGTGAGAGAGAGGGCAAAAGTCGGGGCTACTGGGGGGGGGGGGGGCACGGGCCCCCTGTGTCCCCGCTGGATCCGCCACTAGACTATGCGATCAGTATATGTATAACGTCGATTAAAAAGATTTTTATTTATGATAATAGAATATATACCGTATTTTCAATTATTTATAAAAAAATAAAATAGAATAAAATATTACATAAACTAAGTGTCTACCATATGCGTTTTCTATACACGGATTTTGGGTAAGGTGGGCTCAAGTACCGGGGTGCTAAGTAATTACAAATAAGAAATATAGACAAAATAAGAATATAGATGTAATATGCTTAGAAAGATCTTCACAATGATACCTCAAATTTATGAATATCTTGAAAATTAACCAATTAATCGGATTTCAAATATGCCAGACTTAAGTTATAAATACATCCTGTTGTTCGGTATGTTGAAAAAAGGGTTCTCTAGAAACATATCAAACAGTATAAGGTATTTCCGCAGGTACATATATAATTATAGTATTTATTGGCATAAAACAACACATTAATGTGTAATACTCTCTCTCCCCAGTCTCTCTCTCTCTCTCTCTCTCTCTCTCTCTCTCTCTCTCTCTCTCTCTCGTTAAGAATTTTATAATTTGTTACATAATGAAATTATTTATATAACTTTCTCTCATGCGGTTTAAAAATACTTCATTTCTTCTTTCTCTCATAAAACAATTTCATGTGAAATCTCAAACCATTACATCAGTGTCAGTCATTTGGTTTTTTTTTTTTTTAATTTTCTGTGATATAAGGATAGATTATTAAAAATAACATTGAAACTTGTATTTCTATCTTTTAACTTGTTCTATATTTTCTTTTGAAGATTATCCACCAATAAAGAAAACAAGTACCGGTATTACATAAAAAACTATATTATAATGGACAATTTTTAATAAAATTTACTTAAAACTATATAGCTACAGTTTTGATCTCATATAAATAATATATATATTAACCAAAAAAGAAATGTGCCTTAATTAAGATTCTACATCTGATCGATGATTGATCTTCATAATTTATCTCTGCCAGCCAGATACAAAAGTATATTACAGGTGAGATTTGACTTCCTGTCTTCCTTTGATATCTTGGGTCAGTAACCCTAAAAATTATTCTTCTAATGAAAGACAAACTATAATAATAATAATAATAATAATAATAATAATAATAATAATAATAATAATATATAAATAAATAATAAATATGTAAAAAAATTGACTAAAATCAGATATATTTATTATTTATAGTTTATAAAAATCTGAAAGTTTAAGAGCTAGTCACGTGATCACATCTTAGATAACTGGGTACTGATATAGATTTGAGTTCGTGTCCTCCGTGGCCTAATGGATAAGGATGTAGATTTAGAAACAGACTGTAGTCAGGAAAACCAAGGATCGCGAGTTCAAGTCCCGCTGGGGGCAAAATTGAGTAAGTAGAGTAATAGTAATTATATGTGATTTCAGGAAAAATAACATAAAATAAATATATGAATAAAAAGATAAACAAATAAAAGAAAAAGCATAAAAAAATTAATCGAATAAAATTTTTTATTACAATTAAATAATTTTTATTATTAAATTAAAAAGAAATAAAATTAATGAAATAAAATAATTCATAACAATAAAATAAATATTTTTTAAATAAAAAATTAATTAGGAAAGTAACAATTATTTTTAATATATTTATATTATTTTAAAAAATATATATTGAAATTTGTTTTCTGTATTTGTTTGTTGAAACAAACCCTTAAAGATCTTAAAACCAAATTAAAGATCCTTAAAATTTACTTCTACTGAAAGAATGCTTATAGGTGGTTTATAGATGGCTTATAGGTGGCTTATATTTTGAGTGCCAATAAGCCATCTATAAGCCGGCTTATAGATGGCTTATAGGTCATCTATAAACGGCTTATAGATGGCTTATAGCCCTCTATAAGCCCTCTATAAGCCCTCTATAAGCCCCCTATAAGCCACCTATAAGCTGGCTTATAGACAGTTTTTCATCTTGTGAAATTCAACACACTTCACACTTCAATGTCAGGTCCCGGTTTCCCAATCATTCCTTAGCTAAGATTTTACTTCACTTAAATTAAGCAAATTTTGGTAATCTTTTTTTGGAACTACGGGTGAATATTTTTGTCAAAACTAAATGCAAATGTTTTAATCTAGAAGTGGTATTAAAGTGACAACTTAAATTCCTCAATATCTTGAAAATTAAGAGAATAATAAAGATTTAAACTTTTGCAAGATTTAAGTTAAGGAAAATCTTAGCTAAGGAATGATTGTGAAACCGGGACAAGTACACGGAATTTTGTTTTTAAATTTAAGGTCGCCACTTATTTCAAATGAACTGATTTATTTGTATTTATTTGAGAATTACGTGGAATTGTCCGTAGTTATTGTTTAAATATTTTCACTTTAAAAATGTGCAATTTTTGTGTGATTAATAATGAATGTTGTATTTTGTGTAAATATCACAATTAAATACAGATATTATTATTATTTCTTTTCAGTAATTTTCCAAATATTTTCAGTTCACTAATTGACGGTGAAAAGGTTAAGGAAAAGTAATGTAATCATGCAGGATTTTTAAAAAATTCTTCCACAATTTCTTTTTAGTGACGTTAAAATGGAATATGATTTTTTTAATAATGTATGAAACTGCGATTATTTCTATATCTAATAGCGAAAAATATATAAAAATTCGTCCACAAATAATCCATGTAGATCGTTTTAAAAACGATGTTTTCTATTAAGATTAATGTAAAATCTAACAACGTAATCGGATGTGTCGAGAAACAAAAGAAAACTTTTACGTCATTTTCTCATACTATGACGTAATTGCCATAAGGGTTGTTTTGTCATGGAGCGGCTCAATTGTCAATTAAAATATCACTTGTACATCAAATATTATATAAATACGGTATTAGACATTTATAAGCTTCCAAGAGACAATCTAGTGAATATACAATATATATAAATTTTCCAATGATGTTCATTATAAATATTCATCTCAACATTTTTCAAATTTAAACAAGATATATATATGTGTGTGTGTGTGTGTGACAGTTCACTGTTGTTATAGTATCTTAATAGTGTGCGTAGTATATAAATCCCATACTTTGTTCAACAGAGAAAAAAGCAATATGTACATCTCCTCCAAAAAGCGACATTTTTTGCACTTGATTAGTTTGCTGGAGTATAATTAATCTATAAATCCATAATTATGACAATATGTCCAAAAAATCTCAATTTAAAAGTGTACATTGACAAAAAAAAAATTAGTATCAATTTTTTAGCAAATACTTGGTTAATATCAGTTTAATTTTGAGTAATGAGTAATAAGATCTTTGTTTGAGCACACAACATATAAATCACTATGGCAATAGGTATCAGATCTCAAGTGAGTGTATTGTGGTAACAGTCCTAATTACAAAGTTCCAAAGTAACACATAAAGTGTACTTATATATATGTTTGATTTGTATTCTTCATAATACAAATATTTAGTTTTGATGAGGTGAATTTTGGATTATACAGACCTGACCAAAGTAATATTCACCGAGGTCATTAGGTTGAGGAGAATATTAATTTAATCAGGTCTGTATAATCACATATTCACAAATATCGAACAATAATTGTTTTATTATATAACACTTCAAAATACATTAGAACTTTTGTTTTAGTGTAACATGTGTAATTAGCATAATGGTCTCAACTTGGGCATTTTTTTAGGATATTTATCAAGTCAGTAAACCTTTAGTGATTCAAACAACACTTTAAGCATGACATGTATTACAAATAACTAGATCCATTTTACTAACTTATATCGTAAATCAGGATTTTTTTGCTGTGATTTTATTTTTGACGATTTTGCGGCTGAAAAAATTCGCAAAAATTAAACTCGAAAAATATTTATATCGCAAAAGATTGCACCTAAAAATTTTGAGAATTGTCAATCTCACGTTCCCGGGAAAGTGGTTTTCATCCGATAAAGTATTGTTTCAGTACGATGTATTACATGCATTTATTAACTATGCTTAGATTCTATTTATTTTTATCAATTAGAAATTATGGAAAAAATGTCCGATTTGGTAAGAAACATATCCATAATATTAAAAGATATTAAACTACAAAGCATTTCTGTGTTGTTTATTTATACTGTTTGCCGACATAGGAGCTTATTCATTAATATACATACCAAGATATAGTTGCATGTCGTCTTAAGTCACAAGTAGATTTAACAATAAAAACAAAATGAAAACTACTCACGTGTGTTGCAAATTAAGTTTAATTATCAATTAACATCAGCTTGGATTACTCTCTACTACCAGCCGACTATGTTTACTCAACCGACACAAGAAGTAATCTGACCATACAGAATGTATTTATAAACTGCATTCTGATTGGCTGAGGTTGTTGCCTTCACCCAGATCGATGTGTTGGATGTAATATCAGTAATTAACCATTTTAACGGTTTCAGTAAATTTGTATCAAAAATCTTTAATCCGCAAAAATTAAACACGCAAAATAACATATGCATTTTTTTAAAAATCCGGAAAATTTGCACCACGCAAAAATAACCGAGTTTTTACGGTACTACTAAAATCAAAATTATAGTTTGCAAACCTGATGGATTGTACAGATGCACAATGTTTGGACTGCTTCTCATCTTCTATCTATTAATGCAATGAGGAACTCTGTCAAGGTAACGGTGCACACTAGCCTTTGATTGGATGGATAAATATATAAAGTTGGAATTTCCAGAAAGTCCTTTTTCTATTTTTGGATGAAAACTGTGCGGCAAAGTTTGTGTTTCTATTTCTCATGTTTATTGTGTTAAACGGGTCTGCCAACTATTTAATATTATGGGCTTTTTGAGACATGTTTTATTGAATTTTGCTACTTGTATTAAAAACAAACATACCAATCCACATCTATTGAAATTGTTTATTTGAAGAAAAGAAGAATGTGCTGTCATAGTTATATACTAATGCATTATGTCTGTTCAACAGCATTTTGAAGTTGATGGTTAGAAAAATTAATACATAAAAAATATGAAGTGGTTATTGCCCCCTACATGCCAATAACAAATGTGTCATTACCATATATTTTTAAGCCAGTATTTTATAGTATACATGTACATGGGCTTTATAACTTTATGATTGGCTATTAATACATAAATTTAGTGATAATTAAAGTATATTTAATAGAAACTTGTCATATTTGGGTCAAATAATAGATTATATATATAAAATTCGTAAATACAGTTTTAGATCCGCCATTTTGTTTTCGTCATGTGGTCGGATCGTTTTTTTTTTTGCAGTTCATCACGATCAAAGATCGATCATCAATCATTTAGACAAAATTCAAAATTGGACAATTTAATCTTATTTAATCAATGTATGAAGTTACATGCGTATGGTTATACTGGTATAAAAAAATATGTGATAATAACATCCGCCTAGAAAATATAATAAGATAATCCCAATCGTTTTTTGTAAAGTTTAGTCAATGGCTAAAAAAACAACATGAGGAAAAATCATAAAACAAATAGTAACTACTTACCAATAACAGTAGTCCTTGTATTACCATATCTAGGATCACGTGTCATGGTACCGCTAACTGCTGTTATAGTTATGTTGTACCTTCTACCTGGTGTTTATAATGTCATAGTGATTGAACCAAAATTGTTAAGTGTTGTTTGTGTGTGTGTATCACCATTTCCACCATCAAATACAACTCTGTAATTTGTAACTATTCCTGCTGATGCTATCCAGGTTAGTGCTACTTGGTTACCAGTAATATTAGGAGAAATGGTCTTAATTTCTCCAGGTACTGCTGGCCCTGAAAAAAAAGAATTATATGTACTTCAACAAGCAATTGTTTTTGTACACTAAATATTGTATTGAAGTAAGATTCAATTTAAAGTCATCAAAATCTGATTTTTTAAACTAAAACTTCAATATTTATTATTTTTTAATAATTAGTGTTGTTGGTTATTAAATAACCTATTAGTAATTGAAGCTTGTCAACATTTTATATGGCAAATTTCTCTTAACCAATTCAGTATTACAACTTTGAACTTGACCTTTGAACCCATGTTCAAATATCGCCTTAATCACTTTGTACAGATTTTGCTTAGGTAAGTAGTAAAATGTAATAACCTGTGTATAAAACTTACTTGTGGTAATCGGTGCAGTATGAGATAATACTTCCAGTGGTGAAGTTCCACTGTTGTCATCTAAAGACACCACATTAAAATTGTAGGGACCACCAGGTGTCAGTCCTGTTACAGTAGTTGATGAATCACTCAGTGAAACATCCTTAGATCCTGTAGCTGTTTCTGTCCATCTGACCTGTCTTCTTTCAATCACACTACTAACATTAGCAGAAGGGTTTGTCCATGTCATAGATACAGAATCAGTCCCTGATACTGTCACTTGAAAATTTGTACTTTTAAGTGCACTTACTGTAATAACAAAATTGTATCATAAATACAGTACTTAATATTGAACACAAATTTAAAATTATGCCAAAAGTTAATGATGAAAATTACAACTCCCTTGCTTCATTGCAAAAGTGATAATTTATACATATAATGGAAAGACGTTTTTTATATACCAGTATAACATTACCTTCCTTAATAGCTTTACACATACCTTTTGTCATAGTTTTATATTATAATAATTACTATATGTTAACACATTCATATGTTAATTTGTAACATGAATGAGAAAGTAACATGTATGTTAAGTATCTGTAGAGAAAATACACCTTATAAGTTTTAATTGAAAGGGCTTTTTCCATTTAAGAATTTGATATTTCATTGATCTTGTTGTGTAAAATTCTGATTAATGTGACGAGTAGGAGTTACCAGTATATCATACCACTTTATATGGTCAGACACTTTCCTTGCTACAGTTGCTACAGAGAGCTACTTGATAAACTGAACATTTCAAGATTCTCCCATTCATAGGGAAATTAGAGAAATAGTTAACATGAGCACCACTGAGCAGGGCAACATAAGCCCTTGAAAGTATATATTAATAAATGTAAGTAGGAATAATAAGAAAAGGAAACATCAATTATTGGTGATAGTCAAAATTATGTATTTGAGTAATTAAATATATACCATAATCAGATCGTGTATTTTCTACATATAGACCTTTTTTGAGACTCAAAGGGCAATTACATCTGTAATATGTCATGCAGAACCTTCGTTTTATGACATGCACATTTCCATATGATCCCAATGACACTGCTAAATTACAGAGCAATTGATTTGAAATTGTGGGATTAGTTGCACAAGGAAAGACTGGATTTAAAAAACTATAACTACAATTTTGTGGAAAGTTGAAACAGAACACAAAACCAGTATTTTAAATTAAACAGTACTGGTTGTTGTAAATCCATACCAAATTTGAAATGAATTTAATGAAAAAAAAGTTCTTGCATTTTCTACATTAGGACCTAATTGGTAATCAAAGGGCCATAACTCCTAAACCATTTCATGCAGCATATTCATTTTAGGACATACACACCTTCATATGTTCCTGACAATTGTCAAAGCAATCATTTAAGTAAAACATGGCCTGACAGACAGGTTGGTTCCTTATATAACCCCCCCCCCCAACAAGATTGCTTGGGGTATAAAAATGGGTCTAGCCAAAAATAGTTGAAACATCAGCTTATATACTAATGTAATCATAACAAGGGCCTGTAATGCTCAACAGGCAAAATTTGAAAATCGGTGGAAAATTGAATGCACAATGGCCATTTTAGTGTTTTGCTATTTATAGTATCAGGGGCCTACTTGGATTTTATACAAACTCTGATCTACTCAACCTTTCACACCATATTTAGTTTCAATTAGCCCAGTGGTTTTTGAGGAGAAGATTTTCAAAGAAATGGCTAAACATTTGACCTCATTTGCATAGTTTGCTAAAATTAGGTCAATGATTTTTTTTTTTAGAAACATAAATGTTTAATGGCTAGGTATCTACTGTCTATATGTCAAATTTAAAGAAAATCGGTGGAAAATTGAGTGCACAACGGTCATTTTAGTGAATTTGCTATTTATAGTAAGGGATGCCATCTTGGATTTCATACTTGGTCACCTTGTACAACTTTGATCTACTCCACCTAGGGACCTTCGAATTCCACACCATATTTTGTTTCCATTGGCCCAGTGGTTTCAGAGGAGAAGATCAAAGTTAATGCATTGATGCATGCTTCACCATGCCATATAATTAACTCAAGAGGAGGAAATTTTAGATCTTAGAGGCAGATCAATGCGGGATAATATTCTCATTCACCACTATAAAGAAACCACAGGAGAAAACTTGTCCACCTCTATCCCAGAGGCTATAAAAGAATATTTAAAAGTGGACGTAGAATTTGTTAGGATTCATCGAAATGGTTCAAACCCGCTTAATAATGGAAAACCGCGGTCTATAACTGCCCGTCTTGTTGATAGATCAAAAAAGGATGAAATATTACATGCACAAAAACAATTGAAACAACAAAATGTCCAGCTCCCTTTTTATGTCACACCCCAATCACCTATGCCTACCGTTGAAAATAGGAAGAAAATCATGGAAATAAGTGCTCAGTATAAGCATGAACAGGTTAAACACAAAGTTGTCGGCAATAAAATAATTTTTAACAACGGTACAGTATTTAAAGAAAAGGTTACAACCCCTCGCGCCGAAGATCTTCTGTTGATAGACGAAAACGAACTTGAAAATTTAGAGCAAATACCAGTTCACCAGAGTGAAAGTATTACAGAGAGTGGAAACATCTTTACCGCAACCTGTGCTCCAACAACCAGCTATGCGCAAGTAAGAAATGCCTACAAGAAAATCGCATGTGATCCGAATTACGCCGGCGCTTCACACCGTATCCTAGCTTATAGGTTTAAAGACGGTAATGGCAAAATACATCAAAGCTATCAAGATGATGGAGAATACGGAGCTGGGAGGAGAATTCTCAAATACATCACTGATAACGACTTTATGAATGTCACTTTCGTTGTCTTGCGTTGGTTTAGTGGCAAACATTTAGGTCCAAAACGGTTTAGTATTATGGAGTCTGTTGTTTCTGATGCAGCGAGCAAATTATAATTGTGATGTAACAGTAGCTGTTATAATATTATTCTGTCCAAAATCACTAACATCAGACTTTCTTATAATTAGTATGTGAATTGTTTTGATCATGTAAGAAACAGTTTACAATAACATTTTTTATTATATGTGTACATGTAAAAGTATATCCAAAATATAATTCATATAGGTATATATTTGGTAAGAGTGGGTTTATGTTTTCATTTTTGCAGGAAATTTGAGAAAAAATTATAATGACTTTCCCTGACTATAAAATAGATTTTCACTTATTATAAAAGATTGTATCATATAAATAAACATATGAATGGACATATAAACTATATAACTTATATGTACACTATAACATTTACCTATGGTTTATATGTTTATTCATATTTTTGAGGCGAAAATTCTTGAGACACTTGTAACGGTAGTAACTTCTTGATATCTTTAGGTTTGTAGCCGTATAACTTGTACTTTCCGGATTGTTCATAGTGCGTTTCCGGTTTCAAGAAGGTTATTATAGTGTTATACACACTTCCCACTTTCAGTTTATAACCACATGGTGTGATAAACTGCGATGTTAGACATATTAAATATATTTTTTCAAGTAAGTAACATAAAGCCACTCGTACTGATTTACTTATGATTGGTACATCTATAACTCTACATTCTTATCGAATATATTAACCAACTGCTCATGTTTTTTTCTTATTACTATTATTTAATAGCCACTCAAACTCGTTCTCACGCAGACAGGCATTAAACACCATAGTGTTTCACACGTCAGCCACATCACATTCTCAACCCATTCTCAACACATTCACATACACATTACAATCACTTTTACACAAGCACACGCCACACACTGTGTCAACCCCATGGATTTTTCTCATATTTTGTAGAACCGTTAAAGAATGGTTTAAAAATACAGATTGTATCATTACATATTTATACTTTATCTGTGTTGTGGATAACAAATTTAGTCTGGCATATCTTGTTAATCATGATTTCCAGTTACAAAGTGTGTATTCTCTTCAGATTTGTTCCCTAGACTGCTCAGTCTGCAGTGAGATATCATTTTGTAATGCAATTCATAACTTTAGAATTTATTGAAACAACCTAATTATGAGATCACATAACAATCTCACAATACTCACTGCAAATTGTAGAGGTCTAGGGGATTATGAAAAGCGTAGGGATGTGTTGAACTTCCTAAGGTCAAAAGCCTATAATATATACTGTTTACAAGAAACTCATTTGGTAGACAATTTACATTGGGTAATAAGGTCAGAATGGGGAGGAGAAATTATTCTTAATTCAGTTAAGTCAAATTCTAGAGGGGTAGGTATTTTGTTTAATAATAACTTTGAGTATAATATACACAGAATTGAAAAAGATAATGATGGGAATTATATTGCCGTTGACTTGACTATTGATAAGATGAGAGTAACACTCATTAATATATATGCTCCAAATGAGGATAGCCCACAATTTTTTTCAAATATAGAAAAAATTCTCCAAGTTTTTGAAAATGAATATTGTATCATAAATGGTGATTTTAATTTAGTTCAGAATCAAGAACTAGACACATTTGGTTACCTCCATCATAACAACCCAAAAGCAAGAGATGTTGTCATAAATATGAAAGAAGAATTTAATCTCATAGACCCTTTTAGAGAACTCTATCCAGAGGAAAGAAAATATACTTGGCGAAAAACACAACCATTAAAACAAGGTAGACTTGACTTTTTTCTTTTATCAGAAAATTTTATGTCTAAAGTCATAGATGTCAAAATCAATCCTAGTTATAGGTCGGACCATTCATCTGTCTGCTTATCATTAAAATTAAATGAATTTGTTAAAGGTAGAGGCCTTTGGAAGTTCAATAATTCCCTACTAGCTGATAAAAACTATATAGATATAGTAAAATCATGTATAAAAGATATAAAATTACAATATATAGTTCCTGTATATAACATAGAAAAAATTAACGAAATAAGCAATGATGATATTCAATTTACTATCACAGATCAACAATTTTTAGAGACTGCTTTGCTTGAAATAAGGGGAAAAACCATATCATACTCATCTTATCGCAAAAAAATGTCCATCCAAAAAGAGAAAAATTTAATTGATGAAATTACTAGACTAGAAAGTAACCCCTTGTATAATCTCAATGAAATTAATAATAAAAAGAAAGAATTCGAGGAATTGCGTAAAGAAAAAATGAAAGGGTCTCTGTTAAGGTCTAAAGCAAGGTGGGTAGAGGAAGGTGAAAAACCAACCAAATATTTTTGTAGTCTGGAATCCAGAAACTTTGTTAGTAAAATAATTCCAAAAGTTGTAAAAGATGACAACACTGTAATTACTGATCAAAAAGAAATCCTAGCAGAAACGAAACAATATTACTTCAATCTTTACAATAGATATAATGATGAGTATGGTATGGATCTCAATTTTATACTTAAAGATATTAAAGATATAAATATTTTAACTGAAGATCAAAAGCAAAGTTTGGAGGGGGAATTAACAAATACAGAAATACATAATGTTTTTAAAAAAATGAAAAATTTGAAAAGTCCAGGTTCAGATGGCTTTACATCTGAATTCTTTAAATTCTTCTATAATGACTTGGTAAGCTTTTTAAGACGCTCTTTAAATGAGGGATTTCAAACTGGAAAAATGTCAATTACACAACGTCAGGGTATTATAACTTGTTTACCTAAAGGGGACAAGCCAAAGCAGTTTCTAAAAAATTGGCGACCGATATCACTGTTGAATGTTGTATATAAAATAGCATCTGGCTGTATAGCTGAAAGATTGAAAAAGGTGTTACCATTTATTATTTCGGAAGACCAGACAGGATTTATCAGTGGCAGGTATATAGGTGAAAACACTAGATTAATTTATGACTTAATGCAATATACAGAGGAAAAAAATATACCAGGACTACTTTTAATGATTGATTTTGAAAAGGCTTTTGATTCAGTTTCATGGGTTTATATTGATAAAGTGCTAGATTTTTTCAATTTCGGTAAATCATTTATTAAATGGATTAAAATATTTCGACAAGATATTATGTCCGCAGTTCTACAAAATGGATTTGTTTCTGAATTTTTTACTATAACAAGAGGTTGTCGCCAAGGGGACCCTATCTCACCCTATATCTTCTTAATGTGTGCTGAGATCCTGTCTCTTCTTCTAAAAAATAATAAAAATATCAAAGGTATTAAAATTGGTGATGAAGAATTTAAATTGTCACTTTTTGCAGATGACACTACTGTCATACTAGATGGAACAGAAACATCATTACAAGAAACGTTAAATGTCCTAGATGACTTTGCATTACTTTCCGGTTTAAAAATCAATAATAATAAAACAAGAGCAGTGTGGATTGGATGTAATAAATACAATGGTGAAACTTTTAACCATCGTTTTAAATTAGATTGGAACCAAGGTCCATTTACATTGCTTGGAATAAACTTTTCTGTTGATTTAGACAGAATGATCAAAATAAATTATGATAAAAAATTACAAGACATTGAAAAAAGCCTAAAACAATGGTCAAAAAGATTTTTAACTCCTTTAGGTAGAATAACAGTTTTAAAAACATTAATAATTTCTAAATTAAACCATCTATTTATTGCTATTCCAAATCCACCACTGGAAATGATAACAAAACTGAATAAGATGTTTTATAACTTTATTTGGCAACATAAAAATGATCGCATAAAAAGAGAATTAGTTTCACAAAGCTATGAAGCAGGAGGTTTGAAAATGATAGACATAAAACATTTTATAGCATCGCTCAAAATTACATGGATTAGGAGACTACTTCAAATTGAATCTAAGTACAAAAAATTATTTGAGATTGCATATTCTAAGATTGAGGATTTCTTAAAGTATGGAAATGATTATTATAATAAAATTAAAGAAAATTCTAACAATTCCTTTTGGAATAATGTATTTGAGGCCTGGAACTCTTTATCTATGAGACAAAAACCTAGAAATATAAATGATATTAAAGATGTAAGTATCTGGTACAATAAGGATATCTGTATAGATAAAAGTCCAATATTCTTCAAGTCTTGGTCTGACAGTGGCATACATTTCATAAAAGATTTACTTAATGAAGATGGAAATTTAATTTCATATAGAGAATTTACTAGAAGGTACGGTGCTGTCAGGTCAAACTTTGTTGAATATCTTGGTATAAAGTCTACCATTGAATCATATATTAAAAAATTAAATATACAAAACCAACCAGTTAATTTATTACAAGTTAATATTCCATATTTTTTCAAAATAGTTTTTAAAAGTAAAAAAGGGAGTAAAGATTTTTATAATGTTTTTAATAACAATATAACAACTGTCATAAGTCAAGAAAAATGGAAATCAATTCTAGACCTAGATATTGACTGGAAATCGCTATATATAACACCCTTCAAATGTTGTAAAAATACCAAATTACAATGGTTTCAATACAGGATAAACCAAAGAATAATTTCTACAAATGATTTTTTGTTCAAAATTAAACTAAGAGATAATAATGATTGTTCCTTCTGTAATTATACAGCTGAAAAAATAGAGCATTTGTTTTGGTATTGTGAAATAGTTAATAACTTTTGGATAGAAGTAGATGATTTTATATATAAAAAAATAAACTGCTACATTAATATTAATAGGGAAAGTGCTATCTTTGGGCTTATTAACCAAAAAGAGAGATACAAACCCCAAAATTTCTTACTTTTAACTACCAGACATTACATATATAAGTGTAGAATTAATAAAGAACTACCAAAAATAAATACATGGAGAATGAGTCTTAAATATCAGTTTGATATTGAAAAAATTATTGCAATAAAAAATAATCTTTATGGCAAATTTCTGGAATGTTGGGATCCATGGTTGAATATCTTTGATTGATTCAGTATCTCCATCTGGTGTGACTGGTGTTAGTGCTGTAAATATACCATCATCATTTATAATGTATGTAATGTTTTAAGATGCTTGAAGTTATATTTGTTTAAATATTTATATATACTTTTTGAATTTCATAGGGGTTGACACATGTAACACACACACACACACACACACACACACACACACATAGCATTAAAACCCAGACAAAATCGAAAAAAGAATATACAAGTAATAGAAGAAAAATAAATATAAAAGATAAAAAGTTTAAAAAATGTAGAAAAATTATATAGTTAAGAATATTGGAAACAAGACCTTATATTTTTCATATTTTTCTAAATTTCATTGTATATGTTTCATTTACTTGGATATTATACAACTGTGTCATGTATGTGTCAGTTTGTCCCTTTGTTACCCGGCAAGTGAACCCAGTGGCCCCAACCCTGGCACTTGACCATCCCCTATTCAGTGTCTGGGACAATAAAAACACAAATTACAAAAAAAAAATATAATTAACTCAACTAACATAGCCAGCTGAGCTAATTATACTTCATGATTAAACTGTGTTGCCGTGATAGTTTAAGAGATATGGGGATTTTTTTCAAAATTCTTTTTTCCCTCCAAAAAGCAAGTTTTTACCTAAAAATATATATTTGAAACATCAGCTGAACCATTTACTTATTAACAAGAAGTAATCTATAAAATAATAAAAAATTAACTTGATTTTACTGAGCAATTAATTTGTAAAATATTAACAAGAAATGTAAAAGTTTTTCTTAATCTAAGTAACACAATTTATGAAATGTAAAATATAAAGAAAAGGAAACGAGTCAAAATCATTCTCCAAATGACAGTAGATCATACTCAGGTACTAAGTCCGTTACGAGGGATTTATTTTACTATAATATAGCATCATGATCACAGTGACCTCACATGGCATGATAAATGTGGTTGACCATAACCATAAGCAGGTGATCTAAAATTCAATGAAGACATTC